>JAMPIT010000434.1:14115000-16515000 GCA_026261815.1 Monarcha castaneiventris obscurior | reverse complement strand
AGTGCTTGTTCTTGTGTGTTCAGCTTGCTTGTCTTTGCAGTGGTAGAAGGGAAAAGGACCACAGCAAGAAGATACACTGTACATAGAGTGGAAGTGAAGACAGTCTAGTATTCATGCAAATAGTATGAATAGTATGAAAATGGCAGTTTGAGCAAGCAGAAGAGGAGGACTGAGGACCATCACACTTTCTGAGACGTAGTGATTTGTTCTGATGAGCTGTTCTAGTGATCTGAGTGACCTTTAAAACTGGGCGGGTTATTTACAGGCATAGTAAATGTGGGAAAACATTGCTTCATGATAATAAAGAATGTGGTATTTTGCCAGGCCTTTTGAGAAGTGGGGAGAGAAAATTTCAGCTAAACTCTCTTTGAGTTAGCTCTTAAGCATTTTATGGGTAAGATGAGGAGTTGAATATCAAAGTATGAAAGTAAACTGACAGATATGTTATCTTGACGTGTGTGTATGCAGAGAAACTGGATGCATTTGTTGCTTGGAAGCATAGGATAAACCCAGAAATGTGTTAGCTAAGATGCACAAAATTACTTTTATCACTTTGAACTTTTAGACAACAAATGAGAACTGGACACCTTCCATTCTGAATGAAGCTGCAAAAATAATATACAAGGTAATGTGTTTTGGGTTTTTTCCCTACACAACCTGGGGCTCTAAATATTAAAGTTGGAAAAATAGTTTGCTTTCTGAATTTGATGTATGTTTAAACAGAAGTAGAGCACAAATAACTGTTTTAATGTAAGGCATAAACTTAAATAAATTCCATGGTTTAATATTTTCTCTTAAATGAGAATGCTTATCCCGTCATTCAATGCATTATACAGCAAGCCTGCATGGAAGCTGTGGTTTCAAAGAGGTTGTTAAATTGTCATTTTGTAATCTAATTTGTTTTCCTAATGTAACTGGGATGCTGGGAGCTAAGCAGTCTCTATTCTCCCTGCCCACCTCCTGAACCACCCCTCGAGCCTGTGCAGAAAGGAGCATGCAGAGGTTTAAGGAATTATAGGAACAAAATAAGAAGGGTTTAATAGTCCTGGCTTCTTTATTAGGCCATGTACAAGTTTTGTGCACCCTTGCCCCTGTAGTCCAGGGTCATGTTTAACAGATGTGCATGAACTTGTGCTTTAAGAGCTTGCAATTCAGTTATCATTTCAAAATAGTGTTTTTAGATTAAATGCATGTCAATGCTAATGATGGATTTGCTGTCTAGCTTGCTATCCTATGTTTTCTGTTTTATAAATGGAAAGCTAAATATGTAGAATTGTTTGAATACAGAGTATGCAGTCTGTTGCATGTTTTCTTTCCTGTGCAGCTTTTGTGCCTGGACAGCCTCAGTGCTTATTGGAACATAAACAGCAAAATGTATTATCATGGCTCCCGTGAACAAATACTGGTAATGTAGAAGAAAATGCATTAAACAGTACTATATTCTCTAGCTCTTGTAGCATTCAAAACTGCACCACACTGATTTCTGCCCCACTCCTCACACTTATGGTCACCTGTATTCAGGCTCATATGTTAATCCATTGCACTATTGTTAATAATATTTTATGAACCTCATTTTGTTATCAACCCTTTTAGGGTTTGGACATGACATGTTTTTGACCCATGATGTTTTTAAAGGTGTTCTGTGTGTCCTTGTACAATACTACTTGTTTACCTTTTTCTTTTGTGCTCATCTTTTATGGATATCTTTATTTTTGTTTTATTTTGCCCATAATAAAATATGCACTTAACCCAGTGAGCTTGGTTCTAACACTGAAGATTGACTCAAAACTGTGAAGTACTTAAAACCATCCAGTTGTTTAAGACCAGCCAAGTTACTTTGGCATTGCCTATGTTTTCCTCTTTTTTCCCTGAATCTCGGTCTGAAGTAAAACCTGAAATTGATAAACAGCTTGAATTGACAGCTGCAAAAGTCTGCAAAATACTCATGAGCTTAAGTTGGTCCACTCAAAGCTTTGAGAGCTCTAAACAAATAATGCTCTTTGGCAATTGCTAGATAGTATTGTATCCCTTTGCAGGATCAGCTGAAAAGAGGAATTCCCTGTAGTGGTAACCAGCCTGAAGACTACCAGTACAGTAAGTAAGCTAGGAATGAGTGAATCTGAACTGTTCTGAGCATGTTGGTGTACAACAGCCTGACCTGATCCTGCAGGCATGCCCATACTATCTTCATTTTTTAAAAACCTAAATGTAATAGAATGTATTAGAGCTTGTATGCTTTTTGACTGTTGCTGGGCTATCTTAATTGTTGTTGGTAAGAATTGCATCCTGATTCTGTGGGACTTGAGCATGCACGTTACCAGTACAAAGTGGTTGATCTATTACTTGCTATACTTCAATTACAAGTAAAAAATCCATCTCAATTTTTTTTAATCTTAAAGTTTTCAGACCAGTGTCAGCCTCTGCAAGACTGTATATCAACCCATATGCAGAAGTAGAACTGAAAACTCCTAAGATTGATTGTAATGTAGAAGTACAGAGAATTGTCATTGAATTCACCAAGCCACAGGTAAGTTGGTTTGGTATTTATCACCTATTTCAATTTGTGATGAACTATAGAGTTTTTTCACTGGAAAACATTCTTCTTAGGGATTCTTGTGCTTACATGCCTGTAGAATTTCTAAACTGTTTAGCAGTACCTGTGGGAAAAGTGTAGGATCTTTTTCCTTCTGTGTCACAATCACTTCATGGTGCTAAATCCTTGTACTCTGACACTCTTATCTGTGGACACTCTGGGGACCACGTGATCTGTGTTCAGCCCTTCCAGTAGCATTCTTTTCACATAGAGAATGGAATCATGAGTAGCCCTTACCTTACTAAGCTGTAACCTAGTGTTGTAAGTGCAGAGATGCCAAAGTACAAGCAAGGATGGAAATTATTGGAGTGTGCTGGCTTTGGCAACAAAAACTGCTGAAGTATTAAGCAACTAATTTAGATGTCTCCCCAGCAATGTTAGTGTTCTCATTCATTCAGAGATAACTTACAGTTAGTTGGCTAAAGAGTTTTTTAGCTCTTACTGATATCTAAGTGTAGATTGAGTTCAGAACTGTACCAGTAAGGTTCACTAATGTAAAGGCAACTCTAAAATGAGGGAAACTGTGCATTGACAAATGAATATGGTTGGTTTGAGAAAGCCTGAGAGTTTGTGCTGAGCAGACTGATAAAACTACAAATTGTTGTTCTTCGAGGGAAGCAGGGGTTCATGTAGTGGTGTCCTTTGAGAACAATGGTGTAGTTGGTCCACTTTCAGGTACTAATGAAAATGCATGGACTTACATTTCTGTGTAGTTTGAGGAATACTGAAAACCATGGCATACATGCAGTTCAAGCACTGCCTGCAAACAAAACCTGAACCTCTGCTAAGAAACTTGTTTTCCTGTGTTTAGTACCTCAGCATGATAGACCTGCTGGAGTCCATAGATTACATGGTTCGCAATGCACCGTACAGAAGATTCAGGCCAAATGTATCTCTCCATAAAAATGCCAGGGAATGGTAAGCTGTGAACATTTATGCATTCTTTGAGAGATGCTGGAGTCCTCTCCAGTCTCTTAATTCCCCATCATGGTTAAAAGTAGTTTTAAAACTAGATCACATGCTGATATTGTAACTTTCACAGAGCTTTGCTTAGCCCTTAGATTCAAGTGATGAAGGATCCAATTGAATAAATCTCACTTGCTAAGCTGAAGTCCCCAAACTTTGAACAAAATGCCAGTGCTCTCACTAGAGGTTAGAATGTAATTTTAGAAAGGCTAAAGAAAAAACTTAGCAAACGTAATACAGGGGAACCATGTATGTCAACTGTAATTTTTAAAGGTGTGAACTGATACGTGTTTTCTTGGCTTTTTTCAAAGTACTAACTGATACCGATTATCAGAGTGCTTAAGTGAACTTAATGCTGTAACAGCCCAAATTTGCAAACATGCAGAGATCAATAATGAAGGTTTGTAGTTCTTCAGGCATTAAATGTAAGCTCTCTGTTCATTTTTCAAAAGTGATGTTGAAAACATTAAAATTTTTATAAGCCAAGTTATTCAAGTCACAAGTGGTGAACAAAGTGTTTGCATACTAATAAACGACCTCTGCAACCTGTAAGTTGTAATTCACAAATGAAATGGGAAGTAGTTCACAAGTGTGGAATTCTTGTAGGTGGAAATATGCAGGTAACAGTGTTCTTGAAGTTCACATCAGAAGATATACTCGAATGTGGTCATGGAGTCACATAAAACAGCACAGGCAGCTTCTGAAGAGTTACAAAAATGTGTACAAGAACAAGCTAACACAGAGTAAACTGTCAGAAGAAACACAGAGGCAAATTCAGGTATGAGCCTTTTCTCTTTGGGGGAATTGTATTTTGGTTCCTCTATGAAATAATTCTTTAGATATACTTGAGAGTAATCCAGCTTGATGGTTTTACAAGAGCACAAGAGGTTTCTGGAAACACCTTTTTAATCTGAACTTCTGTGTAACCTGTTGTGTAAAACAAAATACTAGTAAAGTGTCATTTAAAACACTCTGTGGTTGAGGATTAATGAGCATGGATGCATTTAATGAAGTGAAAGAATAATCTAGTTAAGAAAAAAAACCACTAACTGCCTAGCATCAATTTTATCTTCTACTGAACTTCGCAGCTGGGGGTGGGATATACCTGTGATAAAAGTGAGCAGAACTAGAAATCAACTGGTGTGTAAATATGAAGGAGCTGGTAGAAAATTATTGTGGAGAGCCTTTCCTAAATGTGTTTTAGAGGCAAATAATTTGATCATGTGTTTTTATAGGACCTAGAAAAAAAACTTGACGTCTTCAATATAATCTTAGCAAGACAACAAGCACAAGTTGAGGTAAGGAGTCATTTTTGTTCAGTAATATTGTAGCCCTTCAATTAAGATGGTTTTGTTATGATAGTATTTTTTTAAAAATTATGTGATGTGTATGATAGGATAGGTAGGTAGGAACACAAGTTTTCTATCCTTACAGGACAAGAGTAAATTGATGTCCAAACTGGAAAGCAGTTCCAAAAGTAGTTCAAAAGTTTTAAATGGTACAGGATCAGTCCTCAGGTTTGGTACTACTAGGTTAAGGAATCCACTAGATTTAAGAAATGTAATTGCTTCTTGTACTCTCTTAAATACTGCCTTTTTGTATAATTCCTACCTTTTTGTAGTCTAAATGCTGGTGTAATGTGTAAAAAAAAAAACCCCAAACTATCCAAAGTAAAAGAAGGTGTGCTTATGTCTCTGCATGCACAGACACAGAGACGTGTCCCTCACCCTGATCCTCATTGTGTCTCTGTCTAGTGAGTCAAAGTGCTCTTAATTCCTTGTGGTGTGGTGTTGCTGTCCCTCAGTTAAATGCATGTTTCCATGCACACACATATGGATTATTTACAGAAAAATAGTGATACTATTAATTATGTATTTTGTCGCATTTGTTTTAATTTCTGGTTTGTAGACAATAAGATCAGGCCAAAAATTACTGAAGAAGAAAAGCACTGAAGCAGAAAAGAAAAGTGGAGGATGGTTTGGTGGTTTCTGGGGTAAAAGAGAATCAAGGAAAAAAGAAGATGAAGAATCACCTGTACCTGAAAGTAAGTGTAGATTATAATGCACTAATGTCTAGAGAGATTTTAGGTCTTCTTCTACATTAAAAAGAAAGTGATGGTTTTTTTCCTTCCTACTATGCAGGAGAGGGTATGGCATAAGCCATGCAATGCAGTATTGATCATTTTATAGTACTACTTAGTGGATATTGAGCTGGCGAATAAGGCATTCTCTTAAAATGGCCGTAAGCATTTTAGAACCTCAGTGAGGAGAAGAGTATGGCACTTGCAGCTGTAGTGATAATTGGCAAAAATTGGAATGCTCTGTTCCTGGTGATTTGCTGTCTGGATCAGAGGTTTGATCTACTAAAATTCCTGAAATATATTTTCATCGTGGGGAACTGTGGATACTCTTGTAATAAAAATTATTACATATGTGCTATATATGTAACACCATATATGAAGACTCTTGTGTGAATTATTTTACCATCTGGAATTTAGTGCAGTATGAAGAATCAATGAAATGTATCAGCACAACTTAAGCAGTAGGAGGCAAATGTGAGGAAAAATGGTAATTGTTATTTATTAAGGTGCAAACTGTGTGGGTTTTTGGTTTTTAGCTATTGATGAACTAATGACACCGGAGGAGAAAGCTAAACTTTTTACTGCTATTGGATATAGTGACAGCTCCCATCACCTTTCATTACCCAAGCAGGTAAGCAACCTATGGGATGGTTTAAAAAAACAAACCACACAACAAATTAAGTGTAAAGATGCCTTCAGCTCTCTCATTACCCTGAAGAAGGGTGAAGGCTTCAAATTCATATAGGAAATATTGTTTGGTTCTTCTGAAGTTGCTGATTGATGCAGTCATAAAATGATACATATGTCGGGAAGTCAGAACCCTCTCAGCAAGGCCAAGACTTGACATTTAGCAGCAAGAACAACAAAGGCATACATGCCACATCTTTGAAAATGTAGTTATTTAACGGGATTATAATGATTTTGGTTGATCTAGAGAGTTGTCTATTAAATGTAGTTTAGCTATACTTACTTCAGGGTTTAAAAAAATTTCCTGAATGCTGAAAAGAGATAGACTGTATTTACTCTACATTTGTTGAATTACACTACTTTATGTTAAAGAAATGACTGGTAATCATTGGATAAATTAAAGACTGTACTTTGCTTACTGCGTAGAGATATTTCTAATCTTAGTTGACTGGAAAAACTTGGACACATTTCAGTTTGTTAAAATGAAGAGTTCTGAAAAATTTTTCTTATTGAGATGACTAATTTCAGTTTCCTCTGATCTTCTCACTAGTATGTTGCGCATGTTGTGACACTGAAGCTGTTAAGCACTTCTCTTACAATTAAAGAAGACAAGAATGTGGCAGAAACTCTTAAAGTACAGATAATTGATCTGAGCACTAAGATATCACAGCGCCCAGGAGCACAAGCCATTAAGTAATTGGATTGGTATTTTCTTTTTGTAGAAACATCTCTGCCCCTCCTCACCCCACTCCTCGGCTTCTTAACTTTTCTTGTGTAGTGCATTCTTGGGTAGTGCTTGTTGTATATTGACTTGTAAATTTGTGGGAGTCCTGTAATTGTACTCTGTTGTAAATAATATAATTTGGTGAATAACGTAGAATGGGATGAAGAAGGGAATGCTGTCTGCTGGTTTTCATGAATAATGGCAAGCTCTTTCTTGAATGTAAATGTCGAAGTGAATATGATTCTTGGGAAGTGATAGCTAAGCAGTGTGAAATGGTGTGGCCAACACACTCCAGCCAAGCTAGTGAATGTGTTACTCACCTACAGAAATGAAAAATTATGTGTGTGCGCTGTGGGTGGGAGATCAGCCAGAGCATAAGATACTGAGACCTTCCTGTGTTTAAGAGAGGCTGCACCAGAAATACTGAACAAAAATTATTGGATTACATGGTCAATGAGTAAGATTTCCAGTGTCTGGAAAATGAATTTGTGCACTTTTTGCTTTCATTTGCAATTCCTTCAGTTCTGGCTTCATACATAAGAACACCAGCTCAGCCACTGACTCTTGAAATATTTTTGCTCAAAACCATTCTGGGGAATTTTTGCGGTGCAGCTTGAATGCTGCAGAGAAACAAAAAGAGCTTTGACATTATCTTACATAAATGCATGCCATATAATTTAGTTTGCAAGACTGAAGCAGTAGAACAGATACTCTTATTACTGTTATGTTCCTGAAAAAAATGTAATTAAGTTATCTCAATGGAACCAGGCATGTGACACTGATTATGGCCAAATAGTTGCCTCCCAAAGTCAGGGATTTCAATGGTGGAGGCACAGGACCTGAAAATCAGTTTCTTATGTAATAGGTACTTCTAAGGACGAGTGAAGTTGGTGTGGTTTGGTGGTGTTCAATGATTTCTTCAAAGTTGTTTTTTCACTGACTCCACTTAACACTATTATCAGGGCAGTTCTCAGTACAGAATTCCCATCTGCAGCCAAAGAAGTCTGCTTTTTAAATTCATACATAATAGTAAACATTCCTAAACTTTTTATTTATGTAACTTAAATATTCTGTCTTTCTTTTCTCTTGCAACTGATTCTAACCCTAGCCCAATTAAGCATTTTTAACTTTTCATCTTCTTTAGGGTTGAAGCAAAGCTTGAAAACTGGTACGTTACAGGCCTGAGACAAGAAAACATTGTACCATCTCTTGTGGCTTCCATAGGGGACAGCAAATCTTCTCTGCTTAAGATTGAGTTTGATGTTAACCCAGAGGACAGTACAGCTGACCAGAGCCTTACTATTGAATCACAGCCTGTGGAAATAAAATATGATGCAGTGAGTAGTAACCAAAACTCTCAGCTGTTTCTGAGTCCTCTTTCTCTGCTGTTACTCTCCTTGCTCTGTCCAGATCTGATTTTGAGTTTTTATTGAGTGACTTCTGTGTATATTGCTAATTCTTGTTTGGTTTTTTTTTTTTTTTAAGAGAACAATAAATGCAATGGTAGAATTCTTTCAGACAAGTAAGGGAATGGATCTTGAAAGATTAACGACAGCCACATTAATGAAACTGGAAGAAATCAAGGAAAGAACTGCTACAGGTAAGATAGTAACAAATCTCAATGATGGGTAACCCTTATAATGTTTCAATATAATAATGTTTCAATTTGTTTCAATACCTAAACACTTGGCTTGTTTTGATTGATGGCCAAATAGCAGGATTGGGATTTTTCCTTTATTTGGTGCCCTCATTTCAGCTGGGATAGAGTTAATTTCTTCTCACTTGGTTACTTGGAGGTTTAATGGATATTTTATGGGAAGGAGGATTGAGTTTACTGAGAAATCAGTCGAATACTACAAAAGTAGGTCTTGACTCAGGAGGCTTTATCTTTCAGATAACATCTTTTTGTTTGCTGACTAGCACAACTGTTTAACTTGTGAATAGCATTTACATTTCAATGCCCTTTCCTTTTTGTTTAAGGATTAGTTCATATTATTGAAATGCGGAAAGTCCTTGACTTGAAGATTAATCTGAAACCTTCCTACCTTGTGGTTCCACGGACTGGTTTCTACCATGAAAATTCAGATTTGCTGATTTTGGACTTTGGTACATTTCAGGTATATAAATGACCTCTCTTATAAGCTCAGGGGAAGCAAATACTCTCTTTTAACAAAGCTGTCATCTGGAACCATCTTGCTTTCAGAAGGCAGGGTGATCATCTGTCAGTGTGTTTTTAACTTACCATATTTCTTACCAAATAGATTTGGGTCAGCAGTTAGGTTACCTTTGACATACTTGTACAGGTTAATCCTCCTCAGGAAACATGTTCATATTGTAATCGTGACTGTAATACCTTATCATTTAGTATCTTCCATTTCTTCAGCAGAACACATGAACTTTTGTTTCCTTTTCTGTAAAATGATAGCCTTTTATTAATTAAAGACAATATAATATTTCTCTTGATGTTTGAAAATTAATTCCCTTGTTTCTATAAGATTGAAAGATTGCAATCATTTAACTTGACTCCATGACTGATTAAATATTTATTTTAGTTGTATTCCATAAGTAAAATTATAAACCAGTGACAAAGTCTTTTTTGCATAACTTGAATTAAGTGGATTGGTGGAAGTAACAACAACAAAAAAATCTACTTATCAAGAATAAGCGAAGTGGGAAATGATTTAAGAGATTTTCTTTGTAAGAGTCCAAATGCCAATTGTTAACTCCTATGAATCATCTTTTCATCTTCACTAGAATGAATAGCACATGTCAGTTTTAATGATTTAACTTGATTTTGTTTGTTATGTGTTTAGCTGAACAGCATAAATCAAGGCAGTAGTGAAGCTTCTAGCTTTTCGTCTTTAGAGGAGATTATGGACAAAGCTTATGACAAATTTGATGTGAAAATTAAGAATGTGCAACTTCTTTTTGGAAGAACAGGTAACAAAACAACATAACTGCTGTTTATGCAAATGATTGTCAAAGGCTACCTGCCTGTAATAAATAAATATGTTTTTTAAAGAAAAAAAAGACCAACTAAAATCAATAGTTAATGAAAAGATAGGTTATAATACGCATTTGGTGCCAAACTTTGAAAAAATTGGTTAGTTTCTCTTCAGATAGCTGCTCACTTTTTCTTTGGACTTGTACATCACTTTGATGGTAGCAATGAATATAAATGAATAGAACTATTATATTTTCCATCACATGCAGGAAAAGCACAGCTAAAATTTGCCTTAGTACTTAAATTTCTGTAATCAACAGAATAATAGGTTGCTGTTTTATCTTTTATCTATGTATCTGTCTATCCATCTGTTTTTCTAGGGGTCAATGTAGATACATCTTTTAGTGTAGAATTTGGTTTAAGGTTGCTAAGGCAGAAATGTTCACAAATGGGATTAAAAGCTCTTAAAGTACTTGACCTAAGTTGTTTTAGGTTTCTTTGGTTGGTGAGTAAGTTTTTTTACCCTCCCAGTGATATACCGTTTTGGTTACGTTAATGATGCCTTAATTAAAACAATCAGTGAGTGATGGCTTTTTTCATCTAAATTTACTGGGCATTTTCAGGTGAAGACTGGAAGAAGGCTCGTTTCCAACATCCATCAACTTTGCACATTTTGCAGCCTATGGATATTCACGTACAGTTGGCAAAATCAATGGTGGAAAGAGATTCCAGGATGGCAAGGTAATATATTAATGTTGAAAAGACTCAT
Organism: Monarcha castaneiventris obscurior; assembly: GCA_026261815.1. NCBI lineage: Eukaryota > Metazoa > Chordata > Aves > Passeriformes > Monarchidae > Monarcha > Monarcha castaneiventris. Next base: position 16,504,237 of record JAMPIT010000434.1, on the reverse strand, counting down.
TTGTAATTACTGTGTACTTAGCAAATGAAAGCTGTGTTTTCCCTGAAGGCTCAGGTGCACTTTATAATTTGAAGGTATTAACTAAGAAATAGAAATAGGTTACTACTGCTGGCAAAATTGTTTTTGGGTAGTAGTTTCCTGGACCCTTTGCTCGTTACTAACTGCTGCTTAAATTAAGTCCAAGCCCTGTTTTAATGGAGAATCCCTGGCTTTACTGTAATGTGATCTTGGTATAGGAGTATCCATATTGGTAAGATTTAAATGAAGAATTGGTACCTTTTTGTGTAGGAGTTTAATCAGCTGGTTTTTGTTTTTAAAGGTTTAAAGTGTCAGGAGGACTTCCTTTGGTGCATGTCAGACTCTCTGACCAGAAAATGAAGGCAATCTTTGATCTGATTGATAGCATTCCACTGCCTCAGAAGTCATCTGTGTCAATTCCAAGCACAAAGGTAAGCTGACAGCTAAGAAAACTGAAGGGAAAAAAATGCATCACTAGGCAAGGTCTTCATTGACTTACCATCAGAACATTCTGGGCTTCCTCAAACAAGGCTGGGGGAGCCTTTGCCTTTGTCCTGCTGGTTTCAATGTAAGTATTGGCAGGGCTGACCTTGCCAAAGAATGTGGGGGAGGCATTGTGGAACATCGATCATCAGAAGAACATATTGAACATACCAAGTTATATAAACTTTAAAATACTATATTGGTTATTTTTCTCTTTTCCTTCCCTCCAGGTACCAGCTATTGCCACAATTCCTGTTGTTGGTAAAGGGTTACTTAGCACACCCCAGCTGTTAGCAGAAATAGTGTCAGGTAAGAAGGTACAGGTGTCTTTGTAAAGGTAGAAGGCCAGAACTTAGGAAACAGCTAATATTTTCATATTATTATTATTGATGTTAAAACATATATAAGGACAACAGACATGAGCGTGATAGGTCATGTCTACCCTCAAATGCATAAGGAGATTTGATTAAGATGCTGATTTTACCTCAGAATAATAAACTTGCTTTTTCTAAAAAGCAAACCTGATTTGTTTTGATAATTAATATTATGCATGAACAACCTCTTCAAATGAGTGAACTGTGAATACCAACTGTGTCACGTTGTTCTGACTGTTTTGCATTAGCAAAGCTCTCCTTCTTCTGAAAAGACAGAACTAGAATAACACATTACTGAAAAATTACTGCATTGACACTGTGGATTTGAGCATTTATTTCCATGGCTGTTCTAGAGATGGACTTCCTGTAGTGGACACTTGTTTCCTGGAGCTTCCCTTATTATTACTTGCTTACGTATTCTTGAATGTCTAATGATGCCTCTAGATTCTAGTGCTGTCCTTAAATGGGCTTTGATTTTGTTCACTTGCCATCCAGTGGGTAAGAGAGCAGTATAGACCTAAAGTGTATTTTGTCAGGTTAGGTTTAAACTGCTCAGGCAGTTAAAAATGCAACTGGAATGGGAAAGAGAGGGTGGGATGTCTACCCCCATTTCTGGAAAAAGTTTGCTAAGGAAGTAATTTCACTTCTGTAGACTCTGAAGAAGAATATTTTGATTTTGAGGAAAGCTCCGAACCAACTGACAGTTCAGTAGTTAAAGGAGAAGAAATAAGAAAAGAGGAGCCTTCTCAGGAGGAACTGATAGATCTTCAGCTGAAGTTTGAAATTAAAGAAGTATGTTTGTAATTCTATTTTCCTCTACCTAAAGAATACTTTAAAAACAAATCCAATATTCATTTACCAGTGTTCTTCAGATTAGTGGACTCGAAAACATAATCACCAAACAAAAAAAAATACATGTATACATATGCATATTTCTATGCATATGAGTTATTTCTTAGCTGTGTGTGATGCATATAAATATATGCATCATAAAAATAAAACATAATACATACACACAGATAAAGTATGTATATAAAAAAAATCCCTTATTGGAGTATTTTTAGTAGGAAAAAATAGTACCAGGTCATAATTAGGGGGTGGGGAGTGGGAAGTTTGCACTGGAAGAACAAAGCCAGTACCTGGACAGGTCTCTTGCAAAGAGAAAATCCCCAAATACTTTTTATTTTTATATCTTTCACCATCAAACAATCACTTTTCCTTTTTATTTTATACTCTCTAGTCTGTAATAAAAGCAGTGCTTCCAACAAAGCAGGGAGGGCATTAATTTTGCACTTTTTTTGTTGTTGGTTTAAATGGTGAGAATACTACATGTGAAAGGATGGTATAACCACATTTCTTGCTCATCCAGGTTTTAGTGGAACTCACCAGGCAAAAGAAAATTGAGGAAACAGTACTTGTATTTGATGTAATGCATCTTGGGACAGAAGCTACTGTCAAAACCTTTAATTTAGCAGCTGTATCTTATTTGAAGAAAATAAGCTTGGATTACTATGGAACTGGAGGTAAGAAGCAATGGCAGAGAAGGTGTGTGTATGTGTAGCAGGTGCTCTGAACTCTCCTGTGCCTTGTGCTCACTGAAATGGAAATGTTGTTGCAGTTTCCCAGGTAACGTGCAGCTGTCCATTGGCAGTGCTTGTGCCTGTGGCACAGCTGATAAGCTCTGAACTCCCAGTTATCCCATAATGCTTATGGGATAAATAAATGGTTTAGAGCTCAGTCTTTGGGTGGAGAAGGGTTTTGTCATTTTGGACTTAGCATAAGAGAAACCAGTGACTTATATTTGGTGGTGCAATGTATTTTAGCAAGTGGTGCTGAAAGTTAATCCCTGCCTTCAAGGCACAAGTCATTTGCTTCTCTGAAAGAACAGAAATCATCCTGCTTCTTGTTTATCTGTTGTGTTTTACAGGTAAAAAAGCACCCATTCATCTAATTAGCTCCTCAGATAAGCCTGGCTTAGACCTTCTGAAGGTGGAATATGTCAAGGTAGACTCAAAGCTTTTAAAAATTATTTTTAGAGCATTTCTACATGTTCTTAATACATAGTCTATGTGTAGTCCTAAGGCTACTATTCAGAGCTAATTGGATTGTTTTGTGTCTTCTGAAGAGGACAGTGACTGGTTGAAATTAATATTAACCTTCATGCAAATCATTATTTTCAGGCTGACAGAAATGGGCCACAGTTTCAGACAATTTTTGACAACACTGAACAGATGATTCAAGTGAGTGTTTGCAGATTTTATTGCTTATTTTCTTTTGGTTTGCTTGCTCAGAGCAGAGGAATTAATGAGAGTTGTTTTGTTTTCCTGTTTTCCTGCCCACCAGCCTTCCAGCAGGAGATTTCAGGTGTTAAAACATCACTGAAAATTTTTATCCCACTTAAGAGCAGAAAGTTTGTCTGTTGAGCTGTCCTGAAAAAGTGTCTGTCTAGCTCATGTGGATGAAGTTCAAACTACTGTAAGAATGCACCTTCTTGTGCATCAGGGATCATGACATTCAGTGGCCCAGTATGGGAAACTGTAGTTCTTTCATGTCAAATAATCTATATTGTGAGTGCCACGTATTCAGCGCTCTTGGCTGTCTTTCATGAGAAGTCTAAATGCATGTCTGAGTGTGGGGATTTTTTTACTAATGGTGTATTTTTGAGTCAGATTTCAATCTAAGGAAAAATAGTGACTTGAGGCATTCTTGAAATAAAGTAGAAAGGATGGTGTTTTCTGTGATAGGTACTTTCTCCTCTTTATATCTTTATGGCATTATTTTGCCTGCCATATTTTAGTGTGAAGACTGAAATATTTCACTTGTTACTTCATAGTTTTAGAGTGCCTATAAATTTCATCAGGGAACTTTAGTTAATATTGAAATCTTTTTGACAAAAAGAAGTTCCTGAAGCTGCAGCAGGAGATGGTGGGTCTAGTACTCCGGTGCTGCTGAGTTAACTGTCCTCACACTGTGGGGTAGTGCTAATGTTAAGAGAACTCAATTTTCTGTACATCATCTGAAGTTGCTGTTGCCTTGCACCTCTTTAATGGGACTTCTGTGCCTGGGAGAATTGCATTTGGACTCTATTTCCAGTTTCAAGCCCATTCAAGTGGACAACTTTTATTAAACTACACAGCCAGCACTACCTTTTGGACTCCTTAGTGGATTGACTGAGGAATACCCATATTCTAAATACCTGCATGTCAGCCACCTGCCATTTACCCATTCTGGTAGTACTACTATTGCAGGAGCATTCAAGCCCAAGGCTGTGTTTGACAAAGTTAATTTTGTATCACTGTTTTTGTACTGAGGAGATTATTGGTTAGCCATTACGGCTGTAGCAGCTGGGTTGTTGCTAGGTTTTCTTACTTTGTAAGCTTATCCCCTTTCTGCTTTACAGGAAGCTTTTTCCTTTATGATCAGTTGCTGGTCACACATGCAGCTTTTCTGTTTGTAAGGAATGTTTCTGTTGCACTGGGTGCTTTTGCACCTCAGTCCAACTCTTACACTTTTATTATTTGGTCCTATGGAGTCTCATGTTTTCAACAGGTAACTTTTTCATCATTGAACCTCCTGTTGCATACAGAGGCCCTTATGTCTGCTGTCAGTTTTCTAACAGCTATTAGCCCATCAGGCAGTGGTAGAAGTGGAGAGACACCATCCAAAGAAGAAAAGCAAGAAGATGACTCTAGACTGAAGAAAGGTACAGTTGTGATTGTCCAAATGATGGTTCTAAAAGGATGTGTTGCATGCTGGCAAAGCAAATCCAGAGAAATACGATTAGCTTTGTAGAAATAAAGATGAAAGTGAAAATATAACTTGTAGGTACCTTAAAAATCCCACCTTCTCTTATTTCTAGTGTCTAGACCTTCCAAGGATAAGGATGTGTTTGACTTCAAGCTTTTTGCCAAGCTGGATGCCTTCTGTTTAAATATTTGTGATGAAAAAAAGAACATTGCAGAGATCAAGATACAAGGTATTAAATTCTGTACTAGTAGTAACTGCTCCGGTACTTTAGTGGCAAAGCAACTGCTAATAATTGGACTAAAAATTAAAGTGTAAATGTGCAGCATCTGTTTTTATTTGTTTATTGTTGTCTGTGCAAAAATGGCTTGTAGTCTTGTTTTCAAAGTCAGCCTTCAAGTCTGTCATAATGTTCTGGCCTCCAGCTAGAAAAATGTAATTAGGTAATTAGGGTAATTAGGGTAATTAGGTTCATGCTTTGAAGGAGCTTGATTATGGGTGGCTTTTAAGTGTTGGATATTTCTATGGTATATCATAAAAGTATTTAGGATAAATAATTATTTATGATAAAAACCCCCTTAAAAATGTTTTCTTTAGTTTTTAACCCTAGGGGTTTGTTTGGGTTCCTTGTTTTGGTTTTGTTTTCTTGATTGGTTTTACCCCTTGGAAGGGCTATCAGTAACTCTGACTGACTATAACTGCCATCCTCATAGCTGCCAGCACTCTCATGAGTATTTAAGAATGTGTGATATGCAAAACTAGTACTGCAGTTCATAAAGTCTTTTGCTTGTGCCCATCTTTAAATCATATAATGTATTCACACAAGAATATGTATGCAAAAGTATTGTCGTCCAATAATTCAGTATATTAACATCTTTTCTGGTAGAAAATCTCAATGCACTCAATAGCTTGCTTATTAAGAAGTGGATTATTGTTGGTGTTTTTCTATGAATAGTAGCTCAGTTATTTCCAGTGATGGCTGATATTGAGACAGTATCTGTATTAGAAATATTTCTATTGTGTTTTGGATGAAGCTGTAGTACAGTCACATTCTTAAAACTTAGTAACTTTTCCTTACTTCCTCTGCTGGTGTCCCCACCCTGAAAAGTAAATGTTACTTCTGCTATGCAAGACACTGTTTCTGTTTTTGTACTTTGCAGGTCTTGACTCATCTCTTTGCCTTCAGCCAAGTCACACTGTATTCTTTGCCCGACTTAAAGACATAGTTGTCACAGATGTTGATTCAAGGACTCTTCATAAAAAAGTACTCAACTAAAAGATTTTAACTTTTACTTGATTCTTGGTTAGTTTGATGTGTATAAAAGTGAAATGTAATACATATTCCACTCCTCTAAAAGTCTTTGATTTGTCAGGAATAAGTATTTTCAAATAAGATACATCATAAAGAATAATTTTCATATTCCAAGAATGGATGTCTAAAAGGATTAGAAAACTGGTATTCTAATTTGTAATCTGATAGCCTGATGGTGTCTTTAGTTCTTTGTGTTAAGTACCTTTGTGGAAGCTGCTGATGGCTGGTGGCTGCTGTTTCTCTCTTTCTAGGCTGTGTCTATAGTGGGAGATGAAGTTTTCAGTTTCAATCTGACATTAAATCCTCATGCTACTGAGGGAGAAGCCTACACTGACATGTCAAAAGTGGATGGTACTGTATGTTTGAAAGTGGGCTGTATCCAGCTGGTGTACCTTCACAAATTTCTCATGTCTCTCCTGGTAAGTCTTATTCCCTTTGTATGTTTCTGCAGCATTCTCAGATCAGTGTCCCAGGCTGTGCCCTCAGTACAAGTGGTAGCTTCAGTTTCTGGAAGAGAAGGGGTGGGGTTAATTTTTCATGTGTACTATTAAAAAACTTTGGTAAGTAACTGGTTTAAATTTCAAGTGGGTCACTTCCCACCCTCAGCTTTGGAAATAGAGAAAATCTAGGTGCTGTTGAGGTAGTTTGGGGGTTTTATGTTTGCTCCTCTTTCCACCAGCAAAATTCCATGTTCATTGCAAATATGTCAGAGCTAACACTAGAGGCAAATCTTCCTGCAGGGTTAGATGTCATGATGCCTGCAAATTACCTGGTGTAAATATTAGTGTGTTCAAGTACCCTAATGATGGCTTTTTCAATAAAGCACCAGTGGGCTTTCTCTCATTCAGGAGGTTCTTTAATAGGAATTCAGTAATATTAGCTGAGGGCAAGAGGGTCTTTCAAAACTGTGACCCTAAAAGCTAATGAGCTAAGTAGTCTTGTAGCTAAGGAAAGAAGAAAAAATGGAGATGGTTTAAAATAAGTGGATTGTACTGGTTAGTACTTCTTTGAGCCCCAAAGGTCATGACAAAGCATTCAGTTGTCTTTTCCCATGGAAAATTCAATACAGCAGGCAGCATCAGTGGTGAAGGAAGATGTAAAATGAGAAAATAACCTAGGTTAAATATTTACAGATATTTCTCCTTTTTCTTCAACTGCTTTTCTAGACCTTCTTGAACAACTTCCAGACAGCTAAGGAGGCACTGAGTGCTGCTACAGTCCAGGCTGCAGAAAAGGCTGCTACCAGTGTGAAAGACCTGGCCCAAAGGAGTTTTCGGCTTGCAATGGACATTCACTTGAAAGCACCAGTCATAGTTATCCCCCAGTCCTCTGTTTCCCCCAATGCAATAGTAATAGATCTTGGCTTGATTAAGGTTCAGAACCAGTTTGTCTTGGTGTCCCCAGAAGGCAGTTCACTCCCTCCAGTCATTGACAAAATGGATGTGCAGCTGACAAAGCTGAAACTATCGAGGTACAGTGATTAATACTCTGTAGAATATTAATGTTCTTGCCTTGAAACCATGGCTGGTACTAGTGTCAAGTATGTGATATTAAAATGCTAGCCTGTTATCTTAGAGCAATTAGATCAGTAATAAAATCAGAAACTGTTCTGCTCAGGAAAGTGTTTGGTGTTACGTTGGAGATTTAAGATTTTATAAAATCCAACATATGACTTCCAACTTCCCAACTGTTTTCTTTTTTTTCCTCCCCTTGTTTCCAGGACCACTGTGGTGGAGACAGATTTGTCACATCCAGATATTCAGATACTTCACCCTATTAATTTAAGTCTATCTGTGAAACGAAATCTCTCTGCAACTTGGTTTCACAAGTTACCAGTGCTGGAGGTCACGGGGTATCTGGATACAATGAATGTGAGTCTTGTGAGAAGGTGGTGGTAATACTTACTGTGAGAGCAACCCTTAATGTTATTTCTGGACACAAAGGGGCAACAAGCTGCAAATTTTTAGTAGGTGTGGAGTGGATTTCAGGAACGTAACAGGATTTAACCCCACCTAGATGAATGTAGAGGTTTGAAAGAATTGCATAAATGGTTTTGTGAGCAGTTCTCTCAGCAAGAATTCTTTAAAGTGTTTTACTCTGTTTTTCTTTTAAAATGGAATCTTCTTGAGAGGAGTTTAAATTAATGCAAATATTTGCCTTAGTAACTCCAGCTTCCTACCTTCCAATCACCCTTGAGTTGGGATACTTGTTTTTTGTGGCATTTTATGTACTGTGAAAGGAAGTTCCAGGGACATCTTGGGTGAAACTGGAATTAAAATATCGTGAAGGGACGTGTCATTGACAGGAATGTATTAAAAGCATAGGTATGTTAAATTGCTGCAGTGTTTATTGATACAGCTTTGGAGGTCAAAACCTTCAATCTCCTCAGTCTTTAACAATAAGTGGTCAAAATAATTTAATTTTGTTATTGAAGGGATGATTCTGCTGACAAAATACCTGTGAATAAGCACTCTATGCCAGGAGACATTGTTCTGCTTTGTTAGCTGGTGATAAGTTTAAGGAACAATGTGTTTTTCCTGAGAATTGTGGTCTGCAATTTTTTAGGTTGTGTTAAGTCAAGAGGATTTGAATGTCTGTCTCAAAGTGTTGACGGAAAACCTGGGTGAAGCAGAGGAAAATCAAATGGATGCAAAATCAGTACTGCAAAAGGAAGGTCAGAGATGGAATTTATTTGTCATGAATACTAAGTGTGTTCACTTTCAGGAATAAGAAAAAGCGTATTATCTGGAAAGCAAGTTTAGATCCGAGACTATGGTGATAAACTGAGCATTTAGTGATAACCTCCTCTTACTTCTGCAAGGACAGTGTTTATACTTTGGTACTTCAAAAAATTGGAGGCATTACAAGGCAAAATTTGGTAATTGTGTTAGCTAAGTTGTCAAGGAACTAGGAAGGTATTGAGATGTCAGAGTCATCTTGTTGCCAGAACATGTTTCTATTTCCTTTTCATGCTCTGAAGTTAAATGCTCTGCTTGTGGAAGTGTTGCTAGTTTATCTTAGGTGAATGTAAGCCATCTAAGTGAATAAAAGAATTGGATGTGTTTCTTGAGCTAAACAAATGGTGGCAGTTTCAAAAGTTAAGCAGTTTATTGAATGTTTCAGGTAAAACCAAGGAACTGGAGAGATCAGCTGTGATACAGGATCAGAGTGTTCCAGAAGGAATGTTGTCTGAAAAGAGAAAAATAACATTAAATGAAGATGTAATCAACATGCTGCTTAATTTTGAAATCAAAGAGGTATTTATCCATCTCTACAACTTATTCTATCTGAACTCAGTACTCAAGTCTGTTTCTTAGAAGTAAGGGGCTATAAAGTCCATTTTAACAGTTTGGTTTGGCAACTAAAAGAAAACAAGCAAGAGGAACAGAGGAGGGGCCAGTGGAAATCTTTAGCAGACTGGTCTTGTAGAATCTCTTTGTAAAAATGCAAAATGTCTAGATTAACATTATGTGTCACATTTAGCTGAGGAGATAATGTCTGCTTATAACTGTCTGCCATGTCTGAGCAGCTTCACTGAAATATTAAACTTATTTCCCTTTCCATGTTCAAGGTTGTAATAACCTTGATGAAGCAGGTTCAGAAGGAGAGACATCCATTACATATTCTAACTGTGCTACAGCTTGGAACCAAAACCAAAATTAGAAATCATGAATTGGCTGCAGCAGCATATCTGAAAAAAATTACAATGAGATGCACTGAAATAAATGGTAAGTCTTTTAGAGAACTGGTACACTCAGTATAGTGTGTGCAATTTGTTTACAGGCAGAGGATAACATGCTAAAAACCAATAATGAGCGGGGGGGGAAGGGTCATTTGGATAGAATTAATCTGTTTTACCTGATACCAAGTTTTACTGCAATTGCTAGAGTTAGAGATAATGTATTTGAGTAGGAGTGGTGTTCCTGAGGAGTATTCCAGCTGTTCAGTGTGTTTTGATGAGCTTCTGATTCTGTGCTTTATGACCAGTTCTGGCAGCACTGGAAATGTGAGTGCTTCCTTAGTTGGTCAGGTAACAGTTCAAACTGATGGTGAAGTGAGAACTGAAATAGCCATTTATCCAAAGTAGGAAAGTGAGGTTTTGGGTGTGAAAACCTGAAAGTAGGAATGCAAAGAACTTGCAGTTTTGAATCTTATTTCAGGAGCAAGATAAGTTAATTTTTACTAGTTTAATTTAAAATAAAGTGAATATAGCATTTCACAAGATAATGCTTAATATGCAGCTTCTCAGTGAAAATAGCTGATTACTTTCACCCTTTCAGTAAGAATAGTGTCTAATTAGCATGTAATAGAGAATTTGCATAGGTGAAGTAGAGCTTGTGAGTGGAAACACTTCACATTTTTATTTCTTTGTTTGCAGACTCAAAAGGAGATCCTCTTTGCATTCTTAATTCCTCAAGTGAGACAGATGAACATCTTTTGAAAATGGAATATATTAAGGTTTCAATAAAGCTTCCTTACTTAGCCTGTAGAATTTTATCTAAAGCTTAAGCAGGCCTTTTCCCAAATACCTGTTTTTCAATTAAGCATTTCATTTAATTCTCCACTGCTTCCATATAGTGCTTGCTTCATAAGTCAGTGCTATTACTGAAATCACTGGCAAGACAAATACTTGTGTTCTGTGTGTACAGCACAAATGAGTAGCTTTGTGAAACTTAACAGGTGAGATGGCCTTTGCCTGTGGAGGTGAGGAGTGATGGAAGATCTACAGGTGATAAAACTCATATTTGAGGAGTGATAGGTCGGGAGCTAAAAAAAGGCCTTCAAAAATTGCATGAATACTTGGGAATCTGATAGGTTGTAGAACCAGGGGACTCCTCATTACTCTTATCTGTAATGGCATCATTTACATAATGAAAAATAAATTAATTTGTACTGGCAAAGTGCAAAGCATCAATTGATCAAATTTAAATAGATTCTAGATAGGAGAAAATTCTGTAACAGTTGAATTTTCACAAGCTGCGTGCTATGAAATGTCTCTGCATTGTGAGTTGCCCATTCTGGCTGCCTTGCTTGTGCCTTATTTGGAGAACTTGTTTTTTCAGGCTTCATTGCTTTCCTTTGTTTTCTTTTGCAATTGGAATAATCCTTGTGTGTGGGCTAAATTCAAATAATTCAGTCAATAAAATTATTAATAATTATTTATTAATTATTTGCTAATTCAATAGAGACTGTGTCCCGTTTCTTTTTTTTTTCCCTTTAGGCTGATCCTGATGGACCAGACTTTGCTACTACTTACCAAAGCACCAAGCAAAACATCAATGTAAGTACTGGAAGTATTTTATTAAGCTTTTCAAATGGTAGCAGCTGTGTTAGTTGCTCCTTTTCTTTTCTTTCTTCTCATTGAAGAGAAAAAAGGGAACAAAACCAACCCAAGAACAAAAACCCTGACTCTCATCATTAAAACCTACTGCTTTATATTTAGCTACTTGAAAGACAAATCCAGGTAGAAAAAAGGATTTTTTTTTAACTGAAGTATTTGTTGTATTAATTTTTCTAAACTAAAAACTATACATTTTTAGCTAGTTAGAAAAATGTCCTTATGAATTTTAACTGCGGCCTCTAGCATGTGCTTTGTTAGGGGTGATACACTTAGCAGAGAGAGAAACCAAGGCCTTGTGTTTCAGAGCTTGTAACAGTTATTAACAGTGAAATTGAGATGTGAGCTGAAATGTCCAAGTAGCATTCTCAGGGGTCTTGAGTGCAAATTACTTCTCCTGAAAGCAACTATTCCTGGGTAATTTTCCTTGGCTTCAGTGACTTTTGAAATAAGCATGTAATTCTGCTTTTAAAACGTTTCCTTTAAAGTAGTGGTGGTGGGTCAAGCTGCTTCTTGATGGCCTTATGTGGAATAAGTGACTGATGCTGAGTTTCACTAAGTAATACTGGCAAGAGTAGTTGCTTCTCACATACTCCCTGTTCTGATTGCAAATTTTGAATCTTGGCATTTTGATTTTTTGGTGTTGTACCATGGCTACTAAAATAGCTTCATCTGAGGTTCTGAAGCTGTCAACCAAAGTGCTCCATAGTCCACAATGAAAGGCAGGAGAACTAAAGAGAGTGTCCTGAAAAAGCACAACCACATGAGGCATCGATTTTTAGATTGGCACAGTTCCTCTGTAGCTCTTTTAAGCTTCTCTTAAGCTTTCTGTAGTTCCCTCATCTGTTCTGGAGCTCATGTGGTGTGAAGTTGAAGGGGATGGAGATGGAAGAGTCAAATACTTGTGAAATTGAGCAAGACACTTCTTTCCTTGATTCTATTACAGCAAATCTGAGTTGTTAGGCAATAGACTACTACTAAATAACAATGTTACTTTGTCTCCTTGCCCTCGTTTTAGGTCATCTTCTCATGTTTGGATATAGTACTTCACACAGAGGCTTTGCTTTCCATCATGAGTTTTCTCACCTTCAGTGTTCCATCGGGTGGTCTTCCCAGCACTGATAAATCATCAGACCACAAGCCTCAAATGAAAGAACAGGAAAAAGGAAGTGCTCTTAGACCAGGTAACGTCATATTAGAGAGGCTGTGCTTCTGTTGCTTAACAGCATCTCACCTTCAGGTTCAAAGGGTATTATTTTGGATGACAGCATTGCAGTCTATTTGGTGGAAAACAAAGCATGTACAACTGTAAATGGGGAGAAAATAATCTTACTTGAAGAAAAGCACCAGACAGTTTTCCTGTTGCTTAATTTTACAAATTCTCCTTACTCAATATAACTTTTCTCTGGGTGGTGGTCTGATTTTTATAATGAAAGTTGAGTAAATGACGTTGAAGTGTGCAGCCTTCCCAAAGGTTCAGTGTCACAACCATGTAGCTTTCCAATCTGAAGGCACTAAAGAGTGCTTACATTGCTGAAAATAAATACTCCTCTGGGGAGGTGAAGAGAGGTTCTGAACTGAAGGGTGGTGTGTATATTTTAATTATGGGTATTTGCAACCTTGAAATAGTAGGAGTTTTGCATGGAAGCTCCTGAGTGTTTTATCAGGTCCTGTGTTGTTGATTCTTGTGCTTGTAGTGTTGTTTGTGAAATTCAAGGTTTTCTACTCCTAAAACTGTTGGGATTGAGCCCAGTGGCTGTTAAATTCTGTGTTTCTGCAGTGTTGCTGCAGCTAATATGCCTAAATTGGCCTTGCTACTTGGTAGAGAGAAGCATTTCTCATGTGAGACAGTGTTTCAAATAATGTAGTGTATGCTGTGTTCACAACTGTTGCATGAAAACTAGATGTTAATGAGGAGAGAATACATAATCTTGATAGCTTTTTGCCTGTGTTGATTGGTGACAGTTTGTGTGCCTGAAGGGAATTGTGTTAATCAATGACTTTTTTCACATTTTGACTAACAATTATTGTACCTTTCAGGGAATGACTGCAAGTTGCTTTTGAATAGCTTATATATGTAAAAGCTACTAATTAATATTTGTTTTAAACAATGGGCTTGTAATACTTGAACTCCTTGTATGTCTCTTGTGTTTCCTGTCCAGTGTCTAGTGATGCAGCCCGTGATGATGTCTGTGAATTAAAACTGACTGCAAAGCTAAATGCATTCAGTATTACAGTGTGTGATCAGACCTGTAGAATTGCAGACATTAGAATACAAGGTAAGGTATTTTTTATTTAAATATTAAGTGAAGCTGGCTGTAGCCAGAGGTAGGCTGTTTCACTCCATTCACTTCTAGAAGGCCAGTGTATGCACTGCAGACATCTCTAAAGTGTTTAAATATATTTTGATTGTATGAAATGATCTGCAAGGAAGAAAAATGTTTGACTCAGGAAAAGAAGATGATTTTTAAGTGTAGTAAAATTAAAAGAAGTGAAGGCACTATGTTATAAATAACACAAACTTCCATTTTTTAATAGCTCGATCCTAGATAGTGTTGGGGAATTTTACTCTAGTCTTAGAATCAATTTATGTTGGCAAATTTGTCATGTGTAGCAAGGTCCTGACTTCTGTCTCAGGCTTAGCATTCATTGTTACGTAGCAGAAGGCTGGACTCTAAGCTGTTATTATTCTTTATATTCAGTAGTAGTTAACTCAGGGGGTTGGTTTGTTTGTTTGTTTTTTAGCAGAAATGTTTACTTACAAATTTGTTGAAATGTGTTTATTGCCTTATTTCCTTTGTTTCATTCAGGAATGGATGCATCTGTAGCTATGAAGCCTAAAAAGATTAAAGTGTTCTCCAGACTCGAGGATATTGTAATTACAAATGTTGATCCAAAAACAATCCATAAAAAGGTGATGTGTTGTGCAGATTGTAAACAGCTGAAGAGACCCAGTTCTTTAAGTGATTTAATGACAGCACTGTACTTTCATTTGCTGTGTTACAGAATGCAAACTGCGATGCAATATTGAGCAAAACTTATTGGTTAATTTACTTTACGTTAGAGAAGCAAAATATTCTTCCATTTACTATTTAGTTCTTTTTAATTGCTTGCACTGTTATGTTTAATTCTGAGCAGCAGGGGTTAAATACAGAATGGGCTATAGATCAGCAAGTGAGAAGAGGCATATGCTATAAAATAGGTGATTCTGTTTCCTTTTGTGCCTACTATGTGTCCAAGTATTGCTGATAAGTTGCAGTTGATCTTGGGAAATATTTCTTGTTTCAGAAATACCTGGGAGTATTAACTATGTGGACTTAATCTTCTAGGCTGTCTCCATAATGGGAGATGAAGTGTTTAGATTTCACATGTCGCTTTATCCAGATGCCACTGCAGGGGAAGCCTATGCTGATATGTCAAGGGTGGATGGCAAAATGTCTCTGAAAGTGGGCTGCATCCAAATAATTTACCTACATAAGTTCTTTATGTCTCTCTTGGTAAGACATTAGTTTAAGTTCTTTTGTTGATATTAAAAAGTTTTCTTTACGGAGATAAAAGGCACTCAGCTCTTTTTGACCTGTACCTGGTGGGGAGCTAATGTGCAAGCATATAGAGGTATTATGCTGAAGAGTTATCACTTAAGTTGCACTGCTTTGCAGAAGATTGCCTAGGAGAATGATGACAAAAGAAGTAATAAATGGAGCTGATAGCTTTAATAATATCCTAAAAATTAAACAGTTAAGGAGCATGTAAGCTTGTTCATTATTTTAGCCTTTTTCTCTTTTGAAACCAGTGTGGTTGAATTAGGGGTTTCATATTTATATCACAGCTGTACTATTTTTCTTAAACTAACTTTTTTCCTGGGGCTTGCCTTTTTTTGAAAGGCTTATTTGTTTCCATGGACCTCTTACTTTTTTTCTCTACCTGTGAATAGAACTTCCTAAACAATTTCCAAGAGGCACAAGAAGCCCTGACTGCAGTCACTGCCCAGGCAGCAGAAATGGCTGCTTCCAGCATGAAGGACTTTGCTAAAAAGAGCTTCCGCCTCCTAATGGATGTCAACTTGAAAGCTCCAGTCATAGTTGTTCCTGAATCTCCAGCTTCATGTAATGCTTTGGTAGCCGATCTTGGCTTAATCAGGGTTCAGAATGAATTCAAGCTGGTGTCTTCAGATGAATCTCCTCTTCCTCCAGTCATTGACAACATGGATGTGCAGCTGACTCACTTGAAATTATCAAGGTAAACATGGAGCTTTTTCCTGAGTTGGAAAAGTGTTTGTAAAGAACGGTGTGTCTGTGTTCTGTTTGCAGCATTTTTCTCTTATTTAAACATGATAGACAATGAGAGCATGCTAAAACCAAGCAAAAAACCTTCCCAAGCAAAGTTCAGGAGTGCTTTTAGATAGAGACACAGATCTATAATCTCTAAAGCTTCTTGGAAAAAAAGGAATGGTAGCACAGTAACCTGAGTTCATCTAAAGTTCATATCTGCGTGTAAGTGCACGTGAGCTTATTTTTAAGTTAATTATGCCTGTAATTCTGCTAGATTACTATGATATTATTTGGGATTCTGCAGCCAGTAAATATTTTTCCTCTGCTGCTTCCACCGTCTTTTTTTTAGGTGTGTTATATCCACAGATTCTCAACCAGATTCTGAAATTCTGTGTCCTGTGAGTTTGACTTTACTGGTCCAGAGAAATTTAGCAGCAGCATGGTATCATAAAAGCGCAACAATTGGTATCAAAGGAGACCTAAAACCAATGCAGGTAATCTCATGACTAATAAGAGCTATATCAAAAGTCACACATATTCTCAGAATAGTTAAGGACCTTGTAAATGCATTTCAGTTTGTGTCCTTTACAGCATGTTGAAAGACTTCCAGCTTGATTGTCCAGTTTGTAGATTTGTTAGAATTTTGATATTGTATAATGAATAGTCGTGGTGTAGCTGCATGCAAATGGAATAAAATCTGTGGGGTTTTTTCTGGAGGTCTGTTGAAGCTATCCGTTGACTCAGCAGTCAGTAAAATCATTGAGGTTATCTGTTGAGTTACCATTTACAAAGCAAGATTTAATAATTCCAGTTGTTTAGTCTGCAACATTCAGGTTATTTAAATGTTTAGTAGATTTATTAGAAATGAAAAATTTATCTCTAATACACAACAATTCAAAATTGCCTTTGCAGAGGGAGGGCTATATTTTTTCTTTTCCTGCATTAACCATATGGATTTAAATGGGTAAAACCAAACTGTGGCACCTTTTCCCTGTTCCTGAGCCCTTTTACTTGTTCATTCCTGGATCTGTGCTGTGGCCAAATGTCACACTGGTGAAGCACAGAGAAATAAGAGATTTAAAGGAGAACCAGCAAAACTGACCAAATGTAGAAAAGATCTTTTTATAATGTGTGCTGTGGGCTAAGGGGCTGCATATTTCACTTAGTACTGCTTGCTTTTCTTGTGCTTCTGTAATGTTATGATTGGATACATATTCATTAAATCTTCGAGGGCCTACTGAGTATTTTAGTGTATACAACACAGGTCGTGGCTTAATGTGATCTGGTCATGTTTTTGGATTACTGAATTGTTGAGAAGTGTTTATGTTCATCAATTACTCATATTTTTAATAGGCAAAGATCCTTTACAAGTCTAGAAAGTGTTTATCATGCAGACTGTTATTTCTTGTTGTAACTGCTGTTCATAACAAGTAACAAATTATATTGTAGGAAAAATGGGCAAATCATTTAGATTGTTTTGGACAGGATAATTTTGACTATCCAGCTTGTTTCTGCTGGAAGCAAAACATTGTTTCTCCTCAACATTTGCATACTGTGTTGGAAGAAATGCTGTCACCAAAAATGAACTTGTGGCTTTATCACTTTACAGATTGCACTCAGTCAAGATGATCTAACTGTTATCATGAAAATTTTACTTGAAAACCTCGGAGGGGCTGCTTCCCAGCCAAGTACTGTGCAAGAGAATATTGAAGATATGCAGATACCTAAAAAAGGGAAAGCTCCACATGAATCTGGTGGCTCTGTGGGTATGTTCAATTCAAAGGATGAATATGTGTAGGCAGGGGGCCGTTTGCAAATTCAAATATATTTGAATGTTTTTCTGAAGCACTATAAATTCTTTTAATTGTTATATATATATTGTATACATGAAAAGTTGTATAAATAAGAATGTATGTGCTTACCTGGAGTGTGAGTGGATGGTCAGAAGTTTTTGTTGTGTGTTTTTTGTGATTCATTTCTTATAAGATGATATTCTTCTATCGATGATATTCTAAATCAATCACTCTTCTAAGTGTAGGTGGTTGAAAAAGAAAAAGGCCAAATCATCTACCCCAAAATGTTAATGCACAATTATAACAACTGAGGATAATTCTAGTATTCAAATAGTGTGTCGATGTAAACAGTGAATGTCTCTGGATGAAATATTGTTAACACTTTGCCAAAATCTATTTTTTCCCCCAACTTAACATTCTCAATGTCAAAAAATTGCTGTTTAACCAATGGTTGAGTTGCTCTGCTGTGAATAGAAGCTGGAAGGATGGGTAGTGCAGACTCCTTGAGCAGACTGTACTTTGTGTTGTTCTTCATTACAGTAAACAAAGAACTGCAGTAAACTAATGGCAGCTGCTTTTAAGGTTCTAAACCACTCTGCACTAGATAATTTTAGTGTGCATTGGACAGAACAAAATTAAAAGTGTGAATTTTGAGTAGTCTTCTGGATTTAGAGCTTTCTCTCTTTTTGTGATTTTCTGATATTAATTTTAAAAACCCCAAACACCAACCCAATCAACCAACCAACAAATAAAAGCAACCAACAATAAAAAAAACCCCAAAACCAAGCCCAGTGTTCAAAAGAAATGTAAAAATATCTTCTTTTCTCTGACAGGTGCCCTTGTTGATTCTGGACAAAAAAGTGCTTCTGCAGCTCAGTCTTCTGTGGAATGTTATACAGCACTTAAATTTGACTTCAATTTTGAGTCCCTTTCTGTAACTCTCTACAACAGTGACATGACTAAGGTTTGTTACAAAACTTTTACCACACAGGTGGGGTGGGCAGCCAAGTCTTCTCACGTGGACAGAACCCAGGACAGAAAAATAAAGTTACATCTTCTGTGTTGGCTTTATAATACTTTCCTGATGGAGCTTTGAGCTTTCTCGGGCAGACAGTGTCCTTAAGTTGAAGAATGTGTGTGCATTTCTGAAAGTCACACTAAAAGTATTACTAAACCAACCAAAACCACTCAGCATTTGATTTGTTCATTCAAGCTTTGATTCCAGTAACCTGAAATAAAAATGAATATTTGAAAAGCAGGAACTGTTAGTTCAGATAGTGCTAGTTCTGTGTGTGGTGCCTCTAGAGTTAGTAAGCAGATTGAAGTTGTATGTGGCCCATAATTTCCTCTTGCATAGCCCTGAGTGTGAGCAATCAGGGGCATCCTCTCTGTGCTGAAAAGAGAAGAGAAAGATGTGAAATGTTGTCTTGTTTTTATTACTTTATTAAGTCTGCTTTGTGTAGATGTGAAGGTGCCTCCTTTATGTCTTTGTATATAGTGGCTGTTATTTGTGCATAATTTTTAAGATGTTCTTGTGCAATGAGCATCACAGGAAAGAAAGACACTGTAATGGGAGCTCATTTTAATTTCACTGTCATATAATTTCCACTTACTTCCGAGGTGCTCCTGTAGATGAGTTAATGTGATGAAAGTGGAGGGATCCTCTGGTAAGGAATGTAGAGTTCAGACAGATTATCCTTCAGTGATGAATTCTGAACAACTGCTGGCAGTGTGGTGCAGAAACAATTTCACTGCAGCCCAGCAGGTTTTTTCTGTTTTCTCACTGCGTTTATTGAACTCATTTGTATGAGTGGAGGATGATGACAGCAACAGGCTAATCAGATCTTTCAATCCATGGAAGAAAATGCACGTGGCAAGCAGCAAGGGCAATGTCTCATTGCTTTGTTGTGTGATAACTAACCCTGCTCTTTGTCCTTCTGTAGCAGTCTGTGCGTTCGGTGCACAGTGACAAACTGCGCCTCGGTGAGCTCCGGCTGCACCTCATGGCATCATCGGGGGAGATGTTCTCAGATGGCTCCATGGATGTCAGTGTTAAACTCAAAGCATGTACCTTGGATGATCTCAGAGAAGGAGTTCAGAATGTGACTGCAAGGTAGGTTTGAATGCATCAGAAATTAAAAACCTCCAGCTTATGAGGAAGCCTTTTTCCTTGTTCTATACTTTGCTTCACATGGAATTGATAAAACACAGTAGTGCTGTCAGTTGTGGCCTGTCGTACTCTGTGCTTAAGCAGTGAACAATGTAATTTTAATACTGTTAAACAAGTTTCTACTCTTGTATGTTGATTTCCTAGCTTAGCCAAAACAAAAAGAAATCTTGGAGGCTTGCATATTGCAGTAAACTGTGGAAGAACTGAATAGAGAGCACCCAGCCTCAGCTAGAGAGTTGTGTGCACTGGAACTTCAGTGTGCTTGCTATGAGCTGCCTGCATACTTTCAAGAGTGTAGAACACTAATTTTAAATTGAAATTACTCTTCTGAATGAAAAGCCTCTACCCTCTTATTTCTGGAAGAAACACTGATTGCTTGTGTAGTAATTGGTCTTTATAAATGGCATGGGGAGAAAAAATAGCAGTACTTAGGCATCTTTGTTCTCCTATATCTGTGTGTTATGATGTTTGAGATGTTTCTTATTAAACTTGTTTTCCAGGATGATAGACAAGAAAGATGACGCAAATGACAGTTCTATGATAGATATAAGATACAAGCAGGATAAAAATGGAACTGAAGTTGTTGCTGTCCTCGACAAGCTGTACATATGTGCTAGTATGGAGTTTTTGTTGACAGTAGCACATTTTTTCATTAAGTCAATGCCAGCATCCTCAGCTGAAGGATCTGCACAGTTCCAATTAAAGCAAGTTGCTTCTGGGAAATCCAAGACAGAAACAGGTCTGTAAAACCAACTTCCACCCACCCCCATTCCTCTCCTTTGCAGATTTCATTCTGAAAATAACTCACCCAGAAATTTTCAAGATGGTGCCTTGGTATCAGACTTAAGAAATTAGTTTATTCTTCAGAATGTGTAAATTGGCCACTGACATAGTAGATAGTTTTCCTCTTTCTGGTTTTTATATTCAAGGTGGGTATTTTTACTTACTTTCACAGAAATATCTGTACGGCCAAACATGACAGTAAAAGCTGTGATTATGGATCCAGAAATTGTATTTGTTGCTAATTTGACCAGTGCTGATGCCCCTGCCTTAAAAGTTTCCTTCCAATGTGACTTCTGTCTGACATCAGACGAGCTTGCACAAAGGATGACTGCTCAAGTGAAGGCCTTCAAAGTGTTGGCCTGTGCCTTTCTCAAAGAAAAACAAGACAAGAATGTTACTACGGTAAGGAAATCAGTGTTTCATAATGAAAAGAGTAACTGGAACTGTTGGCAGGCACGTCCCTTAGCTATATCCATAGCACTCAGAACTGTTTCCGTATCATTGATTATTCAGAAGAGAGGAAGAAGGGCCTGTGCCATTTAAAGGTGAATCTTTTGTCAGTAGATGCAGGACTTGAGCACTTGGAGCTCTGTCTGAAACCTGTGTGGTGCATTTGTAAATTGCATTAAAAGTTTCTTAGTGAAGTGACTCTGAGGGGTTTTGAAGGCCAAGACCTTTTGCAGTGTTTTTCACTGCCTGTTGGTTTCCTTGTTGCAGCAGAGTCCTGAGAAGCCTTTGGTCTGGAACTTCATCTGCACATTCCTGCCAAGGGAGCACTGAGCCACCGAGGTGGCCTGTGTGCACCTCACATGTGGTTATCCTCCCTTATGCATTTAGGTTTTTTAAGGATTCAGGTTTTTTTTACTATATTATCACTCTGTCTGTGTGTTGTGTTTTTGTTTTGTCTGGTTTTTAAGTATTACGTCAAAAGCTTTTATTTCACTGACTTTTAACCTTCCAGTACAAAATGGTTTTTGTGCAAATTGGGATGTGGGATTGTAGCAGTATATGGAAAGAATGTTTTTACTCTGAAATGTGTTGTTACTTTATGGGATCAGTGACCCTTTGGCCTGTGTGGTGAAAAGAAATATAGGACCATTTGAAAAGGTTAGATTTAAGGAGTCACCTTAATAATCAAATTATGGTTTTCACTCAGGTGTTACGGCCATGTTCTTTGGTCATGGAAAATATGGTGCACACTTCAGGGGTACACACTGTGGCAGTAACAATAGAGGAACTTACTGTTAAGGTAAGATTATTAAAACTGTCTTTGGAAGAACAGTTATGTTTCTCGAGATGTAGCTTGGTTTTTGTTGGTGGTTTTTTGTTTGTTTGTCTTTTAAATTTGCATATTGTTGCTTACAATTTTAGTTTTCCCCATTAGTTTAATTCCAGAAATAAGGACTTTTTCCAACACAGAGCAGCTCTAAAAGTCACTGTGTGTTCGTTGTTTTGACAGTCCCTTAACCAAAAAGGAATAATTTAAATACTTCAGATTCTAGGATTCCTCCTACCACTTCCTTCCAAAGTTGTTTCATAACTCTTCCCCTGCTGCTGCTGCCACTATTTTTAGGATATTTTGCAGGAAAGGAAAATAAGAGGAGGCCCTTGAATGGATTCTCTTCCTTGGAAATTAAGTTGCATCTCTTAAAAGACACTTCATGTTTGCTATGTCCATTTCTCATGGATTTTATATTTTAATAAAAGATTTTTTTCTTTGTTCAAGATATCACCAATAATTTTGAATACCGTCGTGACCATTATGGCTGCCCTAAAACCCAAGACAACAGAGGAGGATTCTAGAGGAGCAACTGAAGTTGCTGAGAATTTGTGGCAAGTGAAGCCTATAGACGAGTGCAATGCTTGGTTTCTTGGTGTTGAAATAGCCACAGAAGCAACAGAAACTTTTAAGGACCGTGAACACATTCAGAAGCAAGAGAAATTTGACATTGTGGTGAAATCGGTTCAGATGACCTTGGAGTGTGGTCTGGGACATCGAACTGTCCCTTTATTGTTAGTGGAATCTACATTTTCAGGTGTCCTTAAGAACTGGTCCTCGCTGATGGAAGTCACTGCTGATACGTCGCTGGAGGTATGTGGGGTCAAACTGTCAGCAGTTTAAAACACTTCTGCAGGTTTCCTGAGTTCAAGTAACTTTTTAATACACTTTGTATGTGCTGAAATATCAATAGGTTTAAATTGTAATGCTCTCAGGGGTTCTTTAGTCAGGCAAGTAAGTATAACATGCTTTGTACAGAAAGTTGGAAATCAATAGGTTTTAATGGCAGTTGCTATGTGAAATAATCTAGTCTTTTGTTTCTGGATTATTTTTGCATATTCAAGTTTTGCTGTGTGAATAATGAGCTTGGCTTACTTGAATATTCACATTTAACTCTCATTGCCCCCCTTTTGTTTGTTTCTCCAGCACTGTGTTTATTGGTAAGGTAGAAGTGATACTCTTAAAATGAGAGACCGTTCCAGGATGGTACAAGTCTCATATGGAAGCAGCACATTAAAATTTCATACAACCAGACAGGCAGCTGCTCATTTACTCAGTGACACATTTACTACCCCTTGTCAGTTTATCAAATTACCTCATACTTCATTCTGTTCTTGGATATACAAATAGCCTTCTTCCATTGCCAGGTGTGCATACCATGGTGGAGTTTGGATGCCTAATCATGTCCCTCTGGGGGAAGTCACTGTGGTTCCACGAGGGATGAGCAAAATAGCTGAAAGGGAGCATCCAGAACTATTGAGTCCACAGCTTCTATTCAGATTTGCAGTGATGGAAGCAATTAAAAACTTGGTGCTGGCTATGAGTTAGAGGAATCATTCCAGTGGACCAGATTCAGACTATAGTTGGCTCAAACTAGTTGTTATTTTGTAGTACGGTAAAGTACTTGTGGCATTGAAGTCTCTGGTCTCAAAGTCGTTCTCTCAAACCATGTGGGAGAAGATAAGAGACTTGATTATGTTAATTGAATGTGTTAAGAAGATAAGGTGTTACCAGGATGTTTGGTTGCTCTCAAAGCAGGCTTGGAAATGAACTCTTCAAAAATGGTGTCATTTAAAAAAATATATGATATATTACTCTTCTGTGTATTGGTTTTTAAAGCCATTAAAGTTGATGCTAGACCTCTGAAACATGAAATTAAGATTTGTTGTTTTCTTATTAATGTTTTTCATAATAATTGCTTTGTTTTTAGATACCTTATTTAATTTTGATTATTTCTTTAGGTTCATTATTACAATGAAACCTATGCAGTGTGGGAGCCACTTATTGAACGAGTCGAAGGAGGAAGGAAGCAATGGAATTTGAAGCTGGAGGTATGTACAGGAACTTGTGTGAAATGGTTTGAATAGGGAGCTATTATTTAATTTCTTGAAAGTTTTATGGGGCAGAACATTTACCTTTCAAATGCTGCTGCTTGAAGGAGCTGTGCAGTTCCCCATGAAAAAAAATTGCTCTTTAGAGATCTTAAAGTTTTTCTGAATAATGTGAATTGTCAGTGCATGGACAAAATGGAGCATGTAACTATGCAGAGAAGAGAAACTAACTTGCCTTCGATGTTGGTATAAAATTTCTGTCTTTCTTTAAGGTATCAGAGATTTACTTAGCTTGGTGAAATTGTAAAGTGTAAGTCAAGTTTTTTTCCTGTGTTAACGTAGGAGAAAGTAACCTATATGTTTGTAATTGTCTAATGAAATTTTTCTTTTAGATGAAGACTAACCCTGTCCAAGAGAGAAGTCTGATGCCTGGGGATGATTTCATTATTATTCCTGAGCCACAAACAGCAATTAACATCTCTTCGATGGACACAATGAATATAACAATATCCAAATGTTGTCTTGCTGTTTTCAGTAATCTAGCCAAGGTAACCCCAACAGGCAGAAGGTGCTCAGTTATGTGCTTCCATAGGAAATTCTGAATTTTTTTTGTTTTAAGAACTGTATTGGCTGTCAGTTCTACATTTCTGACAAGTGTTACCTGGAAGGGCTGAGGAGTTTTACTCAGATGACTCCTTTAGGCTCAGCAAAAGGTGGTATCATCTGTTGAAAGAAGCAGCTTCTGTGTTAGAACAACAAATGTGCCTATGCAGGACTTAAAGAAGTGTCATATGTACAGGTTAAATAAACATTAAATACTCTAATAAACACTGCTGTTTCTTACAGTACTTCTTCTGAAATATTAAAACAGAAATTTACTTCCTTTCTGTATTTTCTGCTTAATTGAATACTAAGAAAAGTGTGCATTTTTGGTTTGGCCTTTAAATTGGAGGAGTAGAATGTCCTGTGTGTTAAAAATACTTTTTCCCCCTTATTTCTCTTGTGATAGTAATGTGCTTATGGATGTTCTAGGCTGCTTTTCCCTCTTTTTTTTTTCTGAGGTGAAGAAATTTTGGTCACTAAATCAAGCTGTTTTTATAGAATGTGACTTAGGCTAATTAATTTTTGAATTCTAAATGAACAGCAGTTCTCTAAGTACTTGCTTACACTGGAAGTCTGTGCTGGCAGTCAGTTACCATGGCTTCTGTTTAACCAAGCAAAAGTTTGTAAGCACAGGTTGTGATTGAATTTGGAGCTTGTACGTGTTCCACATCCTTCTGACTTCTATGTCCCAGATCTTATGTTACTCTTACAACCTAAGATTTGGAAAATTCCCTGTCAGGAGCATGAATGCTTATTGTAGCATCAACATTTGCTGCAAATCACAGAATAAAATTAAATTCTCTGGAAGTAACCTTTACTTGCCTGAAATACTACTATACAAAGCAGAGGTCTTGCTATACGTAATTTCCCCCCTTCTTTAAAAAGGTAGTTGCTGGGAACTGTCTTTTAAAGCCTTTATAGGTTTGTTATTGTGGCTGTTTATGTATGACATATTGTATCTGTTGTTACTTACAGGCATTTTCAGAAGCGACTGCATCCAACTTTGACTATTCCTTTAAAGAGACAGCACCTCTCATAGTGAAAAATGCCCTGGGTGTTTCTCTTGAAGTGCTCCCTAGCTCCAATTTTCGGATAGTGGGTTCAGCTGGAAAAGAAAACATGAATGAAGTAGAAACTGGTCAGAGCATGGATCTGGAGTACTCTGTTTTTGATGCACCCCAGCGAGGGAGGTTGTCTGCACTGTACCGACAGGAAAGCTCTGTCTTCACTTTAAATTTAGGTATTCTGCTAAGGAGCATTGTTTGTTATGACAGGCTGTGCATGGGAAGATGGGGTCAAATTCCATGGGATAGAAATTCAGGTCAAGTGCGCTGTGTTGGAATTACCTTTGAATATTGATGCCAATTAAAAAAAACACCACAAAATAGGTACTGGGCTTCTTAAAAATATGGAAAATTCCTCTGCTCTAGTTTTTCAGAAAGTGAAAAGAACAATATTTTCTTCTACCCCTTGGGTAGAAGACATTCTAGTAGAGTCATTGATAGACCATCTTAGAGGCCTCTGTGACATTGGCTTGTGTGTTCCAGTTCCTCTTAAACAGGATTTCCATTTCTCCTGTCACTGTTTTTATTTGGCTTTCTGTAGTTACCCAGCTACTTGAGACCAGTTATGATGTTTCTGTGTTTTTAGCTTTGCCTGGAAATACTCCTGAGAAAACAGGTTACAATAGCTACTAATACGTAATCATCTGAGTTTTTCCCTTTCCATCACATCCCATATGAAGGTACTTGGCCATGATACAAAGCTTGTTCTCTGCTCATTAACTCAGCCAACAAATAGCTTTGATAACTGCTTGGGGTATTTCCCATGCTGTCTATAAATCATAATCTAAAGTTATGGAGTTGAGGAGCATTTGGACCCTAAAGCTTTCCTTCAGTGGTACTCAAGTACCATTTAAGGCGCTTTTGCTAGAGAGTACTTTGGTCCTGGTTGTTGCTGAGTTTCGAGAAGCTGAAGTTCTGTTCAAACAGGAAATGGTAATGGGATTTGTGTTGCTAATAAAGACTTTGTTTTTATGCATCAGAACTTCAGGGATACACAGAGGCTCTCAGCATTCCCGTGGCCAAGCCAGGCCGCCGCCTGTACAACGTCAGAGGCGCTGCCGATCACTGGGACTCCATCGTGGTGCAGATCGATGCTGCAGAGGGAAATAAAGTCATCACCGTGCGCTCCCCTCTGCAGGTGAAACCCAGCCCCAGAAACCACACCCCTGAGGGCAGTGCTCCTCAATGAGTCTTCTTCCTTTTCTTCCTTTATGCATTTTTTCAAGATCATACTTCTCCAAAACACTATTTAAAGGCCAATTATTAAGTATTTTGCTCTATTTGTTGCATGAATTTTCCTTTGGTTTTCCCTTTTCTATTTGGCTTTCTAATATCCTCAGCATTGGGGATATTTTTTATGCAACTTGACATTTTCAGTGTGTTTTTCAATTCATGGGACTTAAGTAGAGTTTTCTCATATACCTGTGTATTAAGTCAGCTCAAGTCTGTTTTGTAGAGGAATTTGGTTAAATCTACCAATGTTGGTTTTCCTTGTTGTTATTGTTACTTTTTCCTTTAGAAATGTGTACCATAGAAATGTAATGAAAAATTATGCATTTTGATTCTAGATCAAGAACCATTTCTCAATTCCATTTGTGATCTATAAACTGGCTAAAGGCTCCAAGTTGCTGGAGCCAATTGGCATATCCAAGCCAGAAGAAGAGTTTCATGTTCCTTTGCATTCATACAGGTACGTTGTCCTTGCTCTGTTGGGCCAGTCTCTGTGACACTGATGCACAAACACAGCATTAGTGTGGAGCCCTTAATTTGCACATGGAAACCTTCCAGACTGGGCTAAAACTCCAAAATACTGTCTTTGTTAGGTAATGGGTGTGCTGCAAAAGCATTTCAGAATGTTAACCATGACTTTAAAATGGATGAAGTTAGGTGTCAGTGCAAAGCCATTGTGTACAATTCCTGCTGTTTTCCTGCAGGTGCCATCTGTATGTTCGACCAACAGGAATTTTTGAGGGTCAGTTCAAGGAGTCTACAACTTACGTTGCCTGGAGGGAGGAGCTACACAGGAGCAACGAAGTCAACTGCCTGTTACAGTGCCCAGCTACTGAGACCAGTTTCTTGCCTCTAATAATCAGCTCAACAGCTGTACCTGATGAACTAAATTTTATTTCAAGTTCTGGAGAGGAGTTGGATCCTGCCTACATTATCCACTTTTACCCTACACTGACTGTGAAGAATCTTCTACCATACTCCTTGAGGTATTTACTTGAGGTAAGTTACTTTATGGTTTTATTTGTAAATCCTTTACTTGATTTTAAGTAAGAATTTACTTAGAAGTGGAGGTGAATGTAGTGTGGGAGATACTGAATGCTGGGTTTTGTATTTTCTTCTGTAAATGACTGGGGCAGATAATTGATTCTGGGTGTTTTGGAGATTGTTTTTAATTTGTGTGTACCTGGCCAGCTTTGCCTTGCTCCTTAAACAAGAGTCCTGTACTGGATTAGTCTTTCTCTTTTACATTCTTCTGAGATTCTGTTTGTATTTTCCAAGCTGTCTTTAGCTTCACAGGAAGAGGTATAAGAAAAAGCATCTGTAATTTCTAGAGCTTTTTTTTTTTCTATGTAGAAAATTCTCTCCATTCTGACACTGATTCTTTACTGATTACTATTGTGAGGTCTCCCTTGCACAGATTGGAACAATCTCTGAAAGTGCTTTGAAGACCATTTTCCTGTCCATTCAGCATTTTCAGTATCTAGTATTTCTTCATGAAAGCTGAGTGATTGTAGTAAATACAAGAGGTGTGAGCATTTAGAACCACCATCCATGTTTGTTCTGTTCTGTCCTGCTTGCAGAACTGGCTATGACATTCATTTAGATCTTTTTCACTTCTGTCCAACATCCCAATGGCACCATTCCCAGTTTTCCTTATCTCCACTGTACTTCAGTACCTGGTGTAACAGAATGTAGTACAGAGGGCCATTGCCTTGACTGAGGAGCTAGAAATTGTAATTGTAATTGAAACAGTAATTGAAGTCTGTTTCTGAAGTCACTGTACCTGTAGAAGGGTTTATGCTTATTGTCTTCACATCCCTGGGCTAATCAAGCCTGGCCACTATTCCAATGCAGTAAAATATACTGTTTATCAGTAAAAATTAGGAAAGCTATTGTTGTTGGATGCCACTGCCTAAGCAAAGTTGTGCTACCAAATAGTATGGCAGAACTGGTGTGTTTGTGCCTTGGGGCTTCTTTAATGTGAAAAATCCTGGCTGTACATGTGCAGCACAGTCCAGTGCAGTGTTACACCCAGTATTGTAAGAATATGAATAAGAACTCATTGCCAAAATCCTTTGGAAATCATGGAGAAGAGAGGGAGGGCATGGAAACAGGGGATATGTTAGAACTAGTTTGCTTTCCTGAAATTCAGAATTAAACAGTCTTTACTGCCCTGCAAGTGAAGTACAGTTGATCTCAAATGATTCACAGGATTAGTCTCAAGTGAAAGTGATTGGAGATTAGGACATGGGTTACTGAGGTATCTGAAATGTGCATCCTACAAGAGAACAAAATGCTGGTTCTTGAACACCTAAATTTTATGTGTTGAAAACTTAATTTGCCTTGTTTAATTTCGCTACAGGGAACAGCAGAAGCCCGTGAGTTAACTGAAGGGAGTGCTGCAGATGTTTTTCATTCAAGAATCAATGGCGAAATAATGGAGCTTGTGTTATTAAAATATCAAGGCAAAGACTGGAATGGGCATCTTAAAATTTGTGATGGGATGTCTGAGTTTTTTCCTGTGCGTTTCACATCTCATTCTGCCCCAGAGATGACAGTGGATGTTTACATCCATGTGAGGTGGATCGGGAGCCGTATGGTCTTGTCTGTGTTCAGCCCCTACTGGATTATCAACAAGACTTCCCGTGTGCTCCAGTACAGAGCTGAAGACACTCATGTGAAGCATCCAGCAGACTACAGAGATATTGTTTTGTTTTCATTTAAAAAGAAAAATATCTTCAGTAAGAATAAGGTATGCTTACTTTAGATGGTGGTCTTCAGGCCGTGCTCTGAAGGGGAAAGCACACACACATTTTATATAAGGGATGTTTTTACTTAGTTTTCAAGTCTAAAGGCTTTAATTTGACTGCTTTCTTTGGTACTTGGAGATTTAAAATGCACACTGTAAATAGTCTGTTTTGTGTTAAACACTTTTGTTTCAGTTTTGGTATGATGTGATGTTTACATGGTCAAGTGAAGGGTACTACAGTAGAAGCTTTTTGGAAGTGGCCCTTCATTCCTTTTAAATAACTTTTTTTACCTATCAGTAGTTGAAGAAATGGTTGAAAAAACAGTATTTATTTGATTATTTCCTCCCATCTATTCAAGTTTGTGAAGCACCACAGATCTGTGGGCTTCTTTCCCATCTGTGTGTGGGCTGTCATGAGCATGAGTCAATGAGGACTACCCTGCTTTGATACCTTTTACTGCAACATCTTTCCCAGAACTCAAGCACAGACTAATCAATCAGAATATGAATAGTGATACTACATTCTTAGGTTATCCTAATTTGTGGAAAGTATTAAAAGCACTGAAGCGTTGTCTTTACATTGCTGTATGTGATATAATTGCACTCCATAATGCATGAACTACAGAATGAAAGTGAATTTACTCATTACTTTGCATGTTGTTGTTTTTTGTGTATAGATCCAGCTCTGTATTTCGACTAGCTCTTGGTCCAGTAGCTTTTCCCTTGATACTGTAGGAAGTTATGGATGTGTCAGGTGCTCAGCTAATAACATGGACTATCTGGTAAGATCTGTTTCTGTGATTTGTGAAGCTCTCTGGGTTCTTTTGGCTTGACTTCTTTTCCACAAATATGTAATACTGGGCTGTTTGAAAACAGTGGTGAACGTGCATAGTGGAGATAATCATTCACAACTGTTTACAAGTGTTTAGATCTGCACTCCTTATCCAAGACTACGATATGTGGGGAGTTGTGTTTTCATATACTCTTTAATAGTTTTCTGATGATAAAGGTCATTTTAGGTTGTCTTGGTTTACTCTAGAGGGATTTCTGGTGGATTTTCCCCACAAAAGCTACAGCTGCAAAATGCTTCTGCTAAACCTGTTGCTTTGCTCTTGTGTTAGTTGTGCTGCATAATCTGCTGATTTTACTGCGTGTTTGGTGCTTTTACTTCAGGTGGTCAGAACAGGAGTATTGTGTGTTAGGCTGTGTAATTACACTGATGTTGGCTTTTCTATTTCTTCCATCCTGACTTTTCTTCTAAGCTTGTTGTTAATTATTTGCTCAAATTCTCCTTGTTCAACAGGTTGGAGTTAGCATCAAAATGAGCAGTTTCAACCTTACCAGGATAGTTACCTTCACTCCGTTCTACACAATAGCAAACAAATCTTCTCTGGAACTTGAAGTTGGAGAAATTGGTCCTAATGGTTCTCTTCCAACTAATAAATGGAATTATATCTCAGCTTCAGAGGTAATGTTTCATATTTTTTGCTTTTGATGTCATTGTAGACAAACAAGTGGTCTCTAAGTGTCACTCAAGGGAAGAGCAGGTCTCTTATGGAAGCTGTCTCTTCTGGTGGCATGACATGGGTATTTCACATCCCAAGGGAATTTGAATGGCACAGGTTGCATATGTTGGTAGATTAATCAAGTCCTTCAGTTTAGGTAACTTAGTAGATGTAGATAAGTTCATCAGGAGATGCTTGGGTAAGAACTAAGGCATGTGGAATAGTCACACAAGCCTGTTTTACTGCTGGGTTACTATATTGAACATATATGAAATGTTAAAGTGTATTTCTTGTCTTACAGTGTCTTCCATTTTGGCCTGAAAACTCATCTGGTGAACTTTGTGTAAGAGTAGTTGGCTTTGAAAGGTCATCCAAACCATTCCTGTTTAAAGCCCAGGATAATGGTACTCTGCTGAAACTGGAAGAACTGGTGAGACTGACTTTGTGGGGTCTGTTTTTGATACTCTGTTTTAGCCCCATGATAGCTTGACACACTGAAATCATCAAGATCAAAACCTTGTGCCTTAAGGTGTGGGTACACTGCACTTTTAGTTCTGTTGCATAAAAAAGGTTCTGAATCAAGTTTGCAGTGTTGTTAATGTTTTCTGTGTAGTCCAGTTGATCTACTTGTGACAAGCTTATAGGAAACTGAACAGTCCTATTGCTATTAAGTTACAACATATCCTGCACTTCTGACATCTGGGCTTTTTGCAGAGGGTATGTCTTGGGTGCCTTCAGTTTGTTTAAGTAGGAACAAAAAGTACATTCTATTTTAGGATTTCTTATAAGGTCTTACATGTTGGAGACACAGTTCATGGCTAAATTAATTAATGACTGCAATGAAAAACCTTGTAATTTCAAAACTCACTCTAGCCTAGCATTAGGGAATA
Source organism: Monarcha castaneiventris obscurior (assembly GCA_026261815.1). Classification (NCBI taxonomy): domain Eukaryota; kingdom Metazoa; phylum Chordata; class Aves; order Passeriformes; family Monarchidae; genus Monarcha; species Monarcha castaneiventris. Next base: position 16,472,580 of record JAMPIT010000434.1, on the reverse strand, counting down.
TGTTTATAAATGTACCATGTTCAGAAAAGTCTTTGGAGATAGTGTTTATCATAGTTCTAACTTGAATGAATGCATAGAACAAATACTGGGCTTTGTCTGACTTCCTCTCCAGAATGGGGGCTTGCTGGTAGATGTGAATGTCTTGGAGCATTCCACTGTGATAAGCTTCACGGATTACCACCAGGGGGCTGCCCCAGCTCTGATTGTTAACCACACCCCGTGGGACTCCATCAGATACAAACAGAGGTATGTGAAAGAAGCAATTCTCCTCTGCTTGTTTAACCCGGGGATATCTTGGTTAAACATCACCAAGATATCACCAAGATATCTATCATGTGGATATCAGCAAGAGCTGATGAACCTGCAGCTGGACTTGGCTGGGGTGAATAGCTTAAGCCCTTCATGCCTCACCCATGGAGGCTGGAGGGGTGGAGTGTGTAGCACTGGGGTTTGCTTGCACCACTTCCATCAGTGCCTTTAACAAGTGAATGCTGTTCTTTTCTCCTTTTCTTTTAACCTGCAGTGGACTGCAAGAGGAAATGGAGTTGAAACCAAGGCAAGTTTGCCTGTTTGCCTGGACAGATCCAACCAAGCCAAGAAAATTGACTTGGGGCTACTCCCAAAGTTTTGGTGAACATGACTTACTTAAGGTAAATTTCATAAGGGCAGAAGTAAATGCTGAACTAATTTAGGACTGTTCCAAGATTACAACTATCTGGGAGGAAGCTTCCTCAGTAACTTTGCATCTGTCTCATCCTATAAGAGACTTAATAGCTACTGTCAAGCAGCAAGATTTTAGATGTTTAGATTAAATAAAGTCCAGTGTGTTTGTCTCTAATTAGCTGCCCACTTGCACCTTGCACTAAAATGAATTCTTCAGAGCTGGCTTGGTTTTTCTGCTGGGTAGCACAGAGTTAACAAAACTGAAAAAATTTAGTAGCTAAAAGAAGGGGCAGGAAAGCAGGCTTGAATTTCAGTTGTACTGGAAATGGGTTTAATTTGACACACCTGAACTCAGACAGAACCAATTACACTGTGCTTTACTGTATAAGCACTTTCTAGGGTCAAATTTTTCACGTTTAAAAATGGTTTTAGATTGAAACCAATTTCCTTACCATGTAATTATGGTTACATCCATGATTCTCTGGGGCTTTTGAGAAAACTGCTTTAATTATCTCAATTTTGCCTTACAGATTAAAAAGTAAGGAGTATCTTCTTTAGAAGAGCACAGATCTTAGTAATTGTCTGGTTTTACTGTTTCATGGTGTATGATTTATTGCTTTCTTCTGCCATCCTGTAAGATTCCAAGCCTTGTGCTTTGCTCTGAAGGCCTTTTTCCCCTCATGATTTCCAATATTATTCTAAAATACAAATATTGCTGGAATGTTTAGTTTACAAAACGGGGAAAAAAATATCCTAACCTCCAACTTTTTCAGTGTTAGGATACAAGGTTCGATCAATTCAGCACAATGCAGTGAACTGAACAAACAGGAAAAATACTGACTTCTGGTTTGTGTGTGTCTATAAACTTGCTTATAAACATAGAGCAACATCAGGGATTTGCTCATGTCGTGTACTTTCTTCTTCCCCTTGTACAGGATGACTGTGGCCAGTTCCCTTACAATGCAAATACTCAAATTCACTGGGTGTCTTTCCTGGATGGACGCCAGCGAGTGCTGCTTTTCACAGATGATGTGGCATTAGTTTCTAAAGCACGACAAGCAGAGGAGCTGGAGCAACCTGATCAAGAAATAAACTTGTCAATCCATAGTCTTGGACTTTCTCTAGTTAACAATGAAAATAAAAAAGAAATCTCTTATATAGGAATTACTAGGTACTGGACATGGGAGTGTAAATATTCCTTTGAAAAATCAAAATTTAATAGCATATTATAGTTTCAGTAATAGAGTGGAAGGGGACATGTTTCATGTTAAAATAAGAGAAACCTTTTTAATTAAAATTAAGTTTTACATTTACTCCTATTGTGGAATGAGAAGCAATAGGATTTAACAGTCTCCTTTTTTAGGTTATATTAAAAAAAGACATAATAGGATTTTTTGAGCCTGAGAAATTAGAAAAAATATGTTTTACATGGTTTGCATGCATAGGAAAGGTATAAGTACTCTGAAATTGTTAACTTTGTTATTTGTCTTGTAGTTCTGATGTTGTTTGGGAACAGAAACCAAGGCAAAAATGGAAACCATTTAATCAAAAGCAAATAAACCTATTGGAACAAGCATATCAAAAGTATCTCTCCAAGACTGCATTCCAGGGTCCTGGTTGGCATAAACTGGACAGCAATACTGAGGTATGTATTGAATTTCAGTGTTTAAATGCTTGCAGAACAAGTGCAACAGTTAAAACAGGCTTCTGGTTTGCTAAGTTGGGATAGATGTTGTGTGAAGAGAAACAGAAACAAGACGCAAGATTTTTATTTAAGTAGTTTTTGTCTTGTGGTCATCCTGAGGCAGTGTTGAGGTATTATCCAGACTTGTATTGTGAAGTAAGAATTTCAAAGGATTTTCTTTTGTGTCGTAGAAAAGGTTGCTTGGTGTCTACGTGTTAGTTGTGAACCTCTATTTGCTTTATGTACCCTAAATTCTTTGCAGAAATTTTGGTTTCAGCTTCTTAATAAGGTGCAGTTCCCATTACTTGATACAGTAAAGGAGTCTGCAGTGCTGAAGGACTCTTGAAAGGAATCCACTTACCTGAGCGTGTTCAGACATTAATTATACATACCTGTATCCCTGCATAAACAGTGTGTTCAAATGGCTAAGTCCAATACAGCCATTTTATAGTACCATAGCCAGGCTTGTTTCCTATATCATCCTTTCATTTGAAAAGCATGTATATACCCTCAGCTCTTTGAATATTTGAGTTTTGACCATTACAGTAGTTATTGGACTAATTTGTGATTTTTGCTACTTACCATGGAGATAATTAGATAGAGAAATTCAGTAGCCTTGTGATCTGATAATGAAATAAGGAAAAGCACAGGGTTTATTTGCTAGTCTGTTAACTAGTAATGTAACATTCTATTGTTTCCCAAATTAAACTGTATCTTAGCTCTGCTGTCTTATATTTGCAGGTGAATTTTAGCAAGTTTCCCATGGAAATGCGTCTCCCAGTCAGGTGCAGCATCCGCCGTAACTTCCTGTCAGGAATTCAGGTTGAATTCAAGCAGTCGCCTCACCAGAGAAGCTTACGGGCTCAGCTGTACTGGCTGCAGGTACCAGCCCTCCTCTGGTTCAGAAACAAAACAGACATGTTAAGGCTTTGAGTTTATTCATTTGTGTGAAGAAGTATCTCCAGATCTTATGCATGTGGTGCTCTAGTCGCTGCATCAGAGCAGCAGGGTGCTGTGATGGAAAAGTGCTGCCCAACTGCCATCCCAGGATTTTGCAAGTAGTATGGAAAGAATTCCATAAAACTGGGCTAATGTAAAGCAGGGTGCTATGATGGAGAGTTTATTTCTAAGGAGCTGTGTTTTGCTGTTTTAAAACAAAGACCTCAACCATTTTCAGAATTTGTTTGCTAGAGGTTTTATACAGAAGTGTAATATTATTCTACAGAGTCTATAGACTCTATATCTAGAGGTTTAGAGACCTTTAGTACAAAAACTGCCTGTCTAATGGGAAGTAGAGAAGAGGCATTTTTAAATATGCTGAAATAGCATGCAATAATGTATCTACATGTAATATTAACACTGGATTGATGTGGAACTCTTGCAGCAGAACAGCATAGTCCAGTCAGTACTAGCAGTGTTGCTGAATTTGCCAGTAGAGCACTTTAGCAGGTACTAGTGAGAAGTGTTCAGTGCTAGAGGGAAATAATGTTGAGCCGTCATCATTGCCATCTTCATCTCCATTTGCTGCCCTTCACTGAGGACCCTGGTGCTTTTTCTGACCAGCTGCTGGGGAAGTTTGCTCTTTCCTTTTATCTTTGATTTTGTTTTTACTTTTGCCGGAAGGTAGTTTTCACTAGACAGTCAATGTATGCCATCAGCTGCACACCTTATAGGTGAGCCTTTGTGGGTGTGAACCTCTCTAATCATCCCTTGTGCAGTACTTGCAGCCATCTGACCTTTTATAACTAAATGAGTAACATTCCATGATGATTTCAGAGTAATCCTTTCACTCTTTCCTCCTTCCACCCAAATAAGTAGGATGTTCTTCTTGAACACAATTTATAAACAAGTTTCTCAAGCCTTCTAAAAGGGGAATTGTGTTTGATTTTCATGTCACTAAAATATTCCTGTAATTATGCAATAATTTTTTAGGTTGATAATCAATTACCAGGATCGATGTTTCCTGTTGTATTTCACCCTGTAGCTCCTCCCAAGTCGATTGCTTTGGATTCAGGTAAGAGAACGCCTATAGTAATACCAGATTTATTCAGCCTTGAAAGTAGGAGCTTGGCAACTTATTTTTAAGTGGTTTTTTCTCTTTAGAGCCAAAACCCTTCATTGACATCAGCATCATCACTAGATTCAATGAATACAGCCAAGTCCTGCAATTCAAGTGAGTGTAACAGTGTGTTGTAATTTGATTTTAGAGATGTAATACATTTTAGAAGGGAACTTTTTTCTGAAGTTTTTTCTCCTATCCAAACAGCTCTTAACTTTGGATTGAGTTTTAAAATGTCTCCAGTGAAAAAACATTGTTTGAAAAGGAACTTACTTTTAGAAAATAAGGAAGTCCCCGCATGAAGGGACTGTTATGCACCTTCTTTAGTAATCAGAATTATTTCCTTCTTGTACTACAGTGTCAGAGTTGTGTCTGTTTGCTGTGCAGAGCTGGCCAGTAAGCACTTCTAGCTGTAAACTGACAGTTGATATTGTGCATTGTAAATCTTAATATGTGACATTGCATAGCAAGACTTCACTTGTGTAGGGTAAGCATGTAATATTTAAGTTAAATTTATAACAGTGTACGCTGTTTTTCACATTTTAGGTACTTCATGGTTCTTATCCAGGAAATGGCACTGAAAATTGATCAAGGATTTTTAGGAGCACTTAGTGAACTTTTCACTCCATCTACAGACCCAGAAGCTGAAAGACAAAGGGTAATGTATGAGAGAAACTGATTTTTGCTGGAATGGGACCTTAAATGATTGAGGAATTTAGGTGAATATCAATATAACATAAAATGGAAAGATCACCCTGAAGTTTTGTGTATGTTGTGGATTGGGTTTTTTTTAATCCTTGGATTTATTAATACACTCCTGTTTAAGTAGTTAACTGTATTTGACTATGATTATTTTTTCTACTGTTTATCTATCTATAAAAACACATTTAGATACAATATGATTAAGTGTATTACATATATGTGGATGAGATTAACTTCCTTTTATTTTTTTTTAATGATGATACCAGTCTAAATTAATTCAGCAAGATGTGGATGCACTTAACACCGAGCTCATGGAGTCTTCCCTTACAGACCTCTCAATGCTCAGCTTCTTTGAACATTTCCATATTTCTCCAATTAAGGTATGCAGTAGAGAGGTTATTGGTTAATAAAACATCCAGTTAGTTCATTACAGTAAATACATCCCTAGTGGGGATTTTATGTTCTCTAGAATTTAATACTTTGTTGGAAAACTTCCTTTGTTGCTCATAAGTACAAACAGACCTTTAACCTTCACTAAGTGGGAAGAATCAATGGGTGTAATAATGCTGAAAGCCAGTTAAAGTACTGGCCTGAAGGTATCCAAGTAATGTATCATAAATTGTATTAAAATACACTTTCATGGGATTACCTTCATATCTCTCTTGAAGTAGTTAGATGTTTTTGGAGCAAAGGAAGAAAAATCCTCAGTAGCAGAAATTATAGCTTTCCTCTGCTTTCACCACTTATTTGTTTAATGTGCACCACACAACCTGTCTGCTCTGGTTTGGCTTTTCTTCAGTCTTGATTTGGTTTGTTCTACTAATTCTGCCTTGACAGTTGCATTTGAGCTTGTCTCTGGCTTCTGGTGGAGAAGCATCAGATAAGGGGGAAGAAATGATAGCCATCCATTCTCTGAATTTGCTGTTGAAAAGTATTGGAGCTACTCTAACAGATGTGGATGATCTTATTTTCAAGTAAGAGAATAAAATTGGCTGGAGTTGTTAGTTTGGTTTCTTTGTTTCATACTTTGACTAAAGCTGCTGTACACTTAATAATTGGGTCCATGGTAAACTTTGCTGACTGACTTTGGTATAAGTTTATAAAGCCTTAGGGGAAAGGAAGGCATGGAGGGAAGATGGGCTTTGAGATCCTTTTTAAGGCAATATGTCTTCAGGATTATCTGAAGGAAAGCAGAGAAGTATTTGAATGAGGAAGGGTATCTTTAACTAATGTATGATTACTTGTCTTTCAGACTTGCTTTCTTTGAAATTAAATACCAGTTCTACAACAGAGATCAACTGAGGATGAGAGTTGTTAGACATTATAGTGAACAAGTAAGCTTATTTAGTCAAGCCTTTGTGTAAAATTTTGGGTATGTGCCTTAAAGAAGATTTTATTTTTCTTCACCAAATACTTAGTTGGGTACTCTAATACCTTTCTGGGGTAGTAAATTAAAAAATGTATCATCCTTGGGTTCTGGTGTATGTGACAACATCTTGTAACACTGCTTTTGTTTTTTGCCTTTTTTCTTCCCTCTCATCATTTAGTTCCTGAAACAGATGTATGTTCTTGTACTTGGATTAGATGTTCTTGGAAATCCATTTGGTTTAATCAGAGGTTTGTCTGAGGGAGTCGAGGCTTTCTTCTATGAGCCATTCCAGGTATGACTTCTTTAACTGTGTCCTTATAGGCAGCTGATTGCATGTACTGGTAGGATTATAGTTTTGGTGTCACTGTACTCCACACCCTGAACAGGCAGGCAGCAGTAATTTTTCAGTGTGAGCTTTGAAGAAGTAACCTATTCATATGGCCTTACCTGCACTGGTGTAAAGGAATTGCTGGTTTTTCTTGAAACAAATGCGTCAATTGCATAGTTTTCTGCTATTCATAATAAGCTTCATTTTCAGGGTGCTGTTCAAGGACCTGAAGAATTTGCTGAAGGCTTTGTAATTGGTGTTAGAAGCCTTCTTGGGCACACAGTGGGTATGTGTCATACTGTTCTTCTTTTGGTAAATTCCCACATTATTTGCTATTTTTCTGAATACCACAAGTATTTAAGGTTGTCATACTGTTGTCAGTATTTGTGATGCAGATCATTCACACATAATTTACCTGAATCCGTCTAAACGTCTGTTTGTAGACTGAGCAACCAAAGTGAGGTAGATAGATAGATAGATAGATAGCATATATAACTTAATTAGTAACATGCTCTGGATAAATAAAAAGCATAATTTTAATGGTCCTAAAGTGTCTGGAGAAGCCTGAGGTGTGTTCTATTACAATTACTTTAGATTTTTTTTTAGCTATATCTTAACAGTAATTAGAAAAAATACTATTTCATCCAATATACTGTATCACCTGTAGTGAAGTGATGCAAGTGTTCCCTATTGCTGTATCTATGGGTATCAGACCAGATTCTGGAGTCTTCTCATGGACAACATGTGGTACTTGCTCTGTGTAAATTCATCGTATCTAAACTGAATATGAAGGGAAATTGCTAGGAACTTCTTGGCTTCCTGTGTGTTGTCTGCTGTTAAGCTGTGGAAGTGCATAACTTTTGCTTTGTGCCCTGTTCCCCCAGGTGGGGCAGCAGGGGTGGTGTCCAGGATCACTGGTACTGTTGGCAAAGGCTTGGCTGCCATTACTCTGGATGAGGAATTTCAGCAGAAAAGGAGAGAGGAAATGGGCCGGCAGCCAAAAGACTTTGGGGAGAGCCTGGCCAAAGGAGGAAAAGGCCTGTTACGGGTATGGATTTGGAGAGGAGTGGTTGATGTGCCAGCTTGGGATCTGTGCTTGAAAACTACCTGCTGCAAAGTTTGGTATTGTCTTTGTCAGTACATTAACCAAACAGAAGAGACAAACAGGCAGTGGGTGTAGGGGAGACTCAGTGTAGTGAATCAGCTGTAGAGTTTGAGGTCATGTTTCTGGTCAGCCTGAGGAACTGAAGTTAGGATCTTGAACAGGAAATAACACCAATTTCTCCTGTGAATTGTATAAATAAATAAATAGTTACTCATGTTCAACAAATGTCTTAGGTAATTAAAGTAATTGGGTCCTTTCTTGAATGACAGAATTGACTGCAAGGTCAAGTCTTTCCCTCAGTTATAGTTTTCTTAAAAATATAGAGTAAGAAAAAAAACAAAGCTGAAACCCCTAGTCAAACAATATTTCTGATACTGAACTTTACATTATAAAGTTTCAAAGTAAGGATGTGAGACAATGGGTTGCCCAGTTGGACTGACAGCATTCCAGTTTCTCATTGGGAACTTAAAATTATCTTTGTTTTAGGGTGTTGTTGGAGGTGTCACAGGCATCATCACTAAACCAGTAGAAGGTAAGCACGAAGGCTGCACTGCATAGCTTAAGTGGTTTCTCAATACTTTACAGTTCATTTTGTAATGTTAAGAAATATCAATCTAAGTGTGGTGATGCTAAGGTGTAGCAAGATTTTTATATTTCTTAATCAAATATGAACTTACACGACTTCCTCAAATATCTTTATATGTTATTGGCTTTACCACCTTTTAGAGCTCTGTATGAGTTAAGAGGTGCTTGTCTCTGTGATGTATTTTGTTAGGCCTGCTGTAGTACCCAATCTATTGTCTGAAGCCAGAATAAAGGTAGTAAAAATAATAAAGTAAAAAATCACCAACTGAAAAAGTTTTTTGTGACTCCTAAAGTCAGAGAAATCTTAAAAAGCGAATTTGGTCTTATGCCTGAAGTCAGTATTTGTTCCTGTTACTTCATGAATATGATAGATACGAAAAATACCCAGGATAAAATGCCTCTTACTAATCTTAAAGTCACAGTGATTGAAATGTTGGGAGTCAATTGTTAGTGTGTGGTATTTTATAGCTTTTGGGTGATACTTTGATACATAGTCCTTGTCTCTTTGGTGGATGAACACAGATGCTTTCTGGACACTCCTTTGGCTCTTCCATAGTTATGTATCAGCAGAGCCATGTAATTTTGAGTTAGAAATAGTTAACTTCTGTCACACTTGTGCATCTTAGTGTCTTCAGAATATTTTGTTATTACTGTCAACTTACAAAAATCTGATGTGTGGCCTATAGTCCAGACTGAAAATGTGAGAAGGAGAATCTTGATGACATCTGGGTTCAGGGCCCTTCAGAGGCTGGTAAGGCATTAAGTGAACAGTGATGTGTCTGAGCACACAAGGAAGCAGTGGGTGACTTTCCACAGACAGCTCTTTGTACAACAGGACTCTGCAATCAATGGCTGTGGGCTGTTTCCAATACAAAACAGTTTTCTTCACCAAATGGCAGTAATGGTTGAATTCTGTTAGTATCTTCAAGCAGGTCATGAAAACATTTATTTTTCTGTTTCCTTTCTTTTAAAGGGGCTAAAAAAGAAGGTGCAGCTGGATTCTTCAAAGGAATTGGAAAGGGGCTTGTAGGAGTGGTAGCCCGCCCGACAGGAGGCATTGTAGATATGGCAAGCAGTACCTTCCAGGGAATTCAAAGGTACAGTGCCAAGAGGGGGTTTTGAATACTCCTTCTGTGTTGGATACCAGGTGGTAAAGTGCTCCAGTAGTAGCACACTATTATCTGTTAAATACAAAAAGCAGGATGGATGATATGTGGGGTTGAGAAATGTCCAGTAGCCTGTAACAGGTATATTTTATGATGATGAGGAAATTGCTGCTTCAGAGAACATGTTGCAGAGTTGAAGTCCAGGTAGACAATAACGAATCATTTTTATCCTTTTGCTCCTTCCCCTGATGACAAATGTCAGTTAAATTTACTATGAAAAATAGACCACTGAAATTTTCAAAGTAAAACTTCCCAGTTTGAAATTTGGTTAGCAGTGCACATCAGGGGCTCCATGTGTTTTAAGGGGACCTTTGGATAGTGTGTTAATAAACTTGAGAACCCTTAGTAAATTACCTGCATTTGGGAATAAAGTTCTCCAGCTTATTCTGTAGCTGTTTAATTGGCTACTGCTACTTTTGATTTATTATTATCAGTGTGTCTTTATTATTTATATCTGCAGGATGTGTACGTGGGATGTGTGGCAAGTGAAAGGGTGACTTGTTAAAGGTGTATTGGTGAAACTCAGGATTGTGTGAAGCTTAGCAGAATCCTCTTGCACTGTCTATGGCAGGGTGGCAGAATCAACAGAAGAAGTGTCAAATCTGCGTCCCCCACGCCTCATCCGTGAGGATGGCATCATCCGGCCCTACAACAGGGTGGAAGCTGAGGGCTATGATTTATTTGAGGTATGTTTTGCAGTGTAAACACCATTAAAATTCTCTAACCTCCAGGGTTCCCTAAAGGATTAAGTTGCAATCAATCTGGAGCAGTCATTATCTGAAATAAAAATTTGCCCCAGCCTATTTCATGAGGCAGGCCTGGATAGCAGGGGAGGCCCAGTGCTTGGTGTAAGCTGAATACAAAAAGGAAACTGCAGCATTGCTGTTATATGGTCTTCTCCATTTTATGTTCTGTAATCACTTCTCATTCTCTGGAAGGAAGTAGCAGGATTAAGAATTATTAGGATTAAGATTTAAATATGTGGCAAAAACCTGATTTTGATAGTTCCAAGTTTTTTGTCTTTATAACAAAGCTGAGGTTGGTTTACAAACTAAGCAACTTTTTAAAAAGATTAATGGAGCTTGAATTGTTTGGTTGTATCAGCACTTCAAAAAACTGCATGAATTTTCAAAGTACCACTGTTTGGTTTTTCCTTATGTTATTCATAATAGCAATCTGTCATAGCTACAGGCACTGTGTGGACATTTAGCCTGCTTTCTCATGTGGATGTGCCTAACATATGGAAGATGAATAACATGAATTTTCAAGTTCTAGATGGAATCTGGTTAATTTGTATTTTAGACTTCATGTTCTTAAAATTTACCTTTAAATGCTTATTCTGTTGCTAAAAAGTTAGAGTAAAATAACTGCCTATATTAAGATTTTAAGACAAAAACTTGGATATTTGCTACTTGTTTGTAGATGGTCTTTTAATCCTTATTCCCTGTTCTATTCCTAACATATCTTTTCTTTCTCCTTCTCTCCTGGCATGCAGCAAGAACTGGAATAATGGAGTAAACATTTTCCATATTTATTGTCTATTTCTGTCACTGTTTTTTTATCTGCCTTAAGTATTTAAAGGGCATGATTGCATTTACCATGTCCTCTCTCCTTCATCCCTATCTTTTCTGTGTAGCAGTTGAATAAAACGGTGTTTCATGTTGTCCAGGCTAAGAAAACAAACTTGGGTAATCATCTTCAGTAAGATTAGATGAGTGACTCAGATGGGAGAGACAGGGAGGGTTTTCTGGATATTTATTTTTCTAGGGATGCTTAGCTCCTTATGAATGGCAGCAACAGAAGGAAAAAAGAATCACAGTAGGTTAGATCCGGAGTTCATCTATTTATTGGTGTTCTCCTAGAGCTAAGAGCTGTGGAGAGAGGGGGAGAGCAACATCTTAAGCAATATTTAAAATAGTGATATTGAGTGGAATTTCAGGGAAAATGCTTATAATTGCATGATCTAGAAGTACTGTTTTCATATAAATGCTGAGAAAACCTGTACTTGTGGTTTCTGTACTATGCCATAGGCCTGTCAGCTACATATCTGCTGACCAACTATGCCTTCAAGTTACTGTTACTGGTTCTTTATGAACATTTCTCAGTTAAAATATACAGCCAGCTTAGCTGTCTATGGTTTTCATTCACAGAATCTTCAGGGGCTTTGCTCTTCAACATAAATAAGTGTAAACTTTCAGCTGTTAACAGGAATTTAGACACATACATGCACACACACATATATATAAAAGTATATATATATTTCTAAACTAAGTGATGCCAAAAATTTTTTGTTTTTAGCAAGCTAAGCTTAACAAGCTGTTGTCAGGGCAAATTTTTCACCTATCATGTGGGGAAAAAATGTTGAACAGAAGCATCTTTGCTGGTAATGCCTTTTAGAATGTAATGGTCAATTTAAAATTGTTCAAAAAAACATTTAGTGAGTTTTGTTTAGCTGATTAAATGAAATTAAGTTGTGATATACTAAGCAGGCCAAATTTTTCTTCTTGAGTTTTGTTTTTTTTTTTTTTACCATGTTTTTACATCTAGCAAAAAGGAAAGGTGGCACAGTCGACACAGAAAATTTGATATTATGCAGTTCCTCCACTCTTAAATGGTGTAGATTGGAACTGGATACAAACCAGGAATGAATCCTCTGTACAGTTCACTAAATACAGTTTGCTTCTTTGAACAAGACACTTCATGGAATACAGGAGAGGTTTAATTAACTGATTTTGATTTTTGTGCTAGAGGTCACTGTTGGGAAGGCTTTGTTTTCTAATGTAAATTAGAAGCAAGACAGGACAGTGTCTTTACACGAAATTGGATATTTAATGAAAAAGATGAGTCAGAAAGTCAGTACTATGTGCAATTACAAATTTCATCACAATAGGTACAAGTGCTGTTTATTTTTGGATCAGTTTTGATCCTATCTTACAAGTAGTTTAACCAGAACCCTCACCTTTTCACCTACTTTAACTACATTTAATGCATATGTCCCTTTAAAATAAATATAGGCTCACAGGGTGGAAACCTTGTAAAGTTACCTTAAGGAGCAGATGCCTCAATACCATCCAGTGACTGGATGGAAAAATGTTTCACTTAATTACTTGTGTGTGAAATGTAGGCATTAGAGCTTGTCTTAGGAGGAGTAAACATGCAGGTTTTAAAAGAAAAGGTACTTTTTCCACAGGGAAGTGGAGTTTTTGGTACAAACTGAGGACTGCAGCAGGTGGAGTAGATCAGCTCAGTTGTGTAAATTTGTTTCTGCAGTTGCTTGTCCCAGAAGAGCTGGATCTGGTGTGTGTGGGCTGTGGAGGGTTGTGCTCAGTCCGTTCAGAACCTGAAGGGAAGTCAGATCTGCAGGCTCAGTGTACTCGATGTGTTTTGTTAAACAAAAATGCACAGGATAGCTGGAGATCTCAAAGGATGAATAGGGCAGCTCGAGGAGAATTGTTTTCCAAGGAATCCGTTCTCATGAGCTTTAATCATGTCTGAGGAGTGTTTGGGTTGAGGTTTGCTGGAGCAGGTGGTGGGAGCCTTTGGCATGGCGGGGCTGTGCCCCGTGAGGGGCTGCTGCTCACCCAGCTCTCAGGGCTGCCATGATGTCACTCATACATTATTCAATGCCTGTGGCATTACTTTGTTTCATTTCCCAGTTAAAGCATGGAGCTTTATAAAGAATGCAGAGCACCTCATGAATAATTGAGGCAGGGTGGTGAGACAGTGTTGTGTGGCAGAGCGTAGACTATGCTGGAAACTGCAGCTTCTATTTCTGGTTGACTCACTGTTCTGCTGTGTAAATTTGCACTGGTTCTTTCATTTCCACGTAAAATAAGAATGAGTTAACTTCTTCAAAGTGCTCTAGTATGCTCATAAAAATAACAGCTTTTGATAAAGATGTCTGAATTTTAAGAGTGTGCAGATCATGGAGTAATTTACATCAAGTGCAACCCCCTTTTTACATAATCTATCAGGTGTATTGAGAATAGCTCTGAGAAATACTGCATCTTTTAGGCACAGGCCTCAGTGGGAGCTCTTACTTTGGTAACATATTGCATGTAAAATCTAAAAATACTATCGGGATTGTTTCTGAAGTTATGAGAAACAGGCTTTCTTTCCAAAGCTTTGAGTTTGAATAGAGAAACATGCTTATGAATAAATCTGTTTAAATATGTGGCATGTCTAATTTCTTCATATTCAACAAAAGGATCCAGAATAAGGATTGCAGCCTTTGAATTACAGTCTTCACATGGTGGTGGGTTTTCTATTTCTTAAATTTTTTACTTGTTTTTGAAACAGCTATGGGTCAGGTATAAAATGTGAGTTCGTCTTTTCATTTTAGTCATATGCTGCCTTGTTTCTTCTAATGTTTTGAAGACACTTTGAGATGAGCAGTCTTTCTGGCATCTTTTTTTCCTTTCATGTACATTGTACAGTTTCAGAAATTTTTAAGATGGTCAGAAAGGGATATTTTTTTATAGATGTTGGTTTACCCTATGGTTTTGGTTGCTGAAAAATACTGGATTAAAATGTTTTTCAAAACATAACATCACTAGAGAGCAAGTCCAGGAAAACACTGTGCTGTTGATTTCAGCTCTTGAATATTCATCCACTTTTGAGATTAAAGGATTTTTTGGAGTCAGTTGTGATGTATGATGATGCTTTAAGATATTTGTTGAAATTTTGAATATATGAAAATAAAATGCAAATATAAAAAAAAGTTGAACCTTCTTTTAATTGATTCTTATGTAAGCTGATCTTTCAATTTTGGTTACTTAAACTGCATAGAGTTAAACCTGTTGAGCACAGACAGACAGCTGTGGAGTCAAGTGGAGCCTCTGTAGTCATCTCATTGGTTTTATGGGTCCATCTATGGAAATACAAAAGGAAATGGCTATTTACAAGAAATAACTGAAAACATACTGAAGTTTTAGTCCTTCCTCTTTTTTGTTTGTCAGAAACAACTTGAGGAATTTACTGTTACAGAGGCTGAATTCCACAGTAGCAGCTGTTAAATGAACTGAAAGTCATCTTACTTTTGCCCTGAAGAATATCAAACTAATTTTGGGGCACCCCTTTGCAGGCAGTGGCTAAAGGTTGATGTGAAGTGCATGCATTCTGCACCCAGGCATTCTTCCTTACGTTTCCCATGTTCCAACACAGGAGCTGCCCATTTGCCCTTAGAACAGGTTGTAGCATAAAAAAGTGCTTGTATTGACCTAGAGGGTGCAAAGCTAATGCACATTGGCTTTATGCTTGTAGAACTGTCTTGCTAATTTTTGCTAATTAAACACTATTTATAAGTGTCTTTTTTAAAGACTTTTTGCATATTAGCAAAACCAGTAGTTGACACAGATTTATTCTCATACTCACTTTGAGGCTGGGTTCCCACTGGTAGCATATTATTAATTTCACACTTTTATCTTTTTCTGCATGATGTTTTGATGTGCATTCCTTTCCCACAAAGACATTCAGGTGTCACTCTTTGAGTCTTGCTGCCTTTAATCCAGTGTTATTGGGAGCTTGATGTGGGGGTGACTGTGAGCCTGTCTTCTGTGCTGGTCTGTGTTGTTGATGGAATGTTGTAATCATGGTGACATGCTCTAGGAAACATTTTAGTTTAGTCAAAGAGTGTGTACAGAATGGGAAATCTGAAAAAGAAGATCAGTGATTAATTGCCCAAAAAAAACCTAGGAGCATTTCAAGTTTTATTTCAAAACTTTTTCTAGAGTTTAGGTTGTCACTTGAGTTGTAGTTGTCTAATCAAAACACAATGAGTCTTGCACTTTCATACACCCTTGTGTATTTTGGGTGTTGCATGGTCATATCTGCTCAGTGCTTCAGAAGCCTCATCTTGAGGTGCATTGAGAATTTGTATCTTGACCCTTTCTGAGGGTTTGGGTCATGAACTTCATAAAGGTACATGACCTCTGCAGGGTTTTCACTCTTGAATGAAGCCTGCAGCGTGGGGTGTAGCAGAACGAACATTATCAAACAATTACTAGCACAGGAAAGAAATTAAAGCTGGAGAAATAGCCTGGTACAGCAGTGTCTGTGTTCCACCTTTGAGTGGAACAGATCAGACATTTCAGTGACTCAGCTTCAGCCCTGAGAGCACTGTAAGAACCTGCCTTTAAAGAACTAACAGTGAGGTAACTTTCCAGAAGGCTTTTGAATTCAAGACACCAATTTGATTTGATTTTCTTTTTTCGTACAGCCCCCAAATTACTTTCTGTTTCTGTTTCAGAAGCTGCACATCAGAAAGTTGGAAAAAGAGGTGTATCGATACCACTGTGCAATTCCAAGAGGCAGAAGAGCAAACCTTATTGTTACCAACAGGTATTAAAGTTTGAATGCTTTCTGAGGGCTTGACATGATTTCAACTTGGGGATTAGACACCTGGCTAAGTCTAAACTGATTGCTATTCTCTGCCTATCTAGTTTCCTTCTCTATTTTCTTCTTGATTTTTTAAAATATTTTATTTTGTTTCCTTAATGGAAAATGTAATCTAGTTGTGATGCCAGTGCTGGATACTAATTTGGGAAGACAGTTTACTCTGAGATCAGTGACCCTTTCATCATACCGGAGGGAAATATTCTGGTTTTTTGCTTTGGTTTTGGTTTTTCAAATTAGCTTGTGGTAAGGGTTTGCAGTGAAGCTAGTGGTTTGGATAATACACATTTACAGCCTTGTTAATGAAAGGATATTCTAACTGAAGTCTTAAGTCTTTGTACCAGCATGAAAATTAATATTTAACTGATCAGACAAGTTTTAGAATTCAAGATGTTACCAGTCTTGAGTTTGAGAACTCAAAAAGGATTATGATTTCCACATTCCACGGGTCACCAGTTTGCACCTTGGCTGAATGTGTGAGAGAGGTTCATCCATAATAATACCATGGAGGCTTCCCAGTGTGTTTTTTTAATAATTATCAGCTCACCTCAGAAATCAGGCTGCAGATGGACAAGCTTTTGGAGGCACTGTCCAAGGCCATGAATGATAATTGAACAATTTAGTTGTTTGCAGCCTTAGATAAATGTACACTTCTCTCCTGATCCCCATTCTTGGCCTGCTCATGCTGTGTGATATCTTACATCATCTATGACTTTTAAAGACCAAGTGTTTGTCTCAGAATGTATTAAGGAAATACAGGTCCACTGTGACTGAGTGGATATTATAATCCACATAGAAGTCGCCTTCTTAAAAAATCTTTTTCATTTTGTTTAGTTTTTCTAGCAAAAGCTTTAGTCCCAGGGAGAAATTGAGTATAAACTTTCTTTTTTCTTGAACAGGAGAGTGATATATGTGAAAGAAGTGGAAATCTTAGGCCATTTAACAACAGAGTGGGATTACTTATTTGAAGAATTTACACGCTATCCCTCCTATGAAGCAAATATCCTAAAAATTACTGTTTTGGTAAGAAAAGCATGTAATTTTTCTTCTATTTAACACTCACTAGAGGTCCAGACATGCTTTTAACTTGTTTATGGTTCTAACTGCTAACTAAGGTGGATTATGACAGGATTTACTGGAAGTTTCTTGGAAGTATGACAGTTGGGTTGGACAGAAATGTTGAAATCTAACCTGAAGTTGACATTCAAGCCATTTAAGCAACAGATTCTGCATTCTTGTTTTGTGAGTCATCTGAAGCACATTTTTGTTCCCCTCTGCAGCAGGATCAAAAGATGTTCCAAAGAAAGGACAGTACAGGTCATGAATGTGTAAAGACAGTTCAGCTTTGGGATGAAGCTACAGCAAGGGTATATTCTTTTTTTTTTTAATCTTCTTTTCTTTTGATATTGTTAACAATTGTTGAAACTCAGCGTGTAAAAAAGATGGTAATGGTCAGAGACTCGATAGAGAATAGGCTGCTGTGCTTGAGGACCATTTACCATAGTTTCATGTTGAAAGATAAGTTTAACCAAGAGTATGATGAGACCAGATAGTCCAAAGCATTTAAGAGAGTTTGTGCAATAGTAATTTAATGTTGAAGTTACATAGTCTCAGGATTTGTATGTTAAAGCTCATTAAAGGAAAATAATTCTGATATCTAAAGTGCTAGGTTGTATTGAATTCCCTATAGTCTGTAGGATTCCATGTATCTCCTCATTAGTTCAAGATCATCTGACTAAGCCAGTAAGTGGACCTTGTAGGAAAAGGCTTACTTAGGTTCCTCCCTCCTCCCTTCCCACACCTGTTTTTCCTACCATTTATCTCTAAATGTTTGTTGGTGTTTGTGCTGGGGAGGCTGTAGTATTTTGTGAGCCTTTGTTCTGTGGAGGGTTGGATCTTGTAGGTAACTTACATAATCTGATCTATCAGTGTGGATAAATTCTAGGGTACTTCAACAATAGAAAAATTTACCTAAGAAACCATGTGTGCTACTGTAGTATTGTATCAGGTGATGAGAGAGGAGGTGTTCTCCCTGATACCAAAAGTGGAATCAATTAGATCCACAGTGCCTTGGAAACATGCTTGAAATTGTAGCTCCAGTAAATGGCAAGTCAGCAGATGGAATCAGAATCAGGGCCAAATTGCTGCTATTAAATTGATTGAACCTTCTAAAAGAAGGGGTTAGACTGGGAAGGTAAAAAATTGCTATAATTTTGAGGCACTTTATATACTGGAAGAGTCGATCTTAGTTCTTTCTTTACTGTGTCTTGTCTAAAAATGTTCCTTCAGCTTTCTCTTACAGCAGGTCTTCCAAATCACCCTTGGAATTAAGGCACATGTTCAGGCAGCACCACGTGCCTTTAGTGTGTCTGTGTCTGTGTCTTAGAGTGGCATGGCCAAAGCTGGAGCACTGCACAAAACACACAGGTCACACTAGTAGATACTTCCTTGTGTTTAATTATGTTTTTTTGGTATTGTTTCCTAACTGCACATTCCTTTGCTAATGTTCGTGCTGGTATCTATACATTAAAGATAGATTTTTCTGTTCTCAAGTGCAGTACTACCCATTCACTTCTAGTGGATTTTTTTTCTGTTCATCAGTTGAATATTGTGCATGTGAATCAGGAGCTAAGTATTTGACTTAAACCAGCCTGTGTCTGTGGGTTTCCATGTTTGTTGAATTAGCCATGTTTTAGTAGCATCTTACGGAAGAAAACTGCTGCCTGCTTTAATTGTTTTTTTGCTTTCACTCTGTTGTTCTACAGAGGGTTTGTTGTGCCATTCAGGAAGCCCTGACAACAAGAAAACAACAGAAGCTTGTGAAGAGAGCGTCCTTGCAGTTGAGGAAACCTTAAATGCTGTCTTGATAATGACAGGGTTTGACCTTTGGTATGCAATTTTCTCCCTAAAATTGATTAGAAGCAACATGGAAACATTGGATAAAAAGTAAAGATAAAATATCTGAAGTCTTCTTTCAAAGTTAATAGCCATTAACACTTTAGTTTTAGAAGACATGCATCTTTTGGAAGCAATGGATTTCTAAAATGTGCATTTCAGTTTAAAAATTACAATTTTCGATAACCTGTTTTCCCACCCTGAAATTTTGCTTTCTGCCTTTTTTAATGTCAGAGATTCTAAAATGAAGTGGTTATCTTATTTGCACACTAAGTTTATGGTTTACAGACTGGTGGTAGCAGTTGTGGTTCTGGTGTTTTGCAAAATGAATTACTTCTGTTCATGATCGAAAAGAATGAAAAACTCTATTTTAGACAACATTCTCCTTAAATTAAAAAACCGTACATAATTTAGCTAATATAATTTCATCTCTGAGTGTTTAGTATTAGAAGATACTGCAGTGAAGCAATGTAAGAATGAGTATATATGAGAGAAATAGGCCATTGTTGTCTGGAAATGTTTACTTTGGAATGTTGTCACACTGTAAATGAAAATCTGCACTTTAAAAATGGAAAATATTGTTCACCTGTTGTGTGCCTGGTTATGGTTTTGGTTGTATCACTGTAGCTTAAAGACTTCTCCAGAAGGAGCAGCACACAGGGTTTAGCATTGTATGTCAAAAGCTTCAATCTAAGAAATTAGCTGTCCGTATTTCAGTGTATCATCACTCTATGGGAAGAATGCCACCTCATTAAGCTAAAAGTCACTTCTGGTACAAAGATTTTGTTGCAGTTTGTCTTCCTGAAGAGTGTTAGCATTCAGTTTAACACAACAGTTAAACACCAAGTGTATGTCTGGTGTGAATAATCCCAGGAATTTCCTTGAGATAAGTTCCCTTCTTAGCACGAGGCACATCCATAGGTAAGTGAGTCAAGGACTAGATGAGCAAACAGATTTGAGTTCAGTGATCAGTGAACTGAGAGCTTTTGCTGTCAGTCTTTGGCTCTCTGATAAGAAAATCAGTGTCCTTGTGAAAACTCATGAAAATTTGCCCTTTCCAGCTTACTTCAATTGGAAAGAATAATTTCTATTTGTTGCTTTAATTTTGTGCTAGATAATAGCTGTAGATACAAACTTGATGAACTAAAATGATGCTATTTTTCTACAGATCCATGCAGTGAACCAGGCCTGGATTTTTAAACTCTGTACTTAGGGGCTGGTGCACTCTGTAAATGCACTCTTAACCTGTACCTATGAGCTCACCAAAGTTAAAAAGCTTAAGACATTTGAAAGCAAGCTGCCAAACACAGAGCTTTTAGAGAGTATTGCCCACGTGATTTTATTGGTGTTGTATACACATGGCTATTAATCTGCTTTGCTACATGGGAAAAAATGTGGTACAGCCTTTAATTCTGTGCTATCACCTCTTTTCTAGAAAGTTCTGCTCAAGCAATAAATACATTGGCTGTCTAGGTTGTTTGTATATCAAGGTTATGTTAAAAAAGAAAGACAATAAATTTTTATATGCAAGTATTGGTGCTATGATTTCAAGTGTGGTTGCTTCTCGTGTGCATTGTGCACTGTTGCCTTGCCTCATGTCGCTGACACTGTGTGGAAACAGCCACTGGAGTATGAAGGTGCTGCAAAAGAGCTTTCTACAGCTCAGCAGCTCTCACATCTGGTTTTCTGGCATTTAGGGATAGTTGTTTGTGTACTGCCTCTTAATTCATACTTGAAAATAGATGTCACTTTAGTCTACTTGGTGCATGTTCAGACAGCACCATGTGCCTGTTTTTAGGGAAATTGGAGCTTAAAGCAGTTCTGAAGACATATTTCTGACTCCAGTCTTCTGCTTGATTCAGTTATATACTTCCTGATGTTTTTGGTAAACTTTCTGGTTTGAATTGTAAACAGTAGATATTTCATTTTCTCATATTTCATTATGTTGAAATGCACATTTTTGCAGTTTGGGTTGCTAGCTGAATTTGAACTGGTAGATGACCTCCAGCTGGAGTGTTGCATGACCTTCTTTACCACTTGGATCAAGAGGACATGAGAGAGGAATTCCATTTCTTGCTTAAATGAAGATGGATGTTTGGGATGAATAGGTTTCCAGTGCTTGTCCTGGGCTTTCCTCAAGTGTTCCATTCCATTCTACCATGTGTCCTTCTGTCTCTGCTTTTTTTTTAAAGGAGCTTTTGGCATAGCTGCATCCTCTGCAGCTGCAAACGCTGTTGACTCTACCTGGGCTTTGCTCTCTCACTCTGGGAACTTTCTTTTCCTGGTCCCTATCAGTTCTTTTCCTTAAGCTGGTAAATATTCTTGAGCTGCTGGCTGAGGGAGTTAAGGGACAAGGAGAGTCTCTTGTCTGGTCCCCTAACTGTGTGCCCAACATAAGAACAACTGAAGAATTAAATCCTGTTCGGCTGATCTCTTGGGGTAAGACAGTAACAGTATGTTTTTCAGACAGCCTTGAGTGATGAATTTCAACCAGGTGCTGTGATGCAAGTGGAAAACTTTTTCAAAGATTTTGGGATTTTGGCTTTTTTTAAAATAATTTTCTTTTCTTTTTCTTTTCTTTTTTTTTTTTAATATGTGGCAACAAAATGTTTTTTCCATACTTTAAAGGTTTTATGCCTCTGTGAAGCTCTGGAGTTTTCAGTATTACTGAGCACACCACGTTGCCAAGTTGTTGACATCTTCCTTGCCTTTTCCTTACAATGAGCTCCCAGAAGCCTTTTGCTGTCTCAAAGGCCATTTATTACTGAATATTGAGACAGTAAAATTAGTGTTGATTAGAACTCCATAGGTCAGGCCTGGGTCCTTGCTTTACTTCAGTTACTCCTTTGCTTTCTGGCTCATCATAGGTTTCTCCAGCTCTTCAAAAGCATTTTTTTCACAAGGTGTGGATGAATGTTTAGTCCTTGTGACTGTTTCTCAGTCTCTTGCTTCAGCTGCAGCCTCCTGAAGCCCTTCTGAAACTTGCTCAGTCCTTTGTGCCATGCCCTCCCTGCCCTGGCATGCTCAGCGGCCTTCCTCCATGTAGATCTGTGACCTGGTAACCATTTTAAAAGGACAGTAGCAGGAAAATGATAATACAGCCAAGCTGTTTCACTGAGGAACACATTAATATGCTTGTGCTTGCATTTTTAGAGCTACTTAATTCTTTAAAAAAGAATGACGTGAAAACTTTTGAAATAGATAATGGGTATATGTGCTTCATCGTGGGATGGTGCTGTTAGTTCCACTGAGCTTTCTTTAGGGAGCATTTTACTTTGGTAATATTCCTTGAATATCTGCCCAATCTGGAGATGAATAAATATTCACATACTGAAATGTTGTATTTTAAAAATGCAATCAGCTTGTTTACTAATTTCTTGCATGAGCTTGGTCTATTTTGCTGTTAACTGTTCAGGGGGATTTTAGGCTCTCTTTCAATGAGAATTTTTATTGGATTTTTTTTAGACTTTTTCCTCTTAAAATGCCCCTATATTGGTTGACTACTGCCAGTCATTCTCCACAGAATTACAATAAGCCAACCACTTAGAACTACTTCTGTGAAATTTTAAAGACACAAATAGCATCACACCATTCTTAAAACCCCTCAGCTGTGGAATATCCATCATTGCAGATATTTGCAGCCTGAGTCCACATGGTCCTGGACAACACACTCTGGCTGACTGTGCCTGGACTGTGCAGTCTCAGGAGATTCCTTCCAAGCCCCACTCATCTGGGATTCTATCACAACAGGAAATCTGAAATGTCCCCCTCTTCCCCCAAAACCAAAGAAAATCATCCAAGATACAAGGTTTTGTGTCTCCAGTGATAACTTAAAGTATATGCATCGAAAGGACTTCATACCTCTCACCATCACATTTAACCATTTTCTTAAAATTTGCAGAGCTTGGAAGATTGTTTGGTTTGTTATAGGCACAGAATAGGGAGTGGTTTAGTGGTAAGAGAATAAATGGTTTTGAAGAGGATAAATTGTGAAGTTGAGAGAGGGGATAAAATAAGTAATTCACCTTAACAATCAAGTACCAATGTTCTTATTTCATTGCTTGCTGTAAATAAGCTTTTGTTGTAGTGGGCTAACACAGAGATTACAGTAGGTATATCCTAATCTTGGGCTTTGGTTGGCAACAAGGATTATTTATATAAGGGTACCTTGGGTCACTCAGATATTTAAAAATAAAATTAAAAAGATATAATTTTAGAAGTGTAAACTGACTTGTGAAACCTTTTGAAACTAGCTAGCATCTGTTTGACAAAATAATTCTTTCAACAGCTTATAAAGTCGCATTTAGTCAAACCTGAGTGTGAAGACTTAATTTGAAATAGATGCCAATGGACTGACCAGAGAGCTTTTAACATAAGAAACAAGTGGAGGGATTTGAGAATCAACATACACAACTTCAATTTGCATTGGAAGAATCAAAGCTTTAATCTGTTTATTAAGATTTCCTGGACAAAGGTATGCTTTGGAGGGAGAGGGCAGTTCCCAGTTGAGCCTGTGATGCCACATTGCAGGAGAAGGACAGATTGCAGTGGGGGGGAAAAGTTATGTTACCACTAGATGGCTAATTAAAATTTGTTCCAGGTATATGAATATTTTTTTAGTTTACTAATGATCCTAATGCAATTCCATCCCTTGGATTATGGGTCCTATTTGCATAATCACTAAGTAACAGGGAGGCAAATACATCTCCAGACTTTAGCATTTATTATCTCTCTGCTGCAATTTGCTTCTGTTTTGAATTTTTCTAGCTATTTGTCATCAACTGAGGTGGTAGCTTAATCTAGTTACCTCAGTTGTCTGAGGGAGAAGAGCTGAAATATGAAAGGAGAAATAACTCTTAAAAAGGAACACGTGAATTTAAGACATGATTCAGTTCACTGTATCTTCACCCTTCCTGTAAGTTAACAAGTAAACCTCTAGTTTGACAACTTTATATATTATTTGTTATGAAGTGAGATTGCTCCTTGTCTGTTCTGCTCTAGTGTTCAGATTGCTTTGGGGCCGGGGGAACAAGGGAGATGGGAGGAACCCCAAAATATTGACATGGTAGTTGGGAGTGAAGGAAGGCAAAAGCAGGATAGTGATGAATCCATAAAATGACTAAGTCTTTAGAAGTAAAACCAAATTATTAAAAAACTGATTTGGTATCCTGCTACAAATTCCTTTTATATCAGTAACTGGGAAAATATCTAATTGTGAAGACAAACTGCAGTACTTGAAAACAGTAACTTTGTTAGATTTTAACAAGGAAAGGAAATTTTTGCTTTGATTTCAGTCAAAGAGGCAGAGCCATTCCCAGATACTTTACTGGAGTTAGCAGATGGAGCACTGAGAATTCTCTGTATTGCTAAAATGACAACACTCAGATTCCAGCACTGGTCTTGTGTTTGTGTCCACATTGTTTCTGGACTCTGCTGTTTATCAGAGCTAAGTACAGTAAAGATGTACAAGTCTGCAAAATGCTTGTCCAAAACAAAAGGCCTGAAAAATAGGGAAGCAGTTTGTGCACTAAATAATGTAGCAACTTTCCAGGGATTTGAAATGTCTGCCCATCAGGTGTGACATACATTCCTCTCACATACAATGAAAGCTTTATAGGTAAATCACTGAGCTGTGCAGGTCTGGTCTCTGCACTGATAAATGTGGCCCTGAGTCTGTCCTTGGCTTAGTTGATGTATGAGGACTGGAATGTGCTTGTAAAGCTTCCTCTTGTGTTTGTCATCTTCACCTCTGGCTGTGCTTTCCCTTTCCCTGCTGGAAAGAAATTTGCTGTTGACTTTTCAAGATCTATCACATTAGACTGAGGTGCTCATAAGGAATCCAAAAAGACTTCTGCAGGTCTTCTACAAGACTTCTACAGGTTCTGGAGCTGTTGCAGGTTAATTGTTAGTAAAAGCAGCACAAGGGGATGTAATCAGGTAACAAGAGAAAATGCAGGTTTAGTGTGAGGAGAGACTTTGAACAGTTGAACAGCTGACTTTTTAGGACTTTCTTCACACTTTTAACAAGAGTGCACCAACCCTGAGTAACATCAAGAGTAGGCATTCTCTAAGTTGCTGGGGAATTGAAAAGATAAAACAGCTTATTACTTAAATCAACTTTGAGTTAATTGCAAAGATGTTTTAAAGTTGGATTCACTGTAGCACAGCAGAAATCTGCAGATGAGTGTGTCAAGGTTGCAGATAAAGAGATGCTGCTCCAAGTTGTTGTTCCAGTAGTTACCCACAAGGTGGGGGAATGAACCTTTGTATTTCACTGCTGTTGTCTTACAGCTTTCCTGCCCGCCCTCCACCTGCCTGGATACCACCCTTTTAAAATCACCTGCTTGATGTGGTCAGTGCAGAGCATGGAGCTGTAAATCAGAGCCTGTCAGAAGCTTTTCAAGATGTGGGTCCAAACCTGGAGTTTTACAAATGTTGATAAAACATACTACAATGATCATTCACTTCTTATTTGTACCCAGTGTAATAAATAATCTGATATGGGGCAGATTTCCGTGGGAACTGATTTCTTTAGTGGGGAATGTTTTTGACTAAAAGCTTTTCTGTGTGGTTTTTACTGAAGTGTTCATTCTGTTAATGGTATTGTTAATCTGTGGGTGGCTGTGTAACAGGCAATGTCCTATTTTCCCTCTCTGCATCTGATAAATTCAGAGAGATCTAAGGCAGCCCAAGAAGCCATCAGAGACCTCTTTAACAGGGTTGTGTACTTTGTGCTGTTTAGCTAAAGTTAATAAAAATCTATTTTTTTAGTACTTTATGGTAGATGCTACCCCTATTTCAAATAGTATTTAAAAATCTGAGAGTAATATTTGCAAACAAAACCAAAATTAAAAATCAGCAGTATTATTCTGTATTTGGGTCATGACTGCTGCTTCTTGCTTTAGAGACTGCCACTATGAGCTGCTGATAAGGAGAACGAGTCCTCAGTCCCTTGTGTGGTTCAGTTGTAGGAGCCATCCTCACACCCCAGAGCTTGCAGGGCTCAGAGTGTCATGGATGTTCCTTTGCAGAGTGCAAGAACTGAAGATGCAGAAGCCCATTTGCTCTTTCTGTGTCTGTATTGTTTGTTGTAAGTCTCTTTCTTTGTCTGTTTTTAGGATCCTTTCCAGTTCCTTCTTTCTAAAGATTCTCTTCCCAATTCTTTGCAAAGTAAGGCCACCTAAATGTTTAATAATTTGGCTGAATCTTTTACTGGTAAAAAAAAAATTTAACGAGAGAAAATATTCCTGTAAGGGTATATGGGAGAAAAGACAGTCTTTATTGTATGGGAATTACACATTTTAAACCAGGTTATTTCTGGTATTGTCAGGCAAAGAGTGCTCTCTCTGCTGGATTCTGAGAGCTGCTCAGATCCTCCTGCCATCACTCACAATTCCCTAATCTTGTAGCCTTTAGGGCTTGCAGGCAAGGGCTGAGAACTGAGGAGAAGGCAGGCAAGAGGGAGATGAGGCACTTGCAACAAGATTGCTGCCTTACTCTTTTTGTAGACACTGCCTAGCTGCTCTCATTCTAGCCAGGAGGAGACAATACCTTGTGACTTTGTGGCCCATCTAGTGTTTCCTGGGTAGCCAGCAAGTAACACAGATATTGTATTTTAGTTCCCAATTTGGCCTTTTGATTCATGGAATTCTGCTGGACATTGTGCCTGGGTTAATATCTGCCCTTTTTTGGGGAAAGTTTTCAGGCTTCCACTGGCACAAAGGCCAAGGGAGCTGGCTGTGGTAGCACTGACACACCTGAGATAACCCGAGTAACGAATTCTGGATAGCCTCTCATTTCCTTCTTATAATTTCTGTGGTCCATGCCTGGCTAATCTAGAGACATTTGAAGGATTTAGGAGCTAAGAACGAAGGAAGAATGGAGAATGAAATGTGGAGAAACCTGGATAGGCCGAGACTTGAGAATCACGTTCTGACTCCAGTACTTGCTCTCTCTGATCTGTACTCATAAAGTTTAAAACCCTCATATAACCTAGATGTCATAAACATTTATGTTTGACTTGTAAGATGTTCTTTAAACTTTGCCTTAGATAGAGGTAACAATTTTTTTTTTCACAGATGAAAGTCGATGGAGAAATTCTTCAAGTTTGCTCTGTAGATGTATTACATGTTCTGCCCTGCCTCTAGCTCTTATGTTGGCTGTTTCATTGTAAAAGTTAGGCATGCTGAAGAGTTAGTAGACATTTTTTAACTCATGTTGCACGCTAAAGACAGGGAGTTTTGTTTGAATGAAGTTTTAATAGAAAAGTGACAGCTTTCCACAGTGGTTCCATTTTTGTTGTCACTGAAAAATTGAGTACTAGAAAAGAAATTTAAAAAAATATTTCAGCTGGAAGCTGAAATAGTCTGGTTTTGGAGTGTTCCAGTGTTTTCTGATATGAGGTTCAGAGGCTTTATTACTTCTGTTCCTTTCTGTGTGCTGAGGTCTGTGACCTCTCCTGGGGCAGATGGATAATGCTCCTACTGGCAGAGTGGAGTCAACAAAATGCCCCAAAACCAGAGGCAGGAAGCAAAGAAGGGAGTGTGAAATTCTAGCAGAGAGGCTGTTGGCAGGCAGGCATTAGATTAATCTAGCAGCAGACAGACAAGTGTGTGCCATTGTCCAAGGCCTCTGCCAGATGAGCACCAAGTAGGCAGTTAAAGCTCCACGTCCTTCCAATGACATTAGGCAAACAGATGCCAGTGTGCAGTAAATAGGCCATGATTTAGGATCCAGTCACCAGTGCACCTAGTGAAGATAAATTGATACAAAAGCTTTGCAGGATGAAGTCCGTCAAAGGTGTGAGCACACCTCTGTGCCTGGGAGCAGGGCAGCTATCCACTGGCTTTCCCAGGAGTTCTGAGAACAAAAGCATCTTCACATTTCAAGTTTATAAATATACAAAGAAAATGGTGTGAGAGCACAGCGTGTGTCTGAACTGGGGCCACCTGAATTTCTAGCAGTTCAGTCAAGAGACTTATTGTGCATTTTCAGTGGAACCTGAAATAGATTCAGTTAGTGAGATCCAAAGCAATACAGGGCAGAAGAATAGCGTTGTCCTTGCAGCACAGGTGAATGCTTTTACTACCAGCTTTTCTTGAGGAAACTTGCTTTTCTTTAAGCATCCAGGTGGACATCATAGCCCAAGTGATTGCCTGCATAATATATTATTCAGCTGTTCCACCAGGCCTATTCTGTTACAGGTGATAAGGGCTTGGGGAAAACCTCTTATAGTTAAGACAATTACAAACCCCATTTCTAGCATTTACTCTGGACTAAAATGGGGAGGGGGGAAACAATATAGTCTTATATTTCTTTCGTAAAGTTGCAGTAAATGTTGTAAGAGTGGATCAAAGGGGAAATGGCTTCTGTATTGAAGCTTGTAAATACTAAAAGATTTGTGTGAGTGATGAAGGTGCCATGTGCTAGTGAGTATTCATTTGTTTGGTCTGTATTAGAATATAGTGATGATGTTAGGATATGAAATTAAGAGAGTTTTATGTCTTTTACAATCCTGTCAGCTTGTAGAAGCTAAGTGACATGCAAGATGAGGTAGCTGAGACCTCCAAAGAAGTTGTGACAAGAGTAGTGTATTATGGAGCATAAAAACCATTTTGAGCTTGGAACATGGGAATGCCGTGAGAGTAGCAGACTTCTGCAACAAGACATATGGAAGGTATCTTAGCCACTTGATAAGCAATGCTGTAGCCACTGATGAAAATAATTTAAAGTTTCCTTTCCCAGGTGGTTGACTGAGGCATTTGCTTTTCACTGAGAAAGGCAGAGCTGGGGGTGACAGTGCTACTTTGGGGTTGGTGTGCAGTTGCTAACATTGACTTTGAGGGTGTCTTACAGCAGAGTTTTTATGTGCTTTTTAAAGCCTCACCCTTGAACACTCTGGTTTCCCATCTGGCAAGTAGGATTGCAATGCTTTTGTAACTGACTGGTATTTGATGTTTAAAATTGTCAAGTAATCAAATGTAATTAATGTAACTACTGTTAACTCCAGTTAAATCTGTTCAAGTGATTCTGTGCATTGACAGAGCAAGTATGTCAGTAACAAGGGATGATAGATGTTTGTCGGTCCTTTGATGTTTTATAAACATCAGAAAATATTAATCCCTTTACACACGTTCACTTTTCTGATGGTTGTAATCTAAACCATGCCAAATATATCTATCTCTTCATACACCTTGCCCCTCACTTCTGTAACAATTAGTTAGTGTTCCTGTGGGGCACTTTAAAATACAATAATAATTGCTGCACAATATTTTAATAAACACATTCACTGAAATCCTAACAATACCTGAATTATGTCAAACTTGAATTTTTTTTTAAGAAATAGGTTTAAAGACAAAATGATCCTTTGCTATCCAGACCTCCTACTCATTGCCTGATCAGATCTAGTTCCCTATTACAGCAGCTCACAAAAATTGGGATTGTTGTTTTTTGAAATGTGTTTTTTCAATCCTAGTAAACACAACAGTTTAAAGCTTAAAAATTTCTTGCAAAGTTGATTGAATGTCTTGAGGCAAACCTCCCAAGGATGGCACAAAAATTAAACACAGTCTTGTTAGCCTTCTAAATAATGTTATGCAAAAAAGTTTAGGAAAGAGTGTTCTTGTTCAGTTCTCAAAAATGAAATATTATGTTACTATTTTGTTAATGGAGGGAAAGCAGGTTAGTTAAAAGGGTAAGTATGTTGGCACATACTGATTTGAAGAAGCTTTGCTTGGACTCAGTTAAAAAGTGAAATGAAAACAAGAGACTTCTCTCCCCCTTCCCTCAACGAAGAAGAGTGGCACGTCGATCAGAGCACCAGCCTCCCACATGCCAGGTAACCATATGCTGATGAAGCTTTTCTTTCTTTGATTGTATCACGAAACCTTCAAAACTTGGTGGTTTTGTCCTAATGGATGCTGAAGGAAAATGTGAAAAAGGTATTACTGGAACAGAAAATTAGATTTTTTTCATAGCAGTGAATCTAAGCTGGGTTTTAGATTCAACCTGCTCCTCTTAGATTTTCCTATTAAGCCTTAGGGAAAAAAAGCGTCTGCTGAGTATATCAGTCTTTGCATGATACTGTGGAATGGAGAACATGAGACAATGCTGAATTCTCCTTGAGATACCAGTATTCTAGAGAGGCTGGAGCTATATTTCTCCTGTGTGGGTGTTTGAGCATTTGAATTGGCCATCTGTAGGGGCAGCAAACTGCTTAAACTTTGTTTTCTTCTTTGTGAGATATTTCTGTAACAGTCTGAGAATTAAACCAGGCTTCTGATCTGCAGAGGAAATGGAGATGGCTAGCTATTCCTTTTTAGAAAAGATATAATGCTTATCTGGAGAATTTTCCTAAGAACTTTAGAAGCATAGTAAATAAAAGCAGTGAGTATTTTTAGGTTATATTTAAAATCAGAACTCTTTATTTTTGTGCATTTGAAAGTCTGCATTGAGTTAGTTAAAATCATAGCTCTGTGATAATAAGTAAATTCCTCCAAAGGTTTTCCACAGTTTAAAAAAAGCCTTAAACTTTAAAACCCAAAAATTAGCTGTGTTTTACTTGTTTCTATCTTCACTGCTGTCAGTGCTGAACCAGTGAGCACCGTTTGTAATACCTCCGCTCTGACTCAACGTGCTGAAATTCACTTTCTAAAGCATTTATTTCATATATACTGTAAGAAAATTGGCTTTTGCATTGATCATGCACAATTTTCCCCAGACTTGTTTCTAGTTCTCAGTGAAGCTCACAGCATTTCTCCTGTGTAGAGTTTCTACAGATATGTGTTCATTTGTGAGCCATCATGATGTGCAAAAGCTCCATGGCTTGTCTGGCCACTGCTTGACTTAAGTTCAAAAGTTTTCATGAAAACCCCTCAATTACAGAGCTTTCTGCTTGACAGTTCCTTATCTATCTCAATTTTCTTTCTTTCCAAAGAGACAATGATTTAAGATTTACTCTAAACATAATGGAAATGATCGATGGTACCTGACAGTTGCCATTGTTTGTCCAAACAGAATATTATGTGCAGGAAAGACTGAACAATCAGTCCTGGGTTCAGTTCTGTTTTGGGCTGAAGCTAGTTTTGTACACAGTGTGCATTTTTTCTCTTGGCCACGTAGAAAGGTGTTTTTCAGTGGTGTTCCTTTTCAGTAGGAATTGTTAGCACTGGCAATTCTAAGAAAGAAGTTGTGATACCAAGTTGTAACTATCTTGCAAAAACTTTGTTGTTCAAAACAAGCCTGTGGAGAGGCTGATACTGTTAATGAAACCTGATGGTAAATTACTTTAAAAACAGGTTTTCCGTGGTTTGGTATTAAATTCCTCCACACAAGAGCCCTGTATTCTATCTGTGTTCTATGCTAGACCACAATGTCTTGGCAATGGCTCATTTAAGGAAATCCACAAACCTGGAGAAAGAACCAAGCTGTCTTTTCTTCTGGTCATATTTATTTAAAATTTAAGTACCACAGAGAGGCAACTGCTGAGTAGTTATTTTTGTAAAGGTCCCCATTTGGGTTGCACATAGGCAGCAAGAGTGGAAGCTGTCTTAAGGAGACTGTGTTCTGTGTGGAACAATCTGTTGGTAGAAAATATCTTCCAGGCTGGATCCTGCATTAGCCTCAGGAGAGAAGCTAGCAATCAGGTGCCATTTAGAGGGATTAAGGAATTAAATTCTGGTTTGTTTGCTTTGTTTTTGTTGAATGTTCATGTTTATTTCATGAAGCTCAATTAGCAGAGTGTAGCAATTCGATCTTGGTTAATTTCCTATCAAATCTGTGAAAACAGGATCACATTGTGACGGGGTTTGTAGGACTATGAACCTCTGAAAACCCATGAAGAATTTCTGTATTTCAAGAGAACGTTTGTTACAGTGGTGGCAGGTGAATTTTGTATAGTAGGGACAGTGCACTGGTTTGGAGATTTCATTACTCAAAATAGAGGTGAGCTTTAAAACTACTTTTCTTTGTGAATAATTGCTCTGTTTCTGGTGATCAAGATATACTGACAGTTAAAAAAATAGAAGGGCAATATCTTTCTATGAAGACAGCAAGTCCTACATGCACACCAAGCAAATCAGAGCAGTGACACTGTCACAATAAAGCAAATGCACTACTTAAATTTCACAAAAGGTTTCAGCATTAGCTGATGGCTTAATCTGTTACAGAAAGAACCTTGGAATTTTCTGCTATATTGCATCTGAGAAGAGCATGGTCAGAATTTTTATTGATTTTCAGTAACTCCAAACTACTGTATGGGAGACACTAAAATGCCACATTCTGTGTTTGTGACATGTTGGGCTCCCACCCACTATGTTTACAGCTGGATGTCAAAAATGGTATTGGGTTTCGATAGGAGTAAAAAGGAGTGCTATAGCTTCAATGCAGCTTTCAGAATGATCTCATTAATTATGAAGGGATGTGCAGCCATATGCTCAATGGCTGACTAAGCTTGAATATCTCCCAGTGCTGCTGGAGCCCTTGAAGGTTGTTGAACTAAACATAAACTTCTTTTTTTGCACCGTACCGTCCCCCCAGCATTTGAGCTACCATAAGCTGATCCAAGTCTGAGAACTGATGCTGCACTTCCAGTGCTGTTTTCACAGTAGAGAGGAAGAGCCTAAGTGAGGCATGATGAGCTGGAATCTGATGGCATTGTTATAGTTGAGGCCTTCCTGAACCTGAATCTCAGAATTCCCAACAGCTTTAGTGTTATTAACATATTAACAGTTCAGTATGAGCTGGGTCAGCAGGTACTTTGTACCTTATTTAATTATAAAGAGTCATCTTTCACTGGTCCTTACAGGCTGCTTTTGCTGCACTATTCTTTCTATTCGTAGGTTTTGCCTCTTCTCTCTTCCCAGCTGTCCACTTCAGCCATGGCTTCATTCTCAGTGTTCCAGGTATCCAGTAGCTATTTTGCCAATTGTCAGGGCCAGTGCTACACTAAAACCCCAGCAGGAACATTGCATTACAGCTGGAGTTGATAGCAGATACCTGGCGATTACCCCATGTGCCAGTCACTGCCATGTGAGTAAACACTGTGATTGCTTCAGTAAGTAATCATCCTGCTGCTGCTGGAGCTGAATGTTTGCCCACAATGTTTGTTCTGTTGTGGCAGCACCGCTGTTTATGCAGCTATGCTTGTGAACAAAGCAAAGAAAAAATCCTTGTTAACCTGGTTCAGTTTTCCTGTCCAAGGCACAGTCTGGCCTTGCAGACGGTGGTACCAGCACAACCAAATGGGCAGCCTGGGGGCAGCAGCAAGCAGCCAGGTGGAACCCCTCGAGTCAGGATGAATATGAAGGTGCTATCTGGAAGTGTATCCTAAGCAAGACAAGTTAAAATGTTTTGGTTTGTGAACAAAGGTTCTGTCTGGCATGTGATGAGTTGTATTCTTAACCAGCCATGATTAGGAATAGAGGAACTGTATGTTCTCTTTATAAGTGATGTCATAGATCAGAGAAATACCAGATCACTTCTTGTTTTCTCCTAGTGGAAACAGACTGCAAGAACCCCAAAATTAATTAAAGCAAGAAGCTGGAGAACAGAGCTAAAGAATATGTCTGGAAATTAAGGATCTATGCAGCGAACTAAAAGTCTTTTAGTAGATACAGACACACCAGGATAGCCAAAACATAATGATTCTACCCAAAAAAAAATTACTGCATTTTGCAGTGTGAAAATTTGCAATATGCTATACCTTTTGTGGTGAAGAAATACAAATTTTGCCCCTGTAAATTGATGCATTCCTGTACAAGTTGAGATGAATATGCATTAATGTAAATAATAAGATAGGCAGAACTTGCTGTGAATTGTTATTTTTTTGCATAAACTTGAAGTGTGCCATAAATATCATATTCAATAGTGTTGACAATTCCAATAAGTTCAAAGCCACTGTAAGGCAAAGCTGAAGAGCACCAAAGCTAAGTGTCTTCTAACTGGTCTGTAAGGTAAGCTGAAAGATAATGTCACTGCTCCAGGGGTGGGGGAACATGAAGTGACAGTAGGATGAAGATTAATCAGCTGTGGCTGTAGCACACCCAACTGTCTGTCCAGCACACCTTTTGTTGTAGGAAACTTGCCAAAGATGATTTACAGGAATGGTTTGCATGCTCTGACGTGGGGACTGGCAAGGGACAAGTCTGATTTCTGATTAAAGCGAAAGACATATTTGAAATATAAATTAGCCTGGTAAGACAATCTGGTGAATGACTTGGAAATAATATAATTTGTACCTATTCCATAGCTCATATTCCAGCTGCTTGAGCAGCTATTTGTGTGTATGCAGGGTTGATGCAGGTAGTGAAGGTGTTATGCATTGTATCATCCCAACGACTTCCAGCCTTGCTGACTTGTAGTGTGGCCATACCTGAGCCATAATTCATGTTTGGCTTTCTACTGAAAAAGCAAGTCTGAAGCTTTTGTTTGTGTTCAGCAGCAAATCCAACTCAGATGGCTCTACAGTTGCTGTCATCAGTCCTCTGCTCTGCTGCCCTCTCCTCTTTTTCTGCTTGCCAACATGCACACTAAAAAAGGCTACTGAAGATATGGTGCAGTCTTCTACTCTGTCTGTTTAAAAGCTATTTTATTGATAGCTATTTTATAGTAATATGTCAGATGCTAAGTATCTGTTAAGCTGACAAGGGCTGTTTTCAGCTGTCCTGATGGTGCCTGTGGTGCAGATGCTGGTGGCAAAGCAGGCTAAGTGACACAAGCTGTCCTCCATGTCCAGCGGGGAGATTTTGGTAAGTGCTATTTCACTAAATGAGTCTTGATTTTGTTCCTGTAGCTGACACAGGAACCCATGGCAGAGCTGCTGTTGCAGTCACCCCATCTTATTCCACCCACAGTGTCAGTCATTACTCCACAGGGAAAGGGATTGAATTTGTCCTGATTACTAGAGACAATTAGATGCAAGAACAAGGAACAACCATCCCTTCCCAGAAGGTATTGAGGGGATCGACTTGTTTCACAGTCAATACCCTATGAATTAGGTGCTGCAAAGCTTGTTGGAGATGATAGTTATGAGGATAACCTTTTAAAGATTACAAGGTGTTGGTGGTGTGAAAAATGTGAGACCAAGTAGATTCCTGAGCACAGAGCTGGTAGTCTATCCTCTTAACTGTGAGTAAATGACACCATCTTATGGATCAAGCAGCACCAAGGTGAAACCTTAACCAGCTACACAGTGGTCTAGCAGCTTGTCTGCCTGCGTGCAGGCACTCTGTTACTGCTAATAGGAATTAAGTGGAAAAATCAAGGCAGGCTGGAAAACAGTTTTCCAGGTGTCTTAGTGCTCATTGCACAAGCTAATCTTTTGAACCTGGTTTGGGGCCTGAAGTCCATTCTGTTTCTCTGCATGTGCATGAAGGAAGCAGACTTGGCTCTAGAGAGGTCAGGGGAAGGAACAGACGTGTCCTTGCACTTGTGTGCCTTGGAATTTTACAAAATGTTCCTTTTTCCCAAAGAAACAGGGACATGGAACACAAGGGGAAGCTGCTTTGTGCAGCTTTGAGGTGTCATGAGGCTTCTCCTTCCCCCTGTCCCCTGTCCCCAGACAGGAGAGAAGAATGCAAAATGCAGAGTCTCCCTTTGTGTTTCTGATGTGCAAGACAAATTTGCAGTGTTGTAGGCATTTCTTTGATAATGTGTGTGAGCCTACTTCCTTGAGCAAAGGAACCCAGTTCAGTAAGGACTGCATGCAATATCAACAGGTATAAAACGATATAAATGAGAATTAACCAAGAAAGTAATTTTTTAGAAGTCCTTAAATATCACTGCTTTCAGGGAAGGTCCCTAGTAGGAAATTTGTTTTTCAATTTTATATATTAAAAATATGTATTAAAAATGCCATTACTTATTTCTTTCATGATACTTGAAATAAAAATTCTTGCTTGATAATTTAAATAAAAATTGTCTAGGGTAGCAGTGGCAGAAAGAATTTCTACTGTAAAAGTTCAACAGTAAGTTGAAATGCATCTTTGCGTTGTAGGTCAAACATTTATGTGTATGTGGTTGCGTGTATGTTGGTCACATCCATTAACTTGCAAGGTTCCTCAAATACTGTGATTTTTAAAGGAATCTCTGCACAGGCAAACTACCTGTAGGATATGTTGTTGTGAAAAGATCTGAGACTGAACATAGGTCTAAAAATCACTGTAATACATGAATATTGTTACCATCTAGCAATGTGTTCCTTGGAGTTCTAGGATCTTTGTTAAACCGACAAGTCTCTGTATAAATCTGCATTTATATTTAAGAGTGAATGAAAATATGATCAGAGATCAAAATTGAGGAAGCTTCAATCCTTACTTGAGCAATTATTTTTCTAATCCTAGCAATTACAGTTCTTAAAAGCATTGATTTGTCCTGGATTCAAACTGGATTAATATCTTAAATGTCATTCTTTAATGTGAGAGACCAGGGGTGTAACAATGGAGGAAAATGGGAAAAAAAATTAATTTGTTATATGCTTTCAGTTTTTTAACTTGCAAGTATCGTAAGTTTCTAAGGAAGAGTTACCACTGGTTTGTCTCCAGAAGAATTGCTAACAAGTGGAAATATACAGGCTATATGAGGAGTTTTAAAACCTTCAATTTCTTATCTCACCAGTTGTTTCTTCATATAGATTGTCTAGAGGCCTCTTCTCTACTGTATGGTGCAGTATATTAAACTGCATGGAAAATGGAAAAAGCTTACCCAAACTTTATGCTTCATGATTGAGAATCTTGGGTAAAAATATTCTTGGTGACTTCAGTCACTATCTTGTGATTGTTGTTTTCCAGTTTTCTCCTGTATACACTCCAAATTTTCAGATGCAATAAATTAAACATCTGCTATACTCTGTTTTTAAGAAAAGCTGAAAATCTGTATTA
The DNA here is from genome assembly GCA_026261815.1 of Monarcha castaneiventris obscurior. NCBI lineage: Eukaryota > Metazoa > Chordata > Aves > Passeriformes > Monarchidae > Monarcha > Monarcha castaneiventris. Next base: position 16,435,755 of record JAMPIT010000434.1, on the reverse strand, counting down.
AATAATGCCCACAGCAAATGTATTTGCCTTTGGCTTAGCCTCTAGCTTGAAGATTGTCCAAATTTTGATGTTACTCAAGGAACATGATTTCCATGGTTTTGCCTTGTTAATGCTAAAACATTTATATACACTGTGTTTTGGGCTTATTATAAACTTTAGTTGTGTGTGACTATCCCAAACAGGGAATTTTCTTATTAATGCTGAAATGGATTTCCCAGTCAATGAGACTGCACACTCACTATAATAGATGCAAGGCCTCACTGCTGTGTCACTTGCATACTTACTTCTGACTTGGGATATTCTATCTCTATTATTGCCAGCTGAGTGGCAATAGCTGATCTGAGGGAGAGTTTCCTGTCTGGAAAGGTCACTTAGGAGCTATTGTTGGCCAAAAGAAACCTAAACAAAATCCAACTCCCAAAAAACCCCAGAACCAACACTGATTTCGTGGCCTGGGCTGTTGTGTTGGTTTCTGCTATTTCGAGTCATCTGACATCTGCCTTTTAATCACAGTGTCTGGGCTGTGTCTCACACTATTTCAGCAGTGGTTGCTAAGTGAGATACTGGGGTGACATTCTTCTTGGCTTTGGCATATTATGATTACATCATGAATCTCTCTGTCCTAGCTATTTTCATTTATGTAAAATTTGGCTTATTTTCACAAATGGGCATAATGATAGTCATTAGTATTGGCAAGACTCAGCAGCTGCAGGTTTCCTTAGAGCAAAGTCCCTGGCTATTTTTCTAGTGGATTGTGATCTTCATTAATGCAAGGTCATTTCCATTTCCTTCTTTCCTTTCTCCCCATCCCAGCAGGTCAACTTGAATAAATAAACTAAATTAAATAAATGATTTTCCTTTTTAGTTGCACCTGATGTGCCATGATGCTACGCAATTTTGAAAGTGCGTTTTCTAAGAGATGGCTGCAAACAGCAGGGAACCCAAATGCAAAGGCATGTCTGCCCATGTTCTTAAAAAACCCCTATCCTGGAGTCTGTTCTCTTCCAGCCTAACAACCTAAGGCTCCTTTGCAGGGGAGCTGGATTAGGGGTGTGCCTGTTGCAGAGTGTCCTTCAGGCTGATAAATAGGGTTTCCATTGAGCCTGTGCAAAGATATTTGGTGCCCAAACTACTGAGAGCAGTTGTGTACCATGGTGAAATACCCTTCCAGCTCTTTTTGAGGAACACAGAACCAGGCTCATTTTAATGATGGTGGTAAGAGCATGCAAACAAACATGACCCAGGTGTGCCCAGGTGGCCAGGAAAGCCAATGGCTCCTGACTTGGACCAGCCATGGTGTGTCCAGCAGCACCAGGGCAGTGACCATCCCCCTGTGCTGGGCACTGGTGAGGCCACACCTCGAGTGCTGTGTCCAGTTCTGGACTTTGAGGTGCTGGAGCAAGTCCAGAGAAGGGCAGCAGAGCTGGGAAGGGTGTGGAGCACAAGTCTGATGAGGAGCAGCTCAGGGAGCTGGGGGTGTTTAGCCTGGAGAAAAGGAGGCTTGGGGGGACCTTGTCCCTCTCCACAACTGCTGAAAGGAGGGTGCAGTGATGTGGGGGTCGGTAGTGACAGAATGAGAGGAAATGGCCTCAAGTTGCACCAGAGGAGGTTTAGATTGGATATTGTGAACACTTTCTTCAGAAAAGGCGTCGTTGAGCATTGGAACAGGCTGCCTAGGGAAGTGCTGGAGTCACATCCTTGGAGTTATTTAAAAGACAGGTAGATGTGGCACTTTGGGATGTGGTTTAGCAGTGGGCTTGGCAGGGCTGAGTTAAAGGTTGACCTCTATGACCTTAGTGAGCTTTTCTGACCTAAACAATGCTATCATTCTATGATTCTAAATGATTCTGTGGTGCTTTATGCTCTTCACTTCTCTAGCTGGTTAGAATATGAGGAAAGGTAAAACTGGGAGTTGCGGGTACCGGGCACAATGTCAGCAGGTTTTCAGCCTCCTGATGCTTCCATACACTACTTAAGCAAGAGAGGGGAACTCAGACTTGTGTCGCCTCCAACCTGGGACAGGCTTTATTGCAGAAGACCAATTGGCCAGGTTTTAATCCATCTCAGGTCTCACTGCAGCTCTGAAGTCTCCCCTGTGTTTTTCCTGCAGTACAGGCTTACCAGTGAAGTGGCCATGAGCAGTGATCTCAGAGCTTACAGAGCTACACAAATTTCTGGAGATGGAAGGATACATTTTTTTCTTCTCAAGACAGTAGCAAGTATTGTATAATTTGGATGAAAGCAATAATTAATTCAGAAAATGTTTTTATCTCAAAGCATAGCTTTTGTACTGCTTTCTGAAGTCTGAAACCAAGTGATAAAAGGTCAAGGTGATACCTGCACCAGGGATTCCAGCTATTTCGAGTTCTTTGTCGAAGTCATTGAAAAAAGGTCCTGGTAAAAATGAAAAGTTAGCATCAATATGAGAACATATCTTTCTTAGGAAGTGACAAAATAACTGTCTGTTAATTCTTCCATCTAAGCAGGACATGGTAGTGTCACTTTGTGTATTGTATTTCTTCTGTGTTCACAAAGCATTTGGTTGAAATAGAAAACCTGGTTAAAAGGACACCATTTAGTCTTAAACTAGTTTAGCAACTTTTGCAGGAAGCTCAGATAACTTTAATGCCCTGTTCAGGCACTGTTTACTTGACAGGCTTGTAACAGCTACACTGCTTGAGCTCCTAGAAGACAAAATTTGTTTCATACCTTGAGGGTGCAAAGTCCCAGGGCAGCAGATGGCCCTATGATTATTATTTCCAACCTGTCTTACCTGACCATTCCTTCCCTGTATGAACAGCTGTTTCATTCACTTCAGTGCAGCCCAGCCCGAGCGGCTATTTTTCTTCTGCCCTTTTCTTTGCACACAACATAAATCTCTTCTTTCCTTTGACCTGGCCTGCAGTTTCATCCACCTGTGCATGCCTTAAGCAATGTCAAACTCTTGCCAGATCCACTTCCCTTTTTCTAGAGAAACTCTTTTGAAACTAAACTTTTTTTTCAGCAGTGCTGAACAGATAGAGTCTATTCACTTCTTAGATACTCACCCTGGGAGCGCTCAGTGGGTGTGAATTTAGTCCACTTGCTCTGTTGTAGTGGACTCAGTGCAGTCATTGAGTTGCATCAGACCATGGGTGTTAACCAGTGAACTGGGCCTACATTCTGCAACTTGGAAGTTTTTAGCTGTGCAGAGCATTTCATATAAACCAGTGGAGTTAATTTTGTCTCTAACATTGTGAAGGTAAATGTTCAAATTAGAATATGTCAAAATTAAGATGTTCCCAGACAACCTCAGGTTGGCCTCCTTATGAGAAAAGGCACTTATAAGGTGATTTTTAATTCTGTAATTACATACCTTTTCTGCAGGACCTCATTTCATTTACTATGCAGGATACACAGAACTCACCAAATGAGCAGTTTTTCAGTGTTTCATTTTATCCTTATTGCACAGGCTCGTGTCCTATTTACTATGCAGTACTCACACTGTACTGAATATGGAAATAATGATTTCCATGAGGAAATTCATCATTCACAGTTAAGAATTTATTTTTGGAATGCCACTTTTAGACAAGGTGGAGGCATTCCTTTCAGTTTTGGAATGGACAGCTGGGGCAGACAAAAGTCTGATACATTACTAGATGATGACATTTTCAGAACCTAATTACCCATCTTTTGTTGTTTTTAACTGCAGGGACAACTCTTGTAGTGATTAACAGTGCTCAGACTATGCAGATCAAATTACTCAAGCTGGACCCCCATAAAGTGAAAAACAAACAGAAACCATGGAGTTTCTGCCTTGTGTAGTTTGCACAGCATCACAGATTGCCAGGGACAGAGCCAGCAGCACAATCCAGAGTAGGAAACATGACAGGAAGTTTGTTCTTTTGTGTATAATCTTTTTCTCCTCAAGCTTTCCAGATTCTCTCAGAAAGGAAGACAGGGCAAGGGGATGCTACTACAGGCACCAGCTTTCATCCTTCTTCTCTCCAGTATATTTCCTGGACACTACCATTTCATTCCCTGAGTTACCATTTAATTACCTGCTCCCGCCACAAATGTAAGGACTTGCAGATATTGCACACAGACAAAGTAAACTTGCTGAAGTTGCACAGTGGATCTGAGCCTCTTTCCTTCTCATTTTTAGGTTTTTTCAGTCCCATGGAAATTTCCCTGTTATCACCTCCTTCAGTAGGTAAAGACTCCTGCCATGGTGTAACAGAGTAACTTGCAGCACAGCACAGTTCTGTTGTTGTTGTGACTCTGTGCCTTTCTTTTATTATATGGATATTTCTTCCCCTCAATCAAACGCCTTGATTCACAACCAAGTGTCTGGCTTGATCCACTTTGAAACGCTGATAGCAGTTTCTTTTAGGTAACTTGAAATGCAAATAAGGATATATTTGAAACAAACTAATCCCTAAAAAGACTTGATGAAGTACTTGTAAGCTTATTTTTTCTGAAAGCTGAGTCAAGTCCCACTTAAACATCAAACTGTCTTCCTGCACACATTCTACACAAAATAATGAGTAAGTGATGCTCTGAAAAAGCATCACCAGACACACTGCTGATTATGTTCTGGGGGTTTTATTCTTAAAGTAGAAACAGTGTTTTACTAGATCTAATTCTCTGTCACAAGTAAAAATATGTATTCCCAGAAGAGGAGTATTGCATGGCAATTTGAAGATCTAAAAGATAGTAGCTTTAAAAAAGGAGAAGTTGCTCCTAAAGAAGTGTGCAGACCAGCCACATTAAGGTAAAATCTGGTTAGGTATAGGTATGTTCTGCCTCTAGATCTGCTTCTCTTTGAATGCAGAAATATTTACCAGGAGTGTTAAACAGTTGTAGAACTGAGGGGGTTTGTGCAAATTTGTGATATAGATGCAGTTTGTTTATTCATTCTCTGGACAAAAAACCCCACTTTTTGCAGAGAAAATTAGGAAAGAAAAGACAAATTTTCCTTTAGTTTCTAAGCAGAAGATCTGGAAATTGTTCAGTGTCTGTTCTTCAGAATCTCTGGAAGACATACAGTGAAGAAAGTGATTAATTGCACATATACATATGAAAGTTAGCATGAACAAATTTGCTTATTTTTGATAAACATTGTAAATTGAAAAGTCAAAGATGATGTACAAAGCTGGTAGACCCATTTTAGTAGTACAGTTAGATGTCATGGTGTATTCCTTTCATCTTCCTGAAGATGCAGATAGAAGTTTATATTGATAGAAATAAAAGGTTGTTTCCTGTAATGACGTGGATTTAATTTCCTGTATAGTAATATACTCTTCTTACATCTGCAAGCCCCTGTAAACCCTTACACATTACTTAAATGTGAAAGGCATCTGGTTCTGACCTGTGAACATGAGAGAACCTCTTGCATGTTATTTGAGCTCTGCTACTTTTTCTAGGAAGACAAAGTTGATTTCCTCTGTACTATTATACTGTGAAATCTTAAGTGAAAGAGCCATAAATAGTGAAGAGGTATTAAAATTAAATAATTTTCAAAATCCTGAACTTTTAAAAATAGCTAAGTTAAGAAAACAGAACTAAACTTCAAGTGTTCCAGTGCTTGTACAAAGTTGTTTTTTTCAGGCTCATCTGTTGAAATTCAAGTGCCTGACATTAATTCAACAGAGATTATTAATAAGCACATGAGAAACAATTTACAATTAGAAATATTTTTTTAACATAAGCACAGATTATTTTTTTCCCCAGGAAGGACAAAGAAGGCTGAAAAAGCCATGTTAGGTTTTAGCACCCTGCCTGAACTTACTGCCTTGAGGTGATGACAGCTAATACAGTTCTTACTTGTAGAATTAGCTATGGAAATGTTACAGAAACCACTAAAAGTGGGAATAAGAACTACATTTAGAATATTTCTCTTACTCAGCAAGCATTATCAATTAATTTTCACATTAAGTTTCATCCAGACCATAATTAATTTTCTTTTTAGTACCACAGATCAAAAATTGCTTTTGCTTTTCTTAGGAAGTTACAACATCAGAACAGCAAATCCTGGGGGCCTGATATCCTTCCTAACACACTAATTCAGTGTGGTTATCCTAGGTTTTGAGGTAACTGTCCTTAAGCCACTACAGGCACAAAACCTGAGAATTCCTTAGCAAGAAGTATATTCCTGAACACTATCCCTTAATATTTCTGAAGTTAAACATTTCAGCAGATAATAGGGCTATTTATTTGGTAAAATATGATATAACTTCTTAGGTATTTCTAAGAGTCAAATGTATATCATCAGAGTGCTTTTTCTGAAAGTAGGTGGCAGAGAGTATGGACAGGGAGCTCCTAGTGTAGGGACCAGAACTGATATTAGGTGTATTGGATTCTGGCTCTGTGTGTTGTCAGAAGCAGAGTTCCTCCTCACAACACCATGTGCTGTGGAGCAACCCTTCCTGATTGGGATCCCCTGTTCCACAGGAAAATTGATTGTGAAATCCCATGTGTAACCCTTTCCAAAGAGGGTGGATAGATCCATGTGCTTTGTGAAGAGCATGTGATGAGTTTTTCATGCATTCTTCGTGCAGCAAAAGAACTAGAGTGGTTTCACAGTGTGAAAAAATTTATTATCCTAAATAAAGTAATTTCAGAATTCATTCACATTCTTCCTAAGGTCAGGCTCATGGGCAGAACTGGCAAAAACAGGGGTTTTCTGCCCACCTGCTGATCTCAACTGCCAATCAGGTATTTGTGGCTCTCAGAGGAAGGAAGTCTTCCCTTTTTGTTGACAGAATCATGTACTACAGCTTTATTTCATAAACTGCATTGTTGTTGGACAGCAGCTAGGAAAAAGAGAAACTCCTAATTGAGGCTTACATGTGGAATGTCCTCTTGAGATGCTGTTGGACTGACCGAGGTCTGCTGAAACTGAGCTCATTGGATGCCTCTTGTCTTGCCTTTCATGAAATTGTTCTCCTAGGATTTTGCTAATTCATGTTAAAAGCATCATGAGTTATCTAGACTTAACACATAATCATACCAATGTGTTTTGCCCTGACAAACACTGAGCCAACCTTGTGTTTTCAAGGTGCAAAAAACAGAGGACTGAATTAATAGGAAAACTGCAAATTAATGTTTGAATCAAAATGGAATTGTCTTAGTGGTTTCTAAGTGTGAGTTTATACCTCTCTTGTATAGCATCTACACTATATCAATGCACTGGTGTAAGGTTGAGGTAAGAATTAAGAAGGAAAACTTTAACATTAGAACTAATATGAAACGTAAAATGCAAATGAATATAAATGGGAATTAGGGAAAGAATAATAAAACCAGAACACCAAACTTGAAAAATTAATGTTGTGAACTATTAAGAATAATTACTGTTAATGGGATGATGTCTGTTCTCAATTTTTTGAGGGAGAAGTTCTCCTTCTGAATTGAAGGTCAGGGTGCTTGCCCTTTAAAATGCCAGCTCTGGTACTGTTGTACCATTTCAAACTTCCATTAAGTAGTGAAAATGTACTTAGGAAGACTTCCAGTTCCCTAATTTAGAACTTTTAACATGAGTGAAATTTAAAAGTTAAAGGGAAAAAGTACTAGCAAAGCTACTGTTGAAACTTAGACCTGGAGTCTGTGTTGCCTTGACCAAGTCTGTGTTTAGGGGTAATTAGTTATCCTGTCGCTGCATGTTACAATCATAGGGTGGAGCTTATAGAAAAGGGCAGGGGATGAAATACAAAAACTGTTCAAAAACTGTCATCTTAGCAATGCCAAACCAGTATTTGGTCTTGTGTACACTGTTAAACTCAGAGATAAACTTGTCTTCTGGGGAAACCTCTCTATGAGAGGCCATATGTCAATTGCCTATAACTTTTTTCCAAAGAATACCTCAAATAACAAGACATAGCTTAATCCTCCCCTCAACTTCCTTCTTAAACTAGTTTTTAATTTCAAAGTATTATACCAAAATTTCCAGGACCTGAATTCAAGCAAGATGCAGCCTTGCTTCTCCTCCAGGCAATAAAACACGTTTTTTGCTCTGTGTTGACTGCATCTGTGGAAGGAGTTAATGCTGCTCTGAGAAGCTGTGCTGCCTGGGTAGATGGCCCTGCCACCCTGTTATCCTGATGTACTTGAATTGATACTGTTGACAACGGAGAAGTGTGTGTTACAAAACACACCAAACATTTCCTATCATATATTATTCTTCTAAATGCACTTCTCTCCAATTAGCCTGTCTTCTTTCCTTGTCTGAAAATACAAAGGCACACAGAACATCAGAGGCTGATAAACTGTGATAACAGTTGCATAATGACTTTCATAAAATAACTTTTGCCATAAAAATAGCTGTTCATAATTGCTTTTGGGATATTTGAGTTTCTGATTCTTCTTGGATCATTCTAATTACTTGAGGTACTTTTTGGAGAGCTTTTTTTTTTTCCTTTGGGCATGATGATAAACAGTTTGATACTCAAATGTGCAGATAAAATACAATTGATTACACAGTATTTTGTTGTTCAGCTGGATGCATATCACTTGTGGCTGCAGGACAAAACAGCTTTGAATCTCTTAGGGAGTTACTGAGCAAGATTAGTATTTTTATTCTAATATTAAAAAAAAAATCAGTTCCAAAGAAGTCCATGTAGCTGTAATAGCCACGAGCTGTGAGAGTTTAAATGTCATCCTGTTGCAGCCCTGTAAGAGGGGTGTGTTGTGAGACATCCTGACTGCAGGGTAATTGGAATCAGGCAGGTTTAGCTGTGTCTGCCTTGACTGTGGGAAAGGGTGTGCAGAACCTTATCTCTTACAGTAAACCCAGTCCCATCAAACAAAAAATATCGAATTGTATCATGATTTTCTGTTATCAGTTGTTGACATGCTGATATAGATTAGAACTTGTGTAACCCAAACTGTTGAGGGTTTCAGATGTCTCTGTGTCTGTTCATAACAAGTCGGTTCTGGCAGTATGTTCCTTTTGCTCTATTTCTTCCCATGGAAAATGAACCATTTCCCTTTAGGAAGCTCTGGTTTATAATCCTGGCTTGGCTTTCTGTGATTATGTCTTGAATATTGCACCTACATGCAGAAGGGAGTTGCTGAGTATATTTGATTTATATGAGGTTTTGGCTGGAGTCTAGACTTTTTTTTTTTTTTCAGCTCTGTTGTTACTTTAAATACACAGAAGTCAGCTTATCTACTGGTAGCCATATAGCATCTTGTATTTGGGAGATTTTAACAGTTTCTGTGGGATGTACACAAAAGTATTGCCAGCTTCTGGAAGTCTTCAGCACTGAACAATGCTGTTCTTTAACAGATTTTCTTTTTGTTCTTTTACTGCTTCCTTTAACAGACTTGTTTCTGTGTATCAGCTTGATGCTACAGAAACTTTCACGTTGCCAGACATCATGGAAATTATTGCACTGCCAAAATCACAGAAACACAGAATTGATAGGGTTGGAAAGGACCTCTGGAGATCCAACCCCAGTATGAAATATCTAATTCCAGGCATAAAGTATGAATGCCTTTCCTTTGCTGGTCTCCTTAAAGCACTGTGTCATATCTACAGCCAAAAGTGCTTTTTGGTTAATGAATTATTAAGCTTTCTAATTTTTTATGAGCATCTATTGGGATTGTGCTAGTGGAGTAAGCAAATAAAGTGTATTCACGTGTAGTTTATACTGACAGCTGTTTTGAGAGCAATAGAACAATATACTTTGTGCTGAAAATAGGAAATAGGAACAGCAAAGACTGGCTGACACTACCAGGCTTCTTGGAAGTTTAAATAAAATTAGCAAGTGTATTTGCAAAGGTAATTTCCCTTCCTTGACAGGAAAAAAGTATCCAGCGTATTTACAAAACCCCTTTTTCTAACAGAACATACCTACTTTAGAAATCTTACAATAAATGCCAGTGCAATTGCCATCTGCTCTTATTCTGTCTGCCTTTTCCATCTGGACACAAACATACCTCTCTGGATAAACACAACTCCCCTACTAGCTCACCAGTCCTCTAGCCCATCTCTGTGGAAGCTCTTGCATGCTGATGTTGCCTGTCAGGAGTTGGATCAGGAGTGGGCTGTGGCCCTGCTGCATTAGTGACTCCAGCAGAAGGAAGTGCTGGGCAGGCACTGAGTGGGAGGCCAGTGAAGATCTATCCCTTTAGAAAGGATGCAGTGGAAGGTTTGGGGAAATGAGTTTCCATATCCAAAGCTGCTTGCAGTGCCTGCATTGGCCTATTGTGATAATCCCAAGCATCTGCTATGGGGAGCATAAGTGTACAGAGGAGCTTGTGTTTATGCCTTTTTGTTTCTACTGCTGAGTAGTTACTAGATTTCTGAGAAATGATTAAATATGAACTATATTTTGAGCTTTGCAAGTTTCTGTTAGCTTTTCCTCTTTCTTATTTAAGGGAAGTTAGTCTGAGCTCTTCAGTTTCATATATTGCTTTTAATTATTACACTGATTTATTTTACTCTCTGCCAGAGTAACTGGAAATAAGGGTTTATTTTAGGATGCAATTCGCACCGGGGTTATGAGTTCTGCACCCATGGCAGAGGGTTCACAAACTGGTGCAAATATATGGCTTGACAGTGATGCAATAGTTTATGTGATCTGGGAACCTGGCTGCTCATTCCTTCATCCTTCCAGCATTCGTGTTTCACCTCTTGATGGTCTTGCCCCACTGTAGAACAATGGAACATTATTTGTTTGGCAGGTGTCACTTGTTTTCTAAGGAGAAGGTTTGGGGAGGGGTACAGCAGGTGGTTGATGAACTCAGATCTGCTCTTACACTTGACCCACTGGTGTTTCCAGTAACAGATACCATGAAATACTGTTTGTACCTCTGGGTATGAGGCTGGAGAGTCTGACCCATAGCCATGGCTCATTGGGACAGCAATTTCAGGATGGTACTTGGGCATCGACAGTGAACCAAAGCCTTAGCAGAGCACCTCAGGGACCTCTGAAATAGATGCTAGTACCTGTGAAATGGATACTTCTCCTTTTCCAGCTCACTGGGACTACATCTCTCTGAAGGATTGAGGCTTTGTTGGTAGCAAACATATGAATGAAAACTATTGCAGGAGCCATGTAAATGGCCACTGAATCATCAGTGTCTTACTCGATGAATACCTGCTTGAGTAAACCACTTTTGAACCTAAGAAATTTCACCTGTATCTTTTCCTTCTGATGTAATTTGTGGTGCAGTTTTCAAATGCCTGGCACCATCCAATTTAATGTGAGCGTAAGGGAATGGAATCTGCTGGGGTTCAAATTAATCACACCAAGTTACTTTTATATATAAAATGTCATATAAATAATTTGTGTGATGATACACCCCTCCTCCACCACTACTCTTCCATTGATTCCCTTAGTTTCCTTCTATTTTTCTTTAAGCTAAGGGTCCCAGTCTCTTCCTCCAGTTCAATCTGGTCAGTTTTGTCCTGTGATTGAATAAGAGACAGGGTAGCCAAAAGACTGGGCTAGTGCATCCAGAATCATTAATTCAGTCAGTCAAACAAATGGGAGGCAAGAGAACAAGAAGCAGTGACCAATTGGTCACATGGCGGGGGATCTGCCCTGGAGCATGGAACACACTGAGTTCAGCCCCTGAGCTGCATGGTCACAAATGCCATAATGATTTCTTAGCATGGCCCTGGCTGTGGTAGCTCATGCCAGCCTGCTGAGCAAGCTTGGCCAGGCTTCTTGAGATTCACAGATAAGATTTATTCCTGAAGCCTGACCTACATGAGTGTGTATCTAAATGTGTGAAAGCTGTGATTTGATGGCAAGCAATGAAAGGTCATAGAAAAAGCAGGCAATGCATTTAAATCAAAATGATGAAGCTGGGTAATTTCATTAGCAACAGTTGTATTTACTGGAAGTCACAGATGGTGCAGTTTAGCTTATGGCCAATTTGTTAAGACAAAATAAGTATAAAGAAAGAAATATTCCAAGTGAGAGGTGGTTAAAAATTAAATAGGCACCAGATGGCTCAAGATTGTCCTTCATAGAAATTTGGTGAAAGAAGACATAAACAATCCAAAAGCATTTCTGAATGGGACACTTACAGGCTGGCTAGGCCTTTATCAGAACTAGTTTTAAAAGCAGGGCAATTAAACTTCCTTCATGGGTTAACAGTTGACATCCTAGCAAATTGTTCTACATGAACTTTCAAATTATTTTCTGATATGTTCTTTAAACTGAGAAGCAAGAGAAATGGAATAACCAATAAATATTTCAGCCAGCTACCTTTAAAATAAGCTCAGCTGTCATTTAAAATGAGGAGAAGTTTCACTGTGCAGTGTATGTTTATACATCTAGATGTATGTGTATCAATACACGAGCCTTTTTGCTCAGAGAAATGGCAATATTTTAGTTCTTGTTTGCTTTGGAGAAAAGTTAGCAATTGTTACAGTTCCCTGATGATAGGTTACAGCCCTAGAGTGTATTCCAGGGAATACAAGTTCCTTTTCTGGGCTGCACTGCAGTTATTTTCCGGGCCCTGGAAAAACTCACTTTCCACATTTATACACTTTATCTATTCACTAGTGCCTATAGTGAGTTTTGGGAGTCAAAAGCTATTAATATTTTTTGCTTAGTGTCGAGAACTGCTAAAGCCAATTGTTAGCACTGATGCCTTTGAACTCTCTTGTAAAACAAATGACAGTACTGATTCCCCATGTTTCTAGGTGGATAACATGATTTTATTATATAGAGTGCCTTGATTCTGTTTTCCACTCATGGGCACGTTTTATCCATAATAGAGTACATCCCTGTGCAATACCACAAAATTGAACAGTCAAAAAAAAAAAAAGTAAAAACATTACAAGTGATTCCAAGGAAAAAGAGTCAGCATGTGCTCTCTGGTTTTATATGGAGCACTAGATATAGGTGATATCAGAGACACAGCAGAAATCTCTTTAAAGCAAGCTGCATGTATGGAACTGGTTTTCCCGGGAGTGGGAGTGGGGGTGGAAAAAAAGGAAAAGCAAAGAAAAACAGCCTTGAATGAGAGAGGCAGCTGGAGACTGTGTTGACTAATTAATGAGCAACATACACTTAAGAGCTTTTACTCATCCTGCACTAGCTTTGCACATTTTCTACTGCATGTTACAATCTCTGGGTATGAAAGCTCAGCAAGTGGTGCCTGCTTGCAGGGAAAAGGCTACACTTGAAAAAGATGGCTGTACTCACTGAGGGGAAATGAAAACATTTACAAATGTCCTGGAAAAGCCTGGAACAGCCCAGATGGGGAACATGATTTGAAGAATTTCACAATTAAATGAACTTAAAAATCAGAAATGATCCAGGAATAATTTCCCCATGTGCCAAGGTAACAGTAACGCACATGCACCAACCACAGCCTTGCCAAGGAAATACATTCTTCCATAAGAAAGATTTTATTTTTTTAGTTTTTGTTTCAGCTGCCAGAGTTGCACCTATAAACAGGAAGGTGATTTACAAGCATGGCTTTGTGTTGAGAAAGACCATCTGGGTAAGGGTAATAATGATTTTTAAAAATTATTCTTTAAAGACAAAAATACAAAAAAAGGATTTTGCTGACCTTGACTAGAAATAGCACAGGCTCTTTATTGTATGTATCTGCAGGGCTTTCTGTGTGGAAGGAGAAAGGGGGAAGGGTGGAAAGGCAAGCTAGGAGGAAATCAGGATCTTTAAAGTGTGCACTGTGAAAACTTTGTATTCAGCTGCTGCCTTTTAGTTATTGCTGCTCTTTGCAAAATTGTTCACTCTCAGTGCCCGGGCAGAGTCTTTTGCTGTGTTTCTGAAAATCTGTCCCTTTCTGCCCGAGCTAGGCCTGCTCTGGTTGTAGTCAGGGATGGTGAACCCCAGCAGTCCCTGCTCTGGTAAATTCTGACTCTACCAGTTCTGCACCTGCCACCCCACCCCACACACCTCCCGTCGCCCTTACTGTTCCAGCAGGTGATCCTAGTTCATAAATATGGTTCTCTTCCATGCTTACAGGCAAACCCAAATGCTCCTGACCCCACAGCTGACTTGGTTTGGGGTTGGAGACTAACCCCAGTTACAGAAACAGTGCTGTGTGTGATTTGTTGGTACCTATGTTTGAAGCTGCTCGTGTTCCATAGTCAGGCAGCCCCTTGTTGCCAATATCCTTTGTCAGCAAAGTGTAGGGACAGTAGCACAGGTGGTGGAAAAAGAACAAAAGACTTATGGGTGAATGATAAGAAGAGTTGGGGCTTTGTAGGTAGTTGAACAAATGCTGATGCTCTGAAATTTATGTCAACTCCTTGTTAAATGTGGCAGACACACTACAGCAGAGGAAGTATAAAGCTTGCAAATTACATAGCAAGAAATTTGTAAATGGAATGAATTTTCAACTCTACATCCAATTTTCTACCATGGTTGTTTCATGATTAAGCAGGTCAGATGCCTGTAAGTCAAAAAAAAAATTGTTGGAGGTGAATTTAAACTAATTGAAAACTCATGTGAGTGATACATTCTGCACATCAGCAGAGAACAACTCAGGCTTAATTGTAAACAGCTGGTAAATGCTGTTACTCACTAGGTGTGTAGGGGTATTAGAGGTGGTGTTCCTGTCCTGGTGTTCATTTGTTGTTACTTTCTGGGTTTGAAATCCTCTATGGTTTAAACCATGTGTGGGTTGTTAACCCTTGGTATCCAAAATAACACAGGACAATTCTTGATTTTTCTGTTTTCCTTAGTGCACATTTGAGTGCACACTCAACAAGCTTGTTTAGCTGAATGGTTTTATTTTGCTGTCTTGTAAAAGTCTCTTAGATGAATATGGATCTTTCTAGCAAGCCTAGGCCTTTAAATGCTTTTATTATGGAGGTTTTGTTTCCAAGTGTCTGTCATCTGTCCCCATAGACCTACTATAAGGTAGAACTCTTCTTATAAAAACCGAAGCAGAAGAGAATTTGAGATCTTTGTGTATTGCATTGACCAACTTCTTCACAGTTAGTGAATTTGCCTGCTAATGGTAGTGTTTGGCTTGTGCAGTTGAAACTAAAGGGAAATATGCATCATTGTGGTAGTTACTCAGACTGTCTTGTGGGTAGTATCATAACAAGTCCCATTCTGTGCCAGCAGAATAAAACTATTTAAATCTGTTAAGTTGAAAGCACCTGAAAAGAATTATTGGTCCAATTCATCATTCCCAGAGGTGCTTACAAGGAGCATTCTGTGGCAGGAGCTCTCTGTTACAGCCAGAAGAAGGTTCAGGAGCCTGACTGAGGAGCTCAATTTAGGTGAGTTATAGGAAAGGTTTTCTCTGATTACTTTGCTAGCATGTGGGATATGTGCATGTAGCTGAAAACAACAGGGGATTTCATATACATCTCATTTAGCTGGTGCTGTGTGGGTTCTTGTGCAAGGAAAGCCTTTGCTGGCTGGTGTTTAGTCCTGCAATAATTGTTCTGCTCAAAACTCACTTTGAAGAGGTCTTAACTTCGAGTAATTAGTAGTGAGTCAGTACAGAGTCAGTAACTATTAGAGCCAAGATTGTAAAGTTTTTCTTGTCAGGGCACAGATTTACAAATTTTTTTCCTTTTTCTTAACAGATTAGTTCTGATTCTGTCCTTTGTGGTCTTCAAGTATCAGCTTTTATCAATCTTTCTATAGGTTTGTGTGTCTGGAGTCTTCTCAGTTTTACTGACCTGAAACCTGGGTCTTTGTGCTTTCACTGAGGCCCTACCTGTGTCAAAGTGGTCTGTAAAACTGGACAGTTATCCTCAATGTCTTTGTGTTTGGAATTTTGCATTAATTGGCTGATTTTCACCAGCTTTGTGTTCAGCCTGTGCTGATATGTGGAAGACCAGTACCAGGTTTAGAGTCAAATGAGCATACAGGACTTGGAAACCATAGCATGAAAAGTTTGTAGTTCAAACTTTGCTCTCTCAAGGGCTGACTCAAGCTCATTTATAGCCCCTCCATTCCGCAAAATTCATCCTAGTAACCAGTCCAGAACTGGCAACAGTATCTAGGAGCATAAATGCTTGAGATGGAACACCTTGATCAAAGAAAATTCACAATACATTTCATAAATAGAAGTATATTAACAACATAAGTTTTCCAAAGCCCATACAAATACAGTGTTTGAGAAATTACAGCAGCTCTTGGATGGAGTTAGATGGATCCAGGAAAATCAAATTTGTAGCAGTTGAAACCAGGTGGGAAGTTATAGGTAGGCAGAATAGGAAGGCAGTTCATGCTCTTAGATTGTACTGGCACATTCTTGCTGCTGCCCATATCTCAGGAAGGTTGATGGGTTAAAGGAGAAGAGTTCATGAAGAAGCATCTGGATCCAAATTCTGGGGAGACCTGGTTTGCTCCAGGGGTTGTGAAGCCACACAACTTAGAGCTCAGCACGAGCTCCCAGGTTTACTTTACCCTTCCTGCACAAGAGTAAAGGACATTTCTTTTTCTTCTCTGGAGGCATGAGCATTTCAATAGTGCCCATGATTTGATTTGATTATTTTTATTGTTTTCTCCAGTTAATTCTTTTTCAAGATGAGTAGATCAAATTCCTAATGACAAACTATTCAGAAGCTGTGTGGAGATGTGTAAGCTGGTAGATCCAACAGCAACTAAGAGCTGTCAGCCAGCCATAAAAACTGACATGTCATACTTAGTACTTTAAGAGCAATTTACATCTTCTAAGGACCATACTATATAAACACTAATTAATCTCTAATTAACTTATCTATATGTATTAGCCAATTAATCTCTAATTAGTTTATTTGCAGATTCTTTCACATTGGGAACTAATTTAGGTGAGGCGTAAACCTCCTGGGACTAGTTCTGAGCTCTCAAAGAGGTGTAAGTCAGGAGGGTGTATAAATCCATTCTAATGCAGTTGTAGGGATAGAGCAGTGAAGAACTGCTCCAAGGAATGTATAAATAAGGCGCTTTGTGAGTTCAGAGGGAGATGCTATGCAGTGGTGAGAAGCAACATCAAAATGCTCAGAATTAATTAGCCAATGTTGATGGGGTTTGATTACAGAGTTTGGTTATTTTTAAAATTTATTTCTTCACAGAGTGACATATTACTAGGAGAGTATTAATAGGAGTGCACGAAAGTGACTACCAAGGCTGAGCTGGCAAACTTAGTGCTCATGCACCTGTTTTGGGTAGAGCTCAGTGATGGGAGGAGAGTGGGGAAGGAGAAAACATCATGGCTGAAAATACCCTTCAGAGTGATACTCCCAATGCACCTCTGCCCTAATGATCCCAGGTCTTCAGCTCATCCATATTTTAGAATTATAGAAACAAAACCGTGTCTGGCTTTCAGGGATGGCAAAGGCACTGTGTGTTTTGCAGAGTTATCCTGTCTCTAGACTGCTGTGTGGATAAATGGGAGGGAAGCAACTCATTTCTCTGGCATTTGAAGAGGCTCTGACTGATTTGACTGGGTCTGTGATGTCCATATGCAGTTTTCTTTGCCATGTAGAGGAGAATTAAACCATTGGGAAGCAAACCCTCCACAGTGATGGTGCTGTGAGGGCAGCCTGCTTTGTCCCTGGATGTCTGTCCCCTCTGGAGCGGGCAGGAGCCCAGTGTGCCTGCAGAAAGGAGGAAGGGTGGCTCATCTCCAGCTCCTGAGGATTTCCAGATGCATATTGCTTTGTGTCTGCAGGTCACGAAATATAAATATAAAGTCTGAGCTTGGGCAGAACTGTTATGTGCCATTTATTTGCTATGCCGTTAGGAGAGAAAAATCTGTTTGTTCTTAGAGAGTTCGAAAGCTCCTCACATTACTTCTACTGAGTTAGTTAAATCAGCTGAAGCAGCTGGACTAGCCCTTACTAAGACTGCAGGAAGCAGACTGCCAGATGCTGACACTGGTCATGAAACTGCTATTTTATTTAGATGTCCTTGCAGCACAGAGCTCTCTGACATCATGTTTATAGCCTGTGTGCAATAGAAATAGAAGAAATCGTATACATTTTTGAAGGTAGTGTTCAGATTCAGTTGTAATAATTCACTGTGTTGCTTCAGGGCTTCCATATTGCTTTGGGCATAAAGCTTTATTATAAATTACAGCACACAAAGCTGAGTTTGACCTACCAGTTGATGCATAATAAACTGACTTAATTCTGAATATTAACTACATATTGTGGCCTAGAGGTTTTCTCCTCTCTAAGTGTAGTACTGAATTATACAAGAATCTTTTTCTCGTGGGTGAAACCTAAATATAAATACATTCCTAGTATTAATACCACACAGAAAGGTGCCAATGGCAGAATATTTTCATCCTAATATTTCTTATGGTAGCAGAAAATAATTTCTGAATATTGCCAAGTACAGGACGTAATTATTGAGAATTTTCAATAAGTAAGCATCAGGAGATGATGAATATCTGAAGGATTTTTTTTCAGTTGTCACTGGGCACAGAAGAATACTCTGGCTGCAGTGACATATTGTTCCTTGGGGTGTCCAGACCTGCCTTTCCAACATGGATTTTAATGGATCCTAGCTCAGGTCTAGAATTTTGCCGTAGGCTGAAGTTTATGATAAACGATTTCAGCCCTGGTGAAGATGTCTAAAATAAAAAAGATATGGTCAAACCATCTGAGAATTTAAATTCCACTCACAAAATTTTTGCAATGGATCAATAATACATGATACTATAATCTGCAATATACTTGCCCACCAATACAACTAGAGATGTGTCTTAACAGACTGAATCAAAATGTGCTTATTTTATGTGAAAACATTGCTGCAGAAAGCTACAGACTAGTTCTTCAGATTACTTCCTAAGTATTTAACAAAACACAAAAGACTGTAAAAAATCCTGGGGTCCTGTATTTTTTTTATTAACAAAAAATATCTTCACATTATACTAGAGGTGAATGTGTGTAGATTATATATAGGATTTTCTGTGAAATTCTTAGATGTTTCAAGGATTTTTCAAAAAGAAGTACAAAGAGGTGCAGGTATTTTATATTCTTCGTGAATTATATCTCATACATAGCCAGTTTTTGCTATTTTTTTCCTTTCAACTATTCATCAATCTAATCAGACTTCTAAGAACTGTGGCTACAGCAGTATAATTTCAGGTTTGGGTCTTGTTTGTTTTTATCATTTCTGTGGTGCTGTTTAGAACCAGAGCCGTGCTGTGCCCCTGTGCCAGCAGGAGGCACGAGGTGAGCTCTGAACTGCTTCAAGTGTCAGGGCTTATCTCATTTTACAGGACGGTCCCTAGGGAAGCTGTGACCTCTTCCCGTGCCCAAATCTACCGCGTGGTGGATCCTCCCTGGGGATCTCCTTCAATCTGTCAGCTATTCTAAAAAACCTCACATTGGGGCAGTATAAAATTCTCCAGAATGCTGGATGGAGATTAAAGAATTTAAGTGGATGTTCTTCCTTATGGCAGCTCAAAAGGAGAGATGAGGAGGCGATTTTTGCTTCTGCTCCCCTCCTGCCTTGGGGGAAAAGGAAACAGAGGAAGAATGTGGAGCTGGTCTGCTTGGGATCTTCCTCTTCCCTATCTCCTTGCTGAAGATTGAAAATTCCAGATCTGCAAGTTCTGCCCTCTAGCAAGGTCCAAAGCTATGGGATCAGTCTGGGTAGGAAGTAACAAGCTTTAGAAATTTAATGTGAGGCAACCTGGCCATCATTTCTCTTCAGGTACCATAGTGGTTCCCAATATCACCCAGCTTTTTGTTTAGCCTTGCTTTAAACAGTTCACATGGAACACACGTGATGCAAATTCTTATTGAATGCTAAAGAGCATTTGAAAAGATTCAAGAGTACATTAAATACCAAGTCATAAGAGAATTGTTTTTAAGAAAAAAAAATAAGCTAATTTCAAAATATTCTGAAAATAGTCTTGAATCAGCTTTTAACTACTCAGATTTCACACAAGTACAGAATTTCTGTCTGTACAATTTCTTACAATATTTTATCCTGGAATTAAACCCAGTGATATCTCATTTTCAGTAGAGTCCTGGTGAGAAGCACACAACAAACAGCAGTACCCCCAATCATTTCCAGATACATTCTTCATCTATCATAAATATTTAAAATTCAATCATCAATCAAAACAACTGCACACTTCCTTCGAGTGATCAGCTACTAATAGCTTAAGAACTCTGTTTTTTTTAAAAACCAAAATCAACAACAACTTAACAAGTGGTTTTTACAGACTTTCCTCTGATTGAGCCCTTCTTTCTGTTTTGTAGAAGGGAGAATCACAGATAGCTCCATCTTCTTGCAATCTTCCAAACAGCAGCAAAGTTAGCTTGACATCTGGAACTTCTTTCTAGGGGTTGTTCCCAATTGCAGCTGTTTTGGAGGCAGGATCTGGGTTTTCAACTAGGTGCTTGTCTGTAAGAAATGATGCTATGAATGATTCTATGGTTTTTCTTGTCAAGGAGCACAAATATTCTCACACACTGGAGAATATTTTGTTGTGTATAAATAACCATGAGAGCAGGAAAGCTGAAAAACAGATGTAGCCAAAGTTAAAAGAAAAACAAACCAAAAAAAAACCCCAAACAAGCTTTTTTAAATTTTAGACTGAAAATGGAAAATCTATTTTAAAAAATCCCCAAACTCTGCCCATTTGAGTACTTCAAACTCAGTGCAGTTACTTTGCAGTAATGAAAGGTTCTTGGCTTTGCTTTTATTTCTACCTTGCAGTCGCTGTTACTTCAAAGCTGAAGCTTATGCCTGGCAAATTTTGAGTGAAGCTCATCAGTGGCAGCAGGATAAAACTGTAGTGATGAGTTCTTGTCTTGGCTTCTTCTTGCCTGGCAGGGTAGAGTGTTGGTTTGTTCTTTTATTTATTACATGTTGGCAATTGCATTTATAAGAAAATAACAGCTGATATTTATGTGATATTTGAATCTATGTAGCTTGTTACAGTCAGATTTCATCTGTTTGTGCATTTATTTAAAAGTGTATGTGTGAGGCATCTGATGGCGTGACTGTATCTACTCTTGAGTGCATTCCAGGAGGGTTGGGATTATCTCATATCCTGGATGGTGAAGAGACAGAGAGACTCTCCTAGAGTATATAAGGCCTTATCTTTTAGCCCTAAGTCCTTAATTTTTCGCTGTTCCAATCCAAAGCCTGCATTCAGTCCCAAGATCCTGTAGTTTCCAGGCATATGATGGAGTCAGTGAGGCATAAAGTGAGCTCATGTCCTTATCTTCTGCCTCCTCTCTTGCCAGAGAAGAACTCGGCAAGTCACTGACACTGAGCAAGTCTGTACAAATAAAGATCACTTGCTGTTTGCAGAGCAGTAAAGGCCCTTTCCCTGCAGTTGGCTTCCCCCCATGCCATGGGCACTGTGGATCACCTGTGCCCCTCAGGTGATGCTCCTCACAGGTCCATGCTCCTCATAGGCACAGTGTGTCCCAAGAGTTACTGGATGCCAGGTCCTGTGCAAGGCAAATGCAATGTGGGTGCTCTTTTGGGAAATAGTCCTGCTTGGAGCCATTCACAAGTACTGGGACTTGCAGAGGTTTACAAGTCATGCCCTAACAAATATCTGTATATGGCAAGGAATACAGAATCAGAAGTTAATCCAAGCGAAATTGGATTAACTACTTCCTGAAAAGTAGTAGTAGGCATTAGCTCTTCATTCTTTCATGAGGTTCTGAAGTTTTGGGAACTTCTCATTTGTGAATTATTAAGACCTAGATCTGCATTTGTTAAATTAAACTAATCTCTGTTTCCAGTTCCAGAGCATCCAGAAGAAGTTGCTGTGAGACATTCTGTGTAGAGGTAGCCTTGAAGGCAGCCCTATTCTATCTGAATCATTTATATAATGGAACAATACAGGCCATGGAGAGGGGAGACACGGATCCAACCCTCTCAGCACACAGTGGGACTCTGGGAGTTTGCTTTAAACCCCAGGCAAGTTCTCTGTCTGTGGATGACACAGATCTACTCCTAAGAATTTGGCAGCTGTAGAAAGAAATGCATTGGCTCTTCATGTAAGGGCTTTTCTGTGTTGGTGCAACTGTGAAGTGAAATTTGGATAGATTTTATCTAACTGGCAGGTTGTGAGCCCTGGGAGAGCTGTTTGAATGCTTTGGGACCAGGGTGGAGCCCACCAGAGCTGACGTAAAGTAGCCTTGACTTCTCCATCCCATGTGAACAGTAATGGCCTAACAGGGGAAATTACTTCCAGTGGCACTCTTTAAATGGAGCTGATGATGTAGAAAGTGTGCAAAAAATCATAAATAGAATAAAGGAGAGCCTGGCACTGGAAGAAAGTCAACTGAAGTCGACTCGGGTATTTCTGGGGCTAAAACAATACTGAGGGGAATAGCTAAGGTCAAAGAAAGGTGATCTGAAAGAGGAACGATTCCTCCAATTCCTTCCTGATGAACAAAATCCTGATCCTTCTTTACTTGCACAAGGATCTGTATGATCCCTGTACATGCTTGTCCTAAGAAGATTTGCAAAAAGCCATGTAGTGCCCTCCATTTTGGCAGAAGGGATTGCTGGAATAGAAGCCAGGGTAACTGTTACAGCAGGATAACAAAAATCAGTGGCATTCCTAGAAAAAAATCTACATTTTTCTTCCTCATGAATTGAAGCAAAATCCTGTATCAGTCAAGTTGGTAATATCTCTGCTGCCTTGTGTTGCCTATAAAGTAAAATATTTATAACATTTATAATGTATTAGATGAAAATTGTGTGTCAAGTGGCACTGCAGTTTCCACAACTGCTGACTCCAGTACTTGTCCAATAGGTCTGATTTGCACTCTGGTGGTCTGGTGCAGAAGACAAACTAATCCCTGTGCAGTGTAGGATTTAATTTTAGACTCCATGCTGCTCTGTTCTATACCTTCATACTTTATTTTTGTCATCCTGTAGATCTTTGTAAAATGGTAGCCACTGGATGGGGGAGGAGGCCTCAGGTACATGTCCAAATATCACCTACTACAATTCTAGGTAGCACCTTTTGCACATTTTTCTGAACAGACGACAGGGAATGATCCAAGAGCTTTAGATGTGCCAGAAATGTGGATAATGGAGATTTCATAAAACTGCAAATTTAACATTTCTTCATTTACAATTTCTTTAGCAGAGATACAAAGGTAGCTGGTAAATTCTCCAGATATAAACTTACCAGTAATGATAATTTCTACCTCTCCTCATCCTTCCTGGTAAAGATACAGAGTGCTCAAAATCAGCACTTGGTTTTGAAGTATAATCTCTTACCAGGAACTGGAATTAACATGTCTCTGAACCTTTCCTTGTTTGTCTTGTGGTGCTGTGGCAGAAACATTCCGTGGTGAATGTTGACTGTTCTGCCAGCTGGAGGCTGACACTGAACTTCATCAGGATAGAAAATATGGAGGAAATGGAGGTGCCCAAACAGTAAGAGTGCTCATAATGTCCAGCCCCCTGTTCAGTCTGGCTGACAGCTGAATGTGAGACAGAGCTTGCACTACCAAAATTGTTGTCTATTTCTCAGCATGCCATCAGCAGAGAGACTTCTATGTATTTTTAATGGTGTCTCTCAGCTGTTTTGCATGCAGCTGCTGACACAATGCTTTGGAAAAGGCCACGGGCACCAACAAGGAGAGATGTGCTCCATGGAAGTGGCTTGGCTTGTATCAGAATCAGGATCTAGAGCTGCATTATGGACATGTGGCTGGAAGTCCTCAGGCATTCTCCTGTGGGGCACTCTGCTCTCTGGCAGGGGAGTCCTCTGCTGCCCATAAGACAGGCAATGCAGCACTTGGGTTCACCTCTCTAGGTATGCCTTGGGAGAGTTTTATACCTTCAAAAATGCATATTAAGTTGAATTAGCTTTCTAAATACCATGTATAAGCAGCTCTGTGAATGAGTTCGACTGTGATTAAACAGTGTTTGAAGGGGAAAAGATGCTGAAAACAGCAAATATCCTGTTGAATCTGATCTACTAATGGTAAAATAGTGCTGTCTTATCGATTCCTCAAGACATTAAATGTAAGTTAAAAACCTTGCACTCTAAAGACTGTGAAATCAGAACTTGCCATATTTATTTTGCAATATTATCTGTTTATTCAGAACAAGATTCTTACATGGAGTATTTGTGAATGTAAATGTTACCTTTAAAAGACTCTACATAATTTGGATAACTAGTCTGTCTACACAGAGAAAAAATTATCTCATGAATGATGTCCACAGAGATTTAAATGGTAAACTGGTATTTCTGAACTTTAGGAATACAGATTAAGTAAGGAATTCAAGGCTGTGAAATATATTAGATGCATTACATGTCTAATTAAAAAATAATAGTGACAAAATCTGAAAGGAAAATTGGATCATAACAATGGGATGTTCCTTGTAGGAGGGAAAGAAATACCTTTTCCTTTTAGTTGCACAGCATGGTTTCAGACCTGTAAGCCAGGCTGCTGAAATACAAATTTAGATACACAGACATTGACAGAGATGACAGATTTTCACATCTGGAAAACTGGATAACAACAATTCAGTTCATGTAGGAGGATGAAAATTATGCTTTCACTTCTGATGCATGGCATGAACCCTAGATGAGCAGATACAAATTTCCGCTTGTATGAGTTGACTATTAAAAAAAAAAAAAATAGAGAAATACCAGCTCAGAGAAACTGCCTTGTGGTGAGTTCTAAAGGAATTCTTATGGCATGTTTAGATTTTTTTCCCGTGCTGCTTGCAACGTTGATCATCTCTGGTGGAGTAAGTGATAAAGTAGCATCTGACTGAATGCTAATGTTTTTGAGCTATCAAGCAGTAGATTATCCAGTTCCTTGTACACTGTGCCCATGTGCACCTGCTAATTTGAAATGCTGATCCACCAGAGAGAATCTAGGCTGCCCAAGGAGTCAGCTTTGACCCATTTATTTGATATATGACTTGGTCTGTCTTTGATATTAGCAAAGAGGTTTTCTATCCGCTTGTAGTTTGAGCGATAATAGCTTAAGGCCTGAACACTATCTGTGACTTCCTCTCTATTGTGAGAATCTATATACCACACAAACCCAAAACACAGGGAATGTATAAACTTCAAAGGAAAAAGAAGTAAGAAGATAGGAGAAGCATATTTGCTCCACTCCTCCGAGGTTAGAACAAAAAGTGATCTACTGAAGATGAGCTCACAAAAAATGTCAGACTTCGTATATTTAAAATAGAAAAATGTGACATTTTTCCCAGATTAAAACATGTTAATGGGGAAAAATTGCAGCCATAATAAATATTGTATGAAAAGCTGCCAAGTAACAAAGCCTTGACAAACTCAGGAGAACAAGGAACTTCAGTTGATGCTGCCACTTTATTTTTGCATTATATTCTATCTACTCTTTCTGTGTATGTAGAACTCTTCAATGTCAATAGGAGTTTGGCATAAAGGGCAGATTAATTTAGACATCACATTGACACATGTCTTCTGGAACAGTGTGTAGCCCCATGGGGCTGTTACCATAAGATACTACAGTCTTTGTGGTCTCATGTAGAACCTAGATCCTCTGTGATCCCTTCACACATCTTAATAATTGTCAAAGTTGTTGTTGTGACTGACAGACCAAAAAAGGCTGGGGGAAATACCCTGGCATTTACTGCCAATAATGATTAATCTTTTAGGAAGTAGTTGAAAAGAATGTATCAATTCTGAAATAAAAAGGTGCTAACATATAGGAAATGAAGCAATATTATTGAGAGTCATTAAAAGAGATCAGACTTTGCAGCAAGATTTAAAAAACAAACCCATTGAATTGCATCAATTAAACTTCAGCTGTGTCCCCTAAAAGCAGTAAATCAGGACTAATGCTTTGGACATTTGTAAGTGGATATGGGTAATTGACATCCAATACATGGAATGTCTGACGGAGTTTCACGCTGGTTCCCTTTCCATGGACATGAGGATGCTATCACTGCTGGGATTCAGCAGGCTGAAGAGGGGATTTCTAGTCTGCTCATGATTTGGGCATGTGCAGGTTAGTTAAATAAGCTGGGGTGTGTGCAGAAAGCAGCCTTGTTACAGGTTCAGACAGAGACATTCTGCAAGCACCCAGAATGCCCCAGCTGCAGAACCTGCAGGGTCACTCCCTGGTTTGTCCACTCTTGCTTGAAGGCCTTTTTTTCCCAGGTGCTGACCCTCTGCCAGGGTGTGACTGTGTGTGTCGGGATGCTTTGTTTGGGTCTGAAAACTTCAAACTTGTCTGGGCTTTGTTTTCCCTG
The DNA here is from genome assembly GCA_026261815.1 of Monarcha castaneiventris obscurior. NCBI lineage: Eukaryota > Metazoa > Chordata > Aves > Passeriformes > Monarchidae > Monarcha > Monarcha castaneiventris. The sequence goes on along the minus strand of JAMPIT010000434.1, from coordinate 16,409,638 downwards.
GCCACAGGAGATGGCAGCTCTGCCCCTTTCCTTGTGCATCTTCCATACCAGGTACAGTCAGGATCCCTCACGACTTGCCTGCTCACGTGGCAGTGTCGATCATCTGGATGTTTCAGCAGCATAAAATTATGCTTTCACTTCTGATGCATGGCATGGACTCTCAAGGAGCAGATACAAATTTCATGTGGAAGAGGCTATAGGTTCTTCATGTACTCTTTAGGCCATGCCACCCCTCTTTCCATAGATTTCAGGCTTGAAAATTGCTTTGCATTTATTTGTGCCAATTCTTTTCTGTGAGTCCAGCAGAGCTGTTGTAGAGGAGCCTGTACGAGTTTGTGGAAGAGAAATCCTTGGAAAGGTGTTAAACACACAGAAACTGCTCTAGCTCAGGAAACTGCTGAGCTGCAAATACCTGGGGACTCAGCTGCAGTCAGTGCTCCAAAGAAGCAGCATTTATGCCTGTTCTGCGTTTCTACTCTGCCCTGGGGACCTGCTTTTGGTCTCTGTTGAAAGCAGGACACTGTGACACCGACCTTTGGACTGGGTGCAGTTGCCTTAGATCAGTTATCTCTGCTGAAGGAATTCCTCTGGCATCCTTCCACCGTGTTCCATCCAGTTTCAAGGCCAAACCTGAGGAAGGCAAACCAAGTATTCAAAAGGGAATTTTCAGGAACACACAAATGTAGCTGTCCAGTTGTAAAAATGACTTGTAAGTTGGACAGAGGCAGTTTTGCGATGATTGCAAGAAGCAGTGCTTTGAATCAAAATAAATATAAGGCCATTCTTTCTATTCTGTGCCTTATTCTTTTAAAATATGCTGTGTTATTTCCACCTGAATACTGACTACAAGTTTGAAGGGATAAAGAAGTGGTGAACAAACAATGAGTACATTAGGGTAGTGCAGTAAAATACAGAAATTAAATTTCAGATATATAAAAGGTCAGATAATTTTTCATTTTCTTTTGCTAATGTAGGATAGGGGAGATGAAGGGCACAAAACAAGTAGTAGAAAGGCTATTTATTCTTCCCAGAAGTGTGTTAGTATCATTCCTCCCAAAGTCAGTGGAAATGCTGTGTATATTTTACTAGAAAGACTTACTCTTGTCCCGATGGTAAGGAATGATATCCACAGTGGTCTGAACTGTCCACTGTTTTCTTCTGCACAGTGAACTTGGGATCCACATTTAAGTATTCACTGTCTTTCTGAATTATACGTGTAATAGTCTGCTCAGTGAAATGTAAAGCCATCATAATAGTCTTAAAACCCAAATGATCCAGATTCACCCCAGAATGGCTGACTGAGCAATTGTAATAGCACTGCTTCTGTGTGTGAGGATTAGCTAAATTCTGCTCCTTTTATCCACAAAGCTGGATGAATGTGCAGTGTTGCTGTCCACAGCCTTACTAGAAAGAGAACTGTCTTGCTCTCTGATTCTTATTTCTCTGGTGTACTGACTCATACCCTTCTTAAAATACCTCGTCAAAAACCCAATGCAGTCCCCAGGGCTGAGTTTCAAAGTCTGTCTGTAAACACAGCCACGTTTACAACATGGAGAGCCAAATTACTTTCTGTGTGTGACAGATCATTTGCATCATCTAAATAGTGAGTAATTCCTGTAAGCAGGGATTCAGTTTTGATATAGAAACAGTGTGCAAGTTTCTCAGTCCTGTGCTTACTGATCTCTGTTTTTCTTCTCTTGGCAAATAATGTAAAGTGGTGAAGAACAGACCATAACAAGAAGAATTTACAAAAGAGTTGAAATTTTAAGTATAGGCAACTTTCTCTTCTGTACCTCATTGTGCAGAGTTCAGGTTGTTGCCCAACACAGAAACATTAAAAAGCTAATATATTATTGCTACAAAGGTAAAATGGGGAGGAGGAGAGTGGAGAGAGAGAGAGAAATTATGCAGCACAGGCAGGGGAGCAAAGCCTTTTGATACTGTATTTTCAGACTCAAAACTTAGATTAATGAGGACGGAGCTTCTTAGATTGCTTTGGAGTACTGCACACAAACTTCATCTGAAAGGAAAAGGACACTTTCAATGTAACCTTCACTCCATAATTCTGAACAAGCTGCTTGCTAGTAGTGTAGAAAATTTCAAATGTCTCTAAATATTAGAGCATCAAGGCAAACAAAGAAAGAATGACTTATTAAGGTGTTAGCACAATGTGAGTGACCTTCTTGATGTGACATTTTTTTGGCATAAGAAACACCTCCAGCAGATGTTTAGTAGTTAAAGCTATTTGAGAAGACTTTTCTGCAGAAGTGTGAGCCAGATAATTTAAACAACATACAACAGGCTCTCTACCCACACAGGTAGCAGCAAATTTTTATGATAAGCATGTATAAGAAAAAGGAGGTGCTTCTTTCTGTCAGAAGTGGAGATGCAGAGCCCTTCTCTCCTGGCTCCCTCACTGCCTGTGTGCTCGAGGGCAAATGTACCTCATTTCTCCTACCTTTGAAGTCATGGGGTTCTTTGGGTTGTCTTGTTTTGTTGTTTTTATTTCACATCATGTTGGTTTTAAAATGTATCTGTTGTCTCTGAAATGTTTTGAGCATCTCACTGTAAAATAGGACCAGTCTTATGTTTGAGGGCAAAAGCAGCCTGTCCTTGTCTGAAGGGCATTCTTACCTAAAAGTGTTATTTTGTGTGCTATGTCAGGAGTATGACACAGCATAACCTTTGTGTTGGCAGAAGGAAACTTGCCGTGGGAGGTACTTTAGAGCTGTGTAGGAAATGTATTTAGCCACGATGGTTTCAGGTTTGGAAGGATCCCTTGGTGTCTGTGCAGAGGGGAATAATCCTGCCAGTGCTGTGCTCCGAGGGTGAGGAGAGCCCCGAGCCCCAATGCCTGTGTCAGGTCCGTCACTCCCATCCCATGGGCACTCTGCAGTGGATGCCAGGCTGCTAGAGCCAGGGAGATTCCTTTCACTTTGACCTGAAAATCCACTGTGGACCTAAGAAACCCTTTCTGATTAGCATGTCTTTGAACTCGATACTTTCCTAGGAAAGCTCTCTGGGTTTTGACCATTCCATTGCATTTGTATTTCCTAATGAGGAAACTAGAACTGATCAGGAATTTTCTGAAAATCTAGATGTCCTGTATTTTGTGGGAAGGAGGAGAGTGGATACAACCTGAATCCCTCTAGATTTCTGCCCTGATCAGAACATACCTTTAATGAGCAGCTCGCTGCAGTCTGGTGCCTCTCAGGTTTTGCCAGTGCCCTGGAGGCTATGCTGTTGCCTGACATATTTGCATATGAAAGAATTTCAGTATTCGGGTAACACAGTAGATTTTTCCTCTCTGGCAGGAGAAAGAGCAGAACACAGTTCACAAAATTCCATGCACCGTAGCTATGGTACTTCCTTGAACTAGCTTCCAAGTTCAAAGGCTGTGCTACCAGGGTAAGTACTGGTACAGTCTCATTTTTGCTGTGACTGGCTTGGGCTTTTCCAGAGCCATTTAACTTTTTGCAGTGTGTTTCTAGGGAGATCTGCTTTGACATGCCTGATTTTCCTAGATTAATTTTACATTGTAGGCTCTAAAGAAGGGGGAGAAGCACTGCTTCTTCAATGAATAAATATTTTCAGGAGAAAATTTCAAGTGACATATCCCATTCTTTTTTTTTTTTTTTTAATGGTGAGTGGTGAAATGGCTTCAGAATAGGAGGGGAAAGCAGAGTCTTTTTCTCCATGAAAAAAGTGAAATGAAAACAAACTGCAGCACCTGAATATCTCTGCTAAAGAGCAAAAATTAATTTCAGCTAAAAAGCTTTAAGTAGGGTGGGGAGTACAGTATTATGTATATATAATATAGGGTTTGTTTGTCAAATTGGATGTTATCTATTCCCAGAGAGAGGCATCTCTATTTAAGTAAGGTCACTTGGCAGTGAAGAGCCAATATCAAGACCTCCTGTAAATCCTTGTTGTTAGCAGAGAGCTGCTGTCCTGTGAAGCAGAAGACTGGGCTGTGTCTGTCTTGCAGCTCTCTCCTCCCCAGTGCAGCCCCTGTGGGCAAGGTTTGCTGCTTTACCCCTTGATTTCCAAGGGTGTTCTTTGCCCCTTTTGCCCACAAACTTCTGCCTGTAGCTGAACAGTCAAGTCTTGAAATTGCTGGTGTCCTTTTTGTGAGCCCAAACGTGGCCCATGTCAAAATGTCTGATTCATGAGAACCATCAGAAATCTGAAAGGCTCTATCCAAATCAGTAATATTTTCTATTTGAAGATGAGGTGTTTTCTGCTTGAATCCCTCAGCCTGGTAACTGGAAGAGAATTCCATGAGCTTACAAACTGAGCCCATTGGCCACACCAGCTTTAGGCGGGAGCTGCAATTGCAGTTGAAGAAGTGATTGGAGAAGGGAGGGGGCAGATGAATTGTTACATTGGAAGTGTTGAAACAGACAAGCATAGACTTGGTCTGTGACAAACATTTTCAAGAATGTTACTCTCAGTATTCAATTCACCTGACAAGTATCCTGATTGATCCGTTCTTGGCATGGAGTGCTGCAAGTGAATGATGCCTCCCAGCACTTGCAGCCATGTTGATATCATTAAGTGTTCTTAGTTTCCTGCATGGTGCACTTGTTCTTTTATGCTCTTAATTGAAAACTTTCCCAAAGCATTGTGTGTGGCAAAGTGGCAGGCATTATTCTTACAGCTTTCCTCTTTAAAGATTATTTTTATTTTGCTAGAACAAAAGCTTGAAGTGCAGGAGCAGGAGAGTAATGAAAGAAACTTGTGGCAGAGACAGAAATGGAGATTGTAGTCCATGAAATTGCTGATGTTGAATGAGTAAAAGCTGTCTGTAGCAGTGGTGCTCTGGCTGCTTTAGCACTGTGTGTGACTGTCCATTAGTGAAGCTGCTCTCTGCTCAGCCCTGGCTGAAGGCTGTCTGAGGCCAGGTGAATCTACTTCTGAATAGACCTTACTTCAGAAGTTTTTCCCAGCATTGTATCTCAGCTTGTTGGAATTTTGTAAAGTTCTTGGCCATCACCCTCTAGAAATAAGCTGTACAGCCCAATAGTAAATCAAAAAGAAATTTTTTTCTCCTCTAACTGTTTTGGAGAAGTGTATTTCTAACCAGAAGGCTTCTCACCAGATTTCTGTTTACTGTTGTCAAAATAGTCACGTCTCCCTGCATTTAGGTTGTCTGAGGATTAAACCCCTGACTCTTTCAGCTCCATATATGGTGCGGATTTTTTCAATGCTTCTGATCATTCTTAGTGTTTGCCACTCATAAAGCACTCCATCATGTTTTCCTCCTTCTTTTCAAAGTCAAAAAACCCCAATCCAATAAAGGAGATTAGATTTCTGAATTACATACAAGGAATCAAAATTACTTTCCTAATTTATTTTCTGTATAATGTATTTTACATCTTAGGGTTTTTATTATCTTTTGTTTGGGATTGTTTCTTCATTCAGTTGTCTGCAATGATGTGCATGTCTGTCATGATGTAATGCAGAGCCTGTAAGATGCTGCTGTGATTCAGATTATTCCTTCCAGTGCAGAGTATTTGGCATTTAATTGCATTTGGATCTCACATTTGACAATGTTGCTTGCTCACCAGGCTCCCTCTTAAGAGCTTCATATTCTTCCTGTCATGATTAACCTGAATAATTTCATGTAATCTGCGTATTTTGTAACTCCATTCACCTTTGACGTAGCAGAGGGAATCTGGGTAGGAGCAGAAGACTTGAACGTGTTGGAAACCACCTTAGGAGCTGAGTTACCAAGTTGGTGCTGCTTAGCTCTATATGGAGGAGATGATTCTTTCCTGTAATTTAAATTTGAAGTTAAACCCAGGATATAAGATTTCACTGTTCAAATGTCATTGCTGACATGCAGCTCAAAGAAGATTTGGGGACTATAATGGCAGCTTTTCTGTTCTTTATATAACTTTTTATAGATTAGATTTTTAAAGAAGTGATTCAAAGTGTCATGAACATGACACTGTTGTGTAAGAATTCCATGTTGATTTTCTCAGGTCATCAAGAGGGAGGCTGTGTTATTGTTTTATTTGTGAATGATGTTGCTGCATTGCACATTTCTGGCTTTCCTGTTCTTCTGAGACTCTTTTTCAGTTTGTCAACAGCCTATGGTGTGTTTAAACTGATGCGAGTAAAAGAATTGGATTGGTGAGAATTATTTAAAACTCTTCAGCTTTCCAGTTGAAGTTCAGTACAAGAAGTGTTTAAGATCATCTTATGAAAATGTCAAACAATCAAAGCTAATTAAAAGCCCTGATCTGGCTCCCAGGGAAATCAAGAGAAGCCTCATTGGCTGGAAGTCAGTGGTTATTTGTAAGCTAGAGAAGTAACAAGTTTTAAAAGATCTGCAAACAAAATAAATTAAATAATTTGGTAACATCTTGATTCAAAGTCTTTCTACCTAAAAGCATTGACCTGTCTTTGTTTGGTTCCCTGTATTGTTCCATAAGTTTTAGTTTTGTATATGAATAAACTTCACTATCAGGGCATTTAGTCCTGAAGATCCCGTTACACAGAGGTGCACTTAATTCTGCAGAAAACAGAGAGCAATGATTCATTTTAATGCTCTTTGTGTTTTAAACTCCAAGGATGATGTTTGGCCCCCCAGCTGGGGGGAAAGAGGGAAAAAGTACAACTGTGTTCAGATTCTACTGAACTTGAAATTGTACCTTCATCCTGTGGATCACTCCACATTTTGTGTATTTCGTCTATTAGTATGTGTCTAATAATAACTGATTAGTGTCCTTAATAGCTGAAAAAGATAATTAGAAAGCATGAGAGGAAAGTATTCTTATAGAAACATGCACTCTGTGTAACAGTCACATACATTAAACAGGGCTAATGTCTGGCTTTGTCTTTTTCCCTGAAATAGGTTGTCTTAAAATTCCTCTTACAGTGATTACGAGGATTCCTGTATATTCTTCATGGCCCTAGAACAAAACATTTGCTTTTAAAGCTTGATTGTACAACCAAAACATGTTCCTATTCATAAAAAAATGAGCATGTACCTTGCCAGACATGAGGGAAAGAGGAAAGGAAAGATAGTGTGTCTGCATCTATTGAGATACTCCTCACATTCAGATTATATGATTATTGCATGCTTTAAAAATGCAAGGTTTGCAGAAGGCCTGTCTTTTATTAGACCAGCAAGCATAGCTGGGAGAGGAAAAGGGCTTTTGTGACAAAACCTTTTAGGTTTCAAACTTCTCTAGTTGGTCCAGTAGAAGATCCTACCTCTGCCTGTGTTATTGCTGTGTTTTGCTAAGGAAAAAATACCAATATGTTGCTGGACTTCAGGACTGTAGAGGAGCTGGTTCTGCTTTGTGTCAGTGACCACAGAGATCTGCTAGGGGCAAATGCAGGTAACATTGCCTCCATTCAGTAAATACAGTGAATAGAAGAATTCAGTCAGTTATTCACTGAAATGTTCGAAATGGAAATACAGGGAGAAGGATCCCATATGAACAACATGTGGTGAGTTTATCACCTTGCACTCTGCTTTTTGCAAACTATTAAGACATAAAATCCTGGAGGAAGTCAACACCCAAATGGTGAAAGTATTGCCAAAGCAGCATGGATCTTTGTGAGCAGCACAGATATTGTCTGTTGGTTAAAAGGATTGAAAGAGCAGCTATTCCCTATATTCATCATATATAGTACCCAATTTCTTGCACCTCTCTTAGGACTTCCACAGGCTTTGCCAAGCAGCATTGTTCAGGTTTGCCTGTGCTGCTTTGGAGGTGTGGAGTGTCTGTCAGGGCAGTTCTTTCCTTCCATCTGTGGGACACCTGGATCTCAAATCCTGTGCTCGTCATTCCGTGTGCAGCCAGCAGGTCACCCAGCCATGACAGTGCCAGAGTGGCTCACACTCCCCCTCTGCTCTTCCTCTCCTCCCTCTTCCAGATCATCTCCCTCTGCACTCTCCTTCCGTGCCCCACCCTGCTTCCTCCCTCCCTCTTGCTTTCCTCAGGACGTTGAATGCAATATTGTGGTCTAAAAAGCTTGAGTGAGTTGTGAGAAGCTTTTTATTACCTGCCAGAAGTCACTTGTCTTTGCAACTCTTGCGAGCTCTTCTGGTTATTTTTACTTGCAGAGTGTTTTTCCCCCCATTCTTCAGCTGCTGGGCAAGATGGCGTTCATTTGGCTTCAGTTCTGACAAAAGATAAATGAGCTTTGGGCCCTCAGTGATTCACTCTGGCTGCCAGAGGGTTCCAAAATAGCAAACTATTTTTCATAACTGCAATGTGATATGAAGTGAGTTGCAGCAGGTGCTCTAACATATACTACAGCCGTCTGCAGAGTGGGGAATTCATTAAAGTTTCCTCATTTGTCCAAAAAAGTCACCTTTCTGAGTGGCTAGCATTCTGTCTTTGCCAGCTGAAGGTACACTCTCCTGAAGCCAGAAGGAGAGAGGGGTTTTGGGTTGTGTAGGAAGTACGTATTGAAATGGAACTGTGAAGTTAATTTGTTCATCTCGTGAAGAATCATTCTCACTTAGTAGATTAATCATTTACTTTTCCATTTGGTGTAATTTGATTTGCTGTTTCTCTCAGGGATGCAGACAGCATGGATCCATGATTTTTTGGCCTTTATCTTATTTGTAATTGCATTTCAATGTCTTTCGCTTTATACATTTGCTGCAAGTAGAAATTTTAATTGTAGTTCAGGAAAAGAATCAAGTATTTAGCACTAGACAGTGTGCTCTGGATAGAAAGCTTCCTTCCTTGGACTCACAGAGGAGAAATCAAAGATGCCAGCTAACCTGATAATTCAATGTGCTCATTCAATTTTTGTTTAAAGATCTATATTTTCTTGTAGAAAACGAGAATAAATGCTCAAAGGTATCAAAGCGTGTCAGAGGCATGCAGACAAAGCCCACAGAGGAATTTAGAGGAATGGGCTGTCTTAAAGGCCGAGCACAGATCTTGCACAGGTCCCTACCTGCAATCCCACTGACATAAACAGAATACCATGTAACCACTCAGGTCCTGCAGAATCAGCTCTTGAAGAATTTATGCCCATATAATTGCTCAGACATGGAAAATGTAATAAATATTAATGTCATTCTCAAGGAACAGTTTCCAAAGAAGAAATGCACAGATAAATTTAAACTTATGCATATTTCAATCCATAAAATATAGATTTTTCTTAAAGTGCTGGAGTATTTAAAGTTTGTATATAGCCAGCATTCAATACAAATGTTTTCATACTGAGGAAGATTTATGTGGCCATGCATTGTACCTAGAGGTCCAGCACACAGCATCATGTTTACAAGCACATCTTAAGCAATACACATCTTTCTTCCCTGAAATATGTAGCACCCAAATAAGTAAATGCTGTCAGTGATGTAGAGGCCCCCCTTGCCTTGCAAATACCAGCATTGCAGCTTCTCCTATGGTTTGTGGTTCTGTTTCTGCTGCCTGGCAGGGAGTCAGTGAGGAAGGACATTGCCAAAACTCACCTCATAAAACCTTAATAAAAAGTATCCCCTCTGATGCAGTAGGGTAGGTAATGGATGGCTACACCTCCCCCCATGGGCTGAATTCCCAGAGAGTGGTTCATTCTTTCTGGAGGATTTGTAGTACGATTTTTCACTGCAAAATTTCAGCTCAGTGGTTTTTTACTGCCGAGGAGCAATGTAGAAAAGAAGAGGCTACAGACAAACTGGCAGGGAAACTGAATGTTGTACAAACTGTTTGTAATATTTGTTACCATCTTCAGCCTCCAATGGAGCTAGAAAAGAAATCTCTGTTACAGATTCATCACTCCTGCCCTTTCAAGGAAAAACTATACAATCAACCTTCATAAATCCCCAAAAGCTAGAAGCAAAACCAGGAGAAAAGCCTTGATTTCCCTATTATGATTAATATAAAACACATTTTAAAAGCGTGCTGGAAAGGAGTGGTCAAGACTAATGTTTTCAGGCTTCTATCACATAATATAAATCAAAAAGAAAAAAAAGGTTAGAAAAGCAATAAAGCAAAGCAATTGTATTAATGAAGACATCTGTGGGTACAGCGTTTATTCAACACGTTAGAGTTTCTTACAGCAGCACAGTTTGTTACTCACTGGTTGTGTTTGATTAATGTTGACTTTGTACCCTCCTTTTCTTGCATTGATAATGCTGTGCTTCCCCTGAGACTCACAAGGAAGAATTTGTCCTTTGGTAGATAAGAGAGAAAAAGGGAGAACAATAAACATAATCTTCGGTTTCATCTTTTCCAATTTATCCCTGTGTCTGGGTAGAAGCTGGGTAAATGGTGTGTGATCTAGACCAGCTTCCAAACAGTGCAAGGATTTGGGCTTCTTGGGCAAGGAAGAAATCTTGGCTTTTGTGGAAATGCTGTTCTTAACCAATTTCATAAAGAACAGAATGGTGAGCTCATCTTTTGAGTCAGAATTCTCAAGCTAACTGCTCTTCAGGTCTCCCCCAGCACACTTTTTGCATCTAATATGAAGTGTAGAAACACATATTTCACACGATATCCATAAGTGTTTTGACAGATGAGATCTGGCAAATTCCTTCTGTGCTGATTTGCAATGTTAATTAGAACAGGAAAAAAAAGAAGCCCAAAACTTTGGCTTGTGTGCTGAAGCAACAAGTCGGAATTCCAGTGCGTGGTTGATGTTTGCAGCCTCGCTGGAAGGGGAGGGCGGTGCCTGAGTCCTGCTGAGCCCCTCCCAGCCCAATGCCTCTGAGCTCTGGGTCGGCTGTGCCAGTGGGGCAGGACTCTGTGGCACTGTGGGACTGTATTTTTAAATGAATTTCTGCCTGGCAGTTTCTTGTGCTTTCCAAGTGGCTAAATCAGAAATGCCTGGTAGCATTTCTGTACTGCATGTGGCAAGCAGGAATAAAAGAATATTAGAATATTAAGCTCTTAAACCATTTATTCATTTGAATATTAATGGATACTAGAATTAGAGATACCCAAGTGCTTGTTCTTCAACCCAGATATATTTATTATGTGGTGGTTTACTTCCATAGTAGTTTTTTATAATATTACGTGCATATATAAGTTTGATGCAAGCTGAAAAAAAATCCCAAACAAAAAATGTGTGGATGTTTTCTTTTCTTTCTTTGGTGGGGGACATTGACAGCTAAACTCAAAGTTGAAATGTCTAAATTAAATAGATCACATTCCTATATGCAAGATCAGATGTAGGATAATGTATTGGTAATTTTAGAAAAGAACTATTTGCAAACAACCCATAGAACAAAAATTATTATAAAAACCAGTGATTTCAGATTTTTGTTTTCTTTTCATGTAGCAGCTGAAACTTCTAAGAAAACCAACATAACCTTTAAAGTAATAATTTTTTTCAGTATTATGCCATTTTACTCTTTTTACATTTCAATATTGTTTGTTATTTTAAGGTTGATACAGTGGTTAAACTGCTCACGAAAAGACATTGCTGTGTTTGAGTGATTGCTGTAGCTGAATTCCCACCAGTGAGTGTAAAAAGTGCAGATTTCTCTTCTTACCATGCAATGTCTAAAATCTGCTCGGCTCCAAGCTTTCAGGTTTTCAGAGGAAAAAGGACAAGAGTCATTACCGTTGCCACAGTGGTGATTGCCTTGAAAAGTTCATGGAAAAGATGTGTGGTGAGGTTTGTTTCTGTGTTTGTTTTTAGTCAGATTGATTTATTTGGGAGGCAATATTGAGAAATGATGAGCTTGATAAGCAGCCCCACTGAACTGGCACTGTAAGGTGGTGGTAGAAATGTGAGACACAAAGATTTGAACAGAGGGAATGAGGTTTTTCAGGACATAAGGGGTTTCTTAGCTAACAAATTCATCCTAGGTTTAACAAGACAGTAGTTTTCCAGCTGGTCATCTCAGCTCTTGTCATCCATGCATCCTTATCTAGACCCTGACAAACTGTTGTAGTCCCTAAAAGGGTGCCTGACACACACTGAAATTGTTTCCTGCTTCCTTTTCTCTGCTTCTGGTATCCCTCATTCTTGTTAGAGAGGGAGCCCTACTCTGATCCACCTCCAAGCAAGGAAATGTCTGTATGTATAAATCATTTGTCCCTTTTCTTTTTTTTTACATTTGGTTGGTACTTTCCAGTCAAGAATTTATCCTTCATATGTGTGTAAAAGGCAAAGCTTTGGAAAGTTTGTGTATCCATTTTGGTGGCTTGGTATCCCTGATCCCGTTGTACTTTGGGGTGTCCATTTCCACAGAGGAATGTGGAAGGGACAGTAGAGGCCACCTTCTTCTTCTGGTTTGGAGGGTGCAGACGTGGATCCTTGGGAAAACAGTCTCCTTTAGGGATCAAACATCTGAGTAGCACATTTTCTAATATTTAGCAAAATCCCAGGGCAGATCAGATGCAATGCCATGTAGCCTGTCTTTGAAGGTGGTGGTACAGAATCTGGATGTTGGGTTTGAAAGTCAGGGGTTCACCACCCTATCCCTGTTAGCAGCATTTTCCTTTCCACCTGTTTCTCTGTCTACAGCCTTTCAGAGAAACATATATCATAGCCTTATTTATTATTTGAAAGTAAGAGCCGCATCATTTTCTGCACCCAGTTGTGTTCTTAGATTGGAAACAATGCCACCTGCAGCTCTGAATACCCTCCTTTCTCATTATAGCCACATCCTTAAATCCCAGTCATTTTAGGTGTTATCAAAAGACGTTATCTAGAGATGCCTGCTGTAGTTAATGTTGTATCAGCGTTTTTGTTTTGAAGACCTTTTTCTCAGGCCTATAAACAGGCCATAAAACCTTAGGTGAGGCAGCTGCTTTATATAGGAAAATTTTGAACTGTTGGTAAAATTTGATGTTAAAGGAGCTCTGTCAAGCATTACTAAACTACCTATCAATAAAAACATCTCTTATCAATTGTTCTAAATATAATTGAATGTTGAGATTTGGAGGATGTTAATGTTAAGCAATCTCCTGCACTGCTGGAAATCTAACAACAGCAGAGTGGTGTTCAGGCTGTCTGAGCTGACTTCTGCCTACCACAAAGAGAGATGCACCAAGACACAGGGTAAGAGGGACAAATCTCCGAGAGGTATAAAGCAGATCTGTGAGATGTAGTCTAGGCTTAATTTCTGTGAATCAGACTGGAAAAGGATGCCATTCAAACCTAAACTGATTAGTTTGATTCCCCTCTGTTTTCAATTGAACACTAAACAAATGAGTTGTTAATGACATTTGACTCAGATAAGGAAGGTGTTTGACAAGCAAGCAGAAAGGCCATTAAAATAATTTAAGTCCTTTCCAGAGGCTTTGTAGGCAAATTGTCCTTCAGCTGTGGCATTGGCAGACATGCCTGACATCTGCAAGTGTGTATTTGCTGCATATACAGATCCCTAGGAGCTGCAGATGTGCTTCAGTTCACCTGTTTTTCAAAACTAAGGCTCAACCCCCCTCTGTTTAGGATATTCTGGCACTCCTGGTTGTTAGATTTTGATTACTAATGTGTTGTCTGACAAACTTAGGTTGAACCACCTTCAGATCTTCTTAAACTATTGTCCTGAGAAATTGCATGGTAACTGATGGGTAACTCACTGCTCATTGGATTAATGCATTCAGGAAGAGAGGATTTCTGCCAAAAATGCACTTCAAAATCCTCCGTTTTGCCATGAATTTCATGACTATATCCACATTTCTGTACTTTTAAAAGGTGGCAGCAGCATGGCACATGCTGCTTTTCTGCTGGACAATTGGGACTATTCAACAAAGCAGGAAAACTCATCTGTTATACAGGACCCTCCTTAGCTATTGACATCTGTGTCTCTGGCTGGCACTGCAATGAATTCTTTTCGAGGGGATATCCTGAACCTAGAGCCAAAATGTTGTGGAGCAGCAGGTCTGATCTTAGGTATTACTCTGGAAGCTCTTTTCTGTTGGTTTTTCTGTGATTTTGAAGATTGCACCTTCAGTTAGAATCTGCTCTCACACTGCTTGAATTGAAGATACTTTTGTTCCACCAGAGCTATTTCTGTAGGGCAGCAAGGGGCTGTGCACTCCCTGAGAAAGCCTTTTACCATGAAAGACATCCTACACAGAGGCCTCTGATGTCCTGTCTCGGGAAGAAGGCTGTCTTTTCAGGCTTTTCTGCCTCATCAATCTGCATTGTCTAACCTGGTACACCCAGACCTGAGTTCCTCATGTTTTCCAAAAAGTGAATGAAAGGATGAGGCCACTGTTGGTCCTGTCAGCTCTACTTTGTAAAGGTCAATTAGATGACAAACCAATTAGTTTGGGAAATATATTGAATGCATTTAATGTGTAGTTATACGTTGATAGGCACATCTCCATTGTATCTGCTGCATCAGTGCAGTGTCAGAGAGCAAGAGTTGTCCCCGTTCTATGTTTTGAATGCAATTTGGGTGTTACAAAAAGCTTTTATGCAATTCATTTCATTCACAGTAGAAATGTGGTTTCAACAGAAATACAAACCCATCTTTGGCTAGCAGAATGATCCTATTCCAATGAAAGTGCTGTTCCTCGAGAATGAATTGTGTGACAAAGCTAATATTACTTTTTGGCTTTGTATTAAAGTCATCTCCAGAGCATGAGCACATCCTAATATGAATATGCATTCTGGACTTCCTTTCTCTGTACATTCTAGTAAGAAATGGGATATATGCAGTGCAGAGAGAGACATACACAGCAGAGTAATAGAATGCCATCCTTCAGTCCTTAGCTACAGCAGCTATACGTAACCCCCAATACAAAGCAAATTACAGAGTCCAGTGAATTAGAGATCACTACGGGTCAAAGAGAAATTGCTTTAATATCATGATGGTTCTCTTTGTTCTCAACAGATGACACATTAAAATAAGAAACAGAAAGGCTGCTGTGAGCTGGTTTCCAGCCATGAAATATTCTTCTGTGGAATCCCATCATTATGCCTGTTAGAAATACTGTTTTTTCTCAGCTACAGTGACATAAGGAAAAGGCCTTGCAGAAGATTCCCAAGGATCTGGGTCCTGTTCCATTGTTTCACCAGTGACCTAATATGTGAAAATCCAGACCCCAGAGACATTTGTGCTCTCTGCATCTCTCTTTATCTTCTCATTCTGTCTGGGTAGTGCCCGTGTCAAAAACCACTATGGTGTTCGTGCATTGTACTGGAAAAATCATATATGCTCCTGTGAAATTACTTTTCCACATTAAAAAGCTTTGTTTCTACCCAGATATTATAGAGCTGTGAATATTCAGTTGTTCTGTTGCCAGATGCTGGAATAATGTGGTCCCCAAATGATGAGAAATGATCTCAGGTGCACAGCCTTTCAGAGGGCTCTTTGGGCTTCTTCAGCAGTTTTCTTTGGCTGGGCCTGTATCAGTTCTCCTGTCAGTCCTTGCACAGGTTAGCAGGCACCCACATGGACATGCCAGATTCTGTTAGCTGGTCCTGGAAACTGTATCAGTAACAAATCACATTCATAATCCTCTGAATCAAGGGAGAAACGAACCACTCGAGGAGTCTGCAGCTATGGGTACTGACTTGTGTCTTGTATTTGAAGCATTTTAAGGGAGCCTCAACTTCCAAACCTGCTGAACCTGAAAAGATTGCTCCTTATGTACAGATATGCATGCTCAAGCTGCAGGGAAACTGATGCTTGTCTGCTCTCTGGGGACTTCCAAAAGTTGAAATGTAAAGGGCTTGCAAATTATTTAAAAGGATGCCCTTCTCTTCCTGCTCCCTTCTCAGTAAAAAACAAAACTGAGGAAACTGAGATTTGCTATATCTATTCTCAATCCCATGTTCATTTTGTATTGTACTCACTTCCAAAGTCCAATCCAGCACTGTGTAGTGACTTGGTAGCTTTTGGAATATTGGTCCTAAAATACTCTCCCTTAAACTTAAACCTAAAAAAACCTCTGAATGATTTAAAGTGGCACATAACACATCAGACAAATACCAGAGTAGTTTATTTTTTGTTCCTTTTCTTTTTTTTCATATCCTGTCTTCTGTTGGGGCCTTTAATTCCTGAGAAAATAATTTTTACCATCCCTCTCTACTGTAGGAAGTACAAAGACGTTTTTCTGATTAGCTGTGCATGGTGGTGATGAGTTAAGCCCAGTAAGAAGTATGCTAGAAAATACAGACTGATCCATGTGTGTGTACTTATGCTGCTCTGGTTTCAGATGGACTCTCCCACTCTGTCCTTGTCTTTCTGCCTTCCTCTCCATCTCAGTGAGTGTTAGATTATGTGAGCAGACTCTAAATTCAAGTGAAAGTGCTATTACAAAGTATGCTGAGCAAGAAGACAAGAAGCAGAACACCTGGCTCTGTTGATGTTTTGATCTCTTACTTTATGCTATCTTTTTAAAGAAAAGAGTGCAAGTATCTGTTTGATTAAAAATGTTCTCTCCTTTGACAAATACTAGTTCAAGAGTCCCTCTTCTGATTTTATTTTCTGAGCCTAGTTTCAGATCGAATTATGGTGAGTTGGACTGCAAAACATGAGGCTGTGAGGTTTTGTCAGATAACCTGAAGGGTCTGAGAGCAAGTCTTCTCCCAGGATAAGGTGTGGCACAAATGTCAGTGCAGCACAAGGGAGTGCATTGTTTTCTGCCTCTGTTCAAACCATGGCTTGCCAGCTGCTTCCAGAAATAGGGAATGAAACTGGATGATTTGTCTGCTTCAGTATAGCAGACCATTCAGCTTCATACAGAAGTGTTAGATCTGTTTGTTTTTTCCTTTCTCTCTGAAAATATACACTGTGGTGATGTTGACTTTTTAAACTGTTCCACTGCAAAGTAGTTTTGCAAAAGAAATATCAGTGAGGCCTACATTCTTGCCTATATAAGTTTTTGCATGTATTTTGCCACTTGAGTCCTTAAACTTGATTAAGAATCTTTCTGTAAGACAGTGGGTTTTGCAGAAGTTGACCTTCTGAAAGGAGCTGCTGCTTGGTTCATGCATGAAATGTTTTTGCAGTGCAAATGCTGCTCTCATTTCTACCTGTGCCACCCTGTGACTTTCCCAGAGGTTGCACAGGTGTAAGGGGTGTCAGAGTTTGAAGCCCATGAGGCTGCACAGCTGCTCCAAGGACCTGAACTTGGCAGTGCCTTTTTGCTCTGCTGTGCTGTGTGGCCAACGCGAGCCTCTGACTGAGCAGGGACTGGGTCCCTGCGCAGTTCCTGAGTTGCTGTAGCACAGGATTGTTCTCTAGTGACATGTGAACCCAAGGATAACTCCCTCAGAATCATCTTGAACCTGTGGCACAGTAATGATGAAAGGTGGATGAAATCCTAACGTAAGGAGAGATGAGACTGAAAATCCATGCAGAGATGATCTGTTGAGTAAGAAGGTACCATCTTCACAGTGTCACATCTCAAGGGTAGAACTGCATGTTAAATATCTTTAAAGCTACAGGAAAACACCACCTGGATATGTAACAAACTGACAGGTTTATTCTGGGATGACAGCATTTTGGATATAGAATCTTCCAGGGTCTTTGTGATGTTTTCTTTCATCATTCTTCCACAGCTTTCCTGGTAATCTGGGCAAATCTGTAAGAAGGTCCTTGTTTGGTTCTATTGGATTTTTTTCTCCCACATGTAGAAAGTTCTAATATTTTTCAGTTGGCTTTTAAAGGTGTTTTTAATTTGCTTCTTTGGCAGTAAAAATCCATTTTTACAGCCATGGGCGAAGCAAAAATTTTTGATATATTTCTGGCCAGTGTTCTTCTCTGGTATTTGCCTTTGAGGTGGCCTCATCATGCCCTGGTATGGAACTCATTAGCTGGGAGCTTTTCTGGTGTAAGATGGCAGAGGAGAGGGAATGTATTAACTAGTCCTAATGACTGGGCTGCCAGGGAAGGCTACTGCCCACAGTGATTGACAGGTAGAATCAAGTCTAGATAATTCATTCTCCCAAAGTAGAAATAAAATAAAAAGGGCTGAAGGCTTTCTTGGGGAAAAAATATTCCAAAGATCTCTCCTTTTTTTTTCATATCTCTGAGTTTGTAGTCTCAGAACAGTGAGCAGCAGCAAATGAGAAGTTTCTGGATGTTTCCTTGGTCTGGGGAGTTTTTCTCTTTATATTTGCTTCATTTTTTCATGTAATTTGTACTTTTTCCAAACACTTACTTCTTGAGTTTATGTAGTTAAGTACAAGGATTTTCTGTAAATAGAAGCATGCTGCTCTCCATCTTGTATTGGTGGAAAAAAGGAGAGAGAGAGGAAACCCAGACCTGCCTGTCATGCTCAGAGATAAAGACAAGAAGAAGCAGCTCTGTGCATTTGCAGCTCCTGCTGCAGCTCCAAGGCTGGTCTGTGCACACGAGCAGCTGGTGGAGATGGAAGAAGCAGGAGGGGCAGCTCTCCACAGCTCATCTGGGGCTCACTGGAACGTTTGGTGTTGTGGCTCTGCATATTGCAACCATTGCTCTGTTTCTAGAGAGATTTGAAAAATTAATGTAAGGTATTGCCCACTAATTTTCAGGATTTTTGCAGGTTTTCAGAAGCAGGAACCTCAAACTTGTAAGTGATGAGTAAGGGCCTTTCAGTGTATGCAGCAGTTCCCATGGAGTCAGCTGAAATCAGTGGGAACAGCCAGGCCCTCAGCAGTTTGGTAAATGAGGGCCATTACTTAAGGTAGGCTAGCAGTGTATTTAGAAGTGAGCCTGAGGGAAATCTGTTTCCCTTCCTTTTAATGATCCCTCTTCATCTACAGAGAAATGCAACCCTATTTCTATAGAGAAGGGCAGGCATAAATGGAAAAACTTTCCCAAAGTAATTTTATTTTTATTCCTACTTTTTCAATTAAGGCTTTAAAGGGAGGTCTTCATGCATTTGGAAAAGATGGAGGGTAGCACATCTGTAACTATTCACTAATAAGCAGTGTTAAAATAGTGGGATCTTTTCATCTCCTGTTCTGTGGTAAGGGCTTGTTTCTTCCTGTAGGTTCCACCAGGATCCTGTGCTGCAGAGTGGGGTGTTCAGAGCATGCAGGATATCCTCCAAGAGGTGCAGCATCGCTGTCAATACCTCTGAATGTTGATATTGATGGCTGAGAATCTCAGATTAGTGAATGGGAGCCTGAGGCTGTGGAGAGCATTAAGGGCAGGCACTTCCTGGCTACTGCCTCTCCCCTTGGCAACTCTGCTGTTTCCAGGCAGCTGGAAAACAGGATTGATGGCCTTGGGGTGAGGAGGCAAAAGTCAAGGCTTGGAACTGATCCCATCCAGGCTGTTCACCTGTACAGCCACTGCCACTTCTGTGTGGTTTGAGGTGAAGCACATTCTGTAACCTCCATGTCCTCATGTTATGAGGCCAAGCTTCTAACTGGACCTCTGGATATTGTGGTGCTGCGTGCTGGGAAGGATGTGGAAATTGGATATGATATACATCTGCTGCTGCTCAAGAGAGTCCCCTTGACCACAGAAGGAACCTTTGCATTTATGGAAGAGGATTGAAGTGTAGGAGTGGTCCCATCTCTGTTAGCACAACTTCATTTAAAATACTTACTTAAATACTTTGCTGGCTTAGGACTACATATCACTGAAGTTACAAGGTTTTTGGAGGGGCTAACACTGTTCTGTGAAGTCTTTGGAAAACTATTTTGTTAATAGACATTATGAGTATCTTTAAAAAATGTCAGGGTAGGAGAGCAGCTGTCTACAACCTTGGTGCTGGGAAGGAAATAAGATAGGATCGGATCAATACAGCCTAGGTTTGTTTCCTCCCACACCTGCTTTATCTAAGATTATCAAAGCCAACAGCAATGATACCTCTTCAGTTACTGTCACTAGGAAAGACTAGCGGATACGTTCCAGCTGTTTGGCCTCAGATTTCACCATCTCTGCTGGAATACAGCAGTGATCTAAAACCCTGAGACAAGACAGAAGGGCTTCTCAGCTGTCTGAGACAAGCTGGCACAAAATAAAATATTGTGGACCTCCTTGCTGAGAACATAGTAGCCAAAACTACAGAGTGGCTGCTGCAAGATGGAGTGGGAAGGTAATGAAATGCAGCCGGAGGTAGCTGTAGCATAGCATATAAATTGACTTAAAACAGGGGGGAAGGATTGAAGGACTTTCCCAGAGTGAATGATTTCGTAGATTATTGATTTGGGCAGCAGTTTATTTAAACATTAAAACTCTGAATGAAGCAAGTTACCCTGAAGAAAAATGTGTCAGGTATAGAACTTGTTCAGCTAACTGGTTAGCCTCTGAGGACTTTGTAAACTGTCCAGATATATTTATTATAGAAAATATTTTCTTGAGGAGAAAATAGACTGTTTCCCCCTCCAGAGTATGCTGTGGTATTTTCTGATGTGAATGCTTGAATTCTGTGGTCTGTTACCATTACAGTTACTGTATGACTGTGCTCAAGAACTTTTAACAACCTCTCGGTTTCCCAGGGAAGGGGAATAAAAAATAACAACTTAAGGGAAAGAAAAATTACTGCAACAGTTGTATCATTGCCCATCCAGGTGTATGATTACACTCAGTGCTCTCTCTGTGAAGTGCCCCACAGCAATATAGAGGCACTTAGGAGGAACCTGTCATTCAGCAATGGGAAGGGGGCTTCAGGACAAGGAATAATAAACAGTGCATATTCCTGCATTCCCCTGGCTCCTGGAAATCTGCAGATAATAAATCCTGCTGACTTACAGGTTTACTGCCAAACAAGATTGGTAAAATAAAAGTAAGACATTTGGTAGTGGGAGAGGTTATGGAGAATACTTATTCTATCCTTTATAAGGACCAAATCTTCAGTCCCTTTACGAAGCAAAAGGAAGGGATGTAGTAAAAAGGAGAAACAGGCTCCCTCCACCCTGATGTCTTGTCAAGGGTAAGGCTGGCTTGTGCACAGGCTGCAGGTGGTTCCAGATCTCTGTGGGTGCACTGCTCATGAGTGGAGTGTTGATCTTAGCTCCTGCCTATGTAGTCCCTGTTCTGACATCAGCAGACCAAGCTGAGTCCCCTCAAATGTGATACACCTTGAAGTTGCCTCCATGTGTGCATGTAGGAGAGAGGAGGCTTGCCTAGGCTGGTATCAAAATCAAATTTGTGATACCTGCAATATTTATGTTGTTTTCTTGGCCATATGAGCCTTGTGGAGGCTAATGAGCTCACGCAGTCAGTGATAACTGGCATTAAATGATCTCCCAGGTTTTGCAGCTTAGGTTCAAATGATTCCTCATGTCCATTTTCCCGGTTACCCTACAATTCCTATTCGTTCTTTGCAAAAGTCAGATATTCTGAGAGCTGCTGCTGCTGCTCAGACCTTCTGGGCACTGCTTGCAAATAGAATTGTGTCACACTCATCTGGAACCCAAGACCAATTCAGCCTGCAAACACTGCAAAGTGTCTATAAGTAGTGGCCTTTCACAGCAGTTAAATTCTTGTTTGCATTAGTTTTGAACATTTCACATGTGTGTCTTTTCTCTTGCTTGTAACAGACTTACAGAATGAGTAATGGTCAGCAATTTACTGCACAGAGGGAATAGGAACAGCAAATGGCTTATTAACACTACAGCACCTGCAGTTTGTAGGAGTTGAGTGCACAAAAACTGCGTGAGTAGCACATAGTGTAGAAGCGCTTGGTACTAACACTGATAATTTTGGAGCTCTAGCTTGTCTGGGTTAGTTTACTGCCAGGAAATGCTCATAATGGAGTGTCTGCTGTCCAGCTTCCTTTCTCCCAGTTAGCAGAAACACCCCCAACCTGCCTCCCCATCCCAAAAAAAAAATCGCACTGTGTTGGATTTCAGAGGATTGCATTTCTTTGTTGTGTTAGTGGGTACCAGGTCCAGGTGTTTAATGCTGTTGGCATTGCAGCTGCATGAATACAGGTCTTGCTACCTTAAACCAGATTTTAATATGTCCTTCATTACTAAATAAATATAATACAGTGAACACTACATCAATAAATTCTGACTGTCCCCAAAGCAATTATTGTAAAGCCAACAAACCAGACACTCAGGTTAATTTCAAAAAGAGAAACTTAAACAGGAGAGCACGTTACCATCCTCTCTGTGACCTGTACTGAGAGCTGTATTGGCACAATAAAGGTATTGCAGGGTTCATGGTCCCTGCTCCGTTTGAACAGTTTTGCTTGGCTGGTTTGTAAGGTTGTCTTCATTGGCTTTTTGCTCTGGTGGTGCTAAAAAGCATAAACTTTTGTGCTAACTGTGATCCCTCTATTTGATCATAATAGTATGTTTAAATTTATTGGGATTTATCTCAGTAAATAATGCTGTTCCAGGAAGACAGGGAACAGGGGACACCTAAGAAGGACAATTAAAACATATCTGTCATGTATTCCACCTTAAATTTCTGGTAGGTACTCTACTGCAATTCTGCATCCCTGGAGGTTTTGTTGTTTAAATATTTAAACAATAAAAATTACTAAAGCTCTAAGAATGATGTCTCATGATATTCAGTGACCTGAAGATAAGCTGTATCAGCCCTCAAGAAGGTAAAGAAAAGACTTGCATGTAGAAGGTGAAATATAGTCTCACTAAAGCACTGTAAGTGAAATCACCCTTAAGATTCTCTTATGCTAGGATATGTTTTCCGACAGGCCAGTTCTGGAAAATGCCTGTTGTCTTAACTAATTAAGATACATTTTTGACAGGGCAGATATCATATCATCTGAGCAAGTTGTACACAAGCTAATAATTTAATTTTTCCAGGCAAATCTAACTGTGCTGTGCAAAAAAGACCTGTCACAGGAAAATGTCAACATAGCAGAGGAGCTGGAAATCAGTTGGAATACATTTTGAGGCCCCAAACTCTCTTCTATGTCTAACTGACTATATGTACAAAGCCTCAGCCCAGGAGAATATAGTCTGTTTGTACATTTTTGCACATTGCAAAAGTAATTGATGCTGTCCTCTTCATGCAAGAAGAATGTAGAACATGGTAAATTTTTAACCTAAAAGCATTTGCTGTCGTACTTTCTGGCAGCTAGGTCTCCTTGCATTTTCAGTTTTGACAAAATAAGGGAAAGTTATATTAGAAAACATCCTGTTCATTTTAAACATCCTGTGTACTTTAGAAATATACATTTCAGTGGCAGAGTGGTTCATCAGGACTTTATGGGGCACATTAATTATTAGGAAAGAATATGTTGGCTTTAGTGCAGACCAAACTGTGGCTGTTGTGGATCCTGGCCCTGCTGGGTGATGTCTCCTGTACAGGCCCAGCCCAGTGGCTGGACACATTCCCAGGTTCCTTTTTCAGGCCTGTCTCCTTTATAGTCTGAGACCAAGGACTTGCTGTCCTGTAGCAAAGCAGCCTACATTTCTTCCTTAGGACCTGGACACAGGAATCATGCTCAGAAAACACGGGAATGGGAGGAAACTGCAGGGAGAGGTGGCTGGGGACCCTCTAATTTGTATATGATGCAAATTTTATGCCTCTTCTTATAGAGAAATAAGTGAGCAGTGCCGTGGTGCACCCTGCCATCCCTGGGGAGGAGGAGGAGCAGTGCCTAAGGTGGTTGAAGAGTTGGTTGCCTCCCCTTGCCACACTTTTGTTGCTGGAGTAGCACAGTGCAGCCCTGGTCTAAGGGTTGTTCCTATGTGGTGTTGGGGCGTGGCAGGGGTGTCCGTTTATTTCTTTAATTTAAAACAACAACAACAACAAGAGCAACAACAAAAGCCACGATCAAACACAACAAAACACTGCTGTCCAGGGTTCAATAGTGTCACAGCAATTAGGTCCTAAAGCAATTAGGACCAGCAGCACATACAATAAGGCACAGTGTGCACAGAAAACAGCCCACCCTGGTAGTGCTCTAGCAGTCCATGCATTAAACCCCGCAGATAAGCTGCCAGAGGATATTTTATGCTTCTGCTGTTCTTGGGAAATTGCTATTTAAACTGTCCTGTTTTGAAGATTAAGGAAATGGATTCGCTCAATCAAAATATTTTGCTGTTGAAAAATAATGGCAGATTGAATCATGTAATATCATAATGTAAGTTTGCTATAATCATAATTTCAAAATTATATGTTTTCAATCAACAGCTTGCTGTAAATTTGAAAAGTAATTACTCACCTGTTAAGCAGGAAAGTGAAGTCTGACAGTCCTTGGTAGGGGGGAGGAGAAACAAACTGCTTAGTTAAGAGGTTCTAGCATTTCTCTGCTTTAGTACTCAGTGAATTTGAATCCTTGTGGCAACCTAGATCAGAGCCTGGCTGTGGCTGTGTTGGTACTGGGAGTGCTCTTGTGCAGGCAGCCCAGTTTCCCTGTGCCCCAGTTAGGAGCTGCCCCAGCTCTGTTTGGTGAGGTGCAATTCCACTTCAGGCCCATATGTAACGAGAGTCCCAGATGGCTCTGTGCAGCTACGTTTGTGCTTTTTTTTTTTTTGCTGTGTCTCTTCAGTGAAGCTGAAATTTTTTTTCCACTTACACCTGGTTATTAACCCTTCCTTCATCAAAAAGGTAACCAGATGGTGATTTGCATTTCCCAGGGGACCAAAAGCAGTGAAGGCTAACACGGGAGCTGCTTACTCCTCCCTGAGCATCCCTCCCCTGACCATGCAGTGCACATTTCTGGGAACCTAAACCAGCTGTAGACACGCGTTTCTTTAAGTTTTGTGGCTTACTAACCCAGGTTTCAACCACTGCACTCTCTAAAGCCCAACAACTGGTGCTGTCACTGCTCGCAGCTTGATCCCACATGAACCCGTGCTACTTTGCACAATAAAACCCTTCATATGTTTAATTCTAAAAAAAGGGTTTGCCTAAAAGGGTGGTGTGAATCTCTTTGAAATAGATATGTATTAAATTTTTATGTGTGAAACTGGAAAAAACCCGCCTTCCTGTATTACCGATTTGTTACATTAAATAGCCTTTGTGTGGTCCATGCCACATCTACAGCAAAATGCAGCTGTGCAAATGGACACGTTACTTGGCTTTTGTCAGGTTGCATCAGTCAAAACAAATGCTGCCTTCTGTTCCTCGGCTGCTTTGCCCACGCCTGTGCCCTCCTGGTTTCTTTGCTCAGTGGAATCCCTTTCTTGCTCTCATTCTGTCTGCTACAAATGGTTAGGAGTGGGAGTCAGCAGAAACAGTTTGATTTTCATTCCAAGTGAGGACAGCAGCAGGCAGGGCAGAACAGCCAGGCTCTCCAGCCCTTCACTGGGGCACAACATGGCCTCCAGTAAGCTGGGAAAGCTGGATTTGCCTTAGGAAGCATTTGGGTCTGGATTGTTTCTCTCCTGGAAACCTGCACAGATCTGATTGGTGAGGAAACAACAGGAGGAGTTAAAGGCAGATTAGGCAGTAGGAGAGGAGGATACTTGTGGCCTTGGGACAGGAGGGCTTGAGCCTTGGCCAGCAGCTACAGGACCATATGTGAGTGATGGAAAAGCACCTCTTTTCCTGTCCTACTCTTTGGCTGGTTTGGATGGGTCCTCACCCACCTCATCAAAGGACCTGAACCTTTTGTCTCTTAATTCCATGTGTAGCAAGAAGCTGTCTCAGACTGCAGTGTCGTGGTGTTTTCTCTGAAGTTGTCATTAAAAAACACTTGGAAGCAATGTGAGGAGTGACCCACCCAATGCACACTTTTTTTGGGCAGTAGGTTTCCAGCTGCTGTCGATTATTTCTGCTTGTGCACCCAGGCACTGCAATTTTTCTGCCTGTTAATGGGGTGAATGTGAGAGTGAGGCTGTTAACAGGATTTGCTTGTGGCTGGATAAGTTCATGGAGACCTGCAGAGCACAGTGTCCAGAATGCCTGGACCTTGTCTGTGTTAGAGCAGCTTTCAGCAGCCACAGTGAAAAACGTGGAGAGGTGAAAGGAAATTATAAATGATCAGCAGCCTCTCTATTTTGAACTACTGCACCTCTGTTTACTTGGCATTACCCCAGTCTTGCACCTTAGCAAGTGTAACAAACCCAGTAGATTTTAGCAGACCAGTGCCAGTGTGGCAGAAAAAACTCTTGCAGTCTTATCAGGGAGTGAGTGGGTTCAGGCCTCCACTTTTGGCTTAACTATTTACTGCAGAGTCAAATCTGCAGGGAAATGGGGCTGCTTCTGCTGGGTGTAGTCCAGTTATGCTGGGTTGCACTGTAAAGCAATCAGTGTGATCTGAAGTATCTGAAGGGGAGTATTATGAGAATTATCTTAAGGGCCCCTTTACTTTGTATTACTTATCTCAAGTTTCTCAGAACAATTTTCAATTCAACAAATAAGAAATCTACACTGGTATTTTTTTAACATTTTGGTTTTCCAGTCTCTAATTTTTGCATAGACTCCTTTATTTTTCCCACTTCAGTTTGAGATGCCCCAATGTTATGGGTGGCCACCTAAGCAAAACACTCATCTCCTTGGGGATCACATGTCCTCTTGATTCTGAATTTCATTCTTTTGAAAACCATTTAAAAAATGGTTGTTAAAATATCAGAGATAATCAAGTGAAGCAATGAAACTGTCCCCTAAGAGAAAACACACTTCAATTCATAAAATATTCCCTGCAGATGTCTTAGAAAATGTTCTCTCTCCTCCTGCAATTCCCACTAGCAGTATGACATGCTTTGCATTGTAGATATTTTTCCTAAGTGTCAGGCATAAGGACTCCTTAGAAACGCCATCCTATCTCATTTGCATTCCATGGAGTTTAACCTAGGGGGTTTTTCTGGGGGCATTCACAGGCAGAGGCAAGGATGGATACAGAGCTGTCTTCTGTGCTGTGCTATTAAACAGCTACATGGACTCCTTTTGTCTGAGCAACTACTTTGGATAAATTGGGAAAATCTCTGGCACTTGGGTAGAAACTCCCTTTGGCCTTTCTAACATGGATACAGGATCTTGCCTCACCTGTGCAAGTAAGGTGTGTTCAGGTGTCCTTGCAGGGACTTGGCTTTAGGTTAGGATGCACAGAGTGTCTGACACTGGATATATCTGCTACAAGGGGTTTGAGAGCAGCACACTCCATACAGTGGCCTGAAATCTAATGCTTCCTCAAATCAATTATCTGTTTGAGCTTGGTAAATTTCCAAACCTGAGATACTGAGCAAAACGAAAGCAAAATGTGCTCTGGCCACTCCTGACCCAGGAGCTTTGAACTTGGGTAATTCTGTGCAGATGCCTGTTTCATTAAGGGGATGCTCCTTAGCCAGTCTATGAATTTTGCTCAAGGCCTAGTTTTAATGTTGGAGAATCACCCTGGATTTGGGTCTGGATTGCCTTTATCACATAAAAGACCTGTTCTCACAAACAACCTGCACCACAAATTGTTTGAAAGCTACCAAAGTCTCTACACATGCAAATACTCAAAGAGGGAATTTTAGGACTGACTTTGTCCCTAGAACCTGCCAAAATAGTATTTTTGCTCAGGACCTTCTCATACTGAAATGGCATGATGTAGTGCAGAGAAGGCAATGTTGATTGGATTAAGCTAATTCTTCATGTTTATTTTAACTTTTTGCTTGAATTTTTTCCTACCAGCTGTGCCATAATTACCTATTAGGGTGTAAATCAGATGTTTATAAAGCAGTGATGCTACTTTTTCTGTCTCCTCCAGTATGACCTGATCCTGGTAGATGTTGAGGGTTGGGTTGTTTTATTTTGTTTTTTTCCAAATGACTCGAGGGCCAATAGTCATGACTGCTGTCATGTAAAACACCATCTGTGATTCTGGCTTGGCTGTGCTATGTTCCAGATTGCACAATGCATGAGCAATAGTTCAGATTGTGATAATGTGTTGCTCTTTCATGGTGCTCTATGTACAAGACACATTTCCTTAAGGACTTTTCTAAAAGCAGTGTCTTGAATAAACAGAGCCAAAGCTATCAGTTTAACAAGATTGGAGGTAAATACTTTGAATATGTTCATAGTTACAGATCATGAGCTGGTGAAAATTCGCATAATGTATGGGTTATTAGCAAACAACTATTGAGTATGTCATTTCAAGCAAATTAATGTAGTTTACAGAAGGTAGTAGTAACATGGAGTGAATGAACTTTAAAAGCCACACTAACTCTGGCCAATATAATGGGAAACATTTACAAGTCTACCTAAAGTTGTTCACAGCAATTCCTTAAAATCCAAGGGTTGGATTTCTGCAAAGGTCAGGTTCCTGCAGCTTCCGCAGGTCCCTGTCCTTGCCATAACTCTCGGTTAATAGTTGGGAGGTTCCTGCTGGCCACAGTACAAGCTAACATTTATTTCATCTCCTATGAAATAAAATAGATTAAAGATAAACTTAAGTATCATTCAAACCTGATGAGAACAAGAAGCCTCTTGCAGAAAGAGGTCCTGTAGAAATAAATGAAAAATGCTTGGAACAAAAGTTACCTAAAACCTCTTCTGCAACTAAGTAATCCTCCTGCTGAGAGCAGGGTCTACTCTGTCCTTTTGGTTTTAGGGACAGACAGAAAATAACCAGCACCAAAGCCGAGGTTTTTCTCCCGTGAGCAACAGCCAGTAATGAAAGACATTTTTTCTTAATATGTGAAGACTAATGGGAAGGAATGAAGGAGGTACTAGAGGGTCAGCTCAGAGGAAAGATGCACTTGATCTTCCCCTACCCATCATTCCCATTAAAGCTGTTGTCTGTTAGTGTCCATTGTCTAATGATGCCCATCTGTTATCTGAACTGTATCTGTGTATCTTTGTGCCTGTCTGGTCTCTGATTGATCTGTTAGCTATCATTATCTGTTATGTGAGGATGCACAGCGTATGCCTAGGTGTACATTAGCCTCTGGTAATCTCTGTTCCAGAACTGTGTCTCGCACTAGCTGGGGCTGACTCATGGCTGAAGGTCTGTGTGGAGGGTTTTTGCCTGTCTGGGGACTACAAAGGGAATTTGAGTTGCATTGATCGAGCAGCTTGAAATGACATGAGCAGTCTGAGCAATGCTATTCATCAAGTGGATGTCACACTGGAGTGCTGTATGTTACCTGTTAGAGATGAGCTAGGGAGAGCAGTAAATGCTAGCTAAGAGTCATGTCATGCCTTTTCTCTGCCTTTTTCACCATCCCCTCATGTGGCACCAGTCATGTGAAGGAGGACTGTTGCAGCCTCCTCTCTGCAGGCCTCCAGCCACACATCCCCTGCACTTCTCTGTGTGCACACCTTGGCCTTGCACGTTTTCTCACTTTGGCTCGGTCACTGCTCAGCAGAATCCTGTGCTATAGTAATGTCTTACCTACTAGGACTGCTCAGAGTTATTCCTCCCTCTCATTCTAGGTGAAAGTCTGTTATGGCAAATGTTTTAAGGAGAATTTTGTCTTTCACATCTGGGTTTGTTGAGAACCTTCTCTACTCTGGTGTGCTCCCTCCATCCTTCCTTACTTCCCCTTAGAAAGGGACCATAAGGAGATGAGGTCTTTGCAGATGACCATAACCTGAGCTCTAAGAGCCATAAGCCTTGGGTTAGAAATCTGGTGTCCTAGGTACAGGATAATAGCATATTGTATATACTATATATACAGTATAGACTGACAATATGTACATACTTGTGAAAACAGAGAGAGAGACAATTAGCATATCTGAGTCCAACTCAGCTCCATGAACAAGATACTAATTTTTATTTATAGCCTTGGATGTATGTAGGTGCATATATAATTCTAGCTCACCACAAACGATATAGAAGGTTTTATTTATAGATATGTGTACAGCATGTTCATCTCTACGGAATCTCTGGATTGTTCCTCAGCAAGACTGACAGCTGACAGCTCTGACCAACTTGACAAGGTGCTTTTAGATAGATTTCCCAATATTTAGGATTAACAACCAAACTCTCCACTTTTTAAGAAAGATGAAAATTGCAGATAATCAGGATGTAAGTAATTTACAAAAAAGAAAACCAGTACTGCTTTAATTTGAACTTTCTTCTTTAGGCTAATAAGCTCTGGATTACAAACTCCACAGCTTGAAACTTGCCTTGCCTATTTTAAAAACTAATTGGAACTGAATACAAAAAGCAGACAATCATCACTGAGGGCAAGAGTAGAAGATTATTATTATTATTATTATATTTCTGAAGAAAAGCAGTGGTTGAGAGCTGGCTGCTCTGGAGGACAAGAGCAATACCCCTTAGCTGAGAGTGGGAACCCACCCTCTGTGGGTGATCTGGATCTTGAAGTGTCAGGTGGCAACACAAGTTCTGAGGGTTGTGTTTATACTGACCAGTCCATAGGACTAGTAATGTTCTAATGTGTGTGGCAATTGCCCTTGGGTTGCCCTGTGCATCTGAGGTTCTTTGGTCCTGTAAAACTTCAGGGGAGAAAATAATGCCCCTGCTCTGTAAAAGTTGCAAGCAAATGCAGCTGGGAGTAGACAGGGAAACAAATAATTGATTCAGTTTTTCTGCTTCCTGAACTAGCAGATTTGTAAACAGCTGGAGATCCCAATTTTATTTCAAGCTACGCACATATTAAGATCAAAGCCATATTTCTGAAGTTTGATTTATGAATTAACAATATTCTGAAAATAACAATATGCTTTGTTTTTAGGCTTAGCTATGCCAAGGGTTTGTACCATTTCCTGCCATACCTGTCCTTAAATGTAAGTTTGGGTTTTGCTGCTTGAAGGCTGCTCCAAGTTGATTTGCACCCGTGTGAAGCAGCAAGTCAGCCCTGGCAATGAGTCAGCAAAACCTACTTCACACTTCCCTGCAGGACCAGCAGCAGCTCCTAGCAGAGGGTATTTCAGGCAAATGCCATTAGTCTGTCACAAGCTACACTGGTCTAAAGCAGTTCATGTAAGCAGCAGTACTGAAAAATCGAGTTGTAGCTGATGTCTGGGATTTGCTTCAGAGACTATAGGGAGCTCCTAACTCAAACCTCCACTTCCTGACCGAAGCACAACTGGATGAGTGAATGGGCACAGGGATGCACAGGCAAATCTGTTGTGTAAGCACAGCAACAGGGCTCCATGGATGTGACAGCATGAAAAATGAACTTGCTGCATCTGAGCTCCTCAGATATGGTATCATGTTTAGTAAGCTGCTCTCTCCTCCATGTCTGTTGCTTGCAGACAAGGATTCTCCTCCTGGCTTTCAGCATGGGTCAGCTTGCCATCAGCATGGCATCAGCAGAAAGAAACAAGCACAGCTTGGGGAAAGAATCACTGCCAGTCAATGCTAACAAAACTCACTTCAGACCTATCTCTGTGCATTATTAAATCAGCGAGCCAGATTGTAAATAAGAGGCCTAATTTCCAACAGGCCTTACCTGTGCCATTTCCTTGGAAGCTGGCAGAGTGTCAGGTAAGGCCTGGCAGATCTGACTGTGGCAGTAGAGGCCATCCCTGCCAAATCACCTCAAAGCCCCTGCTCAAAGGTGCTGCTCCAGCTATGCCAGAGAAATGTTTGCCTGTGCCCCAGTCATCCCTGCTCACACCTGACTTCTTAGCAAGATCCCACCCTTTGGTTTAAATGAAAATCAAAGGCTCCCTTGCCTTAACCAAATAGGTTTCTGGTATTCAGCTTCCACACACAGCTGAACTGACACAAATGAGAGGGGAGATCTCTAGGGGTGGGAACAAGCAGGTAGGCAGAGGGATAGACAAGGCAGAGGTAAATTTTGGCACCCCTTAATCATTGTTAAAGGAAACATTTGTGTGACTGGAACATTTAGACTGACTGGATTAAGCATATAGGCCTTCAGCTGCTTTTGCAGTAGGGCAGAGATCTCGGGTGGGGAAGGGGGAGACTGACACAGCAGGGGACATTAATGTCAGCTAAACCCCCCATGCCCTGTGTCTTGGAGCCCTTCATTTAAGCCGTGCATGCACAGCATCCTTCGGTTTATCAGCCTTGCTTCTCTGCCAGTGAGCACAAGTCACTTAGTGAGAAAATTTTATCCTACAGCCATTTACCAGGACAATGATCAGCTCTTTAAAAACAAAGGGTCAGATCTGGGAGCAGCACCTAAGAAAGGGTTTGTTCAGTGCAGTTGTAAAGTATCCTTGTGTTCTGCTTGAAAAAAAAGCTGGGCGAGGTGGGGAATAAAGAGCAGAAAGCAGAGAGCAGCAGGCAGTTGTTCAGGAGCGGGTGGGCGGCCTTGAGACAATTGTTTCTTTCATTTTTTCACCTGTAACTGTTGTGTGAAGTGAATCTTTGTAGAGGAAGGGGCTGCTACAGCCAATTGTTCTGGTAATGCTGTGCCATCGCCACATTGGTTTGTATTCACAGCCTTGCTACCTACTGAAAACCAGAAACAATAGGAAAAATGCATTCTGTGTGGCAGTGCTAGTGTGTATATCTCTTGGCAAACAACTACAATGAGCCTAGCTGGGATTTTAAAGTACAACTATTAATTATATGCCTTGTACTAAACATTGATGAATTTCTTTGTGGTAGAAAATATGTGCACATTTCTTCTAGGCATTAAAGCCTTTTCTCTTTGGTGCTGGTAATTAAAAAACAAGGACAATATGACTGGCAGAACGCAGTGTTTTTTCTCTTTTTCTAAGAAGACATAATTTATAAATTAAAAGCACTATGTCTCAGCCAAGAACAAGCTGGTCTTCTGAACTATGGCATGAATGTCATCAAGGAAAATGAAAGCTAAAAGATGAAAAGCATCTCCCTTTTCAGTTAGAATGAGCATTTTGCTAGTGTACTCAAATCGCACAGAGAGGAGTTCGTAACCCTTCCTCACTCAGTGGGACAAGTGGCCAGGGAAATCCTGACTCCTTGAGAGCAGCCTCCCCAGGAACATACCCAGACTACTGGAGATGAGCAGAGGCAACATCCCAGGAGTGCCTGTGTTCATCTGGGCAGGCCTTGTCTCTCTGAACAAAGTCAGACCAACAGGAGGCTGGGGGAAGGACCTGCTAACAAGTAAATAAGTTCTTAGAAATACACTTGGACTTTACAAATGAGTAACCATCCAAAGGAGCAAACAAGGGGTGCTTTCCACTGTTGCTGTGGATATGGCCAATATCTGCACCCCACATAATATTTCCTACAATAAACACCTATCCAAAAGGGAGGTGCCTTTTCAGCATTGGTTTAAGGATCTCTGCATTTCTTTTGCCACTAAAAGGAAGATTTCAGCCCTCTCGTCTTCCTCTTTCACCTCCCTTCCTTATCCTAATATTGGTGAGAGGCTGATCTAAGCCGTGAAGTAAAAAAGATTTCAAACAGTTCAGGTCCCACTGAGCAGCCTTTTCAAGGGAGCAACCAAGAAAACACAGGGAGTGGAAGGAGTGCAGGTCCACCGTTTTCAGTGGTAATCTGATCTTTGATCAATTTAAATAAATCATGAATTAATCCATTCTTAAACAGAGCCCAGTGTCTGAGAGTTGGATTCAGTGAACTACTTTCCATATTATCAAGGTGCATACACTAAGCTGATCGAGTTTAATTGTCCTAGAAGGGTTGGGTTGGTTGGGGATTTTTAATAAATATAAATTGTAAAAAATTTTATTAGTTTGTGAATTGACTGGTCAGGGTTGCACTCCCAGTTGCTCCAAAACTAATCTTAGTATTGGAAGCTTGAAACCCTGACTCTGAATCTACAGCTTTGCCTTTTGTTCTCAATCCCCACAAAAGGAGGTTGCAGTTCTCATCTCTTGAGTCAATGGTTTAGGTGTTTCTGTTCTGTTATGGCCATGGAGGATGGAGCTGTACAGTTATTTCTCTCCTATAGTTATTTTATTTATTTTGATGACACTATGTGATTCTGCCTTCTGCTTGTCAGTAATTTAACAATCTTTTTATCTGGAAGCTAATTAAGAGTTGAGCTGGTTGAGTTCTTTTCAATTAAAAGCAAAGCAAACATGATATTCTGTTTCCAAAACTATGTCCCTAAACTTTAAAAATCTCAGTGAAAAACTGGGTTTTCTAAGACCTCTCCCCACTCCCATTTTTGTTCTCTTTCCCTGTTCTCTGTCCCTTGTTTCAAGATTTAATTTATTTTTGCTGGGGACAAAACTGGGAGTGGGGGGGGAAGTACAGAGAGCTGGGAAATAAAACATCCTTTTCAACTCTCTCCACACAAGTACCTGTCTTTCAATCAGTGCAGGTTAGAACTGGCTGCAAATGCATTTCTGTGGCCCCAGTATGCCTGCACCGTGTGAGCACCTCTGCCCTCTTCTTGATATTTTTAGCCCTGCTTTTCTTTGGTGTATCTCTGCTCTTCCTCTGCACTAGAGGACAGCGTACCTTCCTCTGTGGTTCGCCCGTTTGCACTGCCCTTTCCTGACCCCTGGCATTTTTTCCTAGAGGCAGTAGGATGAATTTGACTGGTATTCAAGCTCCAGGCACGACAGTGCCATAAGTCTCTGATGACACTGGGTATCACAGGAACTGCTGAGAACTCTGCTCGCGCTTTTGAGAGGCCTGATTATGCAGTAGGTGTCTTGCTTTGTGTCCATATGCTGTGTACTAAGGGGGAGCTGAGCCAGAGACGAGTTAATCTCAGCTCTTGAGCCATTAGAACAGCCAGAGCCCGGATGGCAGCGTGTATTGCCTGGGGCCATCCTCCCGCTTGGCATCTCCAGCCTGACGCGGCCCCTGCTAATCCCCTCGGGGTGAGCGCGCCTCGCCCAGCGCTGAGGGGAGCAGCAGCAGCTGCCTGTGTGCGCTAATGCAGCAGAGCCGTGTCCCACTTCTCCTGGGACAGCCCTCGGCCTGGGAGCCCGGCTGGGCACCGAGCGCTGGCAGCCCGCGGTGGGTGGCAGACAAAAACCAGCGGCGAGCCACTGCGATGTGTCTTCTTGCAGAGGCACCGGTGATGGCACTATGAGCCTGACTCCCCTGCAGGAGGAAGATGGGGTGCTGGGGAGCAACCCGAACCTCGCTGCTTGCTTTTTGTTTTCCCCTTCCTAAAGTGTTGCTGATTTCTGAAGCTTCCAGAGATGTCTTGGTTAAACACCGAAATAGTGTCACAGGTCCTACAGCCACCAGAAGAAAAGTGAGATTATGAGGAAAGTCGTGGTTTTGTTGGTGAAATACTTCCCCAAAGTGATGATTTCTGCGTAGTTATTTAGGTGGTTGGAGTGTGCATAGATTTAGAGTACAGACAGCACAAAGCCATCAGACCTGCCAGGAATTTCCCACAGAGCTGCAGCTCTGCCTTTTTCCAGGACAAGAAGCTACAAATGCTTCTGGAAGCACTGTTCTGTTTGGATATTTCATTTGTTTGTTTTTAAATCTGACAGTGAATTCAAAATATGTACTTAGAGCAGGAAGTGTTCTCTCCAGGACTAAGAACACAGTTGCAAAGAAAATAAATAGGAAACATAATATGTAAGTTTTCATTCACTGTTCCTACAGACAGGTTCTAGCATCTTTTGGGTGGCTTTTCTTTCCAGAAAGTAAAGGTTGAATTTTACTGTGAAGAAAAAGAAGACAGTTCTTCCACAGCAGCTTATTATTTAGGCTGCTTCTTTTAATTTCTGCTGTTGCATGAGCTGACTGGTTTTTTTAGGGTGCTTTAATACAAAGTTTGAACTAGAAAAAGTGACCTTGTTATGAGAATACCTAGCAGACATTCAATATGCCAGCAGGACTAGCCTAGTAAAGTTAATGGCTTGAAAATTCAATTTCAAATGGTACTTTGATTTAAAAGAATTTATCTTTGCAGTAAATTGACATTTGAATAACGTGGTTAATTCTACCAGCAGAAGTATTAGAAAGCAGTGGTGTTTGTATATCATTCTCTTGTGGCTTCTAAAGTAGTTGTCTGGTACAAAGCAAAAAAAGAAAACAGAAGATAAAAGGAGAAATTGGACATTTGAAATGCAGCTGCAGGATTTCTGATTTCTCTTTCTTTTTTTTTTTTCTGGATGTAACTAGGTAACTCCCATTGCAGATCTTTTATATTTGTCTGATAAGCCATCAGTTGAATTCAGTCTGACTGTTATTGACCAATACTGAACTGTGGTTTGAATCTTTCAGGGATATGTGAGGAAATGTATAAGGATAATCAAGCAAGGATTCAGCTGGATTTGACCCACTTAAAGAACACATAGACAATAGAAAACTGGGAAAATGCAGTATGGTATCTGAATGCATTTAGGGTTTGGAGATGCTGGTACGAGACTTCTCTGCTGTTTGAGCAACGTTTCTTAGCACCAGTTTGTTACCTACAGAGGAGGTCTTTTTCCGTCTGTTTTTCCCTATTTAATGACTTATTTGAAAAAAAAAAGAAGAATCTGTATTTGAAAGACCCAGCAGGCTCCACCTGCCACACTGGCACAACCTGCTGGAACAGCAGCATTTCAGACTAAGTAATGCTTTTATAGCAAACTGCTTTTCTGAGCCAGCCCGCGACTCTGCGCGTGGGGCAGCAGACAAGGGGTTATGTGAACTTGCCTATGTTGAGCACAAACATGTCATAGCCAATTTTAATCCTTAAGCCTGCTTTTGTTTTGAAGGTTCTTGTTTGCTGCAGGTATCTAAATTTAGCCATATTTTTGTCAGCTAGAACTTATGTTACAGAAAAGAATGCTAGCAAATCTCAGCAATGTCACACTTCATTAGTCATGCAAGCACTTAAAAGCAAGGTTAGAAACACAAAATTCTGGAGATTTGTGGTGGCAGTTGTTTAAAAATGCCACACTGAGCTTTTTAGGATTTACCTTCTGAAAATGGACCAAGTTAGAGCATTAAATTTCATGAACAATGCAGCTTTCTTAAGTTTGGAAAAAGGAGTATTTAAATCCTGAAGAAAAGCTTCACTGGACATGTATGCTCCTCTTTCTTTGCAACATTCACAAGTCCCTTGCATTCTCTTCCAGGTTCAAAGGCAGAAAATAGTATTTGCTGACAACCTGCTTTTCTCTCTGGTAGTGGCTGCAGGCTGCTTGGGTTCTGCAGATAAGCTCAGGGTTCTCCCAGCCTCCCATTCTGAACATCCTTTCCCCTTTCTGCTGCTGCAGCGGGGGCTGGCTCTGCTGCTGCCCTGCCTGGGTGGGCAGGGGGAGGGCACAAGTCCCACCACACTGAGAGGCAGCAGGTCCCACACACAGCACCTCTCTAACAGAGCCAGGGCCATTATTTCTGTTGGTGAGATCTGTTGCTCAAGCAGCTGTATATAAAAATGTAACTTGCATCTATCAATGTGCATTTCCTGCAGTGTGCTCTTGAAAAGAGAGAAGCTCCTGTCACAATTACACTTATTTTTCTTTTTTAATATAGCTGTATGGAATTAACAGGAGGTATTAAACACCAGAGTCTTTATTCCCTGGACTTTTTCCATTTTATTACCATTTTTTTCTACTTTTGACCTTTGGCTACTTGAAAATTTGGTAAGAGAATAGCTTCAGAAAATTATTTCTTAGTAAAAACATGCACAGGAAGTTCCAGTTACATACCAAAAAAGCAGAGCTATTTAACATAATATGGAAATTGCATCCTTCTTGTGATAGTGCCACTCTGCTACAATACTTTTGAGCATCCTGGGGTTTGGTCCAGTTTCCAGGCACCCTTTGTGTCCTGTGACGCTTGGCTTGGGACAAGAGCCATCACCAGCACCAAAGGGCAGCGTGTTGGCATTGGGTTTGTGACCTGGATGCCTCAGGACATTCCAACCCTCCTTCCCCACACACAGCGACCTGCCAGCTGCTGTCCTGGGCAGCACTGCTCTGCCAAGGGAGTGGCTGAGCTCCCTGAACAGCTCTCCAGGAACCAGCTGAGCAGAGGATCCCCGCTGGAGCTGGGCTGGAGCAGGAGAGTGAAAGCAGAAGGATGTGGAAGCACCACATCCCTGACAGTGGTGCAGAGGGGATGGTCAGACAGCAGTGAGCCTGCCTGGTGGAAGGGCTGAGCCACCACGGAGCCAGAGGTGGCATGGAGGCCCCACAAAGCTGCTTCAGCAGGGAGCAAACAGGCAGCAAAGGGGAAAATCTGTGTAGGAAGGTTATGTTAGGGACCTGTTAGCTGTTGTCCTCTTAAAGCTGCATCTAACCAAAGGTGTGAGTGGGAAACTTCTGGGTAAATCCCTATTTATCCACACTACAGTTGTTACAGAAATAATTCAGAGGAAATTAAGTAGGGAACCAAGTGTCCTGACTTTGCTTCTCAGTTGTGAATGACACCCAAGCAGTCTGTCCTCACAGCATGTGACAATCAAGTGGAGCAGTGGTTTTGCATCTACTGGGAACTTCAACAGTTCTCAAAGAAAATATTTGAGGCATCGTTACTAGCGTTGTCTTCATTACACTGGCAGTTGCAAAGCTTTATGGAAATGGATTCACAGATTATTCTAAACCAGAAGATATTAGAAACATTTTAGGCCTGAAGACTTGATATCTCCTGTCAGGAACAATATTTGGTTTGGCATCTCATTGCAGGGGTTTGGGGATTGTTTTTTCCTTAAAAGTTTAATAACGTCTCTATTTCTGTAGACTAAAAAATGTGGATTCTTTCCTAAAAGAGCCTTTTTCATAACACCTAGACAAGTTTATACAAGTTGTCCTGTCTCCAAATTGTATGACACGTTACCAACATTAGTGAAAACTTCTCTGCTTTTCTCGGGGATGGAAAGATATTTGTAGCTCTAATTTGTACAAATAGCTATCTGTGTCAGTGCAGTGCTTTGGCCACAGAATCACATTTCTAATTGGAAGAATCTATTTTGGATTATTGTTGAATAATGGGTGGGAAGTTATCCACCTTTTTCAGCAGAATTGTACAGTCTCAGTGGTGATATGTTTCTTTATTTATTTGATTTCACAAAATACCCAATTCAGAACTCATAAAATGCCTACCAATATAGAGGGCACTCAGAGTTTAAAAAGATAAAAGGTTTCAGAAGCAGGGGTCTCTAGAGTTCTGTCTACACACTGTACACAGAGTATAAAATAAACCCCATACAGGGTGTAAATACAGAATGATCACCTGGAAATAAAGGGCATTTTTAAGGTAGTGTTGTTAAATTGGATTTGTGCCAAAGTCAGAAGTATCAAGAAATAAAATCAAAAATCCACTATTTCAAGGGTGGTTTTTCCCTCTTTTCTCAGCTTTCCCCCTTTTCTACAGCTGCTAATTTTACAAGCTATTCTGCTTCCAGGAACAGCAAATGTGAACCATAAACATCAATGAATTGCACTTAACATGGTTCCCAGAACAGATTTCTGAAGGTACCGCAATGTGAAGTTGTGGGTAATTGAGGCCTCGAGGCATTCTTGTCCCTTGATCTTTACCTGGTTATAGAACCTCATCTTCTGATGCCAAATCCCATTAGGATACCCCAAAATGACAGATGGCTCTGCCTAACTGCCAGTCGGCACAGATGTGATCCTTGGTTTTGGATAAACAATAGGAGTCTTTTTCACATGTAGTAACCTAAATTTTCCTGGCCAGAGCGTAGCTGCTCTGTGACAATAATGCAGGTTGCTCTGTATAAATTCAGAGCAATGTGTATGTGTGTATGTAGAGGCATGTCTGTAAAATTTCTGTGAGGCAGAATTACAGATCTGGGCCCTGGGAAAGCTGTACTAACTTAAGACAAGGTGTGAATTTTAAACCAGTCGCTTTTCCAGTGTAATTCCTCCTGCAGAGCATCCTGACCACTGAGTTCTGCTGTAGGTAAGCTGGAGGGAGTGTGTCTGTGAGAGAGAATGGCACGACAGCAGTGACTGAAACACACTGGCATAACACAGGATACATTCCTCTACAGACCAGCCCACGGGCTAATCTAAAAATGTGTACATATTATTCAGATAGCTAAATGTTTTATTAAACATTTTAAGTGTAAATGCATCCTCACAAAACGACTCAAGTAGACCATTTAGCCTTCCTATTATACAGTTGGTAAACAATAAATATTAATACAAAGCAATAATTTCCACAGGATATGGTACCTTGCTGTTAAATGTATTCTGCATGAGTTTTGTTATTGCTATTAGTGACTTTTCTAGCTGAGAAGTAGCAAAACTGAATAGTCTAGAGGAAGCACAGCACAGAGGCAAAAGGCAAAAGAGTTCCTACATGTGTGGGTACAGGAGTGGTTCATGGTGTTTATGTACTCTACTCCTGCTATTCTTGTAGGATTTGATGGTTACTCTGGATCAGTGTTTATATCCAAGGTTTGCTCACTGAGAGCACAATTCACCACATCTGTGTACCCACATCCATATGCATTCCTAAAATCTCCAGTGAACCTGGCGTTCTCGGATTCTCAGTTCTGAGGCTGAGACAGGCCTGTTCAACCTTCAGAAATGTGAAGCCACCTTAACCCCCCCACTTCAGCTTCTCTGTCTCCACATGAGCAATGAGAAATCAAAGAACTCAGACTTTGCTGCTTACTTTGAAAGTTCAGACGCTGTGGTGCAAATTCCCAGGAGGATTTCTCAGAGTGCAGTCACTGCACCTCTAGCGTTTCTGGAAATCTACTTGAATATTATTTGAACAATAGCCATAAACCCTTTCAGTCTGCTTCCCCTGTGCTGCAAGCAGCAGAATGGCTCCTCACAAACTGCCATGTGACATCCTGCTTGTGCTGCTTGGGGACCTGCACTCTGAGCAGCAGAACTCGCTCCAGATTGCTGTGGAAAGTTAAGCTGTAAGGGCAGTGACAAAAAGGTCATAGCCCTAGTAAGGATGCTGTGGAAGCTGAGGAAAAATTTCAGCCTGGGAGAATTCTGTGAAGTGTTTGGTAACTCCTGGAGCCAATACTCAATATGTAATTTTAAGGTTTCTACCAATGGAGTACACAATGATTACTTCATAAAAAGTTTCTGATCCCACCTTAGAATGATTTGCTACGCTTGTGTTGGTGTTCAGGTGAGATAGATGAAATTTTCATTTACTAAGAAAATCAAGCGTGGATTTCCCTCAAATTTGAAAGGGAGGAAAGTAGAACAGCATTTGTGGCTGATGGACAGCCAAGATTGTATTGGTCAGCTCTGCTGAGGAATTGTTTGGACCAAATCCTGCTCCTGTGTGAGGAAGAGAGAAAATTTGAACATAACAAATATTGGTGTCTGAAAAAATAAAACTATCATACTATAAAAAAAAGTAGAAAGTCTGTTTCAAAAACCATTAAAAATTTAGTACGTTGCTGATAGTGTTTCCATCATTGATGTAGCGAATTCTGGATACCCCCTTTGTGTCTTTCTTAGACATGACAAATATCCTGATTTCATGCACAA
This sequence comes from Monarcha castaneiventris obscurior, assembly GCA_026261815.1. Taxonomy (NCBI): domain Eukaryota; kingdom Metazoa; phylum Chordata; class Aves; order Passeriformes; family Monarchidae; genus Monarcha; species Monarcha castaneiventris. The sequence continues at coordinate 16,368,660 of JAMPIT010000434.1, read as the reverse complement.
GGTGAATGAAATATCCTCTAGAGAGGGTAAGTGAGTACATGTAAGTGTTGGACTTGAGGTTATCCAGTGCCTGGGCCAGGAGACATCCACACATCCCAGCTCCAGCACAGGATGCTCTTTGCATTAGAGTCCTGGCATTCTCATTGTGGGTCTCTGTCCACAAATTCTATTGTGTTTTCTTCTTCAAATGCTTCCTGGGTCATCTTGACAAGTTGTTCTGTTTGTTAGAGCAGCTAAAAATACATGTAGCTGGGAATGGAAACTGTGCCTCTTCTCAACATGGTGTGAGTCACTCTGTGTGGAGCACTTGGGCGCCAGGCTCAGCGTGCAGAGCTGGGCACGTGTCAGTGCTCACCCCGTGGGGCCGTGGGGATGAGGTGGTGTCCACTCAGCAGATGAAGGACCTGCAGAGTTTGGCCATCCAAAGCTCTCACATGAATGTACAGAGGGATTAAGAAAATAAGTCATAATAGCCATTGCAGTCAAGGCTGGGTTCTGAGACAAGGAATTCCTTGATGCCTTTGTGGCTGGTTTTCCTGGGCTCAGCAGCCTTGGCTTGCTATAGGGTTGGCCTCAATGCAGATAACAGAGGGAAAGCGCACACAATTTGACCATGGTTCTCTTGTATGGACCAGGCTCCTGTCTAGGGGCTGGGAAAGATGGGGCTGGGTGGGGAAGCCTTTGGAAAACTCAGGTTCTGCAGGGCAAGTGTGTCCCACCAGTACCTGAAGGGCACCCGCTGTAGCAGTCAGACAACCAGAGATGCCCTCTGGGAAGGGGACATTAACTCCAGCCCAAACCCCAGCTTTTACTGCCATAGAAACAACACACAAAATGCCCTTCCTCCTTTTCAGTTTATAGCTCTACCATGAGAAATACCCACTTATTGGAATGGTTGTTATTTACGTATTTTCTAATTTTTTAGCAACTTCTTGCTCTGACATATTCAGCTAAATGAACAGGGGGAAACTTGCATTTGTTTACTTGTTGTTTTAGAGATAAAACACCTCTGTGCCTCAGCCTTTGAAATACTGTGAGTGATGGGTTTTGAAAGTGAATTTAGAAAATATTCTGAATTAAATATTTATGTTTAAGCTTTTACAAGGCAATCTGAATAAGCCTTTGGGTTTTTTTCCACAGCAGACTTAATTGTGCTTAGCCATATATACGAGTTTGATTCCCTAGCTACAAAAGCCTTCTGTTGTTTTTTGTGGAAAGTTTGAGCCCTCTGTAATCTCTGTGCTAAGGTGTTGAGCTAGGATAAAATTAAGAGGGTTTTGCCCATGAATTACACGCCTGAAGTGTTACAGTGTAGATGAGTCCAGAGAGTGCAAGTCTACGTGGCTGTAATCCCTGGTAGTTCAGAATAGGTTAAATGCACAATATTTTCACTAAGTACCTTGTACAGGTTGTGGTATTGACTGTTCCAGGCTCCTTGGTGCTGGGAGACTGAGAGGAGAGGAGGTAACACGGGTCAGGGGACTGACAAAGGGCAGAAGATGCCGTGCTCTGCAGAGGGAATGCTGAGGGCCAGAGAGGAACTGCACATCCCCGCTGACAACAGCAAGAGAGAAATCTGTGCCGTTTTGCACTTCCTTGCCTGTCCTCAGAGAGCAGAAGCATGCGCTGGTTTTCAGGAGCAAGGAGAAGAAATCGGGGAGCAGAGGCTAAAGCTGCGCATTCTGCTGGGAGCAAGCAAGAATCCACTAGATGTCCTTCATGTTCACATAAATGACACCGACAGATTTCACTGAGAGGGCTGAAAGGTGTTTGCAGGAGGTGAGAGAAGACACATCAGTGCATGGATCTATGAGCACCTCAGGGTTCCTTGCTGCAAGAAGTAAATTCATCTGTGGTAGTGAGTGGCTTGCTCAAAAATGTGACCTGTGTCCCTGGAAAATTTTTTCCCTTGGTTAAAACTATTCTTTACATTGCTGAAAACAAAAACTAACCCTTTTCAGAGGCTGGTTATATATTACAGTCATGTTTATATGTTTTAAATGGCAGCTGGGGGTTTTCTACATACTTAGATGATCATAGATTATTGCTTATGTTGACTCAGGCCACTGGGAAATTAGTGTGGGTGCAGGGAGTTTCCCAGACACAGTCTGATGGAAAGCTAATGTTCATTAAGTGGTGAAAGAAGGAAGTTCAGGTTCACAGTTTGGATGAGGGAGACAGCATCAATGTCACTGAAGTAGATGATCTTTAGAATTATGAATACTCATATTATTAGTAGTTATTAATAACCTCTTCTTTGGGACATAATGAGATGGGCATATTGTTCAGACAGCTTGAGATCTCTAGCTGTGTTCACAGGCTGGGGAAAGCATTTGTAACTGAATGCAAAGTTGTAGGCGAGGAGGAGTCAGATGGAATTGGTGACATTTATGTCCTGAAAAGCAAAATATTAGATCTTTGTTGTTGGTTCTCTAGACAGGCTATGGAGAAGTTGATGGTGAATATGGCATCCATTGATGCCCTGGATTGTGCTGGTGAGGGGGCTGTTGATGGTGCTTAGTTTATGGCTGTAGGGCCTATGCATTAATGCTTGGAGCTTTAGTCATGGGAGTGGGCAGCTGGAACCAGCAATGCTCAGTGGAGAACAGATACCTCTGGGAAGACAGAAAACACTGCTCCTGATCTGCTGTTCGGTGCTGGACTGCTGCTTACACCTCCTTTCCACCCAGCTGCATTCCAGGTCTAGCAGGAGAACTGAGCTTGGAAGGAGAAGAGAAGGGCAGGAATGGGAAGGATGGAGAAGTCAGAGGAGAGAAAGTGGGAATTGCTGAGGAGTTGCTCTTGGGCAATGCCTGCTCAGTGTGCTATTAATTCTGTCAGATGTGTAGTTTCAGAGGTTTACCAGGTCTTTTAGTGCCATTCCTCACTACTGCATGATCTTAGCAGAAATATAGGCAGATGCTTTTACAGTTTCTCACTTGGCCATTTTTTGTCTTTTTTGAATGGGGAGGGATGAAGCATTTTAGCAGCCTACACATCTTAGCGATGTGCACAGACCAAGGCATGTGAAGTGATGCACTGTTGAAGTGCAAGGGCAAAATTAGTATTAGTTATGCCATGGCAAAGGTGTGTGATGAATTATACCTTCTAAGAAAGCACTTTATATACACTGGATTTCGAGTACTTTTGTACTTTATGCCTGTTTTAAAAAATGATTGATTAATCTGATACTATGTGAAAAAACTGTCTGTGCTGTTCCTCTGTTATGTTACAGGAACAATATCTCAACTTAATGGAATGTATGGCAAGTGGCAGAGCTGTTGTGCCCATATTCAACAGAAGAAAGTTGAAAAATAGACATGAGCTTCTGGTTGGGATAAAACAGGCTTGGGGAAGAGAAGGACCTCAGAGTAAAGACAAGCTGAAGAAGACTGAAGGATGGCTATGGCAAAATAGGAATTCAAACAGATGTGGCAATTTGTTTTACAACATAGCCATAAAATGCCACTTAAAATGCCTCATTTGTATTCTGTGTCAATGTAATAGATGTAAATCTTTCAGGGAGTTACTAAATATACATTTCTGTTGGCAAGTACAAAAAGCATATGATCAATGGGAGAATCTAGCAGGGATTTTGTGTTGTCAGGACAGCATGACTGAACTTTCTGGGACTGGATCACTCAAACAAGCCCTCCATTTTAGCCCATTCATTCTGCCTCCCTTTTTGACATTTTCTCACTTCACAGCATTTAAACATCTATTTTCATTTTGTAACTCATAGTAGCTGGTTAGTGACACGTCTGCTTCTGACACCCATTTGCTCACTGCAGAGAGGTCCCATCCATCTCACACAGAGATGCTGTGCTCTAAATAAGGCCTTCTGCTCACTGATCTGCATGAGGAAGTGTCTCCCTCCCTATGAATGTGGGTATTGCTGCAAATGAAGCCACTATTTGTCAGGATAAAGGGAAGCAAAGGGTAAGATAAATTTCAGCTTAAAAGGGACTTGTCTGGAAAGACACAAGAGATATCAACAGTTACTAAGATTTCAGATTTTCTGAGCAGTAACCCTGTAAAAACAATGTGTGACACTATCAGTGAGGCTCACAGTGGCTTGCCAAATCCACTTGTGATTCTGCTTGAAATTCAACTTCCAAATTAATTCCAGACATTTCAAGAAAAAGTGCTGTTGGTGAGGGTTGCAGTATTTCCAAAGAATTATTTTCAACCTCCAGTTCTGTAGGGGAGCTTCATCAATCTACTTGTAATAGGTTTCTCATTTATGGATTAATCAGTTCTCTCCCCTGGGAAGATTATGTTCTCTTCATTTTTGGCCCTTTTTTCCCTGGAGCATTACATAAGAAGTGGGATAGTCTCACAGTGAAGTATTTTACCTGTATTACCTGTACATTGGGAACAAGACCTTACCCTCCCTGCTACTGGGGCCTGCCCTCTGCAATCAAGGCAGGAAACTGGTCCAGCATTCGATTCCAAATAAAACTCCCAGCTAAATTCTGAGTCACAAGATCCCCAAATCCTGCTTTTTCTAGGAAGTGAAAAGTTATCATTCTAGGAGTTTAGTGCTGCTAAAAAGAAGTTGGCATCTGGAGAAGTACTGGCACAGATTACATTTTTCTAGGTCCTCCTTGAGTTTTAATCATTACAGTATTTAGCAATACTGCCTTATCCAGAAATAAGCACAGCCTTCCTTGTATTTGGACATACATTTCTGTGTGTTGTGCTAATCTGCGACATTCTTAATTAATTGAACAGTTTTAACAACAGATTTAATACTTTATTTGCTGTAGCAGAGAAAGGTTAATTTTCTCCTTTGTAGCTGTCTGCCTGGTGGGGAAGCAAAGGCTCCGTTCATTTGCCATCTGTATGAAGATTTAGTTCAGTGGTCATTTGCTTAGAAGACCAGGGTAAAGAGAGTCTGTTCATCCCTTAGGACCTGTAGTTTTCCTGTTTGCACATGCTACACCCCAACCATTGACCTTTGAAGTCTCACTTAAGAACCCTGTCATTCTGAGATCAAAACTTAGACTTGTTGTGAGAAAGTTCATGTTTCTCTTTCCTATTCTCTCCCTTCCTATTTCACCAAGACGTATTGTGAAAGCCTAGCACTCATCTCCCAGAGTACTCAGCTGACAGTGCTGCTGTGAGCTACTCCATCTCTGAGCTGTGCCATGTGTATTTGTTTTCTTTCTGCTTCTGGAGGAGTGTGTATTTCTTGGATCAGCTTTCTGTGTCTGGAGGAGTGTGGATGTGTAAACTGCTTTGCTTCGCAGTGGTTGCCCACAAGCAGTGCTCAGGCACATGTTCTCCAGCTGCTCTGGCTGGCTGACAGTGAAACACAGCAATGAAATGATGAACTGGTCATTTGCCTAGAAATCCAGGGGTGCAGGTATCTACCTCAGCAGAGTTTAAACCCATATGTGGTGCATCTGTCTGTAATCTCCTCTTATCTGCCTCTTGTTTTCTCCTTCCCTAGTCATTCCTTCCCCTGATTCAATACTTCAAATAGATAATTCCCTTGCTTTCATATTGGCTCCTTTCTATATTGACTGTTTTCCAAGAGGCTCTTGTTTCCACCATTGCTCACAGGACATTTGGTCCTTGGGGCAGTTTGTGAATGTCTCCCAGTGAACTCTTTCATCTCGTTGAACTACACTATCAAGCTTTTTCTGGTGCCAACTAATTCTCTAAATACTTAAGCTGAGTTATCTGCCAAGAGTGGTGTTAGCAGAAGAAGAATACTGCAAAACCTAGGAAATAAGTCAAAATAGAGTTATCTTCTGAAAAACAGCACTAAATAAAACCTCATAGAACTCCTTGTTTATTCCCTTTCATGACTTAGGAGTTTATTGATGTTAAAGGTCAAGTAGCCTTTCTCCAGCTATATGTCATGGTTGGGTTTCATTTTTTTGCCTCTAAATAACACAACTAAAGGAGTTAATTCTTCAGTGATAATGGAAAATGGAGTTGTTGTGACTGTAGGCTTAGGATTTGTTTTTCACTGAGGTGTCCATAGGTGGCTGCATTTACAGTATTTGAGAATTGCTCTGAAGAATTACAAAGCTGTATCTTTTAAGAACAACTTTCTTAGAATCTCAATCTGAGTGTAACATATCCTGTTTTACTTGTACGCCTTTTCCAGACACCTTGCTGAAAACCTCCAGACAGAGTTCCACTGTCTGAAGTGGGTATAAGTCTGTTTTGCAATTTCAATAACAAAGAGGAAGAGAGAAAGAACATAGAAACAACAGATGAATATTTGTGGCAACACAGCTAGACTCTGGAGCTACAAACCCCCTTCCTGGGGTGTTCTGGATTGTGTTAGGCAGGCTGATGTTCTCTGTGTGAACCTGCTCGTGCAGTTTAGAAAATCTTTGGCAGATAGCCATTATTTTTGCTGCACATATATGCAACTTCAAGCACCATGGGCTCCTTGATATGCAAAAATTATGCATAGACCTTGGATTCTACATATTAAGTAGGAACTAGGGGTTTATCCAGCATTGCAGACACTGATCAAATTGTACAAGTTTTATGAACTGTACTTTCAACTACAAACAACATGTGTTTCCTCTGGTTTCCAATTTTGCCTGCTGTCTAAAAAACGCTCTATCAAGAGTTAGGTCACTATTAGGTAAAGGACTTGACTACAAAAGTTTCAGGGACTGAATCTGTGCAATTTCCAAACCTTACACACAGCCCCACACCCCAGACTCTCTTTGTATTTCAATCTCTCATCCAGCATGCAATGCACAGTGTAGATGACTTCATCCTGGCCAGTTTGAGATGTCCTAAGAACGATCATGAAGCAATTATAATGGCACTGGGCCCCTCCTTCCTTGCCTGACCTGCTCCCCGGGCCCTTGGTCCTGATATGACAAGAGAACATCTGTGGGCAGAGGTGTCAGAATTAAGTCAGAATTTAGTGCACAAGAGTGCAGCCCAGCACCATCAGTCAGGTGCAGCATTTCTGTGCTCTGACAAGAAGTGCATGAGATGGAGGGAGGTCGGCAGAAATAATAAATAATGGTGGCCTTATGTGGCATCTTCGTGGCCTCACAACTGTTAAAGGATTTGAGACCAACAGAGCCAAGTGCTGTGCTAGAAGCCTTTCTAGACTTCAGCAGGAGAGGAATGCAGGGTACAGGCCACTTCCACTGCCAATGGATGAGGAAACTCTCTAGCTTGTAGCTAAAGCTGTCTCAGTCCTTTACAGGATCAGCCTCTCTTAGCAGCCCACATTGTTACCCACAGTAAGAGTTTGAGTTGGTATTTCTGGGTTATGTTTGAGGTGGTGTTTTTGTGTTATCTTTGAGTCTGTATTTATGTGTTAGTGCAGGGCCTGTTGGGAACTGGAAAGACAAGAGAACTCAATAAGAAAGAAAAATCAAGCAGATTGGAGGAAATAAGTAAAGAGAAAGTAAACAGTACGTTTTACTTTTGTCTTGTATGTAAATCTCTGGGAAATAAATGCAGTAGCCTGCTCTGTCCTTGTGTCTTACAGTGATGAGAATTAGCCCAAAGCAAACATAGCAGAGAAATCACATGATGTTAGTATTTTCATATTTTTACTATTCCTAGAAAGACTGAAGGCTTGGGCAACGTGAAGGAAGGAACAATGGCGCATTCTGCTTTTCCTCTGGCTAGATGTTCCTCAGCAAACTTAAATATATTGACCAGGCAATTATAGAGCAGAGACTACTCCGAACAGATGCCTTATTTTAACATTCCAACAATTATTCTGATTCTGATTCAAGTGACATTTAATTATGCTTAATCCTGAATTTTTATGCATTCTTTTGCATACCATAAAAAGATGCAAGCAAATGTACTGTAAACTGCAGATTTTATGTCTTTAACTTCTGGGCCATGTAGTAATTTGTTTTGCTTTCACCACAAAGCATCATTGCTTTGGTATCACTTTTTCACTAGTTGGTTTTAAAGCATATTCTTAATCTCAAGCTGCATTTGCTATAAAAACAAAATTACTCCTGAGAAGCAGTATTAAACTGTGTTTCTTGGTGTTATGTGCATTTCATCTTCAAGAAACACACTGTTAATCTGAGGGAAATGTTAATCCTTGGGTGTACACAAACAGCAAATCTTTTTTCTGATTTCATACTTCAAGATAATAGGCTGATTCACACTGGAAGTGGCAAAGCCTGGAAGTGAAATAGGTTTAAATTTACAGTTAAGCAGACTATTGCATGTTTTGTCTTGCCTTAAAGAAAGATTTGTGGCTATTTACAAGTAATTGTGCTCACAGAGTAAGTAATTTATGTAGTTATATATCTTTTTCCTTAATTAGATCTTTAGTTTCTTTTCCAAATCTTAAACCAAAAACAAGGTTTAAAAAAATTAGAATTGTAAGGCTAAATGCAGAAACTGTATCAAAATGAAGTGAACTGTCAGGAATCTATGAATATAAATAGTTTTTAGCAAAAACATGTTATCAAGGAGTTCTCTTGACTGTGTTTGGCATTTTTGGAGCAAGAGTGTTGGTGTTTTATTAAAGAACAGCTCCGTGAAAAGGGAGAGTTTGTGGACCCTCAGCCTGGAGTGTCCTTGAAATGAATGTAAGAAATCCGAAAGGTGTACTCATGCTACTGTGGCAGTATCCAAAAAACCATTATTTTTTTAAATGTTTTTGGAGCACACATCAACCAAAAAGCTGTAAATAATCTACAGGAATGCTGAACTGTCACAAAATTATTTATGATGAAAGTGAAGGTTATAAAATATTCTTTTTTTTTTTTTTTTTTTTATTCATGTAAGATGGTAAAATTAAACAAGGTGAGCAGCACACCTATTTTCTGCGTCTCCTGCTTACCCTCTTACTGCCTAATAATGCTGGGGAAGAGGCAGACTGGGAGCATTCCAGTAACAGTTCTGAACAGAAATTTATATCATTATGTCTCAGTCTCTCTCAAATCTGTGCTTAACCTGATAACTTGGCCTACAAAGCAGGTGCTCCCCTCAGCCACAGACTGTTAAAGACAGAATTACAGGCTCATCTTTATGAAGAAGGAGCTGTGTTTTGGAGCAGGAGCTCATGTCTGGATGTGCAGTCCTCACTTTGCAGACCTTCAGGTGCAGTTAATAGGGATGGCATGAAAAACATGGAATGTGGGCTCAGACTCCCAGGTGGGATGTAAGGCAGATGTCTTCAGGTACTGAAATGTAGTGGAACTGAGGGGTATTTCTGGTCACAGACTGAATTCTTAAAAGTTTATTCAACAGCCAAGCAGCAGCTGCTGCTGCCATTACAAGCGTGATGCCTTGCACTTTAACCATCATTCTGCTACAGCAAAAAGCTCCCTGCTCTAAGAGCTCACCATGGCTCTGTGTGAGCTGGGAAGCACCACAACACATCCACTGGGTTTAGGGGCACAAGTTCTCACAGGAAGATGGGCTTGCAGGCATCTAAACTGACACTGGTACTTCTTATCTGTGACCCTCGAGGAGGTGTCAGCAAGGAGCATCTGCATGGGCTGTAAATTACTTTCAGACTGGCCTGGCTGTGGGCATCAGGGGAGAAGACAAGGGCAGAAGGACACCCAAAGGTGGAGGTTTGGATAAAGCCCACAGCTGAATGCTGAACAGTTTCTCTCTTCAACTAACTCCAGCACGGGGAAAAAACCCCACATAAACAAAAAGAAGGCTGACTTAGGTGGGTTCCTGTTTGTCTCTTACTCCTTTTCTGTGCCTTTTGCCCAGAGCCTTGAATAAAAAGGGGGCCAAAAGGGAAGAGAGGAAAGAGCGTGGAGAAGGGCTAGGAAGGGGAAGAGCACTACCCAGTCCTTGTGATGTCGTATACTTGCCAAAAAAAAGGAATACCACCCGCTTTCAGGATGAGGATCAGGCTGCTGCAATCATTTATTCAACTGCCAGTGCTGCATTCAATTCTCTGGATGCCATTCCTGAAATCATCTCCCAGACCCCAGCTGTAAACATAGTTACTAAATGCATACCTCATAAAAGCACTTCTAAATGCAAATGGCCCCGTTTTCTTTTGTGTGCATAAAGCCATTTGGGCGTGCATGTGGGTGTGCATCATATTCAATTTGTCTATGATTGATAGACTGTCTTCCAGACCAGAGGGATAAAAAGAAAAGTGGAAGTCAAAGCCTCTGATTTTTATTTCAGCAGTAGCCAGGCACATACATCTGTGTGCAGAATTTGGCACTCAGCAAACCTAACTTTTGCCAAACCAACAAGAGTAATTGGTGTAACAAGGCCCTCGTGAAATGAAAACACGCATGAACGAAGTATTTCACATCTCTATATGGGAAGTTATTTTTAGGGTTAATTTGGGTTATGCAGTTATATTGTGGGTGATACAGGGTCTTTACCATGCAAATGGTGCTTGGAAGGAGCAGGAGCCAGCTGTTTGCCTTGGGAAGTCTCAGTGGCCTGGCCATAGTAGGTGCACCACAAACCAGATGATGTGTGTGAGATGACATTTTCCTGCAGCAGACCCCTTGGAATACACTCCCAAGCACAAATCACTCTTGTGATAGGTTGCAGACATGAAGAGAGAGGAGTTGGAGTGATACACAGATGCTGACTAGATACAGTGGGTTTTTTCCTAACTGTCGTGTCCATATTGTGTGTTGCTCTGTCACCAAGGGATGCACTTAATAGACATTACATGGAGGGAAACATATTGATTGGAGCTGGCTATGTGGCATAGAGATGAAATTGCTTTTTCTACAATGCTTCTTGGAAACTAACATGGGTGTTTAAGTCCTAGCTGGGCATTCCTAGCGGTAGACCTTGCAATTACAAAATTACTATTTCTGGAGCAACATTAACTAACTTGTTATTATTTTTTGAAACATCATGATTTTTATACACTGCAGATTATTTTCATTTGCTTCCCAGTATTTGTATCTGTCAGGTTTCCTGGGACTGTGCTCCCATTCTTTTCTCTGCAGACAAAATGGCTGGAATTTACACAGGAAAGAGAACTAAGTGCCCCACGAATCAAAGATTTCAAATACTGTGTGCCTTATAATAAAATCAGAATTGGATGCCCTCTTTTTTGTGTTTGAAATAGCACTGCAGCATGTTGAGTACTCATGAGGATTTTATGGGGAAGCGTAATACTACCAACTCTTCATTCCCTTTAAGAAAAAGCTTGGTGAAAAGGGAAGGGGGAACAGAATTTACACCCTCAAAAATATTGAAAAATTATTTCTGTATTATAGGTCATTAGCACATCAGGTTGATGACTTCCTGAAAGTATTAGTGAAAAAGAAAAACTGGGTGGTTTTCACACAAACCTGTTAAGGAAGGAGGGAAACCCTCTGTTTTCCCTTCCTAAGATGAATAAGGACATTCAATACCCATGCTGCCTACAACTCCACAAGACATGGCAGAAATCTCTGAAACAGGGATTCAAACAACACATTTTTCTGTGATTCATGTGAAAACTGACAGCTGTACAGATGAAGCTGGTCCTGCTTTAAAGCATCATTTTCTGGCAAAGAGAGAGGATACCTTTGATGAAAATTAAATTGTTTCTTAAAGACGTTTCAACAGACTTACCAAAAACCTCTCAAAGTCGAGTTCAGACCAAGAAATGCTGCCAGTCACATACTCTGCTCTTCCATGAGCTTGCTTCCTCCTTGGCACTGGTCTGGCTTGGAATCTCTTGCTGAAACTGAACCTAGTGGCAAAGCGTTTAAAAAGAAAGAATGAAAGAGAAGGAAAAATAGAAAACAGAAGGGAAAAGATAATGTCATCCTTGATCTGAAGGTATCTACTCTTGTGAGCTTTGCAGCTCGTGTTTTTAATTTCAGATTGTCTCGTTACAATGAGCACCTGAGCTTTGGAGGCTCGTGTAAGCGGGCCCGGTCCCGCTGCGCTTTGTGTGGCGGCGCGGGGAGGCGCGTCCCTGCACAGCCCACACGCGCTTTCATGTCTGTACAGGTGCCTCTACAGAAGCATAACAAGCACTTTCCTGAAACTACTTAAAAATAATTTCTGAACAAAAATTAAAGACCATCTCTTGAGGTGATAAGAAGAATGCCCAGCTGCTTTGTCTAGCATAAAGCAGCAAAGGGTGCATTACACTGAGGGCACAGGTGCTTTTAAATAATGATATCGGCTCTGAGAACAGAACTACAGTCTTGGTCTGGTCACCCCCTGAAAGAGCAAATATTTCTTGCTCTACAGGGTCAGATGTGGTCCTTGTCTTATAATTTTTTTAATAGTGCATGACCCATGTTATCTCTCTGCATCAATATCCCCTAGATAATGGCCATCTCTGCTTTAAAGGCTTTATAGGTAAACTACAGCTATTTAATATTTTCTTTTATAGTCAATCAGTCTTTTCCTTTTTATGAAAGAGACCATAGTGATTGAGTGATACAGCCTAGCACTGCTTTGTCTGTTATATGATTGTAATGTTTCCATTTATATCACAGTGTCCTCTGTACTATTCAGATTCAGAAAAAGAAAAAAAAACCCTACTGCAGAGTTAGATTTTCTGTTTGTAGAAATGCATTTGATAGCAGGGGGAGGGTGTGTTTTCATAAAGTTCAATTTTGTAATAAAACCCAATTTCCTTTTCACATCAGAGCCACACTATGACAAAGGAATTGCAGCAGGTGTCTTTCACAGAGGGAACATAATAGTGAAGCTTGCTGGCATCCTGCTTGCTCAGTCTCTCCAGCACTGGCAGCAGGGTGAGGGGCTGCTGCTAGGGGAAAGGCTTTAGCCCAGCTGTGCCTGGATGTGTCCACAGCAAAGGAAGCAGCAACGAAGCATGCAGGACTCTGGTCTGGGGTCCCTGTCCCATGTCTGTCACCCTGTGGTGTCCCCTGTCTGACTGAGATAGGTGCTGCTGCTGAGCTCTCACTGCCCCAGAGGGCAGCAGCTTCCTCGGGTGGTGGTTTTGGTTTGGCTATCACTCAATCATTGGAACAGGTTGCCTGAGCAGGTGCTGGAGTCCCCATGCTGGAGGTATTTAGAAGGTGTGTAAATGTGGCACTTAGGGACATGGTTTAGTGATGGGCTTGGCAGTGCTGGGTTCGATGATCTTAAAGGTCTTTTCCAACCTAAATGATTCTCTGATTCTATCCCCATATGAAAGGTTCTAGGGTCACACTTGCCATGCTCCAGTGTAATTGTGCTACAGAACAAACCTCCCTGAGGACAGGGAGGGGACTGTCCCTGCCTCTGTGCTGCGGCAGGAGAGGGAAGAAAGGGCACTGCAGTACAACAGGGCTGACCACAGCCAAGCCTCTGCGTTTTCTGTGTGGGAGGGATGCTTCAGACAGCCTCTGGTTTGTAACAGGACCCTGCACTTCCTCCTACCACCCAGAGTCCTCAGTTCTGGGCTTGTAAGAGGGACAGAAGAGTGAAACAAATGGTTGATTCTCTCTCTTCCTCTAACTTTTGCCTCCCAAAGCACTCCTTATCACATTCCTCTTAAGAGGGCACGGCCTGACACCACAGCGAGATGGGCTGCTGTGATACTGCAGACTTAGAGCATGTGAAGGTCTGGATGACTTTCATCTTTGTAGCCAATGTGCAGTTTCAAAAAAAGGGCACCCTGCCATGGATATTGTACTTTCGTCACTAGCACTTAAAACCTGTGTTGAAGCAGAAAAAGCACAAAAGTTGAAATAGAAAAATTCTCAGTGCAATAGCCTGCTGGATATCTGCTTGATTTTACCTGTGCTCTGGATCTGAATAAGCAGCAATTTCAATATTTCCCTTTCCAAAATGCCCTTCTTGTTCTGGTGAAAAGGTTTCAGGTACTCGCTCCAGGGAGCTGATTCCTTACAGTGACCTCAGAGAGGGTTGTCCCAGGCAGGCAGGGAATGCTCATTTCTCCAGCCATGTTAGTACAAGTCTCAAATCTGAATGACTTAATTTCATGTTTTTATTTCTGGCTCATAATGTGAAATGTTGAGGCTGCTATGCCCAGTCTGTCTGTAGCAGCCCTTTTGCTGATAAAGTCTACTAGCTCAGAAAGAAGGAACTACCACCAGTGTTTTGAAATCACCTGAAGACAAGGGTTCCTGCTGAGCACTGTGTAATTGCAGAGAGCAGCTCCTGGATGCTCCCTGGTACTGTTTTCCCCTGTTTAGTAACCTCTGATTGTTGCTGTCTGTTGTACAAGGCTTATAAAACCTGGTTCCTCTCTTCAACTGCGTGTGCATATCTCTTGTTATTGTCTGTATGCTTAGGTAATCACTCATGTTGACAGAATTTCCCTTGCTCTTCCAGGTCAGAGACCCTCTAGTCATTACATTAATATGAACAGTTTAAGAATGGCCAACAGCAAAAGCAGAAAACACCATTTGCTTTCTTTAAATAAACAGCTCACCTTCCTGCGACTTCAATAATCTCTGCTTACCTCTCTCACGTGTTATGCCATAAATTTATGCTGTCTGTGAGCTCTAACCTCCTGCATGTTTCATAATTCCTCGGATTGCATCCTTGGCAACAATTCTGACTTGCAGCCTGTCATTAGTTGTGTTGTCCAAGTATCTGAGATCAGATGCAGTGTGTTGAGAAGTTGATGGAGCTGACAGTTCTAAAACCACCCCTACCATAGATGCCTTTTAGTAAATCAGTAGGAAAAACTCCCCTTTTTAAAAAATGGTCTTCAATTAGTCTTTAATAATATGGATGTTGATAGGTTTTAGCAAGGTCTTAATTTATGCAGGTTGGTTGTAACCCAGCATTACATTGGAAGTGTTACTGAATCATATGGGAAGTTTCCTTCTGTTGTGTTCTTCTCATTCAGGGTTTTTTTCCTTCTTTTTTTAAATCAGATCTTTGTATAAATGACACTTCACAAAAAACAATTTGTTCTAAACCCTTACTTCAGGTTAACACGTTCACTTTTCCATGTCAAGTTGTCCCAGTTTCAAAAAGCTATGAACTCCTGAAAGCAATTTAGCACCATCGGACCAGTGACAGATTTAACTCTGGACAAATCCATGCTGAATTTGTTAATCTGTCAGATGGACTTTTCAATATACAGCCTGCTCATTTCTTGCAGTTTCAAATAAACACAGCTGGTGCAGCGGTATTTGCTCCGGGTTTATGCATCAGGCTTTACCTTCTTATTTGTGCGTCCATACCCTTAATCTTCTGAAAATATTTTCTGAATGAATTTTTCTGTGTTTAATATGTGGCTATTTTTCACATGCAACCAGAATTTTCCTGCAATGTTCCAGATCCTAGAAGACTCCTGGCTCTAGACCAGGGATCCAGAGCTAAGAGGGGCTATAAAACCCAGGAGAGATGAGCACCCTCTGGTCTCAGTTACAAATTGCATGAGGAGTGTTCAAATTTAAAGATAGAGACTTCACTTCAGAGGTGCATCAGGGAGGTTTGGGTTTGTTGACCATAGGCATCAGTGTGTTCATTACACCTTTGAAGCTGAGCTAGTGACATAAGAATTTACAGAAAAATGTATTTTTTGCAGTTGGAACTGGAACTTGCTGGGACATTTGAGATCTGATTAACCATTTTCTTTCCCACCATCTACATTCAGAAAAGATGGCTTTTTAGAGAGGCATATTGGGCTGTTGCAGTAGTGGGCTAGTTTGGACTCCAACCATTGATTTAAATGCATGCTACCTGCCAGCTTCAAGGGGAGCTAGTGGTTGTTTGTAGTGCAAGACACAAACCCTGCCAAATAAATCTAATATTAACAGTTTGTCTCCTCCCACCAATTACTTCAAAGCAATTGGATGTTTTGAGACAAGTATTGAATTGTTATCAAAATGTCTCAGTCTCTCAGTTCAGACTTTGACATATTCTATAGGGACTTTATTTCTTTAGCCAGAAATATGGCATTGAGGATTCCACTCAGTAAGTTCCCACTCAAGTTATAGATTTTCTGTCAGAAAAAATAAAATCATGCTTGTATACAGCTACAATTAAAACATATGGCTCTGCTTTGGCATCTGTTCTTTTTTCTATTTAAAGACTTGGAAGTGTATAATAAAAGGGGTAGTTCTGTGACTATAGTTTTGTTAGGCATTTTACACTGATATCACTATAGCCTTTCTTTAAGAGCTATAAAAATAGTTCTTTGCTCTTTGGTCTCTGCATCATAGCTTCTTCACAGGAGCTGTGTCACCTGAATTAAAATGTGTTCGATTAAACTGATAAAAGACTAGACCTGGAAAAGGTATTAAAGTTCGTTGTAGAAATACAGCATAATTAAGCTGAAGGTTTGCATAGCCACAGACACAACTGGGGGCTCCTTTTGCACTTCTGAGCATCCTGATTTGAAGATAACTAGAGGTACAGTTGTACTAGAGTGACACACATATACTGTCTTCAACATCTATCTAGAGTAAATTTGGAGAGCAAAAAAGGTGTCTGAAATTTGCATGTTATTTTTATTTCTGAGCCATACACTTAGCTTCTCTGTAAAGTGTATCTGTTTTAAAATAAATTTGTTTTCCATTTTGATGCCATTTTTACTTTTCATGTTCCAGCTTCTGAGTTCTCAGATTGAGTGTTTCAGCGTTATGGACACAAACATGGGAACGATCTTGGTTGTTTGGCAGTACCTTCACACTCACTGATCAAACACTAAGTGCCATCTGATTACTTTGACAAATCACAGCAAAGAATACAGTTTACAGTTGGATTATCAGGATCCACAGAGCAAACGATGTGCTAACATATTCATTGCCTTCAAACATGAATACGTTTGAGGAAATCATGATCTTCACATTGATAATCTTTGAACCAAAGTAGGCTGAATTTAGTGAGTAAGTTACTCATGAATTATTTGTTCGGCTCTGAAAACAATGATGAATCTTTTAAAAGTAGCAGTGAATTTTTTGATTAATAGAGAGCCTTGAGAGCATCTGTTTTGAATGTATCTGTGTATTCACATTGATTGGGCTCTTTTTGCACTAGCAGGCTAGTGAGAGAAAGAAAACTTCTACTGCCAAGAGGCAAATCCTCCCGTTGAAGTTGTTGGGAGTTTGACCACTGACAAATAAAAACAGCAATCCCCTACAGGTTCCTGCCTGATCTTAACAGTCTGAATAGAGTGCTGGCTAATGGTTGAGACCCTATGACCACAGTCACCTCTTTTGGAATTTTTCTTTTACTCAGCCTTTATAACATTCTCTTTTTCTTTCTTGTAGCCTTCTATCTCATACACATTCTTAAATCCCTTCTATATTTCTCCAGTTGTTTATTACAGCTGATTCAAGGAAAGTTTACGTTAAATGACAATATATATATCTGTCTATCTCAATTTCACATTCGAAGATAGTAAGCAGTGGTGGGGTTTTTTTTTAATGACAGCACAGTTTTGGCCCTCAGGTTCTTAAATCAGCGATGTCACTTTATGGCTTTTAATTTATATGTTTTGGGTGTTCCAACCCGACATATTCTAAGCATAAGACATATATGAGTGCTCAATCTAAAAGTGTAGATTCATCGCTGTGACTCAGAGAAACAAAATTACCATATAATAAATTCTTGGTAATCTGTCTTTCCTAGGGCACCTACAGTTTTTACCGTCTGCTCATATCGACTTCTCCCTTTCAGCCAATTGGAATAGTCAGTTCCTTGAAACAGAAGAAATTTTCATTATATTAATGATTAAAAATTTTGAGATGGGTGGAGACTTGGGCAACAAACATATCCAAAGTCTTTTCTTTTCAAATGCTCTGTGATTCTTAGCTGTTTGTTGTTCCTGCAAAAGCTTCTTCACTTACTGCCCTTTGTGCGTGCACTGACTTCCAGAAGCTTCCTCACTTGCTGCTCCTCAGGGAAAGTATTTTTTTCTCTATTTTTGAAAGCTACTCAAGATGTTGCTTTTTGTCTTTTGCCGAACAACTTCTTTGAAGAGAAGCTAGAGGAGCATTTAGCTGGATGCAGATTAAGACCTTCATCACTCCCACTACTTCTTTTGGCCTTGTAAGACAAAAGATCATAGTGCAGCCGAAGGGGAAGGATGGAAAGGAGGATTGTGGTGGGAACTGCTCCATGTTACTTTCCAGGGAAAAGTCCCATCTGTCTGGAAGCTGTCTAATGACAGTGCCAGGAAAAGAGTAAAACAGAAAAGTTTCAAAGATCCAGGAAAGACTCCCAGTTTGAGGCCCAGATAAGAGGATATTGTTCATATACTAAGAGTGAGACCTAAGCAGGAAGGTGGAAGGAACACAGAAAGCCCAGGCAAAGAACTGGAGATGAGTTTTGTTTAGTCTTCTTTTTAGTTTAGCCTTGCAAGGCAGGGATTTGGCTTTGGATAGGAGACTGCAATTACAGGAGCTTGTCTGAAATAGTGGAGGAAAAGTGGAGTAGGGTAAAAAGATACAAGAAATTGGTTGTAACAGGTCAATTTTGGGCATATAGAGGCCTCAACAGAATAGTTGTTAAGTGTGAAAATTTGTTAATAAAATCTCTCTGTGCTCAGTTCAACTTTGTCATGCTGACTGTGGCCCTAGCAGGTGATTTATGTCATATATCACCCTTGCCTTTAGTCAGAATGTCATCTAGTCATTTAGTTAAAATGAAGACTTCTGAGCATTGTACTCCACGGAGCAGAGAACTATTCCTATGATTTTGTTGACATTTGAAGAATAATGGGTTCAGTTATGTTTGAATAAACATAAAGCTGTTATTCCCTCAAATGACTTTATTCACAGCAAATATAATAAATCTGGTTTGCCCTTTTTATGTATTGTAGATCCCAATTCAGATATTGAAATTACAATTCTCCCACAGCTCATCTTTATGTGAGCATGCTGGTGAGCCAGTTTTAGTAGGAAGAATATTTGCAGAAAGAGAATTTTAGATTCATATAGATGTACATGTGGGAACCAACTGCTGTATTTCCATGAGGAGTTGCACCAAAAGCACTAACCAGCTATTGTGTCATGAAGGCAAAACCTATGATGTACCTGAGAGCTGTAAATCAAAGTAAATTTGTTGAGCAGAGAATTTCTCTTATTTATACCTCATAATTATTTTTCTAGCTTTTTATTACCTAAAAATAGCATTAAATTTGCTTTTAAAATAAAGAAAAACTGGTTGATTTTTCACAGGGGGGCAATATCATCACATTATTTGCTTCGTTCCAACTTCTTTGTTTAGACAGCTACCACACAGACTTGTTTCTCAGGACAAAACCCAGAGATTTCTCAAGCAAAAAGAGTACAAGGACATTTATTTTGTCCCTTTTTTTTGAAGAGGGAAACTGTTCTCACTTGAATCAAATCTTCAAATCTGGTCTCAAGTTAGTGCTCTTTTCTCTCAGTGCTTTTCCTCTGTGTTCCTGACAAAGGCGGGCTGCCTGTGCCAACACCTGACCTGAGAGCCTGAGTGTCCCTTGCTGGTTTGGGGCCGTGCCTGGGCCAGTGGGGTCTGTCCCTGAGTGGCACTTCCCCTGTGTCACTCAGCTTCCTGCTGCTTCTGCTCCCAAGCAGACAGAATCAGAAATAGTTTTGCTATTTCTCATTTTCATAATTTTGATTGCGTTTTGACAAAAAGAAAGGCATTCTCCTCACCCGCTCACACTTCTGTATCACATGGCTTGCATCAAATTTCCTGGGGAGCTCTTTGCTTTACTCTAGGGTTTAACACTAGATGTTCTAATTGCGACTTTTTTCTCAGAGCTCAAGCGCTCTATAAACATTTCCTTTGTTGCATGTGAGAGAAATGTGTGACATTTGTCACTCTAAAACCTGATACGTCTGTCTTTTTCTTATAGAGCTTCAGGTAGATGTTAGCTGAGGGAAGGAGGAGGCTTCTGCTTCTTAAAGGAGAAGCACTGCCAGTGGAGCTAAGGGCTTCTGCTGGAATTCAGTGTGTGTGCCCCTTCCCTGGCCAAAGCCAGAGCTGGGAGTGAAGCCTTGCTTCATTGGGGCTGCAGTCCTTACTGAAGTCCTTTGCAAAAGCGAAATCTCTCACAAAGGAGGGGAAGCTGAAGTGACACACTGTTTCTCTGACACTAACCGGCAACCCCTTCAGATTACACCAGGTCTGTATCTTATTTTAGTTACCCTTGTGCTCTGAAGTGTTTTGAGGAGTATTTTTGGACCTTTTAGGAAATCGTAGGGAGTTTGGCACAAAGGCACTGTATTTTATCGTGTTCAAACACCCAGTGAAAGAAGGCCTCCAAAGCAATTTTGGAAAATGTGAGAGAAGAGCTGATACGTTGACCCACAGGTGACGGTGGGGAGAAATGGCTGTTGTAATACACTTTGAAAAAACCTTTTTGCCTGCATGACTAGTACTTTTGGCAAAACTAATGTAGACTTTAATAACTTGTAGGCTTTTGTGTGTCAAATTGCAAGCTTTACTAGCCTATTAAAAAGCCCTGTAAGTCCTTAATTCATTAAGACACAGATTCCCTTCTGTATAAGTGCACTGAATCCTGAGCTATATGTTGAATATTCACAGGAAGTTCTGGTGGGCAGAGGAAAGTTCCCAGGCAGATGATTGCACTGGAACCTGCAGAGCACGAGCCTGCAGGAAGTTCACGATTTGGGTTTGTCCACAGAAGGAATAGCTGCCCACAGGGAAACTGCTGTGCAGCCAGGCAGTGGGCTACAAGGGACACCAAGGCATCTCTCTGTTAAGCAGATGAAAAGAAAGGCTTGAACATGCTTTACAGATTATTTTTCTTAATCTTTTTACAATGAAGTAGTAAAGAAATTGTCCATAATTAAAAGAAGGTGTGGAGAAAATTCGAATATGCTGGTATTTTATAACAGGAGAAAGAGAGCCTTTCAAGTAGTTTTCATGCTGAAAACAGATTTCTGGGGGACCCAAGCCTGGTACCAAATGGTATGATAGAACCAAAGTGGCACTTGTTTTGGTTCTATCTGTGGGACAACCAAATATGTCAGTACATTTGTTGTATAACCCCCTTAGCAGCAGATAAATCAGGTTGACACTGACTTATTTAGTAAAACATCAGCAGGGAAACAACAGGCGGGAAACTGTGGCCTGTGAGATGTCATGGGTCCCCTGCAGCTCCTCATGCATTGCTAACTGCCTGCCTTCCACAAACATAGATACTCAAGCATGGGAGCCTCCTCTAATTAAACCTGTTCCTCCTCCCCTACACACAGGAAAACTGCAACTGCCAGCGGGGCTATGGAAACGGGAATTGTGAATTACTCGGTGCAGTGGATTTGCATAATTTGGGTTTTTCATTCCTTTTCAATATCTGAGTTCCATTATCTGAGCTGACTTGGGGTCGAATGCCTGAAGCATTTCATGCACCCGAGAGCAACATAGGGGCCATAGTTGTGATCCTTAGGGAAATATAAGTAACATACTCTCTGCAGAAGGATCACAAGTTTCTCTGCAGACTGAGGAGATGTTTGTGACTTGCCACAGGACAAAGGGGAGAGGTATGGGATAAAAATCTGATGAACTCAGGGTCGTGATTCATTCGTGCACTTCCCAGAGGCTGAAACAGCCCCCGAACCAACTGAACCAGAGCTCCTGCTGCAGAGCAGGGAAGGGCCAAGGGACTTTCTGTTTCTCTTCAGTGTTGCAAATGAGGTTTCTGCCCCTCTAACTCTGCTTTCTGGGTTCTCCCAGGGAATTCTCATAGATAGGTATTTCCTTGTATCAATCAGAGGGAGGAAAAGCAAGCAGTCTCTAAAGACGTAAGGAAAAAATTACAAGCATCACAACAGCTTTGCAAACAGAATGGCATAAAGCCTACCAAGCTGTCATGTCAGCACCTCCCCAGAGGAAATAATGGAAAAAATTCAACATGGAACATTTTTACATCTGAAAAAGGAATGTGGGGTAGAAATCAGAACCATTTTTTAAAGCAAGTGTATTCCAGAAACTTGAATATAAGTTCCAATAAAGCTCAAATAAAGCCCCAGTGAAACAGATTCCCTGCTTTACTTAATAAAATGTGGGAAGTGAGCCTTTAGCTAAGGCAGCAGTTAAGTGATGTAGCATAGCTGTGGATCAGGAAGCCCAGAGGGATATTGTGCAGCTCTGAGGGGAGGAGAAGGTTGGTGAAGAAATGGTTAGACATTTTTTTTTGGACAGGCTGCATAGATGTGCCTTTGTAGAGAGGGGCAAGAGGTGCAGAGAAGATGGCTCCTTGGGCTGGGTATGCACAGGGGGATTGCTTCCTGGTGCCCTGCGTGCACTGTGACATGGGACTGGCGGGCTGGAAAATGGGTACGGGGCACTTAGAGTTGTGTATTTCCCCCACAGCCTTACACCACATTCTCTAAATTTATTACTTGTTCATACCTATCTGGAATTCCCCAAATGAGGCATCTTTTGCAGGAGAAAGGAGATAATCTTCAGGCTCCCCCAGTGCAGGAAAGACCCCATGGTGTCCCTGCAGTGTGGGAATGTGTAGGCAGATTTGGAAGGGGCAGAAAAGCTTCTGTTCCCTGTGAGAAGCCTCTGCCCAGCCCTGCAGCACCTCTGAGGCTCTCGGGTGCACAGCCCAGAAGCCACTTAACTCTGCTGAGAGTTTCCAGGATAGGGGAGAAGCTGCAGCACAGCACGGGCTGTGCCCCTGCTTTTGTCACCTGGTTTGAGAAGAAGCAATATTCCTCTGCCCCATCCCATGGTCACAAAGCAGCTTCATCTGTGCAATTCTGCAAGGAAACATGTAACAAACATATCCTCAGAAAGTTACACAAATGAGGTAAATGAACAAAAGAACTAGATCATATATTATACTGGCCCAATTAATTTTACTGAAGATTCAGGGACGTGAACCCCTATGAGGTTACATCAGCAGCATGCATTTGTGAGTAGATAATAAATTTGTGCAGGCTAGCAACTGGGGACTAAATTGCTTTTTAATATTTCTGCTGCAAAATAGGCTTTCTTCAGTTGTGCCATGTTGTTCTTATGCTTGTTCCTATTTCTAAGAAAAATTACTGTGAGATCTTTGTTCAAATCCTTCAAGAGTTGAAGTGCTACATTGCTGAAGAGACACTAAATGCTGCCTCAAATGTTATCTCAGTAAAGGGTAAGAGCAACAAACACTCTTAAATGTGAAAACCTTGTTTAAAAACCAGTTTCAAGAAACCTCTGGCAAGGAAAAATATTAGAAGGGCTGCTTCCAAACTGATCCAGTAAACCAGTTTCTGTGGGAACGGTGATGTTTTCTGCTAGAATCGAAGAGATTCCTGAGGAAAGGGGTACTTGGTACTTTCTTACATTGGAAAAACAATTGTGATCTGGATTTCCAGATGCTGACTTTCATAGTAGTAGTGTGTTATCTGCAGTTGAAAGATGGCCCTTTTTTCACTGGGGCACCACATTGTGAATCTCATTCTGTGCTGTTATGGATGTGTGGGAATCAGAGTGGAGGCTGTCAGGGATGTCCTTCTCTTCTGTGCACACTTGAAAGACACAAAAGATGTTTTCATATTCCTGGACAAAAATTTACCTCCGTAAACATGAATTTCAAACTCCAGTGGTGGTGGTGGCATTGTTCTTCTTTATATACAGTATTTTCTTAGTTTTTTATAATAACTCTATCTAATGGCAGTAAATTAAAGTGTTCAACTTAGAACTCAAGGCAGTTATAGTTTCCCTCAGCTAAAGACTGTCAGATATGAGGGTAAATCTGTGACTTGTGTCATGCAGTATGATAATAAAATATAGGTCTCCATTTTCTTGATTTTTATTTTAGTTTTGTAATTAACCAGAAATAGTCTATTTAAATAAACTTATTTATGCTCCACGTTGAATAGTGAATTATTCCACTACTGTTTTAGTTTTTTTTTCCTGCAGAACAACTCAAAGCCCCTTTATTATTTTACCCAGGAAATAACCAGAAAAAAAAAATAAAAAGGAGGCATTTTACATAGGAAAGACAATCAGTATTCAACTCCTTCCATTCCTGTTGGCTTAGTAATATTTGTCTGGATCAGTTCTTCTGGGAGGATGTGTGAGAGCAGGGTAGGAGGCTAGTGAGAGATGTGGAAATGCAGAAGCTTAGGCAAGCATGGCAGTGAGAGCACGCAAAGCTCTAGGTCAATGGCTGGCAGATGGCTTATGAGCTGAGGAGGCTGCTGGCAGATGGTATTGACAGTGTGGACAAGACAAAGATTTTGGCTACAGAAAGGGAGCTTTGGAAAGACACTAGAAGTCTATCTTTCCTGATAAGAACACTGTCCAATTTGGATGCACATCACATCTTGGTTTTTCTTGGGTTTTGTTTTTTTTCACCACAGAAAAGGTAGAGAGGCTTTGCTGCTTTAGGAAAGAAAAAGTGACTGAAACAGAGATTGTGAGGTCTGCTATTTGGTCTAGTTCCCAAATTCTGACCATTCAATAACAACAAAACCCCCTTACTATGTGTAATTGGCACGTAATTATTTGTGATTACTAGTCTGATTCCTCTGCTGCTCTCACTGTTACTGAACTAATTACGCCTCTTATGCAACATTAGCAAATTAAATCATTCCAATTATCCACATTTATATCCTTGTGCTTTCTCTACTGCCACAGCTCCTTCTCATCACCCTGTGTGACGGTGCCTGTCACACTTTCATTCGCAACCTACTTTCTCCGTAGGCAATTAGTGGGTGCTGGGGCTGGGCCGGCGGCGAGCCCCTTGTGAGCCAGGCGAGCGCCCGAAGCCGCTGCCGGGCTCCTGTGGCTGCGGAGGGTGCGGAGCTGTGGCGGGGGAGGTACACGGCTCTGTGTGTGTGTGTGTACCCTTAAACTCACATGGCCCAAAGGCAGGGAGCTTGGAACCCTCAGAGGGGTCTAGAGAAAACAGAATCGCTTCAAATGAAGTAAGAACTGGCTTAAAATGTCACTTTAGACACATACACACGACTGTTGCTACTCAGTTTGGAGTTTGTTCAGTATAGGATGCCAAAATACAATAGGCAGTGAACTCTTAAAGCAAGCTTAAGGTAGGAAAGCGCGTGGTCTGCTATAGATGTGTTGGTCAACAATGAAACGCTGAACTGGTTTGGCAGCAGTGAGAACGAGGGATTTTAGCAACAGCTCACACCTTCTTTCTGAGCACGGGGGAGCACATCCCAGCTGCTGCTCGGTGAGGTACGAGGTGGTTCTCCACCAGGCACCGGCAGCCCCTGATGAGCCTCACCTGGGGCCTCGCCGCCCTGAGGGAGACGGGGGCGCGCTTTGGGCTCTTCCCGCCTGCCTGGAGCGGTGCCTTTGTGCCGCTCGGCCACAGCTCTATCTCTGCACCCTTTGGGGAACAGCTGGCCCTCACCAGCCTCTGACATGTACAAGAATGCGGATTGGAGCCTAAAGCTGCGAACTTCTGCGGAGCTGAGTTGACTTTTTGAGACTGACGGCACATAAATAGCTCCGAGTTTAAATGGCCGCGTCCGGCCCTCAGCTCCTCAGCGCCGGGAGCGGGCACCCTCAGGGCAGGGCCAGGGCCAGGGCCGCTGCCCCTTGTGAGGCTCTCCGAGCAGCAAATGGACCTGCTTCTCCTGGTGGTGTGCTAACAGGTAAGTCAGGTGTCAAAGAGCTTTGCTTATAGCTCAGGAATAATTCCTGTGCTCTTCCATTGTCCCTCCTAAGAGAGGCATTGCTGTAGCTGTGATGTAGATGTACTGCTTCACGGGTTGTAAAATATCAGCATTACTGTTTTCATGGGATTTGGGCTGCTTTGCATACTTAGAATATTCACTTTCTGCTATAGTATTGTGTGGAAAATCACCCTCTGGAAAGCCAGGGTCCACAAAGGAGACAGGAGTTCTGCAGCTTGATTCGAATAAAGGGGGAGAACCCACTGGGCCACACTCGCGGGGTCTGAAGCTTTTGGAGGCCACAGACTCCGTTTACCGTGAGCTCCCGGCCGCAGGTTGCCCTCCTCCTTTCCCAGTTGCTGAGGTACCAGGAAGGTACAGTCTTCCCGAACAGCCCTTGAACATGTATCGTCATTTTCCCCTACAGTTCAGAAGTTTAAACTGTCTGGGTTCTGTAACAAACTTGTGCGGACCCATTTCTGCTGTCCCCCTACAGTTCAGAAGTTCAAACTGTCTGGGTTCTGTAACACACTCGGGCGGCTCCATGTTCGTGCAGACCCCCACAGCCGTTCTTCAGAACCCGATGGGTTTTTCTGACCTAATTGTTAGTGAAGACAGTAACACCCCGTTCTCCCACCGGTCATAGAACACTACTATTCAAACCAGAAACTGCAAAGCAAAGGTGCGTTCCCACTGCTGCCCAACAAAAGCCTGTTGGGACTGGGCGAGGAGTTCTGTCCCTCTTTGTGGGCCGGCTGTGAGGACAGCCACCCCCAGCTGCCAGCCCTGGCTTCTTCACTCACCTGGCTGAGGCTGTGCAGTGCAGCTTGGGGGTTGAGGAGCACAGTGGAGAGAAAAGGTAATTATGATACCTCTGGGTGCAACTTCAGTCTTTCACTTCAGTATTTAATATGCTATATCAAAAAGACTGTCTGCGTACAAAACACTTAACTGCAGAACAGCTCTTCTCTGTTGCAGGGGATTTACTGTTACCTGGTTAGGCCTCTGAATTGTAAGGTGACCAGTTGCTTTGACTGTCTTGTCATATTTTTATTTCCTGCTATAATAAAATCTTCCTTTGTTACTGTAATAGCTATTTCTGCTGATTTTAAAACAAGGCAACTTTAAATGATAAGCCAACAAAATACGTATTTTTAGCATTTATCCTCAGGAAAGGCGCATGATACACTCTCATTAGGAAGGCCTAAGTAGAAACAGGAGGAGACACAAAACAGAAGCATAAAATAACTTTTCAACAAGAATACAGTGAGCCTTAGGGAGGAAGTTGGTTTTATTTGCTTAGACCTATTAGAACTTAGAAGAGACCACAGAGCAAGTGTCTGTTCAGGCTTAAGCATTAAAGAGTGAAGCAGGAAGATGCCAAGCACAGAGCACCTCTGCACCTTTCACACTTGTCTGAATGACTTTTTCCATGTGCAGAGCTGAGGGCAAGTGACAAGGGCTGGTAACTAGTCAGGCAGGGAAGTTGTTCCCTTTCTTAATAGGTAAGAACCTTGCTTTATAGGAGGGCTAGAAGCAGATATTTAACTTTTGTTTGTCTTTATGACATTTCCTCAACCAACAATGCTGTGTGCCAGCATGATCTGATCTGGACTCCTTAGGACAGTGCTTGATAGAACATCCAGCATTGCTGAGCTATTGTGGCAGGACTGTATTGTATAAAACCCTAAATTCAGCAAAACTTGGTCTTTAGAAAAACCTGACCATGTACTGTATTAGACATGCTGCAAGTCTGTGATATTTGCCATTGCGGTGGAGATCAAGTGCTGTGTTCTAGAGCACCAAATTGAGATGAGGAGTCCTGCCTGTGTGGCAGTAACAGTTAAAAGCTCTGTATGTTTCTTTGTGATGACAGGTGAAAATTTAGGATGGATGACCAATCTTGCAAGAATCTCTTCCAGATTCTCACATAAGTTCATGTATGACTCTTCAGGCTAATGAACAAGTGAGGAGTTTTCATCAGCCAAGTTAGCTCTGCAGCAGCCTGAGGAACTTCCTGGTTCCCTTGGCTTCCTCCTAGAATAATGTAAATGATACAGAAGGAATTGCTTCTATGTCTTTATTTTAAAACTTGCTGCATTCTGTCCTTTTGAATGTGGGCAGCAACTGCAAGAAATTAGAGTGGTGAGGAATGCTTGGAGGATTTCTGTTGAATGGTGTAAGCTATTTTAATGTCCTCCTAGGGGGGACTGCTTTGGATCTCCGGCAGCTAGAAAGTCTAAACACAAGCTTTTAATTACTTAAATGCAAGCTGATGATTGAGTTTATGTGGTAATAATCTGCATCAACAGGTGAATTTTAGTCAGTGCTTACTAATGGTGCTGTACAAGGTGAGTGATATTTTCTTAATACTAGTAGCTAAGCTAGTATTGGGCACATCAGTGTTAGTAGCAGCTGTTAGTTCTACTCTTCAGTTTTTGTCTGTTTAATGAAAGCTTCTGGCAGTTATAAAATGTTCCTGCCAGTGGTTCTGTGATGATTCAGTATTCTGCTTTTGAAAAAGTAAAGTTTTGAAGTTGCATACTTGTTAAATTTGCTGGCATCTTCTTGACAAGATATTCTTGGTGTTAACTGCACTTCTCAGGTACTGCAGTTCTGGAAGCACGATTACAATGTTTAGTGTGATTCTGCCATCCATTATCACCAACACCACCTACTTCTGCAGAGCTGTAGCAGTGGGCGTGATGCTGTCTGGTGCACATTATTGGCCTACAATTCTGTACACAGGAAGAAAATAAACATCCGACTTGCAATAACGTGGTTATACATTTTAATTTAGTTTTGGGATTGAGATACAGATTGCTAATTCAGGAATGGCTTTTTGCAATGGGAAATTGCTCTCACCTGGAGAAGTGCAACTTTTCCTCCCCATGGCACGTGTGGCTGCAGCAGAGTGGCAGCATTTGGTCAGCAGCTCATGCTATTCACAGTGTGCCAAAACCTCTTTACCTGGTCAAGACAGCATAGAATTTGGTGTAGACATCTGTTTGTGTCTCAGCCAGCTTAATTGCTGTGACCCTAATGAATCCTCTTTTCCAGTTCAAGGCAAGCTGAACCAAATAAAATACATGTGTCTTTCAGAATGACATGAGGGAGGAGAGCAGATGCTATCCTAGTGCAAGGGCTTATTTTATAGTCTGAATGGGATATGATAGAAAAATCGCTGGTAGGTTTTCACAGGTATAAAGCAATGTTCATCAGTCCAGTCATGTTAACATACAATGTTACTGTACACACCAGAGATGATGGCAAATGCTCTGTAACTGATGCTAAAAGATGCAAATATTTGCTGTATTTTGTACACAGTGATGAAAAGTTGTGACAGGGACCAAAGACTCCTTTTATGATAGCAGCCATCTGGTGAAATAGAAAGGCACAATATTTGTTCAGGGTGGCTTACAACTTTAAGGTAGGCTAAAAGGCTGCCAGACTTGCTCTTGTTGCTCCTTTCTGGTCAAGCACAGTCCTGCTTTCTCTGCGTATCAGGATGACTTGTGACTGAGCCTCGGGTCACGTTTGAGCTGATACTCATTGGCCAATATTTATTTTTAGTTAAATAAGGAGCAGACTTTGTTAAGTCATGTAAAGTTCTAGAGTGTCTGCACTGCAGGGTTTCATCTTGCTCAGGGATGAATATATAGGTATTTGGTTGCTTCACTGCCTCATGACCTTTGTTGTTTTAGAAAGGATGAGGGGGGAAGCACTTGTCTCTCAGGTACTTCTCATTCCTGAATTCCTCAGAGCTCATCCAGCTTTCATTTTTCTCCCTCTGAAATCTGTGTGTGAGCCTCTCAGCCCCTTGGTTTTGTTCACTCTTGCTCCTCAGGATCACTTTGCAGCCTTCCTCTCCCATAGGCAGTGCAGGTTGCTGTGGTGGCTCAGGTCCTTTGCTTGGGCCAAGGTGGGAGGCAGCTGCTTGTGTGCTGTCCTGTCTGGACTAAGCTTTCCCTAATGAGGCCAGTTATTCTGTGACAGGTGCATATATAATAGTTATTGCAGAGAAGAATTTAAATTACAAAACAACTTTAATTCCCTTACAGCTAACCTCAAAGGAGCACAAGCTTAAATAACCTTGGCTAGATTTTGAGCTGCATAATGTATAAATAACCTGCACTGCAATACATAAACATGTGAAGCTTATATTCAAGTTCAAATAACCTTATTTCTTGCACTGTGATTGAGGAGCAGTAAAAGAACAGGATCTCTTAATTAGACAATTAGTTCCTCTGGGGGGAAGGGACTGTTTCTCTTTGCAGGGATTAATGTGTTTACTGGCTTTATAGTATGTTCTGTCCATACTAGCAAAACACAAAAGAAGTGGTAGCTTCCTTTGACCTAGTAAAAGATGAGGATAAAATACCCATGATGACTTAATTAGATCTGTCAGCTGTTCTTAATTCTGTTAAGCATGGAACTTGGGGTGACTGGGTGGAAGCAGCAGTTTTGAGTGAACTTTGTTACACTGTCAGGTTGATATGGCAGGAATCTTTTAACCTTTATTCCTATGGACCACATGTGTGTAGTAACTTGAAGTTGCTCTGAGATTCTGTGCTACTGAAGGCTGATACTCAGCCCTATGAACACTACATACCAGTGTCTCTTGAATTCTAGATGTGATGAGATTGAACACAGTCACCTCTCTGCTAGAGCAGACAAAATGCAGTGAAAATGGAGGAAAATGGATGACGGTATTTGCAATAGTAGTTGTGGGTTGCCAGCAGTGACCTGCTGCAGGGAGATTATTTCCTTAATTTTTGTCCTGTGATTGTCTTTAAGCCAGACTGGCTGTAAGACAGTGACAGACCAGCTGTTACTCAGAAGGGAAATCCTACAAAGCTTGGCTGGAGGCATATGACCTTTTCTTCTCAAATGCTGACATCATTTTGTGTTTTGTTATTTCAGACTTTGATTGCTAAGACAGGTTTGACATGAGCTTCCAGGCTGATACTCTTCTCAGCTCTACCTTAGGAATTCAGAGGTCCTCTGATGGCCTGTTAGAGGTCTCTGCACAACAGCCATAGGTCCACTATTTCCAATTTAGCTAAACCAAAGAATCATGGCTTAGCTTTGCCTTTGGAACATAGGATGACTCAAGTCAGCCAACTCAGTCTTCAAAAGATATTTCTTCAAGTGGTTGCAGCCTGAGTGAAATCAGTCTCACTGGAACTCATGGGAGCCCTGGAAGCGTTGTCAGCAGATTATCCAGTTTAATACCTCCTCCAGACCCCATGTCATATCCTGCACTTCCCCAGAACTCAGTGCCACTGAGGTTCTGTTTTCTCCCAGTCCTTTATTGAACCTGCACAGGAACCTGGGGGTGAGTCAGCTCCCTGGGGCACGTACATTCCGTTCTGGCTGTGGCAGCCTGTTCAGGCATTGCCTCTGTGAGCTGAGAGGACGTGCAGTCCTGTTTGTGGGGCTGGCACAGCACCTGCCCTCCCCTTCGGGCGGGTACAGCCTTTGCATAAAGGATGAGGAGGCTGTCAAGGTGCTGGCACAACACCTTGCCCTGGCCTGTAGGTTTTGGCCAATGTTGCCTCTTATCTCCGTTATCTCAAAGCGTGTGGTATGTTCTCAGTGCAGCAGCCAGGTGTAGGTGACTTCTGGAGAGAAGAGGCAGGAAGGAGGCTGGTGGTGGATCTGAGAGCTTCTAGTGCGCTGCCTTTCTTCTTTTGCTGCTCCAGGTTTGTCTGAAAGTACTGGGAGAGATGCTTTTTCCTCAGCTTTAACATCTGACTGGGTTTAGTGACTTCTGGCTTGTGTTTCACTTAAATGTGCAAGTGTAATGGCTGAAAATACTGTGTGTGAGTGATGTTAAATATTTAATAGTATATTAAAGTTTTGGAGAGATGCTGCAGTAATTAGCAAGTGCTGAGAAAGTCAGAATCAACGTACAGAACATCAGAAAAGCTGAAGGATGATTTTATAGAAGCTGTACAAGATGCTGCTAGTAATTAATGGCATTGTGTGGAATGCATCAAATGTATTAATATTGGAAATAAACCTTGCACAGTAGATCTTTCTCTGGTCCTCTTTCATTATGTTATAGGTGTTCACAGTGGGAAGACTGGGACATGTTTCTACTGTAGCAGCCTTGTAGTCAGACTAGATGAGAGAAGCTTCTGGTGCCTTTTGTATGTTTTCAATTCTGTTGCCATAATCTGGTCCAATACATTCAAAAGCTTTTTTAAAAGCTAAGATCATGGGCAAAGCTGCAAAGATTTTAGATTTCATTCCATAGTAATTTTCTAAACTAGAGTGAGGAAGGGGCTTTCCAGAACTCTGTTTTCACTCTGGGTATTTGAACTGCAAAGACCAGTGGGAAGGATTATTTTGTAAATTCCTTTCTTTACTCAGCTCTTATAAGAGAGGCAAATGTCCATCTGAATTCAGGCCTGTTGGGCTGGTTGTACCACAAATATTTGTTAAATTTTAGAATTTTTTTCAGGAGACCTTCAGGTGCAAGAATTGCTTGAATTACATTTTGATGGTAACTAATGGTTTTGCAATCCCCAAAATAACAGTACTGTCACAAACTAGGATACTAGCTAGATAACTTAAAAAAACCAATATAATGTTTCAGTAGATATTTGTTGTCCTTGAAACTAGTTAAAAGAAACAAAGATCAATATTTAGTCTTAACCACAAAATTAGCACATTCTATGTAATTATTCATAATGAAATTCTACTCAGAATTCAACAAAGCTTTTCAGATTAAATCACAAATGGACTTGTTAAGGGACACTTCTGCAGTGGTGCTAGTACATGGATTTTCTAGGAAAAGAAGGAACTTGATGTCTTGTGAAACAGCCAGTTCTGTTATGAAAATGGTTCTGTTTTTCAAGTGCAGGTATCTCATACCACAGGAAGTAAAGGTCATATATTTTCTAAATTCAGATTGCAATATGAGATCTCTTTTTTCAAGTAATGGCAAACAAGCAAAATAGGACCACTGCAAAAGCATGTGAAATGAATTGGTGTGTATTGCAGCCATATCTCAGACAAGACTGAATTTTGCAGTGCTTTAATTACTAGTTAACTAGATTCAAGATGGATCTGTATATAAGCTAAACAATAGATACAAAAGAGCATTATGCGGAACACAACATGCCTCTAACCATTGTTTGTTCCACTTGATTTGAAGTTCCACATAACAAGATGCCATTTGGACTGAGATTTACTGCATGCCGTACCTTTAGCAGTTATGCAGAAATATTTTAATCATTCATAGTCATTACTCCAATTAGAAGTTAACTATTCCTAAGCTTTATTTTTTTTTTAAAAAATCTATTTTTAAATATATATTTCATTATAGTAGATTGGAGTAGAAACTCACTGCTCTTGGTAGCTGAAACTGAATAACTGCAGCCACTCTGAACACCTACATGCACTATTTACTTTATTGCTTTCAGGGATAGCTTAAGCTATATCTGCTTTATGTATATGCACATACATAGGTGTTTTTAAAGTATCTTTCTGTCTATATGATCTTTGAGTTAGGTTGGGCAGTTCCTGGGCAGTGAGTGCATCTAGACCTCTTTGGGATGAGGAATTGGGGGTTCATTTTCAGTGTGACTTCTGCAGTGTTCAGGTAGAGGACTGTGCTGGAACATGTGGAAATGAAAATCCGTTTCAAGTTTTCCTCTGCTCTGTGGCTTGGTACTGGATGATGTGTGGAACAGCCTGGATGCTGTCTGCTGCCTGTGGGAGGGAAGGCAAATCCCACTGGTCTGGCTTTCTGTCATCCCTTGCATAAGGAGTTCCCAACGTTGGCACTGCAAGGGCGCTTCTCCTTCCAGCTTCCATATTAGAGCAGGATTTTGCCTGTTGCAGCAGTCGGGAGCACAGCTGGGTTGGCAGGGGAGATGCTTGTTCCGTGTGTGGTCTCTGGCTTACAAAGGGGAAACCCAAGGCTGTTTGAGGGTGAAACACTGTAAAAAAGTTACATTTGAAGAGAGCACCCTTGTCACTACATGTGAGTAGCTCACAATAGTCACGTAACTCTGGCAGGGCCCAAGTCATCTGTAGGGAGCAAACTGGAGTGAATGTGAGTGAGCAGTTGACCAGAGCTGATGGGACCTTGGGTCAGCACCATGCCAGCTATTGCTGGTAATTCCCATGTGTAGTGTGTCAATAAAATGGAAACTTACTTAAATCACAATCTATACACCTTGTCCTTTCTTCTGAGTGTCCAGAACAAAGGAGATCTCACAGTGTAGGTGTTGCATAGATTACAATATTGATGCACTGTTTTTCTGCTAGGAAATGGTGTGCTGAATTAATTCCATGCTAAGATCTACCGCATGCATTATTTTTCAATTAAATAACCAGAGAAATGTGAGTTGTGTTTGTATTCCTGTGCAAGCAATTGTAGCAACATAATAGCAGGTATGAAAGAGCCCTATTGCTTTCTGCGATCAGTGGGTGTTTATTTGTGGAACAAATGGCACTGACAGTTCATCAGAACTTAAATGTGCAATCCACATTAGAAATTCAGTAATATCTTTCATCTGTACTTGCAAATATAAATTGCCCTCTGCAGAATGGCTTACATGAATTTCTGAGGAAACTGTCAAAAAGGGTATTAGAGTGTGTTTTTCAAGAAGAAAAACTGCTTCAAAAGAACCTGCCCCATAACATTATGGAGAAGCTGGAACAGTGCTGCTTTGATTTGTTGTCCCAGCTTCTTCCAACTTTTCTCACTCTTTTGGTCACCACCTCCACATGCAGAGCAGCACCACAGTGAGGGACTAGAAGAGCTCTGGCTGTGAGGCTTTCAGCCCTAGACAGGAGCTGTAAGGCTCTTGTGGCTGCCCAGCAGGCCAGAAAGGACAGCTGGGCAGAAATAAGGAAACAAGTGAACTGTTGGACTATGTTACAGGTGTAACTTGTCACAGACTGTTGCAGTTGCTTATTCTCCTTCCTGCTCTCCATGTTTGTGCATGTACTGTGATATTTTGTCTCAGGTTTGTGATCAGTAACAGCAGCACAGAATAAGTTTTCTTTTATTGCTGAAATGGGGGGAGCAGATGTCTGTTGCTTTTTGTTCTGATACTGCTATGGAGCAGAATGAGCAGAGAAATGGTGAAATACTTGTAGGTCTGTGCTGGTGCCCTGGTCCTCATTGTCCACTCCTAATGAGGATGGTTTGCTGGGTTTGGGGCAGTCTTTCAGCAGCAGTAAAGCAAATAGGGGTTCAGGAGCTTAAATTCCACCCACTCAAGTAGGACTACTGAGCCATGGGTTATCTCATTGTAGACTTGAAAGGGTTTACTTTCATAACATAATAGAAAGTAAAACAGGTTGTTTAATTGAAAGTAATCCATAGACACCTACTATGTATAAATCCAGGAATAACTGGGCTGTTAGAAGAAAGATCAAAGAGTGTTTTTCACCTTCACTGTTGGATTCATTATAAAAATGCATGATTCATTACACTTTGAGCGTCACGTGCATCTACAGAATTTGCAGATTAAGCAGACATCAATTTAAAAAGAGATTCTGTATTTTATCAACAAAAAGTATCAAGTTGTACCAAGTTTGGAATATTAACAAAAACCCAAAAATCTCATGCTTGAATCTGATGAAAATATAATTGTGTTATGCTTCATATAAAACTACTTGGACACATGTAACAAGGGTCCCTGCTTTAAGCACCCTGCTTTCATGAATTCTAGTACAAGGAGAGGTGGGTCTTCAGCAGGTGGGATTTGCACAGATGGTGAAGTCCAAGTCTCTTGTTACTGGTTGTGTGTTAGCCCCTATAGTGCCTGGAAGTTGGCTGTTTCAAGCCAGGCTGCAGCCCCTGCACAGTGAGAAACCAAACACTGAAGTTCTGACTGTTAACCCCATTAACCTGGAATGGAGAACAGACATGATCACTTTCACTATCATAACTGTCTGGGGAGAAGTGATAAAAAAAATCTGCCATTTGTTTTATTGTTTATTGCCTGACAAATGCTGTCAAGGGAAGGTCAGAGGATACCCACTCATCAATATAGGAAGGTGATACATGTCAGATCATATTTTGCACATATTCCCCATGTAAACACTTTGCTTTGATGTATGTATGCTTGTTTTAAAGTTAGATGCATTGAAACACATGATTTCTGTCCCTCAGCTGCTTTCTGTGTTTCTTGAGACGTAAATGTATAGAGTTTCATGATGGGAATTCTCTATGGATGCACAGCCTGAAGTGTATCAGCATGATGGAAATAGCAGAAGGGAATATCGTCCTGCTTGTAATTAGTGAAATTTTGGCAGGCTCTAAAGGCATAGCTGTATCCAGTTGTATTAATTTAAAGGAAGAACTGTGATCTTAAGGAGCCTGGGACATTTCAGAGTGGCAAAGGCTTGGTTTGAAGCCCTGCAGTTTGTGCCCCCTCCCTCGGGCACTGTGGGCACTGGGGATCGGGTCCAGGGCTTGGCTCCAGCTGAGGGCAGCCTCTGTAAGCTGTGAGCAGCTGCTGGGCACTCGCTCTGCCACTGCTCAGGGTTTGATCAGCACATGCATATTCCTGACAGCATCGTGTTCCTGACAGTCCTCATGCCGTGCTCCTGGTGCTCTGGAGATAACCACGGTGTCTCCTTGCCAGTGTGGCTGCTGGATTTGGCTGCACTCCTTGGGTTTGGCCTGAGGAGGGCAAAGGCAGTGCCAGATGGGACTTTCTGACTGGTACACCCAGATTTTTGGCAAGGTGCAAATTAATACCTTTTCTAGCAGCTGTTGATAAAGTGGTCCTGAAGGAAGTGCTAACTCTGAGAATAGCTCAATCCAGAGGGAAAACCCAACATTTTGGAAATGCCTTGTA
Source organism: Monarcha castaneiventris obscurior (assembly GCA_026261815.1). NCBI lineage: Eukaryota > Metazoa > Chordata > Aves > Passeriformes > Monarchidae > Monarcha > Monarcha castaneiventris. Next base: position 16,332,383 of record JAMPIT010000434.1, on the reverse strand, counting down.
TGAGTAGTCTCCTGCATTTAGAAATAGGTAGGGTAAGGTAACTTATCCTTTAATGGATAAGCTAACATGTTTGTGGAAAACTTCTACATAGCACATTGGGAAAGAGGAGTATCACAATTGACTCAAGAGACAAGACACCACAGACTGGATTTCAAAGATATGCAGTATTTAATTACTGTCCTGATAGCGACATAATCACAGTATCCATCCAGTGCTCATGGAAACCAGTTCTGTTTTCAGCTGTGTTCAGGGAGGTCTGGACCAGGATACAGTCTACACCTGTGTTCATGTTTGCTTAACAATAATATTTTTGAGGTGTGACTAAATAACATTAAATATTTGCATAATGTCTCTTACCTGGAAAATTCATGTAACTGCTGAAAATTAATTTAAAGCAGATAACTGCTTTGACTGATCAAAAGCGCAGAAATGTCAGAAGCTGCATGTCTTTCTTTCTACATTGTTGCAAGGCATATGGTTTTGGTGATGAATTTTTCCCTGGAAAGGAAGCTCAGCCTCGTTGTTAGGGTATCTCCTTGCACTGGGTGACAGGGTGCTATAATGGACATGGGCACATAAAACATTGAGAGAGAAGGCAGGGTGTGTGTTACAGTGCATTGGTTACTCTGAAGCACTTGCTGTGTGTATTCTTACCCTGCAAAGCCCCTGATGGACCAGGTTTCCTGCTGAGGGAGAGCCTGCATCAGTTCATTCTCCAGCCACACCAGAGAGCCCCAAGTGCTGTAAGTTCACACCCCAGCTGACTTTGCAGTAGTTCATTTGCATGCTGAGTGTTGGTTTCTGGTATTTGTAACAGAAATGCCTTCTGAATTTCAGAGGAAATGAATTTTGTAGATACCCAGTTACACTGGGACAATGCTTCAAAAAATTCTTTAAAAATAATTAAGCACTATATAACTTTGGGGACTGATAAGACTGACAGATGTGCTGAAAAGTATCCGTAATATCTTGGCATATGCATGCTAATATATTTCAATGTCTTTAGTTTTAATCTATTCTCACTTTTCTTGCCTCTGTTGTACCCTTTCCTCCCTTCCCCTTGAATAGGAGCTTTGCTGTGCTAGCAAACAATAAAAGTCATTCTTGGAGAAAGGAAAATATTTTCCTCCTGTCCAAGATAACCTCCCTATATGCTGGCCCTTCTGCTTGTGCCCTGAGAGGTTACTGGAGGCTACTGGAAGTGAAATGTCTGCAGTTGCAAACGAGCTTTCAGATGCACAGTTGTGGTCATTTAGTAACTTCAGCTGAGAAACCTGGATATTGAGGCAATACATCATCAAGGTGCAGGTGCAATTGTATGCCAAACTCAGTAAAAATATTTTGCATATTAAAAAATTGGTTTTAAACTTATTTCAAGGCCATTTGTTTTAGTTTTCTGATGGAAATATGCTGCCTAGTCAGCAAGAATTTAAAGGAACACATTTTACTTTGCTCTTTGCTACCATGAAGCACATTAGAACCTGCAGGACTTCTAGGGCATGTGCCTTGTCTATAAAAGGGTTATTTGATGTAGAAAAACCCATTGAGTTTGTTTCTGCTTTCTTTTTATTACAGATAATCTTTCAATCATGTGATGTGAACAAAAGTGGTTAGAAGATTTCTTTCAGTTGAGGAAGTTGCCAGCCACTCAATGAATTCTGTTTCTTTGAGCACTTTTTAGGTTAAGGATGGATGTAACAAAGATGAATTTTATTGTCCAAGTGGGACTTAATGCACAGCACATTCAAACACAAAGACAGACATTTTCTGATATCATTAAGGAAAAATGCTGGTCTTGATCTTACGATGTAGCCATCAGCAGTCAAGCTGGAATCAGTATTATGGGCCAGGACTTGATTTATTTTCTTTTCCTGTTCTCTTGTAGAAATCTTTTCACCCCCAGTTCTCAAAATACATGTGCTTCTGAAGTAAACAGGCAACATATCCATCAGAACATAATCTAAAGGTATAATTAGCAGGAGGAGAAGGATCATCAGAAGTACAGGCAGTTCCAGAGCAGAACAGAGCTGTGCTGACCTTTGAGCTGGGAAGGTGCTGTTGGTGCAAACACCACATGGGATAACCGGGCATTGACACAGACCGCTGATACTCTGCAGCCTTCCATGTCAGTTGTGTTGGGAGGTGGAATGGTTGCTGTGTGTGCTGTGGCTCCTTTGGCTGGCAGGGTGACAACTGCAACAGACTGTCAATATCATGTGCTCGGCTTTACTTTTTCCCCTTAGGGTATTGCATGTTCAGCTCAGCTGGTAGAGCCCAGCACATCTCTGCTTGATCTCTGTTTGTCCCCATAACTACATGTGCTCACTAGGCTGCTTTTGGACTAACGCTCTCCAGCTGTATTACTCCTTTTACTACAAATAACTGCTGCAGCAAGGAATGAATGTTTCATTCTGGTAGCTAAAAATAGCTTTAGAGAACACAGACTTTATTTCTTTTTTTCTTTTTGGGTGCTTGCCAGTACCCTGCCAATAGATATCATTGGGCTGTGACACTCTCTGATTTCGTATACTTAATTTTGGGTCCTACCTGAGGGGAAATTATTACTTTGTACTTACCAGATAGGGCAGCAGTGCTTGTTCTTCCCTTGTTATACTTATCATGGGTCCAGTTTCAATTGTATTAATCACACTTTGTTTCTAATTCATAGCTGCATAGTGTGTTGAATCTTCATCTTTCAGTCTCTTTTTGCTGGTGCCCTCACTTCTGATGTCTCCCATGCAACATGATCTGTTTTTGAGTTTAAATGCTATTTCATATCATCACACTGCATCATTCTGTGTTACTTTCTCTCCTGGAAACCTTCTCCTTGCAGTACAGAGTGTGGTGGGTTTTTGTGTCTGCCATTACTGTGCACTGACCAGCAGATTCTAGACTGGGTTTTGTCTTCATTGTTTTCAGTCCAAGTGTAACCCTTTAATCAGGCTTAATAGATAGTCTGCTCTTTTATTGTTAATCTGCTTGTAATCCATAACTGATGGCCACTGCTGAAGTTGGTGATGTTACAGGAGAACATGCAGAATATGTCATTGTTGTCTTTTAACAACTGTAGTTTTCTCTGTGCTTCTTCCTGTAACTGTTTTTAGGCTTGCTGTGGATTTTGATTCATATAACTACATAGTGTTCCTACTTCTCAACCATGGGATAAAATATCTTAGTTTAAAATCACATCAGATTTGTCCCTCTAATGGGAACAAGGCACTTGAAGGGTCAAAGACTCCTAGTTTACTGTGTGGATTGCAAATACTCAGGAGAATGTGTTTTCATTAATATTCATGGAACACTCTCATTCTGCAAACATTTGTGTGAACAGTATTTGTCAGAATCCACTTATTATACCTAAGCCTCCAATAGAAGTTTAACATCCTAGGCCAGCATTTCTTTCAAGGCTGTAACAGGTTATTCATTTCGTCAAGCAGGCTGTTTGCAACACTTTGTGTTTAACTGCATGTCAGCCATAGGAAATCACGGATAAGCTACAAGATTGGCTTCTCTATGGGAATTCATGTCGGCTTGCACACAACTTCTTTAGCTAACTCTATTACTCTACAGTTATTATCAAGTAGATATATGTGGTGCTGACAGCTCCTGACAGGAGAATGCATTATTACATAAAGTTTGCAAAGAAAAAACCTTACAACATGACAATCTTTTATGCCCAGAAAGCTAGATATTGGACAAGAATCCACATAATTAATATTAATTGTAATAAAGTGTGACAATCAAGAAAGAATAACATAAGTCTGCTCATAAGTCAAGACCTCAATAGAGCGGAAGAAATAGAGCCAGCCAGAGATGGATGATGGAAGAACACTGGTGCTTGAATAATTCATGGGAAAGCACAGTATATTGCATGTGAGGTCTGGAGCCTTTTAAAGGCCTGTGAATTAGATGACAAAGTTCACTCAATTCAGGTAAGTAAGAGAGGAGAATGGGGAATTCACATGTGATGTAGCGTAAACTATTAATAAGAGTTAAAAGGTCATATTCTTCCCATGTCAAGTGTGAATGATCAGGAACAAAAATTGCCAAAAGATGTATGTAATATTTAAGGAAACAAAAGCAAATATGACCTTTGTAAAAGCTTTGATAATTTGAAGACTTGTTAGCTGCATGTTTTTGGCATTTAAAAAAACTGCAGACTATTCCATTTTGTGAACTATATGTGCAGTGGGTATTAAAACCAGGTGTGGAGCATGAAGTCTGCAGGAGCAGTAGGTGATATATAATGAACAGCACTGTTAGTTTGGGCTATAATAGGAGGTGAGTGTGAGAAGATAAATTCTACTTGTGTGAATGTTTTGACCTCATGTAATATTGCTTCAGAAAATTATGGCCATGCTCTTTAAACAGATAAGCTGAAAATGAAGTAAGGCTATGGGAAATGGAGTGGTAAAGATGTCTTGTGCTGAATGAGGATTCTGCTGCAGATGTGAACAAGGGTATTTCTGGGGAAAACATAGTTCTGTAGAGAGACCGTTTGACCTGAAAGAAAAATATGATTGAATTTTTAGGTTTGCCAGCAGGATTTAATAACAAACCTTGAAATCTGCTAGTTTTCCAAAGTCAGTTAATTTGACCATCAGCCTGGTCAGTGATCAGCCAGGCCTGTCCTCCCTTCTGGGGCTATGAACAGGTGTATCTGACATTTAGAAGGGTCTGATGGATGTTTCAGGGCATTCCTGTCTCATTTACTCAAACAGAATAAATCAAATACTGCAATACATAAGTGAGAAATGAGAGGGTTTTTGGTTATTGTTTTGACTATGCCATTACCTGTCTGCCAATTTTCTCCTGGCCAGTGAAGCCGTTGATTTTGTTCTTACCAAGAAAGTAGAAAGAGGAATCTTAGGTTAGAGGGGAGAAAGGATAAGCGAGTAAACTCTGGGCTGCAGTGCATCTGCACCTACATCTGTGCAGGTCTGAGAGTGGCAGCACTGCTTCCAGCTCTGCAGCACGAGGCTCTTGGGAGGAACAGGCCTTCAAAGGCCCATTTCTTTGAGATCACTGCAGGGCAGTTATTTTCCAGCACAGTCATTCAAGAGCATCTGCCTCGGTGGCAAAAGCCAGAAGCCTACAAACCCGTTCCTGGAAACAGTAAGGACATGGGGTCTGTGGCAGTGGGTACACCTTGGGCTTGGGGAGTGAGGTGCTGCAGTTCTGATACATCCTCTGTCAGATATTTGGACAGTAAACAGAGTTTATTTTACACTGCCTTCCCTTTCTTGTTTCTGATGTGACAGATTTGTGTTAATGTATATAGTTGCACCACAGAGGTTGTCACAGGCAAGTGAGAAGTTCTGGCAGCTGAGTAAAGGGTGTTTGGGAACTATCAGTGTTGGGAGTGGTGTGGGAAATAATTTGGAAGCTGGGTATGAGCATGTTGTTTCTGCCTTCAACACTGAAGGAGCAAACAATATAGTTTCATCTTGCAATTCAACTGAAATGTATGAGTAGTTGACACTTTGCATTAGTATTGTTTTGACTTTCAACACATCCAATAAAGTTGTGTGAAATGGATTCTCATACAGTTAGTATTTTCTTGTTATGTCTAACTACAAGAATTAAGGGTAAAATTTTTCTTTTCTCTCATCTGGGGTTGTAGCTGTGTGGGAGCACTGCCTTGTTGGTCTGCCTGTTACAATACCTCGAAACAATACAGCAAAATGTTCCTTTCAGCAGAAGAACTTATTCCTACAGAAAGAGCGAATAAACATTGCAGTTACATAGTTCCTTTAGCTGTGTACTGCACTAGCTTGGATATAGGGGCAAAGCATTTAGAAGCTGGTTTATTTTTCAGCAAGCATTTGTATTTGAGAAGAGTTTATGACAAGTAATAGAATCCTTTACTGCATCATATTCAGCATTTTGCTGTGGTCATTTCTATGAAGGAGCTGAAACTTCAATGTATACAGAAATAGTACATCTAGAAAATAGGGAATCTGTCCCTGTCTAGGGAGTTGGGTAGGCATCCATAATTATGGCAAGGTGATCACTGAAGACACTTGCAGATGTGATTGTAAGAGCAGATGGGAAAAGGCACTTAGCTGAAGAAAATCTGTTGCTGTAACTGAAGTGTTTCAGGAACATGCTTTAATCCTAGCTTTAGGTGGAGTTAAGCTTTTGAATAACCAATAGGAGTTGGCTGGCAAGATGGTCTTTTACACGTGTATATGCTAATGTAAATGTCATAATGCAAATTTAAGCACTCAAGAACATTATGTGGATTTGGGAAAATCCCTAAAATTTTAATTCCATAAGCAAAATATTATTTTGGCAGCACATGACAGAAATAATCCTGCTCCCAGATGTTTCATACTGTTGCAGTTGAGACTAGTTGCATGGTTGTCTTCAAGACAGCTCTAAAATAACACAAAAGCTTCTTGGAATATGAAGCAACTCAATTATACAATGAAGCAAAGAACCATGTCTGAACTCTTAACATTGCACAGTCTTCTGGGGAAATACAATGGGAAACAGAGTCTTCACCAAGAGTAAAGTATGTCAGTTAGAGGACAGAGTCAAAGAAAACTCCTGAAACCAAAGAAGGGAGAGGTCGCCTTCTGCACATATTGCACGGATGCCCTGGTGGACTGGGTGCCTGTGTTCCAGGCTGGGTGCTGACAGCTCATTTGGGTGCTCTGTGGCTGGAATGGAAGAGTCAGAGTATTCAGACTCTTTCTTGAGCATTAAGGTTTTCTTACTTGGTTACACGCCTATCTTGCCAGCAAGTTCAAACGCAGTGCAATTTCTTACTCCAAGAACTGGGTCTTAGTGGAAATTGCCAGGTGCTGAACAAAATATGCAGAAGTACTTGGAGATGTGTTGCTGTATTGTTGCAAGGTGTGTGTATTGTCCATTTCTGTTTCTTTAGAAACTGTGAGGAATCTTCAGGTAGAGAAGTGCTTTTTTAAAGTAATTAAATTTAAGTATTTGCTTTTATTACCCTATGTTTCAGTGTCATAAACTGAACCCCGTAAGGAGTGTGTGTTGCTCTGCGAGTGACCGAGCACTGGCACAGATTGCCCAGAGAGGGTGTGGAGTCTCCCTCCCTGGAGGTATTCCAGAACTATCTGGATGCAATCCTGTGCCATGTGCTCTGGGATGACCCTGCTGGAACTGGGAGGTTGCACCAGATGACCCACTGAGGTCCCTTCCAGTCTTACCCATTCTGTGATTCTGTGTACATCAATGTTCAAGATGATTCTTTACTGTTGCTTTTGTCATTGGGAGCTCAAGTGTGTAGGTTTTATTAAATAAAGCTGTATGAAGAGAGCTTTATCCTTCCTCCATCTAGGACATGCAGGGAATGCCTTTCAGACTCATTCTGCTGCCTTTTCTCAAGCTGTAGTGAAGGCTGTGACTATTCCCCTGAGGTGGCTTTGCAGCCCCGCTGCTGCCACTGCAGAGCTCTGCTGCCTTCAGGGGGTGCAGCAGTCAGACAGACAGACAGACAGATGCGGCCTTGGCAGGCCATGTGCCCTTCCTAGTGCACAAAGCAGAGCCTGCAGGAGTCTGTCCCTGCCAGGTCACACCTGCACACAGCCTGCTTAGGTGGAGATCTACAAAGTGCTGAATTTGACTTATTTTCCCAAGAACTAATTGGGAATTAATTGCTGAGTACTTTGCAAAACAAACACAAAAATGAGGTGTTAGCTCAACAGTCTGTTTTACAAGCTCTAACAGAAAGTTATCAGGCCACCCCTGAAACTGGTCCCGTTTTGGTCACTGACCCATAGTGTGAGACTGCCAGGGCAAAGTGACCACTTGGTATTTTCCAATCTTCCATGGCCCGGCCCAGCCCAGTCCCCCCTGTGAGGAGCAGTGCTGGCTCCTCCCTGTGCATCATGGCCTTGCAAAGTACTTCTGTGTGATTATTTCAGTTTATGTAACTGTGGGGTGTGTGTTCTTGACGTGCAGTACTCAGTTACCTGGCTTTTCATATTCGATCACGGCTCTCCCGTGGTTTCAGTAAGGGCCTGTTTAACAGCCTCATGACAACGGCTGTCCCAGGAAAATGGCAAAGTGTGACAAAGAGAGAGATCTATGCACATGGGGGAGTGACACGAGCTATCACCTGGATGTCAACATCAGTGACAGCCTTCAAATGAGTTGTCTTGCTTACAGCTCTCTTTAGCTACTTGCTTTCCTGTAAACACACTGTTGTTTTTTCCCTCTTGCCGGGTACATTGGATCTGAAATCATCTGTGCAAGTGCAAGAGGGGGTTTTCTCTATGGCAAGAGTCTTGTTAAAGTTGGAAGTTCTCCTTGTAGACCAACACATCTCCCTTCTGTGAGCAGATTTCTTCTGGGATGCTAAGGATTTGTTTATGGTGAGTATAGTTGTTATAAACAAGATAGGAAATAGAAGGATATGAAAATAAAGCCACAGGCTGAAAATCAAGAGAGGTAAGGCTTTCTATAAATATTGTTTTATATAGTGTATATTTTCCGATTTTGCTTTTCAGAAATGTATAATTATAAGTATTACAAATTTTAACATTTACTCCATTACCCACTGGGTGGGGGAGAAGGACAACTTGTTCTCGGTGTGGTTTAATGGTACAAAGCCCAGCAAATTCACTGTCATATGCAGCACGTTTTTCTCCTCATTCTTTCTGCCCTGGAGTTACCCTTATTTGTTTAATGTGTTGTCATGCCATAGTGCCTTGTACAATAGCTTTGCTTGGCTGCCTACTTGAGTGGGGAGCGAAGGAATGGAGGAGGATGGATTCCCTCTCCTGCATCTCAGTGCAGCAGTGGAGAGTCCTTGTTAGGTATGTTTGGGTTTGGGGGGGAGTGGAGCAGAGTTTAGAGTGTGCTACAGCTTTGTGGGATTAGCAGAGGCTTGAGGGGCCCAACTGAACTGAGTGTTCTGGCTGCACTGCTTCTAATGTCCTTTGCAATCATGGATACAGAGAATATCTGGTATCTGAGACTGAAGTGAATTTCTTATTTCAAATTTATAATATTGATCAGTAATAAAATAAAAATACAAGTAGAGGGAGAGGACCCGTATAAATTGGTGTTTGGTCATATAATAGTTACCATAAGGGAGGGCTGAATATAAGAAGCTTAGAGTGAGGCTGGACCTATTCCAAACACTTTTTACACTCTTATGAAAAATTTAAGGAAATAGCATGTTGAGCACTTTCAACTTTAATTATGAAAAAATAAACTATAAAATCAGACTGTCTGGCTGAAATCTCTTGGACTCTAACAATAACATACCTTTCTGCATGTCTAATGTAGTATGCAGTTACAAGGGTTTTATTTTAGACAGAAGCTAGAAAAGTCTAGATTACTTTTTGAAAACACTGTTAGATAAGAAGCCTGGTTTGAGTTTAATGATATCCTATGAGGCACTTTTTCCCCATGTCCTAATGCTAAATGAAGGAAAAGAGGAAACATTTTATTTTCCTTCACCACCATGTGATACCAGGGTACTCGTTAGGCAGTCCCCTTACATCCTTCCTCACTAATATGCTCAAGCTTTTACTCTGTAGTTAACCTGCCCTTAATTATGGTAAGACACAAGTTCCCAGAATGGGAAACTAACTCAAGTTGTAAGCCTCACTTTTGACCTCTGACAATGCTTCCCACTCCTGTTGAGCCTTCCATAAGAGGATCTCCACATGGTCACAACCAGTAACAAATTTAACCTGCCAGCTGCCTCGGTAGGTGAGCACTGTGTTCGTATGCTGCTCCTTCAAATGGGGGAACCGAGAGACATAATTTCTGCTTTATTGCCTGAAAAAGCACTTTGCAGTACATATGGAAGGATGTGCTTGCCTGGAGGAGATTAGAGCATAAAAACAGCCACAACAGAACAAATGGATGGGAGAGAACAAAAGAGATTGGGGCGAATGAAAAGGGGAGAAAGGCTGCAAGACCATGTGGTCACTTTGGGAGTGATATGCGAATCTTCGTACTGTGGCTGTGGATTTCATTTTGTAAGGCTTGAGATTTCTCTATGTCACATTTGTAGAATTAAAAACCAGGGACAGGTCTGAGAAGCATCATGGACTCGGGTCAAGAGATGTTAAGCAGCACATAATTCAAACTGGTAGGAAGAAGGCAGTTTAAGAGTGGTTCATCTACCACAGACAACAAAATAAGGCAAAAAAAGGCTGGCGCGAGTGAGACTTGGGTGCAGCTGTGGAAAAGCCAGAGGTCTTTGCCAGCACAGTGCTACCTGCTCCCACAGAGCGCCAACAGGTCACAGGGGAGCAGAACCAACCAGCCCCAACACCTCTACCTCAAACTGCCTTTATGCATTTCCTGAGTAATTAGCCTTGGGTGACAGATGTATCCAAGATGATTTTGAGGAAAAGGGAATGTTCTTTCTGTGAGATGATAACAAGATGCCTTTCTACTGTGGTTTTTGTTCTTGCCTATTTTAATGCACAGCATCCTATTAGAAGATAGGAAGCCTTCAACACTGAAGAGAGGGCTGTGGCATCAATGTATTATTCAGGATTCTAGAAATTGCTGTTACTGTGTTTCGTTTTATATCCAGAAATATACTGCGGTTGAAAATGAAACAGATTGGTAGACCTTCATCTGTAGGATGAGTTTTGTAAAAAGTTGCATGCAGAGAAGGGCAAAATAGAGCTTGACTACTGCGTGCTAGAAACTATTGGCTATATTTTGATTAATATTTGTCACTAGCACCACTTAATGTCAAATGCATGTTCAGCTTATGATTTAAAGTCATACAATGCACTGCATAATTGTAAGTAGGAGACATTTGTGCATCTGGTATTTAAATGGAGTATGTGTACTTTGCATTCCAGAGCATCCCTAAGCACTGCTGTTAGAATTGTCATTTTAAAAATATGTTTTGTCCTGCTTTTAGAGCACATTTAATCTTTTCCCCATTAATCTGCTTTCCCTAAACCTTTCTCTAATTCTTCTGAAGGATCCCCCACCTGCTGTGCAGGCTACACAACACAGTGAATCTAATCATGTCTGGAATTATCATTTTTATCAGTTTAATCCATATTTTTCTGTTATTTGCTTTCCAAAGCCTTAGACATTTTATGCACTGTGGTAAGTAATGGAGCAATTGTGGTGGTTAGTGTCTTTTCAAAAAAGCAGTGACAATACAGTTAAAATAATCAATTTAGATTATTTTGTGGAATGCAGCATTAGTGGTCCATGGAAGTTAAGCTTGATCCTTAGAATGACGGAATATATTTTAAACTTGAAATTGTAGATGAGTCAAGAAATGTCCCTGTGTTTGTTCAAGCAGTCGTTCTCAATCGTCCTGATCAATACTTGCATGTTCTTGATTGCACACTCAGCATTCTGCTGCCTCCCTGAATTTGTTCACTTACTTTTTTTTAAGAAGTCTTATATTCATATTTTCTTGATGCTTTTATGAAATTAATTACAGTTGCTAAGATAGCAACTACTTTCTTTATGCTATGATTTCCTATCATGAAGTGCAGTTTCCAACATTTGAAGAGAGCAGTAGCTTAACTCGAGCAGGTGCTTTTATGGAGCTCATTTAACTTTACAATGGTCTAAAGAAGAGATTTTTTTTCATGTTTCATTGTCTTATTCCTGTCACCTGTGTTGCTTAGGGTCATAGGCAGATGCTGGTACAGGCAAGGTCCTCATCAAACAGAATCTCCCAGCAATTCCCTGCACTAATTTGGAAGAGAATGTTTTGCCATAGATGCTTAGGAGCAAACTAGATGACTTCATGTAGATGCCACAAGTGAATAGCTGTGGAGGTGCCAGCCTGGTTTTCAGGTTTTATCCTTTCCTTCATTTATGTCAGAGCTGCTTTTTCTCTTCTGCTCCTGCCCTTCACTTCTTGTTTTGCTGTGAGGCTCTGGGATGCTTGGCAACAGCTTAGCTGCTTGTCTATGTAAAGGTCTGGTAGTGCTACATTGGTAAGGCTGTTCTGTAAAAACATAATTTAGCAGAATTTTTGCATAAACTCTCAGACTGTAAAACATTTGCAGAGAGCTATGGTTTGTACTATTTTCATTCAAAGCAGGACATTAGGGCTCCAGCCACATTTCATTATCCATTTGAATAACATTTTTCAATTTAAAGCTCTCTAACCACGAGCACTAAATTAATACTAGATTCTCTGTCTGCCTAGTGGGAACACTAAATAGATAAATAAAAATCATTGCAGGATAATTGTAGGTGCTGTGGGCTGAAAGCCAAACCAGGCCAATTCAGCCTTTGAGCCCTGTCTGTCTGTCTGCTTTTCTTTTTCCTTGCCCATCATAATAGGGTATTCAATTATAATCTTTTTTCTGCGTGCACAGTGGAGGTTTGCATACAGTGGCCCAGAGGCATTATTAATCTCAGTGCATTTGGAGAGTGAGTGAAAAGACTAAAGGTTTGGGGGGGGAATCTCTCCCCCCTGTAGCTGTATTCATCACTTAGGGTCTTTGTCAAAAATGTACTTTTCTTTCTCCCTCCCCCCATTCCTTGGAGCATAAGCTGGAATTGACTCCAGAAGTTAAAGGACAATGGAAGCATTAGCACAGGGATTATGGATCTTCTTGTGAAAGATGGGGGGTGGGGGGAGAAGGTACAGGCACACTACTGGCAGGATAGAAGTTTAAAATTTGTGGCTAGACCAGTGAGTACCACTGCATAAGAAAAAGCAATAGTGCAATCTCTATTCACATGAGGCTTTTCAGGTACCTGAAAAGAGTATACAAAAGCTGTTTCTGAAGCTGGTACATAAATACTTGGGTTGCAAGTTTAAGTATCTAAAGAAAAGTTTAAAGAAAAATATTGTGTATTAGTGTGTTTTCCAGTGAAAGAAGAGTCTTCTGGTAGCTTGTGACTTTCTGTAATTTATTCAATCCAAGTCCTTTGGATAGGTTCTATAAATGATTTGTGACTGGTTTTAGTTTGTTTGGTTTTGGATTTTTTTAATGAGCACTGCCCTGTAATATTCCCATGGAGACGTCAAGGTTTGCAGAAATTGAATGTTATGGCTGCAATGGAAAGGGTTTTGGTGGCATTTAGCTGGGTGTGTAGCTATAAACGTGAATCAGGTGTTCAGCATTGTCAATCAATTCAACATGATTTTCAAGACCATTTTCTGCAACACGAGGGGCTTGGACCAGCCATTGACCACAATGGGGCAATGAGCCAAGTCACCAAGTCATAATCTCTGTTTGATGTAGGTTAACCATGAATTTTAGCAGTCCAAGTTATCAAATCAGTAAGTGTTGCTCTCTCTTAGTGAAGACCCTCAATTTTGCTGCTTTAACTTTGGCAGTCAAGCTGATTTGTGCACTGCAAATTAAAGGAGCATTATTGCTTCCTCTGCTTCAATGAAATCGGTTCACCCCATCTTAGTTACACTGAATTACTTACAGAGCTTTTCCCAGTCTTCTCATGTGAGTCTAGCAGAGACTCTTTGATTACTGTACTTTTTAAAGGGGAGGACAGTGTTTATTTTGTTTCTGTGGTATTAGATCTTTTCCAAAGGTTTAGGTGCCAAAATATTGTTTGCAATGCCTGGGCATATCTACATAGGAATTTTAGAAGGAAATTTATTATGTTGCCCATCTGTATTCTCAGTAATGCCTTTTTCATATCCTACTGGCCTAATGAAACAAGATGAGAAATTATTTTAAGGCAAATTAAAAAAATGGCTCTCCCTTCCCTTGCTCACCCTCCCCTTTTGCTAGAACTGCTAGAATGACTACTCAAAAGAAAAAAAAACAACAACTAAGTTATCTGTTAGAGTGTTTTTTAAAAAAAAACAAACAAAAAAAATTCCCCAAACAAACCAAGCCTCCAAGCTTGTAGAATTCCTCAGTGGAAGACTTCACGCCTGCCTACTGGTAAACCGGTATTTTTCAGAATCTGATTTAACCTGGATAATGCTTTAACAGTGTCTTCCAGCATAAAAGCTTTAACATTTCACATCAGGACCTTGATTTACTTACCATCTGCTCAGAGGTCTGTCATCAACAGAGATGATTTCTAGCTCCCTTCAGATAACTGGCGTTTGGCAGAGTTCTGCTAAACAGTCTATAACCTTGAAGACAAGGAGTATATGATAACCCATGCATATCAGTTAACTTTTAAGTGGCTTAATAGGCTCTTTTCCTAAATAAATCTGTGAAATACTTCATTTTGGTCCTGGTTTTCCCTGAATTTTCCTTTTTTATCCTCTAAGTCAGAAAAAGCCAATGAGACCTTGGAGGCAGTGAAGAAATTCTCTTTTCTGTTTTTATCTTTATTTACCATTAACATCCTTAAACTTGCTCTTCTTCTTGTCTGTATTTTTTATGACTTTCCCAATGCTCTTTCTATCAGAGGAGTTGATCTGGAGATTTATGTATTTGTGGCAAAATTAAAAAAAGCAATTTTTTTAGTGTGTTATACCAGTAAGGTCAAGAAAATTATTAAGACCAGTTTGTCAAAAGTCATGCAGTCAAAAAAACCAAGTGACTTCAATTTAAGCTCTAATAACAAGTTTGATGTTTCAGGAGGTTAATAATCCATTTCTTAGGCTGTTGACATAATGACAGCATTAGTCATTAAATTTAAAAAGCAAAAAAGTCTTTCTACAGAGGCATTAGCATGCTTAAGGGCCTGCTTAGATTTAGGTTTAGATCTTGGGTAAGACAAGCTTAGCAATACTTGATTCACACCTAAGCATGTAGTCCAGAGTTGCAATTAGATCAAGGCCAAAAACTTCTGTGAAATTAAAGTTTTTCTTTTGCTTTAGCAGATAATTATAGAAGTTTGAAACTACATCATCCAAAATTACAGCAGCTCTTGAAGCAGTGGGGATTCTGCTAACAAACAATGTCATTTCCCAGGGCACACAGGAGACTGGCCAGCTACCAGGTGATTCTCCCAATACATTGGATCGATTACAGGACAGATGGGTGCTTTCTTTCTGTATGTTTTATTTTTGCTTTTACTCTTGGTTCAAAATCTGCTTTTTTTTCTGCATGGTTTTTTTTTTTTTTTTGATTGATTGGGTGGGGAGGATTTTTAGGATAAGCTGGCCAGCTCTCTTCAGACAACTGGAAAGACTGAGTACTGCAGTTGGGCCAAAATCAACTAGGAAGAGCTTGTGTTGAGACCACGACAGACACTGTATTCTGCCTAGTCAAAATCTTCCTCTGCTCCTCTGTTCTGGACACAATTCTGACTTGCTCCCTGTTTCTATCTGTAGCAATAACAAGCAGTGTGCTGCTGGGCAGAGTTGAACTCAGGTGAATTTGATCTCTACTCTTCTTCCTGATCTTTTAAACAGGCTTCAAACTGCAGTGCCCAAACCCCTCGGCCACTTGAGGAACAATTGCTGGAACCTTTGTCTTCATGGACAAATTCTTCTCAGTGAAAACTCCTCATAATGTTTTTAGCCTCATCTCATTAAAAAACTGTCAAAAACAGGTCAACTTTGCTTCCTTCTGTCAAAAGAAGCACCAAGCAGTTAGAGATGACTGCAGCATGAGCCGTAGTTTGGGACAGGGAGGTAGATCCCAGTAGGCACCCTGCATCCAGAGCAAGGGGCTGTGTATTTGCTCCATGGTTGTGGGTTTGCATTCAATATAATTTTTGTTTTTTGGGGAGGAGGACTTGAAAGGCCAGTTGGGAATTCAACCACAAACTATCCTTCAGTCTCTAATTCTAAAGCATCTGAGTTGCAAAAGGACACTCTTAATGCTTAATTTGCCAAAACATTCTGCAGTAATCTCTTGGATGGTTTGGGCATAAATTTTAATGGCATTATGCTTGCTGTGCTTTGTTTTCTTTATCTAAGATGAAAAACTGAATAGCAGAACTCTGAATGGTGTCCAGGTGCAGCAACACCTTTCTGTACTGCCTTTCGAATTCCTGACTGTGCACTAGGACTGCAATTAATTTATAATAAGGTTTGGCACAAAACACCATAATTCGGCTCTGAAAGAGCCAAAATTAGCTTAGCCATGATTAGCCTATGAATGTTTCTATACTGCTTGTGATTGACAGGAGTCCTGTGGACTTCATACTACAAATAGATGTGATTTATCCCTCAATGAAAGTTGCTTTGTTTACTGCTAGACATGTTAAAATAAGAAAAACCACTCTGCAAATGTGTTGTTCTTGAAACCCTGATGCTTGTTGATTAGTGCCCAGGCTGTATTCACAGCATCTGTTTGTATTGTGAACCTCTGTCAGCTCTGCCTGTGCACATGTTCCTTTTTGTTCATGGCCTGTGGTCTATGAGAATGGGCTGGGAACATCTTCTGGGTGTGCAAGGAGGGCCATTTGCTATGCATGAGGTGAGTTTCTGTGCCCCAAAGTGCCTTGTGACACAGGTCAAAACCAGTGTGTTTTTTCATTTGAAGGTATTTAACCTAAATATGTATCAAAAAGCTAGAAAGATGGTATATTTCCACAGAAATTCTAGTTTTCTGGTTTGGCTCTATTGTAGCACATATCAAGAATTTATTGTGACCAAGTTTGGCATGTTCTCGGTGGGATTTTCAGGAGATCTAGCATCTCTGTGGCACTGACCTACAGTGGAGGAGCTGGAAGGCTTAATTCTGAACATCTGCATAAGCTTGGAGGAAGTTGGAAAGAAAACAATATACCATGATCAAACCTACTTCTCTTTGAGATTAGCAGTTCATTGGTACTAGAATGTTGATTTTTATAGTGTATTTTCAACTAAATTCCTGTTCTTGTTTCCTTCCACTATTTAAATTTCTTCTTCTGCAGCTCCGTCCCAGTCTCTATGGTTTTTTTGTCGTGCTCTGTGAAACTCACCACTGTGTCAATCTTCAAGCAATCTCTCTATCTTTCTTTGACCTTCTGCAAGGTATCGCTTCTGTTTCCAAGCATCACCTGCACTAATACTTTAAATTTCTCTGACAGTCTTTCAAGCAAGTAACGTGTTACACTGAAACATCTGTGTTGTATTTTAAGTAGAAAAATGTTGTATTTTAAATAGAAAAATCTCTCTTGTGGTAAACAGCTAAGGCTTCTAGATGGTAAGGTTGGACTGGTTACCACACTGTCAGCCCTTCTGAACTGGTGAAGCAGCACCGACAAAGAGATTTTCATCTGCAAATGCCTGAAAGAAAGAATTTTAAGTGGACAGAAATTCATTTCTGCTTGCTGATCCTCGTCTGGCCTGTGATTCTTTAAGTCATTCATGGATGGCATAAATTAGAATAACCTAAAGGAGCCAGGATAAATTAGGGCAACCCGTCTCGGAAGTAAGGAGCTGAAACCAGGGATGTGGCACCACTCCATTTTCCCATTCCCATGTTGAGTGGTGCTCTGGCACAGAGGGAGGGTCTTCCCTGTTCTCTTTTTTTGTTATAATTATTTTAGGTGCCAGAGATTACAACAGCATGGTTATTTTTTTAGCATGTAATATTCTTTTGATACTCTTTTTGTATTTAATTCTCTAAATAGCCATTCTTTTCCTTAAATGTCCTGGCTATGTTTCCCTGATTTACTTTCTCATTTAAGACTGTAATGATCTCTGGAGCTGCCAGAAGTATTAGATGATTCTGTTAAACATTTGGAAACTGTCCCAGTTTCTGCTTCACCTTCAGAGGGGGTGATCTTCTGTTTAAAGTCCTCCATTGATCTTCTGTCTTTCAAAACTTCTCCAAAATGCATGAGAGCAGACTGCAAACGTAAATCAGGCTTAAAGAAAATGTATTCTGGTATCCTCACTAAAAGTAGGTAAGTAGAAGGTAATGCAGTCTGGTCATGAACTACCAGCTAAATGAAAGGGCCTGGATCTTCTGTCATCCCCTCTGTTACTCTGGATCCAAAATCTCACAGCTCCACTCACAGCATGGTTTCTGTCTGGAGATTTACTCTTGGAGCAAGCAGGTACACTAAACTTGTGGTAATTCAATCTGATTGGATTCTTTATTAAACAGATTTTTTTTTTCTAAGTAATTCTTACAGATCTTAATCTTTTGCACTGTCTTCAACGTCTGGGAAGCCATTTGCACATAACAAATATTTAAGGGTTTTTAATATTTATGTAAGCTTTGGGAAAACCATCCTCATTCAGAAAGAAGATGAAATTCTGCAAGGTACTTTTTGGGCTCAAAAGTGCGCTCATCTTCCTATGAATATTTTGTATGTTTTGATGGGGTTTTTGTGCTATTTAATGTATTTTCAGTATGATCAAAATCTATCCAGAAAAGATAGTACCATCCTACCAAAAATATAGTCTGTAACATGGCAATTTTGCATTTGCCATGTCCTCCTCTCCAGAGAAAGATTAGGTAAGGGAGTCTCTCTGCTGCTTCTGGCTAAGAAACTTTAGTGCTAATCTCTGGGTGCCTTAGGGATGACAGGAGAAAAGACTTCAAATAATGTTGATTCTTGATCAAACTTGATTTTAATGAAAGTGTCTTTTAAGAAAGAGTATGTAATTGACCTGTCTTTGTTCAGCCTAATGTGATTGAGAGGAGAATTAAATAATAACTGACAGACACATCACTTTTTTAAGCATACAGAAACAGCTACTGTCAAATATGCAAACACAGAAGGGAAGGAGAAGCCTCACACTGCTCTGTAGTTTCAGCTGAGATGAATTACATCAATAGATCTCCCGCAATTCTAAATCCGTTTCAAAGAGTGTTTTCAGTATAATAAAAATATACTTTCTTACTACAATTCTGAATGTCAGGAGTGGCTGGGAACAAGTCTGACTAGAATAACAAATTGTCACTAGTCAACTTTCTAGTGGGTGTCAGTGGGCACCAAGCCTATTATGCTGCAGGAAATTTTCACTGTAAATGTGTTAAGAGGCCCTTTGAGTCCTCCTGGCTTGCTCAGTGTTCCTTGCTGTGCACACCAGTGTGCTATGCTTTACTAACAGGACCCCATTGTACAGAACCAAAGATGTAAACAAGAAAAAATACAGGCAAGGGATCATGAAAACAAGTTTTGAAGTAGATGTCTTGCTAGAGTCCTCTCTCGGTTGCTTTATCAAATACTATAAAACCTTTAAAGGCTGTTATAATTAATTAGGAGGCATGCGGGCAGGAGAATTGTGTTCGTAAAACAAGGAACCAGACCCAGAAGAAATGACGTTTGGAGCACCTTCTGGGAAATGGTCTGGCATTCTGGGGACAGGAAGCTGCAACCAGGAGCCAGTGCTGGAAAAAGCCTGGGTTGAACTTGGAAAAGCTAACTGGCAATCAGAGGTTCAGGTTTGATGAATATTCTCAATACAGCCAATATATAGATGTGTGTATGTATTTGTGTGTGTATTTCTTAATTAACCTCACAATTCTGGAGAAATGATGCCTTGCTGGGTTTAACAGAATGAATACTGAGAGCCAGAGGTGGCTAAAAACTTGTCTAGGACAATGGGTATTAGCTCTAGATTCTTTACATGGAAACAGTTTGAGCTTGAGTTGAGCCATACTTAATTTACAGGTGTAAATGAAGCATTAGTTGAATTATCAGAGTAAATGTGAAAACCAGTTTGATCTGTAAGAGATGCAATCAGTCTCCTGCTATATGAAGTGCAATTGGCTATTTATCTTGGTAGACAACAGAGAGGGTAGAAACTAATCTGAATCCTGTAGTTGGCAGTGAATATAGCAAACACTCAAAATCATGGCTAATAAAACACAGGAATCAGTACTTTGAGTGAAATAGCCCACCATAAAATCAATTTTAACACCACGAGCTGCTAGAAAGTGTGGGGTTTTTTCAGCTTCAATTTTAAAAAGATAAACCCCATTCATCCTGGGAGGTGTAGAACAGTAGGTCTTAAGGGCTTGTAGTGGCCATATTTTGCTTCAAGCAGCTTTCAAACACTGCTGGGAAAAGAGGATGTAATATGTCCCATAAAGTACAGGATTTCTGTAAGGATTCAGCTAGTTAGTTCCAATTAAACGTGCCAGCTAAAAGTCAGTGACCATAATTTGTGCCCTAAGTAAACAGAACAATTTTATAATCAATTCATTGACTTTGTTGCCACTGATGGAAAGGCTTTACGATCAGCACAATATGTTCAAATCATCCCTTTCTCACAAAAACCGGAGCAGGAGGCTGCGCCTGCTGGAGGCTGTGCAGAGCCCTGTTGTGCAAGGCAGTCAATAAAGAATTACAGTAATCTAATCCTGAAGAAAGACAAAAGTGTAAATGGCCTTTCCGAGGGCTTCCTGAGATGGAAGTGACAACTACTTGGCAATAGCCTTTGCAAATGGTGCAGAGATGATGTAGTGGAGATGAAATGCTTCTCTGTGGTCTAACATGCTTCTCAAATGTTTCCATCTCCCAAAGAAAGCATTTGATTGCAAACCTCAAAAATATGTGGTGGAGGGATAATCTCCTTTGAGCTTCACAGCCAAGAAGCAGCATGATTGCCTTGTTCAAGGAACGTTTGACACAGACTTGAACATCCACCAAAAATGCTACTGCTGATGTTATTCAGTCTGCATCTGTAGGAATTATGTGAATTCTGGACAGAAATACTGGAAATAAGCTTAATGCTGTCCCTTATAAGGAGGGTTTTGTTTTTGCCTGCAATGAGCTTGCCTTTTTCATGGAATAAGCATGTCCCTGGAATGTAAGACTTGCACTGAAGTCTGACAGAAAGTTGTTACCTTTCCCATTATCAGATAGAGCAAAAGAATCTTCTTTTTGATCCCGATCTTCCTGTGTTACTTTATGTACCCCCAGGGCTTGCTATCTGAACAGCAATGGAGCCTTGCAAGGGAGAGCTTGGAATCTGTGAACATGCCAAAGCTGCTTCCATGTTCCTATGGATATCAGAGAGCAGATCCAAATGCATTTGTGCATACACTTGAGTTTCAGATTGACTTCTGAGGGTGCTGCTTCCACTAAGCAGCAAATTCAAGTGTTCAAATGAATTGTGGGGAGATCTTTCTAAGGAGACAAGGATGGGCCTGTTGCAAAGGGCACAGGGCAACTGTGGACTGCCTGTAACACAAGCAGTGGATGTTGAAGTCCAGTATTTCATTTTATATAAGATGTATGTATTCCTGGGGGTTGCTTTTCCCTCAGCTTTGCCTTATATCCAAAAAATTTGAAGTAGATATACAAAGGTACTCTTACAAGTTAAATTTTGTGATTTTCAACTGTGTTAAGTTTCAATGAATCAGGGAAAAGTACCTTTCTGTATCTTCCTTCTGGACTTCTTTTGAGAGGAAGTTAGAGGGGAGCGGCATCTCTGCCTTGGAATCAGAATACAGAGCTCCTTTTGAAAGCCTTCTGCTCAGAGAAACAATGGAAGTTGCAGGGATCAAAAGGGTGGGAAAAGGGTGCAGCTGAGATTATGCCTGATCTATGACACAAACTCTCTTGTGAAAATGAGACAACTTGGAACTTCAAGGCTGAACCAGAAATAGGAGACAGGGAATAAAGCTGAGATGGAAAAAATACTTCAGGAGAATGAAACACATTAAAGATAACTGGGGAAGGAGGAGGGCCAATGATAAATGGTGAGTGACAAAAGAAATTATAGAAAATAAAGGCTAAACCAGAAAGACCAAAAAGGATCTAGAGTGAAGTTAATTTTCTTGAAAATAACTGGAATAATTAAACTGCATTGAAATTTGGACGAAGTGTAAATTCTTAACGTAAAGATTATCTAGAAAATAATTTTTAAATCCAGAAATTCCCTAGGGTTTTGCTGGCACTTGTTATTACTGCACTCTTGTGGTGCCTGGTTGCTTCTATAGTTGTATATGTGCATAGGGAAGTGCTTACAAAACTACCATCTTAATTGAAACAGACATTGAAAAAAGCACTGGTCATGTTGTAGAGACAATTGGTAAAAACAATTTTTAAAACAAGGCAAAAATGGTAATTTCTTTAAATTTTGAAGACTACATGGCATGTAAGGCAGGAGTTACACTCATGGAATGAAAACCTATATATGTTTTTGTATGAGGTAGGAATCTCATGGAAAAAATAGTATGTTATTGTATAATGAAAGGCTATGGTATTTTCTCATGAGAGAGTAAGGGTAAACTGATGGCTTTTATTTTGATGTTTCTTTGGGGTTTTTTGTAGTTTTGTTTTGTTCTGTTTTGTTTGGGGTTTTTTTGTTGGCTGGTTTGTTCTCTTGGAGAATTTCTTTGGTTATTTTTTTGGTGTTACTGCCCTATTATTGTTAGGAAAATAGGGTATGGCATTTTAGTACAGCTGAAAATTCCTATTTGACCTCAAGGTAAGCATTTGTTAGAATGGAATTTGGAGACTTCTTTAATAATTCCTTCTGAAGGAGCTGCTGCAAATAAGTGCTTCTTTGTAGCATTAACAAACCAAATACTGAAATATTAAGGACTCTGAAAAGAAAGCTGATTATGACCTGCCACTGAAATTTATTACTTTTCTGAAAACCAGTTCATCTGCCTCAGTTTGCTCAGAGTAGGTTAAGTAACACCAAGCAGTGTGAATTCAATTAAATGGATATGTGTAGAGTCATGTCATTGTGGTGTAATAAGCAAGTAAATTTAAAAATCCCCACTCCTATCTAAGTTTATGTTGATATAAAATGTGTATCAAGATCACATCTAAATATTTCAAATACACTTCAGGAGTTTAAGAAAATCTGAAGATAGTTCTAAAACCAAAAGGATGATGAAACATATTAATAAAATTATTTCTATGGTTCAAGATTTTCTGGGTCTGCTTTCTGTAGGCCTGAATTTGGAAGTCATTATTCATTGTTACAGTGACTGAGAAGAGTTTCTTACAAGTCTAATCAGTTAAAAATTATTTCAGGGATTTTCTTGTCTATATTGTAGGAAAATCACATAGAATTTAATTTTGCAACAGGGAATAGAAGATGAGACTACGATAACATGGGAGTAGGACAAATAAAATTCTTGCTATACATGCTCCATAAAATCCAAAAATGAATATATTTGGGCTTGATCTAAAGTCTGCTGTTAATGTGAAGAGTCTGGTAAGCTTTCCAGTCTGTGAAAGTTATGATTTGGAAATGTTTTTGCACAAGGAAAAAGAAGCATTAATGTCTTAGGGTAAGAATGTGAGAAGTTTTGTCTTTTTCTGGGGCTCTTTGAAGAATGTCTTCTATGAGTTGTGATGTTTGCACTCCAGTTCTGGAAATACAGAAAGCCTTAGCTCTTGCCACGTGTCTTTTAACTGGATGCACTCAAATAATTCTCTTTGGGATCACAGCGTTACCTCTTTTTAGAGTCAAAAGCATTTGCATCCAAGTTTTTCCACTAGAGAACAGGATGAGCTGTACAAATTATGCAATGTGTAGAAGTTGATCTGTTCAGCTTATTTGTCTCTGGTTTTAGAAGGAGCGAGGAATTTAGCTTGCAGTTAAGGATAAATTAGAGAAGAACTGTCATGACCTCTGTTACTGTATGTTGCATTCGTTTCTTTAAAGCACTCTTGAAGTTTGAGTCTGGTACATGAAAATCCCTTTTTTGCTTTTAAAGAATTCTCCAGTTCTGTGAGCACATAGTGTCTTTGTGTTAATTTATTTAGTAGTAGCTGAGAGTGATTCCTTCCTTGAAGGCTTGGTCCAAGTGTCTTTTTCTGCAACTGGACTGAGTGCTTGCTACTCAGTTCAGGGCAACACCTACACAATTTCTGCTTTCCTTACACTCTCAATTGTAGTAAAAGAATTGTGAATGAATGCAGCAAGAGGTCTGGACAGTATTTCTTCTGCATTCAGTCAGGACTGAAACAAAAATACAAGCCTTTGAAAATCATAATGAACAGAACTACGAACAAAGTTGCATTTTATGGTTTTGGAACAATCAGTCAGACATATTTATACTATCTGGTGGTGTTAGTTATTGTTCTGGTTTGTAACACAGCTATTCCTGGAATAGCATCACACAAAAATGGCCATAATGCAAAGGTAAAAACTCTCGGGGAAAGTTTAATAAAGGTGACTTCCTGGTGAAAATACCTGATCAAGAAGCCTGAGGATTGTGGGTGAAGGGGACAGAGAAATGTCAGGGGTGTGTGTGCAGAGAAATAAAATGTTGCAAGCTCGGGTCGTGGCTGACAGCTCTGTAATTCCTCCCGGTTGTATGGGGAGAGCAGGCAATCTCATTTGCCTTGCTCACAGACCAACCCCTTCAGACAATTTTTAAGTCAGTGGAAGTTTGAAATTAGTAAGATGGGAGCTGAGACAAGGCCTTTGTATTTCTGTCTTTCCACCTCAAGCTTTAGGTGGAAACAATTGTGAAACGCTGCCAAGGCTGCTGTGTTTCATATGAATTGTCTCTGTGCCCTGGGAGAAACACCCACAGGTCAGTGGTTCCTTCCAGCACTTTACCTTTGCCTCGGCAGCTGCTTTTACAGACATGGTAAACTGCACTTGTGTGCATGATTTTCAGGTAGACTGATACATCTGGTTTCTACGAAGTTAAGCCTTTTAATTCTGTATTAGTTCAGAGAAAGGGAAAATATGCAGTCTCTCTCCCACTGTTTCTCTGGTAACTTTCCCAATTTTGTTTTGTGTTTGGTTTTTTCCCCCCAAAACTTACAGTAGTTGTAAAAATGTGTAGCAGCTGAGCTTTTTCATCAAGCATCTGTTGGGGACAGAACTCAATCAGATGGGAAATATGAATGGTCAAACCAGATGCACCAAACTCTTAGTATTTCCCCCAGGCCTGAAAACTCTGCTGATATTTGCCTAAATACAGCTAAGACCCAGGCAATCTTCTGATTTTGACAAGAAACTTAAATCAAGTTTTAATTAAAAAACTATTTTTGAGAGTGCCTGTAATTAATACTATTTGTCTGACATTTCAAATACTTTACTCACTGTAATTTTCTCAGCTGAAAGAGGTTTAAAGCACCAAGAGTATAAATTATATCTTGTTTTATACTATAAACTTTGAGGTGTGAAAGTTCTTACTAACATAGCTTTTAGAAACTTCTTCTGTATGTCAAAAAGTAGCATCAATACATAGTTTGAGTCAGAAAATAGAATGCTGAACATTATACTTTTAAGCACAATAGTTTTCATTATAAATGAGAAATGGATTTCTTTTATGAATCATATACCCCTTTGTTGTGCATTCTCGAAATAATTATTTTCCACTGCAACACGAACCAGTAAAAAACCACAAAGACTTTCTCAGATACTGGTGTATGTGTAATTCTTGTCTGAGCTTGGCAGTGCAGTCTTATACCAGTGGCTGCTGAGAAGCTGCAGGATGCTTCTAGGCCATGGTGACATCTGAACCATTTCAGCTGGAGCAGCCAAACCTTTTGGCAGTGAAGATGTTTTTTAGGAGCTGCAGTCACAAGGACAGAGAAAGTGTTTACTGTACTGAGATTGTATAGAACTTATGAGGAGCTGGTCTGGAAGTTTTGAGTGTGTTTAGCAGTCTCATGACAGTTCCCCAGATACTGGCGGGTAATGAGTTGAAGCTGGCCCATTTAATTTAAAAGTAGAGCCAACCAGTTAAACTAATCAAGGGCACATTCATTAGATTTGAGCAGAATTTCCTCTGCCCACCATGAGCCTCCTGGGATGGAGTGAATTGTGGTCAAACCAATACTGGTTAGGTTGGCAATGCTGGGAGGTTGATTCCCAAAACTGGGAAGTTTCTCTGCCCTGGAGCTTGGCCCTGTAGATTCCCAGCTAGAACCAGTGCATGGTGGGGCTGTCATTGTGCTCCTCAGCCTATGTGCTTCCCCTGTGTACACTGCAGCTGCTTTTGTGAAATGCTGGGAGAAGGTGTCTCCTGGACACCTTCAATTCAAGCTTCTCTTGAATTTTAACTTCATCAGAAGCTGGGTATACAGGAGGATGTGGATGCCACTGTCTATTGTAGAGAAGCAAGCTGTTAATTTGCTTCTGAAAAGGCACTGACTTCCAACTCAGTTTCTGCTTGTTGAGAGTTCAGCAAGACCTGAGAGATCCTGTCACAGTGATCATTTTACAGTTGTTTTCAAACATGGAAATAAAGATTGAGATGTTTATTTTTGTACACTGGAGATCATGTGTGATGGTGCCAATCAGCAAACTCATGTCTGTGGAAGCAATGACTGTCCCTGAGCTGGTTTAGGTGTGGGAACCACATCCTGATGATGCTACAGGATGGACATTTTTGGTTTTAGGGGCAGGGATGGAAAATCTGTTCATGTTGTGGCTGTCTTCCCCCAGAAGGGTAGGTGTCATTGACAGTGATATTTGCACCTTAGTTAGTGTCACTTTAGCTGAAGTCCCCTACCTAACCAAGTCTGTTCACAGCCTTTAGAATAGCAAACAGTGTAGGGGTGTATCTTAAGGAGCAGCATGGAACTGTTACCTTATAGACTCACACCATTCTCTTCCCCACTTGTCCTCTGCTGGTTTCAACAGCAGAAGCTGGAAATGCATCTGCTCCCCTGTGTAAAAGATGTGGACCTTAGGTGGAGGAGGAATTAGAACTGTCCTAAAACTTTTGTAAGAGCTCTAACTGCTGAGCTATTAGATGAAGAAAGAGTTTTTTCCTGCAGCTTTTTATAAAAGACAGATGTACCCTCTGGTTTATGGTAGAAAAAGCCTTAGTATTGGAAGTTGAGAGAGTGGGGGCAGTCGTCTCCCTGCAGTGAGGATTTGCTCACTTGGTGTCTGCAGCCTTAAGACATCTCTGCTGCTCTGTGTGAACCTCATCTCTGCCTAACCCTCCTCCTGCACTGAGGAGGAGCCCTGGGCACCAAACTGGGCCCTGGGGATTGTTCTGAGCCTTGTTTGAGTGTGAGTTAGACATTGTGAAGCTCAGTGTCACTGTGCAGAAACCTTTCTGTGAATTCTCTTCCAAGTGCTTTTGAAAATACTTAATTCTTTTTTCTAAGCCTAATTTTCAAAGGTGATACCGGAGCCTCTACTGAAAAGGGACTAGAGCTTCATGATCTGCAGACAATCAGCACTAGCCAAAAATAATTCTCAGGTTGTGCTACAGTGTAACCATTCTCAGTATTATTGTTATATTCTGTCTTGATATGACCTCTGCAAGTAGTCTTTATTCTCCTATTCCCATTTCATACATTGTACCAGTGCCTTTGAGAAAAATTCAGATAAATCAGTAGAAAAATCTATGTTCTGACTAAAGGAAACAATTTAAATTGGTCAGAAAACTAAATACTGAGAACATTCCCTTGAAAAACAAGTTTCAGGATAACCCTGTTTTTAGTAGACTTGCATAACCTGGGTGATATTTATGAAGATGTGTAACTCTCCCTGATTGAAAACCTAAGTAAGTATCAGACCTCATTTGTATCTCTAGATGCATAATGCAGCCCGGTTGATATAAGGTCATTGACTGCAGTCTATTTTCCCATGTCCTTTTAGTAGAGCTGAGATGGATGCAAACTATGAGTTTACAGGTACTTTTATCTGTGAGAAGGGATAAAAGTGAAAACTGAAAAAAGTAGTAAAATGAGTGTTTTATGAAGATGACTAGAATCCAGAAAGTGGCATTTAGTTTTTTATTTATCTGTTGTTTAGTAAATCCCTCTCTCCCTTTATGAAGAGTAACCCCTGCCATTTTCCCCTTAGAGACCCCTCTAAGGTTCAGGTAGAGAATGCAGTTCTATCTGCCTCTTCTGGTTTTTTAATGGTGCATAGGACCTTGAAACAGGACATGATTTTTCCTTTTTGGGAATGCCTTTACAGATTAGTATATGGCTGTTACTCTGGCTTGTGTTTGTTTATTTTATCACATCATATAAAAGACCCCGACCAGAAAAGTTTAAAAGCTTCCAAATCACTTATATGGAGAAATAACTTGAGAAAGCTGCATTTTTAGCTTGTGCAGCATAATTAAACCCACTAATGAGTTAAAAAATTAGTATAGAAACAACATAGAAGACTTCATACCCAGTATCGAAATGTCCATCATTCTGTACACCTATATCCCTCTACTTTGTTAGACCCCCTTGAGTTCTAAGCTTGATTCCAAATTGCCCTTCAAAGTCTGTAGCTTGAGCATCCTTCTTGCTAATGAAACTATAGAGATGTGCACAAGTTAGTTCATCCAGAAATTGCCCTTTCTGGAGTTAAAACAGGAAGGAAGGTAATGCAGAGCTTGCCAATTTTTCTTTTCATCCTTTTTAAGAGTCTTAAAGTGTGGCCCTCGGTCCATAAATTAGAAGAACTGTGAGAAACATTCCAGTAAATGACCAAATGTAAATGCTCATCTGTGAATGAAGCCAGTGGTAGTGTGGACCCATTTAGGAATCTACAGGGCTTCCTGGGGGCAGGATTTCCTGCAGAAATTTATTAATTCTCTTTGTCCTTCCAGTGAGCGGAGAACATTCTGCCATTAGTGGGTTCCATAGCACTTAGTGAACTGCACACCAATCTGATCTTTTCTTCTTTTGGAGAGCCAATTGCTTTAGCTATTTTCTCGAGCATTTAGAGGTTTTGCTTTTCAGAGTGTTCATCAATTGCTGCTACTCTAGTTAGACACAGGCAGTACCAACACAAAACTCCAGTCTTGCTTGGCTGAGCTGGCATAGCAGTGTATGAACTGCTTGCATTGGGAACCTGCTGGGATAAAGAAAGTAGCAGTGACCAAACACTGAAATATCTGGGATTCTGCAGAGGCAGTGGCACTAAAATTGAAAGCATTAAACACAATCTTGCTTAAATATGAAATAGCTGCACACTAACCCCTTCTACTTCCTGGCAAGAATTATAATGCTGCTCTAATTCAGAATGAAATTAAAATCAAACAAAACAAATTCTCTGTAACCAAAAGCAAGTCTGTGGCAGGGATGAGTCAGGACTGAAGTTCTGAAATGATGAAGTGGATTTTATGCAGGAGCCTCTCTCCCTTTCTCTGTTGCCAGGGAGGGCTCATAGGCAACAGACTTAATGGGTTAGGCAGACAACTTGTTGCTGACTAAGTCACGAACAGCTGACACCTCTTCTGCATCTTGGAAGGCTTGCATGCTCTTTGGATGTGTTAGACCAACAGTGGCATGCTTTGAACTCTTTTCCTAAAAGGAATTTTTTCCACAGCTTTTTACAAATTTGGGGTAAATCGCTTGCTTATTTGAGTAGCTAACTCATTTTGTTCTTTCTGCTTTATTATAGGTAAAGCACACTATTCTGTCAGCTACAATTTTAATTCCCCCAGTAGCAGGGAAATCTTGGGTCAGATTCATCAAAAGGGAAAACAGATATTTTCAGGTATTGCATACTAATGAATAGCTGGCACTTACTCATTATTTATCTACACCAGAAATGTAATGAATACCTTGAAATTTAATGAATACCTTCATTATTGAATTATGTGTTTGTGGACAACAGTGCTTCACAAAGTGCAGATCACTGAATACTAGGGACAAGTTTATGTATTCACTTAAATATAAAAATTAATTTACTTCACCCATGCATGTCCTCCTTCATTCTTCTATTTGCCTTAATGGCTTTCTGCCACCATTTAAGCACTTTAGAAGGTGGGCACAGTGGGAACTCAAGACAGTTGCAAACCAAGGAGCATCTGGATAAAAGCTTAAATATATGCTACTGCTTTGTGGTACCATCATACATCTGGGCAAGAATGAGGATTCTGAAAAAGCTGACGGGTATCATGGTTAAATGGTTTCTATATGAATGGCTTCTATCAGGAGACTGCTACAGCTGCTGGGGATTGGCAGTTCTGAGGTGGTTCCCAAAATTCTCCAGCTGTAGGTGCAACCCTGCTTTTTGAAACCCTGAGCATGGAGATTTGAAGAGCTGGAGCTATTCCTGTTGTGAGTTTGTGGCTCTGGTTACTGGGCAGCTCTTCTAGAACAGGGTGTTGTTTTTTAACAGCAGGAACAGAGCAAAGCAAAAGGGACTGGGGAGAGGGGGAGGGTGGTGAGTGTGGTGGCAGGGCTGTGATAACTCTCCTTGGTTTGCCAGCTCCCTGGTCGGGCCTCAGAGGCTCAAGCAGGTTGCTGCATCCGTGTCACTCCGCCTGACAAGAACAGAGGGATATTGTTTAACTATTTGTGGTCCTTTTGATGTCTTGCTTCCTGGTACTGGCAAAACAAGTACTGTAACTTGGCTTAGGCTTCCTTGGAGCTAGCTCTGAAAGCATGAAATCATTCCACATATGTTTTCAGCAAGGGGCTTGGTTTGAACCTCTTCGTTATTTCTTCTGCGTTGCTGATGGTCCAGAGACCAAAGCACCAAGTGCATGCAGTGAGCAGTTTGATTACACAGTGCATGGAAATTTATTTCAGGCTGAACACAGTGATCATAGAGAGGCTTGTTGTTGTCATGACTTCTTCTAACTCTCCTCCTGATAATTCCATAGATGCTGTCAAAGGAACAGAATTGATATCATGTGACCACTCAAAAAAGACAGTTAGTTTTCCAACAGTAAAATAGTGTCTTGTAATTCTGTGACCACTGGTACCACTCAGTTTCTTGAGCTTGAATCAAAACTTCAAAAAGAGGGGACATTTAGAAAGAAATGAACTGACAGACCTTGTATGGTAGAGGTTTCTTTCTTTTTTTTTTTTTTCTCAGGAGGAAGCCTTATTAATTTTAAAATACTGTGGTTTAATAGTCCATTTTCAAATCCACAATATTAAAGACCATATTCCTGGTATTTATGAGGTCCGAGTTCAGCAAAGCACTTAGTCATGTATCACGTAAAGCATTTCATTAGTTTTACTCTTCATTGGTTATATACTTTCCCAAGTCTTACTTTTCCAGACCCACAATCTTTTCATAATATAAATATGTGTAGGTCCATTCTTACTGAGTTTTTTGCTTTCTGGATGTTCTGCTTGCCCATGGAAGTCTGAGGTGTACATTCTATTAATTGTGTGTAGCCAGAAGGGGCACATAACTCTAATTACCTGATAGAGAAAATCTTGACTAAATGTGTGGTTGTCCCATGTCTGTGTGTGCAACCCAGAGTGTGCACAACTTTGCTTATAAAAGGGGTTGTTGCAAGCATGGTCATTGAACCAACTGTTCCATCTTTCAGTATTGAAAACAATTACGGGCTTTTAAAAAATATTGCTGGAAAGGTTTTATGATAGTTTCAGAACTATTCACCTCCCCCATCCTCTCCTCTCTCAGGGGAAAGCATTTGGAGAGTTGGACTCTTAAAAATCTCACATCCCCAGACTGAAGTTCTGCAGAAAAACCTACTGTGGTAATCAGTACGTTCATCTGGGGAAAAAACAGAGCTGAGCTATTTATTTATCTTTAATTATAAGTGGTTAAACAAGGAGAATAGACTTACAGTTCCTACTGAACTTAAAAAGACTCTGATTTGTGCCAACTAAAAATTAATTAGTAAGGAATTTTTAATTTCAGCATCCTAGGCCAAGAATCTATTCCTTGATAAAGATGTCCCTGTGGAATAGAGTTATGAGATGAGATTAGACGGAATGTAAACTTTATATCACATGAAGCTCCTACTCTGAGCACCGATGCAAAGGGCATTCCTAAATTTGATTTTTTTGGTGCTGGAGCATAAGCTCCGAGCTGACCAGACGGGGACCCAGCATGCCAGATGAAAGGACACAAGATTCCAGAATGGAGCTGCAAGATTTTGAGGTGGAAAAGTATTAAGGGCTTTTTAATCTGAAGTAAGAAATTGCTCTCCTGGATTTGTGAACCTGAAATGATAGAATAGCTAATACCATTCATTTTGGAAAATCACCACATGCTGCTGCTGCTTGCCTCATGTCTGCTTGATGCAGAGGGGCATAAAGCACTTGTGTTAAAAGCCATACCCATTGTTTCTTATTCGTTAAACCTCTTTCTTCCAGTTTTGTTGGATTTTGGCATTTTTTGAGGTGTGGATAGAAAGTAGGGAAAGCTTAAAATTCCCAGTGGAAAACTGGTGATCACTAGGTATGAAATACTTCAGGTTGGCTTTTGGCTTTTGTGAGAAATATAAATACTTTGGCTCTCAGAGTCTAATTGATTTCAAACATTTTCCCCTCAGACAAATTTTACAACATTAGGGAAAAAAGAAAGTTGAAAGATAGTACTTGTTAGTAGTGCAGTTTTACATTCAGACAATCAAAAATTCTCAAGTAGAGCTGCTAGGTTGTTCTTGCATGTTTATATTGATTTATGAAAAGCCACAAACATTAGTAATGAACTTTAAAGTGAACCACTTGTTTTTCCTTTGAAAATTGTTCTCTGATCTCTCAGTTCCTTATGGTAATTGAAAATCACAATGAGGATTTGGTAAAACTGTGAGTCTCAGTGGAGGGAAGGCACAGCAGTAGTGTTCACTGGTACATGTACCAGGAAAATATCAGTGCATTATAAAGGTTATAGAGAACTTAAAGAAAAATTGTATTAGTGTAAAGCTAGTGCTGTAAATATTTAATTATTTCCTTCTCTCTTTGAGTCGGAAGCAAACAACTGCCATCATGCCAAGGTGAGAAAAAGCACACTGTGAAATCTGTGTTGATTACTTTGGGTGAATGGTGGCAGGCCTGCAGGGATGAAACATGGTGGAAACTGCAAAAACACTGGGAAAAGACCTGTGGACTTTGTTAATATGTCCATAGGGTAACATTTCCATGAAGGATGTGGAAAACAATATATTCTCTTTTCTATAAGCAAGTTGATTTTCATGTTAGTTATTCACCACCTATGATTTTACCTACTTTTTTTTTTTTTTTTTTTTTTTTAAATCTTTGGTAGTTTTGCCTGAGTTTCTGCTTTATGTGACTTTTCAAATGGTGGTCAAATCTCTACAACAGCAACAAGGATTGCCATGAGGAATTATGACAGAATCCTACACATTATGGAAGGGAGTAAAGAGAGGAAGAAATGTAACACAAAATTTACTGTTAGTGACAAGCTTAAATGGAAGAGTACTCTACAGATATATGGAGTACAGCAGGTTTTACTTTTGCTTTAAACTTCAAAATAACTGTGTGGGTTATCATGAAGTCTCCCAGTCACAAGATTCAAACCTCAACTACTAAAACTTTGTGTAGGAAAGAGCCTTCTATTTTTATATGAAACCTGTAAGGCAATTTTTTTCTAAATGAGAGCATATAGTGTGTGCAAATACATTTGTGAGGATATTTTACATAGCCTGTTTTTGCTTTTAAATAATGGCTTTCTTTTAAAGAAAAATGATGACTCTTTCAAAAAGGAAAAGAGGAGAGATGCATTAGCAGTCTCAGTTAGGGCTGCATTCATAGGCTTGGAAAGACTCAGAGAGAGCTGGGATCTTTCACTGCCAGGATTACTCAAGCTGAAATTTGGTTTGAGGATAGTTGAAGCTCCTGGTTTGAGATGCTGAGAGTCTCTCTCGTGGCTGTTCCTGAGCAGCCTGTGTGCACTTGTGCACTTGAAAATGTGTAAGAATCCCCATGTTCATTATACAGAGGCAATCACAGAGCTCTCCAGAGCTGTACCCGAAATGGAGTCACCTTTTTGGCTAGAAAAATCCATGGCTGGATCAATTTAATGAACTCTAATTTCTGATTGATATATTCAATTCAAGAAGCAGAAATTGGAGAATATGCAAGACCATGATGTTCCTTCTTAAATGTGTTTCAGAAATTTGTTTTGGGTTTTGTTGGTTTTGTTTGGTTTTTTTAACAGAAAATATTGTTTTACTTTGAAACATATCTCAACATCATTTTTAGCAAGTTAAAAAATCAAGTCAGAGAACACATCTTTTAATTTCAGGTCTAATTAAATATTTTGTTTGATTATAAGGTACTTATTTTTCATCACATAAAAAAACCCTGAAAAGAATCTCAAGGCTTATTTTGGATTTTGGAGCTTTATAGAACATGAAGACAACTCTTAACAACAACCAAATTTGTTTTTACACTATTAAAACTGTCAGTTGTGAAAGCTAAATAGTTCTGCCCTCCTCCCTCTCATCTCCAAACACAGAGAAAAACAGATCTCTTATGTCTTACTATGCCTTTGTTCCATTAGCACACTGGAATATATTCACTATGAAATTCCTCTTCCAAGGATTCTTTTTTCAGCATAATACTTGAAGCTTCACATTAATCTTTCTAGTCTGTATAAAAATCTATACAATTTTGGATTACTTACTATGAGAAAAGACAGAGGCTGCTCTGCTGTGGAGTGTTAAGCTCTCAAAGAGTTAAAGCAGGCAGCAGAATGTGTTTTCTTTAATGCAAGTTAACCTTTGCATGCAGTAGACAGCTTTCCATTTTCCTTGAAATAAAAATATTTTACTAGATACAGTGCTTAAATAAATCAAATGAGGCTTCAAATTATGTAAAACCTGACCATTTTAAATAAAAGTACTACTTTCTCTTCTGCATTTCTGGTATAATTCAGTTTTAATGCTCATCTAAGCTGTAATGTCTCTGCTGTGTATTTGGGTTGCTTGATTATACTGAAGGGTAGTGTAATTTTTTTGTTACATGTACAATGAAGGTAATTTTTGTGTTTCTAAGCTAGAAGATCAAGTTCTGTGACCTGGAGAAAAAGAAGGCAAATCAGAAGGTGTACAGGTGCAGCTCCTTGCTGTTGCAGTGGGAAACCTGGGAGAGCTTTCCACCACCTGTCCAGGACCTTTCTGGCGTGGCTGGGTTCGGATGGAGTGGGAAGGGGCAGATAGTTGGTAAAATAACTTCCCCACCTTTTGGAGGTTGTGATGTTGGAAATGGTGAGGTTACTGGTGGAAATACACTGGGACAATGACAGAGATGTATGAAGGCATGTACAAAATGATCATCTAGACATGAGGCATACTTTTTTTATCAAGGCCAAGCTATTTTTTTTTCCTTGCTTTAACCTGCTTTTAACCTACTATTGCTTTTAGAGAGGCACATCTTTTTGCACGTGTGAGTTATCAGTCTGATATTATGGATGAATTCTGTAATAAATGTGGTATTTGAGGAAACAGCTCTTGAGTAAAAACACAGTGAAGAAGGTGGTACTGATGCAAGAGTTAACTAGAAAGTAACCACCCCTACTTTGGGGTGAAATGGTCAGAAATGGCTTCTCATTGAAGCCATGGGTTTCTCAGAAATGTGGGTTTTAGAAATGGCATCTCATTTACTGATCTTCACTAAAAAAAGCTTCCATTTTCTTGAGAACAAAAATGTATCTTTGGATCAGATTTTGCTCTTCCCTGTTTCCCTCCAACTCTCCAGAGAATATGGGCAAGGCTGAGTTGCTCCTCGAACTCAATTATCTTACCTTTGTGGGAGGAAGAGGTTGTCTGCAAAGCGAGAAAGGTCTTCATCTGGCTAAAGGAAAATATTCAATAATTTTTTAAACCATCTGCAAGAAAACAGCAGCAAAAGCAGCTTGCTGAGAAAGGTGGGTATCTGTGGGCCTTTTACCTTAATTCACTCACAAAACGTATTGAATCCTTAAGAACTGACCTGTGCTGTTCTTTCTATCAGGAGATGCTGATTGCAGACATTGTGCCATACAGATAAGCACAAAGGCTTCCACTTTATATGTTCTGTGCTTCTCCACTTCCTTTCAGAAACAGAAAATCCAGTAAGGATGAATCCAAATGGCAGGAGAGGAGAGTGGAAATAGAGGCTTAACAAACAATGAAAAGCAGCTCATAGTTTACACGATGAGTTTACCGCAGGAAGAAGGAGATTCCACTGAATCTGTGCTGTGCTAGCTGGTTAACAAATGCTCCTCAGTCTTTAAAACAAACAAAATTATGTCTGTGAGTGTAAATTCCAGATGAGCTGTTTGATGAGCCTTTCACTTTGCTTAGAGATAAAGGTTGTGGGAAAGGGTCCACTGAAGCTGCATCCAGTCAAAGTGCCTCCAGCACAGTTGTCTTATTTCTTTCCTATTATTTTTAATTTTGTTTTCATCTAGGGTATGACAGAATGCTGTTCAGGTAGTGTTTAATTTAATTACTGACAAATATTCAGGTTCCATACCTGTAGTTTGTTAGTCTG
Source organism: Monarcha castaneiventris obscurior (assembly GCA_026261815.1). Taxonomy (NCBI): domain Eukaryota; kingdom Metazoa; phylum Chordata; class Aves; order Passeriformes; family Monarchidae; genus Monarcha; species Monarcha castaneiventris. Next base: position 16,296,521 of record JAMPIT010000434.1, on the reverse strand, counting down.
CCTGTTTTTGCTGAAGCTTAATGGGTTGCATAATTTTGAGAAAGTTGCTTTCAGATATTATAGGCTGTATGTGTTTCCAGTGGAAGCAGTTTCTTGTCCTACTGTAAAATTTAATTAACTAAAGTTTTGTAAACCATTAAAAGATATGCCACAGAATGTGGTTACAGAGAATAGATGCATATATTTTAAACTCTACTTTGAATATTAGTATATAAGCACGACATCAGAACTGTACTGAAGACCTGGTTGGTGTCCTATGCCTTGCTTGACTCTGAAACTTGCTCTTCTGAATGTCTTCAATCTATGAATGTTTTTTTATTTCTTTTTTCCTGCAAAGATATCAAAACCACAGGGATGTGTCCAATGGAAGTAAAGGTGCCTTAGCCGTGGCAACTTGTTGTACAGGAGGAACAGCTGTAACTCTGCCATGTTAGTCAAGCTTTGCCCTCATGGTTATTCATCTCTGCATCAGTATATTCTGTACAGCTGCTAGACTGGAGCTTACAGAGTTTCCTAGGAAGGCCTGACTGTCCCCTTTGATGTGTGTGGGGTGGCCAGAGGTAGCCCAGACCCCAGAACGTGGGCTGTTATTTAAGAGCCTAGATAATGCCCTTAGTCATAGGATTTAGTTTTAGTCCTGTCCTGTGAGGAGCAGGGAGTTGGACTCGATGATCCTCATGGGTCCCTTCCAACTTGAGATATTCTGTGATTCCATGTAACTCCTGGGTCAGGTTACATGTACTTGGGCATTGTTTTTGGAGGGAGGTATTTCAACAGCTGGCTTAGTTACATGTGTAGAGGACCCTTAGTGACTGCCTCAGGTTCAAAGCAGGCTTGCACATGAATGAACACTGGCAGAATGGTGTGGTGCTGTTCTCGTGTGAATTATGGTTTTGTTGCATGTATTTGTGTGCTCTGTACCTCGTGCCTGTCCTGTGCAAGGGTTGCTTTCTGTGTGTCTGGTGGCTGTGAGCTCTTCTGCCACTTGGGGTTCAAGAGTCTGTGTCAGTGCTCTGAAAAAGTGTTCAGATGATCTTTATACCTCCTCTACTCCAGAATCACATAAGACTTGTGTGGGTTTTTAAATTAGAATATAAAAAATAATTATTAATAATTGTATCTACATGAAACCAACAAAGTCAATAGGAGATGTCTGGTGATACTTGTCCCATTTTGTTCCATTACTCATGCTTCTGGTAGCATTTGTTGCAGGTAATATCTGCAGCAATTTCTAAAGCCCTCTTTCATCTAACTGAACATTTATCCTCAAGTTTCTCAGCATACCTGTCTTTGCTGCTAATGCCATCTCACTTGTTGAAACAAGCTTAGTGATCAAGGTTAATGAACCGTCTTGGTAGGGGTTGGAAGCTAGAAACAGAAGACTGAAGAACGAGGAAGATCTTTTCTATGCCCAGAAATGTGTTAGCAGAACAGGTTCACGGAGGGGGAGTTTTTGACAAAAGTTGTGATGGTTTTCATCGACTACAAAACTCTCAAGTGAACTGTCACCCTGTTTCCTTCGCTCGTGGTGCTTCCACTTTTCAGGCACCCTCTCTTTTTGCAAGAGCAAAGCTGCTTTGTCTTTTTGCTTGTGTAGGTGCTCCTAGATTGCGGCCTCTACAAACATGCTACAAATGCATCCTGCTTTAGCTGGTTCTAATTGCTTAGTGATTTATGAGAGATGCTGTGAAACAACATAAAATTAATTTTTCTTCTCCATTAATTCAGTTGTTATAAGCATTTGGGTTTACTCCTGTGGTTTCCCCTCCCTCACAATTTACTTTGAAAACCAAAGCTCTGCTGTGTTGTCCTATTGTAGCCTTCAGTGTTTCCTTCTCCTTTCTCTTCTAAGTAAATTGAAAAATTGTTTAGATTTAGAAAACAGGGAAAAAGATGCATTAAATGACAATCGTATAACGAAGGTAGGTGTACTAAATATCAGCGGCCTTTAACAGATGAAAGGAGAAGAGAAAAACCCCACTCTACACACTCTGGTAACTTGAAGTAGCTGCAATACTAAAACCAGTCCTGCAAAACACTCACGTGAATAATCCTTACTGGGGCAAGTAGTCCAACTGTTGCAGCACTGGTGAAAGGCAGTGGTCTGGCAGCTTTGAGGAATGAAGTTCTTTTTTTTATTAGCCGGGCAGGTTTCCCAACACACATTGCCTGGTCAGCGTGCTTAAACCCCGATCTGAAGAGGGAGGGATAAGCTTTTTCTCAGGCTAACAGGCACTTTGGTTTCCACAGATCACATAATTCTTGCTTGTATTTGGAAGCTGCCAATTAGCAAAAAGTAAAGGGAAATTCTGTAAAAAATTGCAGCTCTAATCCACCAAACTTGCCTCAGAGAACAACCTTGCTACACTCTGCAGATTCTGGAGAGACCATGCCCAAAGCCTGTGCCAGTTTGTGTTCCAGGGATGCTCACAGTCTCTGCATGAGGCCTGGGGAGCAACCTGTGCTCCTGCTTTCCTTGTCCACTGTCACTCGCTCTCCTCCTCAGGCTGCTTTCTAGGAACAGCTCCCATCCAGTTTGAGACCCTTTTACTTGATGCTGGTGAAAAATCTTGTAAAAAGCTTTTTGTGTCCATACACTGGGGGCTCCCAGGCCTGCCCTAACCCAGTACTTAATCACAAAGAGCAAGACCTGGTTTACTCAGAGGGCAAGGTCTGTAAACCCAGATCAGACCACCTCAAATTTTTTCATGCTCTGCAAGTGAATGCAGAATAATTTTTTAATGTCTTCTGCAAACTCTGTCCATGCCTCTCAGATGGAAGCAGACAACAGATAATCAAAACTATTGTGGTGTTTGTTTTCCAGACACAGGTAATTGGAACTTCAGGACTTCCAAATCAGCTGACCCAAGACTCTACCCTTCCACCAAAAGAGCTGTCAGCAGTGCAAGATGTAATCCAATTCGTGGACAGGCTCCAGGGGCAAGTAGGACTCAAGGTATGTTTCACAGCTGTTTGAGCAGCCACTGTTTGTGGGAGAACAGTGATTAGATTGCAGAATGTGGAATTGTCCAGGGTTTACCTACAAGTTTCATCAGGTACCAGTACCAGCAGTGTTGAAAACTGTAGCAGCAGTCCTGGTTGGCAGAAGGTGGCATATCAGCTGCTTGCACATGATCCAGTGCCATTTGGAAAAAGCTTGAATTGCCTTCGGTAAAAATACCATGATTTGGTCTACTCGGGATATGCTTCTAGTCAGAGCAGTCAAAAGCAGGCAGCTTTAGCACCTTCTGTGCAGCAGGCAAGAAGGGCTGCATGAAGCATGGCCTCTGTTGTACAGGAGTGGTGTGTTCTCCAGTGGGTGTTTGTGGCAGCTGTTACTGGATTTTAACATCAGGTAATGGACAACGAATTGACCATTACTGAGACTGTGAGCTGCATAAGGGTGCTTGCAGAAGTCAGACCAGATCTGGAGGTTTTCTGGCACCCTGCTAGTCACCTTTTTTGTTCTGTGTCAAAGCGCACTTCATTGAAAGAGAGGTATTGTCTGAAATGTTTCTTTCTCCGGCTGCGTGGCTGCTAAACATGTGGGTCTTGAGACGCTTAATACAGCTGGCATCTTCTGATGCGGCTTCAGCTGAAACAGTCATGGGGGAGGGAAGACAGCCCTGCGTGGAAGCTCTTCCCGCTGGTACCGGGGCTGCCTCGGGGAGCTCCTCGTGGGCCCGCTGGCCCTGCTGGCCGGGCCCCACCATCGCGCCGAGCCGTCGGTGCCGGCCCGGGCGGAGGTCGGGCTGGCTCCCCGCCCGCCCTGGGCAATGGCAGCACCTTCCGCGGCCCCGGCCCCGCTCGGGGGCCGCAGGGGCCCCGCGGCCGCCGCCCCTGCCGGAGCCGTGCGCTGCCGCGGGCGGGCGCGGGTCCCGCAGCCGGGCCGGGGCCGCGCCGGAGGGCGGCGGTGCCGGGCGTGGGGCGCGGGGCTGGCGGCGGAGCGCGGGGGGTGCGGGGGCGGGGGGGGTGTGCAGCTCTCGCTAGCGCTGCTTGTGGTCACAGCCAGGCAAGCTCACATCCCATCTGGATCACGCTCGCTCTCTCCCTTCTGCTTTCCTACCATAGAGTTGCGCTGGAAACAGAAGATAGAGGGAGTGTAGGAGCTCGCCATCTCCAAGCGATCTACATTGGGAAAAACATGGAGTCGGCTCCGGCAGCCCCCGATCCAGCAGCCAGTGAGCCGGGCAGCAGCGTCTCCGAGGCGGCCGCCGGCGCCAGGGACACCCCGGTGAACCTGGAGCCTGCCCGGAAAAGCGATGCGCCGGCTCCCGTCCGCAGGCAGAGCTACTCCAGCAGCAGCAGCAGCAGAGGTAGGGAGACTTGGGGAAGGGGGAGGGGGCCGGGGGAGTGGGATCGGTGGGTGGGTGGGAATAGGAAGAGGGGGGTAAGAGACAAGGGGGAAATGCAGCAATTTAATCCCCTGGTTTATTGCTCGTGCTTGTTGAAGCCGCGCACGCAAACAAGCCGGGCTTCTACCCCCTGCAAAACCTTGCAAACTTTTATAGCTTCTTTTAATTGCTGCAGGAGGAGGGACAAATGCAATGAAAATATTGAGCAGTGTTTGGTGCTCTCCTATCTCTCTCGTTTATTGCCCGTGGTATCCGGATGGGTACTGTGCCCCTGAAATTACATAATTTTATAAATATATAAAGCAACAGCGGGAGTATTGGGATTCAAGGGAACAAACTTTTAAAGCTGCAGTGTCCTTCCTCCCTCCCTTTTTTCTCCCCCTCGTCTGTCTCCTTTTGACAGTTTCTCAACTGGTGTGCTGTGGCTTGTTGTGAATGGGGGATCTGTGATTAAACAGGAGATTTGCGGTTTGCGGGTGACTTATTCACTCTCTTGCGCGCTGTTTTCCCTTAATTCATTTAAGTGTATCTTAAAAATGATTTCATCGCGGAGCGGATGATCTCGTAGCTGCTGTTGTTGGAGGTGCACAACTTCGCACAGGGTCTCTGCGCGCCCGAGGATTCTCTTCCCGCTCCCCGCCGGCCCCCGAATAAAACGCCGCAAACAAACGAGCCCCCCTCTTCTTGCGCCAGCTGTCAAAGCCCCCTCCTGCCTCAGGTTGCGTTTCGGAGTCGTGCGGGTCAGCTCCGGAGGTGCTCAGGGCGGCTGAAGTTTGGCGTCAGCGCGCTGGCGGCCGAGCCGCGCCGGCGGCGGGAGGGCTGCGCGCTGCCGGGCGGAGCGGTGCGGGGCCGTGCGGGGCGGGCTGCTCCCGCTGCGGGCACCCACAGCGGCCCGGCTTCAAACACCGCCGGAGTTTGCCGAGACGTGCGAGAGGGAGGAGGCTGCGGCTTTAATTACTTGTAAATAATTTATGAAGCGTTGCTCCTACAAGAGGGGGGGAGCGCGCTAGAGAGGCTTCGCTCGGTAAAATCCCTCGGTGATGGGGAAAAATGAATTAAATAACGCTATGTAATAATACACACGGCTGTTGAAAGAAATGACGGGCGGAGAAAAGTACGTGCCCGCCGGGAGCGCAGCCCCCTCGGCGGCCGCCGGCGGGGCTGGGGCAGCGATGCCCGGCCGCCGGCGGTGGGGGAGACCGTCGATCCTCGGACGGAGGGGGTTTGGGTTGTAGGTTGGAATATGGCTGATCATGTGTTGGCTTGTGTTTTACAGTATTTTTCCCCTTTTGGCCACACCCCCCCTTCCCAGGCAGCTTCCCACTCAGGGAATCCGCGTACAGTAAAAGCCATCGAGATGACACACGCCGAAACATTTAATTAGAGGCGATTTGCGAGCAGGGAGCGCGCCGTTCGGCGGATGCCGAGGCGAGGAGGAGCGGGCTCGGCCGGAGGAGGCCGGGTGGCCACGGGCGTGTGCGCAGGGAGCGTTTGGCTGCGCGGGGTATATTTAGAGCTTGCGAGAGTGGATTTGGAATGCAAGCGCCTTATGTAACGAGGTTAATCAGAAACACTGGAGAAAATTTCCTTAATTTGTCGGGGAGTTTTCTGGATGTTTGCGGAGCCGGCCGTAGTTGGCGGGTGTTACACAACGCCCCCCCCTCGCGGCTCCCCGGCCCAGCGCTCCGGCGGCGCGGGCAGATGGTGCTGCCGGGGAGCGGGGCCGGCCGCAGGGAGCCGGCAGCGGGCTGCGCCGCGCTCGGCGAGGGGGGCAACTTTGGGATCCCATCAATTATGTAACGCTCGGCTGTCGCTCCTGTACGGATGCGAAAAGGAGAGGAGGGTGCTGGGAAGCCCGGGCGGCTCCGGCGGCGAGGGTGTTTTCTTGGCGGTCCCGAATTGTTCGGGCTCTGGTACTGCTAACCTGCTGACCCACATGTCCCTCCTCCCCCGGGACTCGCTGGGGAAGGGGGAGGGGGCCAGGCACTCCAGGCACACGCTGCCGCTCGCCCAGTCGCCGCACGCAGGCAGGCACTGCGTTATGTAACAGTCTGAGTGGGAAAGCGAAGGTCAGTGATGGAGGCATCCCCGGCAACACAATGGCCAGAGCCCTGCGCGCTGGGGGCTTTGCAGGCTGTAAAGCGAAATAAAGCTCGCGGCGGTAATTGGCGTGTGGCTTGGAAGGGCTTGGGAAGGGAGAGGGGAGAAGGAAAAGGAGAGTGGCAGGGATTTGGGGGAAAAAAAAAAAAAGTGTTTGGGTTTTTTCGGATGATGTAATGGAGTTGGCAGAAAATACAAGTCTACTCCTAGAGTGCAAGCAGTAAGAGAATTGGAGCTGGCATTCTGTGCTAATGTTGCATAAATTAGTGTATTGGAAGTAAATTGACCTATACAATACACACCAGCTGATTGTGCCCTTCTAATAGTTAAAGCCTACAGATACAGAACCATACAGGAAAACATGACAATGACAACATTTGGCCTCCTTGAAGTCAGGACTTGATGGATGGATTAGGTGTTAGGGTTCCCTGTAGACTTGTAGGTTTGGGGTTTTTTTATTAATCTTAATTTTTTATTATTATTGTTTTTTAAGCTATTGAAATAGCACTTGATTTCTTGCTTTTTTTTTTGTTTTTAGTGGTCCTTTATATCTTATGGCAACAATGTGACCTTAATGTGTGACTAGTATAGGTGAAATTATTTTTAGAACTGCTAGCTTATAAGCTCGGATGTTCAGCTGTGTACTGAGTTCAAAAATTTACCTGTTTGGGTCACAATTCTGCCATGTGTTGTAAGCAGGCATCTCTGGACTGTCATGCGACCTGTGTGGAAGAGAGATACAAATACATAGATACTTAAGTATATGTACACATTCATACACCTCTCCAACTGTAAAAATCCATATTTTTTGACTAGGCAGACACTGCAAATACTTGTTTCATATCCTTTATTTTCTTAGCTGCACATGCTGCAAAGCTGCTTTGATACTTCAGGGATTTTAATAACCAGTGTATATAAGGAATGAAGAAAACAAAATTAAAGAGAGGACTGTTGATGGAGAAGTGGGAAAAGTCTGCTGTGGAACAAATTCTTAAGTGAAGCTTTAGTTATTATAATGCTATCATTTCAAAATACTTTATTGCTTGATATGCAAACCTGTTTGTACCGCCAGATCCTTACATAACTTGGTTTTTATTTTGCAGACGTTATGCTGGTTTTGTTGCTGTGTAGAACACTTAACTTGAAAACATAAATTCTGAGTTACCAAAAGCACCTTTCAGATGGGGAGTTGTTACCTGATATATTTAGTATGTGGGGGCATGCATGCATACTTGCATGCTTTGAGAAATTCCCTGCAGTCTGATATTAAAACTGATTGTTAGAAGATTGTCACCATACTGGAAAAAGCAGGAAATGGATAAAAAGCCTGGTTTTCCCCCAGAGGGATGTTTTTACTGCTGACAGTAATGGTTAAGGTTTTCTGAAGACCAGTCACTGACCAGCAGGTTGAATTTCAGTCAGAGTGTGTGTGTGTTCTGCAACAAGGGTTTGTGGTTTGCCATGCTTGGTAGAAGGAATGCTTCCCTCACCAGCTCTGGCCCTGGATTGTGGCTTTTATTGCCATTTATTTCACTTTGCAGGCTTTGACGTCCATGGAGTTCTACCCATGCTGCAGTCTAAGGCTTAATATTCTATTAGTCCCCCTAGAAATAGCTGTAATTGAATAAACTGTATTTTAGTAGAGATCTACTGTCTCATTAAAAAGCAAAAGTACATAAAAAGCTTTTAAATCTGATAAAAAATGCTCGGTTTGTTTGGAACTGAGCTCTTGGTCTCAGCGGTAAGTTAAGAGGGGATGTCTTGCTGAAAAATATTTAAGACAGCTCTTACATCATTGGATGATGCTGTGTGCAAATATTTTTAAGGTGCTTAATATTTAATAGTAGAAATCTGTAGCTGTGTAGGTACTTGTTCTTCTTCTCTTGCTGTTGAGGTTCTGAGTGTATTTGCTGTTTTCCAGAACCCTTTGGAATTTTTTATCACGTTGTCTGTTTATCCTGATCCTGTCTCTACTGGTAGATTGTGGCATGTTGCTTTTTGTGCTTTATTTTAATTTGGGTGATGCTCCACAAGTAGGGATGTGACATCACTAATAGTGACAACAATAGGTTTGTGGTGTTATTTTCTTTAAAAGTACTGGTTTTTTTTGTTTTTTTTTTTTGCTTGATTTTATCCCTTTCTGAATTTAGACTCTTCTACAGAGCAGTCACAATACGAAATTTTGTGGGTGGTTTTCAGGAGGACTCTTTGAATTTTGTAAATTTGGATATTTTCTGCAGATTCCTTTTTCTCGTCATTGAGGACTGTTCTGCTTGCACCACTGATTTAGTCCTATTTTGGTAGATGATATGTGCTTTGAATCCTTTAAAGTACAGCATTGTTTTAAATGTTTGTAGCATAGGAGCAATAATAGCAGCAGTATGTTGTTCTCCTAGGAACAATGCAGTTCTCTTATTTCAATAAACCGTAACCTATTCTCTTATTTTATTTGCTTGAGAAACATCTCAGGAGCTCATAAACCAGTATGTAAATACTGTTATCATTCAACCAAATGCTGTAATTTTACTAAATAAAGAACATGTTTTGTAATGGAGATTAACGGGCTGTGTGACAATTTCAGTTTTGGGTATAGCACTGCATCTGAATGGAAAGGGCAATTTCAGCTTTGGGAGGTTTTCTTTATTTTTTTTTCCTGCTTCTGATATTTGTTTTTTAAGCTACAAAAATGTGTGTTGGGGAAAATCTGAAATGACTCAGTCAATTTTATTGGATTTAATCTGAGAGCTATCCCAGTGAAAAAGGGAAAGGGGAAAAAACCCAACCTCATTTTAAATTACTGTGATATCTGTAGCACTCTTGAAATTAATTTGGGAATAGGTGATCCATTCGTTACTGAAATATTTTTAAGAGCATGTTTTCAGTGACACACAGTTGTAGGAACAGATACTAAAAAAATTTAAAAAATTCAGATTGCAGTGTGTCTAAATGCAGTGGCAGGTCCGGGTGCCGTGTAACTCAGGGGTTGTGTCCAGGCTCTGTGCTCGCTGCTGCACAGGGAGCAGAGGGGCTGCAGTGGCTGCAGCAGCTGCTGTCACCCAGCTGTAGAAGGCAGGGAAGGGAAAGGGGAATGCTGGGCCCTGGTAGTTTGCAGGAGCTGTCAAAATGCAACAGTGCACTGACTCAGGGCCTTCCATTCCCGTGCTGTAAGGCTCTTGTGACCAGCTCAGCTGTCTGTCCATCCCAGGTGTTTTGGTAAGAGGCTGCCTGTCGTCCCAGGGCCTTTGGGTGGGATGCTGGAGTGGGGAGCAGGGTCTGCTTCTCAAGAGGAGCTGAATTCTTGTCCTCTGTCACACTTTTACCTGGACCCGAGCTTGCTGTGGAGGTTCTGTAGTTTTCTGTGGCTTTGGCAGACGAGGAAGTTCTGGTGGGTAAAGTGTTGAAGAAGCTTCCTGAATATGTGGAAAAATCCACACTTCATATGCAGATTTCTGCTATCTTGTTTTCTTTGACTTTTTTTTTCAAGTATCTTGTGTTTCACCTATTGCTGAGGCTGTCTTTGTAGCCCTGATAACCATTTCTGGAAATGGACTTTACAGAGCTGTTGGTTTTATGTATACTCACAGCTGGCAGACAGTTCACTCATCCATACCTGCACAGATTCTTACAGATATGTGGAGGAGGGCCCTGCAGAGCAGAGCTTGAATCCCCTACTGTCACTAGATCGGTGTTGCACATTTGGTGTCAGAAACAGATCACACTTCATTTTTAGGATTGGTTTTTTTGGCCCCAGTATTCTAAAGGAGGCTCTTCTACAGCTTTGTTGTTCTGATGATTAGAAGCCTTTTCACTTCCAACTAACCGTGTTCGTGATCAATTAGCTCACTTGCTTCTTTAAATGTTTTCTATAAAACCTCCTTGGACTGAAAATGAAGAAGAGCCTGGTATTTTGTGATAGCTGAACTAACAGTGAGCTCTGTTCTATGACTCACAGTTTAGCACTTCAGCATATCTGTTGTAGATGGTCTGTGCTGATAGAAACATGAGAACAGCTTGGGCTGTGTGTCATGAGGAGTTAATTGTCTAATTTCTTGAATGTAAAGGTTGTGAATTATTCTTCATGCCATTATCTGAAGTCTCATCTGGGTATGTTTCATTCTTGGCAACAACTGAGCTCTTCAGAGACTAAGTGTATTGGGGTGTGTATTTTCATGAAGAAATGGTGGGGCTTATTTTACAGCAGTTTAATCTTATAGTTTAGCCTCATTGCACTGTTCATTTGGAAGGATCCCCAGGTGTTTTAAACACTATCGGGAACCATTTTGCTTATTACTGAAATCCAGCCACTTCTTGTGTGGAATCTGACAGCTGTTTAATGGTGCTCAGCCATGCTAAGCAGATCAGAACGGAAAGTGAAGAATACCATACCTGATTGAAACACTCAGAGGGATTTTGGATACAGATAATATAATTATCTGCATTGGAATTGGGTCAAACAGCTCTATTCCTGTAGAAAATTACTAGATGTTTTCAGTGGCAGTGTATGGTCAAGAAATTGGTTTGAAATACCTTCCTGAAAATGATGCCCCCAGCAGTGAGATAATCGAAGATCCTGCTGCTTACCCTATTGTGATCACCAGTTGCAGAATGATCAATTTTTTCTTCAGGTATTTCTGGATGTATTAATTGTTTGGTCCCATGCTGGTATGTGAAATCTTATAAACCAGGGGGGATGCCTGGGATGTTGCAGGTCTTGCTTTGTAAAGCAAATTTCTTTACTGTTGAGTTCCTTAAATAGTGAGTTGCTGTCTCTGAAATGGGCTCATATTCACAGAGGTTTTAAAAATGGTTCTAGGGGATCACTTGACACTAAGCCAGTAGGGAATGGGGGAGGTGAGTGTCACAGCCTTGTCAGGATATTGGTGATGATGGGGAAAATACAGCTCTTTTCCAGTTGTCTTCAATTTCACTTCCATATAATCCAGCAAAACAGAGTATAAACAGAAGATCTGCAGAGGAACAGAAGTCAAAATTCATGATCAACTGAATGTACATGAATTTCCTAGTAATAATGACCAACTGCAGAGTCTTTCATTTGTAATTTAATCTAATAATTTCCATGCACTTCTAAAGGAACACGCTATGAAGCTGGCAACTTCTGAGAAATTGCTGTGCTGTTACAAACAGCATTTGAGCTGGCATTATAACAGCATGATAGATAGCGAGATGGAGAACAAAGTTAGTGTGGAGACTGAGCTGAGAGAAATTGCCAGCAGAATGTGAGAAAGCAGAGTTGGATTATGATAACCTCCCTTGTAGAATCAAATTAAACCGTTTTTAAAGGCTTTGTTGGTTTTTAGTTTGTGGTTGTACTATGTATTTACTTCACATGGGTGCAGGAGATTAATGAGGCAGGTGTAGTGATCATGGGGTGAAAAACTGTGGTGCTGCTGTTCTTTTTAAATGTTTCATTTCATACAGACTGTGGGATATTTACAGCATTAATTAACAATGTCTATGTGCTTTAGTTCTGCAACTGTTGAAATGGATTGAAAGTGTTTAATATGCAGAGACGATGGAAATTATAACTCCTAGAAGGAGGTTGGACAGAGAACCCCCTCTGCCTTTTCTTTTTTTTTTAATTACTCTTATAAATATCTTTTAAAATGGCATGCTTGTCCAAAGAGGTAGTTTGTGTGAAAAATGGGGAATATATGGCCAGGAACTCTGCAGCTAGTTTTGACAGTATGGCTGAAAGAAGACAGAAGGAAAAAATAATCAAACCCCAGAGACGGATCAAATAGCTAAGTGCTGTTGAGTGTGCATCCAGTAGCATTGCCACTCCTGACTTGTGAGAGGAGTTTTTGCTACAGTTATGTAGAAGTATATGCCATGCACTTCTGAAAGAAATATATATGCAAAACTGTAGACACCATGGGGAAGACTTAAATTATGTATTAGTAGAGCCTGGCCTGACTCTTTTGGCACTGAAGCAAGGTCTGTTAGATACAGTCAAGGATAAAACCAAGGCCAAGACTTGTGAAATACTGATTATAGGGTTTGTTTTATTCCTGTAGTGGAATTATGAGAATACTTTAAAGGATGAATTCCCCTCATAGTTTCTCTTCAGATGTAGACGTAGGAAAAAATGCCTTTTTATGAACTAATAGATGACTTTGCCAAAGTCTGTACCAAATGTAAATCAGAGGCCTCTGCTGCATTACATCTTTAACTAAGAGTAGAAAGGTGAGTTTAAACTATTTCTTTGTAAGAAGCCTTGAAATTTGATAAGACTGGCTAAAAATACAGCTTTTGCTAATACTTTACTTGAAGTAAAAAAACTGTCAGCATAAAGCATCGCCTAAATCCTGTGTATATTAAAAAATAAAATAAAATTGAACCAATCTCAAAGGAAACTAGGGCATATCAAAAACCTCTCTCTGTGTCCTGCTTCATTTGTGTAATCTTCAAGAGGAGTTTTGTTAGTCATTTGTGTTGTCATTATACAAGTTAGGAAAGGGTCCTTTACTGCCTGGGTTGTTAGAGAGGCCTTTAAAAAATTCTAATGAAGTGTATTCTGAACTGTTGACATCTTGTGTGGAGTCGGAGTGCTTCTGAGATAATACATGGAAGTCAGTTAGAAAGAGCACAAAAGCAGCTCTTTCCAGGACTGATGCTTGGAGGAATAATGGACAAAGCAATGTGTAGTGGTGTTGTACTTTCAGTCCCTAAGCAGTCTTGCCAATCCATCAATAGCCAGACAGGCTTTACACTGGGAGAGTCTTTAAAAAACCGAAGCACTAAGTTGTTTCTAGAGATTTCATTCCCACTCAGCACTCCTAACGTCTGTAAAGGTATGTTATTTTCTGCTGGAATCAGGTGTATTTTTAAGAAGTGAAGTGATGTGATTTTCGTGAGTGTGAATGTGCCAGAGATCAGTTTAGGTCAGTCATATGTTGGCAGCGTGAAAGCCACCCTTGGCTATTAGAAGTGTTCTGCTCTGCTGGCAGAAGGCAGGACCCTGTGACAGTTTGTGTGTGGTTAATACTAAGCATCATGGATGATTCTGTTGCTGTCACTGACAGTACTTCAGTGTAGGGCAAAACTAGGGGTGCATGTGTAGTAAGGATTGAGAGAGAGCTGCGAGTGATGGAGAACTTCACTGGGAAATGGTTTAAGAAAAAGAAGAGATTTTAGCACCAATGAAAATGACTCTGGATAAAAGATGAATTAACTGTAGTTTTCACGGTAGGTAGGGCTGCGTGAGCAGTTGTAATTATTTTGGCAGATACATTGTTACCCTGCTATAATTTTGCTTTCAGGATCATATTGTGGCTCCATTGCTGGAGAAGAATTTGTATCCCTATTTCAGAACAGCTGTTAGGAGATGAGCAAGAATTTCCTCAGGTACAGAGCCTGAGTTGCACTTATCTGTTGCTCTATATGGAGTGTGTTTGCTAAGTTTATTGAAGGTTTTAATTTGTAGCTGCTGACATCTTATCTCTATTCTTAAAACAATCAAAAAGTCTGTTTTGTGATGGAAAAAATGAAAGGTAAGGTGAACAGATTGTAGGGATTTAGCTTCAGGAAATCTAGTGAGCTGACTGTTGAGGTGGCCTGCCTTATTGGCATTTCTCTCTCTCGATATTGGCTGCCTCTAACATGGTTTGATCATAACTGAATTATTTCCATTTTTTTGTTTTGCTTTGTTTTCCAGGTAAATCACACCTTGGCCACTTGGCCTCCTTTTAGAGATTCACAATTCTAGTTCACGAGAAGTTGTAGCTGTTAATTTTTTGGATCGTAAAACCCCACTGAAATTACCAGGCCAGGTCAGCAGTGTCCCAGAGATGCTTTAGTGTGACAGGTAGTGTAGTATCTAAGGCTGTGCAAAAGAACAAAGGAAGATTTTTTTTTTCTTTTTGAAAGGGCAGCAAAATTCTTCCAAAGTTCTAGCTAGTCGTTAACTTTCCACAGCAGTGCTCAAGGCAGTCCGTCACTAAAAACTTTGCTTTCAGTTCTCCAAAGAATGCTCCCCCATACAACATTCACCTTAGAGAGGATAAGGACAAAAGATTCTGGTGAAGCCAGGATCAGCAGGGCAGCTAGGTTTACAGATAACCACGGGCTTCCATTTAGCAAGCTGTGTTAGGCCTCAGTGTTGGGTTTCCAGCGTTCCCAAGTCCACCTTCTTGTTGTTTTCAGCCCAGTTTAGAGACTGTAGAAATGGCTTGTCACAGATCTCTGCAATTGGCAGTTCTCCTCAGAATTTCTTCCACGTATCCTTTGTTTTCTTTGCCACAGCAGAAGTTCAAAGCAGAATGTCTTTAGGGATTTGAGAGCAAATGATCACAAGTGGTGAGGTGGGGACTCATGCCAATATACTGAAAATATTTTGTTGCATTGCTTTTCTCTGCACACAGCAGAACGCACACTGGAAGCAAACTTGGCTCTGGAAAGGCAGCAATAGAAAATGTAAAAACAAACCCAGAAAGGAAGTAAATGAAGCCAAAGGAGGGAGCAGGGTAGTTTTGGGTAATGAACAGTAAAAGAAAGATGTGGAACTTAAGGAAGAAGTGTAATGAAAGGACACAAAAGAAAGATGACTGATTTGGAGAATGGCCTGGAAAAAAACCCCAAAACATTTGGAAAAGGGCTGGAGCACTGGGGGAAGCTACAGTGTCTGCTGAGAGGAGGGGAATTTACTGCCTTATTGCCTCTGTGCAATTAATATATTCTTATTCTGTGATCTTGTCTTTGCTGTGGAATGTAATAAAATGTGCATGGTGTGGTCTCAAACAGTTGCCTCAGATTTGCTTCAGCACCCTATTGTTTCCAATGAGCTCTGACTAAATGCTTTTGCCATAGATGTTGTGCTAATGTGTTATATGAATTATTTGTCTTATCTCAGTCCTATGAAATTAGAAGCCCTTTCCCACAGTGTGTTAAGCAGATTAAAATGAAAGCCTGTTTTTATGGTCCAGCAACAGTGCAAATATTTGGGAAAAAAAATAAAGGAAGGAAAAAGAGTTGTGAACTAACAGTGGGGTGCTGTGAGGACTCTTTATGAAGCAAACACATTTTGTCACCTAAATGGTGAGATGATAAGTTCCAAGCTTCCCTTGAAAAGGTTTATTCTGTTTTCCCTGGTGCCTTAGATCAGGGGGAAGAGTTTGGGATTGGTAGTTTCTCCTAAGATACCTGTTGTTGTTGTTGGCATTTGACGTTAACTTGTGAGGCATAGCTGAAGAAGTTCCTTCTTCAAACCCTTTCCAGTGACTTGAGAGCTGCATGTACTTTGTTGTAGGCAGTCCTGGGACAGAATTTGGGCTCTTTGGAAAAGCACTAACATAATATTAGAGGCTACTACCAACTGGTTTTTGTTTGTAAGAGAAATTTAAAGTAGTCAAGTGATGGTACACATGAAATGTGGGACTCATGTTACTCTGTGTCTTGAATTCCTGTCTTGTGTCCCTTTTTCCTTAAGAGCAGAATATATTTTAGTTACAGGAGTATTTTATTTATACTGGCTTACTTTAATCTTAGTGTCATAACATTCCAAGATACTTTCTAACTGCTCTCTTTCCTACCTGTGTGGTATTTGTCACACAAAGTCTAAAGCTATAATGAAATCATTGTGGACATGATGTGCTTAAGACAAAAAGAGTACCTTCCTGTGTTTGGGCAATAGCTTAGTTAAGGCATCACATGTTACTGTAATATATGTGAGGGGACGGTGTAATATGTGAGAGGGGACAGAGTAATGGTGTGATGTCAGAGTGAGCTTTTTATGTTTTCTGGACTCTGTTCACATTTCATTCATTCCTCTTATTTCCCTGCATGGAAATAAGAAATAGGATTGCATGTTGCTACATCAGAAACGTTGCTCCTTCAGGCCTATTCAGGTCATGATCAGGGTTGAGAAGTCTTGGAAGTGCTTATGGGCCACATTCTATGGAGATTTATGCTGAGATGTGTTGAGTTTCAAGTAGTGGGGACACAAAAAGGCAGGTGTAAGAGAGGTGACCCATTATTTCCCTGTCTGTGGATTAAGTTAGCGGCACCAGACCATTGCAGTGCCATAGAAGGTACTTGAAAGTTTGACTTTTTAGGTGTTAATTTCCCCCAGAAGGACAGCTATGAAGAAGTTTGGCATTTTTCCCTGTGCATGTTGGACAAGGAGGCAGCAGCTGTGCCTTAATGGTTTTTCTTCTTGCCCAGCATCTGGTGTAGGTGTCCTTTCGTCAGAGCAGCTCCATGCACGTGTCCTGGGATACCTGTGGGTTTTGTTGGCCCAGGAATTGAAAGATCCACACTCTCACTGACACTGCAGTCTGAACTACTGGTGTGGGTGCAGCTATGCCAGCAGAAGGGAGCATTTATCAGTTTGTCGTGTGTCTGAGTGTAGCAAAACCAGCATAATTGTTTTGGGCTTTTTCCTTAAAAATTGCGCTCTATTAAGTGATAGCTTGGCATGCTGGAGGTAGGTGGGGGCTGGGGAGGGGGCAACTTAATTTCTCATTGCTGTGTTAGCAGAGGCTCTGCTCTACAGGCAGTGCTTAACAATCCTCAGGAGATTGTAGGGATCTGTCTCTGCTTAGCCCTTGTCAAGGTGCAGTTATGCCACTGCTGGTCAGCAGAGGTACGTGGTTTAATTTGTATGAAAGACTTCAGATCCCCCAGCAAACTGGACACTACGGACCTGGGGTGTGCCACAAAAAGATTTTGCTCTGTGTTATGTATTAAAACTTGATGAGAAATAGATGAATGGCAGTGGTAGGGGGTAGCAGTATTCCTTCTTTTGGTGAAAGTTCTTACGTGTTGTAAGCATTTTTCAGCATACTTTGACCAGAGAAACTTGGTTTTAGTCTGTCTCAGGTAGTGTCTGATTTTTGCAACCACATTTAAATGTAAATGTAAGCAGTTGATGTTTTTGTGTAATGCTGCCATCTCTATGTGATGTCTTGCCGTAAAAGTAAATATTTCTACATTACTGTTTTCCAGTGTGATATTTTAGATGTAAACACATGGCTTTTGATTTGCCTTTATTTTTTTTTCGTATTTTTCCAGCGTGTTTTAAGCAGGGAGACTTAAAACTGCTGGACATTACTGAGGGAAAAGTTTTATAGATATAAACCAAGAATGTATAGCGAATAATTAAGCTATATTAAAATTAAAGCATTAGGGATTTCTAATACCTTTAAGGTAATTTAAATTTAAAACATTCTTTAGATTTAAATCATATGAAGCTATTCTGCATGACTTCCACCAGTCTTTATTAAGGACTAAGCACTCTACTTGCCAACTTTTAGAGATTACGTTTTTATTGGTAATTTGTCTTCTAATGTGCAGTTAATAGCAATATGGCAATCTTTCCGTTTTGCAAAATCAGGTAGGCTTCTGTCTGTAGAGAGGTTTCTGATACATGTAAAAACACTTTATTCAAGGCATTGCCATAACAATTAGCCTCTTCACGTTTTCCTGAAAGAGAATTTGGAGGAAATAGTGCTTCCAATGACACAGATGTGGTTATTAATTAGTTTCCTATTGCTGTTGGATTTTTCTCATCAGTATTCCAAATGGGAAGGTAGCCATTCTCTCACATTTGTTTCAAACCCCACATAGTGTGGATGTGATTTTCGGACTATCCTGTTTGTTCATCTGGTTACTGGTGCCCAGAGTTTCTGTGCTCAGCACGGTGGGACAGGGCACTGAAATGTCCATACTTTATGTTCTTTTGTGCTGCAAGAGGTTCCTTAGTTTGTCTCTGGTAAGAGTCCTTACTCTTTGAGTTACCGAGTGGGAAAGGTCTTGCAGGAGAGCACGAAAGCAAGAGCCACGAACTCTGTTTCAATTCCTTGCCAGCAGTGTCTCCTGTGGTTTAGTCTACCTGGTGAAATCCATACCAAGAAATTGAAATGGATCATTGGGCTTTAAGACCTTCTTTTCTCTGGAACTCCCTCCCCCTTTGGACACAGCTGTGTCTCTTCCACACCCCCCTCACCAAGTTCACCTGCAATGTGACCGTGGCAGTGCTCGGGGACCAAAGGGTGTTGGGAGGGCTCTGGTTTGGTGGTGACACCAGGCACCAGTGCAGGTTCTGAGCTTAAAATGCAAGTGTTGGCTCCACATAAGTTGGTATCATTAGCCATCAAAGACTGTTTAATGTGAACTGGAGTTTCAGATCTGAAATGTGGAAAGAATTGAAATACAGTGTGTTATGTAACTTTAAGTTGCTAATATGCGGTTGTGTTTCAGAGAAGGATTAAGGGCAAATTTTATCCAAAGGCACTTTCAGGAACTAGAGATATCCAAAATATTGTTAGTCATCCTTTCAGCTTTTTATTAGCAGTATCTTGCTGAGACAGGTAATTGTTAAAATGGGAAAGGAGGTCTGGTTGGTGGTTCCAGTCCGAAGCTGTGTTCAAGTGAACCCTTCCCAGCTAAGGGGAGATAGGTCACTGCTGTGGGCTTTAGCCAGAGAAACAAACCTGAGATCTGCTTTTTGCTTCATGTGTTCAGCACTGGAGAAAGCTGTGTTTGATAGACTTTGGAATAAAAAGGAGGTTTGTGTACCCTCCAGAAGCTGGAGAAGAGATGGAATCCTGGCTGTCTATAGGAATGGACTCTTCTCATATCAACCCCCAAAGCAATAGTTACCCTAATGGAATGTTGCACTGTGCATGGTGCACCTTGTATTTCAAACACAGATCAAATTCAGCAGTAGGTTTGAAATGGAGCTGAGCTTCCAGAAACCAGCCCAAATGTCAACAAAAGCCCTCCCATCTTAGGATGAGGAGCCTGAATTGAGGCATCATGCAAATCCTGTTAATAATGTAATGACTCTCCATTAATTCCCATCGCTGTTATGTCAGTTGATTTTCAGCTACTTGATCCATCATCATTTTGTCAGTTGTACTGAAGACTCTTTTTATATTCAGCTATTAAAAATGGTTTAGGTTTCTGTTGATTCTCTAATATTTGCATCTTTCCTGAGATTACCGATGTCTGAATTAAAGTTCCCATTATAGGAGTAGAAGAATCTGCTGAAATTCTTTTTCCATACTTCCTCTCATGTACATGTTGTCCTTTTGGAGTAGGTTGTACTGCATCCCGAGAGATTAGGGAAGCTTCCGGTCTCCTTCCTGTTTGAATCTTGCTAATGCAAGTGTTACCAAGATATTATGTGTTAAATATGCAGCAAAGCAACATTGATTTCTTTCAATCTTTTCTGTATGGTGGAAGGAAGCAGAAGAGGTTTTACTCTGAGCATTTATCACACCCAAGTGGGCGTGGGAGTAATTTTTCTAACACAAGAATTATTTCTAAAAATGTGCTTATATTTATTCAAACAGTTTGTTTCAGCTTTCGTTTCTGAGCTGAGCTGGTTTCTGAAGAGCTCTTTTTCCAACATGAAATGGTGGGAGCTGATGGATATTAAAATTTAAGTAAAATATTTTTAGTCCTGGAGGAAAGGTGGATCATCAAGAAAAGAAAATAAACATTGCTTAATTGATAGTGACACATGTGCTGTGTTTGCTTTCATTGAACAGTTGTGAAAATTCATCTCCTCTTATAGGTCTGTGTCATTCTGAAACTCTGAGCCCTTTTTATAAATGGGATCTGTAAGATTTTCTGTATTTTAGATTGAGTGCCCATTTGGAAGATGGAGGTGCCAGGGTAGGTACTTCCTTCCCTTAAGGGTGGGCCACACACAGTAGAATTCAGAAACTGGAGATATCCAAAACGTTGTTAGTCATCCTTTCAGCTTTTTATTATCTCAGTAGAATTAACCAGCTGCATTAAGCTGTGAAGGTTCCATTCAAAGCATTTAACAGGAAGCTTTATCAAGTAATTCTAAATGAGTGAAAGAAGGTTTCAGGTAGCAGCGAATGCAGTGATGTGGTGTCCCATTAGTAGAGATCATCTTCCAGGCTGATATTTTTTAATTGACAAAATTATAACAAATGATGAGCTGTTGGTATCAAAATTAAGTGACCAATTAATGGAGACAAGGAGATGTTTTTGTTTCAGAAAATTGATGTGGTGAACAACTGGAGCAGATGCAGGTTTGCTCATAAGTTGCTAAATGGATGCAGTGGAGTACTGCTTCTGAAAGATAAACAACCAGGAAAGTTAGAGGAAATGTTGATTTTTGTCTTAGTAAGATAAGTAGTGACAATCAAACTAATAAAAATAATGTTCCAGTTGGTTATTATTTTACTGACTTGTATGCTTTTTGTGTTGAAAGTGTAAGGGAATTGAGGTCTCCCTCCACTGAGAATTAATAAGCTGTGCTACACTTGCCTTGTGTTGGAGTAACTTTGTTTTACTATTTTGCTTTTTCTTCTCTGCCCTGCTTAAGCTCCAGCCTTCTCAGTCTCTTGCCTGTAGGTATTTCTCACTTATTTATTTCTTATATGTCTTATTCCTCATTTATAGCCAAGTGTTTTTCATGGTGAGTAAATTTTGTGATAGCCTAATGAAATTTAGCTTTGCTCATCTCTGTCCTAACAACCTTCCTTCTGGCTAGACAAAATTAAGTTCCAGTCTCTTTGAAGACATTTTTGTGTACAGATTTTTTTCAAGTAACTTTAACTGATTGCTGAAAACATCTAAGATTATGGGCTGGCAGTAGTCACTACCAATTCTGAATATTAAAGAGGCACTATGCAATGTTTCCTAGGAAAAGTCCCTGTTGAAACAAGTACGCTGCTGAAGGGAGCTGCTAGCCCAGCCATGCTGTAGGAGGTACCATCACAAGAGGGGTTTTTTTGCCATGAGGTTGGTTACCAGTGCTTTTGTTTTGTTTTTATTCTCTTTGTAAGACTCAGCCTGAGGGAAAGGAATGTTTTTTGTGAAGTCCTCTGAAACTTAATTGCTTAGGTTAGGTGAGAGCAGACCGCAGAGCCCCGCAGGTACAGTCTATGTCTATGGCCTCTGCTCACTGGAAGGGGCAATAAACATATGCAGGGGTTTCAGTGGCTCTTGGAATGTTTCCTGCACAACCCTTTAGTTTTAAATCAATTTATGTAGAGTTTGCAAAAAGTAAAAGTAGTACTGGGTTTTTGTTTGCTTTTGCCTTGGTGATGCTGGATGTATGATCAGTATTGTGTGGCATGAAATAGCCATGCAATGTGAATAACACAAAATAATAAGTCGTATCAAACAAGTAGAATAAAATTCATGGACTCCAAAAGGCAAAAACTCAGTATTCATGGAGTTAGTTGCTGAAAGAGTGGCACTGCTGCTACTGTCATTGATATAGTACACAGTCAAACCTGTGGCGTTGCAATGTACATAAGGGCTTTTTAAGGGGGAATACTTTGGTCATTACTTCTTCTCTTGCTTTAAATGATGCAGTAAGAGCTGTAATTAAAAAACCAACGTAGGCTCTGTTTCTTCCCCTCTTAGGCTAGAGTGTGGAACTTGTACCTTCTGTGGCAGGTAAGGCTGCCAGTGTCTAGCCTGAAGTATAAAGAAGTATTTTCTTCAAGAGTGATTGGTACTCTTCAGTTTAGATTTGACAAGGAAAGAGGGTGTGTTTTTTCTGCCTACATCAGATTTCTCCTTGATCCTTACGTGGAGGTTCAGTGTATGCCAGTGACTGTAAAGAGTTCTGGCAGAAATGAGGAAAACTCCTAGTGTGGTATCCCAGGTGGGTTTGTCTCTGGACACGTAAATCCTGAAGAGCATGTGGAAGCTGCTGTTTGGGCTGAGGAAAGAAGTATGAAAATACTGTTTGTGTCATAGCTGATTAATGGGCAAATTAAAAAACCTGCATAATACGGAATGGGAAAGAGCAGAAGATGAGAGAAACCTGTTCTGAGAGGCTTCTGGTGGCTGGAAACCAAATGAGTGAGTAATGTTTTGAAATTGCTTCAAGTACTTAGTGTTGATAATAGTTACTCTAAGCCATGGTGGAATGCCCTGCGTGCTGACTCTCAGCTGCATTGTTGTGTCGCAAGTCCCAGCAATGCAAAGCTGCCTGCTGGAAGATGTTTACCCAGCTTCCTCACAAACTGAAACTTTACAGCTGCTCCTTGCTTATTCTGCTCTAGTGGCCGCGAAGCTCCGGCCATTTTCCTTGCAAACAGCGAGTAAAGTCTGCATTATCTGGTTTGATCGTTTCCCTTTCTTAGTTGTTTGAAAAGCATTGGAAGGAGAGGGGCAAGTCTCCAAGGCTGATAAGAAGCATTATTGTGTTTCACTTTCCACAGTGAATAGCTGTGGGAGGGTGCTCAAATCCTACATCTCTCCAGGTATGCAATATTGATACCTGTTACTCACCCAAGGTGCAGCACATGGAACAGTCATCCCATGTGGGATTCCTCTAACGATCCATGGTGTTTGCACAGGAGATATGGATGGATGTCTGACTTCTTCAAAATGCCCTGTATTGTCTAACATACAGAAGCTGGCACCTTTTGGGGGGATAACGAGAGGGTAATTCTTCTGAAGACTGATGTCCAAATTAAGTCAGGGAATCACCCTGAGCATACCTGTTTCTCTCCTTTAAACCATAAACATTTAAGCAAGCCCACTGTGTTAGAGTACAGCAAATTCATATATTGACACTGTGAGTGCTTCAGGCCAGGAGCAGGAGAGGAATTTGTCTCACCAGCATGAATTACAGGAAAGAATTAGAGGTGGGCAAGTTCATTTAAGGTGCACTTCCCCCACCTGCACTTCTAGGGCAAAAATAGATTGAGACCAAGCGATCTCTTTCTACATTTTCTTCTAGCCAAAATTAAGAAAATAATTGTTGGGAGGTTGGGTACTGGATCTTTGTGTTTTTGAAGGGCGTAATTTTTCAAATTGCTGAGTATCATTGTCATGATTTCACTTAGAGATGCAGCCCTGTGTTCTTGTTAATGCAGGAAGAGTCCTTCCTTTCATGTGACTGTTGCATTCTTTACAGACTTAATGCAGCAATTAGAAAAACTCATACTCCTAATTCATTGGGAACAAAATAAGAAACAGTCAAAACTATATGTTGAGAATAGGTGGCCCACTGCAGTTAGTCCGTGTCAGATCTAATGCAATTATTGTTATAAACTGAAACCTTTTCAAATTCCTTTTATTCAAGCCCTGTGTAATATTCTTCATTTTCAAGTAATTTATGCCTGCTACCGATTGGGAAATATTTCAGATAGAATGACACTTCCAGCTCTGTATATGCAATATCATTTAAATTTTTGTGGCTGACTCTGGGGCCTAAATCTACTGTCACGTGCACTTAGGAAGCTGCTGTCAGAGTCTACACATTGCATAACTGAGGGTAGAATTTGGCCCTTTATATACCATTATATTGTTAAAAAAACCCACCAAAGCTAATGAACAAAAAGCAAACAAAAAAACCCTAAATCAAGCCCAGACGCAGGAATTTTCATGAAATCATCATAATACTTACTACATTGAACGGCTGAAAATCTTCCATTACAGTAATTTGCAATTTCACCGTTTATTTACACAGGTCCTCCAGACATTCTCATTTTAGCTGCTTCTTTCTGGCTCTCTAAAGAATCAATGATTTTACTCTAGAAACATTCATGGATCAATAGACTTTGAAGATTAGCGGGTCATGGCCAGGTACAAAATGCATGTTGTAAACCCCAGGCTCTTATATTTGCTTGAATCCTTCCTCAAAAAAATGAGAGAAGGGGTAGCTTTGAACAACAGACCTCTTTGAGTGGATTAATTCCTCGTATGTTTCAAAGGGTTGAGAATATACTGGAGAAACTACAAATGTGGAATTAATTTTCAGTGACTTGAGAATTTAGTTAGCTGACAAATAGTTTTCTTAGATAAGCCAGGATACTGTGGATGAAAGTAAGACAGTGAAGAAGGAGTGCTGTACATGGAGTTAAGTTTTTGTTTTTCCTGTCTTCCCACTTTTTATTGTAAATGGAGTTGCACAGAAGTAGCTGCCTTTATTACTTTGCCCTTTTAGTTACATCTTCCCGATTTCAGGGTTTTGTTTTCTGTGCAGGACTGGACACTGACACCTCTAACCTCAAATAAAGATCACTAGGGTTAATTTGAATCTGCTAAGAGTGCTAAATTAATCTGTAGCTCTCCAGCACTCAGGTGCTGCTCCTGCAATGGTCTGTCTAGACTTTCTAGAGAAGCTAAACCAGATCCAAGTAGCTTTTGAAGCTCTCTGATAATTGTATTCCAGTGCTATGTTGCTTCATCTGCTTCTGCATGAAAATAGTGGGGTTTAGAAAAAGGTGGAAGGTTTGAAGTGGCAGATTAGTTAACAGAATGAACACAGATAGATTTCCAAGATCTGTTTGTTTCTTGTCAATAAACTAATCGTATGCTATTTTCATTCATTTTCCTTTCTTACTCTTCTTACCCTCAAGGTTGTCATCTTCATATTTCCTTTCATTCTCATTCTTTCATGGGGATTTCAATTTTAGATATGTTTCCCCTCCCACTGCTATTCTTCAATCCATCAGTTTTGGTCTTTTTTGACAGAAGGACAGATGTTTCAAAGATAATGACATATCCGCAAGTTTTCTGAGAACAGGCATACAGAAGAGGCTTAATTGCAAGCAATTAAATGAAAGTACTTATTATTAGACACTAGAGAATCCATATAGAGGAGTGAGTTTAAAAATGATTCCTCTGCAGAAAAAAATGGCAGTGGAGTTTGTAATTGATAATGAGCATCAGACCCCTGTGAAATCTTATTTTAGCAGTGGCAGGCTGTGTGCTGTGTGTGCAGCAGGCTGCCTTTATCAGGGAGGCTCAGTAACGTGAGTTGCATTAGTGGGAAATCTGCTTCTTCATCCACTGCCTTACTCATGTGAAGGAGTTAATTTGTTTGCTCCTGCAGCTGGAAAGGCTGTGGCCCTGCAACAACTGAGAGTCCTGTCTATGCACTCCAATTAGTAAATTCCCTGACCAGGCCTATCCGCAGGACTGCTGGGAAACGAAGGAAAATCTTCCCCAGGGCAATATTATCTGCTTTTCTCCTCTCTTCTGGGATATTGCTGCTTTTTTATTTTAATGCTATGGTATAACATGGAAACCTGTATTTGGAGCAGCATATGCATAGAAACTGGTTTTGGGGGCTTGCTGTATGGATTTCATTTGTTGTGAAAATGTTTTTGTTCTACTGTATAGTTATCAAAGACACTTTGTGGGCTTTCCCTCACGCTTGTCTTTAGGGAAAAGAGACTTAGCTCAGTAGTTGCAAAGTGCACGTAGGATTTTTAGGGCCATTGACAGTTTAATTCAGGAATGATCTAATTAGGGATCCAGAGAACTGGATTCACCATATCCTTAAGTATTGACTGTCCTGAGAGATGCTCTGGCAGATGGTTAGTTCAAAGTGAGTTTACCTTGGGCTCAGTTTCTTTAGACTGACAGCTTCTTTTACTCAATTAAATGAGACAACTGTCAAAAGCACAGACTCTGAGTTGATGCAAATAACTCTGCTGCACAGATAAAGCTTAAATGTGTTCCTTGAGTCAGCTGAAACTGTCAGGTGCTTTGAGTAACTAGTTCAGCCAGCCAGAAAGGCACACTGGCAAGTAGAAGAAAAGGTTGGGAGGTGCCTAAAAATAAAACAACTCCCAGGGTTTTGTTATCTTCATTGATTTTACTTTTTGTCACATAGTGGTATGGCATGTTGGGAACTATTCTTTGCTTTTGCTCTTGTATTCGTTTAAGGAAGGAATTCTCGTTATGTTTTAATTATCCTCAGAAGTTTATTTGTTGTTAATGTGCCCAAAGTCCTTGGGCTATGAAAGCATGAAAATAATGAGCTATTATGATGGAGCTGTCAGGCAGTCCCCAAACTAACTGTCCTTTGCTCTGAGATTTGAACTGTTTGGAAATAAATTAATATGGTTTTGGTATTTTTTACCAATTTTAATATGGTTTTTCTGACAGTTTGGATATCCAAATGGGATGTTTGTAGTTAAAATCTAGAGTGTGCTCTTTGCCCTCTCTTGCCCACCAAGAACTAAAGTAGCTCTTCCTGGTGCTGATCTCACTGAGCTGGCAAGACCTTGCCTTTCTGTTCCCTCTACTCAATCCTGCAGCTTCCATTTCATCATGAATTACTGGGTTTCCTGAACTTTGTGGAGTAATGAGGAGGTTCTGCTGATGACACACAGCATTTGAATGGTGTCTTCACCTTCTCTGCACCAGGCTTTGTCCAAGGATATTGAAACCAGTTTAAGTAGACAACATATGCTCATGGGTGAAACAGAAGCCACTTGTCTGCTGCTAATATAAAAATGAGTTGTGGGCATCTTAAAAAACTGAATGTAACTGTGAAATAAGAATAGCAGACATTGAAGGGAAAAAAGCCAAAACCTGGAGTGCCTGTGGAGAAGGCTGTGATACATGGGTGTGCTTAGAAATGCAGAGTGCTTGAATGAAAACTTGTTAAGACTTTAATACTTTTTTAATTGAGACAAGGGGGGAAAGATTTACCTTGCCCTCACACTAGAAATTTCCTTTTCAAGAAGAGGAGTAGGACAGGGCATGGGAACAGCAGTGTTCACCTGCTAACAAAGCATATGAACTGCTCTTACCAAACCACCAGCTCTTTATAGTGCCTTCTGTATGTCCTCAAATATGGACTCATGGAAGATTCATAGTTTCCTTAGTCTAAATTATTAGAGATGTTAACAGACTGTTGTGATTTTAAATTTTTAAGATGTGAGCAAAAAGTCCCTTGGGAAGATGAGGTTTGGACTGAATACAAAGACAGGAGCCTCTGTCAGTGTGTTACAGCAATTGTGTCCCAAGACACATTTTGTTATACATTGGTAGCCCTTGACTTGCAGCTTTCATTGGATGGCTGCTTGAGTGCTTTAATTTCCATTCCTTGAATGTATTGGAAATGTGAAATTTTTCAAGTCTTACCTATGGATCTTCTGTGTTGTTACTTAGGTGTGAACCTGGGAATCAAAAAGTTAATGTTCTACTTAGGACCCATCCTCCTTGCCAGCTTGTTGTCAGCTTCCTGAGCAACTGCTTCCAGTTTTCCCTCCTTATAATTATATATTACCCTGTTTCTTCTACTGTCGTCAGAGTGTAAGTCATAGAGGAGTGTACAGTACCAAACTCACATAAAATAAATGTAACCAGTTCAGCAGTAAGGAGGTATATATTTAAAATTTCTTCCTCCCTCATTAGGATGGGCATTTTTAGAACTTGTGTTATTTTCTTGGCATTTCAGTTTCATTCTGAAAGGAACATTGTCAGCTCAAGTAAAAAAAAAAGTCCAGTCCAGTGAGCTGCATAGGGTTTTTGCATTTAAAAAACATATATATGTCATTTGATACGTTTAATTGACTTATTTGAAAGTCTTTTTAAACTAGGAGCATTAAGCTCTAATTTCAGTCTCAATGAAAATGCTGACTATAATGGAAGTTAAAGAGAAGTGATGAGAACATCAAAGGCCTTGTTATGTCTGTTAGGAAACAAGATACAGAACTGTCTACAAGCCTAGAGGGAAAAGGAATGATGAAGCCAGGAGTAATTGGGAAGATGGGTGTGGCTTGTGGGTGTAATCAACAGGCATTGAATGTACGAGGAGTGTCTGGTTGATATAATCTGGTCGGTGGGCAGGGCTTCTGGTGCCGAGCTTGTACACAAAGGCTGGCAGCCAGCTCCTGTCATCTTCTGTTCCAGGTTGAGAGATCATTTTTTAGTTCACTTGTTAATGGGAAAATGTTGATTAATACTACAAATTGGAATAAGTATTTAAAAGCAGTGCATTTATCTGGCACAGCTACATTAAAGCAGTGCTGCAAAGGAGTGGTTCTGATAGCAAAAGTGAATCCTTCTTCTGGCAGATATTGGTGGAAGAGGTTCACATCTGTCTTGATGTGAACATAACTTGGGGATTGAAGAAACTGAAGAGTTCTTGGTCAAAAAATTCTGAGTTCTTTTCTCTATTGTCATCACTGAAGATTCACTTTTTCTTTGTAGATAAATACTTTTGAAGGGGGCAGCAGTGAAAGTGAAAATAAAGAGAGCATTATGGCATTCACTGTCAGTCTTAACCTCAGCACTCTGCGGTACTCCATAGGCAGGTCTGTGTCAGGACAGGTTCTGAGCCTGTAGGATTGGTT
Source organism: Monarcha castaneiventris obscurior (assembly GCA_026261815.1). Taxonomy (NCBI): domain Eukaryota; kingdom Metazoa; phylum Chordata; class Aves; order Passeriformes; family Monarchidae; genus Monarcha; species Monarcha castaneiventris. The sequence continues at coordinate 16,268,005 of JAMPIT010000434.1, read as the reverse complement.
TGGCCCAAGCTGTGCCATCCACTGTGTGCTGAAAAGCACTTTGGCCACCAGCTTTTATCTCTAGGGAAGAGATCTGTGCATCCAGAACGCTGCAGCGCCTAGATCCCTAGCCACACATTGGTCTGGTGATTATGCGAGTTTATTACATTTTATTTATAAAACCTATGCGTTCGGGCAGTTGATGGGGCTCTCAAATTTCTTTCTGGGGTTTCCTTAAAGGTAAGATGGAGAAAAAAAAATTATCTGTTGTGTGATGGATAGGCAGTGAAACTGCTGGTGTGGAAGGGGCTGGACTTGGGCAGCTGTGCTCAGGTGATCCGTCCACATTCAGTTGGATCCCTTTGGATTTTGGGCTATCAGTGCACTCAGAGCTACTTCCTTGACTGTCTTGCAGAATGTCTAGAAATCCCTGTTAAGTTCTGTAAATCCTGCTTTTCCACCCCAACAAGATTTGCAATTGAAAAAAATGAGCACGTGTTTTTGTAACACAAATGGTAGATGACTGTTTATAAATTTATCTGGTAGGCTATTCTTTCTGAAATTTTGTGAAGCTATTAGTTTTTCTTCACCGTTTCCTCTTTCTTTTTCTGTTTTCATCCTATTGCATATATCCTATGTTGTACTTCTCTTATGAGTAGAATTATTTTGATGAGTTTCAAGAGACAGTCTATTGTGCTTGTCTTTTAAATATGTTAAAACATATGTTGCTTCAGTTCATGCTTTTGTCACGTCACAGACAGATTCTTAGCTTTCAGGGTTTCAGTGTATTTCTTTGGAATGCAATAATCCAAGAAAAGCTTTGTCACTTTCTATTCCAAACCTGTGAACTGGAGGATAAGTTGTCAACAGCAGGTGATCCAGTGGAAGTCACTACAATCTTCTTTCCTTCTGCAATGTCCTCATTCATTTAAGTCTGAAAACAAGTTTCTGTTCAGAGAACTGAAAACTATTCTATCAATGAAGAAGTTGGTTTTTACTCTCAAATACATGCAAGCATTTCTCAGCAAAACCTGAAGGCTTGGCCTGATCAGGAGGTGGTACAGTTATGGTGGTAGAACAGGGAAGGAATCTCTGCTGGTAGAAGGATCTCTTCATCTAAAAGAAGCTCATGAGCTGTGTAAAATGCAAAAAAAGAAAAACAAACCCAAAGAAAACCCCAAACCAATTACTTTGTGGTATTTCAAATTTATTAGAATGTTGCATTAAAAGACCCTAAAATAAGTCTATATTCAGTTTCAGGGAGGCTTTTCTAGAAATATTTTGGTTCTGAGTTATTCACATATTTATTGCTACTACTTTTGGTGTTTATTTTCAGATGTTGGTTTAGTGATGTTATTATTCCCTGACACTGTTCCAATGTCAGTGCTTATTCACCAGTTTCATCTAAAGGTAATTCAGTGACTACTTGCCTCTTGATAAATGATAAAAGAAGGAAAACAGATTAATAGATTAATATTAACTGATAGTCATAGGGAAGCACTAATTGCAAGTGCTAAAACAGTTTCATAACAGTGCTAATAATACACTCTATTCTCATTACAAGGCTCCCTGTTATGATTTCATCACTGTACAAGCACGTGCACTTTGGCTCCTCTCTGCATTAAACCCGGGAATTGTCTGTGTTGCTGGTGCCTGCACGTGGAGAAGGGAGGCAGCTTCCTCAGCAAGCAGCCCTGCCTTCCCCAGGATTTGGTGCTCTTGAGCTCACTATTGCAGTGGCTGTCAGCAGCAGCTTTCTGTGACAGGCACACCGGGGCCTTGATGCAGGACTGACCCACCCTCTGATTTCTGTGCAAGAAGGAAACAAAAAAGGGCCCTGCGTCTTTAAATTTCTCTTAGTTCACATGGCCTGCCTGGCGATAGACCTCTGTCCTAAACCTGCAGAGTTAAATTTACCCAGAATGACAACTGTATACTCAGGGTTTAGTTACATAACAGCAGTTGCTGCGTTTCACATTGCACTAATCCAAACACAGCGATAAAGCAGGCCATGGAAAAGCTGCCTGGTTTTGGTATGTTACATAGGCAGGAGCACTGAGCTTCTAAATTTCCTTTTCTACATTGCTGAAGGTATTCCACGACTTGGCTGTTTGACCATCCAGTGGCTTATTCCATGCTTTAAGCGATGTGATAGCAGAGGATGTTTTGTTGCACGAGTGTGTGTTGGGAAGGTGGGTGAGAAGATGGTTGTATGTAAGGTGCATATGCCACTGTGTGCTTTTAGATAACAGCATTACAGCTGGCGTGGGGTAAGGTGCTGCAGAGGCTAAACACTGCTCAGCTTTCATGGACTGTTCTGAAACTGCTCTCACCCCAGCTTCTCACAGCTCTTCCCAGCTGTACTCAGAGGAGGAGCTGTGTGCTGGGGTAAAGCAATTACCTCTGCATGCTCACTAGTGCACAGTGGACAGATCATCTATCACGAATGGCATCATTAGTGTGTTATGGCTCAGCTTGGGACCCCGGTGAGAGCAGGCCCAAATGCACTGGTGAGTTCCCTTTCTGAGTGCAGGCATTCAGGTCCCCATGGGAGTGTTTGCAGGGCCTTGTTAAATAATAAAGACATTTCTCCAGCTTCTTGTGTGTTTAATCAAAATAGGAGCTCTCCTAGGAAGTGAGGAGAGGTAGTAGGGAGGAAGGCAGAGGATGCTGAATATTTGTATTCCTTCGAGGGCTTGGAGTTGGGAGACAGGCTGTGTATTTCCTTGAAACTTCCTCCACATCGTTGCTGAGCCCCTGGGCTTCTCCCTCACACATCTTTGCTTTCTTTATTGTTGGGGTTTTTTTTGGTTTTGGTTTTTTTTTTTTTTTTCTTCTTAGAGGGCTCTGAAGCAGCATTGGCCTGTGTGCATTTTATGCTAGCACCATGTTTGCCCCTCAGAGAATACCAGTGAAAAACCCCCATGCCACAGAAGGCCCAGAGGTTGGGTGCTTGTTCCCCGGATGATCCCTGCAGGGGTTTGTGTCTCTTCGCTGGCAAAATGCTCGCGGTCTGCAGTGGAGCCTGGCAAGGAGCCACGGAAATCTCTCCTGCTCCGCTGCACAGTGCCGTGGTGGGTGAACCTGGGAGGGAAGGAAGGAGGCTGCAGCGTGCCCAGGAGAGCTGGGCGCGCCGTGAGGGCCCAGGGCAGCGGCGGCAGCGCGGGAGCAGCGCCACGGAGCTGTGCTGCAATCCCCGGGGATGGCCTTCGGGCCCGGGCAGAAGCCTTCAGTCTGGTAAAGGAAGATGATAAAACCAAGTTGCTGAAAGAACAGAGGTTACCATAAGCCCTCACAGGGTGTTGCCAGTGGAGGAAGTTGACATTTTAGTGTTCAGGCTTTTCAAACTTGTTAGTAGAGCTTTCAGAAACGTTGTCGAATATCAGCGATGGACAGGGACATCAATTAAAAAAAAAAAAAAAGGTTGCTGCCCAGGACTCAAATGCATGTTCAGAACAGTACCTCACTGTTGGTAAATACAATTTACATCTGTTATTCTTAGCCATGCAATTTATTTGGGTTTTCTTAACTGTAGACTTTGTACTAATTTCTATGTACCAAACTGTTAAGATTAGTTAAATAGCTATATGCTTCTTTTGGAAAGAGTACACTGAAATTATTTGCATGGATACATTACCTTTGATCTCTCACACATCCATCTTTAAATTTAGAGCTTTTACTACTTGCTCAAGTATTCAGAAAAATATGAAAATTATTTTCTTAAGCCAAAGCAGTGCTGCAGAATGCAGTATAAAAAAAAAAAAATCGGTGCTTTAATAGGTGTCCAAGAGCAAAATGTTTTATTTCTTTCTGCCTCAAGCAAATCTTACAGGAGCTAATAAGGAGCCATAGTTAGAAGGTATTTGAGTGTTCAGGGGCTCACTGTTTTGCGACGGAATGATCTGAAAACCCCAGCATAATGTATTAAAATTTTTGGTTTGTATTTTTCATTCTGGACAGACAGAGCTCCATTTGTGAGTGTTCCCTGATATTTGTCTTTTATTTGAGAGCTAATGGGCTTATTTTTTCTTTTCAGTGAACACATGTACTGTTCATCCCAATTAGAATGAGGAGATATAAAACACTTGATTTTTTTTTTTTTTCCCCTTCCTATTCAGCTCTCTTGTGTTTCATAATTTGTGTTCCATTTCTTGGACACTGTTATATGGAGGGCCATTTTGGTTGCTACTTTCAGGATGAGAAGACTCAAGAGAGTGTTGCAGGGAAAAATAATGACAAGGAAAAGCAATTGCTGTCTCTTGAACATGCTGGAAAAATCTTTTTGTTTGTGTTGTATAGCTGTGTTCCCTAGCTTCATTTCTGTATAGTTAATTTTTTAAAAATGAAGGTGCTAATTTGAATCACTTCTTTTAAAAATGAAACCAGAGATGATAGAGTTGTGGTTTTGGAGTCTGAACTTGAGCTTTTAAAGCATTAGTTACCGTAGAGTGATGCATGATAGAGTTTTGCTTTGGAAAAAGGGCAATGGAAAGGATCTGGTCTTGACCTCTGAGTGTTAAATGGAACTTTTAATAAAGACAGCACCCTTTTCAGACACGTTTAGTGTCCATCTTCATATATAGGCTGCTCAAGTCTATGATTTATTCTCTTAAGCAGCACTGCCACGTAGTTTAAATACTTTATGGAGATCTGCAAAGTGGAAATGGTCTGTGCCTTTGATAGCCCAGTTCATCTTTGGCTTTTTGAAACCTTTTCCTTCCCCTGTGTGTTTTTGTTCGTCAGTAGGAATAATCTTCCATGTGCCAGGAGCCCTGGTTTGAGAGCAGTGTCATGAAGTTGCTGCGGGGTTTTTTTGTGTGTGCTTCCCTCAATGGCCCACGCAAGCAAAGCAGTGAAAAGTTTTGGGGTTTTTTTTGCTGCTAGTGGTGACTTTTTTTTCCCCTTTAAATAAGGTAACTATTTTCACCTCCTCCTAATGAAAAAACACAACGTGAAGCTGCTTGTCTCCCAGCTGCATCAACATTCAGAAGAGATTTTAATACAACAAGCTCTGTCACTGGTGTTCTGAAATTTTCCTGGAATTTCATGGGTGTCTGAATGCAAATTTATTCTTCCCCCCCTCTTTTTTTTTCCTGTTTGAAGGTTAGCTTTCTTTAGGGTATCGCTTCATTCCTGCCAATCTGATAAAGCTAACTTAATTAAAAATATTACCATTAGATCATACAGTTCTCTTTATTAGTTTAGTCCATGGGGCTCCTTTTCCACTGGGAAATTATTTACTTCAGAAGTTGCGAGAGTAGCCTTGGCTGGCTTTGTTTAATGCAGCTGCTTTAAAGCTTTCCATCAGATTAATGTTTTTCCAGGCCTTTTCTTGCAGGTACACTGTTACTCAGAGATAACTGTGATTGCTCAGATCGGCAGCAGTTGCTGCAGAGCAGTGCTGGGATTGGAGGGCTCTGTGGCAAAGCAGACACAAGGATTTGTTTTGGATGGTTGGTTATTCACCCCTTTTCTCTTCTGTTCTTTCCCTCTTCCTTACACTCCCCACCCACATTTTTTTCCTTCCGAGTGAAAAATTGGTGTTGTGCTGTAAGGACTGTTGGAAGTACTTACCTTCTGCTCCAAGGATTTTTTGGCTTTACTTGGCAGGGAAAGAAGGGGGGACTGCTAGAGACTCTCCTCTCGTTCTCACTAGCAGTTTTAAGCAATAACAATGACAGCTCATTTAGCTGGAGGTCTGGTCTGCAGACTTGTTCTTACACTTCCCATTCCTTGTGTTGTGGAGCAGCCATACTGTAGTGGATGTTGGAAGCAACCTTAATGTCATATGTCACATAATCTCCAGATCCAGGGTAGAGGAGTAAAGCAGTGTGTAAATTCTGTGCTGTAAAACAGTTGTGATGTGGCTTCATGTAGGTGATTTCACCTCTGTTTCCATATTGCGTTTTCCATCCTGTGTCTGATGTTCCTTATGAGTGTTCCCTTCCCATGTGTGCCCTTCCTGGGCAGCCTCACGGTCTGGGCTCACAGTGGACACTCTGAACAAGCTGCAGGCCTGAAGGCATCACTGGACACAGCTGTGCTCAAGACTCATTGCTGACCTGCTCAGGAATTTTTTTTTTTTTGAAGCATTTGACATGGGGCTGTTTTTTCCAAGCGTCTTTCTGCGACCTTATTACCTACATGTCTGCATTAGTCTGTACAAGAATTAACATTGCTTGTGCTCAGGCATTTCTTAGGCTGATCTCTGAGTGCTGAATCCATCCTCGAGGCCAAGACCCCTTCTCCAAAGACCAGCAGTCCTACTGAAGCGAAAGGGAGTAGGCTTTCTCCCCCTCATCTTGCCTATTTTATTTTCATGGGAAGTGACTGGCGTAGCTTAGGCCATGCTTAATGCTAACATGCAGGCGGCGTTATTTTTCAAAATGCTCCCTCCCTCATAATTAAAATTCATGAACAGTTCCCCGGAGAGCCACCTGAGGTAACAGAGTCTTTTCAGTGCGCCATTAATATACAGGAGCACTGAATACAGGCATTTGGCTGTGTTCACTCTTCCTCACTCTTCCCTGGCTGGTCGCCTGTATGTGTTGTGGAACAACAAAACTGAAATCTGGACAATTTATATTTCAGTAGTGATGGGATAGTCTCTCTTTCCCTGTCACTTCACATTAAGGACCTGCCACTAATAAAACTAATTAATAACTCTTGGCTCCACACAGAACACTTGGACTCCCTAGTGCTGGCGCCGTGCCACAGTAGCTTTTGAAAGAAGTGCTTCATCTTAGTCAGGGACAGGATGAATATTCCCCGCAGTTCTAATTGGACCAAGTGGCTCTGCATTTCAGAGGCAGCAGATTAGCAGGCTGTAGATCTCTAGGTAGGATCTCCTTTCAGAAGCCTCTGAGACAGGGGCTTGTGGCTTGTCTGGGTGCTGTGTCAGGAGCCAGAGGAGGCTGAGCGCTGCCCAGGAGAGGCGGGCTGCATGTGGGGCTTGTGCTGCACACAGAGGGCACTTAGGGGAGATGCATCCAGCACCTGTACGAACCAGGACGTGTAGGTAGGGTAGTTCCTTGCTCGAGAGGACAATGAAGTGCTGTCACATGGATCCCTTTGGCTGCTTTAAAACCATCTAATTAAATGATAGAAACTGTACTGACCAAATGACAGCCTTGATGAAAACTTTCTTCTTTCTGGGAGGCTTTGTTGGCGTTGTGATGCCACTTGTGGGCGTATTTTGGTTTTTTCTTCTCGCTGCTGACATAACTGTGCCAGTGAAATTTTGTAGTATGAGCGGGTCTGTGTTACATAAAAATATTGTTCTGCCTTCTACTCTCGCTCTTCTCTTTCCCTTTAGAAATACTATTTGCTTGCACACTCTAGCATTGAGACCCTGTCCACTACTGTATTTTTCTTCAAGTAGAGGAGGCAGGCCTTGGTGGCCCTGGTGTTCTGGGATGCCGTGGTATGTGTTTATTCATGACCAGATCATTATAAACAGGAATGTTCTGTCTGACACCTGTGCAGCACTTTCTGCATGCATTCGCTCCTGCCAGGCAGCTGCAGCTCTTTCCTGACACCACCTTTCATACACATTTAATTCGGAAGGGAAATTACTACAAGGAATATGGTTGAATATGAAGTTGGCCAGAGAATTTTTATTTTAAAAAGAATTAATGAAGACCATTAACATGAATGTAAAGGAAACAAATTGCAAACAGCAAGCTTTTGTATTTTTTTTGACCTGACAAAAAAAGTATCTGACCCTTTTCCACCATTCTCCTCAGTTTTCTCAGTGTGCCTCCTTATAATCAGAGCTTGTTTTTTAGACTAAGCTGTTTTTCAGTGCTTTGAGGAAGGAGAAGGTTTCAGCTTATTAAAACAATTGAGTAGGTTCATAGCTGGAAATACCAAGCATTGATTTTAATATCCCACAATGTATCAAGCAAATGAGTATCTTTTCTTCATCACACCCACCAGTTTACTGTCAATATAAGACACTACTCATTTATTACTATTAATTTGTTATGGCTGTGGATGTTGCTTTACTGACAAAGGTGGATTCTCTGGCAGAACTTGTTTTGTGAGTTGAATGAAGCTGGAGGAGGTGGCAAATGCTGGGTTGGAGGTGGAGAAGGAGGGCAGTGGTGAGAGCGCCCACAAGCCTGGGTGCCTCATTGAGACTAAGGCTTCCGTAGCTGGGTGTGTGTGTGCAGGGTGGGCTTGTCTTCATGGGACACACGGGACTCATTTCTTCTCAGCTCCTGGTGCCTCCCAGTGCTTGCAGTGCCTTGGCAGTCACAGCCATGGAGCTGCAGCAATTAATATACACCAGGTGCTACAAAAGGAGGGGGTGCTTCTGATCAACTATAGTCTTCTGTTGGCTGAAGGAATAGATTGTCATGTATAGATGAAGTTGCTGCTTTTTCCAATTCTCTGTCCTGTTCATTGTAGAGATGGTAAAAAATGGGAAGTAGGTCCAATTCTTTTATGGTGACGTAGTGCCATGGACTCCACTGTTGCTGCCTTGGAACCGCACCAGTGAGACTATAGAGAAGAATTTGCCTCCTGGTCTTGTTGCCAAGTAAACTTTAAAGTGTCAGTATTAAATTACTGGAGAGCAGCCCCTTGCTCTGCAGGTCCTGGAGAAGTATTAAAATCCATGTTGTACTGTCAGACACAAGGAAGAGTCCCCAGCTCCCAGCTGTATGCTTTTCCTAGTCTCATTCTTCCAACAGCTCTCCTTGACACTGCATTTTAATCCTTTCCAGCAGAACAGCCAGTTGGCAGCCTCGTGGTCTCAGAAAATATAGTAGTTGTCTCTTCCCCCCCAGCATGAAAAAGGAGGAAGGTTGGCCGGAGTTATAACTGGTAACTTCAGTTCCCTCATTACTGAAAAAGCTTTCAACTACTGCCATCTCCTTCAATTTTTGTCGGTATGTCAGGAATAAGAACACGGCTGAGCAGAAGTATTTCTCTCCAGTTTTGTTGCACTGAGTTGTTTTAAGTTACTTATTTGTGAAGTCAGAAGTGATATGCAAGCATAGGATCTGCAAGACCCTCTTTTTCCTGGCATTTGCTGTTCCCTGTGTATCTGCTGTGGCTGCCCGTCCACCCCCCTCATGTTTGGGTCTCTCTTTGTGGATGAGTTTTGGTAATAAAAGGGCTGCTTTTTTTTATTTTTTGAGCAATGATTGCCCTCACAGAAATAGTGGACTAATATTTACCTTGATTATTTGTAATCAAATCCAGGTCTTCTAGGCAAAAAAAGCAAATAGTTTGTTTCTTAACCTAAAGACATTTTTTTTTACGTGGTGTTTTGTTTGTTTTTTTTTTAAGGTATAATCCCCAAAAGGCTGTTGTTGGAAGAAGGCAGATGCTGGTTTATTAAGTTACAAATGCTGCAAATCACGATGTAGCTGAGGGAGGCAGGAGGATGTTGCCAGACATCAGCAGTGTAGGAGAGCTGTCTTGGGGTGGTTGTGCTTGAGGATTAGGAGAGAGCATCAAAGGAGCTATGGATAGTCCCAGTGACAAAATGACTGGGCGTTTAAGCAGCACCCAAGGAAGCTTGGTTGTGTAGATTATAGGAATGAGAAATCAGATTTGGGTTTGGCACAGGTGCTGATGAAAGCAAAGCTATTGTTGGATATGAATTTTGCAGCGTTATTCTTGTAAATGAGAGGCCTTTGTTTCAGGGTATTGCACTATCATGTCCTTTTTACTATCGTTGAGATGCTTGGCTCCAAGGTTATTCCCTCTATAACCACATTTTGATACAATTGTTTTCATTTAGAAGCAGGGTCCTTTCAGTCAGAATTTAGTGTGTGAACGACTGCTTGCTTGCGGTTCTTGTCCCCTTCCAAATATTTGCACAAGTTCTTTTCAAGGAAAATATGACAGGAGTGCAGCTTCAGAAGTGCTTCCATAAAAAATGAACTCCAAGTTTCATCATAGTTAAATTCCTGCGTGTGTAGGGAACAGAGTGCTGTGTGCTGCACTAATTTTTGGAGACTAATACAAGGCAGTGAGGAGTCTGGAAGCATTTGTACAGCTGATTTCTTACATGGGACTGCTGAGAGATGAAAGTGCAATGCTGGTTTGTGGTCAGTAGCCAGAAGCAGCAGCCCTTGCTAGGGGAAGGCTCTGTGCAGACGTGGTCTCTGCCCAAAACGCCTGGTGTGTGTCAGACCCAAGCACCGGCTGGAGCCCTGAGTGCTGCCCTGCAGGACACATCCTGGCAGCTCCCCTTTCCCTCCTGCTCCGGGCAGAGTGGCCTGGGCTGCCTGGGGAGCTTCGTTTGGGGAGTACCTTCCACAGGTTCCAGCCCCACTGCTGGGAAATGCGCTTAGGGGAACAGGGAAAAGAGAATTGGTTTGTCTGTAGCAGCAGAGTGAATCCTTTTATACACAGAGTTGTTGAAAAGGAATGTAAAAATCGAGGAGGATGTTGCAGTGAGTCAGAAGCTGAAATGGAAAAGAAAAATGAAATACTACTTAGTGCTCCAATTTGGCATGCAGGGGATAGTCTGAAATATCTTGTTGGTTCTGTTATTGTTGTAGCTTTATTTTGGAAGTTAGGAAAAATAATAATTTAGAGCCTAGTCTCCTCTAAGTATGCCTGTTTAAAAGCTTACTTGTTCAAAGAGATGATTTATTTGACTGGGTTTGGGTGGCTCTGGAGCATTGTTCAGTGCTGAGCTTATTTACCATTTAAACTTATATTGAATTATAGTGTTTGGAGGGTGAATACCATTTTGCATCTAACCCATATCTTTGGCTGTTTACTCTCTAATGAAATAGCAATGCAGGCTTTGATTCCTGTGCATTTATTATCTATAAGAATTCTTAGCTTTTGCTTCACTGTAAGATTCATTCTTAAATAAATATAAAACTAAACTAGTTCTTGGTTCTTTTACTTTTGATGATGATAGAAATATACAGTGTTTGCTGTATTATTTAAGAAAGTTGTGCATGAAGAAAAAAAGGTTATAAATCAAGATGTGAGGTTTTTACAAAGCCATTACCTCGGGAATCTTCTCTTTTGTGTTGGGTTCATGCCATACACTTTATAGAAAAAAATACGTCATTTATTGGTAACTGTGAATGAATATTGGATATAATTAGTTGAAAGCTTTGGCATTTTGTACTTGCCTAAAAGTTCTTGAATTTCCTTTGAGTTTTCCATTGATAGCCTTAAGCACTGGAGATTTCCCCTGTATTTTATGATTTTGTCAATCTCTCAGTCTCTCTGTGATTTCTGGGTAATGTTCTACATGGCTAAACAGACACAAAAAGTGTGATTTACCTGATGGGGCTTGATAGTTGCAGCACTGCTCTGTCTTTGCATTTGTGGGAGCCTTGGTGTGTAAGTGCTAGTGCAGTCTTTGTGTTTTCTTGCACAAGTTAATTAAATAAGGAATTATGACTTCTGATGTATTCCCAGAAGTGCTTCGTATAAATGTAGTATGGGAATAATCTGTTGATAGCCTCTCTTGCTGGTGCTGAAGGATTTAAGTGATGTATATTTGCAAACAGAACAAGTTCCAGCAAGTTCATCTTTATGCTGAACAAGACAGGGGTAAGGTTGGCAGGTATAGCTCAATTTGGAAACAGCAGTTTCAGAAGAGCAGCTTTGAAAAACAGAACTCTGGTGACTTTGGGAAGCACAGTCAGGCCGTTTGCAGCTACTCCGGTGTGGCATCTACCAGGTTTTTGTTTATGACAACAAATGCACAGAATTTTTTTTGGGTACATGACTTCTTGCAACACTAAAAGTAGTGCAAAAATATCCTGGCTAATGTGTGATATATGGTGAACAACATAAAGTCTCCATGTAAAATCTGTGTTGCGATTTCTATCTTAAAGTGCTTTTCAAGTGTTCATAATAAATAAAAATTGAATCTAGAACTAGTGGCAGATCTGTTATTTCCTTGACTGCAAACTGGTAGTCCAAGTGTATTGCCTATCTAGGGAAGTCTCACACCCACTGACAACCAGATGCTGAGAGGGTGCTGGGAAAAGCAGAACTACATTTACACCCCTTTCCTTAGGCTCTGTGTAAGTCTGTATAAATGCACTGGAAATCTTACAAAATGGCTTCTTACCATTCTCTTACATAGAATTGTTTTTAGAAATGCTCTTGCCTCAAATGCTGTGGTTTTCTAAATGCTGTATGGAAGAGCACAAGAATCTGCCGCTGCAGCAACTAGAGAGTAACAAAATACCTTTCTGGTGTATTGGTTGCCATAGTTTTTGCCATCCTGTGATATGCCTATTGTTTACATCATGCAGATACCCAGGAAAAGGATGTCTGTCTTAAAACCCAAATGCTTAGTATTTTGTTTCTCTGTCAGAAATTTGGACTAACTTTGTATTTTTTTTTTCTCTGGGGAAAGAAAATGTTCAAATGTCTGTAGTATGTGTTGTTCTTAAAAATCCTACAAAGGCTAAATGGTCTCTTGTGTAAAGCTTAAAATCCCAGTTTCCAGTTTGCCACACTATGCTAATGTGTTCATGCTCCTTTCAGACAGGTTTAGATCTTAAAACCTCACAGCAGTGCTGTGATTGTGTTGTTGAGATTCAGGACATGTTAGAGAACTTCTGACTGCAGAAGGTTTACGTCAGAGGTCATTGAATTCAGGCACTGTCTTCCTCTCCAAAAGGCTCTACATGCAGGTAAAGCTACACCACGGAATTCCAGATAGAAATCCACGGCACTAGAAAAGTTTTAGAAAACCAGTGGTGTCTTTAAAAATGCCACATACCCAGAAATGGTTTTGGCTGGTGTCTGTGTTATGTCACTGGCTGTTCTATATATATATACATTTTACTTCCTCATTTGTGCAATCATTTCAAGTAGAATTGGAATTTATTCACCAGTCTTGAATTCTGACACATTCAGTCTAGGAGTAAGGACTTAAATTCATAAGAAAGAAGTTTCCTTGCTTTTTAATCAGTATGGAGCTTTTTTTCATGGAGTATGGAATCAGTTCAGCTTTGTGTAGACTTTTAAAAGTTATTTCCTTGTGTAGAACTTTTTTTCTTCCTTAATTCAAACTTCCAAGTACTTTGCAATGGTGTTTTTATGCTTAGTTTTTTTTAAGCATCTGGTATTTAGCACTTGAAGGACTGTTTCATTTTCCATTTTGCAGGCAATTTTTTAAAATGCTTTTGCATGTGTTTGCTTTTGGCTGATTTGTTGTCTAGATTTTTAGAAATCTTTTCTTATGAAAACAGCATATAAGTCTGTTTTCCTACCTTGAAGCTATCTCTGTAGGCAGATATGTTTATGTTAAGGCTGAAGTCCACTCTATAACTCCTCCTTGCCTTCATCTATTATGTAAAAACAATAAATAATGCAGTTGAGTTCTCGTGTCTGCCTTATACATCAGGACATACCTACCTGGTTGCCATTCTGCAATATAGAATTGCATCAGAAAAACCCATTCTGCTCTTGGGGTGTGCTGCTCCTGTCTGACAGGGACATTTGGACATCACACCTATTTTCCATGAAAACTTTTTGTCTTTATGGGATGCAGACTGTGATGACCTCTTTTCAACTTGCCAGTTTCCCACGGTGTGAAGGGGATGACTGAAAGAGCGGCTTAAATGAAGTAAAAGATGCTTCAGCTGCCATTTGCTGAACAGACTGTTTTGCAGGCTCAATATTTTAACTGAGAAAAAGCAAAGGAGGGAGGCAATGCTGAAGTGTGGAGGGGAGATAGAGACTGGGGAAGGAGAGAAGGGCTCTTTGCTCACTATTCAAGCTGTAATCCCAGTGGAAAAGATAGTTCAGTTCACCATTCTTCTGTGAATTTCCCCTGCCCCAAACACTCCCTGACAACAGAGATATTGTTGAGAGAATGCAAATGATTGCGGAGGTGCCGGGGCACTAAGGCCTGTGTGGATATCTGGGGTTTCAGGTGAGGTAGAGAATGAGAAAAGAACCCCCCTGGGGCCATTACTAACACGTTGCAGGTTGCTGTGTTTAGCTTGGCAGTAATTTTTTTCTCCTTTAGATAGAGTCTCTTTGAGTGCAATCCTAGAACCAGCTTTGCATTGTTTACGTGAGTGATAAAACTTGGCTGGAGCAGAGCTCTTCCACCTGCCTACTTGGTTTCTCCAGTATCTTTTACACCTCTTATCAATCCTTCCAAAACCATCTGTCTTCTAGAGTGCCTGCTTTACAGAAAATACTGCCTCCTTACCTATGTGAGCTGAAGCTCAAAAGATACCTGATCTTTATAAAATACCATTTTGGAAAGCCTTCTTTTCCTGCAGTAAAGGGAGGTCTATACGTAAAACAATACAGTGACTAGGTGATGCTGCGTTATTCCATTGAATGGGTGGCTCGATAATGGCATCTCTTGTTAAAGTGACTCAAAGAGCTGGGCAGAGGTTCTGTCATGGGACACCGGGGGCTCAGCGCCGTGGGGCAGTGTCTGTGCCCACGCCGTGGGGCAGTGTCTGTGCCCAGTGCCGTGGGGCAGTGTCTGTGCCCAGCACTGTGGGGCAGTGTCTGTGCCCACGCCGTGGGGCAGTGTCTGTGCCCACGCCGTGGGGCAGTGTCTGTGCCCACGCCGTGGGGCAGTGTCTGTGCCCATGCCGTGGGGCAGTGTCTGTGCCCACGCCGTGGGGCAGTGTCTGTGCCCACGCCGTGGGGCAGTGTCTGTGCCCACGCCGTGGGGCAGTGTCTGTGCCCACGCCGTGGGGCAGTGTCTGTGCCCAGCGCCGTGGGGCAGTGTCTGTGCCCACGCCGTGGGGCAGTGTCTGTGCCCGCGCTGTGGGGCAGTGTCTGTGCCCACGCCGTGGGGCAGTGTCTGTGCCCAGCGCCGTGGGGCAGTGTCCGTGCCCACGCCGTGGGGCAGTGTCCGTGCCCAGCGCCGTGGGGCAGTGTCTGTGCCCAGCGCTGTGGGTGCTGTGATTGCTGGAACGCGCCGTGTGGGGAGGCTGACGCTGTGCGGCTCCCGGGGCTAACACAGTGTGCGGCCCTGGCTGCGGGAGCCGCGGCTCTGCTGCCCCGGGAGCTGCCCGTGCCCGGGCACCGCTGCCAGCAGGAGCAGGCTCCTCCTGGGGAGCGCTGAGCCGCTTCGTCCTGCTCGGGTTATTTTGGGCTGCTGGGGCCTCGTGCTGGGTCCCTTTAGAAACAGTTCCCTCCTTCTGCAAAAGGCAACAGGATAAACGTTTCTAGTTGATATAACTTAAGTGAGATGGTGATTACATTGCTGTGAAGCAACTTAATTGTGAATTTAAGAGATGCTCCAGTGGTCATATCTTGGCCTGAGTTCTTTAAGGTTTCTTAACATTCACTGAAGGAGATTGTGTGCATTTTGAGAAGATACAGAGATTCTGTCGTATATTCACCGGCTTTAAACATTTGCTTTGAAATGTTTCATATTTAATATAGGGTTATGAATATGAAAACGTGGTATTTCAGAGTTTCGGGGAAAGTTTTAAGCATGGGCTTCTACATGTTAGATTTCCCTCTGCATAGATGATGATTTGTTTTTTAAAATAAAAACAACCCCCATGAACTCTAAACTTTATATAACATCTAAGAACACATTTGTCTTTTCCTGTGGTGTAAGTGCGAACATATATGCCTATATAAATATATACTGGCACATGTTTTTTGCCTTCAAAATGGCTTGTGGGCCATAAGTGAACAGACTGCTCAGTTACTATGCCTGGAATGCTTATTTAATACTTCCAAATTTAAATATTTTTCTGTGTTGGTTTGTTGCAAAAAAGTGCAGTCAAAAATTGAACCTGGCAATAAATTTATTTTTCTGAAGGAGAATTACTCCTCGGATGAAACATTCATTTCTCCAACAAATAGTTGTTTTCTCCTATACTACAGACATTCATTTTCAGTGCTCATAACTGAAGTAGGAGCACTGAATGGGAAATACCTTCATTGTAGTATCTTGGTACAAGGATGTGTAATTCTGGTCTAGCAGAGGAGTTTGATTCTTCCCTGTGAGGGTGGTGAGGCCTGGCACAGGTTGCCCAGAGAAGCTATGGCTGCCCCATCCCTGGAAGTGTCCAAGGTCAGATTGGATGGGGCTTGGAACAGCCTGGTCTAGTGGCAGGTGTCCTGCCCATGGCAGAGGGTTGGAACTGGGTGACCACTGGGTGACCTTTAAAGGTCCCTCCCAACCCAAACCTTGTTATGAGTCTATTATTTATTTTTTAAAATGTGAAAGTGCAAATTAATGTGCTTGTAATTAATTTAATGAGGTGAGCTGGTTCACTCAAATTAGGTACAATACATAGTCACTTGCTGTTTCTCCAAGCTGGTACTGAGTAATCAATGTCGATAAATAATATTCTTCAGTATTCCTGCACATCCCATAAGCTTTATAGGCAACAGAGGTTCTTGATCTGAAAGCACTTCCTCTGATAAGCTTCCCATACATATATTAAGGCAGCCCTTCTGTCACAGGTCACCTCATTTGCTAATGACTCAGAATTCAGATCAGGTATTTGCAATGGAATTAATATGCAGAATGAGTATTTCTCAAGGTGTTTTTCTCCAGGAACCAAAAAAAAAAAAAAAAGCAGAATTCAGACTAACATTTAGAAATGAAAAACACTCTTTTTCCCATGAACTGGGTTGCTGTAGGGAATATGGGGAAAGGGTGAATAACAAATACAGTAGTAGTGTGCTTGGAGATGGCCTGCAGTTAAGGCCTCGGAATTATTTGGACAGTCTGTCCTTCCAAAGGTAAAAGGAGGGAAGAAACAGATTCCATCTCTCCACCTGGTGGAAGCAGGAAGGTCAGGGGTGGTGCAAGGAGTGTATGCATGGAGGTAGAAGACATTAACAATGGCTGGGGGGAAAAAGGAATAAAAGGGTTATTATTCTGGTGAGATTTACAGGGAGTCAGTTCTTCAGGTGACTTAGGCCATTTAGCTGAGAGCCTGTGAGGAGAGCAGAAATGTTCCTGGGGTTGGTCTGTTTCCTGCCATCTGGATGATGGCTCTTATCTCATGCTGTTTCTTTGTGCTGGTTTGTTTGGTGTCCCAGATTGATCAGCTCAAAGCTAATTTCAAAATACATCCGCAGCGTTCACAACATGTTTGTTCTTATGTGATAGTTGCTGGTGCAGAAATAAAGTTTGTGAATTTTGTTTCTTTCTGGCTGGAAGGCTTTTCCAGACATTTCCACACATTTGTAGGGAACAATGCAGATGCTGTCATCTTCCCATCTCCTTCCCCCAGTACCTCAGCAAGACAAAGCCCTGTTAGGTAAATTTTAAGCAAAGATGGGGTGAGATGATGCGGGAGAAGGGTTGCACCTTGAAGAGATAACTTGTTACTCCCTTGGAAGTGTTTTGTCTCTGTCCTGGGCTGGTTTGTAATTTCAGTCTTGTTAGGAGTGCCTGCACCTCAAGTACTCGGCTGGGCATAGATATCCTGCCACAGTCATCAGATGATAGCTCCTTTGTCTGCAGAGACTCCCAGGCCTACCTCTAGTAACTGCACTGTGGAGGAGAAGGAATGGGAGAATGTCAGGAGCTCTTAGCTGCTTGTATTTGAAATATCAGGCAAGAGCTTTTGGGGGTGCCAGAGAAGAAAAAAACATTTCAGGAAGAAGTAAGGACGTGAGTTATTGTCTCCCTCCAAAATGCAATGGAAATGTGCTAAGCTCTTTGCAAACGTTTGTCATAGACCTTGTGACTTTGGGGATAGGACTTCAGGTCACCTGTGCAGCTGCTCAGAATGTGAAGGAGGATGGTGACCCAGCAACAGGAGAGGAAACAAAGTGAGCACTGAAACTGTTCATCACTGTGGTACTTGTTAATGATTCTTCTGGGTAGCAGCAATAATGAGCAGTTGAAAGAAGTACTTTATGTACCCTCAATAAATTGCTTCCAAACCTCGTAATTGCCACAGTTCTGGCTTTCAGTAGACCTGGTAATGAATTTTTGAGTGGTGTCCACATGTTGTGCCTGTTACTGTACTTGACTTTCATCCTATTTTGAGTGATCTCATCAAGGGATGGATGATGTTATCTGAATAGAATATATTTGTCCAATATTGGGAGCAGTGGCAATGATGAAATGGAAATAACTATGCAACTGACTGCAAGTGATTTATAAAATCCATTTTCATGTGAGGCCACCTTTTCCTGATTCTGCTGTAGTGCTGATAGGTGAGTCATTTCAGATGGTACTGCCAGAAAAACCCAGTGTACTGATTGCAAGAATACAGGATCCAGCAGCCTCTTAAAGGGTGCTCTTACGCACGGGAGAAAATAGGTGCCTTCTTGTCTTGGAAGTGTGGACACCACGGAGGTGTTTCAAATGGCAGAAAATGCCTTAGGTTCAGATGGGCATGATGGAGCTTAAATGTCCCTTGAAGGCTTGTGGCATGCGCCTGTGATCAGAATTTAACACAGTTCTTGCCTTCTGCTGACAAAATAAAAAGGAGGAGGAAGCGACGGTTTTGGTTGGGTTTTCTTTTTCTGAAAGAGAAAAAAGTAGAGAAATCTGGAGAGACTTTACCTCACTTATATGCGCTCTTTCTATATGTATAATTTAACATGGCACCTTATATATAATTTAATGTGTGAAATAAATATAACATTTGAATTTCACAACTGGAACTCTTCTACTTACAGAAGCGGAATTTTTTCCATCTGTTTTTAATTTAAAAGCGCAGTTTCTGCAATGAAATGAACATGTGTAGGGGCTTAAAACATCGAATCCCAAAGATTGCATGACACCTTGCCCCCTTCCTAGGGTAGTGAGCTTAACCACTGTACAAGGTATATGTTGCATTGATGTCAGTGTCATGACTGATAAATCACTTTCATCCTGCAACAGAGCCTTATTTATAAATAGCTCTTTAATAGAATGCCCTAAGTTTGCAAAGATGTTTTTCAAACCCCTGAGAATACTGGCTCTTGCCTCAAAGAGCTTATAGTCTAAATGAAGTAGATAACCAGGTAGAAAGGATCAAAGAATAGAGGAGAAACACAAAGGAGAGGAGTGCTGGGTAGGGAGGAAGGGAGATGGGCACAAATCTCAGGAGAGCAGGTCTATCAGCTCCTTGTTTTTAGAAAGAGTATTGTTCACTGCCATTATAATTGAAATTAGATAATGTTTTGGAGCAGAGCTCACTGAACAGACTCACTGGTGTTGGGTTTTGTGGAGGAAGAGAAGGGTGTTATTTTGTGTGTTAGAAGAGCTGTCTCAGGCATGAGGAGTGGCATGAATATGCTGCTTGCAAGGGGATTTTACAATAGGTGAACAAGTAGTGTCAATAAGCTTTGCTTCATTGATTTTCATTCATTCCAGCTGAGGATGTAACCCAGTGGGAGCAGTTAGGAGAAAGTAATAGACCTAGAGGGGAAAAGAAGGTTTTCTTACCTGTGTTAAGCCTTTTGCCTTGCAGTCTGAATTGTGCCTTTGCTCCTCTGCAAGTGCTTTGGTGTGTCATGCACAACAGAAACAGCTTACTGGGCTGCCCTCTTGGAGAGACACAGTAAGGGTTGTTCATGTTGTGTCCTCCCTGCCTTCTCACGTGCAGGGGTTTGACAGAGACTGCAAAAAAGGGATGCTGCACTTACTTAAGGTTTCCTAACACAGAGGAAAAAATAACCCAAACCAACCAAACTGATTTAGTTTGGTGCACTTGCGATTAAATGGATGAGCTGTGCTTCTTGTGTTTGGTGGGTTTCTTTTTTTTTCTATTATGCAAAAAGTTTGATTTTTATGTTGCTTGCTTATTAGAGTCTTCGAAATAAAAAATAAATAAATCTGAGAGTCACTAGGTATTAATCTGTGACTTCCCATTATATTTATTAGCCATAATCTATCAGCATTCACTTGCTGTCTGGTTTTGTTTTTGACTACAAGGCAGTCTTGGCCTTGGTATTACACTTCTAGAGCTGATAGTATTTTTACTTGTCATCATCCCAAATCTGCTTCAGGTGGAATACTAGCAGTGATGCAGGAACACAAATATGGTACCTTGAGGAAGAAAGAACATTTAGAAACTAAAAGCTGAGCAGAACTGATGGATCAGAAAGGATTTAGGTGACCAAATACTAACAAATGTAATATGTTTGGATAAGACAAGTAAGGCCACTTGTAAAATTTCAAGTGGTACTTCTGGCCAATTTATATGCCCACTTCAGCTAAACAAATACAATAGGAGTTTTTACATTACTTAACATTGAGAGTGAAGATGTAAAGGGTTTGCAATAGTGCTTATGTTTATTACACTGCTGTTTTGTTCTGAATAAAACTGGTCATGCTCTGAAGCTGCGCAGCTCAGTTCGGAGGCTTTCTCCCCCCACTGCGTTTGTTTCCTTGGTGTTTAGTAGGCAGAGAGCTCTCAATCTGTTCAGAACATTTCATGTGTCCTCTGCCAGTGACACCTGTGTCTCTTTAGGCTGGGGAGAATGAGAACCATGTTGTTGGGAACTGAAATCTTGGCAATGAACCTGAGCATTGGAGACTCATGATGGAATATGGGGGAAGTTTTTAGCTTTTCAGAGGGTCAGCTGTGGAGGATGACAAGACATTGTCCTGTTGCTATTCAGTGGGTGTGAGTTTAGGACCCGAAAGTCCGGTGGTGCTGACTTGTTCCATATTCATCGGAAATGGAAAGAAAATGGAAACATAGAGAATTGGAGCTTTTTTGTTCGTAGCAATTATTTTTAGAGCAGTAATGTCCTTGCCATTCAGTTGGTCTCATAAAATGTCAGAATTCATTAATGGCCAACAGTCTGGTTATGGAAACTTTAAAGATACTGGAGTTATGGAAAACTTTCCCTTTCAGTCCCTATGCCATCAGTGGTGGTTGTAAAATATTTCCAGTGCACAGAGAAGTTTGCCAGTCCAAGAGAAGTTACCAAATACCAAATATGGAATCCTTGTAAGACTCTGAAGAGATTCCAAACCAATAGAAGATTAAGGAAACACTCTCTGCTTACACTTAAAACCAGTTCTAAAGCTTAAAAATGTGTCTTGTGGAAGTGACATTTGTATGCGGTCGTCAGAAGTGTAAAAAGTCTCCGTGTCTTCCTGAACGCAAGGAATGTCAATATGAAAGTGATGATCAAAATGCTTAGTAGTGAGCTGCTCATTATTACCACAGATGAATAAGATCGTTTAAATTCCCACCTTATAAGCAGGCCATTCTAGCAGATTGGTATTGTGTCCAGGCTGTGGATATGGTTCATATAGGTAAAATATTAAAAAGTAATGAATGTGGAAATATGAAGTATTGCCATTGCTACTGTACAGTGGCCAAGTTATTGACTGTGCCACAAGAAAATCATTTTACTTCTTATTTTCTTACTGTAATGTGCTGGTTTTCTTTTATTGCTCAGCCATATCTGTATTCTTGTTTTTAACTTCAGGTTAGTGAAACATCTTACTGATACTTTTCCATTAACCTTGCTTGGATGAAAATAACAGTGGTGTAGCATAATATTTTTTTATTGATTCCCTCTTTTCCCTGCCTGGATTGCTAAGCCGACACAGAGAGGAGTGAATAGCTATTTTTAAAATACCTGTTGTGATTAAAAACTGTAGATAAGACACTGACAATTTTTCTCTTATTCTGCTCTCTTGGTTGTCAGCTGTGGAGCAATTTAACCACCAGCTGAGAGGGTGGACAAGTAGTGCCCTCTTAGACGTGTGTGCAGCACAGGCCATGAAAACAGCTCTGTGGCTGGCTTTACGCAGCGCCTCGCCTTAGCCAGTTTTCCAAAGGCAAATTGACCTTTGCTGTGTGATGTTTTATGTCAAGTAGGAGATCAGACCTGCTGTGCTTGTGCTGTAATTTCCTTTAAATGCAGGATTAGGTGTTCTGGTGTAATGGTGATACCAGTTATTATGTTAGTTGGTGTTTCCTCCATTCCCCCTCCCGCTTTTTTCAATTCAGCTTGGGCTCCCTTTAAATATGTCTGTAGAAATCCTTGCTGCCACTTGGGCAAGAAAGGGAGGTCCTGAACATCTTGGCCTAAAAATTCCCTGCCTGTGAAGCTTGCCCTGAGCAGGTGTAGCCAGCAGCAACATCTCCTCCACTTCATGCAGTGGCAGCTCTCGGTGCTGGGCCTTTGGCTGCAGGCTGGAACAGCCCAGGCAGGTGGGATGTGGGTCCCAGTCCCAGCCCTAGGATCAGCAGTTTCTCCAGTGCCTTGAAACTGAGCAAAAGAGTGGCTAAAATGTGTGCTGGCTTACAAGATTCGAAGTGATACATTTGTCTGCTGGGCCTTCTTCAAGCCGTAGAGGGAAAAATAGAACAAGCTTAGTTTTTCCATAATTTCCTCCTTGTAGCCCAAAGGAGACTACACGGCAGAGATGTCTTCTCTAATCTTCTCCTCCACCCTGCATTATTTTCCTTCCCTCCTCCTTTCCTTCTGTCTCACAGCTCCCCTCCCCACTCGCACACACGCAGACTTTTGACAGCACACCAGTTTGATTCTCGAGCTCCCTTTTTAGCCCACATGGGTGTCTAGTCAGTGCCGCAGCCCCAGCTAATACACGAGAGTTGGAATAAATGTATAACAGCAGGTAGCAAGTGACTGTTGACAGGGTGACATATTGACTTAATATCTTGTGTTATGTGATATGAAGGATGTGCCTTTTGGTGTGTATTTTCATTTTAATTTTTTTGGTGTGTTTCTTAGACAGACACTTGTAGGCAGTTTGGAGTAATTGTCTGAAATCATTAACATGTTTATTAAATAAGGGAGCAGAGTGCATTATCTAGCAAATCAATTATGTAAATGCACAAAAAGCATGAGAGATTAGTCTTTAACTGTTGCTGAACTGCATCCACTTTCCTAAATTATACATGAAAGTGGGTTTTTTGTCAGTGTGTATGCACAGTGTTAGGCTCCACTTTGCTCTTTTGGAGCTTTAAGTAACATCAATTAATTGGTACTGTTGTGCAAGAAGAGGGCACTCCTGATGTACACTAATGAACACCAGTGTGCATACATCCTTTCTATACAGGGAAACAGATGGTCTGGAGTGGAGAACAGAAGTAATCTCAATTGGAGGGTCTGGATGACAAGATAAACTGACAGCGAAGCCCTAGCAATTTATTCTCTCATCCAGACACTGGAAAAAAATCTCCAGGAAAATCTGTTAATCTCTAGCATTTTTAACAGTATGTTTTCTTTCTGGTGACTTACTTTCAAATGAGACCGTGCCTCTACAGTTTTACCAATCCTTAACTTCAAGAGGAGGCGAGAGTAGAGCTCATCACTCACGGCATGCATGGAAAACTCACCTCTTTCACTTCCAGCTGTATAAATGGTGTGTGTAGGGGACCATGTGGTAATAACAGCACAAACTGCACTGCTCCATTTTCACCCACTGCATTTTCAGTCGTGCTCAGCTGGAAAGAGAACAGTCTTCTGTGGTTCAGGCAACTGTGATTTATCCGCTTCTCTGAAGCATATTGCACAAAAAAAGGGAAGTCTTGCATCTTATGGAAATGGTGGGTACATGTGCAGGAGTCAGAGAAAAGGTTATGGGTGCGTTTTAAAAGCAAGTGAAGCTCATGGAAACGTTGTTATTCTTCATTATTAAGTGCATGTATGGTCTCAAGCTTCCAGTAGTAGCTGGGGCCTTCCCAGAGGTTATTGCTATTCATCAGAGAAGGAGAACACGTATCACACTATTTTTTTTTTCCATACTAATACTTTCCTCCCATATCATCTTCTATGTATCTTCCACAGAGGTGTGCAGAGGTTGGGCCACTTCCAGATGCCCAGCACAGACGATGCAGAATTTCCCTATAATGCTGATTTTGCAGATCATCGAAAATGCTCAAACTGTCTTACAGCACAGTTGTCCTGAGGACAGGCTGCAGTTTCATCCCTACTGGAATGCCAGCACAAATAATTCAACACTCTGTTTCCTTTGTTGTTATTTCTTGCCCAGCTTGAGTTTGGTTTGTTGAAGGGACAAACTTCTGCTGGCTTGATGGGTCACATCCTGTTACCAGAACCCAAGATTGCCTCCCAGGAACTGAGGAGAGGAACTTTTCTTTCTTCCTTTTCTCTGGTACTCACTCTTGCCCCTAGTCCTGACAGGGAGGGTGGTGAAGGAAGGCTTTGCAGCCTTGCATCCCTTGGGACAGACTGTGCACTACAGTGATGGTCGTTGTACCAGCTATTGCAGGAGTTAACTTACCATGAAATCAGCAGCTAGGCTACAGAGCTGCATGGAAAGAATGCACCCTGCTTTCCTGTGTTCTGACCAGGTGGGTTGTAGGCAGCTCTGAGTGCAGTGCAGTTCACCTGTGGAGTCACACGTGTCAGCACTGGCTATTTGCTGTCATTGGAAGACTTTCTGGAATGGGTATCACTGTGGAGATGTGGCAATTCAGCTGGAGACAGTAAATTATATTACTGTACCTGAAAGTAGGATTCGTTTAGTTTCTGATGAAATTTTCAGTTGTGAAAAGACAACTTGTTTAAATCTTGTTTAAAGACAGCGCCTTCCCAGAAATTCTCAGTGTTAAAATAACAGGACGTTAAGTGTGTCATGTTTATTAATTGTCAAAATTGGATCAATCATAACAGAGCTAACAGATGTGTCTGGTTGAGCTGAAAGATGAAGATGGAAGAGCTAGCAGATATCACCAAGGAGCTGAGAGATGCCAGGAGAGATGACAGATGTGGCTGGATGAGCTGAAGGGGGATTGGAAAGATGCAGTCCCAGTCATTGCCTCAGGGCAGAAATAGTAAACCTCCTAGACCTTGAAAAAATGTCTCAAGTGAGCAGGAATGGAGGAATTTGTTCTGTGCCATTGTCTCTGACTCACTTGCAGTGTCTGCTTCTTCCTCTTCTTGAGAAGTTGCCATAGGGGAACGAATGCTGTGATAGCTTGGATTTGGAATTTTATTCATGTTTAGGTTAAAAAGCAGACTGTAAAATGTTATTGTGCTGGTGCTGATCCTTTGACCTTTGCAGTGTCCACACTTTGGCACCTGCAGGGACTTGTGAGTCTTTAGCCTGCAGTGTTAAAGAACTTTATCCTGCAATGACTCACTTGGCAACAGATTCCTGTACCTGGGCAGAGAATAGGAATAAACTCAGTGCTGAAAGGTGAGGGATCCAAGTCCAGAGACATTGGGAAGGCAGCTACACTGGTGTGATCTGTGGGATGGGTTTTGTTCTTCTCTGTGAAGCAGGCAGAGAACTCTGCAGTAATGTGAGAAGGAGCGTTGGGGTTTGTGAAGGGCTCAAGGGGTTCTAATAACATGGCCAGGGAGGTGTTAGATGTAGAATTGATAAAGCATGTATTAATAGGAAAACAATATCAATATGTGAAATATGGCCCTTTGAATAGATTCAAATACAAACAATATTCCGTGTACCCGGAATGTGCAGATAGCTGTTGCACTTAGGTTTTTAAGTGGAGACTGCACTGTGCCCTTTGTTGTTATTTCCCATAGCTTAAAAGCTCATTGGGCTGTATTAAAAAGAAAAACGAAAATACATCCTACTGCATTTAGTGAAATGTCCCATCCTTTTACAAATAACTTGTTTTTCAAAAGCTAGAATTGAGAGCTAAATTCCAGAGCGGTATCTTTGTAAAAATAGGGCTCATGGAGCTTTTTCAAATGATGAAGGATGTACTTCAGACAATAATATGCATAGGTATGGCATGTCTATAAAAGTTGGTTCAGAAAGTCTGCACAACACCCCCTCGATGCTATAAATACATCTTTGTGATGAAGCTCAAAATGGGATGAAAATATTTTGATACTGTGTTTTTAACTTTTGATACATCTCTTGGCTTGAAAGATAAAAGGATTCACTCCTAGAATTTACACTCCTCTGATGTGATTAAAACCAGATAGGTGTACTGTAAATAGAATATGCTCTGTATGATGGTAGGTATGGCTTAGTGTTTTTGAGCAGGAGGTTTCTTACTGTGGAAAAACAGCTTTTCTTGATAAGTTGCTTGTCACTGTTTTCAGCAGCACCTCCTTTCATCTATTATTCATTTTGGAAGACTTAATAGTATGGTTTGGGTGTGGGCTGATACCAGACACCAGTAGAGTATAACCTCTGCAAAAATAAGAGATCCACAGAGCTGTTGGGGTTAGAGAGGCAAACAGACAAATGCGGCTTTGCTTTTTGCAGAACATTTCCGCATCCAAAAAAGAGTCACACTGTTACATGCTGCAAACTGTCTCCAGTAGTCCCCTATTTAAATCCTGGCTGAGCAGACAAAAAAGATGAGTGTCTGCACACCTTGTGCCTGTGTAAGGTGTGGTGTAAAGCAAGCCCCACGTTCTCCAGTGAAAGGAGTAGCTCTGCCCCCCGAGTCCTGGAAGGACTGGAACGTGGAGCAGTATCTGGGAAGGCTGCATCTAATATTTTTCTCCAGCCCATTAGCACAAACTGGGGTGTTGGCAGAAGGTCTGCAGTTTGCTCCCCGTGGTTTGCTGTGAGGTCTGTAGGGCTGCAGTTTGGTGTGCATGTAATGACTGTGAAGTCCTGTGTGACCGTGGATTTGTTGCAGTCGCTATGTGCATATAGATGGATATATTTATAGAAGAATCACTGTGAATGTGAGAAATAAGCCTTTGAAGTGTCAAGCCAAATATTCTGGGGGGAAAAAAGAAGATTTCTTGTCTACATCAGAAGCTTGCATTTCATGTAGACTTGTCTCGTTTTACCCAAAATATCTCCCCACAGGTTAGGAGAGCTGAAAGCAATAATAATAATAATAATAATAATAATTGGAAATGTAGGGGGAGGGAATGTGTGTATGAGAAAGGATAGAGTGAAGAGGGAAATAACAAACGTCTTTGAAATGTTTTTGTTCCTCCTTAGTTATGATTTGTTTCTTTCCAGTAGCTTTATTTCCTGTTCTTTCATGGACTGGCCAGGGCAGACAGAGCTGTGTTGCTTTCCCTTCGGTCAGGTGTCCTGCTGGCAAGGAACAAGGGATGCAGGACAGCTTCCAGTGTTCTCTAAGTAGGCTGGACCCCCCCAAAGCTTTAGGTCAGGGTTAGGGGAGCTCTGGGATGGATTGTGACCCTCAGCTCCCAGTGTGGAGGCCACCACAAAACTAGCCTGGCCTGACATGAAGGTTTCCCTTGGTTGATTGCTTCGCTTTGGGGAAGAGAAGGCACACAGATACTCCAGAGTCACAAAAGAAGGGGTCCACTAGTCTTTCATTTAGCTACTACTGTGATGTTAGAGTAGGCTGACTCTTGAATATGGATTAAAGCCAGGGAACGTTACTGAAAAGAGGCTTTTTGTGAAGTGAAATAAAATACAGATGTTTTTCAAAATTAACTCTTCAGTTGATGGCTGTGGTTTTATGCATCATTTCCATTCCAAAAACAGAAAAGAGCCATTTTTATCAAGAACTGTTTCTGGCTGCAGTTCCAGGCTGGTTGGTGTCTGTGGACATGTATTGGGACAGCTCAAAACCTTCCCTTGGTGCCTTCAGTGAGAAATTCTTGCTCTCTCTTAACAGGTTTGAGACACGACTCTCTGCTTCCTTTGCTGTATCTTTATGGTTTGGACACCATATATCCTTGTCCCAATTGAAATGATGAAGTTTTGCTCTAAAAGATATAAATCATGAGAGGAATGTCTACGGTGCCTGTAAAACCTTCAAAAACATGCATTGCAAATAGTTTCTAGTGTTAAGGATGAGAATTCTTATTTTCTTGCTTGTAGGTAATTACTTATATAGTGCTTATTTTTTCTGTTATTACATCTGTTCTGTCTTCTTTTTAATGTAATGTGTAGTACTGAAGCTGGAGAAAACCAAGAAGATGAGGGTTGTCTTAGAAGTTGGATGCAAGATACTCTTTTTTAAAATATGATATACTTTGTAGCATTAAGTCTTTTTGTGCTATGATGAAAGGTTGTGGGCTAACAGCATCTGCTGTTAAGAGGTGGTTTGAGTCCTGAGCTGCTCAATCCTTTCAGTGTGATTTTTAAACAAGGTTTGTGAAATTTAGCCAAGCCATTTGTTGTGTTCTGCATTTAAAATCCACTATTTTGGTGTGATTGTTTTAGTCTTGTTCTTGGAGAGTGTTGGTAAAACAGCAGTGACATTAATAGATTCCTTTAGTGTCTGGAGATGTGGAAAAAAATAATCTTCCAGTTAAAGTAGCAGTAGGTTGCTAAATGCTGGCTTTAGTGGTGTCCATTTTGAGTCAGGTCAGAGAGACCCAGATTAAGGGAATGAAAGTGGGGATTGAGACGACGTTAAAATGTAGCTTCAAATGGCTGTAAATATGAATAATTGCAAATCCTTGGTCTTTTCCTGGGAATGCCTTGGCCTGGGCCTGCACCTTGGCATTTGCGTTGCGCCGCGCTGCTGTAGGTAAATGTTAACATGCAGCAAACACTGCAGGCGGAAGCTCTGGCTGCCAGAAGAAGGGCATTTTTCAAACCTATCGCTGGAGTGGTGAATGGGAAGCTGAGAATGTGCTTTCTCCGAGAGATGTAAAATATTAAAGAAGCCAGTAGCAATAAATGGAAGTGCACCCACTGGTTAACAACATTTGGCTATATATCAAGCCCATTTCTGGAAGTAGATCTTGTAACATAAATTACTGAATACTGAATTACTGCAATGTGTTAAGGATTCTTTTTAATTACAGGATGTTAAGGCTTCAAAAATAAAATTCTTCAAAGTTAATCATGAAGTAAAATAACTCCGTACTTAGCTGAGCTTCAACTTCATTAAAACTGTTCAAACGGCTGATGGAGCCCTAATAAGTTTTGTTCAAAGATATGACATCTTTGAAAATTTTCTGCAAATCTAACTCTATTATCTTTGATACTCTCTAATTGGATATAGCAATCTCTATTCATGTTGTCTAGTGGATTGCATCCATGATAAGGTGCTGCAAATGTATCCTGTTGTCCCTAAATTAGCAAATCCAGAGACTGTAAGGGCTATTTTCACAGCAGTATTTAAGCCCTTCAGGCAAGTACAAAATATGTGTTTTGCCTTATATAAATATAAAACCACTTTGGGGAGTGAAAAATGGAGGTGGGGGGAGGGAATGGAATAAGCAACATTCTGACAGTATCAAATCATTAATGAGGGCACTGGTTTCTAAATTATTTACCATGTAGTCCATGTGCTCAACTGTTTTAGAATTGTTAATATTGAATGTGTTGTTTGTTATATACAAACATTTTTCTCTCTTTTACTTTCAGATACCCTTTTTGCAATATGATTTAATTACCGATGCTGTTTACTCTCAGGAGCTGTAAAAGTTTTTCTTCTACAACAAAGTAAAATCAGTGTTTTACAACAGACTATCCTATTAGGGGAAGCTGTTGGTACTGTGTGGATGATGGAGAAGCATGAGGCTGTAGTATTTATTTTCACAAACTGAGGTAAAGCAGGGTAGGGGCCGGATGTTGTGCTCCCTGTCCAAGAGCCAGCTCGTTTTCCTTCCTTGGCTTCTCCCTCCTTTCTCCCTCCGTGCCCGGCCAGGGCAGCCGGGCGCTGTTCCAGTGCCCTCTCCTCTTTGGGAGCTGTTACTTTCAGGACCATCAGCTGTTCATCCTCTTTTTGGTGTGCCTTAAAGCAGCTTAAACAGCAGATACAGAAGTAGCATTTTGCCCTCTGCTGGGAAGCAGGGTCTGACGAGTCAGTGGTGTGAGCTGCTGTGCCAGCCATTCTGGGTGAGGAACTGCGCAGGTCTGGGGAAACACTCAGTAGGCTCTGGAATGCTTTTCTGTGCTTCATTTCCTCAGACACTGCAGCAGCATAAGTTTGTTTTCTTTCTCCTTAAGGATAATGTTTTTTCTCCTTTTGGATACTACTCCTTTAATGTCAGTGTTGTCATTAGAAATCATCTGGCTATTAGTCAGGCTCCCATGAAGTCCTTTGCCCCACTCCCCTCTAGCAGTCTGAGAGCACTGAGCTGCTGGATCCTACTCTGCCACTGTTTTTATGGAACTGATTTGCACTGTGAAAAATCAAACACAAAAAGCAAGCGGAAATGGCCTGGTTTCTAGCTCTGATTTAGAAGTAGGCAAAATACCTTTTGCATTTCTGGTGTAATTTCAGCTAAAGTTGTTGGAAGGATGATAAAGACTGGTTTGGGTTGGAAGGGGCATTTAAAGGTCATCTAGTCCACACCTGCCCTTAAAAGAGCAGGGACTTGTTCAGCTCAATCAGATTGCTCAGACCCATGTCCAGTCTGGCCTCCAATGTTTCCAGGGATGGGGCATCCACCACCTCTCTGGGCAACCTGTTCCAGTGTTTCATCACCAGCACTGTAAAAGATTTTTCTCATGTCTCCTCTGAATCTGCCTTGTTTTGGTTTAAAACTGTTACCCCTTGTCCTATTGCCCTGCTAAAAAGTTTGTCCCCTCTTTCTTTTAGCCCAGAAAGGAGCAGTTCAGTGTTCCTGGAGCCTTCTCCAGGCTGAGAGAAGCTTTATCTTACTCAGTAGCTATTGGGCACTGTGGGGGTCCTTCTTGTTACCGTGTTCACATTTGATCCTCCATGAAACACGAACTTCGGTCACTGTAACTGAACCAATTTAGTTTTTGTTTTTACAAGTTGTCACTTTTTCTGCAGCCCTGCCCCAAAGTGGTGTTTATTTTACTGTATTTTTCTGAAGGAACTTCATTGCTTTAAGAGAAATATCCCAGGAGCGGGAGACAAAATAAAGAACAGACCCATGTTATTTCCTCGATGGCTTGTGAAAACGCCAAATGTATGTTTTGATTTTCTGCCCAGCTGAAAAATTGTGTAGCTTTAATAACTTGAATTCCCCTATTATTCGTGTTTATAGTTTTAATTAACTTCATTTTATGAAGCTTGGCGATTTTTTAAAAAACCACTTATGAAAGCTGATTTAAAATCTATATGAAGCCACCTTTCCTTGAGAGCTTATGCTCTGTGTAACACACAAGTTGTGTACTTGTGAAATCAAGTTGCTTCATCTTTATAAACACCCCCTCACCCATATATTCAGTCTATTTTTTGTTGTTGTTTGTGTGGACGTGTTTCCATGTGTATTATGAAAGAAACCCCACTTTTTTTTTAATAGTTTAAGTGGTTTTGTCCCAACTCAGCTGCAAGCATTTTTCCATTGCTGTTTTTTGAATCTTGAAGATAACGCTGATAACATTCTTGGTTATTATGGAGTACTACAATGGGCCAATAGAATGAATAATAGAGTGTCTGTATATCATTTATCTTCACATCAGACAATCCCGTGCCTTGTAACCTGTAGCATTTCTGTGGTGTGCGCTCGGTTTCACTTGTTTAATAATTTGAGTGGTGAAGACTTAATCCTTCTTTGTTGTCTCCCAGAGTAAACTGTCAAGTAATAGTGATACTAAATCTACTGAGTTGTGAGATTCAGAGCTGGCCCTTTCTGCACAAAGCTGTACTGCAGGCATTGCTGAACACAGATTGGAGGCTGGAGAATCACAGTAGCTGTGAAACTAGCTCAGAGATCAGAATTTATTGCTGTTCAAAGACTAGCTTCCCTTTCTTTTTTCCTGAACGGGTGTTTTATGTGTTTTATCTCAATACTGATTTGTCACTTCTGTAAGTGGAGGGTGTCAGCACAGCAGTGCCATACACAGATGTCTCCTCCTTGCTACGTGACTCCTCCAAGAATACAGGAAATAGACGGAAACAATTAAGTAGGGGCTAAATATCATCTGCACATATGCAGGGCAGAGAAATCGATTCTGGTGAGCAGAAGAGCTGTTAGAGCCCTGAGGGGCAGAGGCACAAATGGAGGAGGTGGTCAGCCTCCCCAAGTACCTCTCACGAGTCAGTCAACAACTGTTGTAGTGAATGGCTCCTGCTGGCCTGTCCTAGCAGCAGCCGTGGTTAACCTGGCACAGATTAGGGATAGCAGTGCAGGAAGAGGGATTTTCACATTGTCCTTTTACATAAACAAGCTGGAAAAAGGCCTGTTCAGGTAGCAGTAAAAACAGGTCACTTGACTCCATCCAGGGGGCTGTAGCTCGTTAGTGTGTGAGCAGGAGATGGCTTTACAAAATTACAGATAATGTATGAGAGAAGTGATTGGTGAAAATAGAAATGGAGAGGAGATAAATGATGGGAATAGAGAACAAGAGAAGGTTGGGAGAAATACGAAGTGGAACCAAGATAAACTGGCTTTTAGAGTTAAAGATGACAGAAATTACAGTAGCTATTCATCTCTCCAGCTTGGCTGAATGCAGAGGAGTGTAAAAGTTAAGGTCCTGTTAAAGGGCAGGTCAGCAGTGTGACTTCATCATTCTGTGCTCCTACTGCAGTACAAGGGCTTGAAAAAGGGAACAAGATGAACTAAAGGTACATGGGAACATAAAATCCTCCTTTTTCTCTGTAGAAAGACATTATGATGATTCAGCATGAAATACAGGCAGTAATGCTCACTGCTTTGAACTGGATTTGTTTTATGTGTTTAAAACAGTTGCTGCATTAAAGGTGGATATCCCCAAAATTTAGACTGTCTCCATCCAGATGAAAATTATGTAATTGAATCAGATCTCTGCCCTATTTAGTGTCTCTTTCATCTGACAATGCCCTGTGTTGGCTGCTGTGAAGGAAAGTGTAAGAAAACCTACAACACCCAATTAGGGAGTCATGTGGCTGTACGTGGTATTTTTTCCATCTCAGCTAAAGACTGGCTTCTGCCGCAGAACGTTTGGATTTCTATCCCTTCCACATCGTCTGAGTTCTGTGCAGCATAATACAGGATATTCTCGTTAGCTCTGTGAATCTCAAAACCTTTTAAAATGCTGCAACACCAATTACCTTGTGCATCTGGATCTCAATTATTTGTCTGTCTTCTAATATTCATTCGTGTTGTGATAATTGTCTTGAGTTGGTCCCTGGCACAGTGTACTAAATGTGAGAAAATATAAGAATTACAGATAATGGTTAGATTAAAAAGAAAAAGAGCAAAGAACTTCTTTAATGTACGAAAGTTCTAGAGTACATTATCCTGCAGATTTCTGGCAGGTTAGACTAAATCATCGTAAGAGTTTGTTCCTGTTAAAATATGACAATTCTGTTAATTCCAGCATTTTCAGTTCAGAGAAATAACAACACACCTACCCCTCCTTTAAGGATCTGATTTTAGACCAGGTGCTTTTGTAGCATCGTGTGTAGATGGAATTATCTCCCAAATACATTCGAGTCCTCAAAGCATCTTTCTAACCAACAGAGACACACAGGATGTGGCAGCTTCCAGCTCTGCTGGAAAGTTGTGAGCTTGCAAGTGAAAATCTTTCCATTTGGCTGTTGGAAAACAGACTCAGATGACCTGAGGGAGGGAGGGAGGGAGGTAGAAGCCAGTGTTCGTGCATTCACCTGGGCTGAGGCAGCTCTCCATGGGAGTGCCCAGTGGAGTCCTGGCTCTTGTATAGGATTTCTCAGTCACACAAATATCTAGAGGATGCTTTGGTTTATTCTTGGTACTTGAAAAATCTCCATGTTTTTGTCAGTGATTTTAAGCATTAAAAATTCTACTCCTGCACTGTCACTTGGATATTTCCAGTTGATACATTCAAAGGAAATGAACCCTCTTTGTTGCCAAGGAATATCTCCCTACTTGATGCTGATATTCCATATTAGTTGTATTCTTTTTTTAGTTTTGTCCTCCGTTGTTCCTTCCTGTAATGCCCACAGAGACGACACATCAGTACTTAGCCCCCAGACACCACTGTGGTTTGTCTGATAGCTGCCATTGAACTGCAGGCAGTTTCAGAATGTCACATTTTTCTGTTAAGGAAAGTTGTTTTTCCTGGCAAAGTGTTTTAGGTACCCTTTTTCTCTATCACACTGAGCTGAAACTGAAGTTCACATATACCTCAAACATTTGCCTGAGAATTAAAGCAAGGGAGGAGCATATAGTTCTCTGTAGAATAGGAGTTCAGAAGGAAAATAGGAGAAATGATAGTCACTGACTTCCTCTGATTTGCAGATGGCAGAGGGGTTTTCTCTGAAATACTGAAGAGTAAAAATAAATGGGCTGAGCTTCTATCCAGGTTTCCAGCTGTCTGGCTTACTAAATAAAATACAACTGACGAAGTATGGAATTGTTCTCCAAATATAAGAAGCCCTCAGTGTGCCTCAAAATATCAGTAGGAAAGTAAAAAGAGGTTAAAAATTTGGTGAGAATCATTAATGGAAATTGAGCAAACAGCTCTGCCGTCAAGAGGGAAAAATTGTTTCATATTTGAGTGATGATGTGTATCCTAATAAAAGACATCTTTTCACACCCACCAGGAATAAGACATATTCTGTACTTTTATATCCCATCTTGTTTTGAGTAGGAAGAATATCTTTTTTAAGAAGAAAAATGTTTCGTTACAAAAATGAAAAGGAAAGAGGTTTTCCCACATGCTGGAGAAATTCATGAATCATTTCCATCAGAGTATGTACAAAAGCAGAGGAGCTGCCATAAGAGAAGGAACGGCTGAATTTTCCAATTGACCTTTGGCACAGAGATGATCTGGTCATGCTCTAACTAATTTTGCGTTTTTAATGAGGGGAAGAAATAAAAACTAGGGCTCCTTCGTTAGCTGAAATGCTAAATACGTTGAAATATTTTCTGCTGAGTTTTAAAAAGGAAGAGTTAAAACTGCGATCAGAGACAACAGATCCCAGAGAGGTGACAAACAGGTGCCACGTCACACTACCTTTGCTCTGTAGTCTCGAGTGGGAGGAATATTTTTGCTGGATGGAAGGTGTGTGTTCAGGTGAGGAAGTTCATCTGAGAGAGGTGCAGCCCGAGGCTCTGAGTCACAGGCAAAATTCCCATTTTGAAATGCAGGTAAGATGCGTGACATGAAAGGGGAAGATGTCGGAGTGTAGGGTTGTTCTGGGAGGAACCTGGAGGATGCAAAGCACTTAAAGAGGGTGTTGAAGTGGGTGGCAATCACTCTTTCATCTCCTCTGTTTTTTCTGGCATACTTTTTCCTTCGCTGGCCCTGTCCTAGAACCCGTATCTGCAGCCCGTGGGCAGCAGCTTCCTCTGAGCCACCTGCTGTCACTTCCAGCTACCTGTTGGGTGGCTGCAAAATGGGAGAGAAAAGGCATCCCCTTACACCAGAGGGAAACACTGGATGGAGCCTGGATGGGCAGCAAGGAGGTGGCTCCCTGAGAAAAGCCATCATTTGCCATTGTCCCGGGGCTCTCGGAGCTCCAGCCTGTTCCCTTAGATGGAAGCAGGGAGGAGCAGTGGTGGCTGCAGCCCTTGCTGGCAGCTGTGCTGGCAGCCAGCTCTGCTGTGCCTCCAGGCAGCTCTGGGCACAGATACCCAGCACAGGCCTGGGCCCTTCCTGGGCTGCCGAGCTCTCGGTGGAACAAAGCTGCTGAGGACAGCATGGTGGGTACCCACACCTTGGAGATGGACAGGAACATCATCTCTCTTGAAATACAGCAGTGTTTTGTATGAAGCTGGTTCCAGTTTTCCAGCTGCAAGCTGCTGGCTAATTGGTTTAAGAACTTCTTGCCTTCTAATTGACTATTATGCAAGTGCTTTATTTCTTGTAGTAATTTCTTTCACCAAGTGCTATTCATCACTATTCCCGTGCCTTACTTCAGAAAAGACCTAAGTGATTGTCAGCAAGGGAGTATCCAAGAGCAGAGGAAGTGGAGGGATGGATGGGTATGCACTTGAACCTGGCCGAAGAGTTAAACGGAGCTATTTTTACAGATTTTGGAACAGAAGGACACACAACTTGAGGGATGTAGAGGAAGAGTGGTGGGTGAAGTACACCACCTCTCCCAGGTGACTAAAATTGGCATTATTATCTAACCTCTGCACTGCCAGAAATACGAAACTCAGAGAAGGGAGAGTCTCCAGCTGCAGCAAATGCTTGACTGGGAACTGTTTTTGTAAGGCGAGAAGGCCTGAGAGGAGGCTGTTTGGAGTTATCACCAGCTAGAGACTGGTTTTATGAGCTCATCAGTAAGATGAGGCATTTCTCTAGGTAAATGAAAGCTCAGTCAACAGTTACTGTGATCCAGAATCTCTGAGGTAAGCAGAAGCCTGGGAACAAAATGATGCACTGCTCTTGTTTCCTTTCTTTGCAAACTGCTTGTCAGCTGAGTGGGAGAGGCAGCCAGGGATGGCTGAGGGAAGGGAAAATCTGTGCTTTGTTCTAACCCCTTGGCTTACTCTGTCTGGAACTTGCCCAGGTACCAACTTACTTTGGTGCCTTTAAAGAGGCTTCTTTTTCGAGGCCTTTCTGAGATGAGCTGATAAAATGTCGTCCAAACCCAAAAATGTACAGATGAACCTCATTACTCCAGCAGGAACTTTCATGCAGGATTTTCCCATGTTCACGTGAAGATTTTGGGGTGGGTTGGTTTTTGTTTTAATGAATTACAAGGCCTTTAAGAAGTGATACTTACTCAATATTTCATTATAAGGAGCAGGTTTACTTAGTCCTTTAACAAATGGTACAATAAACTGTGCTTTTCATTTTAATGGTGTCCCAAGGAATGCATTAGGCTTTGAAGCTGAAATACTTTGACATCGGAGTGGGTGATGAGTTGCTATGGTTTCAAGGGCAGTGTTAGTGCTAGAAAAAGACCACAGCCCTGAGATGTGCACACACACTCCCGGGCTCCTATATATTTCATGACCAGAACGTAGGAAATCACCTTCCACATCAGTGCCCTCATCACGGGGCATAAGGAGAAATTGAAGGAAAATGTGCAACTGGGTTCCTGTTGGTTAATAGCTCTTCCATCCAGTTTGGGTAGAATGCTCTGGATGTGGCAGTTTCAGCACTTTGGAAAGATGGAAAGCTTGGGCCTTGTGTGAGCTCCCCATGTTTGCAGGGGGAATTCCCAAGGCAGGTGGAAATCAGAGTGGGAGGGAGAGGTTTCTCATTTTCATGTGGAATAGACTCAATGCAAGCCTGTCATGGGGTGACTCTATGATGTGTATCCCCTATCACATTTTATTTCCTGAAATGCTTTCTTTAACCTGTGAAAGGTGACATGTTTTTATCAGGTACTGATCACAGCCTTGAAGTATTTGTGTATATATGCTTTCTCTGAAGAAGAAACAATACAGCAGGACTTTGTTAAAGCATAAAATAATTTTTAGTAAGCAAAATATAGATATATTAGAACATTGCTTTACTTATCACTTAAGCATCTTTAACTAAAAATAGAACCCTAATCAGTTTCCCCTTGAGTCCTTCAGCTTGCAAGTAGGAAATAGATAATGGCTGGATGTTTAAAACAATACGTTATTTCACATTATTTCTCAGTGCATCATAGGAATGTGAATTCCTCTGAGTTATATTTAATGCATGTAGTTCTAGAAAATATATCGTAGCTTCACGGTGGATATTGAAATGCATCTCTGAAAGGAAGAATGATTTCCTTAAGTCTTAACGAGTGCCTTGCTGATTTGTAATGAACAAACCCTGTCCTGTGCAGCCTCTGTTTCTGGTCAAACAGGTACAGTTACCGTGGTTGATGCTGTTCCATTGTCCTCCAGTATTTCAGTTCCTTTCTCACTGTAGCCCAGGATGCTTTAAAACACCTGCTAACATCTGGAGCTGTGCTTCTCTTCTCCCTGTGCCACACAAACCTTTCCCTCTTCTCCCAGGTAAAACAACACAGCCACTCACTCAGTCCTTGGCAGGCCTCACAAATGGGTCCCAGCTTGGTGCCCTGTCAGCCCTGGGCTTGGGAATTCTCCTGCATATCTGGTTCTTCTCTAGAAGCTGAGAGGTTATCAGGACTTGGTGGCTTCACAGAAACAGTGGGAGGTCCCATGGTCCTCTTATTTTTCCTGAATTACTTGATTTTTTGGAAGGGTCTTGATCTTCCTTCACCTCTGTTTTTCAGTCTAACTTTTTTCCACTGTTGGGGCAGCAGTGCCTCGGACAAAGGACAAAAAGCTGTTTGTTAAACAAAGCAGCCTTTTTTAGACACCTTTTGTATGTTATCATTGGTGTTAGATATTCACTGGCTGCTAAACTACTACAACAGACTCACTGGCCATTATTAACCACAATATACTGCCATTGGCTACCTGTAGCATAAGCATTCAGAAAAATAACAGGTGCAGATATGTTGTTGTTTTTCTCCTTCTATTGTTTAACTTTCATGCTTCTGTTGGTACTATATTCTCATGGGTAAAAGCTAATTGTTTTTTTTCTCTCAGACTTTTCTCACAGTCCTTCTCTAGCCCAAGTAACAGACCTGAGCCATAATTTTACAAAGGCAACAAGGCCTTCATTTTATAAGGTTTTACTTAAATGCCACAACTTTTAACATCTGACTTTTCACGAAAAAAGTAACCTGTAATTTTAGAAGTAATGAGTTGATCCTTAATGAGTTTACTGATGTGTAATCATCCAGCAGGATGGAGGGAAACCACTTGCAAATGAGCAGTGTTCATCTAGAAATTCAGCCTTCTCACCAAAGTGTTCAAGGGAGAAAATGGTGCCAGAGGAGTTCCCAAGACTTTAAATTCAGGGATTTCAAACTCAGAACAGCTGTATGTACACTGAGGCTTTTCTGTTCATTTGTCATCTATCTAACAAGCTCATGGCACATATGTATATTTGCTTGTGAATTGCAAGGAAATGTTTTGGAAGTCTATAGGGAATCCAGTTAATCAATTTGATTCATTGCAGTACTTATTAGCCATGATGGCTCAGCCTCTGAAGGTTTGCCATTTTCTGTCAGTAAAGTTCAGTGTAGTCTAAGCCAAAATTGTTGAAATGAATATCTTAACTTTTATTACCCAAAGAAACTGTCAGACTTCTCTAATGATTTCACACAGAGCGACACCACTTTTACATTTTTTTTAAATTTAACTTTGTTCAGCTGAAATCCATAGTGCAGGCGTATACAAATTGTGGGAAGGGGGAAATATTAGCTAAGGTCTGAGTCCTGGCCAAATCTTGTGTGGCCATTTAGGTAATTTTAAAATTTTTTTTTCTCTTCTCCAACTGCTACTTAACAGCTTGTAAAGATCTTTTGAAACTCTATTACTTTATGCATTAGAGATTTGCCTGCTTCCACCCTCCCCCTTTTGGGATTCTGTGAGGCTTTTTTCTTGTATGCTGTGCCAACAGCAGATTTTGCCTGAGTATTCTTTTTCTCATTAACATCAATTGAAGTGAGACATCAGAAATCCAGGACCATTTGCAATGACAGGACAGTGCCAGTGCTCTTCCTTTCATAACCCATAGGAATAAAACTATGCAAAGCATCATTTCATTATTCACATTATGATAGCCTGCATAAATTACAAATCATAAGCTAGGGAGGAAAAATCATGATATACTTTATCAAACATCCCAAGTTTAAATTTTGAGAGGGAATATGAGAAAGAATAAAAAAACATTAAAATAAGTGGGTTGTGAACATGTCTGTTTTCCTTTGTTAATAGTTTTATCACAAGGAGTTCTCCTCCTTTGGCAAGTGAGGGTAAATGCCAGGCCATGCATTTCTTTGCTGCTTTACAGCAGGTGTGTACTGAAAATCCTACTCTTGGTTTGGTTTGGTTTTTTTCCATAGTGGTGAAATAATGAAGGCATAGATTTGAAATTGTTACCGAGTGAAGGCTGTAGAAAGGGTATGGATGAGGTGAAATCCCCCAGCACATTGTGCCCCTCAGCCCTACTGAACTGAGCACAATGCCCAGCACTCACTTGGCACTGCCAGGACCTTTGTGCATGCCATAAAAACCACATCCTTTCTTCTTGAACTCAGCTGTGTACAATGGCTTCTGAAAATCTAATTCTTCATGGAGAAATAATCCATCACCTGTCTGTGGTTTAATTTTAAAGCTCACTGAATTTTTTGGCTTATTTCACTGTCTTCAGTTTTTATGTGAAGATCTCTGAAGAGAGAAAATACAAGGATACAGTGATTAGTGTGAGCATTGGTCTTGTTTTCATTAGGTAAAACATTTTGTGTTGATTAATGAGGCAAAATCCCATTTAATTCAGTGGAGAGAAAGACATATTGTAGTTAGAGTACCCATGCCCTTTTTTATTGGATTTTGGCCCACAGAAGCAGAAAAAAGCCTTTTTCCTCATGGGGACCAGGCAGAGGAGCCTCTGTCAGAGCTCAAAGCCTCTCAGTTTTTGTGCATCTTGGTGTTTGAACTGGTGTGTGACATAGGGATGCAGCGATAGCTGAGGGGTGTGACAGCAGTGCTCTGCTGTGTACCCAGGCTGCAAGAACATGCTGATTAGGCAGGTGATAAATACATTGCCTGGCCTCATGTCTTAAGTCTTGCCACCTTTTCAAGTTACAGAAATGATGAGGGTTTCTTTTTTTTTTTTTTTTTGAGAAAATCAGTAAGAAAAGAAAAAAGAGCTGTTGATCTTTAGCTATCCCCTTGGATCAGGGTAATCATCTCTGTAATTAAGCACTTTGGTTTAGGGAGAGCTTTTTGTGGTGGAGAGGACACCTTCATTATAAAGTAAGGTATTTAGGAAAATTAAAGATGTTAAAGTAAGAGCTGAAGTTCAACACTTGTCAGAATTTTTGTTCAATAGAAACTGATAGAACTTACTAACTTGGAGACTTAGTAAAAACCCAAACCCACTAAAAAGCCAAACCTGTGATTTTGCTAATTTTCCAAGTTGCCTGAATAAGAGATCTGTAGAGAATGACAATCTTAAATCTGACTGGGGAACAGGAAGCTTCTTTTTTGTCTTTTCTTTGTGGGTCATGAGAAGCAAGTGTGGGTTTTGAAATAAGAGACAGGACAGATAGCCTGAGATGCATTCATTCGAAGGTGTGATTAAATAAGCACATGATTCCTTACTACTCCTAAGCAGAAATTAACTTTAATAAAAAGAAAAGAATCAGCATGTTGTTTAATAGAGGGGGAACCCAGAAAAATAACCACTTCTATCAAATTTAGGATGTAAAGGAGCTTGATGTTGCATCTTTTCTAGATTAATGAAACATACCAGATTTGCAAAGTGGCATTTGGGGGTGGTTGCAAGGCAAATTCAGCATGTTTAAGGGAAAGGGATTTCATCCCCTCCCGCATGCAAATGACCCAAAGTTGCACTGTTCATAGATCCCTTTCTTTGTGTGCCAACTTTCTGGGACACAGGTTTCCAATGTGGCTGCAGCCAAGAGTCAATGAATGTGATAGGAATTGGAATGTCCTACTTAATATCCAGCACTTATTAGTTTGTGCTTGTGCAGAACCACTCACAGGAAGTGTGCAAGTTGTTTACAGCAACAAATCTCCTCAAGATGGAGGAAAATAAAGGACATTTAACAGTCACTTCACATAGTTCTTCTTAGATTGAAGTAAAGTTCAGCATTAAAGATTAAAACAAAGCCCAAACATAACCAAAGGCAGTGTTACTGTAACTCTAAATGTCATACATCCCTTACAGAAAGTATCTCTCAGATTAATTATGGAAGCCCTGGATTCCAAGAAATCGGTTATAGAGGCAGGAGGGATGGCCCTCCAGGGGGAAATCTAAAGATGTTTCATGCCAGCAATAAAAAAACTGTTAGGCAAAATAATTGCTTAGGAGAGGCTTTTAAAAAATAAAATAAAATATAGGGAAGTCATCAGCTTGAAGTAAGAAGGAAAATGAGAAGATGACTTGAATGCTGTTTAAAGAATTAGTGGGAAAATAGAGAGGGCTTAGTATGGTTGTGTCTGAAATGGATGGCCAGTTTCAAAGATTTTGCTCAGCCCTCCTCTGGGTTCTCTAAGTGCTTCAGAGGGTTGGGGCTTTTTCCCCCAGTAACATAGCAGTAGCAGCTTGTTGCTGAAGTCTGACCTGCAGACAATAGCAGGGCTGCATTCCAGTGTGCTGGCCCCTGTTTTTCCTGCTGTCCAGCTTGAGCAGCCCAGCTGGCCTTTGCCATTCCAGGAGCCACAGTTCTTGGGGTCCTTGGAATATAAAACTATTGTCAGGCTGTGGTGAGGTATAATCACCGTGGAAGCTATTGTCTCTGAGATATATTCTGATATAAATGTAAGGTAAAGTTTGCAAAATGCTGCATGGTATAGTTAGAAATGTTAGAATAGATGCACCTCTGTCCTTTACATTCCTTTTAAGGTATTGTTTCTTACTTTCATGGTCAAAATTATATTTAAATACTTTGATCTTATTCTGTTATTCTTAAATCCAGAAAAATCATGAACTTACCTGTTTTCAAGCATGTACAAGCACGTGACAGAGCAGCTTTTGTAGATGTGTGCTGACTTAGGCTGAGGGCCGTGGCGAGGGTCAGGTCTGTGCTAGAGCTGGCTGCTACCTGGGGTGTGGAGGAACTGCAGCAGCCTTGGCTGCCGGGGCCCAGCCGTGGCAGGAGGGGGAAACACAGCGAGTTCCCTTTTGCTACCAGAAGCATTGACTTACCATGTTTGAGTTCCCTTTTGCTACCAGAAGCATTGATTTACCAGGTTTGCTGAAAATTGGAGTTGTTACCTTGTTAGGTGCAAGAGGAGTTCTTTTCTAGTCTGTGCTGCCACCTTGGACCATTTCTGCAGTCAGGACATCTCTCCAGCCTTGGCCTGTTTCTTGAACCTCTCTTCTTTGCCTCCTACACTCAGATAGCTGTGGGGCTTCCTTCTGCTCCTCCAGGGTACAAGGGTACACGCTGTGAGAGGGCACGAAGTGTCACCTCCTTGTTCTCACTTCTGCTGTGCCAGTGTGCTGCAGTACTTTTAAGGGCAGCTGGGAGGAGGTGTCAGTTTTTCTATAGTTTTAGGATGGTGCTGTGTCAGGTTCTGGAGACTGGACCTGTTCAGTGCTAGGGGTGAGGCTAGAACTGTAAAAGCCCATAAAAT
Source organism: Monarcha castaneiventris obscurior (assembly GCA_026261815.1). Classification (NCBI taxonomy): domain Eukaryota; kingdom Metazoa; phylum Chordata; class Aves; order Passeriformes; family Monarchidae; genus Monarcha; species Monarcha castaneiventris. The sequence goes on along the minus strand of JAMPIT010000434.1, from coordinate 16,225,291 downwards.
GTGAGCTTCTCTTCTGGTTTTGGCGTGCTTAAATTTTGGTCAATTTGTGTGAAGTTCCATCGCTCTCTGGGAGCAGGTTTTCTATACTTTTTACCTGAGGGTTGTCCTTAACACACCTTTTTTTTCTGTCAGCAGAAGTCTGAGCAGCTGAAATGGAATCACAGTTTGAGATGTAAATGTAGATGCCTGCTTGGTCTGTAACTCACACCTGATTCCATTCCTTTTACCTTTTCCAGCACGTCAGGCCATCTTCTGTTCCTGTAGCTTGTATTGCCAGTTCCTTTTCTTTGCCTTCACCTGTTTCTTTTGGTTGTTTTTTATTTTTTTTTTCCTTTTTCTCCCTTTTGCTGCTATTTACTTACCAGTAGAGCTGCATCCATGTGTGTTACCAGCATATGGAGAGGAGTATAGCTGTGGTAAGGCAGAAAGAAAAAGAAAACCAGAGTACCTCTACAGGGCATCTTGGTGTTCATTGGGCAGGAATGATGGTTGTCAAGGTGAAGGGTAAATAGAGGAAGTGATCTAGGAGCCAGGGCTATGTAATGGCCTTGGTGCTATAGAGGAGTGGAATACCCAGTGCACAGCCAATCTGTTTTACCTTGAAATTTAGTCTATCAGATATCATAAAAAGCAAAAGTGTGGTATTTGGACTTGACTTAAGCGTTTCCGATTCCTTCTCAGCTGACTGGTACCCATCAGCCAGCTCAGTCAGCATGTTTGCCTCGGAGCAGCCTTTAATTTGCAAATTCATGGCTGTCAACATGTCCTTCCTTCATTCCAGGAGGGAATGTAGATGCAGCAGGCTGCCTTGGATCCCCATCAGAAAGTGCTGCTTTGTGATGATGCTCAGACACATCAGTGTTGTAGGCACGGGCGGTGCGGGAGCGCCGGGAGCTGGAACCTGCTGCAGCTGGGGGAGCCTGAGCTCCTTCAGGCTTCGTGTATAAACTGGTCACCAAATGGTGGAGATGGAACCAAGTTCAGAGACTCCCAGCCTGTTTCCCTGGTGCTCCAGGATAAGGCTTGGTGTGCCTGGCATGGAGCCTCAGAAACACTGGGCGTATTTCCCCTCTCACCAGGCGCTGCGTGTGGCTCTGGGCAGATTACAGAGTTTGTGGCACAGTGGTTTGATACAGTCTGGCAAATTCTGCTTGTACCTTCTGCTGGCTGCTCTGTTCCAGTGGTCTGTGAGCACTGGCAAAACCTCCTTGCAGGAAAGGGAGGAGACTTGGAGAGTTCTAGATCTTTAATTTTTCAAAGCATTGAGACGCAAAGCCGCAAGTGATGGTTTCATCCGCTTTTGCACATAACCTGGTTTATGGCTCTCAAATTGGTTTCTACAGGGCTCAGGATAAAAGGCCGGAAGAGCTTTTTCAGCAAGTGTTCCTGAGCTTGATGTGCGGGGCTGACTGGAAAAAAGAACAGAATTTTGTGTTTGAAATGGTTGACAGAAAAAAATGAAGCCCTTGCAAACCTCTCTGCTGCAAAGAGAAATACGGCATGTGGCGATTGACAGATTTACGTATCCAGATAAAATCTTCCACTTTTCCAAAAGCAGAACTTTCTCTTTATGCAATGTTAGTTTCAAAGCTTCCAGCTCCTGCTGTGCCTAATGGCAGGTATGTTTCCAGCTACTTCCTTTTCATGCCTGAAAATGGGATCATTCGCAGGTCTCCTCATTGTCATCTGGTAGCTATTCCCTTTCACTAATTTCCCCAAATGAGTTGTGGCCCACTCCGAAGGCTACAGGATTCATTAGAGTGAAGAATAATAAGAATGTCCTTGGTGTTCGAACAGGAAGAAAAGATCCCAAAGGCTGCCAGAGATAAAGATCACCCACTGAAAGGATAAAAATGAACAATGCTTCTTGCAGGGAACCTAAAAATACAATACTCGGCTCTCGCACAGGGTTTAGTTACTGAAATAACAACTGGATTGTACAGTCCTGGGATTATTTTGGTCTCAAGAAAGTATTGAGTCTTGCAAGTTTAAACAAAATGCTTATCAGGGAAAACATGGGTTCAAGTCTAAACTATACCCACTGTTCTGGGACTAGCCTAGGTTTGTGTGTGGCAAAGGATGAGGTTGGAACTTAAGAGATCCTTTTTCAGTACTTAACCCTTCAACAAACTTCTTCAGTAGCTTTGGATTGATTGATTAATGCTTTTATGCCTGTTTGCTCTTGGCAGGTTTTTTGGATGTGAGATGGAAGTGACCCTGAGTTTCTGCTTGAGAAAGTGGGCTATGGCTGGGGTGGGCTGCTGTGTTTTTTGGAGGTCTCTGTTGTCAGTAAGGCATATCAAACCAAGTTGTGACATTTGTCAGGCCGATTACCGTTGCCTTTAAACAGAGTATTTATTATGTGAACCTCTGCTTCGGTCCCTTGCCGAGTGGTAGTTCTGCATTAATAATTAAACTTTCCTTTCTCTACTGTAACGTGAATATGCATGCATGGTATGTGTACACGTATGTAGGAATGACATCTAGCAAATGGATCCTGCCTGCTACAGTCCAGTTTTTAAGACACTGTAAAGAGGCACAGCTCTGCATTTATTGTACTGTGCGTTAAAACACACCATTTCCTGTGGTGCCAATGTTTTTGAGTCCTGCTTCAGATCATAGAGCTGGAGGAGAAAGAAGAAAAGAGGCAGCTTTTACAACTGCAGTCAGTGCAACTAATTGTTCCTACTAGGTAAGGATGCATCCCTTTTACTGGCTCTCTGATGATGGCTTTTTGTTTCTAGCTACAAGCAAATCTAATTTGCAAATGAAAAATTTCATTATAGCAGGAGTTGCCTGCAAGGGAATTAAAGGAGGCACATTCAAAAGAATTCAGCAGATTGTAGAAATGCTTCTTAAAGAATGGATTTACGACCCCAATTCACAATTAAAATAGCAATTGCTTTTAAGCGGTACCTGTTATTTTTAAAAGGTTAGATATACCGACCATAGAATTTTAAGGGAATAAGGCAGCTTGTGAGCAAAACCTGTGGTAGGTAATTGGCAAAGCTCACTTAATATTTTTTGTTTGTTATCCAAGAGCTATTCACGATGCCACTGTAACAGTATGTTGTTGGTACAACAGAGCTGACAGTTTTCTGAGATGAAAAGGAAGAGAATGGAATTAATCACACAAACTTCATCATCCAGTCTGGCATAACTGAAAGTGAGTTCTGCTATACTTGAACTATTTTAAATAACTTCATGTTTTATTAATACAGTTTTTTTTCTGTTAACCTCTTCAGCGCTTTCTGGCCAGAGTTCCTTTGTGACTTCTCGTCCTTCGCAAGGCCGCTCCTGATCTGTGGCCAGCCTTGGCGTGTCCTGGCTGTTGTGCACGGTCAGGAGGAGGGCTGGCAGTGCCACGTGTGTCCGTCAGGTCACACACGTGATGCCATGCCCAGGGTGGAAGTGGGGCAGTGTCAGAGCTGGGTGTTCCTGGCTGGGCTGGAGATGCTCCTTCTGGGGAGCTCCCCATCCCTGGCCTGGAGTATGCACAGTGGTTGGAGCTTTAGTATTGCCTGCCAGGAGCTAGGATGTTTGCACATTTTTTTTCTTTTGTCCACAGAATGGCTAAGAAAAATACAAAACTGTAACTGCTTTGTGCTGTGGTGCCTGTTTTAACCTTCATTCCAGAAAAACTAATAAACTTGCAGAAGAACCATATTACTGAAAAACATTTGTCATCTTAAGAATACCATATGTTTTAGGAATTTCTTAAATTTGAGGTAAATGTGACTACGTAAAAATAAGCTTGTGGTTGTGTTTGAAGACGCTGGCAGTGTCCTTGTTCAGAAGAGACAAAATAATTTTCAGTATATTTTTGTCAAGCCTGCTTATTATCCAAGTGTTCTGATACTGTCTGCTTTGTTTGACATTGTGCAGAAAGTTCCTAGCAGACCTCAGGAATCCTGTGTCTCTTGAGAGGGAAGAAAAGAGAGACAGTACTAGGGATCAAAATTTTCTTGGATTTTAACTTGGGCATTCATTATGGTTTTGCACTATTTTTTACCTCTTCTGTTACATACTCAGAGGCCGTGTTTTGTGTCCCTTGTTGCATAAGGTTTTCTCAGGTAAGGAATGGTGTCCTCTTTTTCTTTTTTAATTCAGTGAGTTATCATTTAACCTCTAATTGCTACAGTTTGGCAATATTTTGATATGTTGGCTTCCTTGAGAGTGAAAGCAAAGTGTTTGCAGAAAGGTACCATTGGTAGCTTCCAAGGAAATTGCCCAAGCTCAGATCTTTTACATATTTAATGCCAAGCCGTGGATGTCTTTGTGCAGAGGACACAAAATGCTGGTCTTGCATTAGCTTGTAAATCACACTTTCCTCAAAGGATCACTTTGATTCCTTTCACTGTCTTTCCATTGAAGTTGCAAATTGCATCCACTGTGATGTAACCTTGGTATGTTGGATATTTGCCCTGAACCTATTAGGAATTTTTATTTCCGTCTGGAGTTTGGGTTTGCATTATGAGACAGTGGAGGCCAGATGCAGCAGTTCAGCCAGGGAGGAGTGGAGGCACCCTGAAACCGTGGGCTCTGAGCTGGGGCTGTGTGAGGTACACCTGGTGATACCAAGGAGCCTTTCACAGCTGTGCAGTGCTGGTTTTTTCAGGGTTTGGCATGATTTCTGTGTCTCAGGAACAAAAAATACATGCAGAAAGAGGAGGAAATGGGTGTTTGAAATGTTCTGTCGAGAAAGTCAAATGTTCAGCTGCTGCACTTCTTGCAAACAGATGCACATGTGTTCCTCCTCCACATGTGAGATACAGTCTGTAATGAAGCCATGATTTTGTCTGATTACAATGTGCGAAATTTTATCACTGATTTGAGAAGTTTTTACCTTTAGTTCACCTTTTACAGATTAAGAAAAAACTCATTTTAGAAAGGATTCAGACTTACAGTAAGTTTTAATTAGGTTAAAAATCCTATCCTGTTTTTTAGATAGTATGTTTCTTCAAAGAAGAGAATGTGGAGTTGTGATAAATTGCTCTAAGCTAGGAACAACTTTTATATATACATCACATATATGTAGCTTGATACAGAGCTTTCTGTAAAGACTGAGAGAAAAATACTGGTGGTTGACACTGTCCTAGAATAGTCACTAGAAACAGACCTGGTCGCTCCTCTTGAAAAGTCCCCATTTTACAAGAGCTGTGTTCTAGGCTAACGTCGTGGCTTATTTAATGTGAAATTGCAGTAGCAAAGGCTTAAGAGCCCACAAGGAGAGTGCCGTTGAATTGCCTGCTCTTACAGTTACTGTGCTGGCACTGCGTTCTAGGACCTGTTCTAATGAAAACAAGTATTCTTTATTCACAGATTATATTTCACCGGCTGTGGCTTGGGTTTTGGCAGTGGGATTTCATGGTCTGTATGTGGTCTGAGGGACCTCACTTTTGAGAAACCAGGAAAGATATTTAACCTGGCCTTATGTAAACTGCTGTCACGTGCCATAGGCGTGGCCGTGTTCCGAGGTGGGACAGCGAGCATTTCAAATGAATATTTAGAAAAACCTGTCTGATTTCCAGACACTGAAGTCTCCTGGATTTCAGCACTGCCATGCTCCTCTGCTGGAAAGCTGAACCTGACTTTCTCTCTCCTCATGCCTTTGAGCTGCACTTCTCCAGTCAGTGATTGTTCCTAGTGCCACTGTCGCTTTAGTTTTTCTTGACTGTCTTTTTGCTCATTTATCTTATTATAGTGCTTTAAGTATGACTAGTCAATTTGCTTCTGCTTTATGTGATGTGGAAATGTTTCATCTCTGCTTTACAAACACTGACAGTGCTTTTTGGCACAGGGATTGCCAGCCAGGCTATTTTTTCAGACTCTTAGAGGCAGCGAAGTTTTGAAACAAAAGTTTTCTTTTTTCATAGGCTCTGAACTTTCAGATTACAAATCACTTTCTACATGCTAATAAGCTTAGATAAGCAGAGTACGTGTTAACACTGTTGTACGGATGGGGGAACCGAGATACGGGAACATTAAGAAACTTGCTTGAGGAAGTCTGTGGGAGCTGACCTTATTCTGCGAGAGACCCACGCACCATCCTTTTTCTTGTCAGGTTCTTTCTTTTTACTTAAGCCCCTCCCTCCAAGAAGTCGTTGATACATAAAAAGCTCTTTTGGATTCTATGTGTCTATATTTACCTACAGCTATGGTAATTTATTACACGGCATTCCATGTGGGACTGCACTGCTCAGTCAGTCGCAGAGCGTTTTCCAGTTTTAGAAAGCAAGGGCTGCTTTGCTGGTGATCTGGCAAGCTGCAGTTCGGAGGCAACTGCACCAGGAAGTGAGTTCTGCAAAAGTACAGCGGGTGTGTGGTGTGGAGCTGACTTGCATAAAGAAAGTGTTCCTTCACCTCAAGTACCCTGCAGGTCGTGAGCCTGCCTGTGCTGAGCTGCACACTCTGTCCTCATCTTTAAATAAGAATCTCCAGTGTTTGGTTCGGAGGAGAAACTCTCCTGCAGGAGTGGATGTATGGAGTTAAACAGTATAGGGAACTAGACATTTACTATTACCATGGCAACTTCAGATGATGATTTATTAAGCCATATTTTTTTCCACACTGGAGACTATGCATTTTTGTTGGTTTGAGCTCTCCAGAGACTGTTCCTTGCCACTCCCTAACGTGTCCTTTTCTCCCATCCAATTCTTTGCTTCTCCTTGCTGAAATTACAGAATAATGGAAATGTGTTTGTAGCAACCTTTTTGTCAGGCAGAGAAAGCTTGGTACAGTTTATGGCTTTATTAATAAATACACTGCTGCTGGTTACCACCTTGGACTGGGACACAATTCCAGTGACTGGCATAGCAAGCAGGAGCAAAGGCAGCACCAGGGAGAGGGCTTCTCAAGTGCTAATAGAGCACAAGATGCTGCAGGAAGGGGGAAGGGGGGGCTTTTGGCCTGGCTAGGCTCTGTCTATTGATCTTTAACTCTCCCTGTTGCTTTCACTCCTCTGTGACCATCCCTTCCTGCTCTTGACCCTGCAGTGGCTGTTTCCATAGCCACCCCCAGCTGCCAGTTCCGTGCCATTATTCCTACCAGCATGCCAGAGCTCCTGGAGTTGCGGTGCCTCTTTGGTGTCCGTGACCCGCTCTGCTGAAGTAGCTCAGCGGAACTGAGCGAGTTTGGCTAAACCTGCCGGGTCTGTAGTAGTAAGGAGTTTGCAGAGCGAGGGCCTCGATGCCCTCTGTGCCCACGGTGGCGTTGTGCAGCCCTTTGTGCCCCTGGTGTGTCAGTTGTGGAGCAGGGACAGCAGCGGCTCCGTGGCCGGCTGCAGCCAGCACCCTGCGGCTGTCGGGGCCTGCTCTGCAGCCAGGCGAGCCGGCTTTGTTCAGCCCTTGGAATGCCAGCTCCATGCAGCCCTGAGTAAAGGCTCCAGATGCAAATACAGGGCACTTGATAAATTATTCATTTTCGAGCTGTGGAGACATAGTTTGAAAATCTTGAGGATGACGGTAACCAGGTCCAAGCAAACAAAACGAATGGAGCCGTTTCTGAATATAGAATCATGAAATGAATCTTTGGAGCAGAAAAGCTCTCTCAAAAATCTGTTGTCTTACCATGCATCTGTCTTTATGAGCAGATAGTGATTTTTATGGCTCTAACCTCTAACAACATTAATCCACGAGTAATCATTGCTTATTTCAAGTCCTTGTGTCAGTGGGTTGGTGTGTTATTTGTTTTCATTCTTTGAAGTACAGAAATGTCCTCGGGATTCTTAAATAATATAGTTGTGATAGATCTCAATGTGTAGACTACTTGTCCCCTACCAGTTTCTGCTGGGTACTTGCCTTTCCCCAGTCAGATTTATTCATGTGGTGCAGTTTCATTATCATTTGGCCATATTTATGATATTCTTTTTTTACTTGATTAAATCGTTCATTATGGACTTCCTAATGTGATAATTATGTAATTATATGTTCGTGTATTTCAGTATTGATTGCGTAAGTGTATAAATAGCTAATGCATAGCTTTGTTCTTCAATTAATACACCCCTGAGTTAACTCCACCAGAAAGAGAATACATACCTACAGACCTGTGTAGCATGTAAATTGTATTCTTTCTGTAACTGCTTTCAAGTTATTTCAGCTTGTTTTATGAGAGCAGGGCCCACAGCCCTTCTCTGGGGGAACGGTCTGCCTAGTTTTGATTTTTCCTCGTGGGAAATCTGGACTGCACTCTTCTAAGGCAGGGGTATTTTCCTGACTTTTTCTAAAGCGCATTAGAAAGTAACAGAACGTAAACCGTAAGTTTAAGAGCATTAATGGTCAACATGTTCTAAGTATGTGGATCAAAGCCCTGCTAATATCCCTCAGTTTAGCAACACAAGGATATCTGTATGTAGGGGGTTTCTTGAAGTTTAGACTGGTGATTACACCTCAACGAGTGGCTTTAGGTGTGAAGGACTGTCTGAGGTACAGTGCTGCTTCAGCTGTGGTAACATCCCTTTGCATCCTACAAGTATTATTCCATACTAGTATTTTTTAAATTGAAGACTTAGTGTGGAGGAGGAAAATACCATATTTTCAAAGTCTTAACTGTATAATAAAAAAAGGTTTCTAAACAACATAAATTTCACTCTCACGTCTACCCCAAAAAATAATTGTTGTGCTGGACAGAGCTTTTAGGAAACATTTTTCAGTTTCAGCTAAACTGTGCTCCTTGCTATTGTGTGTGCTTGCAGCTGTCACACAGTTCTATTGTTTGACCTGCGCTGCTAAAATAATTCATCGCTCAGTGCTCATTGCCAGAAGACGGTCATATATCTCCCAGCAGCACTCATAAATTTGCCTGCCTTTTGGATTTTCAGATACAACACAAGTTTGAAAGTGTGTTTGTTAGCTCTTGCTGTTACCCCATAGAAATGAGGTGCAGTAGAAGAGCTAAAATCTGATCACAGACTAAAGCTGAAAATTCCTGTTGTTGTTGCTTTTAGGGAAGTCAGTACATTGCAGTGATGTTACAAAAACCCACGCTGCCCAATTCACCAGCTGCTGCAGGGACACTTTCTGTAATTCAGTGCCTATTGGGCACATCAGAGATTTGATTCTGGCTCCTATTGCACATCAGTATATATGCCTGGTGAAAAAAAATCTGTGCTAAAAGTCTAGGAAGATGGAGAAGCAGGAAACAGGACAATTCATTGGCTGCCTTTGCGTTTTAAAATCCTTTTCTGGTTGACAACTTGAATGAACTCCCTGGGTAACAAAGTATCTTTAACAATAACAAAGAGAAATTTAAAAAAAAATCTTTAATAATGAAAGGAAAAGATTAAGGAAAACCCAAACAAACCCAAATACCGCAGACCATGCAGGAGCCCCAGAGAATCACTGGCTGGACTTCACAGCAGGGTAGCTGCAGTCTGGATGTTATTATCATGTCAGAGCAGTCCCCTGGGAATTGCTGCTGCAAACTTAGAGGTGCCTGTGGAGAATTCAGGTAGCCAGGAAGGAGGAGGGGGGGAAAAAACAGGAAAAATACAAAACAAACCCCAGTCCCATGAGCAGATTCTTAAAACTGGTGGCAGAGAAAAACCCTGCAAACACAAAAGTCTGTATTTGACACTCCTGCATCTCTAATAGATTTCAGAAGGGAACTTTTATAATTATCTAATCTGACTTTGGTTTACCCCCAGCCAGAAACTTTTCTCTCCACCTTTGGGACTTCCATATGATTTGGTGATGTTGAAACTCTTGCTGTAAGCAACACCTCTGGCCACTGTGCTGCAGGTGCTGAACAGGTAGTGGGAGTTTTAGAAAGATGGGTTGCTTCAGCAGTACTTCCATGAAACTGGAAAACCACGGAAAGAATCGAGTATAAAAGGAAGTTCACTGCAAGGCTGGGAAGCTGTATCCTGGTGCAGAACTCGTAGGCAGCTGGCTTCAGGAGCATCCTCAGCTTCCCTGCAAACACGTCCCATTCTCCACATGTGGAACATTATCCTTGCAGCAGGTAACAGATACAGGCTGACTCTTGGAACACCATTTGGGTTCCTTGCGTGACACAAGAGCCCCATGGCATAAAGCTCCCCATCTAAGTGAGGGTGAAGAGAATAGTTCGGGGACACAGTGCGGGATTGGTGAGCAAACAGCGGGGGCAGTGTCAGTGCTGTTCTCAGGAGGGCGTTCAGTGCGTGTTTTCTGCTTTGGAACGTGGCTTACCCGGCCATTGTGAGGAGCTGCCCCCTTGGGGATGCTCGGAATTGTCAAGACCTGCAGAGGGAGGCGTGTTCTGGAGCAAAGCTAGTCTCCAGTTGCTTGCAGATGGAATGCAGGAATACAAAGTGACTTGGCAGGTACCTGTTAGTCATGGCCAGTTTCCCCAGTGTTGTGAGCCCAGTTGAATTAATTACAGGGATGCTTTTGAATCCTGCAGATGAAATGCTGAAACTCACCACAAACAGCAAGGTATTTTCCAGTGTTGGGAGGGGGACAAGAATTTTGCCCCAAACATTTTTTTTTTCCAATGAGGACTTTTTTCAAGAAGTTAGATCAAACTCGGTCATATTAGCATGGGAGCAATTCATGCGAGGTAGGAAAGGTTGATTCTAACAAAAGAGAATTATTAATAGGAGAATAATTTACATCAAGGAGATAGTGGGAGTAAAGTGAATTTTGATGTTTTGAAGGTTGATTGGGTAGGTGGGTGTGTTGACAAAAACAAGACAATCATGTCTTCTTCAGGAACTTAACAGGCTTCAAGGATTTAAAATAAAATCAATGAGCTCTGTGGCACACACTTTTTTTGACAACAGTAGGAGCACAGGATAATTTTTTTGTAAAAGTCCAGAATAGAACTTCAGTTCTATGCTGACCTTTCAGATCATGCTATCACCAAAGCATTTTCTTTTAAATAAAATTTTTCTTTTACTATTTCTAGGGTTAAGCATTACAGTTCAATTTTATTCATCTATATAGCTTTTATATAGCTTCTGGAAACCTTCAGGGTAATATTCCCAATTTCCAGAAAACATCTTCTCCCTTGCAGAGGCATGTTGTGGGACAATCTTTGGTGTAATTCAGTAACAGAAAAATACAGACTCCTTTACTTCAGTTTTGTTTGGGTTTTTAGCAAGTAAATCTTGAAATGTGTTTTTAATTTAGGTTAACTAAAGGTCTTGGTATGAAAGTGTTACTAAACAATGGCAACTTGTAAAATGATATCTCGGGAAAAGCAGATAAATCAGTGGTGTGGTGGTTTTCTTGTACAGTTAACATGTAAGTTCAGATGTTAGAGGTGTTTTTTCACCTCCTGTATGATATGGAGCAAGTGGATTCTGGGTTTATCCTCTTTCCTTAGCACATACACCGGAAAAGCTGTGTCTGTACCAAAGCCTAGTTCAGACTGAAATGTAACCTGGGAAGTTGACCTGGTTGGAAAGCTCAGCAAACAATCAGATCCTTCTCCACTCAAAGAGAGGGTTTAGTAGTTTGCACTTCAGGGCTGGTTCAATGTTCATAAAATTAGTGGCTTGAAGAGATGAAAAAGAAATAGGAGCAAAGGCACCTAGAAAGAGCATGTCGGCAAAAAAATAGCAAAAGGTCACTCAAAAATGAGCCAGCAGGGCTGGAAAGTGGCACATGGGGAGGCATCGTGGGTCCAAAGGCCTTTCCTCCCAAACTTTCCCGTTTCTGCCATTCTGCCTTGTGCTGCAGAGGCTGAGGGGGCTTGGGGCTCCCACTTGCATTGGTCTGCTCACCCTTAAGCTGGGTCGTGGAACTGAGAGCACATTCTGCTCTTCCTGCACCCAGGTTTGTATCAGTGTATCTGTGGGTGATTTTGGAGGCTGGGTAAGATGCAGATAGGGCAGCCAGAAGTTTGTGAAGAGAAAAAAGAAAAGAAAAGAAAAGAAAAAAGAAAAGAAGGTTTTTGTAGTGTTAAATCCAAAGGGATTAAATCCTACATACCTTCTGCGTCTGAATCTTGTATTAAATGGTTATGTACTTCATAAAGGTTTGGGGCGGGGGGAAAGGGCAGTTTAAAGGTGTTGATGACTTTTTCTTGGCACCTTTCTCTGTTAGCAAATTTGTAGTCTCTAGACCCTTTTGTAGAGTATTGAAAAAAATTAGTTTGCCGTTTGTGCAGCATTTTGGGTTTTGGTGATTTCAGTGCCAAATTTAGCAGCGATTAAACATAAATTTGAAGAGAGGGAAGCTTTATTGATGTGTGTGTCCCTTCCTCCAATCCAGTGCGTGGTGTCCTGGGGCAGAGGCTAACGAGACATAGAATCAGATCAGTTTAACCCCAGTGGGAGTGGGGCTTTAGAGAGCTGTTCCTTTGCTCTCCCTTTTGAGAATCCTCGGCCTGCTCTGAGGTGTGGAAGAAGCAGTCAGGCAGCCGTGGGCTGCTAACAACATGTTACTTCAGTTGGTTTCCTAGTTTAAGCCTTTGTGATAGTAATTATATTTATTCTTAGGGGATGATTAAAAAAAAAACCCTATACTCCCTAATTTCTTATACAATACGTCTCTGTGTGTTTTTGTGTTTTTTTTTTTTTCTCAATATGTAGTAAAAGGAAGCAGAAGATGATTTTCTAGAATGAGAAAAGAAGAATGTTTATTCAGATTCACTCTCTCATTGTATCTCATACTTTCACTGCATCAAAAATAATGTATCCTTTTGATATATTTCAGTGCTATAACCTGCTGGTGGATTAGGCCATCTGAAGAACAACTGATGTGTCAGCCAATTGTTTTGGTTTTTAGTATTATTACTTCTATATTACACTGGTTACACTGGTTGTGGTTACATAGGTACAGTTTAGGTGTTTCTGGGCACTGTCCTGAAAGATAATAGAGATCAAGCCTGCAGGTCTATTTTTAAAGGTAGGTATTGTGGACATAGAAGTGTTAATCCATAATTATTTCTACAAAGTTGTGCAAACACAAGTCAGCCCCATGACTCTTGTGCCTGGGGAAACCTCGTGGGGTCTCTGAGGTCAGAGAGTTGTCACCAGTTCCCCAGCTGGGACAGGGGATCTGCATGGGAAGCTCCCTTTGTTCTGAGCACCTGCTGAGAGGGAGCAGCACAGTCATGTCAGCATTGGAGGCAAATACTGCAAAATGCCCTTTGGTGCAATGGCCCCTGCAAGGATAAATGGAACAGTCATGCTTTCAAAAGCTCAAATAAATAACTGCTGGCACTCGCCGAACACCAGTCCTGCATTTGGGAAATACCACTTGATGACAGAGTTGATGAAAGGTCCTCAGACATCAAACACATCAACTACAGCTAAAAAAAGCCATGCTATATATGGTCATTCCTCTCTTTAGGAAGACATTCCTTCTGTTGTTCTCCTTTGCTTATTTTAGTCACCCATTTCATACCTCCTCTTCAACACTTGACCCTTTAAGATAACCAATCTGTGGTGATGATCCGTATTTTCTTCAGAAAACTGGGAACCAAGAAGACTCTTAGTGGCTGTGCTAGGAATTCCTGATTGTTTTAATTACTGCTTTACATCAGTGCATCCTCACCTTTATGTGACAGATGTGATTCCTGGGTTTAAAGACTTCTGTAAACTGATTTGTAGCATTTGTTTATGACAGAGAAGTCCCACGCAGTGACAGGGTGTGCTCAGTGCACAGAGCTCTCCGGGGTTTGATCTGAAGCCCTTCTTGCTTCTTCCTGCAAGTTCTTTTTTTGTTGCAGCAGTCTGTGCACTAAATGCAGCTCTGGCTGAACTGCCTTATCTCAGACACACGTTCATGGAGCATCACTGTGAGGTGCTACAGGAATTTGACAAGGATCAGGACTAGCTTCAACACTATTCAATATTTTTGTCAATTACTTGGAAAAATCTTTCTGAATTACTGCTGCTTCATTTCCAGGTAGCACGAAGAGTGGCAGAATGTGAGATAAGAAGGTAGTAGACACTTTACACAAAATACTCTGAATTGTTTTGCCTGTCTAAGCAGAGGACCTAAAATAAATAAATGAACTTGCCTAAGAAAAAGAAGTGTTCCAGTGGGAGAAGACTCTCTCAACTAAAGCAGAGATGGTCCTCTTGACTAGCAGCTGGCCCCAAGCTGCCAGTGGAGAGCTGTGATGCAATACTTGCTCATGTAAATGGGAATGGGAGCTGGGAGAGTTTTGTCTGCTTCTGTGACTGTGTACCTTGGCAAGACAATTCTAAAATAATTGCTGTCATTCTGAGATCCGTGTCTTAGGAGGGACGTTGAGGGTGAAGTTCAGAAAGTTACCACAGGATACTTGGAGTAGGAGCAAATGGTTGGTCTTCACCTACAGCATCATCTCTTTCACAGTAGCAGTGTTTAAGGGTCTTCAGAGAAAGCAAATACTGGGTACTAAAGGAAATGGGAACCAGTGGCTGTAATGGATGAGTTCACATCAAGAGCAGGTAAAAATATTCATCTCTGGACCTGGTTAAATATGGGGATGGGTTACTGGGAGGAAGAGCTGCCATTTCCGGACATCTGCAGCTTCAGCTTGGATGCTTTTCTGTAAGGAAAGTTTTAATCAAACATTGTGGGCCCCAGTGCTGGGGTTAATGATGTGAAATGCAATGACCTGTGATATGCACGTCTTAGGATATGCAAGAATAGATCATCCCACTTGTCTTTTTTTAACTTTAGATTCTATGAATTGATGGATGTCTGCTAGTGATACAGCTTGAATAACTCTTTGTACTTTGCCCTAATTCTACAAGTCTTTGTACAAATTTTTCTCATTATAATCTTAAGAATACCTTACACATTATTCTCTGTCTGTTAGCTACTATTAGCAGCCCATGTGAATCCAGCCACTGGTGTTGTAAGAATTACTTGGGAAATAATTTCACTTTCTCATGCTGGATTTTGATAAGGTGGAGGTAATCTTGACTTTTAACTCTACATTCTTGAAGATAAATGTCGAGACATTCAACTTTTTTCATGAGAAAATTATAGTAAGTCTCAGTGTTCAGAAAATATAACTCAATGCTTGCGTGTTCAACAGCACAGAGTGAAGTACCTGGTAGCTCTTGAATTTTCTGTTCTTTGAAGATCAGGTATTGGTCCCTCTAAAAAGCCTGGCTACTGCAGGGGGACCATCTGTCTGAATTTGGGATTGCTGTGGTCTCACAATTTTCTGGTTTCTGTTCAATGCCACCGTCTATTCGTGTTAAAGAATATGAAATGTTAGATCCAGTGGCTATTTTTTTTATATCTAACATTTATGGGAAGCAACGATAGCTTACGAATGTTTTCACAGAATTTCTAGTCTGTGAAGTAGTATTTTTCTTTTGGGTTGGTGTGGTTTGTTTGGTTTTTTGTTTTGGTTTTTTTTGCAGTGTAACTTATTACTGGCATGCTTAATACTATTTTGGAAAGTATTTCTGAAAAGAGTCAAAAGGTAATTTGCTCTCTTTAATTTTGAAATGTATTTGGCTTTCTGAATATAAATTCTTTTGACAGTATCCCATTGTCTCCACACAACCATTCCAGCATAACTTATTTTCTGAGTAATGAGTTGATAAAATTGATTGTGTGTTTGTCTTCTGTGTTTGATTGTGGAACTGTAATGAAAAACTGGAGTTTAAACAATGTGGGGTTTTTGATCTGTGACAAGTCCTTAGAAATAAAAAGAAGAGGACTGAGTGCAGGAAGGGATGAGCCAGAAGACATTCTGATCATGTTATACTTTGTCCTCCCAAACAGCTTCTCTAAAGCAGGGAAGTATTTCTCTACAGTACCAGATAAAGAGTGTGTTAAGTCCAGTGATGTTGACTTAATTAATTTAAGTTCTGGCACAGGCTGTGCGGTAATGCTAATGATTTCTTGTGTATCTGTGTTTGAATCCATGATCTCTTTCAAGAGCTGCGTGATGAATGACTTACCTGTACCTAACCCTCCTTGGAAGGGGAATTGGCACTTCACCAATGGCTAGGAACCATACAAGAGCAGTATGATTTGTATGCTTTTGTTTCTGTGCACCTTTGCTCTGGTACTTACCTCGTTGGTCTGATGAGTCCTTGCTCTGAAGTCGGGAAATAAAAATATAATGCAGGATGGAATTTCTCTTGATGTTACACAGTGACAGCAATTTTTTTCTGATAGAATTGCAGGAAGAATATTGCAGGTCCAAGTGCAAGGTCTCTTGATCTTTGATACTAGCTGGTGGAGCATTCCTGCTTCTCTAAACTTTATTTTAGAATGGGTGATAAAATAAACACATGTGTCTGAAAAAAAATCCATGTAAAAATAACTTATTCAAGAAAATTATTCAATTAATTCAATGCAAGCAAGAAAAAGCTTCTTTTTACCTGCAGCCTTCAATTGGCAGTTGTGGAAATTGAAAATCTTTCCATGTCCTCTTTGTTTCTTTTGATTTTATTTATGGATGCTTCTATTCCTGTTTGTAACGATATCTTGCATTGATTTTGGTTAGCTTGGAAATATTCTCTAGACTCTGAATACACCTTTGTGATCCTCTCTTGGGGAATGGGACAGAGCAATGGAGGGGCAGCACGGGGCTGTCCTGCTGTGGCTGGGCTCAGGTGGCTGCTGCCCAGAGGGACAGAGGGGGAATTCAGCCAGGAGCTGATGCTGCTCTGCAGCACCTTGCAGCAAGCAAGGATGGTCCTCGGGCCCTGGGAGATGGCAGCAGTGCAGCACCTCATCACACACAGATCTTCCTAAGCAGTCAGCTCCTCAGTGCTGGGAGGGAGCAGGGATAGCTCTGGGGGAGTGGGAGGGGTGGGAGCTGACCCAAGGCTCGCCTGAGTGCAATGGCTGATCCTCACCCACACTCAGGTAGCACTGGCAGCCTTGGAAGTTCAGCTGATGCTTTCTGCATAATTTGCATGAAAAAGATAATTTCAGGGCACTTGGAGTGGGGACAGAAAGTTTCCATCCTTCAGGAGGTAAACTGTGATTCCTCAGGGTCTGCAAAGCCGAGGAAGAGGCGTCTTCAGGAGTGTGTTGGTTCCCAGGCAGGTGCTTGTCTGTGGGGATCAGCAGTGGCCTGGGCCTCTTGCTGACAGCCCGTTCTCTCAGCAGCCGTGGTAGTGCAGGAGAAGCAACGGGGGAGATGTTTTTGCTGTTAAGTGGTACAAGCAGGTATATGATCTTCGGTAAATCACAAAGATGGCATTAAAGAGTGTGTGTGCATGGTAGTTTGGTTTTCGTTTTCTTTTTTTTCTTCTTTTTTTTCTTTTTTTTTCGTTTTAAATCAAATGCTATTTCTGAGCTCCAAGGGCTGACAGCTGTTCTAGTTTTGCTTGGGGATGTTTTCGCAATGTGGATTAATCAATGTTATGAACTGGGTCCATGGGGTTTTGGGAATGTAATTGGTTTCAGATGACACTTTGCTAGTCAATCTGCGAAACAGCCGAATGTTGACACAGCTGAACAATTCCAGCTGTTTCCACTCACCCCTTCTTCTCTCCCTGGATGCACCAGCCTTTTCCCTCTCTCATGTCTCCCTTTCTTATTGTGACTTTGTAAAACAAATTTGGTATTGCAGTTTCTGTCATTTGTCTCTGCTTTGGTTTTGTTTCTTCCCAGAATACTTTCAAAATGCATTATTTTAGGTATGTTTGTTGGTGTCCATTTTTATCACTTGGAGCCTAATTTTTAATGCAGACATTAACTCTTGAGAAGCAAATTTAGATGTTGCTTGAAGGTACCCTTTTGTCACATAATTTTTACAGATAATTTGAGAAGTTTGAAAATACTTTTACATTTGTTGTGCCAAACCCACCTCTTGTTTTTAAAAAGGTAACAGAGTGCAGGTAACCAAAGGCAGAGACAAAGTGGGAGGCCTCTGCATGAAGATGTGCTGTAAACTCTGCTCCACTGCTGCTCTGCCCTACCTGACAGCCTGGCTCTGCTCAGGCTGATCACACTTCTGTGCTGTGCATCCAGACCTTAATGACAGGGGAAAAAACTCCCCAGGAGTGAGTGGCTCATTAGCTGCCCATGCCATTTATACTTCTAGAATTAATTATTTTTCTCTTCCCCCTTTTTTTGCCCTATTGTATGGTAAGTGTAGGTAAGCCCTGAATACCTCATGCCACCTGCATTTGGGGATTTTTATGTGGTATCGGTCCCTGTTCTCAATTTGTGGCAGTACAGAAGAAAGAGATGCAGTGCAAGACAAGGCACATTCATTTTCCGTGGTATTTTTTGTGCTAACTGACCTTCAGAACACTTTGCAGTGGGCACTACAGAACGGCCCAGGCAGTTGTTCCTTGGAAATCTCTGTGCTCGGACACCTACAGACACTACACAAAGATGGCCCAAGCCCTGGTGGGGTGGGCTGGCTTTGTTCTGAAAGCCTTTGGCCACCATCCCTCTGGTGAGAGGCTCGTGGCTGGGTGTTTAGTAGTAACTCCAATGGGGGCAATTTGCTGTTTAGTATTATTTTCCCATTAAGCAGTCAGATGGGTTTTGAAGGATGTATGCTCCCTCTTGTCTGTGTGGCTCCTCCGATGGCAGACTATTCTAAATTAAAACTGATGTGTGAAAAATTCTGTAACAAATCTGCTGTTTTCAGACAGCAGTCAGCTTTGCTAACTTTTTGAAACATCAGAAAGCACCCACGTGTGTTGAGCCTTGTAAATCATCTCTCTTGTATTAAAGTAGCCTGGAGTGGAATGGCTGATCCTGTACCTTCCACATACTATTGCTAATGCTTTACCTACAGAGGAGTGTCTTTGCCTACTGCATATGGCCTGTTTGGAAAAGGGAAAATGTATATTGAAAACATGGTAGGCAAATGGCACCTCTGGGAGTGTCTCTCTCAGAATTTCGTTACACTGCGAAAATTGCAAATTTGCGCAATGCAGTTTTCGGAGAAAGTCCTGATGTCATTTATTCCTGTTTGTGGTTTTTACTACCAGGGTATTCAATAAGAATATCCCATTTTACAGACTTCATGCTGGCAGTGGACACTGGGAGTTTTTTTACATTTTTTATGGGGAGGGAGATTTTGAAGGCATAAATTCAGTACCTAGATCTAAGCAAGCCTCAGAGACCCCATTTATATGACAGCATAAAGCTTTTTAGATTTTTCTAGCTTTTTCCATTTTGTCCCAGAGATTTAGGATTCTGACTAGCAGTTCAAACCAGCATTAAAATCCTCTTGTTGACTGAGAGCTAGTTCAAATCTGTCATGATTTTTCATTCTGTAATTTTTAGAATCTGTGAGGAACCCTGGACTCTCTCAAAGGACTGTAGCTTTCTTTTTTCTGCTGTATTATTGAAGACCAGTTTTTTCCAAAGCTAAAGGCAGACAGCTGTTGGACTTAAAGCAAACATTTAAATGCACTTGCTACTTGTTTGTGTGGCTTGAGATATATCCCAGTGGTAAACTGGTCATGCATTTAATCAAAATGATATTTCAGGTAAATTGGGATTTTGTCTTTCCCTGCTGTACCAGCCCACAGCTAGTTCTTAGTTAAGGAATGTCTACACAGAATTGAGGAGAGAAAAGTGAAGGCTAATGCTTGTTTCAATTCAGAAACAAAATGACACCGTTTCTTTAAACGGAACAGACATTAAACGCATTGAGGACATGAATGCTATTCACTCTTATGTTCTTTTCATCATTCTTCAAACAACCCAGAGAGGTTTTCTGTTGTACAATCTTTGACAAATCTTTCTTTGTATCCCTAGTTCTCTTTTGTTCTGTTGAACCACCAAAGGGCCCAGGTTCTTGGAAAGACAGAGGGAATGCACACAACCAGTATGGTGTGGAAAGCCTGTCTCTGATGTTATGTGGCTGAATTCATACAAACTTAGGGCTGCCACAAGCCCGGGTTTTCTCAGTGTGTCTCTTGTCTCTCACTGGAAATTTTGCACAAGTAGAAGGGAAGGAATTTGGCTGCGGTCTAGGATTTGCAGATCTTCGTGTGCTGGAACAGTAGCACTGCCTGATGCTGCCTCTGCTCAGGTCCATGCCCATGGATGGAGTGTGGGAGTGCAGTGCATTCAGTCCAGTGCACGAACAGGCAAGAACAGAGGGCAGGACTGTCCTGCTCAGAAGTTTGAACATTTGGTAACTTCCCTTTTTTTGGAATGGTTTATTGTTATCACAGTTTAAACTATCTACTAGTTAATAGTCAATTCGTTGTATCTTCAGAAACACTTGCAGAAAGAAACGTATCTTGGGCCACAGTGTGTTCTGAACTGTTGTGCTTTGTCACGTTAGTGCCTCCAGCTGTGAAAACCAGAAAGTTAAAATAACTATTCCAGTATTTTCTGCTTCAATCTCTGGCCTGCAATATAAAAAGCAGTTTCATCAGTACCTACTCTAAGTGTACCTACTATGGGCATGTGAAAATTCCTTCTCTTTCTACAGTGGAATATCCCTGCACTATCTGTTTTTATTGCTTTGTCCCTCTCTTCCCACTTGGTCACTGAAGCCCACATGCCCTCAAGAAGTTCCTCCAATTGCCCAATTTTGAGAAATGGGAAAGATTTCTGTAAAAGTTTCTACTAGCCAGTCCATTGCCATGTTAGTCTTTGGTAATTCCAAATCACCAGTTACTTCAGAAATTCAGGCAGAGCCATAACATCCACACAGCACTAGAGGCAGAGTTTTAATCTGCAGGCAGGAAGAGTCATTTCCCTGGCTGCTGTGCCTTCTGTTAAATTGCTGAAAGAGGTGTGGCTCTGGGAAAAGCAGCAACACCCTCCACCAATGCCTGCCCACAATTTGTATTCCTCGGATTGGGCCTAGCCTGTACAAGGTTTTGCTGGGCCTGTGTTTTCCTGTGTGTCATTGTGTCAGTCTGGCTCTGAGCAGCGACCCTGGGGACTGTCACAGAAGTAATGGGGTAGAAGGCATCAATAAAATATTTTGTTAGTGTGCACTCGTTTGTGTATCTTCAGACATCAGGCTTTTAGGAGTGCAGGAGTGATGCTTGACAGTACAGCAGTGTCTGATCACACATTCACATTCCTGATACCCAGGTGCATCAGAGAAGCCTTCATTTCTGTCTTCCCCCTTGCAACCCACAATGCCTTTTTTTTTCCCAAAACAGTGTCTGATAATAATCCTCATATCTTTGTTATTTTCATTTTTATAATTTTTTTCTTTATTTCAAAATAAGTTAGAAAGGGGCTTGATATGTAGCAAGGACTCTGGTTTGTGCTTTCACAAGCCTTATTTCAGTCTCTTTTTCTGCTTTCTGAAACAAGCACAGTAGCAACTTGCACACACTCAGTGTCCTGTTGCAGAAGTTTGTTTAAGCACCACTCCAGGAGCAGATCCCTGGTGTTTGTCCCCACCATGGTTTGGTGCCAGCTGATGCTCCTTAGGGCCCTGATTGCACTGATGGCCCTGACCAGCCTCAGCTGGGGCCTCACCTGAGGCTCTGCCCAAGGGCAGGGGGAGCCCTCAGAAACTCAGCTCTGGGCCATGGCCAGGCCTTTCCTCCTCCTTTCTCTTAGATTTTGGCAGTGCAGCTACATAAAACCTTAACAGCCCTTCCTCAGAGAGTGATAAGAAGAGACAAAAGGGCATAAAGAAAAATTCCATCCTTGATCATATCATCCTGTGCTGGTAAGTTGTTGACATTGTTGTGTGCTATGATACTAAATTTTGACTCACTGGAAATGCAGCTTGAGTCAGAAAGTCCTGTATTTGCTATGTTTTGGAGAGTTTGATTTTTTTTTTTTTGTAGTAGCTCTTCCTCCAAAGAGGAAAGCTGAAAGAGCAGTTTAGAGGAGCAGATAAGAGTAAGTTGCAATTCCAGTTGTTGTGCAATAAAAAGAACTAATGCAGGTGGTAGGAACCTTGGTGTTTCAGTGTGTGATTCAGGAGGCCTGGTGAAAACAGGAGTCTGTGCTTTGCTGCTGGAAATTTGTTGGTTTTGCTTCAGTCCACCTAGTCAACACCTAGCTCATGCTATTAAGATGATTTTGAGAGCTTTACTGATGCATCAATGAGCATTTCAAATGAAATTTTTTTTCAGAATGTCACGATTCTATGTTCAAGTAGGATAAAAACTGACAGTTTTGATCTTAAACTGTTCAGCTTTTTAATGCATGAAACCATATCATACCTCTACTGTGCCATCACAGACTCCGAGGAAAAAAATGATCATCAGAAAAATCTTTGCTGCATTGAAGTTATCATTGATAGAGATGAAATCAAGGTCAAGATACCACAATGTGTGGGAGGAAGCTGGGTGAGAATTAGCAACTTCATCTAAGGCTTTATATCTCAGCTCGCTTCCAAGTTGTCTTTCTTCCACTGTCTCTTAGTGACTGTGAAAGAGCCATGAGAAATTGTATCATATATATAATTTTCCCCATTATGTGAGATCTCAGGATCTTTTTGAAGATAAGTTCAAATAGATTCAAGCTGATTCAGAAAAGAGGCCATTTAAGAATTCTTGACTTTTTCAAGTGGTTCACTTTATTTCACATTGCTCTGGAAGGAGGTGAGAGATTTCCTCCTGGTCGAGGCTCCTCACAGGCTGTGTGAGACTCTGGTTTGTGAAGGCAGTTCAGGCACAGCTGAGCTGGGATTATTCTGTATGAAGAAGTTGTTATTAATATGAAGGCAGCAACAAGTTTTCCTTTCTTTGCTCTGTTCTCCCTCTACTTTCTGGCATGTTCTCCAATAACCTTAGCTATCAAAATGTCATCAGTATATGTCAGACACAAGTTCCACTGCCTCTGGGAGGCTGGGTTTGTGTTTGGTGTGGAGGTAATTTGCGTATTACGTCCTCATCTGGCTCTCCCTGAAGACCCCTCTGTTGTCAGTCAGTCTGTGTGCTGGGTCAGGTGTGACACATGTGGACTGTTGTTTCCTTGTGCACACCTCCACTGCTCAGAAAGTCAGTCTGTGACCCAAACCCAGGCTACATTTGGGGTTGGCTAAATTTGGTTTTGCTGTTTACTGCTCTGCCATTTGTTCCTTAGGTAGCATGCCACTTCTCAGAGAGTGTGTGGTTTAATAAACTTGATACAACAATTTCAGCTTTAGAAGAAAGGTGTCACATTTCCTTCTTCCCTACTTGCCTGCACAGTCTCCTGTGGATGTTCTGAGCTCCTCTTCAACCCGTTTGGGCTGCAGTTTTGGTTTTCTTTCTTTCCTTGGTCTAGTTTAGCCCTTTGCCATAGCCTATTTCCTTAAATAAAGCACTTGAGTTGTTAGCAGAAAGAGGTGCTGGCTTCCCAGCCAGGTGCCACACCTGGCACATTTAACCCCTTTCTCTCTCAAAGTCCAGTTTTCTGTGTGACTTTATTGCTGAAAGGTGATGGAGGTGGCCTGAGATTGCTCTGCTGTAGCTCTCAAGCAGAGCCAGGAGGACCAGCCCAGGGTCCCTCTGAGCTGACTGACATGGTTGCTGCTGCAGTTGGAGCAGAAAAGCCTTGCTGTAAAGCAAAGAGCCAAAGCCCGGGTCTAGCATCCAAAACATAATGGCTCATGCAGGATGGACTGGGCTGAGTGGTTTGATTCAATCACGTCTCAAGTTTGGTATCTTCACTCTGAAGGAGAACCCTATGAATAAAGGCTGTTTTTCTGTCACGCACTGTGCTTTGTAACCTTCTAGGATCCGTTTTGATAACAACAGTTTGAATTTTTCATGAGTTCAGTGGTCACAGCTCTCTGGGTCAGGGGTTTGGCACCTGGGCCAGGTGTGCCAAAGGTGTCCTCTTGGCATAGAGGGAGCTGCAGGCCAGAAATTGGGCTGGCATTTCTTCTTATGCCCAGAGCACAGGAGGGTCAGGAAGGATCTTACTAGGCGTTCTTTCAAGAGAGACTTGAGTCCAGCAAGGCCCCAGTCTCAACACCAGGAGAGCATTTAATGTGTGTATTTGGGAGAAAGGGCAAGAGTAGTCAGTGTCCATTAATTCAGTTGTTTTTACTTTATTAGACAGGTGTCTAATAAAGTACCTTTTCTGCAGCCCTTTGAAAGGCTGATACTGCTCTTTTCTTTTTCCTTTTTTTTTATTTTTGGGTTTGTTTATTGCATAACTCCAATAGAAAGAAATTCCTAAGGCATGAATGCTAAAGAGGAAGGAAAGAATAAGTGGTGCCAGTTAAATTTTCATGTATTTATGCCTTATTATGGCCTGACAGTCAGAAATAATATTCTTTTCCTTTTATCCTGATCTTCTCTTTTGACTGTGTATTAAAAAACCACCAGCAGTAACAAAGTGTAAAAGATTGAATTAAATCCTAGTTAAAATGACTTCACCTTAAATAGTGGAATATCTTAGATCTCTTTCTCTTCCTTTTTTCTTTCTCTCTGTCTAGTCTACAGAGACTTGGCAGTCTCAGATACCCTTGGGTGTTCAAAGGTAGATCAGTCTGTGGCAGGGCTGCCTTTGATGTTTTCACCTACAAAAATGTCACATCACAACTTGCTCTGTTATTTCACATTGAATGTGAAAGATTCACTAAAAGGTTAATTTCAAGTCTTGTTGAATTTTATACCATTAAAGTCAATGCCTTTTCAAGGATGCACCTAGAATGGTTTCAGAAGGATGAGAGAAGGGGCTGGTTTAAAGTTGCTGCTGCAGCTCCGAACACTGACTGTGTGCCTTGGGTGCTTGTGGGAGCATAACCCCTCCTGCAGGAAGGCTTTGCCCTCCACTCCCTGGGGAGAAAGGAGAGCAGGGATTGCTGTGGATACTTTAAATAGCACTGCACCTACCAGCAGTACCTTTACCTACTTGTGCATGAGGCCCTAATTTGATTTGTGTTCAGTCTTGTCAAAGACAAATGTGAAGGGAGAGAAACACACACAAATCTTTTGAGGGAGATCTTGAATAATCCTGAACATCCGTTCTGATTTCTGGAATGATCTGTAGAATAATTACAGTGCCTGAGTGAAATGTTTTTGAAACAGTTTTACTCTTGGTACTTCCCCTCCTCTTCAAGACTTGTGTCTTGAGGCAATGCCGTACCTTTGTTCGGGGACTTTAATTTCTTTGTGGATGCAGTAAATTTCACTGGAGAAAGCTAAATGGTAGTGGATTTCAAGCATTATCTTGAGTAAGAAATCTGTTTTTCTAAAAGATTCTTCAGTTTGGAGAAAAATGCTTGTTTATCAACCATACCACAAATAGTGCATTTGAAAGATTTCTGAATGGACACATGCTGAAGGAAGGATAGAAGTTATGTTTTAAATTGCTTGGGTTTTTTTTTAAGCAATTGCCAAGTAAGTAATTATATTTTCTGTTTTGTTAGTACAGTGAAAGCCTTTAGACTTAGTGAGGGCACTTAGAAAAGGAGGTGACCTTTCTCCACCTCTCCTTCTCTTTAGCAGAACTCAGATTTAACCATTTAATTGGTTACTGAGCACGATGCTCTCCACCCCCTCTTCCCCCCACAAATAATTCTTGCAAGTGAGCAGTGAGAAGTCAGGTAACTCGCTCCAGTGTCCTCACATTTGTCGTGTAGGAGAGGCTGGGAATTACGTGCTGTGCTCTTAAGGATGTGTCACATTTCCTACCGTTTTAACACAGGAAATGTCTCTGTCACCAGGCAGCCCTGCTTTTCTGTGCATCCCCTAATTGTGTGTGAACTGAAGGTGCAGCTGGAGAGCATTTCATGTCTAATTGGTGTGTGAAAGCTGAGGGCAGAAAAAACAATTAGGAAGTCATGGTCAACTTCAAGAAGGGCCATAATTGAGGCAGAACTGAAATTAAAAATTGGATTGCTACCGAGCTGAAGTGGAAAGGATGTATGGAACAAAGCAGAGCAGCTTAGGCTCCAAAGTTCCACTTGCTGCAGTGGTTTCAGAGCCCCAAGTGCCTCTGGGATGCCTGATGGGGAGCTTAGCTTCCCAAGCCCCTTGGCATTTCAAAATGTCTGTGGGTTACTGTGGCTAAATTTAGTGTGTTACAGGATGTCTCTGATTTTGGTCATCCCCCTCTTAATCAATTGCAGTCTATTGATAGCCCTGGAATAAGGGCTAGCTGCTCTGTTCAGCTGCCTGGTTTTGTCTTCATTTAGCAGCAAATAAAGAGTAGAGGTGCTAGGCATACACTCGAGTGCTATTTTAAATCCACCTAGTCAAGAGTTTGAAGTAATTCAACAAAGGAGTTCATTTTACTGTTCAAACTGTAACAGTTCCTGTGTACACTAGGTGATAATGAGGCCATTTAAAAATCCTCTTCTTGCCACTTCTAATAACAGGATGTAGGTTTTCTAAGAATGTATTAAAATGTGTATCACAGCAGCTCGTTGCCGTTTTACTGTTCGGCTGACGGGTCATAAACTCTGGCAGGTTCCAATGCGAAAAGGTTATGGTCCAGCCTGTCACTTTTATTGTAGCATATGGGGTAATGGCTGACTTTTATCAGTGTCTTAACACTAATTGTACCAACATAAACGTAGCTTATAGCTGTGCAAACAGAAGGGTGGTGCGGGTGATAAGCCCCAGAACAACAGCGAGGCGCTCAGTGCAGCGGTAACCTGAGACACAGCGACCTGCTGGGGCTGCAGAGCGCACCAGGGGCACTCCTGAGCACCCAGAAAGCAAGAAGTGCCTCAACGAGATTTTGTTCTTGCTTTGTTGACTTTTCTTTGCCTGTTACCTTTGTGTCGGAGGAAGATCACCGTATCTGTCATTTTGCCAGATGTTTGTTAAGGTGGTGTGTCACTGTTTGCATAGGGGGGCTCTCATGCTGCTGGGAGAAGCTGGGAACTAATGATTTAAAGTTGTTATTTGGAAGCAGGAGGGCAGCCTGTGCGGAGGATGGCCTAGCTACCGAGTGTGATACCACTGGAATACTTTCCTTTCAATTGATTAGATTTTAAGTGATCGCTAGCTTAATTTTTTCAGATTTCTGCGACCTTAGTCTGCTTTCCTAGAAACTTTCACCTCTTGCTTGAACTATGGAACATCAGGGCTTGGGCAGTACCTGAGTTTCTATTGCCGTGGTGTGTCATGTTAAAGAGCTACTGTATTCTTACCACAGTTAGAGATTTTGTCAGATTTTGTATGTTAGTTTTGTGCATTCCTGATAGGGTTATTGCTCTACATTTACTTGTAACAAGCCCATTTAGGATCTCTTTGGACAAAAGGCACTACTGAACACGCTATGCAAAGATGCTGGGTTTGATGGGCACTATCCTGCAACTTGGAGGATTTTATAATCCTTTTATTCAAGCGAAGTGGTTACCTCTTGTGTAAAAGACGAACTCTTCAGTGCGTAAGGAGAATAAACCCAGTCATAAACAGTTGCTGGGATAATACCGCGTTCTGAAATAGCTGACGATCCTGCCCTGATGATGTTGGTGCTCTCGTGCCTTGCCCGCTGATCGAGGCTGTCCTGTGCATTCCCCGGGACACTGCCGGTGGCCGGGAAGCCCAGGGGCCGTTCCTGTGGCTGCAGGAGCTGGAGGAGAGGCGCTGCCGCCTGCTCCTTTTGCCTTTCTGCCGCTCAGGGGGTGCCCCGAGCGGCCGTGGGGCGAGCGAGGGCCGCTTGGAGCGGGGGGCCGGAGCGGGGCCCTGGTGCCGGTGCCGGAGCGGGGCCCTGGTGCCGGTGCCGGAGCGGGGCCCTGGTGCCGGTGCCGGAGCCGGGCCCTGGTGCCGGTGCCGGTGCCGGAGCGGGGCCCTGGTGCCGGTGCCGGAGCGGGGCCCTGGTGCCGGTGCCGGAGCGGGGCCCTGGTGCCGGTGCCGGAGCGGGGCCCTGGTGCCGGTGCCGGAGCGGGGCCCTGGTGCCGGTGCCGGAGCCGGGCCCTGGTGCCGGTGCCGGAGCCGGGCCCTGGTGCGGTAGCGGGGCCCTGGTGCCGGTGCCGGAGCGGGGCCCTGGTGCCGGTGCCGGAGCGGGGCCCTGGTGCCGGTGCCGGAGCGGGGCCCTGGTGCCGGTGCCGGAGCCGGGCCCTGGTGCCGGTGCCGGAGCCGGGCCCTGGTGCCGGTCCGCGGTGCCGGTGCCCGGCTCCCCCGGCGGCGCTCGGCTCCGACAGTACATGCCAAGCATCACTAGGTGGCACAGGCACCCTGGCGCACCGGCCGGGCTCGGCGCTGCGGCAGCGCTGGAACGCAGCCCCGTGTCCCGGGCACGGCGCAGCGCTGCGCTCCCACAGCGCATTCCTGACACTTCATCACCGGCCCCGCTCCTGCGGCAGCGGCCTCGGGCTCGCCTCGTCCCGCTCCGAGCTGCCCCCGCCAATCTGGGCCGCTCCTGCCGGGGCACCGCCAGCACAAACCCGAACGTTTTGCTTACTTGGGGGAAAATAATTCGAGAGGATGTTTCCAAAGCTTCTTGAAATCTTGTTTTACCAGGCACTTACCTTAATCTGCCTGTTGAGTTACCAAGCTCCTGTGAAAGTCTGTTTCAGCCTTTTGGAATTTATGCCAGGAAATCCAGTATATAATCCAAGTTTAAATAAAGCACTTTATTGTAGTTGCTTATGTTTTAAACACGAATTAAAGTGTTTTCAATAGTGAAATGAAGGATAGTGTTATAAAGTTTGTGTTTAAAATTGAGTACTAATTAAGCTGGGGCTTCTCTTGGTATTTATGAAACTAGTTGGGGAACTCCATTTAAAAGGTGTATGATTGTTTCTGTATTTATTTCTCCTTTGGTGGAAATCAAAGTGTGGGTTGGACTGTATGAGAGGGGTAGATGGATCTCAGTTAAATTTACTCTGATGTGTTTTGTTTGTTTTTATATTAGAATGTCTTTAGTCTGGAGGACTCAGAAAATCCTCAGCTATTGATGAGTGTCTCTTTTTAAAGTAAACTCATTGCACTGTGGTGTGTCAATTCACTTCTCTAAACTGACGTGGGTTTACAAACACTGATTTCTCAGCACTGATTTGAAGTGGAATGCTAGGGATGTTTCTAAGAAAAAAAAAAAAGTGGGTTTCAATTTACAAGAAGGAGTTATGATTTAGAAGTTAAGCAGGTAATAGTTTCCTTTTAAATCATAGGTGTGTTGTGTCTGGGTTTTGTATTCATGCTTAACTCCTCCAGGAGGTGTTTTCAAGCGCAGTGACAGTTATTTAAAAGACTTCTGCTGCTTGAAAATAAAGCATGGCTTCAACTTCATTTGTAAGGGAAAATGCTGGGAGAGATTGTGGTGGCGTTATAGTTACTACTGTTAAAGTACCTTGAAACCCATTCTGGCCACTTAGCAAAAGGAAAATAAAAGTCTGTTCCAGGATCTCTCATCTAAACACATCTAGAAAATCGGAGTAGTCTGGGTAAAATAGATGCCAGGGCTGTGAATTGAATTAATAGAGTACTGGAGCTTACTTGCCTGTAACAAGAAATGAAGATTTTTTTTCCCAAGTGCCCCCCACTGTCAGAATATTTCACAAATACCACATTTATTTTCAGTGTGAAGATAAGATTTCTTTCTTATAGCAGAAACATTTATATTGAGACAGTGGACGACAGTGGTGACACTAGAGTAGATTTAGGGAGCCTGATGTGTACATGCCCTTGGAATGTACCATTCTCCATGTGGAGATCATGTGGAAGTGTTTGGGATGGACACACGTGCATTTCCTCTGGGTTCAGTCCCATCCCTGGCTCTATGATAAATATTTCAAGAAAGCACCAGGGTAATCTTGGGTCCTTGCTTAAAATAATGCTGTAGGCTTCCCACACAGGAGGGTGTTGGTTGTTGAAGGGGATTTTTATGGCTCACACTGGGACTGACGTCAGGCTCGCCCACAGCCTGGGACTAGAGAAACTCTGAGGCTGTGCAGATGAGCAGTTCCTTCCTCTCGAGCAGAATAACCACAAGCAGGTTTGGTTCCCTGGATTTGGTGCACTGGAGATTTTTGCAGGCAGAAAAGTAGCTCTTCTAACATCGTTGTGTGAAAATAAAAGCATTCCTAGTGGAGAACACAGCTCTTCCCTGTGTATGTCCATTGTCTGTGTTGGTCTTTGGTTTGGTTTTTTGTTTGGCTTTTTAGGTGGGTTTTTTTGTTGTTTTGGTTTTTGGGATTTCTTTTAATGTGTCTTGGAAGTGTGATCAGTCAATTTTTCTCTCCCTTATTGCTTCTGGCCTCAGGGTACTCCTAAGTATGTTATTTCTGTGTGTGCTGGTAAGTATGTGCCCCAGACTGTGGTGCTCTGTACTGCCTTAAATTTCTTTACTTTGTTTCCCCTTTTGCTTTGATACACAAAGCAACTTAGCTTTGGCAACTTGGCCAAAAAAATGCCAGAGGTCAGTGGGAAAACACAGGTGAAATCTCCAGGTCATTTTTCCCTTCCATGCCTGTTAAAAAACTGAAAGGGTTCCATCTCCTGACTCTTGGTCTAAAGCGTGCTTGAAATGAGAAGTTAAGAAACAGGGAAGTTAAAAATGGAGAATATATTTTCTGGATCTTACTAGACAGCCTAAAGTCAAACCCTCTTAGCATTAATCCTGCTGGAAAGAGAAGTGTTTGCTTTAGAAATGCTGGTTTCATCTTGACAGTGAATGTGATGTAAAGACGACAGGCAACACCAAGCCCAGCCAGACATCCTCTCCTTCTCTGGAGCAGCATGGAGGAGGTGAGGACAACACCGAGGGCAAGCTTTCTTCTTTTCCTTCCTGCAGTGGAGAGGTCAGGTTTAGGTACACCATCTGCTCCTGCTTTTTGCATTAAAAATTTCTGTGTAGCACATGGTAAAAATTATCTATGAGGAGTTCTTAGAGTGAAACATTTGCATGGGCGGTGCCAGGAATTGTTCTCACTTGGGATGCGAAGTTGCTCACACAAGCAGCTTGATAAATTCAGTGTTGATACCTGTGTGGAATTTGGTTGTACTTGCTTTGTTCTTGCTGAGGTTCAAGTTCAGCTAAATGAGATTCAGATGGGAAGGACACCAACTAACTGTCATAGCAATCACCTCTCCACATATCCTTCCAGATTCTACTTCTGTCAAAAGTTTTCAATGGCTGAGTGCACGGGGACTTCTCAAGTCCTATAGCTCAGAGCTGTGAAGAAGATTTTACCTTTACTTTTTTGTTTGCTTTTCTGTGGATAGCACTACTGTATCTTGGTCTGCCAGAATCTCTCGATGGTGTTGTGCAGTCCCTATACAAATAAGGTTTGAGCAAACCAGTAGAATTTGAACCTGTTACAGTTTGATCAGGTGATACTACAGATTAACATTGTAGCACATGGCAAATAGAATCTGAAGCTAAACTATTCTAAACTGACTCTTTGAAAGCACGTGTGAGGTAAACACTCTACACATGGCCTCTCTTACTTAAGGGAAGAACCTTGAATGTCCCCTAATTTGCTACCTCTCTACCCAGGCACATTTAGTGTGATAGATAACAAAGCTGATCAACACTTGGTGGAAATGTTAGCTTAAATAAGGACAGACTTCCTTAACGCTGGTGCTTCCAAAGCTACTCAGGAGAGCATGGGGGCACCTGTGTGATCTTTCCAAAGTGAAGCTCTTCTGTAGGGTTTCTTTAAAACCACTCAGGCAAAATCCCCTTTAATAGGAAACAAGATGTAGGGCAGTGAAAAGAGAAGCTTTATCAGGAGAAGTTTCCCAAGTTGGCCATAGAAGAATAACATGCTGCAGGACAGGCATGGGAAGAAAAGCTGCAGCAAGAGCTGTATTATGTATTTCTAGCATTCTTTACAGAGCTATCTTGATGCCTTCCCAGCCCCCAAGATACACAAATAATTTCCTGTGGCTGACCGAGACTGCGCACTCTCTTGTCATAAAAACAAGTACTGGGAAATGGATGCTTTGAAACTGCTTCCAACACCTTTTTTTCCCCTTTTACAAACGAAAGCTTTGAAGATTCTGTTGTCCATAGCATGCTTCATTTTTGTTAGAAACAATCCGAAAATAGTCAGCTCTGCCACAGGAGCTTGAGAATAAAGAAACGCTCAGAAACACAGTTTTTGTTTTACTGTAGTTTGGTGTCATACTGTAAAATTAGTTCAAAATGCCGGGAGGGCTCTTGACTGAAGTGTCAGAGTGTAAAAGTTGCATCATGATTTTACAACCTGTTTGCCATATTCAGCATGAACAACCATTTATTTACTTGTATATGCACAGTAAGCCAGTAGGGGTTTCTGCATCCAAGCAGTTAATCCGTTAGAAATCAGGGAATTCAGGGACAACTACATTGTTTGTCAGCTGCTGGTTTTGCTCCATCTTGTGTGATGGTTTTAAGTCTGTGTTAGAGTTTTATTGCTTTTAGCATGAAGATAATAACACCCATCTCTGTAGTGTGTTTAAAGATGTGCTCTGAAAAAGTGCACTCATAATTGTATGATGTTTAAAAAAACCCCGACCTAATAAACACAAATCCTGAACATGAGTGGAATGAGAAAAATGAATGGGAAATTTGAGGTGAAACCTAGAGAGGAGAAAGTTGAGTGTTTAAGGAGGTGTAACAGTTACCTGAGAAAAAAGTAGAAATTACTTGTGAGATGCCCCAGTGCTGAAGCCAGTTTGCTGAAAAGCCATCTGACAATCCTTCCTCTTTTCTGCCCCTCTTGCTGTTATTACTGGTATTTAAAATGGGAGGAAGACCTCTGTGGTTGAAGGCCTCCAGGAAGAATACCCACAGTCATGAAAGCAATTATGGAGGAGGCAAAAATCAGTGGCTGCTTTCTAGGAAGGTGAGATTGTTTATCCTAGGTGACACAGGCTGTCAGGTACAGGTCTAGATAAGATGTAGAATAAAAAATGGAACTTGAGGCCTATTGACAAAATGATTGTTGATTGGATGTGGCTGAAATTTCACTTACAAGGTGCTATGGTTTAGAGGTCTCCTCAGTGCTTCTGACTTTACTGCATTTTTAAGAATTTCTTTAGCCCTATTTGTTTTCAATTTTATAGCTTTTTCCGGCTTGTCTAACCAATTCTGAGTGTGTTCTGTACAGCTGCAGGCAGCTGAGCTGCCAGGGGCTCTGCTTTCTGACTTGTGAAAAACCCTTGTTCACTATTAAGAGGCAGCTTCTTGATGAAGCCATAAGTAGATACTCACAGGATTTAGACCCAGGGCCTTACTAATACTCTAAATCCAGGGTAAGTGAAATAAGATGCCGTGTTACCATGGGCAGTGTGAGACACGAGCCCGGTGTTTGTCTGTAGTGAACTGTGTAAGAGGCAATGGGAACAGCTTGGAAAGGGAGATGGTGAGAGATGAATTTGTGGCAATGCAGCCATAAGCAGAGAGAGTAGGATGGATGGAGATGGTGTTAAGGAATTGGTAGAGCTGCTGGCTAAATATATGTTGTGAATGAAATGAGCAGTGCTGTGTAAGCCCATGGAAAGATGGGAGATTTCCAAGAGAATGCAAATGAGTGTCAAAGAAATAAGATGCATGAGTAAAAACCAAACTTAGGAGCTGAAGGAAGGATGTTATTGAAAGATAAGTAGCACACTTGGCTGCACTGAAGATGGCTGACAGGTTGAGGAGAGGAACTGCAAAGTACTGATTCTGAATTGTGGATCAGAGTCTGCACTGATTCGGGGCTTGGTCCATGTGACAGAGAATTCATTTTGCAGTTCCCGTAGTGCACGAGGGCAAGAGTTCTTGGCAGTAAAAATCTGTGAGTATTAAGGTGATAATAGTGAGTTGGGTCAGTATTTCTAAGATGGAAAAGAAGAAGGCTTGGCTTGGATCAGAGTCAAAAGAGAAAATGAAGGAACAGAGTAGACAGGAAGGAAAGATAGTGGGTACTAGAAAGATAAAGTGATCAAGTATTGCCATGGGGAAAACAGATGTATTGGAGGAAGAAAAAAAGTTGAATGTATCCTTTATCTTTGGTAGAAAAAGAGAGTGACACTAGGCATGTGTCAAATTGAAAGGAAAGGAAAGATTGTTACGCTTGCCAGTGTTCTTTGAAGAAATCATTAAAATCCTGTGCAGAAAAACAATGGAGATGGACAGATAAGAGACAAATGCAGTTAAAAGGCACAATGGTGATGCAAGATTCAGTGAAATCAGAGAAAAAATTGTTTTGCAGGGAAGCTGGCCAAACAGAAGGAGTGTTTATACTGGAAGAGGTCAGCATTTTTGTTTTAATCATTCAGTTTGTGTTATGGTAGCAGAAGGGCACGGTGTGAAAGAGAACAGGAGCCAGATCTGAGACTGAATCATCTCTGACTTTTCTGGTCTTGCATTGCAGTGACTCAGTGATATCAGTAAAAGTTAAGGAAAAATAGAAAAGGGAGCTCCACTACTACATCTACTCAGTTGGCCTGTCACCATAACAAAAGTATCACTGAATAAGAGAGGAAGGTGCAAGCAAACCCAAAGAACATCTGTCCTCCCTTTAAAAACAAACTGATGAAACCCTCAAACACCACACACACCCGTCTAAACCAAAAAAACCCCAACAGCAAAACACCCCAGGCTGTAAGCTGAAACTCGGGCTCCCTGTGGTTGAGAGGTTGCTGTAGCTGTGCTGGACACAAAGGAAGGGGGAAATAAGGGTTGGACCCTTTCCAGCTGCTCCAGCAGTCCTGGCTCCACAGACTGCTTGAACACATAAACCATTTCTGAAGTTTTAAGGTTCTGATAGTTGGTCAGAAGATTATGGTTTCTGTCCATAGGTGTTAAAGGTTGGTGCAGATTTATCCCAAGGTCTCTGAATTCCAACATCTCAGAGCCTGGCATGTCACACACTTGGTGCAGAAATTGTTTCTAAATATCGAAACACTCTCTCTTGAGCTGACTGTTCCACAGAGATGTGGTCGAAGTGTGGCTGATGGAGCCAGTGGCCAACTGGTTTGTCATGTGTGATGACAGTGATTGACTGAGAGGATCATTTTTGTCCTCACTTGGGCCCTTGCACCACTGGAGACACTTTCTGGAGCCAGCAGTTGTGGCTGCCAGCGGTGGTGGTCAGCATGTTCTTCCCAGGCTGCTGTTGAGGTAATACCAGCCATCCAATGGGGAAAAAATAAAGGAATTGTTTTCTAAAGTAGTTTTTTTGCTTTCCGTGGGTAGGCGAGTTTGGCCAAGCTTGTCTCTTTTAAATAAAAGCTCTCTTGTAATGAAGATGGAAAGGTGTAAAAGAAGTGCAAAAGGAAGTTGTGTGTGTTCTTGTGTATATTCTTGGCTGGCTGTGAAGTGTTCAGAGGAAAAGTTTTTTCATATATGTCTAAAATAGTTGTCAGTTGATTCAGAAAATGTGGGAAGTACCAAACTAAGCCATCTCCTTACGGTAAATAATTCTTTCTCTGCCAGAAGCAGAGAAATTTCCAAGCTGAACAGAGGTGGTTCTGAAATTCTGTGATAAAAAGGCCTTTTCTGCTTGTCTTTTGATTCCTCAGATGAGCTCTTTGAACTGCAAGTAGAAGCAAGTTCATAGCTTAACAAATTTCCTCATGTGTTTGGGTCCTTAATGGGATGTTTCTTACAGAGGCCACTAGGTCACCTTGTCCTAAGTGGTTTCTTTTCCCTGACAGCATAGCAAGTGGCCTGTCAGAGGCAGCAGCACAGAGGAAGTATCTTTATTTGCCATTTTGGATGTTTTACTTGTTGACTGCCTTGCGGCTGGCCTAAACTCAGAGCTCCAGAAGAACTAGGCCTTGGAGTGACACTTGAGTAAAGCAGCCCTCGAAAAGCTGAACAAAATATAAGATTTGTGAGACACCAACTCCTCATAAAACTCGTAGCCTTGGTTTTCATCCCTTTTCAGAGCATTTGCTTTCCTGCTTCACAATGAGTGTGTTAAGTGAGCTCTCCTTCTTTACTGCCAAGCGATGGCTACTGCTGGCTTCTCAGTGTACTTGCTAGAGTCCAGATCCTCTAGTAATATATATAAATTGGTGTAGCTCTGCTTGAGCCAGGCCTGATTTACAGTCCATAAAGATTTGAGTCAGGGCTGGTTGTATTTACCTTCAGGACGCATGCAGGGCCCTAGTTTGAATACTAGCATTGACATGAGACTTGAAGTCTAGCATCTGGATGTGAATTTACATTTTATGAATATTTGCTATTGCAGTGAGTCAAACAAAAACCTCAACAGAGAGAACAACCAGCACTCCCAGGGTAAAAGCCTAGGGTTGGTACCAGCTCTTTTTTTTGTTTTTTTCTTTCTTTAATTTTTTTTTCCTTCCCCCCCAGAGCTTCCTGATAGCCCACATTACCATTTAGTTGTCATTTGCTGCTCCCTGGCTCTGTTGGTTTCTCAGCTTAGAAACAGCTGCCATGTGATGTGAATGATACTTTAAAGTCCTGTGTTTGAGTTCTTGCGATAGCAATGTGCAGGGAATTGGCAAGCTCTCGGAAACAAAATGGCATGCTTTATTTTGTCACTAGAAGTATGTTCAATCTGCTATTTGATTCTCTGTAGCATTTTGATTAAGAGCTCCAGTGAAGTTATGTGAAAAGTGAAAATCCTCTTTATTCTTTCTCTCCAAGAAAATGAGACGCACAGCATTGTCAAAATATTTGCCTAATCTTGCAGATTTGGATACTTGTCGTAGTTCTTCTGACAGACCAAAACAATGGTCATTAAATGAGAAGCAGATGCAATAAGTATGCAGGCAAGCTTACGGGGAGAGACTGAGGGGAAGCTGCCAACAGAACTCACTAAGCACTGGAGAATAAAGAAAAACAAAAACTTTTCTTGCTATTGTACCCCATAAATAATCATTTTCCTCTAGTAATCTAGGCATTGTACTTTTCTGCATTGGTGTTTTCATATGTTCTGGTGCAATATTGACTTCAAATCCAGATGCTCCTTTTGGCTAACTTGAGTATCTTTCTTGCCAGGAAGCAAAAATGCCAAAGAAACGCTTTAGCTTGGTTTTTTGTGTGTGTTTGTTTGTTTGTTTTGAGGTTTCTTTGTTGAGTTTTTTGGGTGTGTTTTTTTATCTTTGTTGCTTCGTATTTTTTGTTGTTGTTGTTGTAGGGATTTTGTAGTTTTTGTTATTTCTCTTTTCTGTTCTTTTTGCTTTTCACTGCAGCACTTTTATTTTAGGACTAAAGGACATTGTCAAGGAAGAGTGTGGTTATGTTACGTTCACAGTTTTGTATGATTGGGAAGATTGGGAAGATACTGCCTGTATGGTTGGGAAGACAGAAACAACCCTGAGTTGTGTCCTTGGGAACTGATAAGTTCTCTGTCAAGATGTAGAGTGTGTTTCTTGAGCAGGTAGCTGCTAAGGTCTGTTTTGTGGTGGCAGAGCTGCAATGTGGACTCATGACATTGGTCCAAAATATGCCTTAAATTTTAGACAGAAGTAAAGCTTTTCAGCTTTACTATTGCTCCAGCTATCTACTCAAACCATAAGAATTAAAGATTTGCCTTTAAGAAAGGGAATTGAATTACTATTCAGGATCTCCATTCTGTGATCTGTATATATTCAAGCTCATCTGTGTGATCGCTGTTAGTGTTCATGTCCTTAAAGCCATCCATAAGTTACAGGTTTTAACTGGCATGTGATGATTCTTGATCCTTGAGTTAAAAATAAAACTAAACGTTGGCAATATGGTTGTGTAACACTGTGCAGTTGAAACTCTCCCTGCTGCCCCACCCTCCAAATCCGTGCATCTCCTCTGGGATTGTGCATAAACACAAACATGCACGTACACGTACGCATGGACAAGGCCCTTGCAGTGAGAGCATAAAGAAAATGCTGGATTTTATGCAGATGGTGCACAATAAGGGTGGGGATGTTTAAACAACGTATTGCTGACAAATCAATGCAATGGGCTGCCTCTGAGCCAGAGCTAGAGTAGCGCAGCATCTTGTGTTACACAGATTCCTTATTTCTGGAGGAAGGACTGGGGTGTGCTGCCTTCGCAGCAGCTCAGATTGACTGGGTTTGCACAAACCTCTTTTGTATCAATTTTGTGTCCCTTTCTACAGCAGTCCATCAGTGGGCAGTAACTCAGATCAGATGGCTGTGAGGTCTATCTGCAAAGACTGAGCATCCCTGGCATCAGGGTTTTATATATGTTTTTATGCAAATTTTGTTCAGGGCTTTGATCTAAAAGGACCGAATGAACGCTTTGCTTGCAGGCTCGCATCACGCTGACTGTGGCTTGGATTTGTTTGTGTACAATGGCTGGTCACTAGAACTCACCTGTAAGGCTTTAGAAATGCCCTTCCACGTGTCTTGTGTGTTGTGCTGTATCCCTGTCTGTATCCCTTAATTACAGCTGCTGGTAGAAAAGCTATCATGTTAGGCAGCGCCAGGCACTGCTGGAATTGTGTTTTCCCAGACTTTGGGGGCAGAGTGAGGCACTGCATGGCTGGGTCCTCCATGCAGATAGTGCCATAGGAGGCAGTGATTTTGCTTTGATATCAAGGGCATCGAGCTCTGTGAGAGAATGGGATCTTGTTAGTCCAAGGTTTATGAGAGACAGAGTGTTTTACATGCTTCTGGTGCTTATTCACAGATTCAGTGTTGCCATGCTCTAGATAAAGACTAGCTAAAAGTGTCTGCTGTTGTAATTGACTCTTGAGTGTTGCTATAGTGTTTGCTTTAGATTCTTTTTCGTTTCTTATTTTTGCTAGTTTTTAAAGGGTTATGCACGATTTTTAAGATAGGAAGCATTGTAGATATCATTGTGCGAATTCTAGAATTAGAGATATGTATTTCCCTAATTGTTTCTTTAATTAATGTTTTGTCTTGGGTGTGAGATATTTGGAGTCTGAGAACCTGTGAGGTACCTGAAACAGTCTATTTTGTCTATCTTTCTTGGGGGGGGTGTGGAAAAGATACTGGTAAAAAGAAAAATTTGGAAGCAGCTAGTCAGATAATAATTCTCTTCCTGTAGTTATGTGTCAGTGCAGAAGTGGTTCTTCTGGCCAAGGCTTAAAACCAGTCAAATCAACCGAATACCCAGGTTTAAACATCTGGAAAAAATATTATAATTCTTGAGAGAGAGACAAAAATGTTGATCATTAACTGTGGTTAGAGAGACTTTATTCACACTGTACAGCTCCAGTGTGCATAGATGATACTTCAGTGGATGCAGCCGAGTGTAAATTTTGGATTTCTGTAAAGGGTTTGCATCTTTCACTCTGTGTCTGTTCCTGCTGCTTAGCTGAGTGTGCTGGTTTAGCATAGAGCCGTGATAGGGGATGCACATCACAGGGTCACCCCACGACACTGAGTGTCTTGGTTTGAAAGACCAGTGTCCGCCAGGGAAGGCAGGAACCTCCCTTGGAATGGAGGATATGAGCCCCTTCCCTCCGAATTATTGTAACTTTGAAATTGAGGGGCTTTCAGGCAAAGGTACGGGGAAAAGGAATAACAGTTCTTTACTAGAGTGTGTATGGATAACAAGGCAAACAAGCAGCACCGAGCAGCGGCACGGACGCAGCCGCAGCCTCTCGGCCCAGCCCCTCCCCTCGCTGCAGTTCCGCTCGCGGCCGCCAGGGGCGCCCGTGGCTCCCGGCCGGGCACGGCGGCGGCCAGGCTCCCCGCCTGCAGGGGGCGCTGTGGCGCGGCTCAGTGCCCTCACGCGCTCATGGCGAAACGGGCTGCGGCAGGGCTGGAGCAGCAGGGACCAGCAGACTCCCGAGCAGCAAATGAAATGTCAGAAATACCAGAAAGTCTGCAGCTGTAGCAGGATCTGCGGGGTGTCCCGGCAGGCAGGGGGTGTGGGGTTACAGTGTAGCAAAAAACCCAGAGCCCTCGCAGAGAAACAGCAGGACAGGGCAGCAGCAGCCCGGCTCCCGAACACCGCCAGGAGAGGCTTCCTCAGGTGGGAAATGGGCGCAGGGTCCTGGGTTTTCCCCTGAGGCACCCGAGTAGATGGCGTAGGGTGTTAATAAGGCTCCGGTGCAATGGCTGCTGCCACAAGCAGCTCTTCACTCACAGTAGGAGCAGGCAGCAGGAGACAGATCCCCACAGTGGAGGCG
The DNA here is from genome assembly GCA_026261815.1 of Monarcha castaneiventris obscurior. NCBI lineage: Eukaryota > Metazoa > Chordata > Aves > Passeriformes > Monarchidae > Monarcha > Monarcha castaneiventris. Next base: position 16,185,559 of record JAMPIT010000434.1, on the reverse strand, counting down.
AATTCTCCCCACAGCGCCCGCAGCCCGTCTCCCCTCCAGTGCTGAGAGAGAGTGTGAGAGGAGCTGAGCCCAGCTCCCCACTCCTCCCCCACCAAAACCTCCTGGTATCTTTGCCCTTCCAAAGAGAAAACGCCTTCAGGTAAGAGAGTAGCCAGCTACACCCTTCCCATACCTTGGCATTTCTTTTGTCTGTCTTTAGTACTGGTCATTATTCTCTCTTAGCAACAGATGGGACAAAATTCCATGAGAGAAAGAAACAAAAAGGAAAAATCCTAACCCCCAACACTGGGGCTGGAAGTACCATTCGAAAACTAACTTCTGCCCAGATGTCTCTTGTAGGTTGGTTTTTTCCTTTCCCCAGTGTACTGTTAATGTATTAATGTACTTTTAATGTGTCTCATCCTTCTGCTGCCTGAAATGCATAACTTGGGTTTATTTTAGGCCGCACCCCCGAAGTCCCTGGCACAGGTAGCTGTGAGTCTCAAAGGGCACTGACTCAGATGAAAGAGCTGTGGCCCAAAGCAGGGCACTCCTCATGATGCCCTTCAAACACAGGGTGGATGAAACCGTGACCTTTGGAAAAGGCTGGGTGCATTTGATGGGAATGGAATTAACACCATTTCTCACCTATTGACATTATAATTTTGCATTTATTTATTTTGCTTTATGACTGTTGCTTGTCTTAGCATAAGAAGGTTTCTTGTACATAGTGTGATGCATTTTGATACCTTCAGAATGTAGGGAGGAACAGCTGAAGTGTTCACCAAAAGCGATCTGAATTTTCCATTTTCTGAGGATTTGGTTGTGTAGCCCAAGTTGACTAATGCTTCTGAAAATTAGACCACTGGTGTAATTGCCTAAACTTGAACTCCTGACTACCTCCTGCTGGAGGGGTGACTTGTAAGAGCAAGTTTGTCTTGTCACAGCTGGGAAAAGAAGCCTTAAGTCTTCTAATGAGCGCTTCAACCACTAAGAGCCTCCCATTCATTGTCTTCTGATTAGTTCCAAGCTTGAGTTTAAAGCTAGTCATAAGTTAATATAAGAGATAACAGGAATAAGTGCTTCTCAGATGTTCAATTGTTTTTTCTTTTCAGATTGTAGTTTCTGTGTACCAGCTTCAGCTGGTTTGTAAGGGGACTATAGCAAAGCAAACTGACTTGAATTAATATTTTTTATAATCAGTGAAATTAAGCTCAGGGCCAACTGGAAGACTTTGGTTCTACTGGAATAACATCTCTGATTATCTTGGGGCTAAATTACTAATTCCAGTGAGGGATTTTGAATTTTTCATTGGGCTTAATGTGCAAAGCCTTTAAATATTCTGTCATGTTTAGTAATCTGAAATACCAGCACCCTGTGAATCTGTGTCTAAAAGGCTAAACCCCACAAAAATAATGCTGAAGTTTTTGCTTTAATATTCTAAACTAAACAGATGTTACCTTTACTGACATTTTCAGAATCTTTACTGAGTGATAGTATATTATTTGAATATTTTTAGTGTGACAAGTTCTTCAGTGTTAAGATTTCAACGCAATTCAGTACACGCAAACTTAGAGCATTGACACCAATTAACTCTACGCAAAAGCTTTAGTGTTTTCTGAATATTGTACTCTAATGATGGCAGCTTGGTGAGATGCTATTTCATGTTTGCTGTTTAGATATGTATCTACTGAAATGAATATAAATTGAGTTCTAGCTCTTGATTAGTAATCTATACAGTTGTTAGCTTGAACTCTATAATCTGGGGCTTTACAATTCAGGAGGGGGAAAGTGGACAATTTCAGCAATGATAAGAGGCATTGGTGAGCTAAATTAGATGGATGATGATAATTGTGATAGCTTACAAAGAATGATGCTATGTTATTTACAAAAGCTCCTTTTTGCATGGAATCTGATGTCTTCTCCCATGAGCTTGCTTATAATTCATATTCCACTTTAATATGCCTGCAAAATGTGCTTTCTTTCTGTATACGTATTATTTTTAGGATGTTATGTTTCCTTGGTGCATACACAATGAGCCTGAAATCCTGTAGGAATGTGTTTAATTTGAAAGTTTTATCCTCTGGGCCTGGTTAATTCAAATAGGAGGCTCAGAACAGTGCTGCAGTGCCGGCAAGAATGCGGGAATGGCAAATCATCTGCACAAAGGCAGCAGAGAGCCCGGGTGGCTGCGATGCCTGCGCTGGAAGGTGCCACTGTCCTCAGGATCTGCTCTCTGAAGCTGCTCTGCTTCCTCCTTTCCTCTGTCAGTGCTGGGAAATGAGGGTTTGGCCAGCTTTGCTTTCCTTTGTACCCTTAGCGTCGTTCCTCGGCATCTCATAATTGCAGCCTCCCCAGATCCGCTCTCATCCCGTGGCACAGTGCGTAGCAGGGAGCTGCCTGCTTCCCCTGCTGCTGATGCAATGCCTCGACAGGATTTGGAGAGGGTTTGCTGGTATCTTTTAAAGCCGGCAAAAAATGGAACTCTGGCCAGTTCAGGCCTCCACCCTATATTTTTTTGGTGGATGGAAGGAATACACTGGCTGAGTTCGTCCTAGTCTGAGATCAGTAAGATGTGTCTGTTGTGTAGGAATGTGAGAGCCCAGGAATTCCAGTGTGCAGCCTGCTGGAAAGCACTGCTGGCTCATGGGCAGCAGAGGGGAATGGGCCTTGCAACGATGGCTGGGGGAGAGAAATGAAAGGCATTTTTTATAATACCCTGGGCAGCATACGCAGGATGTTATGTCTGGCTTGGACTGGGCTGACGTGGTGCATTGGATTTTTTTCTTATAATGCTGGAAAAATAGCTATAAAGGAAATTCAGAGATAGAAATGGAACAAAATTAAAATGAAAAGCAAGCTTTATATTTCACAGTGAATAATTTGCAGCATCTTTCCTCAAAGAAATTGGGCTGCCACTAGAGATATGAAGCAAGCAGCATAGAATTTTCTGCAGATTTATAATCCACTTGAATATCCAAATTATGGCAGCCCCATTCTGTGACTTGGGAAAAGGCACCATTGTGGGTAGCTGTGGGGTGGGCTTGGGAGATGCCTCCAAGCCGCTCAGCTAAAGGAGAATTCCAGCTGTGTGTTAGAAAAGAGGAGGCAGTAGAGTGGAGAAAACGGATGAGAACTTCTGGCTTGTAGTTGGTCAAGGAATATCTTCAGGTTTGTACAAGCTGGTGCAGGAAGGGAAGGTATTAGCTCCTTCCTTAAAAGGGGATGTGCATTTACTGGAGTCATATATCCTTTTTTCCAAGTACCTCTGGAGGGTGGAGTGGGTCTTATTACTTTTCCATTGCTGCTCATGAGCAACTGGAGTTGAAACTTGCTTCCTTTCAGGAAAGGAGTTGCAGTCAGATTTTTCTCAGGTCTCTGGTGCTAGACCTGTCTTCAGTTGGAGAGAGCACTCACCTGTACCCTTCTTGAAATATGTCTGTCTTCACTGGCTTTCATTTTTATGTGATGCAGGATGGGTTTCCTTTCTCTTTGAAATCCACATATACAGGCTCTGTGCAGTCCTTGCCCTCTGTGGAATCCACCAGTCACACCCCAAAAAGTACCCTCTCTTTTTAGGAACAGAAGTGTTGAAAAGCCAAGAAGTGTGCATGTGTGGGGAAAATCGCAATCAGTGCTATACACCTGATCAGTGCCTGTCAACTGCCTCATTTATTTCAGTGTATTAATAATGCAAGTCCCTGAGGCTGGTTATTGTCTCTGGAGTTTGCTGTGTGCAAATGCTTTTCTATTCCAATGAATTCAGTAATCAAAGTCCCACTGGCAGGGCCAGTGCTGAGCAGCCCGTGGCTTAGAAGAAATAAGGTGTGGTGTTTTTTTTGTTTTTGGTTTTTTTTTTTTTCCCTTTATTTAGGCTGAGACTTATATTGTCCAGGAATTTTTTGTGTCCCTACTCCTGATTTTCGAATACCATCTAGATAAGAAATTAAGGCTTTCTTTAATCATTTTAAATACTAGGAAATAGAAGAGAATGAAAAAGCCATGCCATTATATCTGCATCTTGCTTAAAAAGAAAATGCTTTGTCTGAAGAAAAAACAGACAAATTGTTCATTTGAGTTCATTGCCTTCTTCAGCTTTCAGAAGTCGCAGGGAAAGAGTTACTCCCCTTGCTTCCCTAGGAGTGTACGCTGGGATTTCTAGCTCACATTTATTTTGCTGAGACTTTGGAGTCAAGTTTTTATATGTAGTTTTTGATGTAGGACCTAATTAGGCCCTACACATCTTAATACTTTTTGCTACATCTGCATTAAAGATGGCATTGCATATATTTGCATACAATTTACATTTAAAAGTTGGCCATGCTGTGTGCAATAATCATTTTAACAAAGTACCATTGACAGTCAATATACATATCCATGCAAAAGATGTGGGGGTTACAGGAATAAGCATACAAAAACATATGGGTGCACACTGCTGTCGTGCTCAAGCAGTTTGGAGAAATCAGGGGTTCTTTTTTAACATCATAAGTTCATTGGGGTATTTCCTACAATAGACCAAGAGGAGCTTAAAGATTAGAGCTCCTGCTTTAAGTACACCCTAAGTGTGCAAGACTGAACTGTTCCAGTACTCCAAAACATACCCCAAAGTCTGAGCCCATACACCGTGGTATGAATGCCATTGCCAGTCATTTGCCATTGCCAGATGTGACGTTCATTTCTGGCACTTCAGCTGTGCCCAATCTGAATTTAAATGGTAGCTGAAAATCAGATACCTGCAAAGGTTTGAGGTTACTGTATTTTCGTTTGGGCACGTAAAAGATAGTTTGTTTACTAATTTGTTTTCAGAAGTACTGCCAATGGTCAGTGGTGGAAAATCCTGAGCGCTTTTTGGTGTTTTCCTGTGGAAGCACACTGGGTTGTTAAATTTTTCACTTAAATGAGAAAAGGAATCCACTAGTGGCAGGAAGTCAGCCAAAAAGAAAAATGAAGTGCATTACCTCGCAGGGCAAAGAATCTGTGTGTGTTGATGCTTAGGCCAAACATTTAGTCCATGAGATGGAGATTTACATGTTGAATAGTCAATTTAAAAAACATGCCAACAGAAGTGTCTCTGTTTTACACCCGTTGGCAAAATGCTGTTTGGTTTTTTTTTGTTTGGGGGGGATCAACATTTCTCATTTCATGATTGTGATGATGTCAAAACCTTTTCAGACTTTTTAAAAAAAAAAAAGAAAAGAACTTGAAGTCAGCTGGTGCTTAGGCAAGTAAAAGAGGCATATTATTTTCTGACAGACTTCAGAGCTGATCTTTGGGGTGGAAACTGGGAGTTGGACTTTCATGCTACAGATAAGTTGCACAACGCAGCAGAGTCAAATGTTAATTTATGTCTCGGTGGTTAAGTAGTAGGAAAAATCAAGAAGGATGAATAAAATCTTCTACAATCTCTCATCTACAGGCAAATAGTTTCACATCTTTGCATTTACTTATCTGTCTGCTTTCATCTGTGTAGACATCACAGACAGCTAAGGTTTGGTAAGTTGGCAAGCTGATGAATTAGGGATTTGATTTTGCAATACTGAAGTTAACTGGCCTTTATCTATTGTCTTGGTCAGATGCTGTGGAAACCTGTGTTCTTCTGTTAGGTGGGGAACAGAATGAATCCTCCCTTTTGCAGTATTCCCAGATAAATGGAAAGGGTTTCTAAATCATTCACCCTCTTAAACTTGGTGTCACGAATTTCTCCAGTCTGTTTCCTCTACAAATTGAGCACAATTGAACTCCTCTGAGAAGCTCTGAGCTGACCTACTGTTCCTATAGCAGTGTGAAATTGGCTGAGCCACTTTGGCACTCTGTATCTGCCCTTATCAAGCTGGGTTGTTAACAGTGAGTTAACTACTGTGATATTAGTGTAACTGACTGGGGATGACAATTGCAATTGCAGTCTAATCAATTAAGATTCTGTCTGTACAGTGCCTTTATAAAATCAAATACATTTCGTGTTAATAGTCGTGATAATGATGACAGTAAGTACTTTGGATTGTCAGTGATGTGAATGTTTGCTTCTTAAAAACTATGTGGGAGTGAAGATTTGCAGCAAGGTCAGTACTTCAGAAATATTGACCTCAAGTCAAGGACTTTGGCCTATTTCGACCTTAGTGTGGTTTCCTGCTCCCTTCTCTGTGCTGGGCTTCAGTTTCCCTGCAGAGGACACGGCACCTGCATGAAGTGTGTGATACCTGCTTTGTCTGTGCGAGTTTAGTGCAGCACCAAGTTGTGAGTCTTGATTCAGCTCCTGGATCTCTACTCTCTTGTGGCTGTGAGAAAACTTACCTGAAAATGCCTTGGTTTACTCCCCCCCAAAAATCCTACGTTATGTTTAAGTAATTTAATTGTATGTTAACTTTTTGCTTCCTGACATTCCCAGGTTTGGTTTTTTTTTAAAATAACATCACCTTATCCAAAGGAATCAAAGAGCCTTTTCCAAAGGGGGCATTTTCAGACAAAAGGCTTTCAGAGTAGCTTTTCTGGAAGTGAACTCTACACCGTATGAATTCTATAAAAATAAGTTCTGAAAATGATTTTCATATATGCTTAGTAAAATATGAGCTTAGTGTCAAATTCCATGAACTCTGAAGTTTCCCCTCCTTAGAGAGTGCTCTTCTGAGGTAACATTTCTGCTTTTATATTTACAGACAGACATTTTAATTATCTGGATGATGATAATGAATGTGTTGCTTATAACCTATTCTGTGAGGGTTGAAAAAGCTGGAGGGTGATTTTAGATACTGCTCTTGTCTTAAATGATGAGAAACTAAAACATGAGACAGGAATGCAGAAAATGGAATATAAAAAATTCATGTTTTACTAATGAAAATCTTCCAGATTAAGCACAAAAAGGAGAGGGAAAAGGAAAAGAAACTCCCACAGTAAACAAGTGAGAGGTTTGAATCCAATGCAGAATGCTCTATGTATAATTGATGATTAGAATTTATTTTGATTGTGCTGCTCTTTTTCCTTTGTAGTACCAAAGCTTAACTGCACTGTAAAATTTGTCAGGAAGGAAGTGAGTGGCTTTTAGGTTTCTGTTTTTCAGTACATATAAATACCAAATCTTTGTGGTTTTTGTCACCTGGAGAGCTTTTTGGAGGATTAGTTAACATGAGTTTGCTATAGCTGTTGATACCAGCTATAAATAATTAGTTACACTGGTATTTAAAGAGCTATCCTTACAGATTGATTTTAGCAGAGCCCTGAAATCAGTTAGACCCTCCATGATATGCAAATACTCTTTCAGACTGTCAGCAGACTCAGGCAGGTGCCATGTATGTGTTGATACTTCATGCACATTTTTCTGTCCTGCACATTTCTTAGTGCTGCCATGTGCCTGGGAGGATTGGACTTATAAATTCAGACTTCGGGGATAGTATTTAAGAACTAATAGTGAATTTCTCCACAGAGGGGAAGGGGTGATTCCCAGATGCTGCCCGAAGGCTTCAAAATGTTCGCCATTGTGTAATTGTCAAAATAAAGTCATTTGAAAGTTTTTCTGTGGAAAGCATATATGGGAGAGAAGGAGAGATCCCTCCCCGCCTCAGTGACCAAGGGCTTCTGTGGCCATTAAGGTGGTTGGGGGCTGCAGCACTGGTGCATGAGGAGAGGCCCAGTGAGCTGGGTGTGCTCAGCCTGCTCAGAGAAGAGAGATGATAGTACATGGTGGGACCTCAGTGCATTCTTTGGAGGGCTGCAGGGGGAGGAGGTGACCTTTCCCAGGTATGTGCACAGCAACAGGGCAGGAGGCAGCAGGGGCACACCTGCAGCAAGGGCGAACCCTGCTTGGGATGGAAGTGTTCAGGGACCTCAGTGGGTTTTCCAGGGAGGGTGTTGTGTCTCCAGCCCTGAAGACTTTCAAAGCCAACTGGCTGTGGCCCTGAGCAAGCTGAGCTAGCTTTGAACTTAGCCCAGTCATTACTGGCCTATAGTGAAATAAAATTTTCTTCTTACAGTGTTTAAAAATGACATAAAATAACGTTTTTCAATGTCATGTGGCTCTTCTTGAATGAAAACCACTGCAAATTACTGGGTTTTATTTGGGTTTAACACTAAACAGCCTTTGGCATTTAATAGCAAAGGAATGTTGTTGTTGCTGTAGCACATGTGCTCCCAAATGTTGGAAATATGGTGGCATATGTTCTTTTAGTGCATGTTTTAAGAATTGCTATTAACTTTTAAAAGGCAATATTTTGAAATTGTGAGAAATTAAGCACAAAATCTCATGAATCTTTTGTACTCATTTCATGCACAGTATAGAGATCCTTTGGGAATGCTGCCATTGTTTCCTAATTGCGTCGCTTGGCTGTTACTCATTTAAACAGAGAGCCACATTTTTCCAAAATAGTTACTCTGACCTTTGGGCAATTAATGTATGGCTCATCAAAGAGGTGTTCAGCATTCCTTAGTATACTGCCTCTGATGCAGTCTGATGTGCTCTTAACACTGGGGAAAAAATTAGGTTTGTAGTGTATTCAGTCAATCTATGCAGCACATGGATCTCCAGGAGCTGTGGATAAATGTGTCTGAGGAGGGGGACTGCAAGGCTGCATCTAGTAGAGCTGGAATGGAAAGTAAGAGAAATCTCTACAGCGATTTGTGCTTAAATTTATGCTCTGAAACGATGGAAGCACAGGCTAAGCTGGGAATTTGTAAAATGTTTGACAGCCTGTGCATTACCAGTTGGGAAGTATTTTAGAAGTCAGTTGAAGTAGGGAGGTTTTGCATAGCTGTTTTCTACTTTTAGCTGTTTAATGCTCTAAATTGTTCCATGTTTAATTAGGCAGATTTGGGTTCAAAACCAAATAATTTGAAAATTTAACATGGAGAGGAAATTAGGAAATTGTGGTCAGGAAATGAGAGCACTGTCACAACTTTATTGCATCTGTTGGTCACTCAAGTAAAGCTACTGAACATTTTTTGGGTTGCATATGGACGCATAGTTCCTAAAAAGTTCTATGGGAGACAAGCTAGCAGTGTTTGCAGTTCAGGTGTTGATTAATCTGCCTGCTTTTATTTATTTTCCATTCAGTTGTGCAAATTAATAAACTGGTAAACTTTCATCATGATCTGACCTGCTATAGCTGTATCTTTAAAAGCACTTCAGCAAATACATCAACATGCAAAGCAACTCTGGCAAAAGAGGCCTTGTCGCCAGATTCTGCCCTTGCAGAGCACTACCGTACTCAGGACTGGTGGATGCTTTGGATCTTTTAAATGTACTTCTGTTAGTCATGTCTTGGTATTTTGCATGTAGTTTTATGGTTCTTTTACAGAGTTTGAGCTTTGAAAAAGGCTTTGTATTAATTTTGACATAAATTTTATCCTATTACCTAAAAAAAGACAGAGAAACTGTGGTGAAGGGAATGTATATAGTGTTGTTCAGAATTCAACAGCATGAGGCTTTTTGCAGATAATTTATTTGTGCGTCTTACCTTTTTTTTTTTTGTGTGTGTGTGTGTGAATCAGTTTTATAAAGATCACTTTGGAGCTGGCTTGAAAGAACTTTGCTTGATCCTTACACCTTTAATTGGCCTGGAGCCTTTTCCAAGGAAGTGTTCTGACTGATGCTTGTTGAGGCATTTGCAGGTATCCAGGATTATTCAGAAGCATAAGTAGCCTTGAGGAGGAGAAAAGGTCACAAGCTCACTCTACAACACAAGAAGAAAAAAAATGTATTTTTGTATGTTAAAATAGTGGAAATTCTTCTTTGCTTTCCTATTTTCTTTGTTAATGGATGCTATATCTTCTCTATTTAACAGCAAATTAATCTTTCCTCTGTCAGGAAACACTATCAATACAAGTATGGATATAATAGGCCATTTACATAATGGAAGAAAATAGTGGAAATAGGGAAGAAAAAAAGGTGGTTTTGTTGTGTGTTATGAGATGAGTGCTTGTGAGATATTCAGAAGCGTTGAAAAATGACCTTGTTTTGTCCTGTGACATGTGCAGGGCAGGAACCTGCAGGTCCAGGGTGGTGCAGGCCTTGGAACGCGGCCGTGCACAGAGGGTCTGTGCTGGGCTGCACTGCGAGAAGGCAGCACTCAGAATTCCCTGGCACTGTAGGGGGGACACCGCGAGTGCCCGAAGGCACAGCAGGATCAAACAGCACCAGCAGGTAACCATCGTGTGATGGGGGAAACAGCGGAGGGAGATTCTGGTCAAAAGGAGGAAAATACAGTTGTCCTGCTTCCCTTACTGATCTTGTGCTGTTCCCTGCTTTGGGTCAGTGGGGTGTGATGAAAATGCATCAGATGAGCTCTCTGGTCCATGTGTTTGTGACAGCACCACTTCAGAAGAAGATACAAAGACCCTGCACAGCACATCAGTTCATCTCACCCTGCTGTCAGGGGCTGCATTAATTGTCTGTGCAGTGTCCTGGGTTTCTCCTGCCCTCCCAGCCTTTGGGATGACCTGTGGCACTGAGTTCTGTGAGTTTGGCTGGGTCTCCTCCTGGTCTTTCCTGTGTAAAAGCATAAGCAGTTATATATTCTGTACCTTCCATAAACTGCCAGTGTTTCGTACATATTTCTATCCTATCGGATGATTTCTTTTCACATTCAAGATGCCCAAATTTCTGTGGCCTATGTGATTTCCTACAGTAAAATTTCATCGCGCAACTGTCATGAATTTTGGGGTTTGGTCCTGCTGCAGGTAGAAACAACTTTTGGTAAACTGTTTATTCTGTGTGAAAAGCCTTAGATTGAGGGAATATGTTCCTTAAAAGTGGTGTCATGATACTTTGAGGTTTTTAGAGTTAAAACTAAAATGTTGAAAGAGAACAGTCAGTACAAAGCTTGTTCCACTAGAAACTGGGAGTGTGCCTCTGGTTTCACTTCTGTCCTGTGTTCTTCCTCCCTGCTCTGCTCTTCCTGTCTTTTTTCCCTGCCCTCCCTCAACCCACCCTGTACACAGTGTGCCAGTCACTTCATTCTGGTCAGCCTTTCCTAAACTTTCTGTGCATCTGGACTTAAAGAACAGGGCTGGCTGTACCTGGAGGCCAGTAGGTGAGGCCCATCTCTTTAGTTCAGAGGAAAATCCTGCTTCCCAATGTCTCTCTCTTTTTTTTTTTTTTTTTTTACTCAACAGCACTTTCTCACAAATGTCCTCCACACGAAATTAGAAGCTAAGAGGAGTGGTGTTCTATGCCAAGGGAGCAGGGGATAAAAGAACTCAGAAATCCAGGCATCTGTTAATAGCTCTGCAACCAGATTGTTACATGACTTTGTGAAAGGCTTATAACCTGTCTCTATCTCCTTTTCTGCTACTGGAAAATGTGTAAATAATACTTTTCTCACCATCTTAATTAGTAGATGCCCACAATGCATGAGAAAAAAAATTGCTGTGTTTTTCAGAGTTAATTGCAGTGATGTGCCAGAAACCCATAAGCTCACCCTTCTGAGAACTGTCTGTACTGACTGCTGCCAAGTGTTTTCTTCAGGTCGCAAATTTATGAAAACTCACAGCTGAATTCCTTATGTTGAATATTGCAGAAGATTTAAACAAACTACTTACCATGTCTGTATCTCAGGAGACTAATGGTTAATCCAGAATCTAGCAAAAGTAGTCTCTTTTCTTCCATCTGGTATTACCCATTATCAAAGTTAGCTTGACTTCATTCCAAAAGGACAACTGATCGGATCACCAACTTACATGGAGCCCCTCACACCGTTGTTAGTTTGTTGAAGGTAACATAACTGCAATTTCTTATGCAGTTAATAATATTTGTCATTGAATTTCCATTTTGAGAGTATCATTTGGGGTGGATCTGTCAGTTGTCAGAAACCTGCCAGAACTGTGATCCTCACCGGTCTATAAATGTGTCTTTGGGTCATCTACATTACACCCTGAGCCAAAAGCTCCAGAGGTCTAGATTGTGTCCTGGCAGTGGGAGAGCAGGAAGGTGGCCATAGCTGACTCAAGTGTCATTGGTGGTACTGACTTGTGCTTCTGTGTTAGGGCAAGAAACGTGCCTTTTGCTAACCCTTCCTTCTGCTGTTGTTGAATGGTACTTTTCATCACAAAGCATCATCCCACCTCGGCACACCCTCTTTCACACCACCCTCTGTTGCTACTTTGGGAGTGCAAATCCAAGTGTTTGAGGTATTCAGGACTCAGCAGTTACCACCTATGTGAAGCAGAGGAAGTACCTAGGTAAGTAATAATTATGGGTGTTTACTCTCGGTTTCCAAGTGTCTCTTCTTGGATCTGCTCATGGAGAGCTTTGCTAATGCATCAGCGTATGGCTGTTGCCCTTGCTGCTGCTACAGCTGCTTTCAGGGAGTGGTTGGTTTCCTGACTAGGTGAATAAAAGAGAAAGAGGTGGAGGAGGCATTGTCAGATGCTCCAGGGTGCTCTACCGATACAGAAGTCAAGAATGACACAAATTAATATCGTGGAGAAACCAGTGGAGATTGCTGTAATCCTTGTGAAGTAATTTGAGAGTAATGTTTCAAGCCAAAGACTTCGTCACTGGTAGTGGAGGAGACCAGAGTGATGATCTAATAGCTCCTGTCTGAGTAGGAGACAGTTTTTGCTTTGCACATTTAGAGGAGGAGGAAGAATGGCATTGCTGATATTACCCAGGTGCTAACCAGGGGTAGAAGTGGTGTCTTTTTACGGCAACCACTATGTAGCATTTCTCTATACTAAAAAAAATGTAGCTAGGGCTGTACTAGGTCAAATCAAGCCCAGTATCCTGTCTCAAACAGTAACCATATGTCTAAGCCACTTAATATCAAATCAGACATGGTAGTTTTAAATTCAGTATGAGCCTTCAGAGGAAATGGAAGCTTCCTTCCTTTTTATGAAACCATTCCTCTATTTCCTTCTCCGTGTATTCTTTTAACACACTCAGAAGCTCTCTGATGTTCAAGATGAAATTAACAGGATTCCCCCTGCTGTTCCTATTGAATTCAGTTAATATAATGAGCTGATTTTTAAATTAAACAAAATAAAGCCTGCCATGTCACAGAAATACCACTGAGATCCCATAATTTCCACCTAATAACCAGTGTCTGTACTATGGGGTTATAACTTAAATGGTGGTGAGTATGTGTCTATCAGACAATGTTAAGTATTTTTCATAAGAACTTTGGACACATAATCGGTCAGAAAAACAACGTGCATGTGACATAAAAGTCAATAATTTTATCTCTAGTACAGTAAATTAATTTCCATGGGGCTTTCTTACTTTGTCTGTGTATGCTTAAAAATTCACAAGGTGTTTTCATGACTCAGATAACATGCATTGTCTTACTGCTTGCTGAACCCAAAAACTTTTGAAGTGCTATGGCTCAGACTGCTGGCTCAGTGGAACATTCCCTGTGATGTTTATGGTAATACAAAAGGGTTCTGGAAGGGGTAGGGCCACACCTTCTGGCAGCACCATCCACTGCCGTCCCTACTTGTTCAGAATCTCTATTTTTGAATTCTTTTCTACACCTCTGCAGTTATATTGTATCATAAGGAAGTTTTGTCTTTTTGAAATTAGATTGTTTTGTTGTACCATCTGTTACTTTTCTGCCCACAATGTTCATTATCCATAAGTTTGCTTACGGTTTTTATTTTGCATGTGCATGTCTCCTTTTGTGGCCAAATGCAAAAGCCAGCTACAAACAAAATGTTTGTGTGTTCTCGTGTTGATTCAAGTATCCAGAGCCCTGAGGTCATAAGACACTGATATCCATCAGTGACTGCTGGATTTGCACCAAGAGACTGTCACTGCTCAACATTATAATTGATTGTTTCTTAATTTAATTTTACACACTTGTGTTCTTTTTTTTTTTTTCCCTCTGCTGTTTCCCATAACATGCCTGCAAGAAGTGCAAAGATTTTGGCCTTGGGACTTGTTCAGACCTGGAAAAAATGCAAGATTTAGTTTTACTGTTTGTTGTACTTGGTTCTGATCTCAAAATGAGACAGGCCTGGTTGTGGGTTTGTAGGCTTGTTTACATTTTGAGAGGATTGTAGGGCTTGGATTTTGGTCCATCACTAATTGAAATCCTATTAAATGTAATGCCTGCTTTTGATGAATTTAAACTGTTGTTTGGTTGGTAACTTAACTCTGAGACATGGGGCTTTGGCACCAGAACCTGAGGTGATTGCATAAACCCCTCTGAAATGAAACTGCTGAGTTACTGCTGATGCTTGCTCTTACATGGGAGTTTATTTAACGTTTGGGGACTAATGTGTAGCTAATGTCATTAGCATTCTTTCAGGCTTATTTTTATAAAATACTAAAAAGCCACCCCACTCAAGCACTACTTATGGAAAGTTACTTTTTTTTCCTGTAAAAGACCTCTGCAGGTTTCATGTGTTTTACAATTTTCCACCAGTTGAGCGGCACAAACATATTAACTCTTAACACTGGAGGGTTGCTATTCCAGCCGAAAAATGTTTTGAAATATTAACTGTGATACAGGAAGTTGCTTTTCCAGTCTCTTAAGTGTTTCCAAATCTTTGATAGATTTTTATTTTTTAAAAATCCTTACCTCTCTTGCCCTCCCCAGAAATCCATCTGCAGCTCAGCTGCTCATAACGGTCTTTGCAATCAAGGCCTGTTTAGATTTTGCTCATGAAACCAAGTGTGAAATCTGTGGCCACAAGCCAATCCCTGTCCCATACGGCTGAGACTGCTGAAGTCGTCTCAGAAGCTCGAAGAAAATGAACGGGGAGAACAAGCCTGTATATTTATAGAAGTTGATCTCTGAATGGATTACTTTTGTTTAAGAATGGGTAATTTGCAGGTCATCTCCAGGTGATTTAAATCTTGCCTGTAAGGTTCTCTTCTCACCTTGACAGGTTCAGGGCTGCTGAGAGAAGAGTGTACAGAGTCGGGTACCTGGGGCTTCTCTTGCTGTCTTGGTCACTGATCTGCTGCGTAGCCGTGGGTGAATCATCTGACCGGTGTTTATCTCACGTGGCTGGGCTGTTATTCTGTAACATGTGGAGATCACTTGTTGGGAATAGAAGCTGGCTTGCACTGGTGATTCGGAGTGTAAGGTTAAAATCACAAATGCATGACAAATTGCAGTAACTTATAGAAATTTATATGGCATCTCCAAAGGAGCTTGGACTCCATTTGGAATACTAAATGTTTTGTCTGAAAAGTAGTATTGTAAATTCTTTGAGGCAGACATTCACTTACACTGGTACAGTGATTAGCTCCAGTGCAGCCTTGGCATGTTACCATTAGTAAATAAGTTTTGTAGGGGCAAATCTCCAAATAAGAGGGTCCTGAGCATTTAGGTCAACAGAAAAGGTAATATGGAGAATTTTACAGTATCCTAGTGGTGAGAGGTTCAATTACATCTTATTTTTCTCAAAAACTTTCTCACCAGACCAAGTCTATCAAACAGCCTTGCCAAATTCCTTGCTATTGCCATGGCAATCATACTGTTCTATTGCTTGAAAATAGCATACTCCATTATGTGTGGTGATATGAGTGTTTACAAAGGAAACCACAGTGCAGTCTGAAAACAGAAGGAAGTTTTGAGCAGGGAATGTTTTACAAGAAGCCTCAGAGCACGGATGCCGGCCCGCTGACCTACCTAGGCCTGTCGTTCTGTACATGCAGCTACTTTTCTCTTAGTGAAGTTTGGCCCTTGAAAGAAACTTCCTTGGCCCTGTGTGATTGTTCAGAAGTGGTCAGCAGGCCCCAGGCTCTGTTTCCTCTTTGAGCTGAAATGTTAGGTCCTTGCTCTCAGGATTTAAGGAGTTTTATGGGTTTTTTTGGTCCTTGGTCCTTCTCAGTTCCTTCTATACGTGTTTTCTTTCAAGCTTTCTTCCTCAGTGCTTGACAAGGATTGCTCTGTGTGGCTCCTTTTACTGTGGAATTAGGAAGTTAGCAAAAGATCATGTTCTTTTTTGCTCGACTTTGAAGGCAGAGGTGGGTGAACAGTGCTAATATGGCGGTGGTTTTTATTTACGCCTTCTTTGTGGGTGTCACATGTTTGTTTTTCTTCCTTGGGGGATAAAAGTACTAGGTGGAGCAGGTAAAATATTTGAGGAGAAAACTGCCTCAGTGACTGTGCTGCCTGGAAAGGGAAGTAGGTACAGGGACAGGCATGGACTGTTCTCCACACGCCGTTCCCTCACAGGAGGCCCTTAGCTCAACTGAGGAGAGACAGACGAGAGCTCTGGAGCCAAACTGGGACTCCTGGCAAACATCGGAGCAGGCTGAAAATACCGCTTCGAGTTAGACACAGTGATACAGTTGGAGGTGTGACAACCCACACAGATCAGTTTGAGCAACTGTGCTGGGGAAGTGTTGGGTTTGTCTACTGTTAAATAAGACAACATGTCTAGCTCTGGAGACAGGAGGAAGGATGGAATTGGCATGGGGAGCAGAGGGCATGAAGAAGAAGAAAATCCTCTCCAAGGTCACCTTTTACCACATGGATGGGAGATTGAAGAGGACTTTCTTGCTGCTTTTGATGGCTAAAGGCTACTGCAATCCTGGCAAATCTCTCAGGAATGGTTCAGGAAGATCTGCTGCTGTACCTGAGGCAGGCAGTAATTTATCTGAGATACAGTGCTCCGACTGCTAGCAACCAGCTCAAATTGGCTTATTTTTTCACAATTGTCACAGAGCCAGCCACATTGTCTCAGCTGTGTGCCTCTGAACAAGGAAGTACAGACCCAGAAAAAGTTTTGGAGTCATTATTCTTACCTGTTTCTTTTCCTCTCGTCTTGTCCTTTTTTCTTTTTTCTTTTTTTTTTCCCCTTTTCTTTCCTTCAACTATGTTTAGAACTCTCCTTTCCTTTGTTGCTTTGAAAATTTGTACTTTTTCCATTCTCTTCTCCTATAGGGAGATGCTCTGTCCTAGCAGTATCATGGTATAATATCCACTGATAAAGACCTGAAATTACCTAACTCTTACATTCTCTAAATCCCAGTGGAGCCCTTGCTAAAGTCTAATATCTTTATGGCACCAAAGAGGGTTTTCTGCTGGAGTCGGGAGGGGAAGATGAGTTAAAAGTGGCTGATGAAGGACACCCTGTTGGGGTGGTGATGGCTAAGTTAAAAGTCTCACAAGCTCCTAGTCTTCCTTCTTCCCACAAAGGTGTTTCTGTCAGGGTCTGCACAAGGAAAAATTCTACCAATGTCAACGAACTTCTGCTTGAGCTGTGTGGGATGTTACCGATAAGGACCAACACTGCAGCTGTGCTCTGACACCTTCACCTGCCGAGCACCCTGGTGTCTCCTAGGTCTGGGACTGGTAGTGACTGACTTCTGGTTTGTACCCAAAGAGTAAGGCTGTCGCTGAAAGGCCACGTATCACATATCCAGCACATGATACTACCGGGGGGACAGTTACAGGTGTTTGCTCATCACTTCATGATGGGTACAGGTGTTTTCAAAGGTCTTATCAAGTTAGGTGACTTGTCTCAGTACAGCCAGCAGGTTAGAGACAAAGGAAGGAATACTATAAAAACCTTCTTGGGCCCCAGACCAAATGCTTCTGGGCATGATGTAAAGATTAGAATATGCCAACTCTCCTTTACAGCTCATTTTCCAGGGATCAGCAGGGATACCCCTTCCCTCCCCTCTCCCCAAGTTTGCATTGACTGCTCAGAACTGGGAAGCTAACTGTTTGGGTTTGATGGCAAAGGAGAAAGTTCCTACACCCCTCTGTGACTGCAGTCAGAAATTTCTGACAGAGGTCTTGGAAAGTAATCTTATCCTGTGTTAAGGCAGTAACATTTTCTCTGCTGTAATAGAGGTAGTGGTAGAACTGACAGGGTGATGATACTGGTGGTGTCTGGAGACAGCAGCTGTACAGCTGGCAGAGTCACTAAAACAACAACTAAATGAAATCATTGGGAGAAGCAAATCCAGTCACGAGCCTGGATTTGGAGCATTTACCATGGAAGATTTGCGCTGTAGGACTCAGTTGCAGGTGCTGTGACTCAGGTGTCACTCAGTCATGCGTCAAGCCCCAGTTTTGACATCACGTTGAAAGGTCTTTAGGTAGCTGTGTTATAATGACAGTGGAGAACAGAAGTTCCTCCATGTGGAAAGCACTGTAAATGTAGGTACCTGAAACTTGAGATTTATTGGTAAAGTGGGTCTTAACTATAGAGGAACTGTAATAAGAGATGGTATTGTGTTTCTTCTCAAATTGTTTCCGCTACTGTTGTCCCTCGGCAACATTGATGTGCCATTCTGCTGTCCTTGAAAGCACCTACCGCTTTTTCTTTACGTTTCCTAGTGCCTATTTTGGTTTCTTGCTCTCACACTCCTGTAAGTAAGCCTTTTATAATTTGTGCAGATAAACTTAGACCGAGCACAAAGGGAATGTGTCATTGTTAAAAATAAAAAATACCAATTAGGTAACTTTAGGATGTACATGCACTCACTGTGTCTGTTAGGCAGAAAGAATTTATTGTCACATTTTATTCTAATTCAGTAGCTAGGTAAAGGAATGGCTCCCAGGTGAAGTTTCTGGTGACAAAAGTCCTACAATCATAATATTTCAATCCCAATGACTTACGAGTTGTGAAATTCAGCTCAGTATTGTTGGGTGCACTCGATAGCCAACAGTTTTGTTGTAAAGATCTCTGTTAAGTAGCAGGATTTTTTATGATTTTGGTTTTGTGTGGGAAGGAGTTAATGAGATGATCCTTCTGGGACTTTTCATATTTACAGCTAAAAATGAGCTGTTCTACTCAAAGTTGGTAATGAATGCTTACATTTAAAGAGAAAAAAACCATTTTGATTTCCTGAGTAAAGTGAAACTCTTATTTGAGAGATTGTATTTTAATCCATCTTCCTTTCTAATTAAGTTGATTCTCAAAGCTGTTCAATTACTGAATGGGCATGTATTAGTCAGTAAGGATCTCATTATGGAGTTACTCCCACTCCTAAATATATGCTTGGCAGTCTACTTTGCATTTCAGCTTCTTAGGTATTTTTATAACTTATTGCTAGAGTGTTGCAGTGGTGGAAAATTACTCATTTACTGGCTACTACTGATCAAATTATTAGCCAGCCAGAACATACAATGAGTATAATATGGCCTGAGAGCAATTGTTAACAGAAATGTTGAAACATGGGCTGTTAACTGAAAGACTGGTAGTTCAAGCACACCCAGGGACAGGTTTCCCTTTCCCTGCTCATGGCAGGGGGGGTTGAAACTGGATGGTTGTTAATTTCCAACTCCAACCTTTCCATGGTTCTATATTGTTAATACCAAGGTAATAAAGGAACCTGCTGTCTCACATAAGAAAATGAAATTTGAGTCAAAATGTACCTGAACAATGGTTTGGGATGTGTGTGGGAGAACATGTGCTTCTGAAGGGTTTATGTCCAAGGCAAGATCTCACCAGCGGAGTTGCAGTGATCTGTGGTGGTATCTGATGGGCACACTCCAGTTCCTTATGGGATCCTGCTGGGCAAGGGAGTGGGACCAGGCAACCAAAAATATCTTTGTCAGGTCCTGGGACAGAGCAAAGGGATGTGCATAACCAGGTTTGGCCCATGCCTCCTGAAGGACAGGTGTTTTCCTCTTTTTGATAGCACCTTGAAGAGAACAGGGTGTTCTTATTTAACAGCCCTAATTATTGGCAAGGATTTTTAGTAGGTGCTACCAGAATTACTTGTCTAAATCCCTTGAAAAATCAATTGAAATCTGATTTTGTTGTTGTCCCTGTTATGATTTGTGGCGAAGGAAATCAGTGTGATTTAAGATTCAGTGCAAAGGAATGACAGAAAAAGGTGTAAAACAGTGATGTGGAAATGTGGAACAAGTCTGTGCAGTGAACAGTGCAGGCAAACCCTGCATATGAGCAATACATACATGGTAAGGAGCAGAACTCTGTGGAAGGGGAACTTGGGAACTCCTTACCCATTGACTCATTTCCAGATTCTTAATAAGATTTTAATAGGTTCTGTTCCAGCTGACTTCTTGAGGGATTGATAGAGAAAAACATAATTACCACAAATCCATAATGGTTCTGCACGTTGTAGGCTTCTGAATATGGGTGACAGAGGGGGTGACCCTTGTCCTAACTGCTGTTCAGCAGGACATGGCACCTTTGCCAGAGATCACTTCTAGCTGTGCACGTGCCCCTGCGAGCAGATGGGGTAAGTGGAGTGTTGCAGGACATCACCAAAACACAGCTGGGGTGGAGGCCTTCCTGCTCACCATGAGGACTCTGACTCTGAGGGGACAAATAAAATTGACTTTTTCGTATTATTTTAATCACTTCAGGTGTGGTGACATCTGATAGCATCTTAGGGTGCTAGTGATGGAATCCACTTTCTTTTTCCACTTATTTCTTCTGTGTCCCGAGGCACAGGATTCCTATCATTGAGAAATTACTTTTTTTTGGTAGGAAATGGGTGTAGTAGAAGCTACAATAGAGTAACACTTATTATGCTGCAAAGACCTTTAAAAGTAACTCTTTGCAAACTCAGACCAATCAAATAAAAGGAATTATTTCTAATGTATATGCTTTAAATGGCAGATAGTGTTTTATGTATTGAAAAAGTATAAAACTTGCTTCTATTTATAGTGTCATTTACACTTGCTTGGATCTAATGAGAGTGTTTGATCACAGGCTAGAAGAGTGTGCTAGATGGAACAGTGTTTCCTGTTTTCTTAAGTATGTAAAATCTGGAGGAAAAACTTGAAGCACTTCAGTTGAGTCATCTAACACAGGAATAGGCTAAAGACTTTCGAAAGTCTGGCTGTAAATAGGATTATTTACCCTTTCCTACCTCAGCGGATAGAGTTCCTTTCAGAGCCTTTGAGCATGTCATATCATAAATAGATACTCAATTGTTATATTAAATAATATGAAACTATGTGACAGTAAATACAATATAAGGAATGTGACCTTGAACTGCCTTTGAGGATGCAGTGTTCTCTGAGAAAAACTTTTTTTTTTCTTCTGATATTAAAAATAGTGTAGTGTAGCTATGCTGTAGAATTGTTTGTGTTGATAGTCCAGCGTGTAGATTGTTTCAGCACATGCTTTCACCAAACACATGGGAAAAGAGCATTTACAGAAGAAAGTGAGTGTAGTGAATATTTTTTCCTCCCCCTTCTCTTTCAGTAAGTAGATTCTGCCAGAGAACGAACATACAGTTCTCTATAACCCCGCTGTTCTGGGGTCAGGTTGTCGCCTGGAACAGTGGCAGAAGGGGAACCTTTACTGTATTTGCTGGAAAGTCTTTTTGGAAGATTATTTAGATGTTATTTTGCTCATGCATTGGGTTTGAGTGGCAAGGTTTTGGTAGTGGAAGAAGGTGCCAGAAGCTTCCCCTGTTTCTGACAGAGCCAATTCCAGCTGGCTTCAGGATGGAGCTGCTGCTGGCCAGGGCTGAGCCCATCGGCCGCGATGGTGGTGCCTCTGGGATAACAGATCCACGAAGAGGAAAATCCCTGCACAACAGCTATGGCAGGTGGGGAGGGGAGTGAGAATATCTGAGAGAAACAGCTCTGCACACACAAAGATCTCAGGGTGGCTCTTTGGCCTGTGCCATAATTGGTGAGTGATTTCTCCCTGTCCTAATCTCAACCCATCAGACTTCCACTGTTCCACGTTTGGACCAGTGTCATATGTACTCTCCACTGAAATCGGAATGTTGTTCTTTGCACATTTTGAATCTTCATTTCTTAAATATATATAGGGTAACCCAATTCTTTTGCTTTTAAAACCACTAGTGAAATAATAATTTAAATACACAAGATCTTTAGCTAAGTGTAATATAGTTAAACATCTTGACATTCAGATAAAGATTATAACTGAGCTTCCAGAAACTATTCCATTATCTTTTCAGATCCTGGAAAGCAGTGATACTTTACAGTCAGTACATTCAGTGAGATGTTTCCAAATGACCAGTGTTAGCAGTATGACCAAAAAAAGAGAATTCTGTGTGACTTCTCTTAAAACAATACACTTACTAAAGTAACAAAGCAAAGTACTTACTGAATTCTAGATGCAAAAGTATGTGATTTTCTGAATCTCTCATAATTTAGAACATTTTTCTATACAGTCTGTAATCATGTGAAAGATGCTTTGAGAGGAACATATAATATCTAGCAAAATACTTGGAAAATTTGCTCCACATACTGCCTTCCTTATGGGTTTTATCTCTGATCATCTTGGTGTGTTTAAGTTATGGAGGAACTAGTTTACCATAGCTGAATTTTGATTGCCAGGATTGGGGAATTCTTCTATGTGAAAAACACTGAATTTCAGTGAATGCCGAAATATTTGGCTATTTGGAATCAACTGGGCAGTTAAAAGGCCTTCAGCTTGTTCGGATCTGGAACCCAGTGCTATGTAAATACAGAGCTCTTCCTAAGCTGACATCAAGATATTTTGGGAGCAGTTTGTGTTTATTGTGCACTTCAACCCTGAACTGCCATTGCAGATGATGCTGTCAAGTAACAGGCAAACTCTTGACCCTCTCTGCAGCTGAAGACTGTTTTTTGATGTACCTGCTTCAAAATGTATTTGAATTGAACCTTGATTTAGGTGATTGCTCAGGACGCCTTTAAAAATCAGCTTTGGCCTTGGTAAGGAAGGGTGAAGGAAATGGAAAGAATCTTTTACTGTTTCTAAAAGTCAGAATGTTTTAGCAAATGCAAGCCTGATTTATTTTGGTGGTGGACACTGTGGAGATCCCCATGAAGTTTCTATAACACAAAAAGAACTAAAGTGGCATAGATTTTATACAGAGGGAAAAAAAGGTGCATATAATCCCTGCCTTGATGATAATCTGCATCCATTAAAAATAAGTCCCATGATTCTCATTCCATGTAAAATCAGAGTAGATTAAAGGGGCTTCATAGCTAGAAGAGGTGGGCTGTAAGGAATCAGGATTACAGCAGGAGGAGCAGGAAAAGTGAAGATGCAGAACATCATAGTGTCCGTGTGTGCTGGTGGCCTGTAGAGCTCCTGAATATCACGGACTTCTTTGTTTTGTTTGTCCAGGTAATCCATGGGCTTCAGAACTGAAGATACTCTCATTGTGAATGACAAAGCTGGTTTAGATCAGATGTAGAGATTTCTGAAGTGGATTTCTCTCTCTTTATGCAGAACTGTTGGTAATTAAAATGTGTATTTTCCAACTGAGAGGAAATGTGGTTACTAATCAGGCTTAATTATTATACCATATTTATTAAGTAAAATATTTATTTTGTTTTATTCATTATTTTATTTACTCAATAGCGTTAAATAACCGAAGTACAGCTTAACAGTGGCTGTTTATGGCAATAGTAATTTATCCTTATGTGACTGCCTAAGCAGCTACTTGTTTTTCCCCTATTGGAGATAAGGGTGGTTTAGAGACATTTAATGCTGCTACACTGAATCTGTAGTGTGACCGTTTCTCTTATTTGTGAAAGCAGGGTGATCACCTGTGACTGAATCCAGTTGTAATCTGAATGTTTATTAGGAATATGAAGTCATTAGCTGGCTGATTCTTTTCTAATTACCAGTCAAGGATGAAAGACTTTGTTTACATCTTGGTTTACATTTATTTGATGTTGCAACATTTGCAACGTGTAAAAATACCGTGCTGATTTTATTTTTCCACTGTCCCCCTTTTGGTTACTCAGGGTAAAGGGCCTATTTAACTATGGGATGGCAGCACTCCGGTTCCTGTGGTTGTTGGCTCATGTGCACTTGTTAAGGAGGGTGTGACTGAGTGTGCGGCTCTGAATGGCTGGGAGCTGATGGAGCCCAGCTCCCTCCCTCCTCCTGCCGGCCCTGCCCGGTGCTGGTCCTGCAGCCATCCCTCCGTCCCTCCTTCCATCCATCCTGCAGCTGCAGCGGGACGGGTGCTGTGCCTGTAGCCATCCCTCCATCTGTCCCTGCAGCAGCAGGGGTGGCCATCAGCCCCCAGCCGCCCCCCCGTGCTCCCTCCCCAGTTAATCCCACCATGTGCCTGCATGCTCAGCAAGGGGGATTACTTTAAGTCTGCATATTTTCATCTTTCCTGGGTCCAGGTCAATTTACTGGCTGGGCACAGTGAGCCAGGAGCAGATTGGTGTGGTGCAGAAGCAGCCAGCTGAACTTTGATGAAAGGCAACGCATCAATTTGAGATGTTACGATGTTTACAGGTTCTGCTGAATAAATCACACACAATCCAGGCAAAATAAACAGCCAATTTTTCTTCTTTTCCTGCTTTGTGGCAAGGTGATTATATTTAAGAGAAGTGTAGGAATTTCCATCTTTCCACTGACACCATATGAGAACCCGCTTAGCACTGAATAGTGACAGCAAATGCTGAAGTGGAAAAAAATATTTTCATCCATCTGCGCTAATCTTCTTTTACTCCAAGATTTAATGGGGCGGGGGGTGGGGGAGAATGAGAGAGAGAGGAATCAGAAAAATCTTAAAAGCTTGGCTTAAGCTTTTAGCTTTGCCAGCTCATTCTCTAGTCAATGAAGAAAGTGCCAGACTTCTGCATTTGTGGTGGGGATATTGGAATTTTATTTGAACAGTGATGCCTGCAGACTTTATTACCAAAAATAAACAACTAAATAATGGTCTCTACATGTGAAGGGAGGAAGGAAAAAGCCACAGCTGAGCAGAACTGGTTGTTTTTTTAAAAACAGGCTGGAATAGACAGTGTACAACTGGAGAAAGCATTATTGAAAAACTGCAGAAGTCTCCTGGTTATTTCTGTAGCTACATAATTTAGGTCTTCTCATGCCATCAAATCTGTGATCACCCATGTTATTATGAATGGCACAGATCTGTGCCCTGCTGATCAGACAACAAAGACAGATTTAGATGTTGCAACTTGTGCTGTCTTTGCTTTTACCTTGTGGGATATCACATACTCAAGGAGTTTTTCAACTAGGAAAACCTGGAGTTTTTTACTCCTTTTTTAAGCATTGGATCGGATCTGAGTTTCCTCTTGTGTACTCAGTAAAAGTCTTTCCTACCCAAGTGCACGGCTGTTCTTGCAGCCATTTTATAGTGGCGTGGGAAAATCTTTGCAGAATTCTAAGAAAATCAGCTGATAGCTTAGAAGGGTTTTGTTGCTGTGATATACAATGAATTCGTAACGAAATTGCTGGGAAAGAAAGAAAATTGAGAATGGCCAAATTTTCAGAAGTCAGTCTCTCTTCTCCCTCAGGGTGGGTCACCTAAAAGTATTTCCATGTTTTTCTACTTTAAGGAAGGCACAGGCAAAGAACCAGAGGTAGGATAACAGGAACAGAAACATCCGTTTGAATTAATCTTTGGCAAAATAAGTCACCCCTCCATGTAATATATTTTAAATGTTGTTTTAGTTTGGATGTTTTCATCTTTCCACATCTCTGCTCTTTTCTTAATGTTAGCTGGGGGGGATTTTTCTGCATTCTGTTTGGCTGTGTGTATTTCACTGGATATTTCTGCTTCCTCTTTCCTTCTGGCAAGGAACACAAAAAGACTTACCTTGAAATTCAGCTTTGAGGCCCCTGGGCAGCTGTGTTGTTTCTGTGGGGGTTGTTTGGGGTTTTGTTGTTTGGGGTTTTGTTGTTTGGGGTTTTTTTTCGTTTATTAAGTAGGTTTTTTTCATCCCCACTAATGAAGAAGTATAATAATGGCTCAGTTTTAATGGAAAAAAATAGAATAATAGATACATCAGTGTTACAGAGGTAATAAAGCAGCAAGGCAGTGTAATAGCTGTGTTTCAGATAGTCTTGAAACTTGAAATCATGCATGTGCAATTAGTCCTGATGAGTTTTGTGATGGTTTGTTTTTCAGAGTAATTGTCAAGTAGTCGTGAAACCAGACTCCTGGATTTTCCCATGTGCAGTAAATATTTGAACTTGAGGATTTTGGTATCTTAAGCTACTGCAGATTGCACATGTAGACTGAGAGGTTATTTTTGAAAAAATCTCTTATTTCATGTTTTTCAGTTAAGTTGCAATTTTCATCAACATCATTAATGTATGTTTTAAGTTGGGTAGTTTTGGTTACAACCAAAATAATTTCAAATAGATTATGTACTAACAAAGTGGGCTGATCTTAGCTCAGTCTGAATTCCCAGGAGTGTGAGACCTTTTTATGTGATGACAACCCCATTAAAAAAGGGATACTTCTCTGCTGCAGTGCCTGTTGGCAAAACAGAGTCCTGGGACCTGGTTGATTTTGCTACTCTGACTACTGGTTTAAGAATTTGCATTGCACCACTACTAAGATATACAGTTTCAGGCCATAAAGGGAAGTTCTTTGGTTCTTCCTGTGCAATTGGAGACACATAGGGAAACATTTATCTTCTCACTTTCATGCAGCAGTACCTGCTGTTTAATTTACCTTGGCTTTAAAAGTGTCAATATTTAAAGTGCTGTTAGCATTGTGACCCACAGTTGGTGGGCCACATTTTCTGCTGTGTATTTTCATTTTTCTTGGTGAAGTAAAGATCATATCTAACACAGGATAGAGAATTACCGAGTGCTGCCCTTCAATTCACTGCTTAGTCAATCAGCTGGTCCCACCTGACTGTTGTTTTCTAAGAAAGTTAGAAATAAAATGTTTTCCTTTGAATGTTTGAAGGTGTAATTTTGCATTTTTTGCTGTTCCTCTCTGAAGAGGAATGCTAAGAAAATTGTCTCAAAATCAAGTTGTGAGGTTCTTGTAGTTCACTACTACGAGTAGGATCATTCACATCGCTTAAGTGCAGGAAGGGAGTCTGATTCTGCACTGGAACGTAAAGACTTCCGCTTTTTTTTTTTTCCCCTTCTTCCCTTGCCCTGGGAGGCTTTTGGCTCTTTGGGACTGAGGTGTTGATTGTTTTTGGCTCATTTTTGTTGCCCAGAGAACTGAGGTTTCCATCCTGACAAGACTAAGACACCCCTGCAATGCAAATACCTACGGGAGAATTTCACTTGGTCATTCAGAGACATCTTACTGTCACTTCAGTTGTATTTCAGACATCATTTATGCCATCCTACCATCACTTCCTTCCCTTCCTTTGGATGATACTCAGAAGGAAAACACTGTCATGCATTCAGGACTTCAAGGTCCAACTTGACAGTAAAAAGTGTAATTGCATTTGAAAGAATTTGTATTCAGGACGTGAACAGAGGGGGAAATGTGTGTGTGGGTTTTGCTTTTATTCCAAACCTACAGCAGGTGTGATGGATTTGTTTGTTTGTTCGATTGATTTTTGGGGTTTTTTTGTTTCTTTGTTTTTCAGTGGGGTTTTTTTTTTTGGGTGTTGGGGGTGCAATATCAGCCCTGGAAAACAATCTAGCTAGTAATTGCCATGTTGCCTTTGATTAAACCACTGTTTTCAGTATTTGTTTGCTTTTTCTAAGAGCTTTGTAAACCTCTGTTCTCATTCTTTTGGTTCTAATCTGAGTCTTTGTGCTTTTGGGACAAATAGTCTGAAGGTTGATGTTTTGCCAAAATGAACACTAGAACACTTGCAAAACGAATTAAAATGAGAACTAACGAAAGCCACTTTGCTTCTGAATGAGGAGTCTTTCAAAGAATTCAATGATCTTTAATACATAGTAATTTTCACTTTAGTTAATTTGATTTAACTTGAATTGAATGAGGCTGTGCAAACAAGCACCAAGTCCCATTGATTTTCTGTGGGACTCAAGCTCTTAAAGTACTTGCAAAAATGATAAGGGTGCATTTGAAAATGTTGACGGCTCTTGTCCTTGGCTTAAGAAGCACTTCAGAAATACTGTGTTTGGCTTTTATAGTACCTTCGACAGTTATCCACTTCTATTTTAAGATTTTCTTTCTTGTCATGATGGGATCCATCATGGCCACTCAGAAGCTGATGATGCCACCGGCTTGGAATTCAGCTCCAAAAGCTGCAGCCCCCACATATCAAAGGGAGTTATCCTCATGTGCATAACATGATTAAGCTGCTGGAAGAAAGAGTGTAGGAGAGCCTTGGTACAACATTTTCATCCCATGTTCTTGTAAAAATTAGCTGGATTCTGGTTTGTTTATTTATACCACTGATGGAGATACTTTTCAGCTGAAAAAACGAATTGCACATCTACTAGATAGATATGTCTGTGTCCTGTCTGCTTTCTGTTTGCATGGTTTGTCAGTGTATGGGAACTTTATTCACTGTCCTGTTACTATTAACAATGAATTTAGTGTTTATAAAAGTCTTTGTGATGGGTTGCGCTGGAGTAGAGATTTACAGAGCTACAATTGCGTGATGGCATGAGGAGGAATGAAGGAAGGAGTGTTAGAGCAAATGGAGCTTGTGGTACTGTGTGTAATAAGGCAGGAAATCCATGTACTGTTAGTTAGCTAACAGTTGGCCATGGGTAATTGAATGATTGCTCCTGCACATGGCTGGAAGGCCATGCTGTTAATTACTAATTTCTTTGCAAGATACAGAGCATCTGCTTGCTTTGTTTAGTTTTAATAGTCAGTGGTTGACAGAACACCGTCTGGGTTGTTGGTTTGGATCCCTGAGATACTTATCAAAGCCGTTTCTAGTCTAATAAGCCAGGTATCTGGATGCCGTGACTTGAGGATCATTTGTAGGTTATTGCTCTCTCCAGTGTTGTTTTCCATGGCAAACACAAAAGGTAACAGTGAGTACACTCAGGAGGTATCTTGAGAGGTCACCTTAGGCATTCCTGGGCCTGAACGGAGCAACTTCGTCTGGAAATCGTTCTTGACTAGCAGATGTGTGCCCACCTGAACTCCAGAGATGGACACTTTGTAGTTGTTCAGGTAACCCATGCCTGACATGCGTGACATGCATGTATTTCTGATGTCTGATCCAAATTTGCTCTGTTGAAGTTCAAGCTCAGTACTTGCAGTGCTGTCCTCAGGTGTCAGGGAGGAAAAGGTGACAACTCTTTGGCAAACTCTCAGTTATTTAGAGGCTCATGTCATATTTATCCAGTCTTGTGGTATCTAGACCACGGATCAAATAGTTTTTTTGATGTTTCCTTATGTCCATATTTCCTCCTACTCTGAGACCTTTCCAGCCCAGCAGCACCTTTCTTTCCGA
Source organism: Monarcha castaneiventris obscurior (assembly GCA_026261815.1). NCBI lineage: Eukaryota > Metazoa > Chordata > Aves > Passeriformes > Monarchidae > Monarcha > Monarcha castaneiventris. The sequence continues at coordinate 16,156,613 of JAMPIT010000434.1, read as the reverse complement.
TGCTTTTAGAAGCAGGTCCTCCCCAAAGAGTCCCTCTCCAGCTGCTTACACCATCTAAACTGAGCATTTTGCCTTTGTTCGTTTCTTAAACAGTACAAACACAAGACTTAGTCCAGCTGGTGAAAACATGTTCTCCTAGCATAGCAACATTTCTTTCTTCCCCAGACAGTTGATATCCTCCTAAAAAGTTCATGCTTAGATAGTTTGAATCTGGCCCTTCCAACCTTTCCGTAGTTTCAGTGGTCTAATTGGAACCAGTGTAGGACTGGTGCATAATTCATGTGCAAGGGGCTGTATGTCTGGGTTTGGTGTATATTTGCTGTTTCCTACTGATAATGCTAGGATTGGTCAGTTGTATGGATCTGTCCAGTGCTAAGCCAGAAGTCTTTAGGGTAACATACCTATGTGTTACTTCCCAAGGCTCATCTTTTAAATATGTTTCTCTCCTCCCTTTTTTTTCTCCTGCTTGGTACCTTAGCTGTAATTTATAAAAAATACCTCTTTTTCCTGCATTGGCAGTGTAGGGGAAAAACTATCCTTAGGAAATGACTTTCAATACATTGTTTGACCAGAGAAACCTTTCACAGATGACTACTTATTAAAAGAATTTAGCTTTTAGTCTTAATATTGGCATCAACATTCATAAGTCAGAAGAACTGAAAAATACATGATGTATGTTAGCTTGAAGCATCTTGACCTCGATGAGAATTGGGATGGGCGTTGTAACTGTAAAACACAGAGGAGAGAAAGATCATAAGGGCTTTAATACCACACTTTTACATGTGCTTGTATATCACTTGTAAGCTTTTACTGTGTAACATTTGTAAATGCCACATTAGTAAATGAATACGAGTCTCCATAGTTTCAATTTCTAAGTAATTGTCTTTTCTAGATAATGACTAATTATCTAGAAAAAATAATGAAAATGCAGGGAGACTCCTCTGTGGCCATAAGCATTGTTCCCTGCCAGCAGAGCTCCCCCTGCATCAGATTCCAATGAGCTCAGACAAGCAAATAGTGCCGGGGACCAGGCACTCCCCCAGCTCTCGACAACGCACCACTGGGGATGGGAAAGGAGAAGACTTGGGTGGCTCCAATTAACAATGGACTGATGAGGTGGCTGGAAGAAAGCAAGAGACTGTGACCTGATTCTCTGCTTCATGATGGAGGTGGATTTGTAAATAAAATAGCTGAGGTTGTTCTTTGATTATTATCAGTCAAGAGAGAGAAGGGAAAGAAACCCCAAAACCCAACTGTGAGCTGAAGCATTCATTTAGGCACTCTTAAAAGCAAAACAAAATTAAAATCACTCCTTGACATGATTGTGAGATAAGACTAAGTTTGATTGTGAGATAAGACTAAGTTAGTATTTGGGAAAAGCATGTTTAATAGATCTACTGAGACAATAAAACAACTGAAGCCACTCCTCGTAAACTTACTTTTTAAATTTAAAATTACATAAGTTGCTTATATAAAAAGTGTAAGAAAATCTATTGAAATCTCTGTCATTAAAAATGTAAATGCAGTCAAAGTAAAAATGCTAAGGCTTTATCTGAGGCTTCAGATGAATTTGTTTTGCAATATTTAGTATTTTTTAGAGCCTCTAGAGCAGTATTCATTTGCCTGAGCACTTTAGTTACTGCAGGAGTCTGTAGATTGCAGACCTTCTTGTGCTGGATTTATTTTTTCAAGTTGTAGTAAACGAGGAGTTATGATTAGCAAGTGGCTTGTTGGAATTACTGCACAGCTTTCTAGAGAAGCTGTCATTTGTAAATGAGGCTTGTGAATATGGGAATGGACCCGGTCTCAACTGTACTGCTGTAATTAGCCTGCAGAAGCGCGTCGTGATGCAGCGTAGCCCAAATCACTGCTTTGCTTGTCTTGCTCTCTTTTGTCTTCCTGGCGATTGGAAGAGGCCCAGATAAAACCTACATTGATGGTAGGGCACAGAGTTGATTACTGGTAGCTTATAATTGTACAGAAGCATACATTCTCTTTTTTTTTTTCTGTAGGTGGGTGATGTATTTGGGAAAAAAAAGCTACATTAGAAACTTGCAGCTGACAGTGCCTATGTTCAAGAGGTAATTAGTGCAGCAGCTGATAGGCCTTGCCCCAGCTTGTGTATAGGTTACTGACCACAGCTGCTTGGCTCTTGATGGCATGATTAATGGATCCTGTCTGTCATCAAACCCCGGATGGGGCTAATAATATCAAAAAAAGAAAAAATTACACTTTCTAATATACTAGTTCTATTAGTAATTAGATAGGAATTAAGTTGTTAAACAGTTATTAAAAATTTGTAGGAATATCTGCCAGCTCTGCTAGCATCATGGCTGGGGAATCAGGCCTCCAGTACTGTAAGGAAAAATTTGTGATCTCCTGCATATATATCATCTCAGTCTCAATTTAGCAACTTCCCTTACTCAGTTTCGTTAGCTCCCTTACAGCACTACAAACGAGTTTAGTGTTCTCTGGAGGCCTTTCTGGATATGACAGCCATACAAAATGCAGGCTCTGACAACAGAGGGCTTCCTTCCTGCTCAGAAGAAGGGCTGCCTTCTTCACACTGCACAAAGTTGAGCTAGGAGTGGGAATGCAAGAGGAAATCTATAGGGCGGTTTAATGGTAAATGCTGACTTGAAGCAGCATCAACATCATCACTTAGAACTGAAGGATGGTCTCCAGAAAATGTTCCATCCTGCTGTTATAAATTCACCTTAATGAGCAGCAAACAAAAGGTTGCCAAGGATGGTTGTGACTGATTGCTGACAAAGTTGTGGTTGCTGCAGCTGGCCAGGCTCCTGCTGGCAAAAGACATAATATGTATTGCTACAGGTCATATAATGGTAAATGAATACTTACTGCCTCTGTGGCAAGTGGATTGATTATTGTGTCCACCTCCAAACAGGTCTGCCTTTGTTTTACAAGTAAATGTGTTTGTTCCTGCTGTGCTGAAGTCAGAAGATGAGTTCAGATACACAGAGCTCAAAGCAATAGTGATGTGTACAGGAGCTTGTTTCAGCTTTTACAAAATGGCCTGTCACATGAGTTTGTATAAACCAATAACTGTGTAAATGTACATTATTTTTTCTTGCAAATGTGAATTTATTTTTCATGGGTCAATGTACCTAGAATGTTAGTCTAAGATAACAAACTATATTTGATTGCTGGGCACTGGCTTCACATCATAACCTGTCATCTGATAAAAAGGTCTCTATTGATAAATACTATTCTTAATGCATTTTAGCTTTCTTAGTATACCTGGGGAAAAAAGAGGCAAGAAAGCCTACTTGAAAAAATTTTCAGTTTGAAGCCCAAGATGTGCAGATCTTGTTCTAACTGAAATGCAGCATCCGTTGCCTAAAATGGGAATTTGAGTATTTCCATAAGGACTATTCATTGCTGTGCAACCAGAAAGGAAGGAAGAATGCTGTCACCTGAGAAGCATGGCCAGTGAGGTTTCGGGGGTGTGTGGGGGACAGGCATGCTTTAATCAGTATGAGCTCTGGTACCACTCAGTCTGATTTGGGGAATAAACCACTTGAAATAATGATTAATCCTTCACTGGGTTAATTGTACGTGGTATTTGACTCTAGCTGTTGCCAGTTTAGGATGTGGCCTGGTGAAGTTCAAGGCCTGGTTCTGCTTGCTTTGGCACCTTTGTCTCAGGTGTCTGCTTAGGCTACCAGACCATCTACTGTTCTACGAAAGCACTTCTGCAACGTTCTCAAGGCTTTCATCTTTCTTCCAATACAGAATGGAAAGTATTTTCCAACTCTTCAGTGAAATACAGTTCTTGTTTTTGTGCCAGCCACAACTGTAACTTCTGGCAAGAGTCAGTTTGGACTCCAGTCAGCACCAGGATCAGGGAGAAGAGAGAAGTGGCCTAAAGCTTGATCTGCCACCCCCCTCCGGAGCTGTGTCAGGCATGCTGGGACCTAAGCCCTGCATGTGTTGTGGTTGTGCTCCCCCTTAATTAAGTCTGACAGGGGGCTGAGAGATAACATGCTCTGATGAAAAGATTTTCTTAGAACACGGTGGGGCTTTTTTTTCCGGTTAAAGGCATTAGTACATATCCTTCACATGTTTATCCCTATGCATATTTACATACACCAAATGTGTATCCTGCAAATCCAAATATTTTTGCAGGTTGTGTCTTTGAGCTGTTTGCAATGAGGCATTTTTTGGCAGGTTTTTTTTGGCTCTGTCTAGAAATCCTTGCTCAGGATCCTACATGTTCTCGTATGTTAACATGGAGCATTTTTGCCACATGCAAAATTGGACTGAGGTGCTTGTACTGCAAGAAAATGGCCTAGCACTGAATTATCAGAGGTTTATAGGGAGCTGATGTCCTTGCTGTGTCACTGGAAAGCAATTTTTCTCCAGAATTGTCTGCCAAGTGATTTTTAGATTGTGTTAGGTAAAAAACAGGAGCTACATCCAACATCTTAGATTTAATTGCTTTTAGAAGTATGTCTAATGTGAACAACTCTGTCTTGTAGGAAACTGGTAGTAAATGATGTGAGGGAGTGGGGACTCAAACCAGGGCAACCTTTAGAACAAAGCAAAATAAATGCTTGCCTGGATCTGTGTCAGTGGGAGGCCACTGTGACCCCACAGCAGTTAATTTGTTTAGCATGTTGCTGCTGTTATGCTAATTAGGTATTTCTTGAACCAAGTGACTGTCAGTTCCAAGATTCAGAACTTCTTTCTTTCTCTTAAGAAAGAAAAAATAAAGGAAAAGGCAGATGAAAGTTTCTTGCAAGTGTACAATTCTAGGCTGCCAGTGCCTTTCTCTATGCTTGGCTTTTTCAGCCATGACAGAGCTCATTTTCTTTTTTTAATAAAAACACTGTGGTAGCACTAAGTCAGTCTCAAAAGCACAAAATTAACAGAACTGTATTAAATTATGAGGGTTTCAATGCTTAAAAGAAATGGACAGCTTTGCTGAGGAAGGGCCTCTGCTTACAAAGCTGCATGTTCTTCAGAGAGGTAGGGGAGCCCACTTACTTTTCAAACCTGTAGATTAACAGGTTAGGGGGTTGGCATTTACGATCAAAACATTTTTTGGTCAGTCCAAAGATCAAGGAGTAAAATGCTTTAGTCTTGATATTTTTTTCCAGCAGATATTTCTATCACATCCAGGTAGTTTTGGGGGATTTTTTTATGCTCTACTGTTGAGCTTTCTGCTTCTCCTTCTGTATCACACTTAAAAGACTGCTAAGTATGTATCACTCCAGTATGACAGTTTGGAGGTTTTTTTGTATTAGACTCTAAAAAGAAATTACTTTCAAGTTATCTTCAGTCTCTGCGCTGGTAGAATTGTGCCAGTTTGTGTTCAGAATGTCAAACTCTAGTTGCTGGCAATGATAAATCTTCATGCCTGGTTCAGACTGTTACAGGCAGCGTGCCTTCTTGCAGACTTCAAGTTCAGGTGCAGCTGAATTCGCCTTCATTCTTGCGTGCTGAAAATTCCAGCTCAGATCTATGAGTCTCCATTTCAGGCCTGTAAATGTTGCACTTTGCATTCACAAGAAGGACACATCTGCAGTTCAGTTTTGAAGTGTAAATACCACAGTGGTGTAAATCTGAAGTGGTGAGATTGGTTTAGCTTTTTAGCCTTGCATAAGGGTAAAGCCAGCTCTCAATCTTGTTTGAGAGACTCTCCTCTGCCTCAGCCTGCTGTCTTACAGTGCTACCCTTGGGTGTCCAAAATGGCTTTAGTAGCTTCGTATCCAGTTGGGCCTTGTAAGGACGGCCTTTGAGCTGATGAATTTTAATTTATGTAAAGGACTTGGCCTTGCGAAAAATTCCCCTCCATAAAATGCACTGGTAGCTATCAATTGCCCTTCCTATTGGAGGCAAGTGTGAGGTGAAAGCGGAGCTAAGTAAGACTGCAGTAGTAGTAATTACCTAGGTGCTTGTTTAACCAGGCAGCAAGTAATGAAGTCAGGAACTGTAATGTCACATCAACTACATTACCTCATTTTCTTCTCTTGCAGACACAGGGAGGTTAAAAATAATGAGCCTGTCTGCCTCTCCCCATACCCCTGAGCACATTGAATCACAAGCACCTTCTTTCTAAAACAAATTTATTTCTTGCCTGCCTCCTTCCCAACAAAGACTTGCCTGTGATGAATACCAGACTTCACAGCATATTTGTCAAAGTGGTACACCTGTGAGGGTTCCAGCACAAGATAAATTTTGGCAGGCCAAGGGAGTAGAGGGAGGTACCAGGCAAGGAATAAATCTTTGTGTGTTACACCAGACTGTGAATGAGCATTCTCCTCCCAAGAATCGCTCCTCTGACAAGTTATGATAAATTACACTCTTTGTTGACACCTTCATCGTGTTATTTATGGCTCGTTAATTGAACCGAAAAGGAGACTTGTAGCACAGCAGGGGATCATACAATACTTTTCCACTAGGCTGGAACCTGAACCAAAGAACAAAGAAGGGGAGGAAAAAGATAAACTAATATATGCATGTGTGTACTCTTCACTGAAAAGACCTGGCTGCTGTGAGAGACCAGTCCAGAACTGTAGCAACTCTTCTCAGTCCTCTCAGGAACACTCCCTTTCTGTCCTCCTGGATGTCCCAGTTAGGAGCCTGCATGTTTGTCTTGTGTTTCCACCTTTAATCCTTGTATCTGTGCTGCTCTGTGCACTGCTGAAGTGTGGGTTATCAATCCCATGTGAAGGCAAGCATCTCACCCAGGTTTCTGAACTTGACTATCCCTCGCTTCCCTAACAGCAGTTTCCCTGCTTTTTCCTGAAACTCTCTTGCCTGCAGTGGCACTCTGATAACACAGTGGGTGAAAAAGAAGGATGCTGGTGTGACACCACAAAAGTATCACATTTGTACAGCAGCACAAAATTCTGTTCTTTTGGGACAATATATCCCTAAATCAGAAATACACTCATTTGGGGAACCTTCCACCTCTCTGCCAGTGCTAAGGGCAAGGTCTTTTTACCAAACATCCTATTGTGGCAGCATAGGCAGGCATTTTCTCTGAGGAGGAGTAGTGTAAACAGGAAAGGGAGAGGTACAGGATCTGAGCGGGTGGCTCTCTACACTTGTTGTGCAAGAGTTGTCTGCAGGAAATATAGCTGTAAGTCATTGTGGGGGATGATAAAAGAGAGAACAAATTCTTCAGTGGATAAATACTGAGGCAGACAGGCTTGTTTCTGTGGAGAATTATAGATTTGATGCTCAGTCTGAAATGGTTCTAACAAGCTCTGTCCTGAAAGAAAATTAAGTAAACTGATGCCTGAGAGTATTTATCATGGACGAGTATTTTGAGAAAAAGCCAGAATGCTCCAAGAAAGGGAGCATGCTTTCCTATCAAAGGGTTCTGGGATAATAATTCAGCTCCTTGGTGGAGAACACCATCTGAAATTCTCACATTTCCATGGCAGTATGAGCAGCATCATTTATGGATTTGCTGTTCAGGCCTTCTGCAGTGACAAGGTTGAGACTTAAAGTAGCAAGTGAGAGGTCCCTTGTCAGTGGGGTCTAGAAGAGGGGGTAGTTGGGCTGGGTGTCAAGAGATCTGAGATTCACTCTGGTATAGGTCCTTAGCCAGCTTTTTTGGTACAGTCAAAGTCCTTGAACCTCACGGCTTTGGTGTGTATCTTTTTTTTCAGGTATGAAATAAAGCTTTACTTTTGCCTTGGCTACAGATTGAGCAAGTGATTTGGCAGGGATTGAGTTTAGCCAGGTAATGAAAATGAATTCCTCTTCTGATGGCTTTCCAGCTTCCCAGGTGAAATATAGGTGCAGCATCTTTATGTTCCCCTTTAAGGATTTCCTAATGTAGGATTTTTCCTGGTGAGGATTTCCTGGGAAGCCTCTCCTGTGTGCCAGTCTGTCGGTGGGGATGACACTGTGTTTTGCCAAGCTTTTGGTAAGTGATGCCGAGTTCCTGTGCATGGAGCTCCCCACTGCTGCCCCTTGGAAAACTGGTTGTGTTCTTGAGTGGAAGCGTGGTCTCTGGAGCGGTGCCTGGGCTGTCCGTGGTTTCCATGTGAGCCTCCATGTTGTGTGTGCAGCCTGTGTGCAGTGCTGTTTGCTGAGCGCTGGCCGTGCCGTTGGCTGCAAGGCTCTGCTGTGACAGGGACGGTGCTGGAGCTGTGCAGGAGCTGGGCTGTGGCTCACTGGAGGGTGCCAGAGCTTTGCAGGGAGTATGGAACCTCGGTGGCAGCTTGTGGTGGTGCAGGGCCTCCCGGCTCGCTGGCCCTTCTGCTCCCGGCAGAGCCCACTCTGCTCTCCGGGGCTGTGGATGAGAGCAGCATCAGCATTGCCCCTCTCGGGTCTGCCTCCTCTCTGCTGTTTGTGCACGGTGTTGGTAAAGAGTTAAAGCAGTGTAGTGGCACTGTGCGTGTGGAGGCACTGGGAGTACTCTATTTATAGAGCTGCTCTCCATTAGCTCCAGGGAATTGTCGCCTGTGTGCTGCAGCAGCAGCGGCCTCAGAGCACTCTCCAGGTGCGGGTGGGTGCAGCAGCCAGGCTGCCTGCCACCCACCCCGGGTGTGTCCTGCTGTCCTGTGGGGCATGGAGCCTCCTCCTGGGCAGCGGCCTGGCCGGGATGGAGGTGCCTGTGGGCCAGTTGCCGTGAGGGGCTCACGCCTGTCTGCAGGTCTGCCCAGGAACAGATGCTGCTCCTTCGTTTCCCTGGAGGTCTTTAATGCCTTCTCTTCGAGTTGATGTAAAAGCAATATGATTTGGCTTGTAATCATAACAAAGATGGAATTGTAAGGGGTTTGTTGCTGTTGTTTGGATCTAGAGACTGGGGTCATTAAGAGCAAGGGAGCATCAGACCCAAAATACAAGGTCGTTTGCTGTTTCAAATGGCAGCCCAGCCCCATGGTAAGTGGCAGCAGTCTCTGTTGCTGTGCCTAATTTCTCAGTTAGGAAAGTCACTGCTGCTAGTAAGGATGTGGTATCAGTGTAGCTCCTTGTCTGAAAGGGTGTCAGTTTCTCGCTTGATATGTTACCAAGGTCCTTTCCCTGCCCCACTCCCCAAAGCACCCCACAGTGAGGGAAAACCTGCACACACCAATTTGCTGGGGCTTGCCACCTTCTGGAGCAGGAGTTCCACACTGGATAGGTTTCATGTTTAAATATTGAAAAATGTTTTTGCATGCTGTTCCGAGCTGAAATGTAATCTGGAGGCCTGATAAACTGGTTTCTTAGGGATCTGTCCAGTGCTGGAAAGCATCCTGCTGCCTTCTCACTCTCCCTGCCTCTTCTCTTCCTTTGTGTAGTAACTTAAATGTGAGTGTTGCCTACAGGCCTTTTTTTGTGCTTCACACCAGAGGCTGTATTGCCAAAATATTAGCAGCTACTTCTGGAGCCAGGAAATGGAACCTTGCAGGTTGAGTGGGAGCAAGAAGGAAACCACACGGATAGGAAAAGTCTGAGAAAAATAAAGCAAGTAGGAAAAAATGTTTGCTGCAGGCTACTTTCAACCATCACTTCTGAAAACAGCTGTAACTAACATCCAGTTCTACTGAAGGAGAGCAGAACAACCTCCAGCACAGCATCCTGCTTTCCCTTCTCCATAATTTTGGGTGGGAGCTAGGTGCTTAGAAAGATCTTGTTTTTCATTTGTAGTTGTACCCTTCCCTTCCTATAGCATTTTCTCCCTAGCCAGCTGGCTTTTGTTTTCAGTTACAACAGTGTATGATTTATTTTTTTTTTCAGTGTCAAACAAATTGAGTATTATGATGTTTCTTCAAAATACTCACTGACAGAGCATCTTTCCCACTTCTTTATTTTTGATTAAAAACTACTTGTAATAACATAGACCACGTTACTAGCACAATGAACAGGTTAATGAATGAGGAACTTTCACTTACATAGCCTTGTGGAGCTGCTGCTTCCTTACCACTCCTTCAGTCTTCCCTGGCTGTCAGTTTTCCAGGATTTTGACCGAGTACACTCATTTTGGCTTGCTGTGCAACCATTGGTATACATTTGCAGCATATCATGGTGAGTGTGGTAGAATATCTGTATGAGATGAGGAGCTGTAGTGGAATAATTCTAGTTTAGTACTGCATTCAAGTTAATTTATGCCAGCTATTTTTCCATCCTTGCTGATGAGACTCAAAAGTTCACACATAATATTGTCTTTGTCCATAATAGGCAGACTTTGAAAATACTTTCTTGTTGTTCGTGAATTTTTGTGTTCAGTCTTTCACTGCCCTGAGATGGTTGTGAATGTTCCAAATTTTAGCTTTTATTTTTATTGATCATATTACTGGCACACTTGAATTGATATTCTGCATATTTGTGTGTGCCCAGTGCTTCATTTCCAGATGTTCATACAAAGGCCTAACCATCCCAGCATGCGAAGACAGCACCATCTCTTGGGCTTCAGATACTCTGACCCTGGGAGAGGCTCCCCTGAATTAACTCTCTCAAGTGAGACCATGAACTGCAAACTGAAGGTAGCTGAGGAGAAACAGTTTACAGAATTTATGTAGCCTGATAGGCCCTTGAATTCCTGGACCATTTGTGCAGAAATGAGGCAGATACAGCAGTGGCATGTCTGTGTCTCAGATATTGAAGCTGCTTTTTTCCACAGCTACCTCTGTGTTCTTGTGTCTGTGACACAAGTAGAAACCAAGCACTGTGTGGTAATGAATATAGCAGAAAGACGGGTGCTTGCACTGGTGTCTGTCTTCAGATTCAGCAATAAAGTCTAAAATGAAAAATTTTATTTTTTATCCACTAAAATTCTTCAGTGGAGGGGTAACATTTGGACAACTGTGTCATCCTTGGTAACAAATATGAGCAGCATCAGCAACTGTAATCAGCTCATGGGAGGTAAGTGCCACCCACATCACAAAATACTGGCTTAGATCGCTGGCTTTCTGCACTGTTGTTCTTTGTTGATTACAAAGCTAAAGGAGGAGGGAAAAACAACCTCCAAGTCACTCTTACATAATACTTTGTTTTTTCAAGGGTTCTACTAATCATGTCAATACTGAGCCTCTAGTTTTTGATAATTACATTGGAAATGCCCAGTTTGTACATAGTAATTCCAACTATAATTACCATGAAATTCTATAACTACAAATTACCCTGTCATGTGGATGGACTAAATAAGCATGTACAGTACCTGCTCTGTGATAACAAATTAGAATTACATGGTTGGTTAACTAGCAGTAATATGAGGTTTTTTGAAGTGGCCAACCAAGCTGGCTAGTTATGTGAGGAGAAAGTGTTGGATTTTCTTTCTGATGCTTGGTTAGATTTCAAAATAGTAATTATTTATTTCTTGATACTTCTTTATTGGAAAAAACAAAACAGGTTTGGGGTTTGTTTTTACTGTATTGAATCGTTTGCTTGGTCACTGCCAGCTGCTGTGTTTGTTCTCCTGGGTGCCAGCTGCTGCTTGTGGGGCATTGCTTGTTTGATTTGGGGTATTTTTGGGATTTCTAACTTAATATGTTCGAAAAAGATTGCTTTGCCTTTTTTTATCAGAGCTTTTTTTTTTTTTTGCAGTAAAAATCCCCATTGACAGATAAAAGAGCTGTAGAGATCATATACAGGTGCAACCTTTTCCTTTCACTAGTTTTCATTTAAGGAGGGGGAAAATCATGTCTGAAACTCTCATACATGACAAAACAGGCTCTTCATTGTGTCAGAACCCCCTTTCAGCACATCCATGCCGTAGTTCTTTCTTACAGGCAAGATAGAAATAATGTCTGTCTTTCTTCGTTGCTCTTAACCTCTGACATGACATGGTGGGGAAGAACGGCACGGCTGGAGGCCGGAGCTGGCAGTGCCGGGCCATTTGCGGGCCTTGCCGGCCTCGAGTTGTGGCAGCCCCAAAGGCAGCTGCCCCTGCCCGGGCGCTGCTGCTGCTGCTGCTGCTGCTGCTGCTGCTGCTGCTGGCCGTGCGAGCGGAGGGGCCGCCTCGCCAAGCGCCCAGCGGGGCCGTGCACTGCTGTGCCCCGGGGGGGCCCGAGTGCTTCTGTAAGCGCGCAGAAGCAAAGGCAGCACTGAAAAGGGCTTGTGCCCGCCGGTGGGCACGGTGTGGAGGCGGGGCCGCAGCCCCGGGCCTGTGGCGCTCTGGGCGGGGGCCTGCCCGGCCCGCTGCCGGTGCCGGTGCCGCTGCCGCCCGAGGCCGCCAGGTGGCAGCGCGGGGAAGGCGCCGGGCAGCGCCGCGCTGGGGAGAGCGGGACGCGCTGCTGCGGGCTTCGGTGTCTGACCGGGCCTGTTCCTGCAGCCGCTCTGCCAGAGCACTTCACCCGTCTCTCCAATACGCGTGCCTCATCTTTATTTCATTGTCTTTAATCTCAGAGCATAACGTAATCTGGCCAAGGAAAAGACTGCGTCTCTCAGGACCCGAAGTTCTTTCTTTGAAACTTCAACTTTCTTCCTCTTCCAGTGGTAGCCGAAGCTTCATGCGAAGGTCTGGGCAACCATGCCTTTAATCTGCAGGAGTTGCTACAGAGAAATGTGTAACTGAGAACAAAATGTTTGCCACTTTTTGCCCTACGCCATACTATTGCAAGAGCTGAGCTTTCTCCAGCTGATTTTAAATTAATTTTCATGCCTTGATTTCTGGTTTCTTTGGTCTATTCTTAAATAAATTAAGTAGCCACCTACATGAGGGGGGAAATTGTCAAAAGGGTTCACAACCTCTCTTCTTTGTTCTTATACAAATTTGGGTTTTTTGTATTTCTTGCTGAATCTTTTCCTTATCTGGCATTGCTTCTTCTGAGGGATACACTTTTATAGGAACAAGTAGTTCCAGCTGAAGCTTGCCTTGTTTACATGCAATTGCAACTCCAAATGCATGGCTTCAATTCACAATAGTTTATTTCTGGTAGCCTCATTGCTTAGTAGCAGTGGGAGATGAAAACTAATGGTAACAGGTTTAAGCAGTGGCAGCAGCCTAGAGATTAACAGTGAGCTCTAGAATAATCTCTGGAAATGGTCATCCTTCCTGTCCAAATCCAGGATTTGTAGACATTCCTTTCAGTTGGTGTGTTAATTACTTATGCACTGTTCTTTTTGTTTCAAGCAGATGTGAATGGTTCCATATGCACATATATATCTATGTTTGAAAAAGAAAAGTAACACAGGAATTCTTAGCCTAGAAATTATTCAGGATTGTGGCTTTTTAGCTTGTTTGCTGTTCTGCTTTTTTTATAGCTGCGTCCACCATGTCTCTTTTGTCTGTCATTCAATTAAATAGTGTGCAAACCTGTAGGAAGTGTTCAGAGGTTCATGCTGGGAGCTTATTTCAAACAAATATCCTGTAAGGTGTGAATAAACATAAGGTATATTTCAAATTGCACAGGGACTGGCTAGCATGCAATGTTTATGAACGTGAATAATTATAATTAAATGTTTTCTGTTCTCAGGTTCTTCTTTTTCTTTTCTTTGTGTCATCTCTGAGCAATCAGTCTTTCAGAAGGTGCTGACTGGGAACTTAGCAGCAGAGCAGTTTCTCATGACTCTTGTTTGGTAATTGGAACATCTCAGAAAGCTTCTGTGAGAGTTTGTGGTAATTTTGGTCTCACTGAACAAGATAGTTCAGCAATCAGCCAGTTTTTTAGCTGGCTCAGTGCTCAAACTCTCAATAAGGTCAAGGATTTATTTTGGGTAGTTTCAACTTAAAAAAAAACATAATTAGTGAGATTATTCTAAGTATTGGGGGGAAAAAACATAATTATTTAGATTATTTCAAGTATGGAGAAATGTTTTCAGACCATCAGTTTCATTGCACAGAACTTGTTTGATCACCTGAGCTGGTCGATTATCTTAAAGCTGTTAAGAGGTGTGGTAAAAAGGTAATTGATTAATGGGGTTTTGATCTGGAAAAAAAGGGATGTTTTCATCACTTTTATTTTGATTTTTTAGTACAAAAGTGAGTATTAATTCAGATACCTGCTGATGGATGTTTCTGGAAAAGGCACAAGAATTTTTCTTCCACAAAACCCATTGTGTTCTCTTTACAAGTGGAAGATTTTTGTGCAGTCTATCTCCGTTCACTGAATGTGTTTGTAGGGCACGTGCTCTTGGTCACTTTTGCTCAAACACAGACTTTGCTATTAGTGCTCCTAAAATCAAGAAGAGTCCTCTGAAAGAGCTGAGTTACTCGTTTAAGAGGACAAGATTTGGCACAATCGTTACCTGAAGGAGGTTTCTGAGCTCCCTGTGCAGCTTTCATACTGGTAGCACAGAGCTTCCCCTCCACGAAGGGAATGTTCTGGTATCTGGGGGTGTGTTACTTAACTTTGCTATCCAAAACTTTCCCCGTTCAGATTTAATAGAAAGCTTCTTATATCATGGGACTGTGTAAATAACTGTACAAAGCATCCATGGTTCAGTAATCCCAAAGTAAGCCAAGGCCATAAAATGTATTTCCCACTGGTTCAGCACTCTCCCATTCCAGATCTATTTAGTGTGGTGTAGTAGTTCTTTCCATAACTTCAGTGCATCAGCAATCCTATTAATGCAAATAATTTTATTCTTTAACTTCCCTTCTTCTTATTTTGTGACTAAATACCACCAAAATTAAAGAGTTACCTGGCCCATTTGAAATTTAGTAAACTGAGATTAAATAATGGTGGATGAAATGTCAACAGGGAGCCTAGTAAATAAGAACAGAAATAGAAACCATGATACTTCCCAACACTTGCAGTTGGTGTGTATCAGAGGATGGACTCTGTCCAGCCTCTTGTGGAATGGGATGGTTTGATAGAAGTATTTATGGCCCTTGACAGTTTTGCTCTCTATACAGTGCCAAACCCATGAATTAATTGTGCTGAATTACAGGAACTATAATGCAGCAGGCAAGTGACGTTGTGTGCAAATTGGTTGGGAGTCTGAAGGTTACTGTTTGACAGAACTCTTGTAAACAGCTTGAAAATTATCCAAATGCATGTAACGGTCACAGGAAGAGAACTGGTACCTGCCAATCCCTGCATTGCGTCTGCAGTACTGATACTTTTCATTTTTGTCATTTGTTGTTTTTCTTAGACCAACAAAGATATTCTGAATTTCTTCCTCTAACAGTTAAATTTTTCAGGTTGTGGCTTTTAAATTTTGATATTCCACTGTGTTTTCTAAGGCAGGTGCAAAAGTTCAGTGTGTCTATAAATGCCAGTTATGTGCTCTTGCTCTAGCTCAGTGTATCCATGGTGTGAAGGCTGGCATGCCTTGGTATGTAGCTTTGCTAGATAATAAGTCACGTTTTTCCCACCTGAGAAGCTTTATAAATCACTCCAGAGTTTCTTGTTCGGTACATAACCTTGTTGCTTCAGAACTCACTAGTGATCAGGATTTATTCAAGGTTTTTATTAAGATTTTTTTCTCAGTAAAAGGTATGAGGATTCATATAAGACTCATCTGTTTAATTCCTTGAAATTATTAGAAATTCTTAGTTTCTTATATTATGGCTTCACTTTGCATTTGTCTGCATTCTTATTTGCATCCTTTTCTATGCCCCGTTCATGCATCTCTGTGCTGATCCCGCTTGCAGTCAGCCCAAGCTGAGCTGGGGAAGGAGTTCCTCTTGCACTCTGACAGTAACAAGGGCACTGCTCAGGGAGGCCACAGCCTGCGCTGCAGCAGCACAGTGCCTGAGCTGGGACACGGCATCAGAATGGTCTCAGCTTACTGAAACACTGAGATGTGCTCCTGCAGCTCAGAGCGTGGCCAAAGGCTCCGCAGTTCCCGTGGGACGGGAGGTACAGGGGCCTGAGGGAGTTTGCTGAGGTGGCTGCTGCACCTGATCCAAGGCAGCTCTGTGTTTTAGGGACAGAGCTGCTCATCATCTGGGCAGAGGCTGTAACAAAAGTGTGATTTAGAGAGGCTGGGAACTGAAGAGCTGCCCGCTGATGCACACAGGATGGTTCGCATTCGAAGCCTCACTGTGCTTCACCAACTCACTGCCTATCACAAGATGTTTCGTTTAAAATCTAGGACAGTGGGGTTTTTCTCTTGAAGTCTGTGTTAGGGAGGCCATAATTATTAATGCTTCAGAAAATTATTTATCAAATGTTCTGAGATGTATGTTAACTTAGTGATGAATCAGAAAAATATCTGAAGTTTGTGATTTATTCTGCAGACATAGAATCAGCTTACAGACTTAGACAAGGAGAATTCTCTGTTGATTTCTTGGTTTTTAGGTAGAATAATCAAGGAATTGTCGCTGTTTTGAGGAATGCTAATGACTCTTTTGCAGTTCAGATAAGTGAACCAAGCAGTGGCTCTTAGGGCCACCACTTGCCTTGGTAAAGGTGCAAGGTGAGGTTTTTAAGTATATGATATTATGAAGTATCATCTCAAGGAATCAGATCCTTCAGGAGGATCCTAATCTAAAGTTAGCACATGGTTTCTCAATGAAGAAACCATGATATGGTTTCTCAATGAAGCTTTTTATTGTAAAGATAAAATGTCTGAACAGTTTCAACTTGGAACTTCTGTCCAAAATTTACGTTGTCAACTTCTTTAACCAGTAATGTTGTAAGCATTTTGACTTGATTCCTGTAAGGGATGCCTGAAGAAAAGCACATCTTAATAAGGAGTAACATGTATGGTGTGAATGGAAGTAGAGAAGTAGGTAGGGAATGTGCTTTGCTTTTAGTAGGGTCTCTGGAGGCTTGGCTTTCAGCTTTACAATTAGAACAAATCTGTAATGTTGTAGTTGACAGTTTTGCATTCCTGTTGATTACTTTGACTGGAGAAGGAGGCCTGTAACTCACCAGTTTGAATTCACTAGCTCTAGTCGCATCTACTGGAAAATTCTCAGGAAGTTTAAGGATTACAGCTGTAGAATTTAGGCTGCAGAAAAATTAGTCTGTAACAGTATGTATTGTTTACTTTTTTATAAAGTTTGTTTCATTTCTTATTGGGAAATACATCATAAAAATTATAAAAGATGATTTATAAGTGGAACAGCTCATTCAATTTCTTTGCAATTTGTATTACAATAAGTGCTCAGGCAGTGCTGCCAAGTGTTCTTTAAAATACGTGGATTAAGGCAGTACCTTGTGCAAATTCTTCAGATTTCTGATTTTTCCAGTAGGTGTTCAAGCGTATGGATTGGAGGAGCAGCCAAGATCTTGAAGAGATGTCTGTTCCCATTTTAGAGACTCTATAAAAATGTTGCAAGTGTTAGTGCTCCTGGTAGCTGCATTAGTCTGGATGTTTGTGTTCTGTCAGACAGGAGGGAAGGGTTTATGTGTACAACATGTGTCTGTCACACCTTTGTGAGAGTGGCACTGACCACTGGGAGACTTGTTCTGCTGACAGCCTCTTATCAGTCAGTAGCCAGCTGAGCTTGTCTTCCCAAGAGCTTCAGAAGGAAGTTTTTTTCAAGGAAAAACGTTTATGTTTCATGTTTATTTAAGATGTTGAAACCCAGAAGCCTCAAGGTTTAAAGTTTTGAGTTTGGTTTTTCCTATTAATCAGGTTTTGGTGTTGTATGCCATCAGTATTTGCACCGGAAGGATTTGTATGTGATTAAAGAGTGTCTTTTATATGATTCATCTGTTCCAGAATTGCTAAATGAGCCAACTAATCACCAGTGCTGAACCTGGTGACCTGTTCATGATCAGCCCATAGACGTTCTTTTTAGTAGCAAAAAGAAATAGCAATAAGTTACTGTTGTTAAATTGGTTGTAAGTTGTTTTTATTTCTATATTGAACTGTATTTCTATATTGGAAATTTCTGTATTGGAAATTTCTATATTTCTATATTGGAAAGGTTCTGCATTGCATTGTGGACTCTCTGAAACCTTCCAAGATATTAATGATAAAATTACTTTGCATGAGATGTTTAGGAAAAAAAACCAGCAGAAACTTAACATGGGGATCATGAATTCAGGCAGTTAATGTACTGGACTTGTGTTTGCTTGATTTGATGAACCAGGGTGTGACAACATCTACCAGTTTATGGTTTTTACAAGCAGCTGAAGATTGGTACAAAACCAAGTGGACAATGCAAGTATTTGTGTGGGTATTTCATGTGACGCTCTGCTTTCCAAGTGACAGTGCAGCCATGCTCTAGAGGCTGGCGGGCTGCAGTGCATGGAGCCTCTCCTTGTGCACTAGCTGGTTTCAAGATGAGATTTCCCTTTCTACATAGGAAATACTGCCAATTCTGTGATAAAGAAAAAGGTTCTGATTCAGTGAACAGCCACCTCTTTTTTTTTTATTTTCCTTAATGGCCCACTTGTGGCATAGAAACAAAATACTTGTTTGCTTTTAGGTTACACCAGTTACTGATTAATAGTTGTGGTGGTACATAATTTGCCAACTTAAGGCTTTTATATATTTTTTTCTGGAAAGGAATTGCTGTGGTGACAAGAAAGTTGAGTGCTGGAAACTGTTTGGACAGTATTTGGAAAACATGAACGTTGGCAAAGAAGGGGGTCTGTTCATAAGCGAAACATTCAGGTGATTTTCTGTCTCGCGGTCGATGAGTGCTCATGGCATACAATCCAGGGAGGCTTGGTGAACTCCAATCAGAAAGGCATTTGGGAAAAGCACACATATTGTTCCAGTCCAGGAGGGGAATGTGGCCGTGCTGGTGCTGGCACGTGCTGGTCCCTTCACTGTGGAGGGGAGCTCCTGTGCTGTTTTAGTGCCTGTCGATGGCAGTTATTTACTTCCCAGCGGCTCAGAGTGAGACACATGCTGCGTTCTCTTAGCGATGGGAGCTCAAGTGACAAGTCAAAATAAAGGACTTGTCCAAATTACTTTAAGACAACAAACATGATGGCTCTTCATTGACAGCATGTTAAATATTAATTTCTTAAACTGTGAGTTTGAAAGGCTTTGACATGTGTCAAGATTCTAACTATTTAAAACCAATCTTCCACAAAAATTTCTTACAGATTGAAAGAGCAAATGTTGACTTATATGACTAGCAAAGATGAATTTATACTCTTTCTGCATTGAAGAAAATAAATAATCTAACACTGTGTATTCCCTAGACATAATGTGGGCTATTATTTGAAAATATGTAGCTAGCTCAAATGTTGTTAATTGCCTTTCATTGATGCTAGGCAAATGTTCCTTGAGGTACTGTCCTAGCCAATAATAATACTAGTGAAATGAGGAATGAATCAATGTTGTTGCTCTAGTAGTTGCTAAATGCTGTATTTGCTGTGAAAAGAAGAGCTTGTGTAAAAACAAAAGGGAAGAAATAGAATCTGTGCTTCTGAAGAAGGCAGCACTATTCAGTTACCCCTTCTGAGAGCAGGAAAGGATATTTTCTAAGATCTTCTGATACTAAGGCCCTTTTACTGCTGTTGAGAGAAAAATATCTGACAGAGGATTTAGCTTCTGCTAATCCTTAAGGGACTTGTTTTGACAGACTCTTTATAGAAGATTTTCTCAGTATCTTCTGATTTCTTATAAAAGAGCAATTACTGATTTGTCCTCAAGCACCTTTTTTTGATGCATGTTTGTTAATGAAGTTCATGTGCATACAGGAATGAGGAGGAAAAGCCAGTTTGAATTGTTTACTGTGAAAAAGCAGGAAGATTTGGATTTTCCTGGATCTCCACTGTCTAGCCCACAGGGTACTTAGAGTCTGGATTTCATTTCATGTATTATGTGGCCTGCTCAGCAGTTTGTGGAAGGGCATCTTGCTTTCTTGACAGTGGACTATGAATTTTTTGTTACCCTTTTTAAGCCTGAAGGCTTTTCCTTGTGTTCAGAGTAATGCCCACTATTAGATTTTAGTCCGTATTCTCATATTTTGCATAGGCAAAATAGAAAATAGACAAATAGTCTATAGGCAGATAGACTTCATAGAAAGTCCTGCCTTTGTGGTAGTTGTGTTAGTTAAGGGGAATAACCCAGCTTTCTTGTAATGCCTTTCTGTAAATACCTCTGTGGTGTTTGTTCCTTTTTTATGAAGAACTCAAATATCCAACTCCACGTCCCTTTTCAAAATCAAAGACAGTGCTGAGAATCCACAGAGAACAGCTCGGCCGTGTCAGTTTTCCCAGATTTTGTCTGTGGCTCTGCACATGTGCTCATCCTGCACAATAATGCAGGATAACAGGGCTGTGTTACCAATATTGTCTGAGTCTTAATAAAAAGGTGTCATGCTGTTTTAGCTAAAAAGATCTTGGATCACATTCCCATGATTTCCCATCATTCTCCTGCCAAGCTGTCTTGTCCCTGATCTAGAGGCACTGTCTATTAAGTTGACACTGTACTTGATTTGTCTGTTGGCTTTGCTTTAGAAAACAACTGACTGTTAACCACTGTTAATACAGATTCTTTTTCTCTTCTAATCTGAATAAACCAAATAATTATAGAGCACACTGGAATGATATGAAAATTATGTTTCCAAGGCAGGTTATGTTTCTGGCCTCTAACCTCTTCAGTTTATTTCAACTATTAGCTTTTAAATGTTTTCCTTAATTCTAATGAATGTACTTGATGTAAATTCAACAAAGTTTGTGCTTGCTGCACAGACTGTTCAAACCATTTTGAAATTGTCCAAATCACATTAACTTTTATCAAACATAATAATGTACTGTTTGTATCTTGGGAGCAGTGTAATTTTTGCTGTAATGCTAGAGACGTGCTGAGGAAATGCTCATCTCTCTATAGTTCAAGTCCACAAAAATTTAAGAAAACAATTCTCAGTTCAGGGACAATTTAAGTACTGCCATTAAATATCCCAAATCTCATTCACAACTTGCTTTTGTCAGTGAACCAACAGGTGAACACTATGAAAAATACCATATTTAAATTTCAGGTCCAGAGAGTAAATAGGTGTTTCTTTTGGCAAAGAACTTGGATTGAATTAGAAAAGAAAATGGTTATTTATTTATAAGAAAGGATAATTTCTGTGATAAAAATTTCATGTCACAGCTATCTAACACCAAAGAGGCAAGTAAGAAACTATTAAGCCTTTTTTACCATTATTTTTATTCTTCCCTGACTCCTGACTTTCTGCTTTTGGAGAAATAGTAGTTTTTGTTAGAGTAAAAAACCTTAAAAGAGACAGCTTGCAGAGCTTATTCTGATAAAGTTGTCTAGAAATCTCTTGAGGGAATGAGCTTCTGGTAAAATACCAGGTATTTCTCACTTCTGGCAGTTCTGGAAATGTTCTGAAAAAAGCTGTTCCTGAACTATTATGGAAATTACCATGGTGGAGCTGGAACACAGATATGCAAATACCTACATTTGAGTAAAAAAGTAGCTATGAAGAAGAACTGGCATTTTAGAATCTTCAGGGAGGATTCTCTGATTCTTATGAGGAAGTTAATAATGTCAAGGGAAGGGGGAGAAGTAGCCTCTCTGTTTCTTTCTGGAGGTATTTGCTTTTAAAATGAACAAAGCTGCCCTCACACAAAGGTCTGTTCAAGTGCCCACAGCAGGTTTGGTGGAGGAGAGGGAACATTGTGTGTGCATATTGCACTTCATACAGACACTGACTCCGTTAGCAGTGCTTTCCACAGCTACCATTTTAAAAAAAGCAAGTGCTAAATGGAGAAGTGAGGAAATGTGTACCCTGTCCCTTCTAGATGAAATTTGTCCTTTCGAGAATAAAGCAGGGCCCCAGTTCCACCAGGTATAGGCAACACTGAGGTGTGAATAAAGTAGTAGACTCCAACTTAGTATCACTGGAAGTAACTGTGACTAATTAATCTTGACCCATTTGTTTTAATTTGACCCAAAAGTCACACAGTTCTCTAATATGTTAAAGAAGGAAGAGATCAAGAGGATGAGGCCTACATTTGTAGTTACATTGGTAAAATGTGACATCATACTTTTAAATAAGGGGAAAATGGTGGAAGCTTGAGGGAGAGCTATCTGCATTATGGCCTCTGCAAGCAAAGCTGTGTAGAAAAACCAGTAAGCTGGTTGCAGCATCACAGTTGGAATAGATAATTTCCATGTGTGGTCCAGATAGACCAGGAAATGCTGTAAATGCATGATGACCATGAGCATTGACTCTGCTACTTACAGAATGCTTCAAGAGAAGCAATGGAATATGTTTGTGCTCCATCTTGCTCCAAATTCTGTGACTCTCAGCATCTCGCCATCTGACTTGGTCTGACTGGGGGATTGGACCCTTCAAATTCCTTTTGCTGCACTCACACAGGCTGTGAAGATGTACAGCATAGACCTGTGCTTGTTGGAGTTTGTCATGGGAGCTTTATTGACATTACAGTAATGCACAGGTCGGTCTCCATTCCCTGTTTGTCCTTCTGAGAGTCCTCAGGAGCTGAGGGAGCCATGTGCAGCCTTTTCCTCCTTCTCCTGGCCATGAGAGTCAGTTCCCGGGGTTTCCAGCTGTCTGCTCCCTCCATCCTCTCCTGGGGCTGGGCTTCTGTAGTGCCTCATTATGGTCAGGCTTTTTATCCTGAGCTGTATAAAAAAAATCCTGGAAGAGAAAAAGAACTTTTGATCAACAGTGGTAATTCTCCTTCAACGCACAAAGCTTTTTTTCTGTGTCCTTTCTTAGTGCCTTTGCTTTTTGTGTTTGAGGTGTTCATCAGTCTATTACCCAGTGCAGTTGATGAGGGGTTTGCTCCTTCTTGTGCTTGTTATTCATGAAGGTATGTCCTGAGAGAGAGTTGGGATGCCGAGTTAGGTTTGAACTTGCAGGTCTCCTGCACTTCAAATAAATGAGTTGTCACCAAGTCACAGGTGCTCACAGCAGGATGGTGAAAAATAATGCAAGTCTTGAGCATTCTGATGATATTTCTAGTGCTGTAATTGATTTAAAAAGATTTTTGCTCAGTTACCTCGTGAATATTCTTTGGACAGAGCCACTGGAGGATACCAGTATGTTGAGAATGCATTTTTTTCCAATTCATTTAAAAATTAATATTTGGTTGTCTCTGTATTTTGAGAGGGCCTCAAATGTCCTGTCACCAGATGTAAAATGTTGATGTTTGTCTTGTGAATTAAAAGTTAAAGGAGAAATGTGATTTATCTAATTGTTTTATGCTATGCATTGCTTTGGTTGGAAATGACAAAATCTATTCTTAATCTCGAACAGAATTTATTTTGTAAATGTAAGGTTACATGGCATCAAGGCAAAAAGCACTGGAAATAAACTGTATTGTTACATTTGTTTAGAGTTTGTCCCTCACTTTATGAGCAATTAATTTCTAATTCATTGAGTCAGTCTATAAATTATTGATAACAGAGGGCATAGAAAGGCTGGTAACATTGGATAGAACTTGGTATGGGAGTTAAAGGGAAAGTCTTCAATGACAGAAAATACTGTAGATTTGTGTCTCACACAACATTTTAATTTTTTTACTGTGTTCTGCCTCAGAATTGTATCTAGGTGAAAAAGAGATGGAAGACTTGAAAAAATGTCTTTTTGAGGTATAGTTGATAAATGGTGTTGTGCATAGTTTGGATGGCTGTGCTCTCTTACAGACAGTAGTGTTCCAGAAGCATTTAATACATCATGTAGATCAAGCCTTCAAGTAGTGTGGACTTTGTATTGTGCAGTGAATAATAGCTGCAGCTTGCTGGGGGAGCAGTTCAATGCAGGTCATGTATTTAGAGCACCTTGCACTTGAGAGCTGAGCTCAAAAGCTTAGCAGCAGACTTCCAGAAATCTGCTTGAGTGGCCTTGAACAATACTGAATCAAAACTCACAGCCCTTACTTTCAAAACAACTTTTTTACCCTACAAGGGCTCTATGCTTCTAAAAATAGAATGGAGCCAAAATCATCAAGATATTTATTGAATTGTCAGGCATCCCAAATTGTTCCATCCCTGCAAGTTATGGCTCCTGGGAGTATCATTAGAAGGATAGTCAGAGTCCTGACAGCTAAACATTGTATCTGATGTTTTCTGGAGAAGTCCTTCAAAACCTACAACTACACAGGAATAGTTACTCTTACAGATAAATTGATATAAATTCTACCCATGGAGCCTTCGAGGTCTGGAGCTGCCCGTGGTTCTTTATCCATTTGTTTTATCTTTGAAGTATCAGTTTGTGGCAGTGTCCAAGTCATTCTGGCTTTGGTTCGCCTAATATAGCTTGAATTGCAGGAAACAACTGCTTCTACAGAGTTAATTTGACAGAAACTGTCTAGACTTGTATTTTTTTATTATAGTTTGAAGATTAAAATGAGCAACTACATGCTTATTTCCCTTGTCTAATCATGTAATTACCTTGGTCTAATTTTGAAGGTGTCCAAGTGTATGGGAGAAAAGAAAATTTCAGAGTGCAAATCTGAGGACAGCACTAATGTTTTGATTTTAAAGACTAAAATACAGAGCATTTGCTCGTGGATCTTTGTGACTGCACTTTGTTTTTATAATGTAAAATTATTTGGCAGCAATGCACTTTGCCTAGTAAAGCTACTGAATTAAGAGAGAAGCTAACAGAAATGCTGTGTTCTTATTCAATGTCCTGGTCACAAAGCTGTGCTTTCCTTTTTGTGACAGCAGCCTTGAATATGGGAAGCGAAACCCAAACAAAACCTAATAATATTCAAGCTTGTTCTATCAGTATCCTATGACTTATGTACTTTAAATAGGGATAATAAATCCATTACCTTGATAATTAATTTGTTATTTTCTTAGTGTTTCAGTAGAATTTATCATTCCTGGGGGCTGAAGGCTCCATTTGAATAGATTTTATGAGAAAAGGTGATTTCATTGTAGTTCAGAATAAAGACTTGTTTCTCTCTGTATAAATAAAAATAATTTTTTGAAAGATAAAATTAATTCAATTACTTGAAAAAGTTATGAATCAGAAAAGGAATAATTTGATGTTTGCTGAGCATTTGAAATGTATTTTGAAAATAATTCTGAAAAGTGTTGTTGAGTAATCATCCAAGTAACAAGTTTGGACAAACAAGTGACAATGTATTGCAAATAGGGTATAACTTGATTATTGTTGCACAGGAACATAATTTGCAGCACGGATAAAATCTGATGTCCTTTTTCTGCAAATGATGTACAAACCTCTGTTGCCAGCAGGGATGTGTGAGCCATGGTGGGGGCAGGGCCTTGTGTTTTAGTGGGTGTGATGTTGCGTGGTGCTCCAGGTGGAATGCTCTCTGCTTGGGTAAAGAAGGCTGTGTTTGCAAATCTGTGATTGTTTCATCCAAGGAATACAGTATGGTCAGATTTCAGCTGAAGGTATAAAAAATATAAGGATCAGTTACACTTCACAATACATTCTAATTTATTTGTGTATGTTGGGGAGATGCTACACATTGCAGCACTATGAGGTGGAGCCTGGTAGCTGAAATCTGTGTGTGCACATCTAGACTTTTCAGACAAAGGCGATTTCTGTTTTAATAATTTATTTAATTTTTTTTTTCAGTTTAAAGCATGCTATGAGCACTGTTCATCTCGGTGCATTTTTTCCAAACCTGCATGTTTCTACAGTGGGGCTGCATAACTCATGTTTGGAGTGTTTAAATAGCAGCAATGCCATTGGGGATGCTTTGCTTGAATAGTCCAGGTAGTAATAACTGGGCTTGAGAGGGAGAAGGATTATGCATGAGGCTCGTATAGTAGACAGTTTTCCTTGTGGAGGTATGGTGCAATAAATTGAACAACCCAAAAGCAGGAAATTCTGTGGAACTTGTTCTATTTCTTTGTCTTGTCACTAACAGTTGATTATAATTACTGTTGTTAGCGAGTTACCTGCTGAGAATCAAACCAAGTGAGAGTTTTCTACCATTATAATTTGTAGAGCAAAGTTCTGATGCTGCTTTTGGTTGTGTCTAGACAGACTGCCTCAATCCTTCTCAGCCCCCAGTCTCCAGCCTGAGCTAAACTGCAGAGTGCTGTCTGGGTGCTTTTGAAATGTGCTATTCCAAAAGGCTGAATTTCATTAAATAGTAATAAAACTTGGCCTACTTAAATTAAAGGCATATCTCCTTTTTTCTTTAAGCAAACACCTGCTTTCAGGAGGATGTCTGAGGAATACAAAACTGTTACAAAGCTCGAATATGACTTTAGCCTCTCTTATTTTTTGTTGTTTTACCTGCTGTGACTGAGGCAATACCAGCTGTTGTTCTGGTTGACTCAATAGTCAGCAGGTCCAGTAGAGTTGCAGAACAAAAGTTTACTCTGTGGCTGGTAAAGAGTATAAGTATCCATCTTAAAACCAGCTGATGTTGTTAAAACAGGAGCCATTGGTAGAGAGCATTGAATGCTACTCATTAAGCCAAATCTTGCTCGGGAGGGTTGCTTCGTTGGGAAGATTGGTCCCAGCAGCATGTGCAGCACGGGGTTCCAGGTTTGGCTCCTGAGGATGATGATGTAAAGTAGGTGCCAAAGGATCTCTCATTACCGTGGAGCAGAGGGCTGCTGATGCTGGGCTGCCTGGCTTTTGCACTGCCAGCAGCCAGGAGGAGATGAGCCATCATCTCCTTGCTCATTTGTAATGTGAAGTGATTAAATATTCCCTGCTGGTTGTTAGTTTCCTGCCTAAGTAAGTGTGCTGGGCTTATTTCTTCCCAACTAGCCATGCATCCATTTCCACCTTCCTGAAACCTTTCACAGGTCCAGGGACAAATAAATCACTTCTGGTGTATTCCCAGGATAGTCTCAACTAAGAAAAGGATATCAACATGAAGGACAATTGCAGTGTTGAGCTGTCATCCAGTCCCCACAGGTAGCATGAAAAATTACAGCCAATAAAATAACATTTTTCAAAATGTGACACTACTCTTAAATTTTTCTTCTGCAATAAATGGGTTGTAGAGAGAATTGCTGTCCACTTGAGTACAAACTACTCTTCAAGCGCTCAATAATAGATTATAGATGAGTTGTATTATTAATTTCTACTGGAGTAAATGTTTGGCTTCAGCAGTCACTTTCAGGAGTTCAGACAGTAATTTTCTATGCTTTGTTATAATTTTAAAGATATTTCTTGTAATAAAAAAAAAAAAAGGAAAAAGTTCAAGGTTGAGCCAAAGCTGTCCAAAGCTGTGAAGTCTTGTGTTAAAACAAAAATAGATATCATAATTCAGCCTGTTATACTTTAGTAAAGGTCTGTGTGCAAATTTCCCATTGTTTAGAATGTTTCTTACAGGACCATAGCAGTTAAAAAGCTTACTGTGATTTTGAGTACCAGCCTAATGATTAAGAGGTAAGTTTGTCCTTATCCCAATTTTCTAGATCTTGAGAATATTAACGTAGTTTTAGTATGAGTTTTCTGTGATGTTGCTTAAAACTGGTTTAACAAAAATGCAAGCAAAGTGTATATCTGCAGTTCCTAGAATTTGAACATGACTGTTATTTATACACTATTTATGCATATGTATCCCCTGACAATTGGTACCAAGAGCATCATTAAATTTAAGGGATTTGTATTCCCACATGGAGAGGTGAAAAGACAATTCTGTGACGATCTGCTCTATAAATATTTCTACAGCAACCGGGTGAGAATTTTCTGTCCTACTGTATTTTATATTTTTCTTAATAGACTCCAACAGGCATCTGTTGTTGGTCATTCATATCTTTGTATTTTGGACATAGTTGCTTTTTTGTGCATGAATCAGGTGCTAAAGACTTTCCCGAAAAGGTTTTTGAAAAGACACTGACTCCTGTGAGAGTGGTACAGCCCTTCATGTGGAGGATATTCCAGCATTGTTTACTGTTATTAGCAGAGCCTGTGACTGTAACTCTGAATACATTACTTTGCCAGGCTTTCTGCTACACAAATGCCTATTCTTAATATCAGAAATAGAAATCAACCCAGAGAAAAAAATTCTGGATTGTTACTGTGTAGCTTAAGGTCTTTATGTAACAGAGTGATTTGTATCCAGTATAAGAGGTCTGAGTTAAGTGGAAACACACTGATGCCACTGGTTTGCTACTAAGTTTCTAAATAAATTGCTGTACTTCAGATATGACAATTATAGCTACTGAATACATGCTGCAGGTAACCCTTTAGAGCTTGCTCTCCTTCACTGGAGAGACAACCAAAACGAGAGTAGGAGAGCAAAGCCTGAAAGGATGAGGTGTGATGTTGAGCAGGGCACTGGAATGGATTGTAGTGTTCAGCAAACTGAGAACGTACCTAGGAATGGTTAATGTCTCCAAACTAAGTATTTCGAGCTCCTGTACAGACAAAAAGCAGTTACAGCATTTTAGAAGCATATTTACATATAAACAGCTTTTTTCAATTGATTTAAGGAACCTAGAAATATTTTCTCTTTCCCCCACTCCCATCTTTCAACTGCAGTTCTTTTTTCTGAGATTTGTTTTGTACTCAGAGTAGAAAATGCAGTGGTTGGGGGTTTTATTTTAGAGCCATTTTCATTATTTTAGCCTTATAAATGTGTTATGCTGCTGTTATTAGGAAATGTGATATGTCAGTTGACAACAATTAGGGCTTTATCTGTGTGTGGTACTGCAAGATACCTATTTATAAAGGTGAATAATGCAAGAGGGCTAATGATGATGGACTTCAGTTCTGGTTTAAGGTAGAAACTAACACAATTCTGTGTTGGCTTCAGCTTCCTCTTGTCTCTGACAAGTTGAGCCATTAAATCAAAATGCACCGATTTTGGAGCTATGAAGTAGGATATCCTTGAGGCTGTTGAGGACTCTTGTGTGCTGTTTCTCATGAGTTTGGCTCAATGCTGTGAAGAGACAGCAACGCGTGTGTACACCTGTGCATGTGCCAGAGAAGTCCAGGAGATAAATGGGATTTGCAACATCTTTGGATTAAAGGCAGTTTAAGAATCTGTGCTGCCAGGGCCAGGTGTTTATTTAGTGCAGGTTTTATTTAGTTCTTTGTAAATGCTTACAAAGAATGGCTGTAAAAGCAAATTGGTGCAAAAGATGGTGACTTTTTGCAGGTTCCTTGTGTCAAAGCCCTTTGAATTTCTCACTTGGTAGTTTGTGTTTATTATCTTTTCTTCACACAACATAACTTAAATAGGTGAGCACAGGAGTTCACATTTTAACAAATCTCGGGCAGTTTTGAAGGCAATGTGAGCTGTTGCAGCTTGTTGACCAACATGTACCCCAGATGCAAGCTGACACACAGGTCTGGTAAAGGTCCAGAACTTTCCCTGGCACCCATTTTGCTGAATAGACATGATTTCGCTTTAACATCGCTACCATGTGTGCAGGATTTAGAAGGAATGCTGGTCTTTTGTTCATACCTGTGATGGATTAAGGTTGCAGTATGGGCAAACCATCCTCTCAGCATCTTAGTCCAGAAATCAGCTACAGACATAAACTGATCAGGAGTTATGTGGCCTTCAGCTAATTCTTTATAGGTATATGCCTTAGTAGGAACACAAAGATTTGCTTTCATCTTTTGTGTTAAAAATCTCTTAAACACATTTGCTAGAGGTTGTGAAGCACACTCAGAGGCACTTTCCATAGGTAAGCTGATGTGCAGGGATGTGTGCAAACTTACTAAATACCATCAACAAGTTTATTGCTGGAGAAGTCTTCATTCCTCTCAATGAGTGAAAGGCAGGACAGAAAATGAAAGCCAGTTGAGGATCCTGCAGTTAAAGACGTCAGAATGAAAGCCAAAGCATGCTGTGCATTTCTTGTAATGCTGTAAACAATCTGAATGTGATGTTATCACCACTTGTTTCAGGCAGTGTTATTTCGTGTGTGATGAAAATACTTTGGAGGACTCATTAAGGAATAAGAGGCACGCTGAGTTTATAAGGCAGGTGTATGAAATGGATAAACTGTGATGCAACCCAGGTTTTTGTTGGATAGAATAGATTACTTTGGAAGCTCTGGAAATTCCTCCATGAAAATTGCTCCTGTTGAGTATGTGAGTGGAAGTGTGTTGGGACATATGGTTGAAGGCACTTTGTAATGGTTTCAAGACTTCAGCCAGTCCTTGCAAGAGCAGAGAATGGCAACTGAACCGGAATACATGATATCACTTGTAACACCCTTTTTTTTTTTCCCCCTCTTTTTTTTCTTTTTTTGACCATGAAAAAGCTTGACACTTTTAACAAAGGACCTTCTCTATGAAGGGTTGTTACTGTATTGGAAATAGAGAGTGAGGGAAGGCAAAAGAAATAGCACCAAGGACTGGTGCCTGTCCTTGTGCCTGTACCCTGAGCACAAGTCATTCAACTCCAGTGAAAAGCACTATCAGTTTCTGCAAGCTGGGAAACAAGACAACCTGACTTAGTGTATTAGTTCAAGTGGGCTGCTCTCATGAGCATAGTTCAGACGCTCTAAGGATGTCAGAAATCTCAGTGACTCTCCTTATTTTTTTTTAAACTGCCTCTGATTATTCACAAAGTTAAACCAAATAGTTAAGTAGTTAGGTAATGAAGACATACACTTGTTCCTTTATTAAATCATAAATATCCCAGTAAATTGCTTTATATAAGTAGATTGATACAGTCACCTTGAGTATGAAAATGCTTTTTGCATTTTGATAGTTGATGTTTTTCCCAGCTACTCTTTCCATCACATACCTTGGGAAATGAGAAGAACATACTGCCTGTGCACGTAATGCATTTGGCAACCTGTTCCTGTTTACCAGTACAGTAACTTAATGGAGAGTCAGAGAAAGTCTCATTAAAATAATGCTGAGTGACCTTTGAGAATTGGCACATTTTGCTTTATATGCTTCTCTTGGTAAGATATTCTAGGATGGCACAGATTAATCTAAAATGTATTGTTATGCATATATTTAAGTGCTCAGATTATTGGAGTAGAATATTTTGAATAAAAACTCAGGGTTTTAATTCATATATTTTCTATTGGGTGGAAAAAAAGGGTGAGCATGTAAAATAACCTATTTGGTTTTATTTTCCTATAGCATAGTTGTGAAATTTTGTGGTAATAGTCTGCAGGTAGGGTAAGTGTTCTGAATTTTCATTCGTAGCTGTTCTGTGATACAAATATATATATGTGTGTCTTAAATACAGTTACTGTGCTTGTGCAATAACCATTGGCTTTAGGGAACTGCTGTTTATCTTCTCAGAAAACATGAAAGGAGAAAGAGGAGTTCATAAAGCATTGTTGTTTTCTTTTGATACAACTTGCTCCGGGGAGTAGAGAGGAATGTGGAAAACAGGTGTCTCCCAGATTTCAGCAGACATTCTCGTTATATTCTCTTGGCTCAACAGATGAGTTCCAGATATCCATAAAGCTTAAATCTGTGATCTAGCTCAGAAAGGCCATTGCACTGAATATTCTGTGCAGATTGAATCTGAACATAACAATGTGAGAGGATGTTTAGATATACTGGGGGTTTTTTGCATTGGAGGGGTTAAATATTCCAGTACTGGGTGGTTCTTTATTTAAAGTCTTCTGCAGGTTTTTCATGCGTGATATAGTGGGAATGGGAGTAGTGGAGGAGGAGATGGACTCCTTTGAAAGAAATAGAGGAATTCTCTGAGAATTGCCTTCTAGATGGGCTTTAGAGTTCCTGCCATCTTTTTATTATACCCTAGAGTAATCTGACTGTATATGAAGCATTTAATCCGTGTACACCATAGAGAGAAAGAGAGGACTGGAAGCAAATCAGCAGCAGAAATGTCAGTTCATTGACAGCCCATCAGTAAAATGTGTGGTGTGAGTTCTGGTTTGGATTGAAAATATTGGTTTCATTCCTCAGATAGGAGACTATTGTATCTCCAGTCCAAACTGAGCAATGTAGAGTTGTTCCTGTGTTTATTGTGTTTTGCTGCAAGTATGGAATGCATAGGGATCTCCCAAGAATGTTGCTGCAGCACAGGTGCAGTCCTGGCCAAGCACTAGGTAAAAATGAACCACGTGCACAACCCCTGTTGATATCCTAAATCCCAGGGCATGGAGCCTCCTTCCAGCAGTTCTCTTCCAATAAAGCTGTGCCCCTCGAGGGCAGCAGTTTGGAGCGCTGTGAGCTGCTTATTGCCAGCCTCTGCAGGAGGAGGAGGAGGGATCTGTTTGACACTTCCAGTCTGTCCAGATGCAGCGCTTGTTCCCCACATCCTTGGGCATGCCCCTTACTGAGAGGCTTTAAGCACAAATTTAAAGGCTGTAAGGAACTGCCACGCTTGCCAAAAATGCTACCATTTCAAACTGCTGTGTAAAACACCAGTGTTCAGCAGCAGGCTGTTGAATCATGTGCTGCTGCATGCAATGGAAAAAACAAATCAGTGCAGTGCAAATCCCATATATCTTCAGGATTTGATTTTGTCAAAATCAAATTATGTCAAAATTGTAGCATTTTTGGTTTTAGTCAAAAGAGTTTATTGGGCTGTACTTTTGGTTAGTCTGATGTTTCACTTCAAAAGTAAGTGCTCCCCACATCACTGATTTTGGGTTATGCATTTAATGATTAAACATTTACTTAATAATATTGTTACATGTTCCATGAATTGCTTTTGGGAGAAAGTATTTGTGGGTGTGAGAAGTATGTGGGTGCTTCTGTGTGTGAGGTCAAGATTGCTACTGAGATTACTTACATCAATTGCATATGGATGTCGTGCATGCAAAGCTAAAATGTGGGGGTGTGTGACAGTTAAAAATCTGTCTGCTTTCAGAGGCTGATAGCTGCATTCAGCAAAAACCACTGGTTTCTGGTCCTCTGGGCAGTGTGGAAATTGCATCTGAGCTTAGTTTTTCCATGGGTTTATTTCTTTATTTGGGACTTAGTTCGACTCCAAAATTTTAACATACCCCAAGACAGCCCCAGTTTTCTTCGTGCAATACCTAAAGGTTTGCATGGTTCCGTAAATCAGCTCAAAGGTGACCCAAAACAAAAAGTTTGACACAGTTCAGGTTGTGGTGAATATCTGGGACTTCAGCTTTATCATGATGCCTACAACCAAAGAAAAGTAGAATGGTTACAGATGTCAGAGAGTTTCACTAAATTCCGGGTTGAATTCATTTAAATTGATTGCTACTCTCTGCTTGTAACACAGCCTTGTCCTGTACGTAGTGTGCTTGATTCTCATTAGACCTCATTGAAGGGGAAGCTTTGACTCTTGCCATAGTTAAATAATCAGAGTCCAACAGATTGGTTCACATTAAAACATAGATTTCACCTCCTTAAACTGAAATGCTGCAGAGGCACCACCAGATTGCCACCAGAATGCCAGCTCAGCACTCACAATCAAGGAAATGAATGGTTAGTGGCCTTAAATATTTTACCCAATTCCCTTTTGTCCTGCTAGTTACTTCAAACATGATTATAATTTTATTTTTACTCATTATTACTGAGAAGCTGGTGAAAATTTTACAGGGAAATCGTTGTAGCTGGTTTTAACTCATCCAGTTAGAATTGTAGGCTTTTGTAGAGTGTGGAGATGTCTCATATTTTGTGACTTTTCTTTACAGAAACTAAAGAAACCCAAGTGAAAAGGCTGAAGTTGTGCCATACTTAAGATCATTGGGTTTATGTTGAATGGGCTGAGACTACTTTCGGTGCCAGACCTGCAGTGTGTTCTGAGCGAGGCTGAGAGCACCTAACCTTTAGCGCTGAAGCTGGTGGCCAGGGTCATGGTGTATAATGACCTTTTGGTCTAAAGTAGAGCAGAGATGTTGGTTCTGGGTGGTTTCATTTGGGGGTTTTATTCTTTGCAATGTTTGCTGTTTTGGGGTTGACATTTTTTAAATGGCAAGAGCAATTTTGGGGTTCACTTTCACTCCCCCTGTCAGTCACTGTGTTAGTAATGTGATAATGTCAGCTAACACTGATATTATAAGTGAACTTGTTGCCAAGATGGTTGTAAAGATTTATATCTTGTTGCAGATGTATGGAAATAAATGCTTGGTTTAACCATCAGCAGTTACTTTAACGAATGAGCCCTGGTGTTGTGCAGCTCTTACACGTGTCTCAGATGTAAGCTCTAATGATTTCCTTATTAGATATGTTGTCTATTCAGATTATCATTTGCTTTTGCCCTTTTGAGGTTTTTAGTCTTTTCTACTGTTTTTTGGATTTCGTTGTACTTAGAATTTTTAAACCCACAAATTATCCGGTGTTTATCAACCCTCATTACTTTTCTGCAGCTCCCTGCTCTGCCCTCCCCCTGTCCCAACTGGCGGGGAAAAATACCATTTTTGTTCTGGTGATTCGTTTCAGGCTTATGGATAAATATTTGTAGTGAAAAAAAAATGAGTAAGAGGTTGCTGATGATGCAGCTTTTGTCAGTTCCCTGAATACAGTAAGGAACAGAAGTAAAAACACTCATGGTGGTATAACTGCCTCTGCGCTACAGTTTCTGATGGTACAGTGGATAAAGAAAAAGGGGGAAAAAAATTGCACCTCTAACCAGCAATGCTCTATGGGCAAAAGCTGCTCAAGTCAGGCTGGACTCATTCGGGAATAGGTGTAGTAGAAACCTTGCAGTATTAGTCATTCTTCAGCTCTTTCAACCTAAATTGAATAACATGAAAGTAGCAGAGTATTTCCCCTTACTCATGATGTAAATCTCGATGGAACAGCTTATGAGAATTTTACATCATAGATACAGAGCACTTTGGTCAAATCAAAACATAAATCTTTTTCCTCATTTCCAAACTAATCTATGCCATGGGATAGCTATGATTTCTTCAGCTCTCTTGCAAACCTCTTTCAGTTTAGAGCTGTTTGTCTGTAAGGACATCAGAGGGCTGCACATGAACCACATAACCCCTGAGTTTTTGCTTGTCCTGGGACGTGCTTTCCACAGGGTGCTAATGGCCCTTCCAATATTGCTTTGCTGCTGCCCAGCGCAGGGTAGGTGTGGGTGACAGTTTTTATCACAGAGCCCCATAATAATTAAATCTATGGCCATTTTGTTTTGTGGTTGTGGGAAAAAAAATATTGGAAGGGATGAATGTTTCAAAACTGTCATAATTGATTAATATTTTCACCCCTTTATCTGTTCTGTTGCAATTGCAAACTGATTCATAAAAGACAGGAACTCAGATACTGACAAAGAACAGATCCCATCTGGATTTTCTGAAGTGCTTTGCAGTCAGGAGGTGGCACAGGCACAATCCTGGTTATATTTTCAACAGTACATGAGTAGATCACATTAAAGTTCTTGCTTCCAAAATGTGGTCTTGTACTTGAAGCCAAGAATTAGGGCATTTAAAGCCATTACAGACTGAAGGCAAATACTGATCTAAAATTATACTTTTGACATTGACAAATTATTACTTAACTACTTAACCGAATATTTCTGCTGTTTTGATTCAGCTGATTCTCACTGCCCATACATGATTATAGTTAAAAGGGTCTTCTGTTGTTTTCTGAGCCTGCCTGGTTCCTGCAATGCTTATTAGTTGCAGGGAAAGAAAAACCAAACAAAACCCAAAGGAAACAAAAGCCCCCAGCCTATCTGGTCAGCTTTTCAGCCACAAACAGTTCAAGAAAATCTTACCTTCATGGTGTGTGCAGTATACTCATGTATCCTTGATGAGTGACAGTCATGCTCTCCCTAAAGCTGTCAATCTATAGCTACATGGGAGTTTTAACTACAGCAGAAACAAAGTTTAAGCAACCTTATTTTAGCATTTCAAATGAATAAAATGTATGTGTGGTGAAATCTAAAATCAGCTTTTCAGGTTGCTTGCTTTTTTTCCACATTATGCCAAGATGCAGATGCAGCTCATTAGTCTTACCAGCGTTGCAGAGTCCTGCAATCAGTTGTGCAGCCCTGCAGAACAGCACTAAACTCTTAAGTATTATTTTATTTGTGTTGGAAGACATTTTGGGGGTGCAGGGCAAAGAGCCCTTCATTTTCCCCCATTACTTAGATGCCAGTATCATTGTGCTAGAAATCTGGTAGAAACAGCTAAGCTTTCACAAAGATGTATCTGAAAAAACTGTTTGTCTGACCATGTTCTTACCAGTTTCATTATGACATTTGGTTTGTGGTTTTAGGGTCTCATACCAAACAGCAAATATAGGAGCTTTGCATATTTTTTCTGTATTCGATACCTGCTGTATCTGTTGTCTCACTTGGAAATTTCTTCAAAGGCAAAAAAAAAAAAAAATTTAAAAGAGTAAAAAATTAGAAGTTAATATTCCTCACAATTAGCTTATGCAACAAACTTTTTAAACTCAGTTTTGAAATATTGCTTTGTTTGGGGTTTTTTTGAAGGAATGCCTCTCCTAGTAATCTGATAGGTAGAGTTGGAAGGACCTTGTGCCTGTTTATGTGCATTATGGCATTTCGGTGGAAGCGCAGAGAAGTGTAAACCTAAACCCCTCCTTTAAGAGCAGTTTACATAGGGGAGATGATGCTGATACTCTAATCACTGCTTGTGTAGGATATAATGGAGATTAAATGATGGCAACGTGCAAAAGCTCAGGGAATTCCGAAGGCTTGTGTAGGAAACAGGAATGCTGCTGTTTTTCCTGGATTCAGGTAATCCCTGCAATGCCGAGGCTGCAGTTGTTGGGGTAGCAGTTGGAGGGAGCTTTGTGCCGTTCCCCTTAGGCTCGCCCTGCCCGGGGCCGCGGGAGCTGTGTTACCGCAAGGCTCGCAAAAATCGGTTTGTGCGTTTGCAGAGCTCTCCTGGGGCTCCTGGTGATCCTTACGATACCACCAGCAGGTTTTGTGAGGGTAATGATTTAACACTTGAAGCAAATAAAACAGTCTCATTTAGCAGTTTGCCTCCCCCCACACGTGAAGTCAGTAGAAAAGCAAGGTTTAAATCCCACCAGTTTATAAACACACTCCACCTTTGCTTTGCTGCTTCCCCCCCCCCGCCAAACTATTGTCTTACAGAAAGAATTTCACCTGCATTTTTCCTCACGTAATGAAGTCAGCAGAGTTGAATTGCTTACCAAGCCTTAAAAATTTCCTCAGAACATGAAATGTTTCACAAAAGCTGTTTGTTTCTGAGTGGTAATGTTCCTTCCATCTAATGTATTCCAGCTTTTTTATATATCAAGACCAAGCTTGTAGTGTGGCAAGCACTAGAGACATACAAAAAAGGAAGCTCATTTTTTATAGAAATTGGTATTAAATATACTGGGTATCTTGGAAAAGACAGTAATTTTGTCCCGACTTGAGGGAAGGAGCAGGAAGAAGTGCTTGTACTCATGTGCTGACTAGTGCTTAGTGTGTGGTGATACCTCTGTGATGATTGCATTGATGTTCCTGTATTTTACCCATTGAATCATACATGCAAGTAACTATCTGATTGATACTCCATAAATTATAGCCTGTTTTTAGAGTTGATAAAATGTGCATTGAATGCAGCTGATTCACACACATGGGGGAAAACCAGTTTTCTGGGTGGTGGGTTTGGCTTTTGGGTTTAGGTTTTTTGGTTTGGATTTAATCTTTCACATTAATAGCGGTTGAAACCAGACTTCTTGTAATAATGGTCATTTAATTGATAGTGAGAGTTTCCCGTTCTGTTAGAGATGTGTGGTGCTTCACTTGTTGCTTTTGTTGATGAAGATAAAAGCATTAAAGAAGCTGTGACATTTAGCCTCTTTTTGAACAGATGAGGATCCTAGCAAATCACAGTTCGCTCACAACACAAGAAAAAATGTTAATGAACTGAAATTTCCATGCCATTAGTGTTATTGAATTCCACTTTTAGAGTCAAATTGGGGATAACAGAATTTTGGCAGCTTGGTGGTTGTCTGTTTTCAGTCAAAAGCAGTTAGAGGAACTCAGTTGTACACTCCTGGTTTTTTCTTCTACTGCTGTGTAAAAAGCAAAAGATGCAGCAATTCTCAAATATTCTGATCAGCAAATAACTGCACAATTACGCTGGAAGTGATTTGTCTTATGATTTCCCACTATTTCTTGATGGTAGGAAAACTGGGAAGCAGGCATATACCAGAAAGTGAGTAAGAGCGTACCACTGCATTTAAGTTTTGAAAGACTTTATTTCTATTTTAAATTTACTTGTAGAGCTGAATGAAGTCTTTGTGTCAGTTCTCATTTTACCGGAACATGTTTTTCACTCTGCTTGTCACAGTGAAAACTGAAAGTTAACGTTTCTTTTCAAAGGTGGCACTCTTACAAAGGCTGTGACTGGGGTCTGTTGACTAAGATGAAGGCGCTAACCCATAAATTCAGTGCTCACACCAGTCTGGCTAGAAGTATTTTGATTGTGAGGATGACGAGCAAAGGATCTGAGTTCAGGTAAAACTCAGATGCTCAAAAGTAAAACTCAGATGCTCAAGTATCCCTTTTTATTAGCCTTTGCTTCCATGGAGAATTTTTGATGACTGTCTTGTACCATGTTCAAAAACTTTTTAAGGGCAACATGAAAGACAAACTGAAATACTCATGTGTTTAAAATACTAGGATTTCTAATATGTTTAAGGTTTTGAAGCTTTAGATTTGTATTTTCTGATATTTTTATTTAATGAGTTAAGAATATGAAACTTAGTATCTGCTAAGGTAGCATAAAAATTTCATTAGCAGTCCTAAACCATATCTGGTTTTCCCGCTGTAAGTAACAGTGCCAACCTCCTTCATTTCTTGGCAGCAAGTATCTAAAGGTAGTATCAGAATTGAGGAGTTTTTTCTCTATGTCTCCCTGCCAGAGAAGAAACAAAAATGCTTTTCACCTGTTTCCTGGTGTTCCTTAAACTGCCAACAGATCTTAAAGTTTCTTTAAGGCAGAAGCCAAGCCATAAAAGCTGCTGGGTGTTTTTCATTATGCATATCAGATAGATGTGAGTGGATAAATTTTGTTTCCTTCTCTCCATACTTTTGGCTTGTGATCCCAGACTGCTTTTCAAACACAAAACCACCAGCAGTAGGTTGATAGGTAGTACAGCCTAGGACCCAAACTCAAATACGTGTACAAGGTAGAGAAATGTGTGAACTCTGTCAAAGCTTGAAATGGGCTTTGCAGTGCCATAAAGACACACAAATCAGCTTTTTCTTACCTTTGTTATCTGCAAAGTCTAAGGTCAGTAACAAATCAGTTGACATTTGGTAAGCTTCTTGGCTCCCTATTATTTTTGGGTATTAATCCTCCTTTGTTTTTCTTTGAATTTTTGGAACTGTTGAAAGTTCTGGTTGGGTGGGTTTAGGTTTTTTGGGGAGGGAGGAGTTTGAATTGGATGATCCCATAAAGGTGTTTTTCTTTGGGCTCAGAAAATGTAAGAAGATAAAATCAACTTAAGAATAGCACCTCTCCTTCCCCCTTTAAAGACTGGCTTTCAGTTATATTTACTAGTTGGATTGAACAATTTCCTGAAGTAGGCAATCTTACATTCTACACTTTCTGTTTTGATGATGGACTGCATGTTTTCTTTTGTTTGTTTGCTGCCTGGCACTATGGATACAAACAGTAATCAGTTGAAAACAATTTTAAAACGGAACAATGTCACACATTTAAGAAAGTGTCATAAAAGGAGGAAAGACAACCTGCTTTTGATTCAGTACAGTAAAGAACCTTCTGAAATCTCTGTCTGGATGCTGTACAGTAGCCCACTCTGAAGAGGGAGTCTGTCATGGTTAACCCTGCCAGAACTGTGGGCTGCTGACAAGGAGAACATGTTGCAGTGGCAACTCTGCCATCCAGCAAGAATGAAATATGCTCAGTTTCCGTCCCCACGGTTGGCTTTATGCCTGTGCCTTGGACAGCTTTTTGAAATCTGTGGAGAAGTCCTGTTGCTTATTCAGAATTTCTGTTGAACATTTGTGACTGATTTCATTGGGGTAAGTAGATTGTGGAAGTGAACAAGGATTTCTTTGACCTGTTCATTAAGCTATTGAGAAGTCCCTAAAATTGTAAAGCAATCCAGTTGACTGAGATCCGGCCCTAGGCATTGTGCTTCCAGACACTCTATTTCTGCATGGGATCCAGCCCACACTGAGAAGGAGGGAAGCTGCTTGCACTTTCCTTCTGCCCCCCTTGTTCTTAAGCGTTTTGGCTCTAAATCCACAAGTAACTTATTAATTAAATCATAACTGCAGGATTCA
The DNA here is from genome assembly GCA_026261815.1 of Monarcha castaneiventris obscurior. Taxonomy (NCBI): domain Eukaryota; kingdom Metazoa; phylum Chordata; class Aves; order Passeriformes; family Monarchidae; genus Monarcha; species Monarcha castaneiventris. The sequence goes on along the minus strand of JAMPIT010000434.1, from coordinate 16,116,795 downwards.
GCTTTGTGCATTTGAAAGCCTGGGCTTCATTCTCAAGGTGTTAATGTAAATTGAAAGCTCTTCCATAAACTGAAAGATTCATAGTCTGCAAAGTCTGGGATGTAAAACTCCTGAATTTGATCTCCATGTAGTTATTTAGTAACTCTTTCTTTAACTAGGCTCCCTAGAAGTATTCTATATTCTTAATGCAGTCTGACATCTAGAACAGTTACTCTTAGTGGAACAATTGACGTGTTACCACAGCTGAAATCCGTAAGTCAATATATTCAGGATCAAATGTGCTTTGCTTTTGTGGCTGTTTACTTTAGCTAGCTGAAATTGATTAGCTGGCATCTGGAGATACAGGAAGGCCGTTGCAGTTGTAGCTTCTGTACATCTTCTTTGGGGTTTTTAGCTCATTTGTCTTTTTATAATATAAATTGAGGATTGTGAGGTGGCTTTTAGGGTCAGTGAAGCAGTAAGTGTCATTCTATTTTCAGCTCTTAAATCTGAGTGTGTGACTAGTTCCTTGAATTCAGGGGGGCTGTTTGTAGCTCTTTTGCTACTTTTGCTCTTCTGCTGCTTTAGTAGTTGAGGCCAAGTAGCCCAGATCTTGCAGAAACCAGCTCCTACGATTTGGAGTTTCTAGCCTGGGCTTGGTTCTGTTTGCATTCACACTGGCATGATTCCAGTGAAAAAATCAGAATTGTATAGGAATCAAACAAACCTTTCCCCTTGCCCCCAGCTTTCATCTCAACTACCTCTAATCTGTACTCTTAATAAGAAGTCAGTATTATTCTTTTTGTAATGGCTGAGTGACTCAGTTGTATTAAATCACTGTGGGCTGACAAATCCACATGCAAAATCTAATTAAATATTTTGTGTCTGATTCTGATTGTACTTACATGATGTGGATCTGACTCCATGGAGATGCATTAACTTACTCTGGTTTTATGAGGCCAGAGACTGTGGCCCATTGTCTGAGAGAATGGAGTGCTGGTGGGAGAGAGAGAGAGCCTGTACTTCCAGATTCCTGGGTGTTGGTCCTGGCTAAGCCACTGGTCTGGTATTGGAGAAGTCTACTCACTGCTTCTCCTCTATAAAGCAAGGATGAGCACATACTAAAACCTTAGAGAAATGTGGGCTTTAATGAATGCTGTTTGATCTGTGGCTTGAAAGCATTGTAAGCGTTAAATGACTTAACATTCAAGTCTAGAATAATGCTTGCACTTGTGGTATAACTGAAGAAAAGATGGTACTGTTCTTAAAAAAGTTGTCATCGCTGTGCCAGGAAAGTATCAGCCAGTTTTCAATAAATTACATCCTTCTCAATGGGGAGCAGGAGTAAAGCAAAGAGAAAATTTCTACTTCATGTTAATTCTTCCTTTAGTGTTTATGTGAATGAGGTTTAGTGTCAAGAGTTGTCAAAAATTAAAACCTTTTTTTAAAACTTTCAGCATAATGCAACCAAAGAACTTGCTGGTTTGGAACATGTAGCTGGTTTAGGATTTTGAAAACCTGTGTATCGTATCCAGGTCAGTGTTAGGGGTTAACAAACCAGAGCCCCTCACTAATTTGGGTTGTAATTTTCACCACTATAGCTGGGAGTTTGCTCTGCTTTGTCTCCTAGTACAAGTCTAGAGAGAATTCCTTTCCTGGCTTTCCTTTTGAGAGCTTGGGTGTTGGAGGGGGAGGAATTCAACAAATCTCCAGGTAGTCCTGATGTCATGCTCAGTATTCTGCTGTTATTTCCACTTGTCAGGCACTGTTTGAGTTGCACGATTTGGAATGTTAAGCATCTGCTTTGTAAGTGTGTAGACATCAGGATCAGTACAGATTCGTTTATTGGGATAAATTCTGCCTCTTCAGATTTGCATGTGAATTGAGGGGCAGACAGAAGTTTATACTTTCTGCAAGAATTATAGGGATAGCTCTTAGAGTAAGCAACAAATAGTAATAAAAAACAAAGAGTTAAATGTAATATTTAGACAATTCTACAGAAAACTACTCACTTGCTCAATTATGTGTAATGAACAAAAGTCTTAAAAATGCATCAGTATCACAGTCTTTTCCTACAGAATAAGCAAATGACATTGATGCCATTGCATTTCCTTACTGCTGTGTATTTTAATAATCCAGCTATGATAATAGCTGACAAAATAATAAACATAATTGTAATGGTGTCCTCATTAGATCATATTTACAACACGGGGATATTTGTGTGTTTGATCAGTCCCCGTTTCATAGAAGTTGCAGTATTTTTCGTATTTACCTTTCTAGAAATCCCGTCCCCTGTGCACCGATGGGCTCAGACACTGTTGTCACTGCTTATGCTCAAGTCTCTGTAGTGCTTTTCTTAATCAGAGGGGCCAGCCTCTGTGGTACTGCTCAGTGCAATGTGGTCTGCCAGCAGAGAGGTGCTTGGGTGTGGTTTTGTACAAATTGCTGGATGCCAGAGTTCCTCACTGCTCTTTCAGTAGCGACATGATGAGCAGGAAGCTGTATATAACCTGAGAACGTTACAACTTGATCAGGCAGTTTGCTGTAAAAGCAAGCTGCAGGAAGACTAATGTGTTAATCTGTTTTGCCAGCCTGTGGGAAACCAAAATAAGGGGGTTGGATATTCCATGTAAGATTTTCCGTATAATCCAGGAAAATGTGTGCTCTTACTGTGCTGGAAAACCAGAGATATTTTTCACCTTTCATGTTAACTTATCACCAGTATAAACCATCGCATGGCAGGGTGCTGGTGGTGTTTGCTTTTATTAGCAGAACCCCCTCCTTTGGTTAGGGCAGGTTTCCCAAATGCTCACTCTGATTGTCAGCCGAGGTTATATCTGGCTTCTGTAAAAATGGCTTAATGCTCATTGCAAGCACTTGGATCTTAATGGCTTCTTCAGCTCATCAGCCTCTCACCAAGTGCCATGGAAAAGGATGGTTCAGACACTGAAGAGAAGGAGCAGAGTCAAGAAAACAGAGAGATTTTATTTTCATCCTGGTCTGTATGCAAAGTCAGTTGCTGTATGAACTGCAGTAGAGGGTAATCAGAAGGGGAAGCAAACAATTGCTTTGGCTTTGAACTTGATGTTAAATGAAGTAAAATCATCTAAGTTAGAGTGTTGAATACTGTATTATTTAAATTATTATTACTTTGGAAGGCTAAATGTATGATTCTGTCATTCCATTGCTTCCTGAAGCTCACCATCCTTTGAGGTGTTGAGCATTAAATTAAAAATGAAGTGTCTCCCCAGCTGGGGCATCTGTAGCCAGCAGAGAGTACAAACTGACAAGGAGGCCTTATAGAATGGTATAGAACCACAGAAGACAAAGTCAGCGACTGAAGAAAATACCTCTGTGCCAGGACATTCTGTAAATTTCTCTGGAGAAATCCTACAACCCTTCAAGAAAGTTGACCTCATTTGCATGTTTTGATTAGATTGCTGTCAGGCTTCTTCTGACTTCCTACAAAGAAAAGTAGTTTTCTGAACAAGTCCCAGGACTTCTTTAAGTTGCAATATATTCCTTATAAATAACTTTATAACTGAAGAGAAATATTTTTGTGTACTGTGTCTAAATCTCTAGGGGAAACATCTTTTATCCTAAAGAAGAATGCTCCCCATCTATATTCTATCTTCCACTTTAGTGAAGGGATCATCAGTCTCCCAAGTAAATTCCTGAAGTATTTATTAGTTAACTCAGCCTCTGGTATTGTCACAGCTGGGAAGCTGTTTCTTTAAAGGGCTGTAAATAAAAGCATAACTTGGGGGCATATTTCAGAGAGATACAAAACTGTATGACAACTGTACAACTGTACGTTGTGGGAGTGTCTTTAAAAAGTGGGGGGGTGAGGGGGGGGTAAGAAAGAAAGACTCTTATGCCCCTTCCCTTCCTCCAAATAAGAGGAAATTCTAGAGGTAGAACAATTAAGTTTGAAACTACTGATATTTTTAGGTACAAGATAATGACCTACACAGCAGAGTTAAGCCAGTGTGAGGACTGCAGTGTTCACTGCCCTTAATAGGCATGTGAGTGTCTTGAATAAGGATTAGGAGAATGTGGGCATGAAAATACTTAAAACCTACAGAAGCCCAAAGAGAAAAAGACAAATTGTATTTTCTTAATTTTTCATTACTTGTAATTGCCTCTTGAAAATATCCTGTTAACATGGAAAGTCTTGTGTTTGCAAAGAGTGTTTGCTCCTGGTCACCTGCATTATTTTGGTTAGGGAAGATGAATTTATGAAAACATAATGAGCTAGGCACTATTTTCAGCTTGATGGGTATTTCCCTAAGTACCTTATAAATAGAGAAGGAAATGGTGGAAAATTTAGACTTCTGACAGCATTGACTTTTCTAAGAAAAAGGAAAGTATTCCAAGCAGTATTTCATCAACCAAAATGCGTGTTAAAGATGCTTTGGCTGTACCCCAGGCTCTTTAGAAATGAGCCGTAGAATCATAGTTGAAATACTTGTGCAAATGAAGGCAAACTAATTATGCTGCTTTCCACTCTTGTTAAAAGGTGCTATGGTTTATTTAGGTCTTCTGCCGTATAAAGGTGGAAATCATATGGAATATAGAGTGGTTTTGTCTTCTACTTCCTGAGTCACTTATTCTTCTACTTTGTTGTTACTCAGTTTTGGGGTTTGTTTGGTATGATTGCTTTAACAGGGGAGGGTCTGCATTTACTTTTATAAGCTGTAATACTGGGTCTTGGATTGGGCTAGCAAACAGCTGGTCAGTTACAACTGAAGATCCTGTTGCCTACGTTGGGAGTGAGGTATCTTTGAGTTGTTGTCAACTTAACTCTGAACGTTGAAGTAATTCATGTGACTGAGGGCCTTCCCTTGGCTGTTGGAGGTGGAGTTGAGCTATACTAAGATAAATCATGTCTGAATCTCATGAGCTGGACCTGCATGTTAGGCTGTAGATTACGCTGAAGTAATCAAAATTTGGATGACCTCACAATTCAAGCTGTGTCTTGGTTTTCACACGCAGAAATTGTTTTCTACCAGAAATACTCACATGACTGCAAGTGATATCTTCCTGTCCTACCTGTCCCCCAAATGCACATACAGATGAGAACTCAGAGAAGCTCAGATGGTGGGAGAAGGGGATTGCTGGTAATTTATAGTACTTTTTGCAATGGGAGACTAGTTTAAACCTCACCTCTTGGAAGATTTGACTCTTCATCTCATCTCAGTTTCACCCAAGTGAAATCAGCTATGAGGATTCATAGAATATCCTGAATTGTAAGCAGCCCACAAGGATCAATGAGTCCAAATCCTGACTCCAAAATCACACTATGTGCCTGAGAGCATTGCCCAAATGCTTCTTGAACTCAGGCAGGTTTGGTGCTGTGAAAAGGAGAGTGGAAGGCATCCTGTGGCTGAGCTTTACTGAGAACCAGGGGACCCAGGAGTGTTCCAAAGCACATTCCCAGGGACTCAGAGCAGGTTTGAAGAGGGCTCAATCCAGTGCTGTCCTTGTTCAATGTGACACGTGGCTGTGGGTGCCATGCATTGCTGTGCTTACTGTGCCTTCAGGGCTGCAGTCCCACTTCACTGTCTGTTGGAAAGAAGTACCAAATTATCAAAAATATCATACTGAAGTGTAGCAGGTTATAGTAGTGAGGAGATTCCTTTCCCCTCCCAGAGATTTGGGGAGAGAGGTTGAGTTTCTGTCCTTGCACAGTTTAGTTGGCACACAGAAAGGCATTTTGAAGCATCAAGTCAGAGCTACCTTTAAAACATCAGGTCTGGGTTGGAGCAAAAAAGTGATTTCCAGCCATGCTCATGACTGCCTCCAGAAGTCAGTTGTGTTGGCCTCCTCTGGAATGGACAAAGAAGTAGAAAATAATTAAATTATGTAGTTTTTTATTTTGCTGTAATTGAAACAGTGGCAACCAGCTGCCTTGGTTTCTTCTAAACCTCAGTAATAATCCTTTCATTAAAAAAAATAACCAAACATTGTTAAGGTCAACAGGCAGTGGAATAACAGGAATTTCACAAAGATAGCATGCAGTAATCCAAGAGCTATGGGCTGTTCATTTCTTTTGTAACTTAAAGCTGAATTAGACCACTGGAAGTCTTTATCTGTCTTTGCTCCTTGTGCCCTCTCATATGGCAATGTCTGCAGTAGTAAACAAGGGAGGACATCCTGAAAGATTTTCTGTCTCTTTCCTTTTTTATCAGCAGAAGTGTTTGTTGTTAGAGGGTTTTTTTGTTTCTTTTGTTTTTGGGGGTTTTTTTTATCAGCTGCCATCGAATGGTTCTTTAAATTTTAATGGCTGGGGGAGGATGCTGACTGTTGCCACAAGCTCTCCTGTTCCACTGGGGATATTGATTTGGATGTGTTTGTTGCTCAACTCTTCCTGTCAAATGCTGTACCTTGTAGAGAAGATTTGGTGAGGATTTCAGCAATCTCACCTATTTCAAACACATGCAGAGGGCTCAGTTGCATGAAGGAACCATTTTTGACTCTTTTAATAAGATTTCTGTGAATGGTTATCATCATTTCTAGTCAGCCTAAGTACAGAAGTAAACAAAGACCTTCCAACAGGTTGAGAATGAGGACATTTGAGGTCAACCTGCCTCACATCTTTATGCTGTTAGTCTTTAGAGACATCTGTAATTCAGACAGTCCTAATATCCTTTGTGTTTTTCAGTTTTACATTTTGGCATCATACTCAGAGCAATTTTCCAGAACATTTAAAGACAGGAAAATAAGATGTTTGGAAACAGCTCTACAGTTTTGCTGAACTCTGGGGTACCATTTACTTTGAGAAATGTTTAAGCATCTTCAATTGTTTCTTCTTTTAATGGCCTAATTGAGTTTTAGAACAAGCCAATGAAACTTTTCTTCTTGCTACTTGTATAACAATCAGAACTCCAGTCCCCATCAGTTAACAGGAAGTGTCTGACTTCTGTTGTTCATTATGTATGTAACAGCATGTGTCAACAGAAGATTGTTAGAATTAAAATGCAAATATACTGTTTTTCTTTCATTAGCATCACATGGCCTTAAATGAGGCCATTTCTATCCTGGAAACTTAAGAAATTTCAAGAGTTAAGATATATGTAACATGTAGATTTTTTAAAAAATTTATTTATTTTCAAAAGGGATGGTTACCTTTTCCTATATAATGAAAACATATTACTTCTATTTATCTAAGCTACTCAATCTAGCTACTGGAATGCTTCTGTTGTGGTGGGGGTTTCTGTTTGGTTTATTTGCTGGGCTTTTTTTTAAATTCCTCTATGTTTTTATCAAAGAATTTGTACTTCTTGTTAAAATGCTAAAAGTAAAAGGATGTGCATTTTTAAATAGCCTGTTCTTCAGCAGGTCTGCAAAGGCAGTTCATTCATTGGATTGCACTCATAAAGGCTTAGCAAGCAGTGAGGACTTTACAGAATCTTTTCAACATTAATTTAACAAATTAAAGCTTTCACTGCAAGTTTCCTCTGATTTTTTTCTCATACTGAGCAATTATGAGTGTATCTGCAATTCAAGGTTGAGTTTGCAATATGAGCTTTTATAGAGACCCTGCTGTGTCCTGACACTCAGTTTCATTAATTCTTCCCTGTTTCTCTCTGCAGACTGTGTATCACAGGCAGCCTTGTTGGTTTAGTCAGCAGTGGACTGTGAGAGGAGAGTGACAAATGATCCCATCTTAACTGTTCCTTGAGTTGCAGCTCTGTGCTGGCGTCATTCATAGCTCTCAAAGCTGAACTCGAGTTCTGTCTTAGTTTCCTGACCCTCTGTCCCACTTGCAGGAGAGCCCAAGGAATCTCTTCCCAGCTCTAGGTGCGCATTTGTTGAGCTGTGCCATTAACCTGACCCCAGCTGTTGTTGTAGCTCTCCAGGCCAAGCAGGACAAGAGAAGAATTCCATCTTTAAGGGCTTTCAATTCACTAAGTGGCACCTACCAAAAAATGTCCTGCTAGCATTCCAAGGCCAGCATTCTTCCTAGGGAGGCTAAAAGCTCACTGATAGAGGCAATAGTCTTTGAAAAGACTCGTGATCTTTGCTGGAGGGTCCAAGGTACCCAGGTTAGAGAGTCCAATCCCCTGGGCTGATCAGCCCATTGATCTTGTCTTCTGGCACTTGGGCTCCTACATGACATTCTATAAATTAATGATTCGGATGCTTTTGGAAAGTTTGCAGCATAGCACACAGAAGGGTCAATTTACTTGATACCACAGGCAGCTCCAGCTCAACTAATTGATAGATATTGTAAATCAGCTTATAAATTATATTTCAGTGGTAATGAAGTATCAGAGAACCAATGGAGAAAGGAGGTTTCTGTGCCAAACATAGTTATGGAGATTTTGGATAGACAGAATGTCAGGGAGAGAAGGAAAAAACTGTTTCCTTTATATATTACATGAATATTTCTTCATCAAAAAAGCTGACTTCCAGCCATGAAGAGTTAACATTCATGAGGAATGTGTGGAAACCTTACATAACTCGTTCAGTCTCATCTCATGGGTGTTTCTCTGTACACTCTGCCAGAACTAATTTCACGGTTTTAAAACAACTCATGGTACAAAAAGAATACGTAATGAGTTGCCGTGAGATATGATTGTTTCCCATTTGAGAGATAGAAAGACCTGTAGCTCTCCAGGACTTATTAAGAATCATTTCTCAATTAAGCATGGGATGTATAGCTTAACAAAGGCTGTGTGGTTCCTCTTGAATACATCAGGGTTTGGCTGAGCAAAGCAGACCTTTTGCAAGCATCTGAGATACTCTTCCCCCTCCTTTTCCCCAGCATCTTTTCCTGTACTAGTTTATAAATTCAAAGAGACCGTAAGCTCGTGTAGACAAAAAACACTGACCTGGCATGGTCTGTCTTATCCTGCCTTCTGAATCCCTGTCATATCTTAGAGTTTGAAAACAGACAAAGCTTTCTGGTGCTGTCAAAAAAGTCATCTTTGAGAAAGGAAGCAGCATCCAAACTGTCAAGACCAATACTTGCTCCCTCTCAGCCAGTGACGTTTCACTCCTGAAGCCTGCATAGCAATAAACTACTGACTTCAGTTACCAAAGACAGAGCCAACACAAAGTGCTGGCAGAAGCAGAGTCCAGGGAAAGAAAGTTGGATGGAATGGGATGGTGAAAAGGAATCTTTTCATTTTAACATTAGATATGTACAGAGAGATAAATTAGGTTCCCCTTTTCTAAGAAAGGCAGAAAGTAATGTTATACAAGAAAACCTAGCATTATACAGAATGGGGGAGTGCTTTAGACAGTGTGCCTAGGGTGTAAGCCAACAGTTCATGGCACATCTTGTCTTAGTTTGAAAAACAGCCTTTTGGATAGTGAAATTTAAAAAAGGAAAAAAAAAAAAAGTTTTGAGTAGTTAGTTGTTGCAGAGACAGTGGACCATAAGACCATTCTTCCCACCTCTGCATTTCAGGCAGATGTGAAGCAGAGTTAAAGTTCAGTTTGATAGCCCTGGCAAGGTCTCGAATCACTTTTTGAGGCAGGAAGTCACAGGGGTCTTAACTGGCTAATATTTGCCCAGGTCTTTCCAAGTCATAAAGTGAGATTTATTTCCAAGTATCAGAGCCACTTCAGTTCAAATGAGTTAAAGTAGCCTTAAACGCTAAGGGAAATTTATGAGGATCTTTGGACCTCCGAAATACTTCAGTAAAGCAGCTGGGATTACTAGTAAAATTTCAGTGCTGTAAAAACGTGATTTGAAACAGAAAAGTGGATGGATTGAGAGGGATCTCCTCCAATACAGTCCATGGTGTTACTGTGCAGCTGGGAGCCCTGTGATTTCAGTCAGCAGTCCTGAATGGAAAATTCACTGTGATGACTCACTGTTTTCTACTTTTTCTTGTGCTAGAAAGAGAGAAACAGGCCAAAGATGCCTTGGTCTATCCCCTTCTTTGTCCTGCTGCTCTCTAGGGAGAGTTGTTATGGATATCCTTTTTGTGGCTGGAAAGGAGAGGGGCGGTGGTGGCAAGGGCAGGATTGCATCATTTCTGTGCTGCCAGGTGCCCATCTCAGGCACAAGGTGAGGCTTTAGTTTTGAGGAAGGGTTACACTGCTCTGTCTGCTGGGCAGAAGTGGTGACATGACAGATGATGTGGTGGCAGGATGCATGAAATAATTTAGATTAACCTCTCAAATTTTCTGTAACAGCAGTGCTAGAAGTCCTGCTAGTTCTTGGAAGAAATCCAAGAACAAATTTCCATGCTTCTTATCCCAAACTCACTAGTGATGAAGGAAATTTTACTTCAGTAAAAATCATCTGTGTCCCAATAGGAAATATACCTTTTTATAGGAAATTCTTTTTTTTTCACTTGCAAAACCTGTCATTTTTAATATGGGAAAGAGCCAGATGATGTGAGGCACAAACACACGTTGATTCTCTTTTTAGAAAACCAGTGAGAATAGGGATGCAAATTAGTTCACTATACAGTTCTAATTAATCAGCCTCTCTTCTCTTTTCTTTATTCCAGTTACCTTGAATTAGAAGTCATGTTATCCTTTGGGCTCCAACTGACTTAATGTTTTAGAAAACTGCCGGCTCCTGCTCTGACAAGGAAGTCAGAAAGGGTCAATACTCTTTGTATTGTAGTTACTCCAAAACAATGACTGATTTTAGTTAGAATGGTATTTCGGGGCTATTTTGCTTCTCATATTTCAAAGCACAGCTGAAAATAAAGTGAGTGTGCCCTGAGACACTGACTGTAACATATGTTGAAGGAATGTTCTATAAAGATAAACCAAACAGTTCCCCACCATTGGCTGTAGATGGAATCTAGATTTGATTATGCTGTTTGACCTGTCCAGGATTCAGAGATGTCTGAGCCTGAGGTTTTTTTGATGGTCTATTTTGCAGGGGAAGGAGGAGGAAAGATTGTGGTAGAGTAAGCAGAAAATTATTCAGCAGTTCCCTGTTATGTTCATCAAGAAGGCAGAGTGAGGCACTGAATTGTTATTTCAGTCAAATCTTCATTTCATTTTTGTCAGTATTTTGTAAATAATTAATATGACATTTTACACTGACTTGTTTCCCAAAATAGTTGGAATACAATAATAAACTGCGCTGCAGTCAGTAGAAATCGCTGTAATACCATGTCCTGTTTTGAAATTATTTTTCACTTACCAGTCAAGCTGAATATTAGTGCTTCTAGGTAGGAGGTTATTAACTGTACTTGCTCTTTAAAGAGAAAAGAACTCCTCATAAAGGTGACTTCGGCAGCAAAGGAAGATTTCACAGCAGTAGCCAATTTCCTCAGGGAACAATTCCATGATTTCCCAGTCCAATGTAGATCTACTCTTCTGCTCACTTAGAGACAGGGGCAGGAAAGAAGGAAGCCATAGAGACAGGGAGAGGGAAAATTTCAAATGTCACAAAGACTTTTAACCGTGTCAGTGCCAAGGGCAGTTTCTTCCAGAAAACCATGGAGCTGAAAAGGGCCCAAATTGTAGCTCTCCAGCAAACCAAACAAAGCTCAAGAAAGCCCTTGAAGTTTTACAAAATCCTTTCCAGGAACTTTTTCCTCAGGAAAGGAACATTGAACATTAGCTGTTCAGTCCTCTTCTAGGACCAATGAGTTGTCTTCCTTGCCTGCTTACAAGGGAGCTGCTTGTCCTGATGACCTCGTGCACTTTTGGGAGTGGAAACATTCCTGGTACTGAAGCGTCATTCCTTAATGTTTAGAGTGGTTGAGGAACAGGAAAAAAGCCATTAGAGGATCACTCAGTGGCACATACTAACTACAAGATTTAAAAGATGACGTTAACCTACAGGCAGCAGTGGCAGAGTGCTACTCTGTTAATTTTGCTCATTTATTAAATGTCTGTGAGATTTTTGAAACACAGCCCAGTTGAACTTGCCTATTTTTTTTTTTTTTAACCTCAAACAGAAGACAAGATGAAGCCTAAGGGAGGATGTATTCTGTAACACTTAAATGGTGTGCAATTCATAATTAGCTTTAGTCAAGATTTGACTTTGGCCAGTTGAGCAGAGACAGGATACTTTATTTTTGGAGCTGAGGTCTTCACCTCACTACTGTGGTGCAGGATTCTGGAAAAGCTGGCAACGGTTGATGTACGTGGCCAGCTTTTATGTGTTCAGATTAACTCATATGAACACTTATTATTCTGGGTACTGTGGGGTCACTGATGCTTTTAAACAGCACTGAAGGGTCACTGCTAGACTCTGAATAAAATCCCAGGCTCCCAGAATTTTTCTTCTGTGTTCTTATTCATATATTAGAATTCCAGGGTCTTTCTTACGTTCTACCTTCAAATTTGACTTATGGCCACAGTCCACAAAAAGAGGACTGCTCAGCTAAATTTAGCCAGTGAAAAGAGCAGGAAAATCTTTTAAGTTGTATTCTCTAACATGGTCGTTGTGTCCCTCCCCACCTTCCTGACCCCTTTTTTCTTTTCTTTCTAAGGTGTGAGAAACGTTACCACCACCTCTAACTTTTCTTGGCCAATTGAAGAATAAGTTTTAATTTTAATACCCCTCTCAAGCTATAACATTTAAGGAAATACAGGTTACAAACTGTGTATTTTTCTTTCTAGTGCTGACAGGGGAAAGTAATTTCTCATTCTCTTTCTTTTCCTCTTTTCTGCTTTGGGATGCCAGCCTTGCAAATCAATATTTCATTTTGAAGGAGCCATGTTTGATGCCAGTTCTACTTATTTGCTTTGCAGTCACTGCAGTAATTCTTTGTAGCTCTGTCAGTATGTAAATTAAACCAAGCATAGATAGCTTTGTGTTGCTTAATGTTCAGCTGATAAAAATTAATGTGGTGTGAAATGAGCATTTTATCTGACTGCAGATACAGTGCCGGAGTTAATTAGACTGGCAGAGCAAAACGTTATTAAACATACAGGCCCCTGATCATCAAGAGCTGGGTGAACCTCAAAAATGTGGGTTTGGGTGGGCAGTGTAATGTAAATTGACTGAGGCAGGCTCAAAGCAAACACACTGGGAATGGTGCACTACTTCAGCAATAAGACATGACAGACAGAGCAGTAGTGCTGATGAATGCATGCCTTGGGTGCACAGTGTAAGGTACAAGGCAAGCCAAATGCTTCCAGCACGCTTGGGAAGTGCATTAATCAGCATTAACACATGATCTACAGTGTCTTATTGTCATTAAACATTGCCACTTCTTAAGTTCAGAATTTGGTGACAGTTAAATGATCAGTAAGCCAAATCAAATAAAGCAGCAAAACATTTAATTCAGCATAAGTTATTTCAGTAAAAGTATTTCCATACATTTAGTTAGTTCTCTTGGAAGATTGCCTTGCAGCACTGGTGTATACATCGCAATTTTCTCTAATTAAAACTCTAAAAAATTCTCTAAAAATTTTTCTGTACACTAAATATATCCTGTAAGTATTGGCTCACTTTATCTGTTGTCTGAATATGGACCCTATTTTGATACCCAGTACTCTGTTTATGCTGGATACATTTATGAAGAGAGTCAGATGCATTATAATATTGCCATGAAAAGCTGTGTTGGATGCAACTAAACAGGCCTCTATTTTTGATGCTGTGATAGGTGAGTTTGGAACAATTTCCCCAGTATTATTGCCTAGGCAAGATGTGAATCTAATGGTTTTAGCCAGTGAAACCCACAATAATTTCTGGTTTTTGGAGCACAACATTTCTTAACATATAATTGGAGACTTTGGGCTGTGGTGTTTATCTGCAGAGATAGGAAGCTCTAAGTCATGTTTAAACAAACCTGCAAGCCAACACCCAGAATGTCAGGTGTCTCTGTGGCACTCAAGCCTAAAGGGCTCTGGAGGCAGAACAGATCACCTGAGAGGAAACTGTTGAACAGTTTTCTAAAAGGACCAGCTGGCACTGGAGGCCGGATTATGCAGTGAATGTTGCTGGGCAGTAAGAGCTCCAAGAATGCTTTTCTGCCTCCTTGTGAGCCCTAAAATGCTGCTGAGCAACCTCAGTTTTTCTTCCTGGCAACCTCCTTCTTAAATAACCTCTTTTGGTAAGCCTGGGAGTCTGACATATTTTTACCTAGGGCTTCATCCTTGTGATACGCTGATAGAAGTATTTTTACAAATCTGATGTTTCTCTGTAATGCAGATGATCCATTTTGTGCATTTCATCTGTTTATCTTTTACTTCCTTTGCTTTGACAGTACTATATGTGTTTATGCTCCAGTACTTAGCCTTAACTGAGCAGGCATTTTGGTTTTCAGTTGTTAGTTCTATTGTCTTTTGCTGGTCTGATGTCCAAATGTTCCTCCAAATTGGTGGTACTGTTCATCTCTCTGCACGTTCATATTGCAAATTGTCCTGGGGCTTGCAAATTGTAATGCCCTGTTCTCCCTAGGGTTGTCTTCAGCAGGTGAGGTGGTGGGTGGGCTTGGAGTGTTTTTCTGAAGAGCCCCTCGTGCTTTTGCATTACATAATAGTCAGTGAGAGTCCTACTTTACTGCTTCTGAGTATTTCTGAGCAGTGCATGCAGCAGAGACTAAATATTAGGAGCAGACAGCAGGACCTCAGTGGCTGTTCTCAAAACTATTAAAAATGAGCAGAGGGTGGTCAGTACTTACATGGATGCATAAATTGATATCCCTTATTAACTACATAATTTGCTTGCCACTGACTGGAACTTACAGACATAATTGAAGAATTTAAGCTTTTTGGCTCTGTCTCAAGGAATCTGTGAAGGTGACCAAGGAATCCTTTGAATGTTATACAGAAACCTCACAACAGGAGGACTTGGGAGGACTTTCTCTACATGCCCATTACTTTTAGGTGTGTTTGTGGGAAATGGGATGATATAAGGCTGTCTTGGTAGTTGTATGCACTGCTTTGCCTTCCTTGTCCCTTCGTGATTTTAGATAAAATCCAAATCTCCACCCCATTCACTTATTTAAAGTATTTATTATTTGAAAGAAACACTGTAAATTCCCTTCTGGTTTTCAACAGAGTTGAAATACTCAAGAAGATGGATTGTGTAGTTTCAAAACCCATGCCATTGCACTCTCCCCTTCAAATGTCAGAATTTAGTGTTCTATTAAATCCTTAGAGAGCTGCACATTGCTGGTAGCTTCTTCCATGATGCAGCCAGAGTCAACCAGGTTACTCCTGGTGCAGAATTTCTGGTATGCTCTGTGTAATTCCTCTGTGCTTACAGATATACAGAAATGTAGCAAGAGCAGTATCCATTCCTGTCCTAACCAGGAATGAAGTAATTAACCAGATTAGAAACAGCTCCTTGCTCACCTGAAGTGATCTATGTGCTGGATCCTATTGAGTTCCTCCCTTCCATTTTTTACCTCATTGAGAGCTACTCCGTTCTTTGAGGAGTTGCATTTTGCTTGGTACTATTTTCTTTATATTCTTCTATTTTGTTTTTTTATAAATGTTCTTTATGGTTCATTCTGTCCTGTACAGGGGCTTCAGTGCATGTAGGAAGACATCCAGTTCTTCAGAACTGCTTTTGTCCTTTAACCTGAGAGATCAAATGTATATCCTTTAAGCTGCTGTGTGGCTCATTTTGTTTTCAGTGTTTCCTTTCTAATTTTCCTTTACCAGGAAATAAAAATTAGATCCCTTCCTCTGTAGTAACCTGTATTTCCTGCCTTTTACCACTGTAATGTCCTAGGCCAAATTTCCAGGTATGTTGGTTTTTACATATTCCTTTTTGTACAACTGTCCAGACTTTTCAGTGGCACAGTTTATGAGTTACTAGGGCCTCAGTTTGGAATTTTGAAAAGATACCTAAAATTACAGAAGTTCATCATTTTTTGGGCTAGAATTATCTGTTGAGAATAGTCTGTCTTGGATTTCCCAGACTTCTCTCTATTTAGAATTAGACATAACAAAAAACCAAAGCAAACAAAGGCCACAACCAACACCACCAGTTAAAATTATTTTGGTAGCTGCAAATCCCATGAATCTCTGTTGGAGCTAAGATCATTTTTAAATAAAATCATTATATTCAAGATTTTGACCACCACCTAATTGGCAGGGGAAAAAAATTATATCTCTCCTCTAAATAAATTAGCAGTTTTTTGGTTTTGTATTTTTTTCTAATGTAGTCACCTAACACTATCTATACCTTCGGTGAATTAAAAAGATGGAATAATTTTTGCTCTGATGTGAACTTGTATTTATTTTTGTAGCTTCCAATACCATAAAAATGAGTATAGAGGACCAAGCTGTCAGTGTTTGGCAAAGCTGTTTATAAAGCTCCTATCTCTAGAGAAATACTCTTAGATTTCTTCCTCTTTCTGAGTCAACAGAAGAATCTAAAATCTTGATCTTACTTTATGAAGTCTAAATCAGGCCAAACAGAGAAACAGAATGAGAGGCCACATTTCTCAAGTGCTGATCTTTCACTTGTTCACCCTTTACTTCCAGTTACTTGAATGGCAACACAGATTATTGGAGACATAATTTTGTTACATTGCAAACTATCAGTGGTACAAAATAAATTGCTTTTCTTAAATCCAACATTTAGGTAGTGGCACCAACGTCCCTAGCACCTGGGATAGTTTTCAGAAGAGTGAGGATTTATTTAACTATAATTTTTGTTGTTTTCAAGCTGTTTTGTTGCCAAGGATTCATAGGGCCACATCTCAATCTGGAAATAAATTAATAGGATCCTGCTTGCAGCAGTTCACTTATATTTGCTCAGGAATAGACTTTGTTGTATAACAGAATCTGAGGGTCTGTCTGAACAAAATTGTGTTTGGAAGGGTCAGCTGAGTAATGTTTGAGTGCTCCTATCCTTCTTGAAGTGATTTGTTTACTGTAGCAAAAAAAAAATTTCCGAACCACCATCCTGATAGAAATCTGTCTTTTAATTTCATTTATTCAGTCGCATTGGAGACTCTAAGATGAGAGATTTTGCTTTGTATCACTCAGGGTTTCCAGCAGTAGTGCAAATGTCTGTGTCTTGGTCCTGCACAATCCTTTAATTCCTACATGCCTGCTCATTAAGTTTACTTGAGGAGTGCAGGCAATAGTGCTCAGTGTCATTTATCTCTGGACTACAGCCTAAAGCGTGTGTGTTAGTGCCTGAGATTAATTCCCTTCGCTGCTCTCTCTGATGGTGGAGATTCAAACTGTGCCATGTTCTACCCTGGGAAAAATAATTTTTAAAAAGGTAAAAACCCAACTTTATAAAATGTGCAGTCCGTTAGAAGATTGGAAGGCCTGTTTCTGTAACACTGAGCACTTTGAGGTGTGGGTTCCTGGCTGGGTTTTGCCCGGGCGCTCTGCTCCCCGCTCCGGCAGCTCCGGCAGCTCGGGCCCCGCGGTTGCGTGAGCGCGCCCTGACCCCGAGCCAGGCTTCCGGCGGCTCTGGAGCTCAGCTCGGCGAGCCCAGGCGGGCTGGGAGCTCTCCCTGGTGCGCTCGGCAGGCTGCTGGCAGCGGGGACAGCCACATCCCGGCCTGAGGGATGCCTCGGTGCTCCGCAGCGGCTGCGTTCTGTGCACGGGCTGCCGCCTGCTGCCTCCGGGCCCTTGGAATATTGGAAAACGTGCTGAGCAGAGGACAGAGCCTGAGCAGCGAAATTAATGGCACTCTTGTGCCAGTCTGCATTTCGGCCCTGCCACATTAACTTGGAGTTACCACGCTCAGTATTCCCCTCATGGAAGCAGCAGTCTCTTCCAGCAGTGAAATAGCCAACAGCATGTGGCTGCACAGTGACCGGATTGCAGGCTGAGGTTTTGTTTTGATTTACTCGTTCTTCCAAAGCCTTAAACCTTAAATTCCAAAGTTGTTTAGTTCAGCCTCGCTCAGCTTAATTGCTCTAAATGGAAGTGATTTGTACGGCTGGATTGTGGTACACAGGGATGTGCATGGATAAATCTGAAGTAAATGTGAATAATGGCGTGTTTTTATAGGCATTCAGCGAGTAGTCAGTATTTGCTAATATTAAAAAAACTTACTTTGAAAATAAGGTCTGTGGCTGGTATAAGAAAGGATTATGTCAATCTCCATAGGTATCCCTAGAATAAACTCTTTAATTTCACAGTGACTTTCTTTGCCCATCTAGAACATTACGATTTTTATGTTTCAGAGCAATGGTTTGTAGTAAAATGTGAAAACTGCCTTTTTAGAGGTATAGTTAACCTAAATATTAGGCACCATCAACGTTATTGCATCGGTCTACATAAAAAACCACTTCACTTTACGGGAAAAACTGCTTCAAAGGAAACAGCAGCAGCTATAGGAAAGGTAAGTAGGTCTGTGTTTCAATAGCTTAGTGTTCCTTAGAGAGTCACAGGAAGTTCATGAGAGACCATGAAGTTTGTGCTAGCCAGGGTTCAGCCGGTTACATTTCATTTCCAGCACTGTTCACAGGGGCACCTGATAAACATGCCCTGCATGGTTTGCTCCCACTTGCTCGTGCCCCATGAGCTGCCAGAAGTAGCTCTGTGGTCTCATGGCAATGCTCACAGCAAATCGCTCCAGGTGGGCACGGACCAGTGGACCTAAAAAGGGCCATGTGTGCAAAAAATCCTCAAAGTGATACGTAAATCTGTGCCTTAGAGTTCTCCAAAGCCATTGCCATGGCGTGGGCACTTCCTGCATTTTGTCTGGATTTAAGTATCTCCAGCAGTCATACAGCGAGAAATACATGAAGCAGGGAGGGCAAAACTAAAACCTTTACTCGCTGTAATGCAGCTCCCCTCCCCACAGTCATGTATTTATTGAAATTAGAGATGGGGTAAGTGACAGCACTTGATAGCAGTTGCAGAACCAAATTTGGGTGTGAGTTTGTCTCAGTGTTAGAATTATTTGTGTCCAACAACTGAATGTGAAAATTCTGGTACTAGATTAACATTCTTGTAGTGTATCCCGCTTTAACATTTTCTCTAAAAATGTGCTAAATGAAATCCAGAAATATTGTTGCTGACATCTGTCCATCACCAATATTCCTCACACATTCATTACCTAACACTTTTTTAAGAGTTACTTAGTTCACATGCAAAAAATTGTGTTAGGTATGGAACAGTGCAAAACCAGACCAGGTTGGTTCAGTTTTGTAGTGAAAGGTGGCTTAGGGAATTTGTGTGAGAGTCTAACTTGAGTCACTCATGAGGTCTTTCCACAAAATTACATCCTAGCAGGAAATCCCAATTTGCTAGAGCCAATGCCTTTCATGTAATCTTTCAGATGTAGCACTTTGTGCAGAGAGAGGCAATTTCCAGTCAAGGTTGTCAGGCCAGACCCCTGACTCACCAGCTACCACCACTAAGCAAGATTCAGAATAGAACTGAAACTTCATTCTTTCACCTCCCCAGTGAGTAGATACAGGCTATTTATGTCCTGATGTCTCTTTAGTTGGAGCTGGTTCACTTAGCAGAAACAATTAATGATTCAAAACATTGGGAAAACATAAGCTGTAATTCTGCTTTAGCAAGCGGTAGGTGATCTGATGGGGCCCTGGTGTTGCCGGTTACTGCAAAGTAACCTTTTGTCCTTTTCATTTCACCTGGAGATGAGGCTGCTTGGAACACCAAGGAGGCACCAGAAATCGCAGGATAAGATAGAAATTCTGAAAATACTGCTTCAGTTAGGATAAGCCCCTAATTATTTGGATGCTAATGTGAAGTTGGATCTGCAGCCAAAATGATTAAACTTAAAAGTACGAGTTTTATCATCAGATTTCTGGTAGCACCTTCTGTGATTCGTGCAGAGATGGCCTTCTTTTGCTCTCCAGCTCCAAACCCGGTCAAATTCCAAGGATGCAAAGACAGGCAGCATGGAGTTCCATAATGTGGCTGGGGCTGGTTTTTTCTTTAATTGTCACCTTCATCTGAAGATACAGCTTAGCGTTCATGTGGCAAGAATCCAACCTTTTTTCCATTCATGCAAATGTGGGGTCATTTCTGTGTATGTTAGAGGATTGCCAGCTGTGAGAACCCAGCACCTTTAGCCATCCCAAAGCAATTGCTCTTTGTGTCTGTAACTGTCCTGGGTCTGTCTGTACCCCAAACCCATGGTGCTCTGCAGTGGTAACAAAGGAGTGAGGAGATGAATTTTCAAGATGACAAGAAGCAGGAAAAACACTCCTTGCTTGGTTGGCTCAAGTGAAATAAATGATTTACCTGAGATCTGGCACGTTTAAGCTGTGTGGTGGAGTTTGGTGCAGCGATCCATCAGCCAGCCCTGCCTGGCCTAACTGAACAACCAGAAGTTACGTGTTTTTTTCAGCATGACCCTGCAAAGCTGCTTATCAGAAACAGGGTATCAGTCTGGCTGCAGCTATTTCTTTTGTGGCTCAGCTGGTACTTGTACAGGCTTCTGTGCTATCCAAGTGTTCCAGTTGGGGGGTGCTGTGAAAGTTGTGAATTGAGCCTGTTCTTATCTCTCAGAGCTATAGATAGGCTGATCTCAGATGGTATTGAGGGTTTAATGAGTTTAATAGGTAGAATAAGCTTGTTAATGAGTTAATGATGTACTTAGAGTGACTCCACCTTCTTTAGGAAATGTGCGTGAGCCTTCCAAGGGTAGCTGAGGTTCTGTTTTGTCCATTTCGGAAATTTCTACCACTTGCCCTCACATGAATTACCCACTTCAGTCTTCTGAATGTCTTGGGGATTAACTTTGTCAATCAATAAGTTTCATCATTAATCACCTTGGGTTTTTTAGCTTGCTTTAAAATGTCCATTCTGTGGTACTTTTTATTTGCCGTTTGTGTCTCATAAGGGCTAAAGACAAGCATGAAGCTGTGGCTCTTGGGCTGTTTTCTTCACAACAAATGAGTCTTGGCATTTTTGAATTCTATATATCCCATCAGGTGAGCTTTTGATCCCCATTTCTCACTTTGAAGCAAGACATTTATAATGAATTAAGTTAAAATATACTTTGCTACCGGGTGACATGACTGATGTGGTTGGTGTGCCAGGTAATCACTCCATTAAAATGTTGAAGATGGCTGTTAAATTAATGAAGCTGACATGGTATGAAGGTTGTAGCCTGCATATTCTGTGGAATGTGTAGTATCCTCCACTCTTCCAGCTTCTTTTGCCTCCCTCTAACTCTAGGAGTAGCAAAATTTGGCTATTATGTACATTGTACATTTCTTATGAATTCTGTGTGGCAGAATTCCATGCTAGAAGCATCAGAGTACACTTCTAGGATCTTCTGTTTTGTTTTTGTTTGTTGGGGGTTTTTTTGTTTGTTTCTATCTCTGATAACTAATTATCATATCAGTTCTAGAGAGCAGCAAGATGCAAATGTCTTAGATCTAATTTTGTTAAGTTACAGATCTATTTTAGAATTAGTACTTGGATAAACTTCTCCACACAGATTAAAGGAAGCAATGTTTGAATGAAGTTTTTTTATAGCCGAGTATAACCCTTGCAACCAACAAAGGACAAAGTTGATTGCATTTTGAAAAGACTTTTGTGGAAGAAAAAAACCAAACAAACCCACCCTTCCCAAAACAAACCCAAAAATTCTGCCTGTCTCAGAAACTTTGAGACATGCCTGAGTTAACAAGCTGGTATTTGTCAAACTGTGAAACAGATTAGGAAGATTTCTTAGTGGTTTTCTTTAAGTTGATTTCTACATTACATTTGTTCCCCCAAAATGTACTCCTTGCTAGTTGTTTGGGGCTGGAACAAAGTGTCAGTCGGCCCAGCAAAGGAAAGTAGTGTTTACAAAAGCACTGTTAACCCTTGCTGCCTTGAGTGGCAGTGGAATCTATTTTATACAGATTTTACTGCATGGGAGGCAGATTTTAGTGCTTGCTGCTTGTATTGTAGAGTGGATTAAAAGCACTGCCCTATGTAATGCTCGTTGTAGATTGCAAGTTTTAGCCTCTAAGTGAAAGCCAGAGCTTTTGGTAAATAAATACATGTGAACTTGCACTAAACTTTATATGGGGACTGAAGCTTATTGACATTAATGGACTCATTTTCTGAGTCTACCCATGTGAGGTCAAATGAACTCCAAATGGTTTTATTTTTTTTTAATTTCTTAAAACTGTGCTCAAGCTAAGGGGATTTTTAATTTTTTTTTTTTTTTTTTTTTTTTTTTTTTTTTTTTTTTTTTTTTTTGGTCAGACTGAGGCAATTTATCTACAGGTTGGGTAGAATAGGACATAACTTTTAAAATCCACATTCCAATGTAAAAGAGTCAAACTCAGCAAAAGGCGTAAGAATTAGTTATAAAATTAAATTTAATTTTTCGTGTCTGTGTTGCCACAGTGAATGAGGTTTGAAAGGGTAGGGAGTAGCACTCAATTCACTGAAGTGTGACAATTCTTCCATGTCAGTGATTTCAAGCCTGAAGGGGATGACATCCTGTAAGCACATTCATCCATTTGTGTTTATTAAATTAAAGCCTACATGAATTTGCAACAACAGACTGTTCATTAACAGAAAAAGAGACTATTGCTTTCCTCTTGGGACTGTTTTGGCTTTGATCCATTGATCTATTCTTGCACTGACATAAATATTAGGGTTTTGTTTGTATCGGTTTTGTCTTCTCCCTGTGAAAGATGAGATGATAAACAGCAAAAAAAATTTTTCTGATCGTGTTCATATGTATCATATATTGTAAGTAGCTAAATTAGTTATAAAATATAATAAAATGAACAGTGCACAATGCACTGCCCAAAGTGAAAAAGAGAATACTAATTTTTTTCTCAGCTGTCTCTGCTAAATTGTGCTATACTTTGCTTGATATACAGGCTTTG
Source organism: Monarcha castaneiventris obscurior (assembly GCA_026261815.1). NCBI lineage: Eukaryota > Metazoa > Chordata > Aves > Passeriformes > Monarchidae > Monarcha > Monarcha castaneiventris. Next base: position 16,094,140 of record JAMPIT010000434.1, on the reverse strand, counting down.
GGTGGAAGGCAAAAAGAAGTAAACACTAACTGGGCAGTGTTATGCAATGTGCTGTTTAACACATATATTTCAATAGCACCCAAAGACTCACAGGCAAAAGCTGTATTTTTATTGTGCAGCACCCTGAGCAGTGACAGGGAAATAGCTGTGGTACCTCAAAGGCTGTGCTCTGAAGCTGCACACGAGAGAGTAAATCTCAGCTGCAGTTTTTCAGAAGCTCCCCAGTTCCCTTCTCCCCCTTTTACAGTAATGCGTATTTCAAGCAATTGGGAAATACCTTTGCTATCAAGTCAGGATCTGTCTCTGTACAAGAAGGCAGAGGATTACAGGAAAGGGGTTACAGTGTCCCTGACCAGTTGATGAAGTTCCTGCAAAAGAGTGGAAAGGAGAAAGCCTTCAGATGTTTTTGCAAGAAGCTGCAGTTGAGCAGAACAGGGATAATAGGTACAGGGGTCCCAAAGACTTGATACTTTAGTTCAACAGAGAATGCAATATACATAAAAGATGAGGGTGTAATTTGAGGGATACAGAAATGATTGCTCTAGTTCTTCAGGGTGAAAAAATTGTCTGTGTAGCAGAAGTAGGAGAGAGAGCAAAGATTGCTTTTGAAATACAAATTTTGTAGTGAGAATGAAACAATGGATCCAAAGAAGAGAGAGGAATGAAGTGACGGAGCAATCATACACAAGGGGTGGTTTATTTTAGGGCGTTGGAATTAGCACTTGGAGCTGGCTCATGCTGCAGAGCAGGTGTGGTATTCTGCATGGGAGGGTCAGATAGAAATCAGTATTTTGCTGAGGTAAAAAATGGATACAGCATGTGTATAAAATGGAAATGGGCTGATTATTGAAGCTGAAGCTGCAGAGAATGAGTGTGTGGGATTGTGTGTCAGTGTAGCCAGCAGTGAGTCAGAGAAAAAGGCAGAGCCAACAGAAAACAAAAGCCACATGAAAAGGAGGGTGCGTCGAGCTATAGAAAGCCTGGTTTGGTCAAGTTACTGGGGCTTCCTGGCTGTGGTAAGAATTAGAGGGCCTCCTGTGTAGTTTAATGTAAATTGGGAAAAAATAGCAGAAGCCTATCAACATCAGTAGGTATTTTTGCTAGCACTGAAACTAGCATATCTAAAATGGGTCATAAAAAAAAAAAAAATTAAAACCAAGATAATTAGGCATATCATTGAGAATTCAGTCTAGGTGAACTGAATGGAACATTTCCAAACTGTATATTAGCTGGTCTGATTATGCTTACCCATCCTTTCTTGCATTTGGCATTAAGTAGAAGTTAGTATTGAACAAGTTTGGGAAAAAATCACTCTGCTGTGAAAAAAAAGGAAAATAAATAAAAATTTGTATTGAACCAAGATGTCAAGATTATAACTGTTATTTATGCTGCTGAAACATAACCCTTCCCCAGTCTGAAGTTGGGAGCCTGGAATCTGTGAGAGATGCAGTTTGGTAGGAGTGTTTATACCGGTTTTCCCAAATGTTGTGGATGATTGCTCCTCTGCCCCCCATTATGTAAAGAGCAGCCACGAACGGTGCTCACTAAGTGCCAGGATTGACCCTCAGGTATCACAAGGTCAGACTTGAGTCCCTGGAGGTCCCTGCACCCCGTTGTGTTGTGGGGGAGGCTGAAGTTGGCTGCTGCAGGTTTGAAATGGCCCACACCTGTAGGATGGGGTGCCTGTGTCTCTCCTGGCAGATGAGCACAGAGCTAAGGCACTGTTTGGATGCAAGTCCCTTGGCCAGGGGCTGCTGTTTGGGGGAGACTGAGTCTGTAACTCTGGGTGATGTCTGGTCTCTGAACAGAGCATGTTCTGGCAGTTCTGTGTCCATGTGCAGCCATTTTGCCATTGACTGTTGGGCTAAAGGCTGGTGGGGTCAGCAGGCTCTGCACTGGGCAAGGGAGCAGCACAGAGTCCATCAGGCTGTTGCTTGAGATGGAATTCATGTGCATGCTGAGGCCTGGGAATTTCCAGCTAAGGAAATTCTTTGTAGTAAGTTCTTCAGCTTAAATAGTGAAGGTAGCAAAAGCCTTGCATATGTGAGAACCATGATGGGGTTGGTTCTATGAGCCTTTTTGCCTCTTGGGAAGATTATATAACTCCATGAATCCAGGAGCTGATAAAAGGGAGCACCTTCAATATGCAAAGCTTGTGCTTAAAACAGCAAGGTAATGGCCAGAACAAGAACAGGTGACATGTCTTAGATTTGAAATTCAGTGACCAGCCTTTTCCCCATCCAGCCCTGCTGAGTGGCTTGGCCTGAGTTTTGCAGCATGTTTGTCCCAGGTGCAGGACAGCTCAATCACTCTGAGGAGACCCGTGGCACTTTGTCATTTAGTGACTTCTCTTCCACAAGGCCAGGTTGAAAGTCAAAGAGGCAGACACCTTAACTGAAGTCTTTCTTAGTATTCGTGTAACCTCCTCTCTGGTTTAAAAAGAAGGGAGAAAAAAGAGAAAAGAGAGAGATAAAAATACTTTTTTTTTTTTTTTTTTGAGGTGACAACAGTGTGCATCCCACAGTTACCTCATTCTTCAGAGGCAAGCTTGGCTTTCCAGTACCATTATTAGTTGATTGTTTTGAAAGTGATACATCTTTGGACACAGCCTGTATTGCTGGGTGTTAAACCCTATAGTTATTCAGGCATTTGGCTCCTCTGTAATTGTGCTTCTTTTCTCTTAATTAAATTGTTACTGCCCATTTACATGGTGCTTATTTACAAGCTGTAGTAGAAGAGCTTTCTTCATGATTTTTTCTAATGCATTGAATTTGCATGATTGGCAGAGACTTTATATTTGCAATCTATACATCAAATAAATAAGCATGATGATTTTGCAATATTTTTTATTAGTGACTCACTAAGTTAGGCTTTCTTAATAACTTCCTTAGACTTTCATAATAAATGGATAGTATAGATTATCAGAAATTAATACTTCACTGTTCTTACTGGCTTTCTTCAACGTGCTAAAGAGGTTTGTTTGGCTGTTAAAGGTCTTTTTATAAAATGGGACTGTGGTTCACGTATCAGACTTCCCCTAAAACTTCAGAAAGGCTTGGATATGGGATTTTAGATTTATGTGTATTCATAAAACATAGTTTCACATGAAAAGCAGAAAAAGTGGGAATACCTTGGGTATTTAAGCACATACAACAAGGAACTATAGTATAAATTACTCAGTTTAGGTACCAGTAATTGCTGAGAAAAGGAAAGAAGATTCCCCCCCCCCCCCCCCCAAAAGTTAGAAAAGCTTTTGGGGACCCTCTCATGCTGAGCAGTTACTTTTGATGTGGGTCAGGTATGAATGCTTATACTCTGGGAAAAAAATGGCATACTAAAATGGAGAAAGGACTAAAAAGATTATGCAACAAAAATACCATTTTGGTTTATCATTTTTCCCCTTTTTTTTCCCAAGATGGGCTGAGGCTTTCCAGCTGCCACTTAGAAACAATAACACCTGAAAAAATAAGGCTCATTCTATGTGTGTTTGTGTTGGTGTTAGGGAGCTGACTGTTTTTAACCCAGTGCCTGTAGTAAGTTACCCAGTCAAACCATGAAAACAAAATTGATGCTGTGTCAGCATCTTGGCTGCAAATAACACTCAAAACAGATTATAGGACGTGCTAGGAATACAAAATAAGGTTAGAAATAATGCTTCAGCTGTGAGTTCTTCAGGCTGTGGAAATAATAGAGCATAATTTAGTAGAAGAGGAACTAGGGAGTCAGCATGCAGAGGAAAAAAATGAAAGGAGCAAGAAAAATGAAGAGAAATGGAAATAGATGTAGGGGAAGTTTGGCAAGTCCTATCAGTGGAAAATTCTTATGCTGACTGTATGTAAGGGCCAGAAGGGATTTAAAGAAGAGCCAGAAGTCATTCTCAAATAAGGAAAGAAGTGACTGATCTTTGTGAGTGCTGCTCTACAAGGCCTGAAGAAGATACAAAAATACACATAGAATCTGGGTGTTTGTTAGCAGCTTCCAGATGAGCCCAGAGTGGTGCAGGCCGGGGCTACAAACTGTTTACACGTTGTCCCGCCTTTTTTCGTGTGGGCGGAGAGCAGTGAGGCCTGCAGGCCCTCATGAAGTAAGATGTTCTTTTTCAGCAAAACTTGGTGCTCAGTTTATCATTGCCCATAAAAACACTTAGTAATGCTTAAAAAATAGCTAAAATTAACTCGGGATGCATATTTAAATTACATTGTGCTTGGAGTTTTAGTTTATTTGAGCTGTTAAATATACTTCTTCAGCCTGACCCTCCTCAGTGCTGTGGGAGGCCGTGTGGTGAACTAGCACAGCACTGCATACACTGTGTAAGCACTGGGTTTCCAGACCTCATTTCTACGCATTAGGTGAGATTTTACCTGTTGTTTCAGACATCCTTTTATTTCATAAAGGTAAAAGTATGCAGCCCATCATAGGGACAGGGAACTGCTCATCATTCACAGTGAAGCAAAGTTCAGGGTTTCTGTGGCTGTTCTCCATGCACTCCTCTCCTCAGTGTACCCATGTCTTTTCCCAGGAACTGAAAGCAGCTGGCTCTGTGAGGTGGATAAACACATATTTACCTTTATACTACTTGTTGAAATGCCATAATGAGGAATGAAGCTGGAACTGTGAAGTGGAACAGAGTAATGAAAACTCTGACTACTGCTTTGAAAAGCTGTTACTGAAGTCTGGGTGCTTTGTGTCTTTCTTCACTGTCACATCTGAGCTTTCCTACTCTATATTTCACCACAAACAAAACAACTGTTCCATCATCTTTCTTCTGTTTACAGCAGGGTGGGGATATGATTTTTTAACAATAGATTATTACTTCTTATTAAAGCAAATATAAGTTAACTTCATTTCCAAGAAGCTTTAAAGGTGAGGTACTGTACCAAAGCCCTACCCTTTCTTCATTACAGGTTTTCTATCTCAGGGACATTTAGAACTTCTAGTTCTGCAAATAGTGGAAGAGTGGAGACAACAATCTGAAAGCAAGATGCAAACTCAGCCTTCAAACAATGTAACCTCAGCAACCATTATGTTAAGTTTAGAATACCTAAAATCAGTCAGAAGCCTGGTGGGAGCACTGACATTTCTGAATAGGGTTCAGTCTGTGAGGAGATGAGTCTTGCAATCTATTAAACAACGTGTTATAATATTCAAGTCTGGATATCACAAAGGCAGGGATTAATGTACACACATCCACACAGGAATCTTTGATGCCTTCAAACGTTCCTCATCTTCTGAAAACCAGTCAGCAGCATCGCCTACATATTTCACGGCAGTCTTCCCACCTGGGCATTTCAGCCTGACAGTGGGAAGCCTTTTGAAATGATAGTGAGACATCTCGGTGTAGCTTGCACTCCAAGTTCCAATGGCTATGGTTTGGGGTTTGTTTATGTGTCTGTGCAAACGTCTGCAGACACAGAGCTGGGTAAGCCAAAGCTGGATAATTTAAGATCAAATTTTGAACTTTAATGTCACAGATAAATAGTGTGGTCAAAGTCTCCAAAGTCATTTGTCTGGTAGTAATGCTCTCCAGCAAAAACTGCATAATAGAAAGAGGGATTGATACTTCCATAGATAATAACAAGCAAAAAGCTATAACAATATGTTTTATATGCACAAAAATTTGGGTTGTATAACTGCTCTCCAACTTCTTATCTCTCTTTTTTTTTTTTTTTTTTTTTTTTTTTTTAGGAAGTTTGATTAATTTTCTGGATGCAGATAATTTTGGGGTAGAAAAAATTTTAAACTCAGATTCCCTACCCAGCATCTATCACTAGCCTGAGGAATAGTGATCTAATTCTGTTTGATTTTTATCTTCAGTGTTTAGTACAGAGTAAGTAGGGAGTGTATGAACCTAAGATAAACACTAACCAAAATATCCCTGCAAAATATTGGGCTTACAAACTTAGTCTAGCAGTTGTTCAAATGAGGGTAAAGTGAAAGATAAAGTACATTCAATTTTATCCTCGTTCTGTACTTGCCTGTTAAAGAAACATGCACCCCTTTTGTTGCAGCAGTGGCACAGTAAGTTTAAAGCATTCCAGCCCAATGTAGTTGTTATTCTTTTTTGCTCTTTCCTGGGCATTAAATGTATTCAAATATGAAGGAATAAGAACATACCCATTAAAATGTTTTCCTTATATGTGAGGCACACATGTGTTGGTCCTTGATATTGATCCAAATCCATCTATGCAATGATTAACTGACACTTCCACTACTCTGTTTAATTGACATATAGGTGGAAAATCTTTAAATGCATATGGCAAGAGAAATCCTTCTCGATTCCCTTTCGTGATGGCTTTGATTCCATGGCAGAGGATACCCTGTGGTATCTTTGCATGTAACCTCCTGATCCCATGGGTACAATACAATCTGTTATCTTGGGCTCCTGATAGTTCACTGTAGTACTGCTACTCTATCAGTAAAACACAAAATCATAAGCATGTAATGCACATTGTTAAAGTTATGTATAAGAATACAAAATGTAAAATATCCTGTCCTAAAGAGCTACAAAATAGAAAAACAGGAGACATAGCAGAAATAGGAAAAGGAGAAAGTGCAACAAACAGTGAGGAACAGATCCTCACAAATCCAGTGTGATCGGCAGTCAAGAGGTGGTTCATTTGAGTGAACCTGTGAGCAGTGCAAGTAAATGAATTAATAATCAAGGGAAAGTCTTTTAAAAATATGTTTCAAATGATAGCTTTAAGTGAATTTGATCTCTTTTAGATGACAAAGTCTGGTCTCTAATTAGGTTTCTATTCTTACAGTGATGGATATGAAGTACTTTCTGAATCTGTTTGACCTTCTCAGCCTGGGGAGCAAAATTATTTCCATAGTCCTTAATTTCACAGGAGTTTTGCATTTGTTGCCACAGAGAACTCTCACAAACAGGGAAGAAAGTTTAAATGGTTGAGAGACCTTCTTAACTCTGTGCGCTAGGCACAGGCTTTATTACTGCTTGTTTGCCTGTGGAGCTCTTCTCCACCCTGTACATCTGCTGCAGTATTCCTGTTATCTCTCTGACTTGGGCTTGGTGGTTACTCACAGGGAGCCTCTGCACTTGCATCTATCTTCTGCATTTCTTAATTTCTTTTGGAAATACTCTATTCTCTCACCTTATTAATGTTAAAACAAAAAAAGAAGGGGAATTTATTGCTAAAGGCAGCAGAATAGCGAACTTCTTGGTGGAGTACTGTGTCTTCCCCTGTGAGTGAAAGCTAAATTAGTTCTGAGGTGCTTTCACTCAGTGGAAGTGTAATGAGAGACACCAGCCACCTCTCCGTTAATAACATGCCAGTCACACTGGGAGCGGCGCTCGGAGCCTGCTGGGAGAGCAGAACCACCAGCACAAGCAGGTAGGAAGCAAAAAATAGGCTTAAGAGAAAAGAAACACAGGTGGAGATCAGGGCTCTGATGTTCCAGGGTGTAAAGTCATTTCTGCCTGATGAGCGGCAGTGACTCAGCCTGCCTGGATGGGCCAAGTCACTGCTAACTTCAAAATTGCTGCTGCTGTAACGTTACAACAGCACTGCTGCTGCTCAGGAGGCATTGGCAGCAGTGTGGGACGTGCAGCAATTTTTCTGAATGTCTGTTTGTTTTCACTGCCTGTTCACAGGTAATTGTTTTATTTCCTTAATAAAACTGGGATGGTTCTGAGTTCCGCAGCCCAGTTCCAGCAGTTCATGTGTGATGCTGCTGTATTTGTCGAACACAAGGTGCTGGAAGAACCCGAGCATGAGCTCTGTTTTCATTAGATACTCATAGTACTTCTCTTTCCTTCCTATTCTGATTTCCATCTTACATTGAACTCGTAAGGGTTAAGTTTTACATGGCAGTCAGGTAAGAACACAGATGGTTGGTTCCTGCAGTTTCTTCTTTCCAGCTCTCCAAATCAGACAAGCAGCTGAGTGAAAATCTCATAGCCACAACTTCAATTTGAATATTCAGGCTGGTATGTTAAACTCCAAGGAGCTGTGGACATGAGTAAGGTAACCCTGAAGTTCTGTTGAACTGCAGCAAAAAAAACGAGAGGAGAAAAAAAGTGCTTCTGTGGGTTCATGAGCAGGAATAAACTTTGTATTCTGCTGCTCCTCTTGAAACATCTATGGCATTAGTTGACAGGAAGTCTTATGGCTGCTTTAAAAAAGGTCTCACTCCTTTGCACGGGAAGCCAGCACTAGTTTTCTGTCTGATTTTTCTAGTTTCTGGATTTATCTGTTTCTGTAGGAAAAAGTACTGCATTAGTTACTGCATTTGAAGGAAAGACTGTATCAGACTGTACCATAGAAGATTACCTTTCACTTTTGTTTCTCCATGCTTCCACAGATATTTCTGAATCTGTGTCATCAATCTTCAAACTCTGTGGTTGGTACTAGGATTTTTGGATTTCTAGGTTAGTTGTCCAGTGTTACATGCATAGGTTGAAAAAAATGAGTAAATCCAGAAGAGAACTGTTTTTCAGATTGTGTGGTCCAGAAACTCATATAAAACTCTGATTTTGCTCAAAATGACAGGCATCAAAATGGCTGCCATCTCTCTGTGAACATGGATTATTTGTTACAGGGGGTATTTTTTTAAGCATTCGTGGACTCTGAGAAGGTTTGAACACTTAAAACACAAGGAACAGAGACCACAACTTGATAAAATGTCTGCCCATATGGACATAGGGGCATGGCTGTGGCCTTCAAAGATCAGGTAGTGACACTTCTGATCAGCAAAACAGCATCTTGAATATAATTTGCTGAAGTCATTAGACAATGTCTAGCAGAGAGGGAAGAAATAGCTGTGATTTCTAACACTTCTGTGTTTTCTTTCTTAGAGACTTAATCTTGGGTCAGCTTCCACAGAAATTGCAGAGACTAAGGAATGAAGTAGGTTTATTATTATAAACAGCAGCAGCATCAGATAAAATGACATTCATTAGATTCATTTGGCTCCTGCTGTCTGAGGAAATAAGTACATGGTTCCTTGCCCTGGTAAGTACACGTACACTTTAAAGGAGCCCTGTTGTTTGTCTGCTCAGGCAAACCCCCATGAAAGTCAGCAGGGATTTGTCTTGGCTGTCTCAGTGTGTGAGAGCACATCCCACGAATGGACAAGATGCTGATCAGCTGGTTTATAATGTAATTCTACTTTGTTTCTATTAAAAATAGTCCTAAAATCACAAGTCTTATAAAATAATACCCTCTTTTTGGATGTTTTTTATTGTGCAAAATCCTTGGCCCTACTGTGGTCAAGAAGTTTGAATGGTATGAAGACTGAGGCATGTAAATAGTTGGTTTATGAAAGCTCTGCCTATTTCAGTCAGGTGTCCAGATTATGCCAATCTCATTTTACTTTTGGTGCTCTCTGTGATACTTGGGGAAATATTTTCAAGTGGTACAAGTACTTGTATGTATTTTATGATTTCTGCTTCTTTGTTACTAGCTTCTAGTGGCTTAAGAACACATTAGACACATAAATTGCATATTACAGCACAGTGCCCTCAGCTGTCACCTCAAAGTACTATCATCCATCTTAAGTACACAGGAGTCTGAGGCTGGAGTTTCTCCTAGGCAACAATTCAAAATGAGTAGAGCTACAACTCAGCGTTGTCTTCTGCTTACACATCAGAAAGGGTAAACACACACTGTTGCAGAGGTTCCTACCAAGGACTTGATCAGTAGGTGCCAGCTGGAGTGCCTGTGAAAAGTTGGTGTCTTAGTGCAAACCTAAGGAAAACATTGCTCAAAGCACCTGGATGACATCTCTGGCATTTTGCTTAACCTCAACCATCCGTGTGACTCTTCAGACATTTCTGCAGTAGAATCTATTCCTGCCTCTTCCTCTTCCTCCCCTCTGCCCGACAAAAAAAAAATTTGAAAGAGGGAGGCGCTGATGTCTGCTTCCCTTTGTGGTTTGAAACAATAGGAAGGTTTAAAAGGTGTGACAGAAGTGCTCTGGAGTGGTAGATCTTTGTCTGTTTTAAAATTGCCCTAACAGCTACTGCAGTTAACTCTTCAGTCCATGATAAAGCAATAGAGATAGCCATCCAAAACGTCCTTTCTGCCTGATTTCCTGCTCTTATCTTCTGCAGCTGTTTGTCGTAGATTTCATGGCTATTGTCCTAGATTAGACTGTATATTCTGGGTGTACATGCAGACAAATGAGATATGAAGGCTTCTTACAGCTTGATTGCATTAGTAGCCAATGCTGTGAGCCTCTGGTTTTAAAAGCGTGAATCTTTGGTCCAGGAAAGTTTTTGAACTGAGAGCTCTGGCAGACTAACTGCAGCAGTTTAGCCAGAATTGTTCAAGATACTGCCACTGCCCACAATCTTCTCTCCACACGAAAGGCACAAGCCAGAACTGGTGTTGTCTGATCCAGTGCTGCTCTCCTCAGCCCAGCCTGCCACAGAAGTTGGATCCTAGATTTCCATTTATTTGGTATTTAGTATTTGAAGGTTCTTAAGTGTAGTGTGTGAACTTCAGTGATATTTAGTGTTGCTGGGAGTGTTCATGGCATATCCATGGGAGTAGCAACTACTCCAGATTTGCGGGGAAAAGAGGAACTGCCTTTGGTAGTGTTGAGTTCATAATTGGCATCAGGCTTGACGTTAGAGCAGAGCTGGAGCAAGGGCTCTTGCAGGCAACATTGGTGGTAGTGGTGTGAGGGTCAGAAGGTTGCAGGGCAATGTTTCCTTGGTGCTGAAAAAGTAAAAGGTTTCATCAGCATATGGGACGAATCTGGTGTGTTACTGAAGGTGAGGCTGGAAGAATTCATAAATTGTGCAGACGAAATTGTTAGGTATCAGTAAATGTAATCATTTTCTGAGGTATTCTTCTGCCTGTCTAGCCAGTTTTGGTACTTCAGTTATAGGGTGGCCAAGCAGAGGCAGAGAGTAAATTTATGGAATTTTAAGTGTCTGTCTTTCTGAATTATTAATCATTTGGCACTATCCAACAGTACAAGCGTGAAAGAAATAGCACATTCTGTTAAGAAAACCTTGGTGACAGGTCAGTCTAGGAAGCATCTTGGCTGTGTTTCAGATGTAAATCCTTCATTAACAGCATTGGAAGCTTCATTGATTTAGACAATTTACAAACTCTATAATTCCTTCTTTACTCTTCCCCCATGAAAGTCCATTTCATTTTTTATGGAGAAATGTCCTTAGGGCAACGTTAAAGACAGAAAAATACCACGAAGCCAGAATGGAGGAAACATGAAGTATGATTCCTGTTTTGTTTTGTTTTTTTTCTTTTCCACATTATGCTTTGTGCTGTTGTATCTTACATAGAGAGAGCAGTATAGAATAGTTTGTGTGGTGTTGAGAGGATATCTGAAGATTTTCATACTTAATGCTTTCTTCTGAAAGTGTGCAATATAAATATCTGTGAGCAGACTGAACATCTAATAAAGGTGACCACAGGTTATACTGCTGTAATCCAGTAACATGACGAGCAAATTTCATGATTATATGGTCAAAGGAACAAAGTTATGTGTTTCTTATTATGTGTAAATTAGATTAATATAGGTTTTCTTAGTTATGTAGAAATTACAGACATGGGGAAAGGAAAAGCACAACAAATTACAGCATGTCTGTGTATTCATACTTGCATTTCATCAAAGCATTATAATGTTGATAGAGAACAACAAACAGGAAGGAACAGGAAAAGTGAGTTTAGGTTATGCTTCCAGCATGACTACCTTATGCTGTGTTTGTGACACTTGAGGAAAGAACTGCAGAGTACTTGCCTTTGTGTGATCTTCATCATTTTTCACCATGATCACTGATGAAATTTTTATATGGAGAGTTGCTGTCACTTCATATGCTCTAGAAACAAGAAAAAGCCTGTCTTTTTACCTTGGTGAAGAAAGAGACTAAATGCATCAACATATTGTGACACTGAACATTTGATCAAATATAGTAAGTAGGTGCCATAGCAGAAAACTTCCAGTCATGCAGAATTATTTTGAGAGCTGAATGGATGTGTGACAGTGCCCTTATTGGAGGATGCTGAGTTCAGGAACAATGGAACTCTACAATTTTAACATTGCAAATCTAATATGAAGCATAAATGTGCAATTGAGTTGTTAATAGAATACAAGAAAGAAATTAAATAATTAATGGTGTCATGATAAAATTTGAATGTTTGAGAGCCTAGATATCTTTTTAAAATGCTGCTTTTCTCCAGGTGCAGGAGTGCCATTGTTTTGGTACAGCCTGCAACTGTGGCATGCAAATGCACACCACTCCCAGTTATTGTGCTTAGCTCAGCTTGTGGAGCTGGAAAAACACAAAATATGCTGCTATGGCATGTCGAGTGTAAAAAGTGAAGCTGTCGTTAAACCAGAAGTTATGTTAATTTAGCTCCATTAAAAGATTTAGGATGGAAAGTAGGTGTCTGCATTGGAAGGATGAAAAGGCAAACAGCTAGCAAAAGAAGTAATTGAGCTGTTTCTGAGAAGTTGGACCCAGGTCCAAATTTTATTTATCCAGCCAGCTTTAAGGAGTAACTGTTGAAGAAACATCTTCCAAAGGAAAGGTAAATATTTTGTGGGTGCCTTGTACATAAAGTGTTAGCAGTGATCACAAACCAGCTGTTCCAGCTGCGTGGGTTGGTGAGCCTGGTTAATGGCTGTTTTCCTGCACCAAGTCAACTATTAACAGTCTATATAAATCTGCTGCTTAGACACCGTCTTTGTACACTCTCAGAAGACTTTCTGGAGTGCTGAAAAGTTACATGGATATAGCCCCCTAAGATGATTCTCATCTCAGCATGCCAGCAGCAGTAAATTGTTTGTACAGAAAGTGAGAGAGGAGCTGTGCAGAGTTAGTGGATCCAGAGAACCGAGGTGGGTTGTGTCAGGCCTCTTGGACTGCACAGAGCTGGGTTAGTGAGTGCCCCCACCTCGGTTTAAAGCAGCAGGACATTCCAGTTTTATTACTGTCCTCGCTAAGCTATCTTCTAACAGAAAGTTAAACTCCCGTTGAGTCTGTGCTCCAGAATTTTGGATAAGTATTCCCAAAATGCCTGTTTCTTCTGAAAGACTGTGTGCAGTGTGGCTTTACCTGCCACCCTCTGTCAGCTTTCAAATGGTGATAGGTGATTAGGAAGCTGATTCACCTTGATGGCTCTTTCTACAGAACACTACAGAACACGCTATAAGCCTCTTGCTTTGTTTGCTGTCTTTCTCACTCTCGTTTACAAGGTCAGGACTGATGTTTTGGTTGTTTTCCCAGCAGTGTTCTACTGACCCATTTTGCTTTAATCCCCTGATGTCACTGAAATAAACTGAGGAGGGGGAGATTTCAGAACTCGAAACAATTTCCTCTGCTGTTGTGCTCAGCTGCAAATTAATTTGATACTATTATGTAAGCATAATCATCTACTCTAATCACATCACAAGATTGGGAACAGACAGAAATAACAGAAGGGAACATTCTGGACAGTGAAAGGGAGTCAGTGGAATAGGCTGTTGGTCAGGACTTGGGCTGGAACACTTCTGAGATTCAGTGTTACCAGTACTCGCTTGTAGCAGTTGTCTCTCTCACTGATGAAGACATTGTAGCTGTCTGAGAGTTAGAGCCTTTGGCTCACTACAGCCTACTAATACTATTCATGAGGTTTTTGTTTTTGTCTCAGGCAGAGAGCTGAAAAGTGCTCAATTTTCTAGTGGAAGATGGTAGAAAAAAGCGCCAGCATTCTTTGATCTTGTTCTTCATATGTTTATCTGCATTTTATGAGTTGAATGTGAGATCTCGTGCTACCACTCTCTATCCCCACTGGTTGTCCTTCTCAGAGTAAACAGATTCATAACTGAGAGCAAATAGGCATATGGGCCTATAGTCCTCTCTCTAAAATGTCTCTTTGATTAATGTCACTATCAGGAGCTTACTGGCAGATGTTTCATTAAATCTTTTCTGAGTGCAGTTAGCTTCTTGAAACGAAACCTCCACATCTTTCATTCAAGCGGAGATCAGAGAAGAGATAGCATTTTTCCTTGCAGATGAGTTTGATATTTATAGGTTTTTCTTCTGCCAATAACACTCTGGGCACAAAGTTTTTCTCTTGCAGCTTATGGCAGAACCTATGGCAGTGTGAACTTCAGGCAGCATCTGGGCAAATTGTACAGGGAGTTCTGTGTGTACAAAGTGTGCTCGGGACCCCACTTTGGTTGTTGTCTCTTTTTGGTTTAGATATAACAAAAGTTCATGTTGTGTAAATGCAATGCAATCTGCATTCCAGCTTGGCCTCAGAATGAGTGAACGCAGATGTTCTCTGCAGCATGCTTTGACCTCCTTAGCATAATTTCCTCTGGAAAAGTAAATGGAAGAGTGGGGATTATGAAACAGGACAATATGTTTGAAGGCCCAGTGGAACCAAGCCTGAGCTGTGAGGCCTTTGCTTTTATTCCTGATACTGGTTAGTACTGTAGCACTGCATAAACAGCCCCACTGACTTACTGGGATTTTAGGTCCTCACATGCGAACATCCCCATCACCCTTAGCCCATTTAAAATAAAGACCCTGGAAACTCATGGAGTTTTTCAGATGTTGAAAAGCAGAATCTGACTCTGGGACTGTATTCCAAAGCTTTCTACTTCTGACCCCTTTTTTAAAGCCAACTGAACACCATTTGCCCTGCCAGGTCATTGTGGCAGAACGTAAACAATGCTTTGGAGTCACTTAACCTTATATTCCGCTTTTTGCTTTATGTGATATTTTAATTTTTATTTATTTTTTTGTTAGGAGTGGGAATGTGGTGGAATGCACGGAGACATAGAAAGCACAGGTGTTAAAATTACATGAGATTTTATTGGTATTTTAAGAGCCAAGCTGTTTATTAGAGTAGAAAGATTGTCTGTAGCATTAAGCAGTGTAATGTGTCATAGTGTGCATAGGTAAGGAGTTATAAATTTTATTGTCTAGGATGCTGCCCAATTTAATGCCCAAAAAATCGTTACTGCCTAATGGTGGCCTAGTTTCTTTCAGAAATTAATTGGTGATGGAAAAACAGTATCTGTTAGAAGATTTAACCGTGAACTGACCTTGCAAACACCTGCTATTAAATGTGGAAGGAAAGAGCTTCTCGGAGAGGCAGAGCATGGCAAGGAGAACACGACGACAGGTGCCCTCGTTGCCGTCGGTACGCAGATGACTCAGATTTTCTTTGCATGTGCAAGAACCTGATGTTTGAGTGAGATGTTGAAAACACATGTGCTTGACGGGCAAAGGAAGAGTTTCCTTGTGACTCAGTGTCTTGTCAAGCCCAAATAGGATTAGCAAACATTGGTTACCTTGTGGGAAGCCTTCAGAATAGGAGCTGGGGAGGCTGAAAGGATGCAGCAGAACTAACTTGAAAATAGAGTTGTTATGGAAAATAGACAGATCAGTTCAAAGAATATCAATTTCTGTGCAACAAGATTCTTCATTTAGCAGGTTTCCGCTATACAGTAAAGGACATTACCATTTCAAAGGCCCCAATAAGCTTCTGGCTAGCAGAACCAGCAGCGTTATTTCATTACAGGCTCTTTGCTGAAATTGAGTCTTCCTGCCGTAGTTTGGACTTTTACTCTGCATAAGTATAAAAGGCTTTATTTCTGGCATGCAGTCTAACAAAGCAATTACTGTTATTTACCTCTGTTCACTCAGAGAGAACCATTTCAGAGAGACTGTGCTGCATTTGACAAAACCCTAACAGTATTGTTACTCCTGCCTTTAATGATTTCCCAGGCTCTGGTTCACATCAAGGAACAGGAATGGCCTTTCCAAACAAAACCGTAAGCCTTGACAGCGTGAGAGTTTTGTATTCTAAATGGATAGTCAAAGTTCTTGCAGAAGATCAGTTTTTACTTTACATGCCCCTGAAGCTATTTTATTTTATGAGTGTCTACTTTCTGTGTAGGATTGTTTTGCTTTTGAATGTATAGCTTGTGTGTTGTGGTTTCCAACTCCACTGGGCAGTTAAGTGTTTAGCATTGTTCAGAGGGTTTGATGAGCCTTACTTTAAATCTGATGGTAATTTATAAAATGACCCTACAGAATGGAGTGTACAACCTCAAGTGTTCCCCTAGCTAAAAAAAGTCTGTGGGGACAGTAATTGATTCTCTTTTTTCTTTTTCCATCTTAACCTTTCTTCTCAGACAAAGTTTCACTTTCAGATCTGTGTTTTGACTGATGATCAGTGAATGCTCAGGAATAAATTACACCTACCTGTGGAAAATATACCTACTGTCAATGCAGTGTAACTGGAGGCAAAAACTCTAAAAGAAGACAATCATGTAGAGATCATGAGCTTGAATAGATGACAACTAATTTCTCTGTACCCAAATATGCAATAATCTCATAAACTGATCAATAGAAAATGCTGTTGACCTTACATGTACAGCCATTTGTGGAAATCATTACAAAATGAGTGCTCTAAAGTAACAAAGGGCATGGGGAAATAATCTTGCCCATTATAGCTATTGCAGATATGTTCTCATGGCTAACTTTTGACGAAACACCTGGTGAGCAGGGGATGACTTGAAATTAGGCAACCAAAGAGAGCACAGACTGTGCAAGTGAAGAATTACATCACAATGGGATTTCTCTTGAATAGCTGAGCACGTGCAGTGCCAGGTAGATCAGTACAAGTCCTGCAGGATGGTTTCATGTGCAGTCTCTGTCACATGAGGCTGTGTGGGAGAAAAGGGCCAAACCTTGACTTCCTGTGTATGTGTTGAAGCTCAAGGGGCAGAGGTTCAGCTGCTGTCACTCTGCCTCTTGGAGGGGGCACTGCTCCTGGTAGCTTGTGTTCATTTTTCACTCACAGTAAAAGCTTTGAGAAACAGGAATCACTGGCCTTGTCTCACAACCAAAGGTAGTACAAGTGAGGAGCACGGAAGCATACTGTTCAAATTAAATGACTTCTTACATTATTTTGAAAAGCACAGGGCTTTTGCAATTATTTTTGTTGGGAAGGTTTTTGGGGATTTCTTTTCAGTTCTTTTTCCAACAAATCCCTGAAGCTTTTTTACTTTTTTATATTCTCATCCATATTCGATAAGAGATTGAGAAGTTGATGAAAAGGACATACAAGACACAATTAAGAAGACTTGGTCCCAAACTTACCTCTAGTGGGTTTCCTGTTTGCACTGAAATGAAGGGTGAGAGGATACAGAGTGTGTTTTACAAGCAGCCCAAGCAGGCCTGAGCCTCACCCCCAAGTTGCTAAATACCCTCCAGGTGAGACAAGTAGCACACCACCCGAGCCAGAATTTGGTAAGGCAAGTGGTAGCACTTGAGGAGATCAGCAATCCCCTGAGTACAGGAGATCGTGCACATTCTGCGTTCACTTAAAAACTGGCTCTGGTGTGTACTAGAATGAGCTCGGTCTTTTCCAGTAGTTGAATTTCAGTCATTTTGCAAAAGTCTTTAAATCCACCCTTCAGTGTTCTTTTTTAATTACAAACATGCATGTAACCAGCCGGGGAGCAGGACCGTCCCCCTTGTTAAATAACCAAGTATATGGCTGTGATCTGTGAGGCTGGATCCTGACTGGAATGGCAGTGGTTTGCTGATTTACCTTTTCATCTCAAAAGGTCAAACTCCTTTAAATCACAAGTGAGTTCATGAAAGCCAAAAGCCTATTCATAACTAGGAAAAAGGGAGAATTTGCCACAAAGATTATTCTCTATGAGCAGTTCACTCAGGTCTACTTTGCATATTACGGAGTCTGTAACTAAAATTCTACTTCTCCTATGCAGAGAGATTTCAGTGAGTGTCGGTTGTTTATAGGTCACAGTGATTCACTTTTGTAAACGGAGTGGCTGCAGAGCACACCTGGTGACATTAATGGCTGTCTTCTTCCAGTCTGGCAATGCTACTTAGAAGTCACTGAAGCTGAAGCCAGGTCTAAAAGAATTTCTGAAAGCAAATGAGCCAATTACAGCAGAATCAGAAGAAAATGAGCTGCAATTGGAAATGCATGAAAACGATTTAGTCACCTGCAGGTAGCATGCTAGGAAAAAAGGGTGTTTATGGGAGAGTAGTTGCTCTCAAGGCAACTGCATCAAAGGCTTGGAGTGCCTGTGGCTGCCCTGTTTATAGGCTCTGCAGATCCATCACGAGTATTTCACTAGTTATCCAACTGTCCTTACCTGCCTTGAGTGTCTTTTAGACAGAGCAACCTAGTTAAAGAGCGCGGTGTCAATTACTGCTAATCTCACTTAACTTTCTTTGGAATATTCACCAATTAGTATCTCTCTCTCTTTCTGCCTGTCTTTTCTCCCTTGCCAATTTTCAAGTTATGTCACAGGATTGCCAATAAAATGTAAATCTGCGTAGCCTGCTCTGCCTTTCAGTGTCATTTGTGTGAGCTCGGAGCTTTTTCTAAACAGGAAAAATGTTTTAGCTCTAGTCTCCAAGCCTGCCTTTTCCCAGGCCCATATTTTGCACGCACACTACCCAAGACAGTGTTTCTCAGTTCATATGCTGGGTGAGGGTCTTCAGAGCAAAGGAGAGTCTTATCTGGGCTCTTATCTCTCTTGGTGTGAGTGTGCTCAGAGAAGGGAGGAACAGAGCGGTCTCAGGAAAATACACAAATCCTCTGAGCTTTGATACTCTTGCTCTGAGCTGGGGGGAATATCTTATGTGGTTTCTTTGGGTTTTTTTGTCCCTTTGACAACTTCGGGACAACTTTGATAAACTGAAATTCTGAGAACAGTAGGTTTGTTTGCTGTGCAAAAAGTAGGTGAACTGTAGTTCAGTGGTTAAAAATCCCCACAAACCTCAGAAGTTAAATTTGATTGCAAAGCAGCTTTATACCAGGAGTAATTCCATTGTCAGTAATCCAGGTAACAGGCTTACTTGGCTTTGGATAACCAATAACAAAGCTAGGGGAGATGTAGTGGGCCTATACTTAGGTTGCCTAACATTTTAAATGAGATTTCTTTCCCCCCCTCCCCTTAGAATAACACATCTATTGTTTGCAGAATGCTTTTGCAATTCCGCAGGGAGAAATTTATGTAAAGAAATGTTTCATCTGTATTCTGTTCAGTTTTATTTGAGTTAGTGTTAAAATTATTGCCTCCCTTTTTTGTTGTATGCTGCACAGGAGGGAGTTGGGAGCCTGTTTATTTAACAAATGAGTGAGAGAAGAATCGGGTTCTAGCTGCCATCAGCATTCAATACATGCTGAAAGCTGCAGAAAAGCCAGCAGGGAGATGCTGTGGTGTCTGCAAAGATCAGTGTCCCATCTCAATAGTTCCTGGAGGTGGGGCTCCCACCATGCCTGGCTCTTGGAAAAGAAGCAGAATAGGGGTTCCATGTGTTCTCTGGTTGAGGAAAACAAAAATTTAACATACACATCTCCCACTCCTGATTTCTGGGCTAACATTTGTCACTGTAGAGTTTCCTTCTTACTGTATTCCTTAGCATAAATTTAGCCTATATTTAGTTCACTGGTACTTTAAGCTTATTTCTCAGATGATTCCTGGCTCTCTGAGCCACATAATGAAACCCTTTTGCCTCAAACCAGAAAATACATACTGAACACCTTTGAAAACAAATGTATCCTGGGCAGGAGACAGCCCTGTTGCTGGGTTTTTGTAGCACCACAGGGCAGCCCAGCAGCAGTAGTTTCAAGAAGGTCCCCACGCACAAAAACCTCTTTAATGTTTAAGAATGTTTCCAACAAGGATTACTTTTTTCCATATCAGTCAAGCCCATTCCATATGGTGGAACTTACTTGCACAGTGGATTCAACATGATTCTTTTCTTAAAGAAGAGCCATTTAATTGAGCCAGCAGTTATTTTACGTACCAAAAAAAGCCTGATAATCTCTTTAAGTTTTGTTTCTTATGCAAATTGGTCTTCTGACAGTGTTAATTTCTAGTTATTGCCAAATGTATTTATATTTTTTAAATTCTCTTAACTGCAATCAACACCTGTTCTTTATAATGGAGATACTTTTTGCTAGCAGTGTTTAAAAAAAAAAAGAAAAACTCAGTAGCAGGTAGTCTCTCTCGGTGGCAATTACCCTTTCTAGGTATTCCTGTTATATTCATAAAAGCAATAGTTGAAAGCTGGTGAATTAATCCTTTATTTGCTTCTGTCAGTCACAGAAAAACGTTTCCATGTCAGGCTTCTGGCGAGACAAGAGGGCTCTATTTAACCATAGAGGCAGAAAATTCCTTGCTACTTACTGTGACTGCTGAGTATGCAGGTGCTTAAGCAGGCACCACCTTCAGGTACCCCAGGCAAAAGTGGTAATAACTGCACAACTTTGAACAAAGAAAACTTTGGACATCATTAGTTGCAGGCTGTGAATGCACAGCCTGAGTGGGCGTAACAGGGTGTGCTTGTTCAACATTCAGAGCTGACCTACACTTCATTCATAACGTGGCCATTTGTGCCATTTCCTGGTGTTTCCAAGTGTTACCTGTTTACTGGGTTTGCTCTCAGTTATTTGTTTGGATATGAAAGGATGGCTTTAGGAATGGTAGGTCATTAATGAGGTAATTCTGTGCTTCATTTCACTGCTGGCTGTGTACTGCCTTGTGAGATAAGCCAGCAAAAAGCAAACACACTGACTAGTGTGACAATTTCCTGGGACAAAATCACTACAGCTGCAGCCAGTATTTCTGAATCAGAGGAGATGGTACATTAAATAATAATTACTCCCTAATTCCATAACTTCAGTTTCAGCTGCCTGGTGGTGCAGGCTGCAATAGAAGCTTGCACTTGCCTTCAAGTTCAGTTTTTAGGATTATCTGAGGAGTGCAACCATCCATTCAAATTATTCAGTGACTATATTAAATATTATCACATGGAAAATAATAGGAATAGGAGAATACTGAATGCCTCAGGGTGATGTGACTTTGGTGTTATTAAATATTGATTGAGAATGTGCTTTTAGGTTAAGAAGGGTTTCAAAGGAACAAAAAAGGCTTGAGATTTTCAGACAGGCCTACTCATATTTTAGGATGTTCTATTCTTACCCGTTTTCCAGGGAGTTAGCATTCCTTTTTCCTGAATTCTTATGCAGATGTTTTGACTGATATGGGAAGAAATTCTGGCTTTATTTGCTCTCTGCAAACTATTACCATGCCTAGACAACACTTTTTGATGCAGAACTAAAGTTTGGGGTTTGCCCTTTAATCAGGGCTTAATTCTTGCTTTGAAAATAATACCTTCTTTGGTTCACCAGCAGGAAATCAGTGTTAATCACAGGGAATGCCTTTTGGTTTTTACTGTTGTTCTGTTTCCTCCAGAGGAGTAATATATTTTTCCAGAGAGTACATTCTGCTGACCACATAGTACAGTCTCCAGAAGCTGATTTCTGTGAAGCTGATGTTTCATAAACCATGGAAGCCAAAACCCTCAGGCCCTGTCTTTCCGTAGTAAGGTGGTTGTTAAAATTTGATAAGAAAACACGCCTGCTCCCATGACGCAGCCTGTGGAGGAAGCCTTAGAGACTGCCATCCTTAGATTGGCCCTGGCTTGGGAATAATGCCCTCCAAATGTTAATTATCTGAGTATCTGGTGACCACTGAGAACTAATTACCAAGGTGCCTTACAGATACATGAAGAACGTATGAAACATTAGAGGATAACTTCATATCATGCTACGGAAATACAGTTAGAAGTAATTTCTGCTGTTATATATCCTTGTTCATGCATCTGAATCTAAAGGGGAGCACATCTGCTTTTTTACCTGCAGAGTGGACGTATGGCTGGAATGAATCCAAAGGATCAAGGGAAAAAATAAGTGATGTCTGTAGAGTCCTTCCTTTGAGGGCAGACTTTAGACAGGCTGTTTTCTGGATCTTTTCAGTCCCGCAGATAGGTTGTAGAGTGCACTTTTTAAACATGGTCACTGCCGGATTTTCACGTGAAATCACTTCATGTGTCAGCATCTCAGGTTAATTTGGGATTTAATGTTGTTTTCATACATAAACAAGAAGCTTTCATCCGGGGAGAGCACCTTCTCCTAGGCCTTGCTGCTTTTCTGCAGCTTGGCAAGAGCTCAGACTTGTTTCTAAGCCATTGGAAATATCATTGCAATGTGTGCCCAGCTGCCCAAGAATGTAGGTGAGCCCAAGCAGGGGTCTGCTATGGAATGAAGGTATGTTGAGAATTTAGTTTACTGGCTTCAGTAATATCCCACATTTATTAAATGAAATATGAAATGCAGATGGAAGTCATCACAAAGATGTATGGCCAAGTTTGACTGCTGAAGTGGGTGCAACACACTGACTTATATTGGAGATTAATTTCACGCCTAAATAGAAGAGACTTTTGGGGAAAGAAAAGGAGTGTACCACTCAGCACTGTCAGGATAAAAGGAAATCAATGTGCTAATTGGAATGACTGTTGACAAAAAATTAACTATCTAAATATTTTGTCTTATTTCTTTATAAACGAGAGTTAAACTGCTATGTAAAAAGTAACTACAAACCCTAAAATAGCTGTTCAAGAACAACTGGCAAGAATTAGCAATCAAATCATTGTACATGTGAAAGTTATTACAGCTAAAATAAAAAAAAATTTAGATCAGGGTTAATTATAAGATGATGCAGTAGTATAATTAGTATTCTTCCTATGGAGGATTATGGGTCCTTCTAAATGCCCTTTTTGATTGCCTTCTTCCCTTTTTTAATTTCCTCCTTGTCCTTTTTGATTATCTACCCCATGACCCTCAGGGCTCCTAAATGTAATACAATTGGAATAACATTTTTGTTAGAGGTGTTTTTTTATATAGGCTATTAACCTCTTGCTTACCAAGCACCGAGAAATCCTTTTCTGTGAGAGCTCCAGGAGCCACAGAGGGACTCGCTGGAATCCCTGGAGTTTTTATGTAGTGCAGCTTCTTGCCTGTCCCAAAGCAGTCTCCAAGGATATGTCAGGAACTGATCTGCATGAGAATGAGCAGAGAGAGAGAGGAGAACTTCCTTGGGGTGTATTTTACATCTTGGCAAGATAAGATCTAGTGGATCTTTGATATTTCCAAAGCTGCTTCAGTGGTCTGGCTGTGAGCATTAGGGTTTAATATAAAAGACTATTGTTAATTATCCTTTAATAGGAATTTTGGAATATTCTTTCTTATTATTATTACCTTTAAGAGGAGTAGGCTGAGGTTTTTTCCCAGAGTGTACATTCCTCACTTCTTTGGTATCCTTAAAAGGACAGCAGGACTTAACACTTCAGTCCATTTTGGGTCCCATGTAAAGCAAGGGTGATTTCCTTTTTATGTTTCCGGCAGGTGGACTAATAATTAATATTTTGCTGCGCAATGATTGTTCCTATTTTATATGTTTCTCTTGGGGCTATATTTTTTGTGGAGGTTCATTCTGTTGGGAAGGAACATTGTACCTGGATGATCAGATGTTGCTATTTTCCTGAGGTGCCTTTCAGTTAATATTGTTCAGTCTATACTATAAAGCCAGTGGGAGGGGCAACTCAAAATACAGAGTGCTGGTTACTGATGAAACTAAGGACGTATTTGTGCTTGTTTTAATTTAGTATCCTTTACTTAAGCCTTGCAAAGAGACATCCACCTCTGTTTATAAATTCTTGCCCACTTCATGCAAGGGCTAGAGCTCAGGTAGTTTCAGATATTGTTACCCTCTACTCATTGTCTGTTTTCCCAAGCTTAAGTAAGCTTGTACTTCATATGTGCGAGTGAGGTCTTGATTTCACTTGGCCAACAACTGCTCATAACTTTTCTGTGCAAATCTGAATTCATAAACAAGGAAAGCACAATGAGCTCTCTTTAAATTTGCCCTGTTTAGAACCAATATTGATGGTTTCTTGTCTGTACTTGGGGTTTGCATGAGGCTTGTTGAAATGGGGAAATACAGATTCCTACCTTCTCAGACTGCATCCCTTCCTCTAGGCAGTCTCTTGAGCAAAAGCGTCATGTGCATATCTTCAGTTCAGTCTCTTTGCAAGGCTAAAAAGCTAGGACTTAAAACATCATTAAGTTTTCTCTTCAGGATGCTCAGCATTTTAATGCTTAAATGGAAAGGTCATTGTTTTTCACACTGCCAGTAATGCAAGTCAACTGAAGTACACCAGTTCTCAGTGCATCCCAAATGGGATGTTGCAGCTGATGGGAGATTTGCAAACAGATGAAATATTTAGACTCTATAGCAAAGACTCTATTAAGACTTCCACAGAAACATTTTAATGCAGTCTTTATATAAAGGCAGTTTCTCTGTTGGTGTTTCTGTGCAGATATTTTACCAGACAGATTTGTTTAAGGGTCACACAGGTGGCATTTCAGCACAGTGATGCTAATCTGGTAGCATTAACTCAGATTCATTAATGCTGGTAGAGGATGAAGGGAATCAGAAAACTTGAGAAAGTTTTCTATTCTGTGTTAGCTTGTACAAATATTGATTCAAAATTTCCTTAACTGCTTTAATTTTAAAAAATGAGACTCAAACAGCTTTAGATGTGAAAATACAGTCAAGTAGCAGTAAATAAAGTCTGATTGCTTCATCACCTTCTGCAGTGCTGGCTTGGACTAAGCAGGTGTGAAGTTAGCATGGAATTGAGTCTGCAGTACCTCATGGATACCTGGAGATGAGCTTTATGATGCATGGGAGAAGGGATGGGTTTGTTTTCTGCGGTAGGATTACCGTTACGTTTCATGTTTTTCAGTGTCTGTGGTCTGCTTTTCATTGAAGGTAATTATCAAGCAGATAGTAGCAAAGCCATGTGTTATGAGACATAAAGGCGGGGCCAGGAGAGGAGAAATGACAGTCCAGTTAGGAAGCACCAGTGTTTTGTTCATTCAGAGAGCTGGGTGCAAGAATGTCATCATTGCCTATTTAATGCCAGTGTGAAGGAGTTCATATTAGCTCATCTGAACAAGGAAAGCCAGCAATAAACTCATAAAAAAAATTTCTGTACAAAAGTAGTATTAGTTGAGGTGTTGGTGTTGAATAGTATTAAAGAAAGCAATCCTAGCCAAAGATGGAAGCAGCTGCACAGTTACTCTTTCTTGTGGAGAAAGATACTGATGGCATTTTTGAAAAAGTGTTACAAGGTAAAATTAATACTTTTTTTGAATGAGATTAAGTGCACCTTACTGTGCTTTGTGATATTTGGTATTTCTTTTTTCGAGGAAGAAATGTCTTCCTTTTTTTTAGTCTAGACCTTTCATGCCAATAGAATATTTGTGTCACATGGACAATAAACGTTTGCTGTAATTTGATGGCTGCCATGCTTAAAATGTTCTTGGGTGTCTGTACTCACTTTGAAGTATTTTAGAATGAAAAGACTGGTTTTTCAGGCCGCCAAACCTGGAAGCTTAGGTAGGAAGGCTGCTGGGAAATTTTCCAGGGCTGCATCTCTGCTGAGGTCTGGGCAGTGCTTGGCCATGGCACCAGTAGACTCTAAACCTTTCTATTGGCACGTCCCAGTTAGAGAGAGCTGAGCTAGGAAGTTCTGGAGCACTCTTTTGTTACAGCCCAGCTTTAGTTTCATCACTCCTCCTGTGCTCTCTGTGGTTCTGTGTCAGAATGGAGTGGTGCTTTGGGCTGGTTTGTGTTATGCTTGTGAAAGCGAAAGAAGGAAAAGGAGCAGACGGCGCGTTGTTCCTGGAATACGCCGGCAGCGCGCTCTC
Organism: Monarcha castaneiventris obscurior; assembly: GCA_026261815.1. Lineage (NCBI taxonomy): Eukaryota > Metazoa > Chordata > Aves > Passeriformes > Monarchidae > Monarcha > Monarcha castaneiventris. The sequence goes on along the minus strand of JAMPIT010000434.1, from coordinate 16,068,545 downwards.
GAGATGAAACAGCTGTGTGTGCACAGCTCGCAGCTCGGCTGCCTGGGACCAGCGTGCCCTTGCCTTGCTTTACTGGCTTCTCTACTAGATTCCAAAATGACTGATTGCCATCTCCATTTTTCCTGCTTATAAAACACACCTTCAGCCGAAGATTAAGAAGGAGGAAGTAAGGAAACAAAAGGCTGCTTAAATTCTGCATTTTTAGGGAAGCAGTAGATATTCCCATCATTTTAAGACTTTTTCCTTCTTATTCTGTGTTAACCAGAATAAATAACATTTCACTTTCCCCCAAGGTTGTAAAACAGTAGAGGCTCCCTTGGTCTCAGATAGTGCAGGTGGTTGTGGAAATCTGCCAGCATTAAAGGCTACGTCTAGACTCTGCATACGCTGCCTCTGCCAGCCAAAGCTGACCACGGGTTTGAGTTTGCTGTGTACATTACATCCACAATGCCTGGAAAAGGGCTGAGGGTGGGAGTCTACATTCCAGCCAGTCATCTTTCGTGGCTCAGTTCTTGGTTTGGCAAGTAACTTGAACAGGAGTGTTTGGGGGTGTGGGTGACTGAGGGGCTAACTTGGAAGCACAGCTGTAAGAAACCCACCCGAAGAGTCTGCCAAGGCATTTCAGCAGTCTGGGCCTGCCTTTCTGCACTGTGTTCAAGGCCTGATATCCTCTGTGGCAGCCAAAGTCCTGCCAGCCTCCAGTTCAGTAAGAAATCGGCCTTTGATGTTCTCTGAAAAGTTGCTTGTGAAGAAATTGATTAAACAATTTTTTTTTTTCTAGAGTTTTGGGCTTTGGTTTAGTTTTCTGGTTCGGTGATTTTGATTTTCATTTGGTTTGTGGGGTTTTCTGTGTTCATTGGTGGTTTTTTGCCAGTTGAAGTATTTAAGGTCCCATGTTCTTGACATGAAAGAGTTATGAAAATGCAGTGGTGATTGGCCTATATTCCTTAAAATCTGTGCTTTTAATTTCTTTCCTAATAAGCTGGTATAACTCAAATGTTTTTTTGTGCTTTCTAGTTTGTTGTTAAATAAGCAATTTGTAGTGGAGCTCCATAAGGCTTGAGGAGCCTTGTGAGGGAGCACATGCATAGTTGTTCGTCTTCTAAGATGTAGATCATAAGAATGGTCTCTATTTTGTACAAAGCAGATTGTCTTGTCTTCAATAATCTGTGAAGGAGACATGAAGTGAGGAGAGGATAGGCCCAGAGTTTCCTTGTGACCTGTGCTGTCCCTGCCTGTTTTCCAGGGGTTGTGCAGCAGAGGAGCCGAGTTACAGCTTGGGGGGGAGGTGAGGATCAGGCTCTTCAAAGGCCTGAGTCAGCTGCTTGTTGTGGATTTAAAGGAAGGAATGTCTGCCAAGAGTGAAAATGAATGCCAAGTGTCCCTTTTGGCTGGGGCACTGCAGTGTGTGCTTTTGAAGAGAAAAGCCTTTCTCAGGGTCGGGAGAAAGTGGTGTTTCCTGGTTCTGGTACATGTCCTTGTGCTTCAGTCTCAAATTTGAAAGCCGGTTTGATTCCAGCATGCTTTGCTTGACCAACACAGGCAGATAATGCTTCTGATAGCTGCACTGTTTGCAGCCTTATCAAAACAGAAAAGCTCAATCACTGTGTGGGGTGGTGTGTTGGTCACCTATGCTATAGTCAGGATTCAAGGTTTTATTTTGACATAAAATGGGAGGGGGGGGAAATGGTATAGAAGACAATTTTCCCCAAATTGAAACTCACAAAAGATAAGGAACACTGCTTGACACAGAAACCACAAAAGCTGGGAAATTACAAATTACGGTTATTAGTCATTCTTTACTGGCAAGAGGAGGCAATAAAAACCCCCAAATGTTCTAATATGGTGTGGCAAATAAAGTGACTTTTCTTCATAGAGGAGGCAGCACTGGTAGGATCTGTTCATCTCGAAAATGTTGTGTGTGATGAGCAGACACCAGTGGACTGCTCTTTTGAGAAGGTTTTCGCAAGCACAGAATTCTTCTATTCCTTTGATAATAACTTGTTACTATAATTGTAGAGTTGGTCTCCTCTGCATTTTCTCTGGCTACACTATGGGTATGAGAAATGATCTTTGTGACTTTCAAAAATTTCAGCGCTTTATTATGGCAACTCTTTTACCCATAAGAAGAAGTTGGGCAAGCCTTGAGGTCTGCCCAATTCTTCTGAAGATGTGACAGTTTAGCAAGATGATTTGCTTATGCTCTGGATATAATAAGGAATAGTATCCCCTTGAATGAGGTTAAGTTATGTCGTGTTTAAGCAATTAGAATATATTATTAAAAAGTTTGATAAGCAGAGTGATGTCTGTTCAGTGCATGGAAGCATTCCAGACAGAAAGGAAGGTAGGAGGCTGTGCTGGATGAATCTCTTAACAAGCTGGTTTTTCAGAGATTTTTCTGTGGACCAAAGAACATGAAAGCTGTGTTTAAAAATTTAAAGCCCTGATATGTTCCGGTTCTGTGGAGCAGCAGAAGGAAGAAGCTTTTTACAGTGCTATAATTCCCTATCCAGCAGCTCTGTAAATTAAGATGTTTATGACAGCTGTTTGTACTTGATGGAATGCACATAGACTTGGTCATTAATTATTGCTTTTTCCCCCCAGTTATTATTTGTGTTCAGTGGGTCAGGTGGTTATGATCCTGCTGTTGTCAGTGCAGTAAATGCACTTTAACTTCCCCAAGAAAACCCCTACCCAAGCCCTTTCCCCCTCCCTGTTTATCTTTCCAGAGGCTGAGAATTTTGTAGGAAAAATATTCAACAACAGTGAGTTATGGAGCTTTTTTCTAATGCAGTCTTTTAACAACTTCAAGCTGGCAGTGATCCCATCCACCTTAATCCTCTTCACACTTCGCGAGCAGTCAGCCGAGAGCAAGAGAGCACTAGGGCTTAATAGACTGCAGTGTTTGAACTATGGCATTTGTGTTCAGCTTCCAGAACTGGCCCTAAGTGCCTAGTAAAACCCTACAGCTTTGCTTTCATTAATTAGAGACTCCCTTCCACTGATTTGTGGAAAACATTGGCCAACATGTTCTTTCAGCTCAGTAAATATTTATACAACTCGTGTATGATTTTTAGTAATGAATACAGCTCATTTTCAGTGCGTCCAAAGGAGGCTCTTTCCAAATATTAACAAATTCCTTATGTGACCTGTGCTGAACATGGCAATTCAGGTTACGAAAAGTTAAATATAAATCTGGTCTGGTTTTGAAGGTTTTTTCTGAATTCCACTTTGCCATGTCATCTTCTTTCATTACATTTGCCAGAAGTTTGAGGGGAAAATGGAAAAAACCCCACAAACAAACCAACAATGATAATTACTAATTAAAACCAACTGGCCACTGCTGTCATTGTGTATCTGTCAGCTGAATGTTGTGCCATGATGCTGCTAGTTAGAAACCTATCAGGATGTTTATATGAGCTTTCTGGGATGTGTTAGCACCTTTCAGACTTGATTGTGTTTGTCCTCACTGACAGAATCCCCATGAGGCAATGTAACCCCTGTAACACAGATGGAGAACAGAAATTGAATGCCTGGATCATGGACACATCTGAATCCTTGCCTTGGATGCACTGACCAAATTGTGTGGGAAAATACCCATCCAGCTATTCACACATAGGGATTGAGCCACGTATGGAAATGCATAGATGAAAGTGAGCACTGAAACATCAAGTTCCTTTTTGGAGATAGCATTGGAGCTGCTTGGAGAATTGATCCAGTGTTCCTAATTAGTTGTTAGTGGATTTGCGCTTTCAAAATTCTCCCAAATTACTTTTTTGGGGGTTTTTTTTCAGTTGTCTCTCCTGTGTCCTTTTCTTCCCTTTTGTTTCAAGTGTTTCAATGCCTGGTTGTGTCTGTGCAGTGCTACTGATGTTACCAGGTAATGTGTTCTTTTTATGTGAAGTGTCTTAGGCAGGAGTTTCTCTAAGCTTCTCATTCTTTAATGTAGTTTGGAGATATAAGAAAACAAAAATACCTTAACTCTTCAATGATTGATAGAACACTCAGTGCACATTTTCCTGGGGACACTTGGGTTAGCATAAATATTTGGACACAAGAGAATGCTAAACTAACTCTGTCCAGTTTGCTGCACTGTGGTGAGACAGACCCATAGTAATATTTCTTAAAAAGTAATTTCTAAGGTAGCAAGGCCTCGTATTTAAGACTGTAGTACACAAGAGCCACTTGGAGACATCCCATCACTTCTTAACGCATACCTTGATATAACAATAGTGAGCATGAGTAATTAATTTCTTTTTGGTGTAGCTCATCCTACTTTTTTTTTCTTGATCAGTTTATTTCCTGTATTAACTAGTAGAGATGTTGACCCAGAAGTGTTTGTTGTAGGCAGGCTGTATTACCTCAAAAGCGACATGATAAACCATGCTGTGTGCCTTAAGGCACATGCCAGATCACACGGTTCTGACCTGGCAGGCCAGGGTGTGCTGTGTTTCTTCCCAGGGCCATGTTGAAGTTAATGGGTGGGGTTTTAGCATGTGGAGCATGTGGTGGCCCCACAGAACCTGGAATCCCTCAGCTGTGAAGTCCTCTTTAAAAACAGTTAAAAAACCCCAAGCCTGTTTCATTAGTTGGTGCCAAATCTGATAGCAGCTGTGTAAAAGAAGGGGGAATGCTGGATTTGTTGTAGGAAGGATGCACAGTAGTGGTGACTTCAGTTTTCTCAGGAACAGATAGATCATGGAAAGTGAATATTCAACTATTATCAAGTAGTTGATGTACAGAGGAAGCATTCACGCTTCCTATCTGCAGGTTATAGGAGCTCCAGGCACCTTAAATAAGTACCTAACCTAAAACTAAGTTACACTTCCTTTCTTTATAGGAACTCCAGGCACCTTAAATAAGTACCTAACCTTAAACTAAGTTGCACTTCCTTTCTTTATGTGCCAGGGCCCAGCTGCAGCAGCTCTGGGTTAGTTGAGGCACATGAGCACGGCTGATTTCCATGCTGTGATGTTCAGGTCCAGTCTGGGAATTGCCAGTGCTCAGCTACCCAGCTGATGGCCCAACTGAGAGCTGCCACGAGATCCTCCTGGCTGTGAATTGGCAGTCCTTGCCTTGATCTCCAGCTAGGGATCACATTTCAGCCAGTATGACTCTTGTGGTGCTAAATTTTAGTATTCTGAAATAGTTAGTTGTGAACTTTGCTGTATTCGACAAACAATCATAAACCCACCTGTAAGGATAATCATCTGTAATTTCAGGTTTTTAAAACTGAAGGCTTTTTTTATTAAATTACATTCCTTCTATATTTTGTCTTTTTAAGAATAAGGGGAACAGCTTTGAAGTTGCCTGCTGTTTGGTGATATCTTAGATAAACTCTGTTTTAGTGCAGGAAATGCAAGAAATCTGAAGCAGATACCATGTTCTTACCGACCGTGTACCAGCTGCATGTAGGGCTTTTGTTGACTACAGTTGGCAGTCGCCTTGGCCCTTTCAGGGAGACCAACACTTCACTGCTTAAAATGTAGGAAGTCATTTAGGCACTTGAAATGTTTGGATGAGAGTTTTCTTTAAATCAGTGAGACAGCTTGTGAGTTAGAAGTCAGTTTTCTTGATGAATGAGCCTGAGGAGCTCTCGCCCCGCCTTTAGATCTCATTTATGCTGCTGTGAGAGCAGTGGCAGGGGAGACATTTGCCCTGCTGCAGCTTGTTGGATTAAAGAGAGCCCTTTGGTAGCAAATGTTGTCAATGCAGCAACTTTTGCAAGCACTAAATTTACTTATGAGAAGTTCTCTTTTAATTGCCCCAGGACAACCCCTTGCATGTCATGCTTTTGCCTGGAGAAAGTTTTTACATGGAAATACTTTTTTTTTTTTTTTAAGATGGTATAGAGGATGTCTAGAGTTTGTCAAACCAACTGATCCTCTAGGGAATGTGCTGACTTTCAGTATGTATGGAGGATTTTTAAAGCAGCTGAGCAAAATCCCTTCTCAGATAAGACGCTTTCTATTTTGTCAGTTAAGAGCATCTTCAAATCGAAATAGCTCAAACATAATCAAATCTCCCTTGCTCAATCCTTTGCCTTCTTCTCCCAACCCCCTACACAAGCCATCCCCAAAAGGATAATCCTGGCAGTGATGTCATTAGAATGAATTTACAGACCAGTGCTCAATTTTCTTGTCTTGAGCTTCAGTTGCTAATGCTGTAAATTTGAGCTGTGTATGTAAAGGAGTCAGGTTATGCCTTTTCCCCACCCTTGTTTAATTTCCCTGGAGCCCTGAAAATAAATAATGTGGGATTATTTGGATATTTTTGTGCCTTTTTTTTTTTTTCCTGGTACACAGCTTCATATTGCTTCCAAACATTTGTAAAAGCTCTCGCTGTATTCCTGAGGGATTCCTTGTCTTCAGGGAACAGAAGGTTTAAGGAGAGACTTTTGCTGGCTAAATGTGGTTAGAGATAGTTACAGTTTCTGGTAGGTGTTGTGAACGGTGATATGAAGTACAGAATAGACTGAAAAATAATCTGTTTTAACAAAATCTGTCTGTTTTCTCAAAATGAAATCTTTTCATCGTGATTTTCCCCAGTGATTTTGAGCTCTACAGAATATTTTGAAGGCTTTAAGAAGCACGAACAAATAAAATTGATCCAAACACATCAAGAATCGGGTTCCATCTTAAAAGCATTACCATGAGGACTGACAAGGCAAAGAGAGGAAGAAACAGGCTGAATTAACCTATTTGTTGTTAGGGATTGTGATATGTAGGAATAATGCCCGTTTGTGCAGTGGTGGCACAGTCTGTCAGTTGATGGCAAAGCTGCAGTGAGTGCAGTGCCTCAGTGGATGCTGCTCCAGCCCTAGCTGCTGTGTCAGTCAGGGGCTCACCGACGGCTCCCTTCCCACAGGCTTGTGTGTAACGAGGGACGTGGCACCGATGGCTTCCCTGGGCTCCGTGCACAGAGGGGGGAAAAGGCTGAAGTCAGCCTGAAACGTGTGCTGGAAGCAGAATTTTTGCTTGGGGCTTTTAGCTAAAATTAACTTTCTTTTTTGGTGCCAAGTTGATGTGTATATTGAAAGTGGTAAATAGCTGTTTGAGGTACTCTGCTGTCTTTCGAGCGTAATGTATGAAAGACAAGAAGCCTTTCAGATATGAAAGAGCAAACAGACAAGTCTAACGTGGCCGGGTCATCTGAAAGTTGGTAGGCAGTGGAGCTGCCTTGCAAACCCCATCCCACAGATGTGTGGGTGAAGCCTGGGTGCACTGCAGTCGGAAATTGCAATTGTGTAGCGGTGGAACACACGGTTTTGCTGTCCTACACAGTCAGCAGGAACACGTTTCCCTATTAGCACGCAGGAGTAACAAGTGCAGAGTCCCAGGTTCCAGGTGATGGTCGCTGTGGTGTGCTCACTGGGTCTGTGTGCAGCACATCTCTGCACAGTCTTTTAGGACACTTCTTAACATAACGTGACCTTCTCTTCCTTTCTTTATCCACAGCAGGCATTTTCCTGCTTCTGAGTAGGGCTTTATAGAAAAGCTTCATTTCCTCGTGGAAGGTCTTTCCTACTTAATGGAAAGGTGCTCCTAGGTCCAGGATCCTGGGAAGTGTAACCATTAACCTTGCCATACAATTACAGACATACCAGAGCACTAATGCACATGACAAGTGCATCAGGGTGCTATTTGTGCTCTCCAATCCAATAGTTACAGTAAACAAAACTTTACAGGAATTAGAAGGGCCTTTGTGGTGTGAAGTAACTATGTCATTTTGGGGGCATTGATTAGGCTTATCTTATGATCTTCCTGAGATGGTAAGTACCCCTTTTTAGTCTATGTTGTAAAAAGAAAATCCACTCCATTCTAACTTGTTTTGTAGCTTGATTCAGTGTAATTCACGTATCTCATAAGTACTTTTATTACAAGAATTCTAAAATATGCTCTACGTCAAGGGGATATTTACACCTTATTCTGGTTTTAAAATGTTTATGTATATTATGAGCTGCATTTGAACTCTGGAGCATAATCATCTCTGTAAAGGAATTAAGCTTTTCCAGTAGTCCCTGAGTACAGGCCCAGGTTTTGACTGTCCTGTGCCTCACCAGCCATGACAGCAGTGCAGTGAGCACTACAAAACTGTCAGCACCCTAAGCACATGGAAGCAAAACCAGCTATACCTTATAATAAGAATGAGAAAAGAAAACCCCTGAAAAGTGGGTGTCCATCCAAACTCAGTGTAGTTATGCTAAATAAATGTAATTCTATTTAAATTTGCAGGAAATATGAGGCAACTGGCCTCACCTTTAGAAAAAATGCATAATGTTGTGGACTTTTCATTTGAGATTTGTTTCCATTTATTAATTCTGATTTCTTTAAACAGAGCCACCCAATGGGGTTTACGTACTTTTTCTGTACAGGAACATTTAAAATCAGGAAAGAATAGGCTGCCCTTTTTGACAGACATTGAAGAAGGTCATAGTTTTCCTTTTTATAACTGGCACTGAAAGTGCAAGGTGAGTGAAACTTAGCAATTCTTATCACTTCTGTTGTGCCATAGTATTAAATAACTGGTAAAAAGGAGCAACAAGTGCAGCATTCACAAGTAGCTAAGAGGGAATTAGAAATTTGTCAAACTCCTGTCAAGAAATGTAGTTCACATCAGGAGCAACCAGTTTATTAATTTTGCTGGAGTCGACAGACTTTTCTCCAGAGTGTTCTCCCCTTTCCTGAAATAAGTTTAGTGATTTAAACTCAACTCTCCAGGGATCTCAGCTCTGAAGGAGTCTGAAATGTTGAAGTGCTACTTGTGCTATATTCAAGTCTCAAATTTTGCATGAGCTTCTAGCACAAATCCTTCTCTCTCCCTGTTTTCCCCTCATTCATTGCAGCTGTTGAAGACGACATAATAGAATCTTGCTTCTTTTCCTCAGGAGAGCAAAGCAATGAGAAGTTGAGACTCGACCTCGGTATATTTTGATATTAAAAAAAAGAAAAAGTTACTGTGATAGGAGACAGCCTCAGAAGAATACTGAAAGGCAAATGTACAAGCACTTTGCAGCTGAAATATTCAGTTGGGATTGATAAAATAATGTGTGAGGGATCAATTTCTCTATATCAAAAATATTACCTTATAAATACTTTGCAGAAAAGCAGACCAAACAAAATATGCTCCTTATTAAAAATATTGATGACCTTTCAATTAAGCTTAAAATAATCCAGTTATAGTAGGGACCCGATACCCAAAGCTGGCTTCATTTGATGCACAATGGGCCAATTTTATCCAAGATGTTAAATAGATGAAAGGCATTGTGGTGAACCAAGGAATTTAGCCAGCCTAATGCACTTTGTGATTTTGAAAGGGGTTGCTGGGAGGAATAACCACCCTATGAGATGGCTGTCATTTTAAATTCTGTAGAAATCTACAAAACAACACTGAATCCTCTGTAGTCAGTGTGAGATTATCTATTTTACACTACACGATGATTTAAAGAACATTCAGTAAACACTTATTTTCTGTGTATTCGTTGTGAGATTTCAGCACATAATACTATGACCTCAGCACACTATTACAGGAGCTACTTCTAGAACAGAGGCCCAAATTTGATTTCTAAAATATATGTGGGTTGCAGTACGAGATGCACATTAAAATTCTGGTCCTCAGACACGTTATATTGCTTATTTTGTGGTATCTCAGTCATCTAGATGAAGTCATGAACTGATTGTGAAAGATGCAGTGAGAAAATTCTTGCTTGGGGAGTTTTTGAATTAAGATTGCTGCTATAAGCCAGGCAGCCCATTTTATAAATACGTGACTCGGAGTTACGTAACTACTTAGCTTCTGTTTCTTTGTCTGTAAACTGCAGATAGGGTTTGGGTTTTGAGCATATATAAGCCCTAACTTGATGTTGGGAAGTACTGCAAAGAAGCCAACCCAGTAACACCAAGGAAAACACACGGTAGAGTTGCCTGCTTTTTAGTGTGGGATGAATCTTAGGCAAATTCCAAGATACTGAGTGTCATTGTTGGGGGTTTTTGTGTGTTTGTAGTCTTTTTGACTGAATTCCTCACATGTTTGCAAACATTACATCTCTACTGCAGTCAGTCACAAGAGGGACTTAGTGAAGTGCAATTGCCTGGTTGATTGCCAGTAAGAGAAGGAATTGACCAGAAAAAAAAAGTGCTGGTAGCTTGCAAGCATCTCACCTTGTATGATATTCCTGCTTGTTCTCAAAAGTTAACCCGGACTTTATTGTGGCTATATTTGGATCAGAGATGTCCCAGAGCGACTTGGATGTCAGAGCAAATGGGGTTGATAAATCACTTGATGGTGTCCTTCCCCTATGCCATTTCCTGCAGCTCAGCAGAGGAGCCCTCAGTGTTGTATCGGGGGGATTGTGCTGCTCAAAATGGCATCTCTCAGGTAAAATACACAGCGAGTTCCAATTACTTTGTAACTTCCCTGCATCCTTTTTCATGCCAATTTATAAGCTGGCCAGCCTCTCTCCACTGCCATCAGCGTGGTACATTTGAAATGCCCATAGATCTGTCAGTAGAATGATCATCATCACAGAGCTGACCAAGCAGTATTTGTAGTAGGACAGTAGGAACTGCTAAAATTCATGGCATGGGGTACAGAAAAACTTAGTAGCAAGGTGCTGTTCTCATTGGTGCTGGCAATTTTGCAATACAAATAATGGTATTTGTGTATTGTCTTCACTTTATGTGGCAGTTAAAACTCTGTGAAGCTGAAAATTTGATGTGGGTTAAGAACATCCTTAATGTGTAATACTGTGTTTCCATGAGGACTTCACTTGCCAGAAATTGCCTGCCATATACAAATCAGCACTGGCTTCAAGGGGCAGGAACAAGTAGCATTTTTGTTTGGCTACACTAAAGAATTGCTCTGCTTTGAATATTTGAATAAATTGTGGGTGATTCTCTCTTTTTACTTACGAATGTACAAATTTAATGTCTCACAGAAGGGTGTTAGAAGAATTGTTATCTCTCATTTTTAATTAGGCATATTTTGCTTATTTTTAAGAACTCATCTTGAACGCTCCTTTTTTTTCATGGTTTTTCCTGAGAACCAAGTAGTTAAGACTGATGTTTGAATTGGTAATGAGTTTTTGAATTTTTGAACTGACAGCAGTCTTGATGATGTCTTTATTTAAAGAGAAGAAAGCCTATTTGACTAAGATCAAGAAGAGGGAGATCACTTGGATGTAACTCACCAGCAGGTCACCTTGCACCCTATCTGCTGTCCAACTGTTTTCTGTCCCAGCATTGGCAGAGTTTTATGATCATATCCTACTTATGGACAACTCATGGACCGGTTTTTTTCTGGTCAACCAGAAAAAATTGGTTGTCTCTGAAGGGTCAGTGAGAGCATAGAAGATAAATGGATATACTAAAAACAACGGATTTTATTGGAAGATATGACAGGGTAGAATAATAAGAAAAATAATCTACAATTTTATCTTGAAGTGTGTTCTAAATAGAAACCCGTTATTTTCCCTTGCCTGATGTAAGAATATCCATCAGATAATTTTAAATCATAATGCAATGTGTTGAGCTTCACAATGTTCCTAAATAATGAATTCCTATTGCACAAATTTTAAGTAGAGGACTGCAGCCGTTTGATTTTGTTACATTTTGGTTTTGTTTGCATAGTTAAAGAGCTTTGGCAGCCTGTGTGAAGATGTTCACATTGCAGTTCTGGGTACCTGAAGGCACAGAATTGGGGCACTGAGGCTTTCTTTATCTCCCATCTAGAGGGACTGCCTCGAGGTGAGGCTTGGTGTAATCAGGACTGCTGCAGCCTTGTGGTTGTTATCTCAGCTGGTATCTCAGGTCCTGGGCCTCTCTCTGAGAATTTCAGTTCTGCTTGAAGGACAGTTTGATTTCCATGCGCGGTTGGCCTGAGGTAACGTACAGGAAGACAGCCCCCACCCTCTGTTTTATTTGTAGTTTGACACTTTTCTGGATTTTATGGAAATACCCTGAACTCTTGGATGCCAGGCTCATGCTTTTAAATCTGAGGTTTCAGTAGTCTTGAACAAAGCAGTCTGAAAGGCTTTGATAAGAGCAACGTTTAAGTGAAATGTTGCTTTGAAGTGACTTGAAAAGTGTCCTTGGATGAGGTGTCCGATATGGGAGGTCTGGGAGGGCAGACAAGTAAAAAGTAATTTTATGCTTCAAAATGGAGGAGAAAAGCACCATCCCTGCCTGTACAGTGGTGTGGGGACTCTGGCACACACACGTCCATGTGCATGGGCCAAAGCTGCTGCTGCTTGGCTCCCCCTAAGACCTGCAAGCAGGCAGTTTGCAGAAATGGTGCTGCTTGTGTCGTGTTCACACCTGCTGGGATGTTTTTTTGTCCAAGCTCACACTAAGGTAGAAGTGCAGTTAGTGAATCGAGTGGCCAGCTGTGAGGATTGCCTTGGAGGGACGTGGCTCAGGGATAAAACTGGCAGTGCTAGGCCATGGGTGGACTCAGTGGTCCTGGAGCTCTTTTCCAACCTAAGTGATTCAATGATTCTCCCCTCAGGAGACTGGACACATTGCAGAGCTTCTTGTCCATATATCTAGTGCAAGTTAAACAGAGGGTTCCTAATTAATGTGCAGATAGCACAGAGCCTTCAGCTGAAGGGGACTCTGTTCTTTGAATGTCGTGGGGAGGAGAGTGTGTGGTGTCTGCAGTGGTGTCTGCCGTGCTCCTGCCGAGGCTCTCCCGTCGCTGATCAGCTGTGAAACAGGGACTTGAGCAAGGCTCAAGCAAAGATACAGTACCAAGTCTGTGACAGATTCTAGGAAATGATGGGGTTCCTTACACCCTGTTTGTCGGTCCCAAGGGCTGGAGGTGCTTGCTTGGATTCCTGCGACTTTGTGTACGTTGGCCTGGATTCTGTCCATGTAACTGCTGCTCTGCAAGGCTGCTTGGAAATCCTTGTGATTGCTTGGTCAGTTGTGTAACAAATAGTCACTAAAACAAAACTGATTTGTGGTCCTCCTGTAAAGACTCCTGCTGGAAACAGTCTTGCATACAGTTCTGAGCTATCTTTGGCTTTTAATGTGTGGAATACAGTATAAATGTGGGATGGATATTTCATCTATTCTCTGGTAGCATTTGTCATGTAAGAACATTATGGTTATTTAATGCAGATTCTTTATTATTTTTTCCCAATGTAGACAAAAATATGTTGAGGCTCAGAGGGACTGTCAGTAAGGTTGTGCAAGAAGGAAGAGATGATTGAAGTTCATCATATTTACAATTAGGAGCAGTTTTGGCATCAGAAAATCAGTCTGGAGTCTGTTAGGAATTTTTTATTTGGGAAAGTCTGGAAAGAGCAGGGAATTCTTTTAACTGTCAGTTGTACATGTTACAGGTATCTCAGGACAGTGGCGATTTCTCTCTTACGAATACTCTGTAACTTTGAAAGAAGTTTGTATCACATTTTCACAGATACTACTCTCACTTTAAAGGTAGGGGAGGCTGTCAGCTGCTGAGAAATGAAATCATAAAATGCCTAGATGATGCAGAAAGTCACTCGCAGAAGTAGGAATCCAGCCTGAGCTGGAAGGGCTAAAAAGTCATCTACCTCAGTAAAATAATGTCAAAACATTTCTTAAAAATCCTTGGGTGTTTTAATTTTGGGTTTATTTAAAATACTCTGTGTCCATATTTGCGTAAAAAGCAAAAAAAAATGTGTTCTGGAAAATTTCCTGTAGCTAATGCTGATATAACCATATGATTAAAGCAGTAATACTAAAGCAACCCCTTAAAAATATAACTGTGAATAATTTGTTGATAGAACCTAGGTACAAGAAACCGCTGCTAATCTTAGCATAGAAAGGCTGGGGATTTTTTCAGTACTGAAGCACTTAGGTCAACCTTGATTCCTATGACTTTGTTTTTGTATATGTATCAGCACATATACCTGTGGGCTTGAGAATGTGATTAATTTAGACTTGCTGAAAAAACCTAAAACCCTTGTTTTACATCGTAAGATCTTTCCTTTTCAATAGAAGATGTGAAAAAGTCTGGGAAAATCTGCAATGTTACATTAAAAAATTGTGCCATCGTATTTTTAGTTGACTTGTTTTTAAAAAGAGATGTTTGGGTTTTGGGTTTTTTGGAGGGGTGGTGTCATAATTATGGAAAGCTTCCTTGTTTGTACATGCCTCATGGCTGTTGTCCTTGATCCATGCTGCCCTGGAAGGTAATTCTAATTTTTTTATTGAGTGAACTATAAGCATTAGTGTCTAGTTTTGGAACAAAATAGTGAAATTACTTGGAGTACTTTCAGTAGTGTGTGCTGATCATCATTAACAGCTCTTCTGTCCTAGACAAGGACACTGCTTTGCTACATGATTTTCTTTGGTTAAATTCACTTAAATTGTGCTTGCAGTACTTGTATGTGTGTTATTTCACCTTAGTCTGTGTAAACAATAACCCCTAAGGATCACAAAATTCCTTCAAGCCAGAGATCCATACAGACTTTAATAGAAACCACTAAGAAAGTTCCTGAGAGAATGAACTCCTTACTGAATACACCCAAATCTATTATTCTGCCTTGGTCAGTTCCCTGCAAGTGCCCAGGTGTTCCATATAATCTTGTGCCGTAATTGCCAGCTTTGGGTGGTGACAGCAAAGGAGAAATGGAGTGACAGGATGAAACACAGTGGGATCCAAGCTTGTAATATTTTTTTCTTCCTGATTTTACACAATATGTCAGGCAGGAGGCTTGGAGTTGAAAATTTTAAGGTTTGGGGTTTTTTCCTCCAGGATTTCCAATCCATCCTAAAACGCCTGACTTCCAGAACATGCTAGGGATATAATGCTGGCTTGATGGGAGGGCAGGAGGAAGGGAAAAAAAAAAAAAGAAACATGTATTGATGCACACACCCACATGAGCAAAGCATCTTATACACAGAGCATCTACAGAGATGTGCTGTCATCAGAGCAGTGTTAATCACCTGATTTGGGCACAGAAAGCAGGGCAAAGGGAAACACTGTGGTGCTTAACGGAAGTCCTGGAGGTTAGTTGTGAGCTCTGCTGGTGATGCCTGTGTTTATCCCTACAAACTTCTGAGGGGGAGTTTTCTTGGAGGTTTAAGAAAATTGCACTCAAGAATATTCTTCTTTGGTATTTTGCAGAGTAATGTATTCTGCCAGACAGGGGCCTTTTTACTTATCTTTCTGTACATCAAAGTGTGTTTTCCCCTTGAAATATGGGAAGTTGACAACTGTACAACAGCAGCAGGGATCTGGGTTCACAGAGTAAGCAGTGTTTCATTATGCTGCTTTATTTGGATGGGCAACTGTGAGAAATAGCTTATGATGTATAAAATATCTGAGTCTCTTTTTGTACTTGAAGACATTGTTATCTCTATTTGAAGTTGGCTAGTGAAGGTCAGTCAGGCTAACTGCTTGCAAAAGAATATCCTGTCTCTGTTGGTAGATACTCTTTTCAAAGTTCATTGCATCCAGTGAGCTATTTTTGTAAATACCACCCATCATGGCAAATTACATACTGTTAGTGGGAGGGGGAAAGGGAATGGTGTAGAAGTTCTTTTCATTCTTAAAAAAATCGATTGTTGTTGCAAAGAGCGTTGCATAGCCATGATGAGAAGTCTAAGAAGTTAATTTGTTTAAGATTTGGTGTTGATCAGGAATGTCAAATTGCACTGCGGAAGTGATACATTCTGTGATAACTGTAATACTGAAACTTTCACTCACTGATAACCATGGCAGTGATATACTGTGGTATTTTCATGACATTTCCTTTGCTTTACTTTGAAGTCTAGTTGGTTAAGTCAGGAAGTCTTTCTGTATTAGCAACACCAAAGTTACAGTGTTGTTTCTTCCTCTCTTTATGTTTTTTCTATTTGTTGTTCAGTGAGAATGGAACACTGGCAATGTAGGAGAGTGCTAATAGTGGCAAGCAGTCACTTATTTCTCCAGTCTATCACATTTTGAAATGAAACCCATTTAAAAACGGGATTTTATATTAAGTAACATTTTTAAATGAATCAGTAGGTTCTCTGTGCTCTACTTATTAAAAATAAGTCTTTGTCTTTCAGTGCCGTGTTGGCTTTAGGTTTTATTATGTCTACTCAATTCTACATAAACTGATGGTTCTGTCCCAGAAATATTTACAAAGGAGCAATACTTGGTCATTGTGCCTAATTTTGTGAAGAAAATTACGGATGTATGGTGGACTTGCAGAATTAGTTGCTCAAGAGATCCTGTTGAAAGAGAACTGATGCTGTTGCCTGTACAGGAGAGGCATTCACATGGAGATGCAAGTGGGCCAGAGAGAGCCAGAGGTCTTGTAACTCCCCCTTTTTACATTCAGTGGTTTTCTGACTGATTTTTTTTTTCCACAATACACTCATTTCTAGGTTATTGCTATCTACCTTGAATGTTCTGAATAGCAGTTATTGGCTTCCTGCATTGCAACTAAGCCTGATCACAGTGTTGCATCTTCAGTGTTTATATTTGAAGCACTAGTTATATCTAATTTAAGTAACTTTTTGGATATGCTGGTACATTTTTTGCTCAGTTTTTCTAGTCACTTAGAGTTACCTGTGTGAAAGGGAAGGCTACTTAAAAATTCATAACTTATTTTACGTCAGTGAAGATTACTGATTAATTTAAAGCTAATCCTGCTGAACTCACTGGCAGCATTTATCCTTGTTCCGCCAGATTGCAGCTACTTTAAAACCACAGCTCAAAGCAAAATACTTTGCTTTCAATGCAGCCACCAGTGGAATGATGAAGAAGATGCAAAAATACCTACCTCTAAGCTGTTGCTTTAAAAGGTTATCTAAAAATATCTGCATAAACCAGCTAAAAGGTCTTACCAGATGATAATCAGTAATTATTATGGAAACATCTGATTTGGAAAAACCCACGACACATCTCACATTTAAAAAAAAAAAAAAAAAAAGTAAATTAGTTAGAAAAATCTAAGCAGTAATATTTCCATCAGTGTTTCATGTATCAGGGGAAGTGGGCCCTCAGTCAGCGAATACAGCTAAGTCTGTTTTGTGCTGTGGCAAATCCCATTGTGAAGAGGCTGTGAGTAATCAGAAGTGACAGCATAAGCACTTTCTGTTCAAAGTGATTTTACAGAAAGCATTATTTTCTGAGAAAAGTACACATATGGCTCCCATAACGCTGAAAGAGCACTGCTGTATCCATTTATTAGCACTAGGGTTGGGAGAGGAAGTTTTGCAAATGGTGTTCATAGTTAAGACCTTTTCCTCTGCATTTCCAGTCCATAAAACATCCTTAAAATGGTAGGAATTGGCCAGATAGGCAAGGGCAGGGCAAGAGTGTCTGCCAGGGGGATGTTAGGACAGTTTGTGAAGATGAGGGTGCTCTCAGGAGCTGTACCTGCTGCTCAGGGGTCACTCAAGAAGTCCAACAGCAGCAAAAATGCTTTTCCTTGGTGGAAGAGCCAATGGGCCAAGAGCAGCTGTGATTTCCAATTCAAAGGGTGAGGCAGACCCTTGGAAAAGCCTGGAGAGAGGGGTTTGCACTCATACCAAAAACTGCATTAATATCATCAGTGCATTTTGATATAGGTGCTTCAGATGTCTCTGCTCCTTCTCCCTCTGGCCCTCTTCTTGCCCTGAGCCATTGTTCTGTAAGGGTGCTCACCTCCTTGCCACACCCTCCTGTCCTTTCTGTCACCTGCTCTGAGCCAGCCCCTAATGGCTGGGCTGGAATGAAAACCTGAGGAGTTTTGCTCTTGCAAATTATGAATTTAAAGGATGAATTTGCCCCTCATAGGGGGCAAAAACC
Organism: Monarcha castaneiventris obscurior; assembly: GCA_026261815.1. Taxonomy (NCBI): domain Eukaryota; kingdom Metazoa; phylum Chordata; class Aves; order Passeriformes; family Monarchidae; genus Monarcha; species Monarcha castaneiventris. The sequence goes on along the minus strand of JAMPIT010000434.1, from coordinate 16,050,776 downwards.
CCTCAAAGGATTTTTTTTTATTATGCTTGGGGTTTTTTAGTTTTTGTTGATTACCTTGGCTCTACAGTTTGTAGCTGTAACACTAACTCTGCATGAGGAATGTACACACTTGGCCAGGGCCTTTCAATTTAAGTTAATACACATACATAATCAAGTTCCAGTATTCTGATTTCTGTAAATTGCTTACTGGTGTCTCACATTTACAAAACTGCCCAAAGGAACTACTCAGAACTTCACTTCCCAAAGCCTGAAGCTTCTTAGCTTTTCTTTTCAGGGAAAACAAAGGTCCCAGTGCTCACACTTGTAGAGCTTGGTAGTTCAAAAACAAAACGCCAATAGCAACATAAATGCAATTTTTAAAAAAGTCCTCATGACAGTTATGTCAAACTTGATAGGTAAATATTTGGGATTGGCACTAGGGTTTTATGTATGTATCAAAAACATGAATAATTTGAAACCGTTGGCTTTGGAATTTAGCTCTATATTTGCAAATAAGGTGTCTACAGTTTTCTGAGTTATTGTAATTTACTGCTTCCCTGAGATGGTCCACAACTGAGAAGCCTGAAATAAAAGTCTATTTTTTTCCATAGTAATTTGTTTTGGAAGAAGTGGTTGAAGGAATTGGAGGATCGCAAAGGAATTTCACGTGTCTCTGTCTTTCATTAATATTAAGCCAGACAGTCCCAATTCCAAAATTTCATTACAGGCCTCAATCACAAATGAAATGTTTCAGGTACTTGTACAGCTTCCAGTAACCTCTTTCTCGTCGTCTCATAAAATTACCCCCAAGGAGAGTGAAGCTTAAATACTGATGGGTCTGAGTACGTCACCAGTTATCTACTAAAGTGGAGACAATATTGTTTGTATTCAAGCATGAATTCCAATGACATTTAACAGAGTTAATTTTATCTTTATTTGGTATTATGAATTTTGCCTCATTCTGTTCACTCTGTTGCTTTCTTTAAAATGCCTCTCAAATTTCGCTGGCACTGAACCATCATTGGTGATTGCTGTCACATGCCTGTCTAGCATGAAAACATCTTTATTACTTCAGAAAGTGTATCTTCAGCAGCTTGGAGATACTTGCATCTGGCTTGGAATTATGGCAAGCAATAGCCATACTGAGGGAGCTGCTCGTTTGGTTTTAATGAGCGTAAGCTACAGCTTGCCATCAAGGAACTGCTTCAACTTAATAACACAGCAAACGACTTGTGCTGCTCAAATCTGTTCTGTCTGGGTGGTTTGATGGGCATTGGTTAATAGGAGTGTGGGAAAATTTTTAGCCATGGAAAATAAAGGGGGCTTCCATAGCAGTGCTGGTATGTTCTTCTTGAATCAGCTCCAGTTCTAAACCAGCAGTGTGGAGATTGGCATTCCAGCAGCAAAGCTGAAGCAGTGCATGTTGAAACATTTACTGGGGAGGCATAGGGACAGAATCTACCATTAAAGTCTTCCCACAGAGGGGAGATCCTTCCACCTTTGGCGTACAAATCATGGCAATTTTCATTTCTCTTTTACAGTGGCTGCTGTGTGTCTGATAAAATAGATTAATGATGAAATATATGTCAAAAGAATTTACTCAGTGGTTGCTTTGCTAACACTGGTGTCGTTTCTTCCCTACAGGTATTTCTGTAACAAAGAAGACTCATACATGTAAGTAATATCTTTTGATTTGGCCTTCTCTCACAAATGGAATTTCTGTTAAGCTGTGCTATGGTTCTCAGACTAATTGGTGTTGGTCTGGCCTGAGAAAGCTCCATTTAAAAAAGTCTGGGGTTTTTTCTGCCTGAGGGGTTTTGGTCCTCGCCCAAAGTGTCATTAGATATACAGTGTGTGTGTGTATATGTGGTACTCATATATCTGTTAAGTCAGAGAGCAGAAAAAGAAAGTTGTGAGGAAGGGCAGAATTCCTTACTTTACCTCACAGCTGGCCAATAATTAACATATCTACAGGTGAGGGGAATGGTTGGTTTTATGTCTGTTATATATGCAGTATGATTCAAATCAAAATAATTTCATTGCACATCCTCTGTCCCTTCCTATGCATTAATCTGTAAGATAGATCATTCTCTGCTTGTGCTGAAGGAATCCAATGAAAAATGAGCAATCCAATGAGCAAAAAATGAAAAAGAGGTTATTGTTTTGCTCTCAACCGTATAAGCAAACAGCTTGGCAACCTTGGATGTGGCTGTGGATGTGTGCATTTACTTACATATACATTTATTCCAAATCCTCTTCAAAGACATCATTTCTGGGGATCAACTCTTATCTACCCTGCAGGGAGCTAGAAGCACAATTCCAAGAAAATATTGCAATTTTTAGCTGAAGGAGATATGTTGAGATACTTCAGATACTGTGGAGGTTTGGAAATCCGGTAGTGCAAGAATTGTACTTGTGCAGGATCTGAAACAGGAGTAGGCTAAAGCCAAGGCTATTACTCTCATGAAAGCCCTCTAACAAAACAGGTGGTAGGCTGCTCAACATTTATAAATGCATATGCATTTTATGCATTTGAAGTATGTTCACTGCAGCTTCTGGGTCATTGTAAAGTGTCTTACATGGCTTTCATTCTTATTTCATTCCTGGTTTTATAATACTCATGGAGTGAAAAATCTGACTTGAGATGATGAATTCTCACTGTGTAGAGTTAAAAAGCAGATTTAAGAATTTCGAATGAGAAGCTGATTTGTGTGAGTTTTGAAACAGATTTTAAATGTCTCAAACTTTTAGAGCATGATGGTCCTCTTCTGCTTAGGTGGGCTTGCTGCTTAATGCATTGTGAGGGCTAGACCCTCTTTGGCTGAGTGATGGTTTTATTGAACTTAATGAGAGCTACAGGCAGGCAGCTGAGGGCAGGATTTGACCCTGGTATTTTTGGTGAATATTTGAGCTCGTGCTGACTGGGATTGACAGCACAGGAGACTGAAGTGCCCCATATATCCACAGGCCAGGCAGTGTCCAGCTTCCTCACACAGCCCCGCCGTGGGCTCAGCCCTGCTGTGGGGCCATGTCCCTCTGTAGAGGTGCTGAGGAGTTGGGTGTTTGTGCCAGCTGGGGCCTTGTGCAGAGATGGACGGTGTTTGTAACATCCCCTGGGAAGCAGCCAGAAACACCCTGGTTTTTGTACAGCAGCGCCCTGAACGGACCTACAGAGCCGGGGCTCTAGCTCCAGTGCTGGGAATTTTGTAGGGAAGGTGAAGTAGTAATCACAGACCTAAAGAGCACAGGAAACAGCCCCCTCAGCCACGCCACACTGGTGCAGTTGTCGCCCTGTGTCTCAGCTGAAGCTGTTTCAGGCCTGTGATGAAAAAAAGATGTGTTCCTCGACTGCGAGAGATGATTAGTACTGCTCACCATACAAGGCCTTTCATCTAGTTCAAACAGAAATTAGGGTCCCAATGTCTTTCATGTTGAGAACTCTGTGCTTTTCTAAGAGAACTGTCAAAGAGTAGTTCCCCGATTTGTTAATCAGTTGTCATGCAATTGCTGAAGCATGAACAGAAAAGTTCCCTGAATAATGGGAAGATAAGCTTGCCCATTAAGAAGGGATTAAAATAGAAGGGGCAATATGCTGTAATTGGCATGATGAAAATGTAAGCTACGTTTGCTAGCAAATATGTATGAGTTTTCATTCAGTTTTGGTTGAAGTTCTTTTAGAATTCATTTCTGTTATGACAAATTCTCATAGAGCAGGAATGGATGTAAATTGTGCATCTTTGGCATTTCAGCATCATGCACAATAAGCTTTTTTTCCCTTGTTGCCTTGAATTAGGTTTTTTATTGAATAGAAAAAGTAGCCCATAAAATTCACAGTTTTGGAATGACTTAGAAAAAATAATTTAATATAAATACCTAAATACAAGAATTACGAAGTTGGCATTATTAACAACTACAAATGACAGAGTTTGTGCACCAAGATATGATCTAGAATTTGCCTATCACTTTGTATCAGTATAAATAATTTATCCAAATGAAGTTACATAGAGTAAGATTTCTGCAAAGAAATTTCAAAAAACATTCTTGCAAACACTTTGTGTAGTGTATATGCATTGCCTGCACTGATTTTTAGAAATATGGATGAAATTTACAATGTATGGCAAATAAGGGTGTTGACTGACTGTGAGCTACCACTTATTTCTAATGACCTTTTGATTTAATTAGGGAGAAAGAAATGGAGTGGAGAAAATGAGTGGAGAAGAGGAAAGAAATTAGTGGAGAAAAAAAATACTTCTTAATATAATGCCAGAAAGTTTGATACATTATGCACTTCATACATAGATTAATCCCTTTCAGACTTTACCCTAACAGCTGTTTTCATTGTGCAGGTTCTGAAGTTGGTGGTGGTCTGTCTCCAGTACTTATCGTTGTGCAGTTTATTGTTTGAGGGTTTGGGTACATTTTATCCTCTTCTTGGCATTAGTCTCTGACAAAAGTGTCCTGTCAGCTGAAACTGAGCTCCTGTGCTGATGGCAGATGCTCAGGTAGTTCTGAATCTAACAGGAGCTTAGTGTTTGTACACATGCAGTACAGTAGTGCTGAAGAAATGCAGGTCTTTCATAATGTAATCATCTAAATAAAACCTGAGAGATTTTTATCCTTTTTGAAGCAACTAATTTTATCCAAGTGTTCTACTTCATTGGTGCTTCTCCACATTTTCTCTTTATCACTGTTTAAATGTTGCAAAACCTGACACTTTTAAACAGGCAGTGCAATAGTCTTCCAAGCAGCACTAAGGGAATAAATGTTATCCGCCCCAAAATGCCCTTCTTTGCTCAGTTCAAGTTTAAGATTAAACAGGCTTTTGAAGAAAAGATTCATGCCTTCTGTCTGTTTGTAGAATTATTCTCTTAAGCTCACATGGCTATTTGTCAGGTTAACCATCACTTTTGGGAAGCTGTAGTCTGTCAGATGGTAGAGGACAAGTCCTGTCTCATCTTCCATACCAAGTGGGACTTCTGGTGTTTCAGTTCTTTTTTGACTTGAGGAAGACATGACTGACATTTAGATTTTTTTCTGATCATTGGATTGGCACTAATATTTGTAAAACATCCCTCTTCCTGGCATCTCTCATGCTCTGAATAGAAAAGTTTCCAAGTGAATTGTAACTTTGCACGACTTCGTCCTTTTTGCACATTCTGAGGGGTATCATTGTATCAGTGATGATAAAAATCTGAAATTCTGGGAAGCAGAAGGCTGCAAAGGCCCTGGCATTTAATACTGACTGACTTGGCTTTAGGCTGTTCTGAAGTGTGTAGTATTTAGTTTCTGGCATCTTAAATCTAAATCTTGCCATACTTCATGTAATTAGTTTTGTGACCTCTACCAGATCACTTGTGACTCTGAACTATCACACAAATCAATCACCTTATTTTTCTTCAGATCCCTTTTTTTCTTGGGCACTGACTTTCTTAAATGAATTTGAACTTGACTGCCTCTCCAAGTAAGGGGTGGTTTCCTGCAGATGCACCTGGAAGGTGAAGATTGTACTGAATCCAGGATGTAATGGAGCCTTCTTTCTCTCACTCTTTGAGTTGTGAAGAGCCACAGTCAGAAGCTTTGAAGGAGTTTGATTGCATAGCTGGAGTTCATATCTGCCCTGATGTCCAGATATACTCAGTCATTTGCTTACCTGGCATTTGTAAGATATAAAAAAAGCATAGATTTTACAAGCCTTCCTCCCAGTTTTCTGTGCAGAGCTCCTACCATCCTTTGGAACATTGTTCTGCAGCAGAAATAGCCAGGGGCCCTGGCTCTGAATGATGCACACTTGTCAGAGCAGAGGTGGGGACCTGCAGGGCTGCTCTTACCTGGCCTGGATGAACCAGGTACTGCTTTGAACTCGGTGCTGCTCACTGGCTTCAGCTTCCTAGTGGTAGTGCACCTACAGTTCACTGTCACCACAGCGTGGATCATGGCCTTTCTGAGCTGAGGCCAGAAGTAACAGCTGCTTTATGCCTTTAGACAGAAATTATTACCATTTGGAGAGAAAGAGCATGTTTCCTTTTGTGATTTATCAAAATATTTGAATTAATTTTTCTTAATTATGTCAGTAGGCATCTCTGTATTAATTCCTTAATTCTGGGTAAACTGTTCCTTACTTAAACTGAAATTACCTTTTCAGTTAATTTCTGGCACATAAGAAATGTTTTCAAAGCTAGGTCCTGATTTTAATGACATGAGCTCCTGCTGGAAAATTAAGTGGAAACTGTGTGCTTTTAATTTTTAACACTAAATAAAACCATTTACATGAAGAACTGGCAACTTCGTTGGCAAAGGGTAGAAGGAAACCCATCCCTTCTGCTGTCTGAGATCCCAGCCCCTTTCCTCACTCCCACATCAAGCTCTGGGACTGTTCCTGCGCTCATCTGGCTGTAGTGTTGGTCTCGAGGTGTATCTTGACTCAGTGTTCTTGGCTAAGTACACAGGAGCTCTGGACTGAGGGGGCAATTGGTGTTTCGAGTTCGCACTGTGGGTGGGAAGCCTTGGCTGTGCCACAGGGAGGTCTCCTTGACTGCCCATGGTGCAGGACAAGAGCTGGGAAGTTTGGAATGGCAGTCCAGGCGTCTCCAGAGCTGCCCATGGTCCTGACAGGCCCCTGAGCCTTTGCCTGGCCCTTGGAGTGCAATGCTGCATTGCTGCTGTGGCACAGCGAGCCAAAGCCAGGCAATGGCTCCTTGGTGAGTCCGAGGTGTGCTCTCAGCACCGTCCTGGGCAGAGATCCGCTCCTGCATCCTGGCCTTCTATCTGTGACTCCCAGCAGTTGCTAAGAAGAACACATTGCTTGTTGAAAACAAAGAGGCAGATTTGGGGCAGAAGACAGCTTTTGAGCTTCTCAGATGTCCAAATATCTGAGAACTGTTGTTCACCAAAATTCTCCAAGCATATATTAATGTTTGCAGCTTAACAGAACCCAAGACCCGGATTTCTCTTCTGCTCTGATTTTACTTTCCATACTGTATTTACTGCCACTGCTAAAGATTTCTCAGTGTTTGCTAGTTATTTTGTATAACTGCATTAAAGGGAAAACCACTGTGATTTTTTTTTTACTGATCTGATTTATAATTACTTGTCTACTATGCATTGTACTGTCAACTTCACCTCATGTGTTTCATGTGCAGACTAAAGTAAGTAAACGATACTTTTCCCTCACAAAACAGAAGCCTTCAGAAAACTGATGGTTAACAGGATCTGCTGTTAGCACCAAGGCCTAAAGAGAACAGGTGAAAACTAAACCCTGTCCCCTGAGGCCAATAAAATAGCTGTTTGGTCCCCTGTGTGTAACCTCCTAATAACTTTACTGGGCAGCCTTAAGATCCCTTGGGGGCTTCTCTGCAAGAGCATTCCCTCTCTTTGTTCAGATTGCTTATTAAAAATGATTTTATAATGAAGTTGCCTCAAATAGCTGCTACTTTCCTGCTTGTCCTTGAAGCACTGTTTGCCCTGGTGAAGAATCTTAAGACAGCTATCTAGGGCTGTTCTCTTGTTCAAAACTTTTACTGAACTACTGCTACACTTTTTTCTTTTACTTTTTCACTTTTTTTTTTTTCTTTTTTTTTTTTAACTTCCCTGCTGTGAGCCAAAGGAAGCCTCTTCATCAGCAGCTCAGCATTGTACCTTTAATTCCCCTTTGAGGCCATCCCTGTGGAAAGTTTGCTTTGGTTGCCACTCAGAACACTGTCAGTGACTTGCTTGTTGCCTGAGAGAAAATGAATGTTGCCTTCTTTTTGTGTGGCCAAATTATTGAGGTCAAAGATGAAGGCATTGTCAAATAATGAGGAGAGGTGGGAATATTTTTAAAGTCAGGAAGTGTTTCTGGCTTGCTTGGGAGAAAGAGTACACAGAATGGCAATGTGTGTGGATGTGGGACTTCCATGACATGGCTCTAGGTGAAATCTGTGGATGCTCTGGTTCTTCCTGGCAGTTTTGCACCAGTGAAACATTTCCTTTGTAAAAGTTCCAACAATTTTGAGAGGGACCAGCCCTTTCTTTGCCCATGTGGAAACAGCCATAGGTAAAGTATCAAAAGAGCTTTCATTAATGTATGTTTTGTGTCCTCACAGAGTAACTGGTCAGAGCTGAGACAAACCTGGTGCCTCTAGTCTTCTTTTAGCTGCCCACAAGCTTGGCATGTGCCTGGCCCCCAGCCCTTTGGCACAGTTGGAAGGAACATTTCATTTTCTCTAAGGCTGATAGAACAGGCAATTAAATGCGCTGCCCTGGAAGTCCCATGGGGAACTCTGTCTAATAGCTGCACTTGAAGATTATATCAGGTCTCTTCTCTGGTTCTGTTCTGAGTATATGGAGCAGCTTCTATCTATATGGGGTTTTTGGCTGTGACCATTAATGATGGGCTTACTTTACCGTGAGTTTGCTGGTAAATACCCTCAGATAGGGGTTTCTGTGCCTTTATAATGAAGGAACATGCAAACCAGCAAGGGAAAAAACTGCAAATGAGTTGAAAAGTAATTTTGACAAATGAGGACTGATAAGTATTTGCAAAATGTTGATCATCGAGTAGGAAAATTCATGTGTCTGTGTATATTGGATTATAGTTCAGATGCTTCTAAATTGCAAATTGCAAATCAATATATTCCAGTTTTGTTCACAATTAATTTCATTTTCTGGTTGCTCCTATGGAAGCAGACAAGATGGGCAGAGACATTCTCTTTGATGTTTTAAAAACTATTTGGAAGCCCATGTTTTAAGGAATGATGAAGTGTTAGGAGAGCATTGAGGGGTTTCTGACATTAGAGATCTAAATTCTGTTAGTGTGGTTGATGGATACTAAGAGATTGTGGACGTGACTCAAAAATAAATTTAAACTGTTTGTGGATGCAGGCAGTAAATACATTGGGAATGCCTGTAGTGTTTTTTTATACCTAAGTCTTGCTTTATCATTTCATAGTAAGTTGCTCTTGCATGTTTTGTACCCTTCTTTTTTCTATCTATTAATTCCTAAGGCTGCTCATTTGATGTAGGAAATAGTGAATGAAGTCATGAACACCTCCTGTGGTGTGATGCACTTCAGCAGGGAAAGCGTAGGACTGCTCTGAATCCTATTGCAGCTGCTTCAGCAAATCCTGTTGGCTGAAATGTGCTTTCATCAGCTCTCTTAGCACTGCCTATTTTTTTGTTGTTTTTAAAGTCTCCTGTCTTTAGAACTCTGGCAGCTGTTACGTGAAGTTACTGTTTCCAGCTTGATAAGAACAGCTGTCCACAATTTTGGTGTGTTCATTGGTTATGGAAGAGAACTCTGTTACGGGCTGAATCTAAGCTTAAAAATATCTGATGTTCTCCATGTTCTAGGGCTTTAATCCAACTTTGAGAGCAGTAGGAGTTGTTCTTTGCAAAGTCATTAAGTAATTTTTTTTTTCAGTTTTTGAGTGCCTTGGGCACCAGAAAACTGACAGAAGAGACTTCTCCAAATCTACTTTTGTATTCTGTATATTTTTCAATGCAAACAATGTGAAAGCAAATAGGAAGTGTTACTGCTCATGACTTTATTCTTTAATATACGGGTTGCATAGTCTGGCTCTGAATAGTCTGAGTCTAGCCAGCTCTAACTATGCTTACAGGGAAGTACTTCTGTCTGCATCCTTTGCAACAGCTTCCTAAGAAATAATTGTGCTTTCTAAACACTTGTGCAAGACTCATTCAGTTTGATTTGAAGTTCTTTGGTTCCTTGAAGTCACTTCAATCTTTATAGAAAGGTGGGTCTTTGTAATAGATTGCCACCAAAGGCAGCAAAATGTTGGGATTAAATTAGGGTTAAAAATTAGGATTAAAACATGATCTTCATACCATTTGTTCAAAGATCAGAAGTCCAAGTGGATGGGTTTTTTCTATGGATTTATCACTGCTACCTTTTTTCACACTTTGAGAAGAATCTGTGGAGCTTTCAGCTTACATTCATTTCACTTCATGACATTGTTTATAATACAATGCTACATTTTTTGTAGTAAGGCTGAATTCTAATGATTCTAAAGCAAGCTCAGTCATAGGGACTTCTCCAAGGTTGGTATCTGAACCAAAAAAAGCACATTTTATTATCTGAATTTTGAAACCAGGGACTGATTCCATCATTCCTAATAGACTCATTTATTTGACAGCGCATTGCTAGACTTGTGCACTTGCCATCCTGACACAGCTATTGAACCTGAAAAGGGCTCTTTAATGTATGTTGATGGCTAAGCTTATTAGGACTGTGAAAATATTGGAAGTTTTGCAGCCTTTCTCTAAGCACATCAACCTAGAGTTATTTAAATGTTGACCCCAGCTGGGAGCACAGTCTGATGCACACAGCAACTAAGACAGCTCCTTATGGCAGATCAGGTAATCACTCCAACTCATAATGAGGAGCTTGTTCTTAATGTTATGACCAAATGATGATGATATTTGTAAAACTCCTCATTTAAATACAGTTTTGCTGGTCAGGTTTTTCTCCAAGTCTCCTAACATGATGGAGTATAAAGGACAAAAAGTTTCAAAGGGCAGTGTGGGTCAGTCTAAAGAACTAAAACTTGCAGCTGAAAAGAAGGAACAGAAGCAGATTAACCCAAAATGAAATAGAATCCTGAGGGGATTTGGGATACAGTCTCCTTAAAATTCACCTTTTTTTCTTTTGTTTTCAGAACACTTGAATAGTTTTGAGCTGTACTGACAAAATGCTGTGTCTTTGTATATATTGCTTAATTGGGGGGAGTGGGAGAGCAAGGAGGGAGAACTGTGCAGACAGCATTTCAGAAATCTTGCCAGGTGTGAGTTACAGTTAGAAGTACAGGTGATTTTTGAGGTTTACATGGATCAAAATGTAGTGACAGATGCTGTGGTTTGAGTTTGGGTTCTTAAATGTCACCTGCTTTTGTAATTTGCATGAGCGGTGGGGTGATGGTCATCTGCTTACCCAAACTGTGCCCACACACAAATTCCTTACGCAAAATTCTTCGTTAAACTGAGAGACTCGGGAAAATGGTGTCTGGTGTTGTTTTAGTATAGAGGAATAGCTAAATTTTATGTTGTGTCTTAGTAGTTGTGTTCCAGTTGAAAACATGAGAAGAAAATACAGCACATTCACAATAAGACAAAATGACACAATTTTTCTGTAGTTCCAAAATTATTTTGAATTAACTGTATGTGCCCTACAAAAGAACAGTTTTATAAAATAAAACTATATTCACACATATAAAATATCTGTGATTTGGCATACACTGATGTGCTGATTGGTGCACATTGAAAAGAGCATCACACTATTGAAAGAACCTTTTTTCTAAGTATGTTTTATACAGGGGAGGAGAGAGAGTGTGTCAGTAGCAATTACATCCTCCAGTGTAATTACACCTTTGAATTCAGTGTAAATATCTGTTGCTACTTTATCTCTTACTTTTATAAGATGCTATAGCAGAACCTTGATTTGGTCTTTAACCCCACTGCAGTCACCTTGCCTTAAATTACTTTATTCTCCGGGTTTGGATTCACAGTTCACTTGATCGAAGGAATAGATCTCACCTAAATAGAACTTACTGTTTTAAGGGATTGCAGCTGGGACTTGGAGAAGTTTCCTGTCTTAACCTTACTGCCATTAATGGTCAGATTCTTGAATTGAACTTGAACTGAACTTTCAATGAGTTACTGTAAAAAACATAAGCAGTGAATTAAATAGGAAGCCTTGACCAAGAGGATGATGACTTAGCTGGAAAAAATAAGACTTGTGAGACATTTTTGTTATCTGGCTTATCTTCCCCTGTGCGTATGAGAGGTTTTTGTTTAAAGTGAACACAAACTATCAGTTGTGAGGTGCAGCACTGTCACTTGCTATACAACAGACTAGGCACACCCTCAAAGCAAAGCAATTTCCTCTCTCCTTTTTTTCTTTTTCTTTTTTTGAGGTGTTTACCTCCAACTTCAAAAGCCAGTTCACAAGAGTGGTGGTGTTCTTGCAGTTTTCTGGAAATTCAAATAAGCCTTTATTTAATCTCTGTGCAACAGAGGTAGGGAAACCTCTGGTTTCAGAAAGCCACTACATGACCAAAGGCATTTAGTGATTTCCTCTTAGATAAAGCCATCAGTTGATAACCATCCTTCCCACCAATGTTTGTCTGAAGAGCTGTTTCGTTATCTTTGTTGCTGTTACCTAACTGATAAGGGGGTGTGATTCTTGCTGGCTGTAAAGGCAACTTCTAAAGATAAGGCAAGTTTCCTGTTTAAGGTCTTCACATTTCTTTTGCTCTGACCCTTTTTTCCTTTTCCCTGCCTGTATTGCTAGCTTAGTCCAGAGTTATGGTCCTTGAAGTAAAAGTGGAAGTAAAGGGGTCATTCAAAAAGATGATTTTACATGCTGTTTGAGGACATAAGGGTACTAAAGGCTGGCTGGAAATAATTTTTCTGTTAAACAGAGCTTTAGATACTTCAAAAAAAATTTCACTGAAATAGTCTCAGTTTTTTCCTGCAGTTTTCAGAAGGGAGCTAAGAAAACCCCTTGTTAACTCAGAGCAGGGTGAGTCGTCCTTCACGTGGGATGGTGGTGGCATGACTTTAAGAGCTGGCCTAGAAACGAGGCAGTTCAGGTACTTCAACCTTAAGTTTCCACGTCCTGTCAACAGGACTTCACCACCTCACTGTCAGCTGTTTTGAGAGTACATTTTAGCACGAAATCCTGTCTTTAGAAGCAGTAATGTAAATTTCTCTGGAACATTTTGTCTTTGAGAAGCCAGCTATGTTGACACCAAAAAATCCCTCTTCTAACAGGGAACCTTAAAAGAGAGAGACAGAGAATGTTAACTTGAGAACAAATAATCTGGGAAGTTACTACTATTCTTTGTGAAACTAATACCTGGCAATCCCAGTTTACAAAAGAAATTCACTTTAGTGTGGGTTCATTTGCTGCTTTTCAGTGGTACTGGAGGGGAGGTTGTATGACAGCACTGAAGGTAGGAACCCAGCACCTGCTTTATAAATAAACTGCTTTCCTCACTCTGGATTAAGTGAGCATTGGACTTGTGGTCCAGCCTGGTAAGTGGTGTTGTGTTCTGGTAAGTGCACACTGGGGAGGTTTACATGTAACTGCTTATTTTCTTGTCTGCAGATCCTGAAATCAGAAAGCTGAGCATTTCAGTGTGATGGATCTTTTACTTTATGTTCTGCAGAAGCAGGAAAGGCTCTCTGCGTATCTGTTGTGGACAAAGGCCATGCAGTAAATCTGATTTGTTCTGTTGTGTCACATTCGGCTTGCATAGTCCACATGACTTCATGGCACTGGCACAGGAGTCTCCATGATGCTTCTGTCCAAATCAGACTTGATAGTGCTCGTTTTGTCAACCAAAAGGTCCATTCAGGAGTTAGAAATGGAATGAGAAAGTGTTAGTTTGACATGGATCTCTCCCGCTGGTGGGATTTGGGCCACTCTTGAGGACTGTAGTATCCCCTACAAAAGTTTGGAATATTCCCTTCCCCTTCCTGTCCCTTTGCTAATCCCCACACAAAATCCTTGTCCTAGACACTTGTCATTAAAAATGCTTCTATTTCTAAATCGATAAATTACCAAAGTGTAAATATCATTTGCCCAAAGAAAAAAAATAATTTGGGAAGCCAGTTCTATGTGACATACCTCCAAAAATTTCTCTTTGTTAGATTAGTTCATTGCTGAGTAATAAATCTAGAAAAGAGCTTTTAATTGACTCTTTAAGTAGTTTTGGCTCAGATTAGTGTTGTCTGCTTTTAACTTCTATTTTTTTTCCATTTTTTTTCATATTTTTGTGATCACTACACACAGTTAAATGGAGAGGCTCTTCAGGTTTTGTGTTTCATGCACATTCTCCCAAATAGTTCTGAGGTCATATTTCTATTATGACTGTTATTATTAGAGCTTTAAAGAGAAGGAAAAGGAAAGGGGGAGCAAACACAAAGAGGAAAGGAGGTACTGGCCATTTACCTAAGAGGCCAATCCAATACATTTGCACCTCTTAGGAAGAGAACCAGGAGCTTCAGCTGACGTAGGGGGTCAAGCTGCCTGTAAAGGAAGGACCACAGGAGCTGAGTGACGGCAGATCTCATATTTGGTCCATTAAATCTCTGAAACTTCTGTTTGCTTCCATTGAGATCGTAACACATCACACCTCTACTTTGATGCATCAACATAAGCATGCCCAGATTATAAAATTAGAGCAGAAGTTCTTAGCCTCTTTCAAAAGAGCATTTCTAGGATATTCTAGGAATCTGCATGCAACAGCAACTACCAACTGCAATCTGACACAGTCTGTGCTCTGAACATATCATATTCATAAAAACAACCTTCTTTTTATAAGAAGTCTTCACTTCTTTAATTGTTGCACTCTTCATTTTCCTCACAAAACTTTTCCCCTCAAAGACATGATCAAAGACAGGTTCAGTGACATTAAAAAAATGGGGAAGTTTTGTATCTTTTGGAGTCAGTAGCAAAGCTGCCCTTGGTTTTCGAGCCAGAAGAGCCACTTCAGAGCCACTTTGTTCATTGTCACGTGCTGTAGCTTCTCCTTTATTCCCACAGTGGTACAGCATACTATATTTAGTTGTTTTTCACTCTCTTATACAAGTATTAACATTGATAAGGAAAGGAACTAGGATCTTATCAGACTATTTGCCAATAAAGTTGGGGTAATAGAGTTCTCCCAAACTGCCCTCTCTGTGTGGAAGTTCTCTTTACTTTGTGTTATCAAATGCAGCACTCTTGGTGCTTTAAAATGAATTTCAAAAAAATATCTTTATTCCTCGTTTTAAAAGAAGTAAGAATAATTCCGTGAGCTGTTCTATTTAACACTTCATTGGTTATTTAATATAAATGCGAATTCTAAGCTACTTGATTTTTAGTGCATTTTTGTCAGATTTTTTTTATTTTATTTCTGGTGCTTAGTGCTGAGAAAACTATTTTTCCTTTCATTTCTAACCATGTGTTTTCATGGAAACAAACCATCTAGAACACATTGTATTTCTATGAAAACACAAGCTTATTAAATGTCAAACAGTTTATGTTTTCCTGGCAGTCATCTTGAAATTGGCACATTCACTGTGTCAGTGTTCTATGATGTAAGTTTAAAACTGTCACATTGTCAATGTTCAGACATTAAAAGGTCTGAAGTCTCACACGTGGGGGAGGAGGAATTAGGCTCTTGTCAATGAGCAGGTGGTGATGATGTAGGCACGTTTGTTTGAGGTTTGTATTAAGTTAATAGAAACTCCCTAGTCTGAGTATCCTCAAATATTTAAGCTGATAAAGAGGTGGTGTCAATGTTGAAGTCAGAGTCATTTGTGCTTACTAAGGGCTGACTATAAATATCAGGGTTGCTGGTGGAGCTTGAAGTGTCTTTGCACATTTAACTTTCTCACTCAGCTCATGCATTGCAGAAATTGCTTTAAAAACCAGGGAAGCTGGGAGGAGCTGCACTCGTGGCTGTGCCTACCCTGTGCCTCTGGAGCTGCTGGGTCCTAAGGGCTGCGGAGTGAGGGCTTGGACACTGCTTACCCATTTTGGAGTTAGAACAGGCTGAAAAATGCCTTGGAAAGCAGAGTGGCTCCTGGAAGAGAGAGGAGCCTCCTGGGTGAGTTTATGGCCCAGTCCTGTGTCAGTGAGGAAGGGTGTATCGGATGAGCCATGGTTGATCAGGAAGTGATCCTTGTGTTCACTCCCATCCCAGTCTGTCACTGCTCTACTGGCAGGTGAGGTGGGCATCAGGCTGTTAAATAAAAGATGAAGGAAGTATTTGATGCATCTGGAACAAAACGCACAGGTCATAGTAAGGAGAACTTTATCTTCACTAAGGTAGGAAATCCTTGTACAAGAAAATCCCTCTTGGCTCTCCAGCCCCCGTCATCCTTACACCTCAAACAATACCCACAGCACTATCACCCCGCTAAGCTTGACATTTCCAGTGTATGTGGATTAACAGGCAGTAAAAATAATTTTGCATTTATCATGCTGTGCTATATTTTATAGAATAAACTGATGTTGATTTTATGGTTGAATTCAATATGACTCTGCTCAGAAATAGCTCACATGCAAAAATCTTCAGGATTAATTTATGAGTTTAGTTGCATATATTATCCTTTCACATTATGCAAATAATTAGGAAGAAAATAGCTATTTAGCTTATTTATTATCTCTGTAGGGAAAATGTACACATTTTACATGCATGTTTCAACTATATTTCATCTTCTTGTGATTGTGAAAAAAGCCTTTAATATATTTCTTTGCCATGAATTTTAAATTTCACAGTGGAATTAGCTAAATGGTTTGTTTTGCACTCTAATGGATGGGATTTAAATCCAGTTTTTCACATCACGCAGGAAACATCTTCCAAAATTCTTTTGACTCTGTTCCGTGGTTGTCTGTTCTGTGCACCAAAACCAAAGACAATTCCTCATTGTTGGAAATTGACTTTAAAGTAGTAAAGATGCTCGAAGTTCCTTACTCAGTTTGTCTGACAGCTGCTCATCTTTCAGACTCTGCCACGGGTTGTCTGTCCACACTTGTCCCACTGTGTGGGGTCTCACCAGGAGCTGTGAGAGGCCCCGTTCCTGGTCAGCCCCTCGTGGCTGAGATCAGGGTGGGATTTGGGAGGTGCTGGTTCTTCCCTTCACAGCTCAGGCTGCAGGACCTGCCTGTGCCATGAGCATCGCTCACCTGTGGCTCCCTCAGAGCTGTCCTTGCAGTCCCCCAGCACTGCTCACCTGTGGCTCCCTCAGAGCTGTCCTTGCAGTCCCCCAGCATCACTCACCTGTGGCTCCCTCAGAGCTGTCCTTGCAGTCCCCCAGCATCACTCACCTGTGGCTCCCTCAGAGCTGTCCTTGCAGTCCCCCAGCATCACTCACCTGTGGCTCCCTCAGAGCTGTCCTTGCAGGCTCCCAGCATCGCTCACCTGTGGCTCCCTCAGAGCTGTCCTTGCAGTCCCCCAGCATCACTCACCTGTGGCTCCCTCAGAGCTGTCCTTGCAGTCCCCCACTCACCTGTGGCTCCCTCAGAGCTGTCCTTGCAGTCCCCCAGCACTGCTCACCTGTGGCTCCCTCAGAGCTGTCCTTGCAGGCTTCCAGCAGCTCTGCCTGTGGCCCCCTCAGAGCTGTCCTTGCAGGCTCCCAGCATCGCTCACCTGTGGCTCCCTCAGAGCTGTCCTTGCAGTCCCCCAGCATCACTCACCTGTGGCTCCCTCAGAGCTGTCCTTGCAGTCCCCCACTCACCTGTGGCTCCCTCAGAGCTGTCCTTGCAGTCCCCCAGCACTGCTCACCTGTGGCTCCCTCAGAGCTGTCCTTGCAGGCTTCCAGCAGCTCTGCCTGTGGCCCCCTCAGAGCTGTCCTTGCAGGCTCCCAGCATCGCTCACCTGTGGCTCCCTCAGAGCTGTCCTTGCAGGCTCCCAGCACCACTCACCTGTGGCTCCCTCAGAGCTGTCCTTGCTGTCCCCCAGCATCACTCACCTGTGGCTCCCTCAGAGCTGTCCTTGCAGTCCCCCAGCATCACTCACCTGTGGCTCCCAGCATCACTCACCTGTGGCTCCCTCAGAGCTGTCCTTGCAGTCCCCCAGCATCACTCACCTGTGGCTCCCTCAGAGCTGTCCTTGCAGTCCCCCAGCATCACTCACCTGTGGCTCCCTCAGAGCTGTCCTTGCAGTCCCCCAGCACTGCTCACCTGTGGCTCCCTCAGAGCTGTCCTTGCAGGCTCCCAGCAGCTCTGCCTGTGGCTAATGACAGACGCCCACCTGGTGACAAGATCAATGACTCATGAAATCCCGGCCCCCAGGGCACGTGCTGGTTATTTATTGTTACACACAAACACAAAGCAGACAGGGAATTTATCACTTTGCAATTTCAGTGACTGAAAAGGGTGTTTGATTATCTGAAAGAGGCAGTGAATGTTTACAGAGATTTGCATAACAGCCATTTTTCATTTCACCCTGCTGATGGACACAGTGGATATGTGAGCCTGGCTATATTCTGCTGCAATTGCCAGTATTTTTTTTGCAATGTTGACCTGTGTAAGCATCATGGATCTTGTACCATATATCAGAATATATCAGGTCTGTTGGTATGAAGCTGTCGTTTAATTTTAAAGGTAGGATGAAACTATTTGAATGGTGCTGAGCCATGATGTCATAAACTTTGCACTGCCTAGACTCTGTATTTGTACAGTGATTTTTTTTTCTCCATGTAGTAGCAGAATAATTTTCTGATTTTTCCCCAGAATAGTTTTTCTCTCTGTTTTACCTCTTACATTAGCAGTGTTACTAAAGGAAATTGTAAGTTCTTAGCGTTACCCACAAACCAGAGGGAAATTGACTGGAGATGTGTCAATATCTGTTTTTATTAATGTTGCTACACTGTGTGCAAACTTCTCTGTACGTGTTTACACCTTACTCGTATCTGAACTCGGTGTAGACTGAGTGTAAAGGCTCCAGAACACTAAAGCCATGTCTGCTTTGCCAAGTCATGCAAATGAAAGGGAATGGATCTAACACTGCACA
The DNA here is from genome assembly GCA_026261815.1 of Monarcha castaneiventris obscurior. Taxonomy (NCBI): domain Eukaryota; kingdom Metazoa; phylum Chordata; class Aves; order Passeriformes; family Monarchidae; genus Monarcha; species Monarcha castaneiventris. The sequence goes on along the minus strand of JAMPIT010000434.1, from coordinate 16,032,297 downwards.
GCACTTGCCCCAGAGGATCTGACATCCACACTGTTTGTGGTTGGTCTGCTTGTTGACTTTGGAGTAGATGAGGTGTGGTGGCCTCCATATGTGGAGAATTCCTCCATGTGGTGAATTCCATATTGTCTGCTTGGGCATCTTCCAGTCCAGTTCCCTCAGAAAGGGACCCTGTTCACCTGCTCTCGGGCCACTCTGCTGCAAACCAGAGCACAGGGAAGTGATGGGGGCACGGCTGCAAATGGGAACGCTCTGGGAGACACACACTCAAAAGATGCAAGGGCAATTTCTGTATGGGACTGAAACAATCCTAGCCCAAGTGGTGTTTGCTGTACCAGCTCTGCTAACCTGCCTTTGGCAAGTCTCCTTTATGTTCTTTCAGATGGTCCCCATGGCTGCTGCCCACCTCAGTCACACTGTGGGAACAGAGGCCTCCTCTGCTGCTCCAGAGGCCACCCGCGTGCAGGGATGCATTGTCAAGTGAAGAGCTTTGGGAAAGGATGAGGTGTTCATTCCTTACACTGGAAAATGGCTGCTGAAGGGTTAATCATATCGTTTTAGCAATGTTAGCTGGTGGCTGGAGGATGCTCTTTATATTGTTCTTCACTTTGTAAAGGAAAGTCAGATTGATCTTCTGAGTTTTTTATTTTTATTTCTGTGGTGTAGCATATCCAGTATAAGAACCTGAAGTTCATTCCACTATTTAAGGAAGTGCTGGAATTCGATATCAGTAGTAGCAGTCATTATTATTATATAAATTACCATATACAGAGAAACCATTTAGTAGGGTTAAACGGAGAAAGGCTGTTTTGTGTCCCCTGCACATCATAAAAATGATCAGTGAAATGCAACTTTTAATGTTCCTTTCTATTGTTCTTGTATGGATTCAGGCCCAAAAGCTACATTGGTCATTTTGGAATTTATTGCTTCCAGTGCTCAAAGCAATGGAGCTATACAGAGTAAAGAAGAAAACAAGGAGGTGCTCCATAAAGATTGGCTTTCCACACGGAACCCAATTCTTTTGCAGGTGTACACGTGCGACCTTTTTCTTGTCATTATCTATGCACACACAGCCTCTGATTCAGAAATTTTTTTGGCAGTGTAATGTACTGCAGTAAAGCTTTCGCTGCCTTGGCTTACTCACTCGAAATTAGCCCTAGTAAATACTAACTTGGTGTGATTTGCACAGTGCTGACAATGTGTTGCTTGGCTGAGTAACTTGTAAAAAAAGACTGCAATAATTAGCTCCTACAAGTTCACATTTCCTTTCATATTTGAATATATGGATTGTCATTTGCTGCCAGGCTCTGCGGAAGTGTGTCAGTAGTTCCTCACATTGACTTTTTGGTCCTTTGAACTGCTCAGCAATCTCTGGTGCCTCCATCCATTTGCATGCCTGTAGCGAGCTAAAAACACGTGTTCCTAGCCAGCCTTTTTTATAGTGTTACATAGGAATGGAGCTCCAGAATCTCCTCAGATTCTGGGAGGATGTTTTCCTCTGAGTCACTCTCTCTGTTCTGCGTCAGCACTGGTTCATTCTCTAACATCAGTCAACTTTGTTTCTTCACCCCAAAAGCATCTAATAGTATTAGGGAGTATTTATTCATGTTTAGGTCATCATACCTTTTGGTGTTTCTTTTGAAAGTTTAATCTAAACAATTGCTGTCCTTTCTGGTCATTACTTCTATTCAGTTCTATTTGTTGGCAGTGAAAAGTGTGTCCTTTTCCTTTAGGTCTTCATTTTCAGTAGAAACAGGAAGCCCAAGCAGGGAATGCATCTTCTTTTTTTTCCCCTCAGAATTTCAGTGTATTATATTTATCTGTCTTTCATCTTTTTCCACGCTCTTTTGCAGGCATACTGTTATTGATGTGAATGAGAGAAGTCATGGACAATGACTGTATTATGGCTCATGGGTTAATATGTTTTTTTTCTTTACATTTTCATTTTTAATGTTACATTTCTTTTTTGTTTCAGAGGAATACATTTTAAAGAATTAAAAGATTTAAAAAGCCCTTACACTGGAAATGTGGTGGTTTGGCTGGGAAGGCACTGACAATGGTGGTTGGTGCAACTGAGAATTTTGTTTTTCAGTCTTTCACTTACACAAGCTGGTACTGAGAGACCTTTAATTTACATTGCCAGCATAGAGAGATAGCCACAAGAACTGCTCTGTAATATCCCTTTAAACAGTATTTTTCATCCACCAGTAATGAAAGGTGTCTGTTTTATGTTGCTGCCCATTCATCATTCCTTGGACACCTGCTGCCTCAGTCAGTTACTTCTTAAATCTGAGTTAACCTTCTAATGTAATCCTGCTCTCCTTTCTTCCTCGCTTAAACCTATTATTCCATAAACCAAGCAGTCCAACATGAGTCCAGTCACCTGTGGGCACACGGTGTAGGATTTAACATCTATCACTTGTGCGTGCTGTTCCTTGGAGCAGTGGATTTTCACCACATCTTTATGAGCAGAGGAGCAAAGTACCCAGCTCATCTGAACTATTCATTATGTGCTCAGGGGTTTGCTTTATGTTTTCCCTTCCTGGCTTTGGACTGCACATTGTTCTCTAATTCATTCTGCAGTCAAGAATGGAACAATTAGCCACAAACTCTCAAGCTCTGACAGATGATTAATCAAAAAAAAAAAATTAACTTTGGCTGATAATGCCTCTCTGTGAATTATGAGCTGGCTGTAAGCCAGGGAATACTCCTATTGTCCCCTGTACAGAAGGCCCATCCTTCCAGACTCAAGTACACCAGGAGTAGTAATATTTTTTCATCTCGGAGAATTTTAACCATTACATTCTTGAGCTTTTTAATTCCTTAGGTCAGTGTTTGTGAATCTCTCTTAGCCAGCTACCATGTAATCCTCAGGGAAAAAACAAATCCTAACTCCTTTGTATTTCAGTATAATTTGGCAGTTGAAGGGGGAGGTGGTAAATGAAGTTTAAAGCATTTAGGTAAACAGCCACATTGCAAAATCTCATTGTTATAATTAAAAAGGTTTTAATTAAAAATGTCAACCACAAAAAATTCCTTTGTAGGCCTCTGCCAGCAACTGCAGATCAGTTTCCATCTGTGCTTTGGTATTGACACATAGCCAAGTTCCTGTGAAGGGTATATTTACATTACTTTTACTGTTAGTACACTTTTTTGCAATGTTTTCCTGGGCCCCAGTCCTGGGCCTGCCCCCAGCCCCCAGCTGGCAGGCTGAGTAACGCTTGGGCAATGGGGTGCTTTTGGCTGTACAGTATTAGTGATTCCAGAAGCACTTGAATGACATCCACAATTACCTGCTGCAAATGTATTTATTTCTGGGGAAAGGAATCTCAGCTTCGCTTCCTAAACAGTCTCATTTGCTTACTAATAAGCATTATGAACCACTCCTCTGAGCTTGGATTTGTCAGCTCAGATCTCTGGAAGTCTTTCTGGATGACAGTGCAAATCTGTAGTTCTGCTTGGAAACAAGTGGCATTTCCACAGTGAGCCTAGACAGATAATTTTTTCCCCTGAAAAACACTTTGATGAAACCCATGCTACATAAAACCTGTTTTTGCTCTGAGAAGGAGGATTAGTGTGTCTGCTTCTCATAATTACTTATCTGTACCGGCATACTTATGGAATTGTTTTTCATCCATCAGCAAAAGGACTTCTAGAAAAGTGCTCCACTCCCAGCATAGGGGTGAAAAGCAGAGGCATGACAGAAGAGCAAGAGCCTGGGACTGCCTTGTGTACTTTTCAGCTCTTTACTGGACAATTGCTGATTCCAAGGTTGTACTTTTAAAGTTCAATCTTAAAAAAAGAAAAAAAATTGCCATTATAGGCAAATGGAAAAATACTCAAGGCAGAGTGTGAATCTCTGGGGCACTAATAATTAAAAGTTGTTGCCAAGATGTTACACAGTGCTCTGAAACTTTCATTAATATTTTATTTCATTCCTGATTAGCACATGGTGTTTGGCCCATTTCAGGACTGATTTGGTGGGCTTCCAATACAGGAGCCATAGCTTAGTTGAGTGCTTACTGTGAAGAGGTTCATGTAGGATCCAATTAGTGTTTAAATTTACTTTCTTACTCATACTTCACATTAACAGTTCCAAGGATTAATTTATGGGACTCAATAGTGACTGCCAGGGAAAAAAAAAAGAAAAGTAGTCAAATTAAGTATAAATGAAAAGGTATTTTGCAGTAACTTGATGAGTCTTGGCATAAGCTTGGCTGCTCTTATTTGTAGCTAAGCTAAGCTAACTGATGATGAGCTTTTCCAAGTATGAGGGGAAAAAAAGTTCAGGAATCAGTGTCTCAAGGGGGTCATATCTGCCAGTAAGGATCAGCCTGTCCTTTGGGAGTGTGTTGGTTGCACAAGTTGTGTGAAAAATGACAAATGTCAAATTTTGAGCAGAATCTGTCCATCTGTGTCATCATATCGAGGGTTGCCCTCATTACTGTCAGAGGCAAGCACTGCACAGGTTTTGGTAGCTCAGAATCTGAACAAGGCAGAGAAACGCTCTCGTCCCTAGAAGGAGAGCCCAGACACAGAAACGGAAGGCTTTTGCGAATCCCTTCCCAGCTCCCAGCTGTGGTGTGTGAACGTGCCCCACAGCCTTTCGGCAAGAGGAGCCCGATGAGCCCTGGTCAGCAGTTCGGGCTGCTCGGGGCTTTTTGCGCTGCAGTTCGGGGCAGGTTTGTGAGCTGCCTCGGGAGCTGTCCCCCAGCACAGGCAGAGTTCTGTGCTCCTGCTGTGCCGCTGCTCCGAGGGCGAGCACTGATCCCCGGCCCCGGAGCAAGGCCGCGGCTGCTGCCCGAGTGCCTCTGTCCGAGGGGCACAGGGGCTTTTGCTCCGCCACGGGCAAGTGGCAGCCCGAGAGAGCCCTCTCAGCTGCTGCTGGGAGCACTTTTCCTCTCGCTTCCAGCTCCTGGAGCGGTGCTGCTTGGCGTTCCCAGCAACGCCGGTTTCAGCTGTGTTCCCCTGTCCTGGGAGAGTCCTTTCTGCCGGGTATCCCTCCCCTCAGAGACAGCTTTGCAATTGTTTCACAGACCCACTGGGCCCTACTTGTTTCCCAAGTATGCTCCTTATTTTTCTCCATAGCTGCTGGCAACATCTGCAAATAGGGAAACTTTTGGCACTGTCAGCTAATTGAAATTTCTGTGGGACGAAGTAGCCCCTGCTGACACTTCAGTTTAACTGCTTTGCTTTCTATTAGCAACTTTTTGTTGGGTAGATATCCAGGCTGTAAGAAATGTACTGCTTTTAGATAGAGTTTCAATTCAGACTGCTTTAGGAGGGAACAAGTAAAGTTGATTGATGCTGCTTAACATTCTTTTTGCGTTAATGCTTACAATTTTCAGTCAGAAAATGTTTTCTACTGTATTGCTCACACTTCGCAAATTTGTTTCTTTCCCCCTTACTACAGAACTTAATCAGATACTTCACAAATGTGATCCTTTCCCCTCTGTCCATCCTCCTGTCACGAAATCCAGGCTTGTCCTCACTAATAGCTGCTTCATGAAACATAAAAAATTACTTTGGAAAGCCTCTCTTCCCTTCCTTGCTCAATAGAAAGCCTTTTACATTATTGTTTATATAGAAGAACACGGTCATATTTATTATTAAGAAAAATATTTTCCATGCAGAAGGCCAGGCCCTGCCACTGCCAAAAGAAGCACTCTGGTATTTAGGCAGGAGTCTTGCGAGAAGGTAAGACTATGGTTTGTGATGAAGGAAAAAATCAAGTAGCTGAAGCATTCAGTGCTGCAAAGGAGAGCCTTGTGACATTGTCCAAGGCTTTCTGGATTGAGATTGCCCCTGGTAGGCTACAGTGGGCCATTGTAATTCACCACCGCAACTGGTGGCATTCTCTGATTACTAATGAGGAGACTACTTGAGGGACACTAAAATAAAGTATAGCAATGGCAGTATTTCCAGCTAGGGAAGTTTGCATTACACTAAGGAACAACTAACACAGGTAACAACAGCAGCCACCTCGCAACAGCACAAGCTGGTATGTTCCAAGGTATATTCCTGTGAATAATCCTTGAGTGGCCTTAGCTCTGCCCTTCAGTCTCTGGTAAACTCTGTGCTACCACAGGTGTGCTGCTGCTTTAAATCACAATACCTGGAGGTGTGAGAACGTGTGCTAAAGTTTTAGTGAGACAGACGTGAAATCTGATTTACCACTGCTACTTGAATTGACCCTGAATAAAGAGCACACAGAGTGGTCATACATGTCTAGGTGGAACGGAGAAGTGACAGTACAGAGCCTCAGAAATCTGTGAGTGTCCCATCAAAATCCGCTTTGGTAGTGCAAAAGTTTTAGACTAAAGATAAAAGATGTCTCTTTCTTTAAATCCTGGCTGTCTTTATGCACCACCAAGTGACAAAATAGGCCTGATTGTTTTTTCATTTCTATTTTTTTTTAAACCTCCAGCAGTCACCTTTAAGAATCTGACCCTTATTCTTTGTGCTGGGGAGATAATTACTCACTCTCAATTGCTATCCCTAGGACCAGTTAATGAATGCTACATAATAAACAGAAGTAGGGCAACTGGATGAGAACAATGCACAGGTGGGTAAGAAGACTTCATTTGGTGAGAAGATAATGAACATGAGAACTTGTGGTTTGTCTAAATACCACCCTTGCCTCCTCTTCAGATAGCTCCTGCATTGTTACTGCTCTTCCTCAGTCAGTCTTTCTACTTGTTAAGTGACAAGAGGAAGGTGCTTACAAAGGAGAGAGAGGTTTCCTCAGCAGAGATTCAGGCAGAAGAGGATCCTGTTTCTCTCACTCTCAGACCTATCCTAAACATATTTGCTTTCTTATGTGCTATCCTGCACCTTCCCGAAAGAGGCTAATTCTGCAGGCAGAATAATCACAGCTTTGCAGTGCCTGATTTTATTATCTCTGCAAGACTTGTCCCTTTCTTCCGTAACAAAACTGTGCCAAATCCAGCTTTTGGAGGAGAAGGCAGGATTGATTCCTGATACGTTGGTTTATGATGTTAGCGCTGAGAGAAAAAGCAACCGTCCTGGCCCTACCACTGCAGGCCTTGCCATCTGTTCTGCACAGCTGCACTTTAGCCAAGGTTTGCTGTGTACCTCAGGAATATGAATCTCTGCAGTGGAGCTTAATGGCCCATACACACACAGAGGAAGGTAACACTGCTGTCCAGCTGAAGAGGATCAATATATAATACAGATAAGTATTTCCTGTGCCTGACAGCCTCTCCAGAGCTGGGGTTTGAGTTGCAGTGCATCTGTGTTTTTAAGCCAGCACTAGCTCATGATGAGACTGGTGTTCTGTAAAGTCAGCAGCAGAGGTAAATGACTCGGTGACAGGAATATTGAAGATGAGCACAGAGCCAGGCAGTTCGTTCTTTCTGCTCTCTGTTTTGTTAACCTGACTGACATGCACAGAAAGGAAATGGGGTCTGAATGTCTCTGACTTGTTAACCAAAGTATTAATTGGTTTGAAATCGCACCATTTAGTTTCGTAATGTGGTTTCTGATGTTTCAAACACGACTTGACTTTTTATAGTGTCCTGTTTGAACTGGAACCAAAATTACTTGGGTTAGAATTTATCAGTGTGTCTTCCTGAGACTGTTTTTAAAATTTCACCTAAACCTGTCAAAGGCATGTTTAATACTCAAAATGGCAGAAACCATAGCCAGAACAGCTTCCAGCTAGGTATGTGGTAGGAACATTATGCACACCATTTGCTAATACAGGCACGTACAGGCCAGCAATAGTTCCAGAATCTGTGCCAGAAAGCTAATGAGAACATAGTTGGCCATAAACTTTCCTCTGACTTGGGCAATGGCATATGTAATTCCAGTTGTCTCATGTCCACTAGCTACAAAATGGAGGTAGCAAAGCAACAGTGCCAGAATAAATTGGGATTTCTTGAGGGTTTGCAGTGAGAGACTGAGACATGATAATTGAAGAAACCTGCCACGGGCTGTATTTGCATCAGTGTGTGTATGTTTTTCTTGCGAAAACAGGCTGGCTGTGTGTGCCAGCAGCTCACCAGATGTGTGATGGGCTGATGAGGAAACACTTGTATGTTCCATTCAGAGCATGTTTGAAGGGGAAAAACTGAATGCAAGTGTTCTCTCTTCTGTAATAGTCTGGGGAAATGTGGAGAAACAGTGTCACACCCACACCCTTGCAATGGTGAACCCATCAAAAGCTGCACTCCAGCGTGCTCATGGCCCTGTTCACCCCAAACTAGAAGCCTTTTTTTCTTCCATAGCATCCTCTGGAATAGGAGTTAACTTTATCTCTCTAATGATCTTGGAAAAGCATGCATCTCTCCTGGTGCTTTCCTGGTGCTCTCCTGACTTACGGTCTCTTAGACCTTGTCCCATGGAGATAGGGAGCCAAATCAAGAGCTGTTACTCAAGGACTCCCTGAATGGGGAAAACTTTCTCTCCTGCTTTTGAACTGTAACCCCGCTTCCTTGCCATGCTCTCTGTTGATATATTTTAAGATAAGCTTTAGAACCTTTGTTTCATCTCCAGCAAATCTCCACCAGCAGTCAGCATTGCCAGATTCCATGTTGCAGGGCACAGAAGTACTTGGTGAAAATCGAAGTGCAGTCTGCGGTGATGATCAGCTATTAAAGGCCTCTTTACAGTAAGCCTGGTCTCCTGTGGAGTGTATTATCCAGGCTGCTCCAACTCAGTGTGTCACAGCATCTTTGACTGTTTTCTTCATGTTCCAGCTGAACCCTTGCTGATAAGTGACCTAGAGGTGCTGTTTGTATTCCATGGATAAGCATGTTTGCAGCTTGCTTGAATATTCCTGCATGATACTGGCTTTTAGGGTCTGCATGGACTTAGCTGGTTGGAGGCCATAAGCCTTGGATTTATAGGAATTGTTATTGTGTTCTTATCCTTCACTGGTGTTTGATTTATAGCCACAAAAGTCATTCCCAGAAGGAATGTAACTAGATTTTTCTCCCAGATTTTTAATTTAATTGGTGACTGTTTACATGAGAATCCTTGCCAAAGTGAGATGATTTGGCAGTCCTTTGGAATGTAAAGGTTAAGTATATTGATTTTATCTTTTCCCATAGGAGCTGTTCTTTTTGTGCAAAAGCATCATTGGTTTTGTTCTTGTGTCTGAAACTTCGTTTACATGGGTTTAATTGAATTTTGTCTTTATTGTCCAGCAAGTGGGAGATGGCAGTTTCATATAGTTCTTTTTCCCTGGAATACAGATTTTTGGACTCTTGGTTTGTTAATAAATGTTGACATTCCCTGAGCAGTAATTCTTCAGAGCTTTCAATGCCATAAATACTGAAAATAGGGAAAAACTGTCCTGCCATTATAAACTCAGTTAATAGGAGTTATTTGTAGTGATGGCAGGATCTTATACCTTTGTCTTAACGTGATCAATACTGTCCTTAGCTTAAAAATAAGCATGTGTGAATTGTTAGCTTACAAACAATGTCTATAAACCATATTTATTTTAATGTTAGGCACAAGCTTCTGACAGTCTCAGCTTTTGAACTGCACATTCCTGAAGCAAAGTGAATACAAAGCCAGAATTGCTAACTTTGTTTTCAGAAATCACATATGTAATTTATTTCCCACTTATGCAAAACGTTTGTTGGATTTTGGATCTGTAATTTATGAGTAAGCTGTTTGTTACCACTCAGAAGTTGAACAGCAATTGGAACACCTTAGCTGGAGTGTTCTTTCATGTGCTGTAGTGTGGGTGGGCCTTGATCAGAGCAGCAGGTCTGGATGGATCACTGAGCTGCTGAGGAGCTGAAAGTCACAGCTCCTTCTGAACCTGTGCTGGCCCTGCCAGTGGGCTGCAGCAAAGGAAACCCCAAAGAGATCATTTGGGAATTGCAATTGAAACTGCTGCTGGGGATCTGTCCATTTCTTTTTCTGGCCACATCTTCTAGTGACATTGGTTTTCTACTTCCTTTAAATTCATCAACTGTTTTTCTTAGTGATCGTTTTTGTGGACCAGGTCCAGACAAAGTGATTCATTTCGTAGAGCAGAGGAATGCCAGCTGCATTCTAGTTCTGCACAGTAATTTATCTCCCTTGGGTCCAATCTGCTGGTTCAAGTTGGAGAGGAGATGATAATGAAGCAGTTGTCCATCCCTGGGCTTCTGATCGTATTCCTGCAGAATCAGATTCCAGTCTGATGGTTCCGAGACAAAGTAATTCCTACTGTAAAGTGTGATGTGGAAGGAGATGAATCAGGAGCGAATGTGATCCTTGTAAACTTAAATTTAAAATACCTCTACTTCCCCTAGCAAAATGCTTCTGACATACCTCCCCAACACAGGGACTCGCTGTGGACAAATGAGACTTCTCTGTAGATATTTCTCTTTCCTTCTTACCGTGTCAAAGTTGGCAGTAGATTTCCTTATATTTTGATTTTTTTCTCCCTCATTTCTGCAGGACTCAGTCTTAACTCAATAATTTCTTTTGATTCATACAGATCTTTAGGAAATTAATTTCAAATACTGATGTTCCAAATACTTTTTGACTCTTAAGGGTATATTGCTGGACGAACTGTTGATAGTTAAAAAAGCCAAGACCCAGCAGCTGCAGGAATTTATGCCCATTATGGAAAATCCAGCATGCCTGCTTTGGTATGGCAAAACCAAAAGTCTGTTGGCATACCCAACTAAAGTACTTATAACCATATAAAAGGAATGCCTTTTAGGAATTGGATAAAAACACAGACATAATATTTTCCATCAATTAGATGTTGAGAAGTCCCAGACATACAATACTGCAAGTGAAATTAGATGCCTTGGGAAACCTATTCCAAATGGAAATCTAATATGTGGGATCCTGACTCAGTCACCACTCCCTCAGTTTTTTACCCTCCCAAAAATATATTTGGATACACTAGTAATGTAAATATAGTAACATTACACCCAGTAAATATGCACAGATTGGATCATGCAAGCTGCACTAAATGCAGCCATAGACAAACCACAAACTTGCCTATAAGTATTTTAAAAACTTGCCAATAATGCACATTTGCTGAGTTTCCTATGTTACTGCAGATGTGCAGTGCTCCTATTTGTGGAATCCTTTCAGCAAACTGTGTATTATTTATAAATGGAAAATGAGGGAGTTTATGGTGAGCCTTCTGTCACAGTTGTTTGGCATATGGGAATTATAAATAGGACTGGGTAGTCACTGATGTGCTATGCATTTGGCACTGTGGTCATTTCTGACCTAAAGGGAAGCCACAGGAGATAAATATATGAAGGTCCCTACCAGCTTTTTTTTGTGCATTGAAATTTATTTTCTGTCTCACTCCCTGCTTAAGCTGCAAGCTGAATGGAGTAATTTTTTCACATACTTCTTTAACTGCTCCCACAGCATGGCTCTTCTCAAAATAGTTTGCCCCTGAGTGTTTGGGGCAGTTCCCTGTTAGAGGGGTGAAACCAGCACGTCATTGTCAGTGCCACTTGCCAAAGGTGTTTCAGAGCCCTCGTGCAGGATATCGAGGTGAAGAACTGAACACCCAAAGTTGTCGGGCTGTGCTGCCGCTTGTTTTGGATGTAATCTGAAATAAATGTTTCTGAGTGCACAGTAAAGTCTTCTGCAAACCATTTGCAAGAGGAAGTGTTTTCTGAAATCCGTGGAAGGCTTGCAGGCCTGGTCTGCAGAAACACCAGGAGCTACACAGCACCCAGAAGGTACCGTTTGCTTCCTCCCAGCCTAGTGAAGGTGGAAAAGAATTACTGATGTGACTGATAGAGCCATTACTCTCTTTGGCAACCCCTAGTGCAACATTTTTGTTTTTCTTTCACATCTAATTCATGCAATTTGCAAGTAGTTCTGGATATTTTTTAAAAACTTTTTAAACACAGTCTGTGATCTAGTTTGATCCAGTTCTGCCTTTTCTTTGACTTTTTTTGATGATAACTGCTTTCTTCATTTGAATTTAGTTGGCAGCTCTGTTGATTGATGTGCTTGATAGAATAGAATCCAGCTGTCTTCACTTAAGAGTATTGTGATGCAGGACAAACACTTTAGTCTGTGTCATCCATGTAAACAGTCTGTGGTTCTAAAGCTATGTAAATTCATCCGGAAAATGCCAGTCCGTGCTTGGTTTTTGCTATGCTTACAATGTGGACAGAAGTTGGCTCTGGGTTTTTTGCCTAAATCATTGCAATAAGCTAGCAGGGTGATATGCTAGGCACTGCTTTAATGAAGTATACATCAAGGTTGCCAAATAAATAGCTTTTGAGGCGTATGCATATCATTGTTGTGGGAAATGTTTCTACTGGTATATTAGATAATAGGTGCAATTTGAAAAAGGAACATGTAGTCCTGTTCCTCTCCACTCCTTGTGCACCCTTTGGGTGTGGGCATATAATATTGAAATGTGTAGCTCAGCACATTTTCAGTTCACCTGGTTAAAAAGAAGCTGCAAAGCAGCATAGATTTTCTTTTGCTTTCCATCTAGATCTGATGTACAAAGGCAGTAGGTTGTTTTTCTTAAGTGGGCTTTTTTTTCACTCCTCCTTCTTCATAAAATGCATATTTTGACACTGTACTTATGGGTAGCACACCTTCGTGACCTTGTAACTACTGAGCCTTTTGCGTGAAGCTGTTTTTGCAGATGCAGAGAATAAAGGAAATTACCACCTTCCAGGTGTGCACATGAAAGCACATTTCAGGTGTGTAAACAGTGTTGTTAGCTGAGGAGTGGAGTGCTTACTCAGTGAGAGCCCATTTATCCATGTTCTGATGGGTTTTATTAATTATTAAGTTTAATCTGTAAGTTTCAGGTTTCCAGACGTGAAAGGCTCTTGCTTTGTGACCATTTCCTGAGCCTGCACCAGGTCTGTACCACTTCACAGCACAGTTTCTGCTTTGTGCCTCCGCTGGCTCATCCAGCTATTCCTAGTGGAGCTGATTTATTTTAGTCTCTGTAACGTTGTTTCCAGCACTTCTCTATAGGGAGGTCATCTAAGCAAATGACCAGGAGAGCTTACAATTGCCTATGACGAGTGAAAAAACTACTCTAAATGGCTCAGTCTTTTTTAAAACCCTCTATAATGAAATATTCTCAAGCCAGGGAAATGCATATAGAGGAGGAGTGCAACAGCTTGCTCTTTATCACTAAAAACTGCAAGCTTCAACATTGCTTTTGTTGAACGGGGATTTTTATCTTCCTATCCAATCACCCCCTACCACCAGGCTTTAAAATACTTTTTTCTCTGGTCAGAAAGCTGGTTCAGATGCCATACCTGTGGTTTCCCTCGTATTCTGGATCTTTTCATAGAACTTGGTTTCCATAGTAAATGCTTTTCAAAAAACGTATGGTTCAATAAAAGTACTCTGTAGTTCTTCATTTTATAAAGGAGTGCTCTCATTAACTCACTGTTGAATAACTCTTACAACCTCAGATCTGTTTGAATTCTACTCCAAATGTTCCATTACAGGCCATCTGACACATCATGAAACACATTATAAACTCCACTGCTAAGTTTCTGATCTCGAGTTTTAATCCTCAAACTATTTTATCATACTTATATTTGAACAAAATATGCTGAGACAGCAAATGAGGATCCATATTTAGCCATGCAGAAACCAGGAGAAAGGATTGGTTGGTATTTACTGTTCGAAAAATTAGTGCTTTCCAAGCTTCCTAGAGTGATGTGATGGAAAGCTTTTGTATTCTCTGTGTTGCTTCTTTTAATTTTGTTTTGTCAAGACACCGCCACGTTTGTGATGAGAATTCGAGAGGGGAAGATGGTGCACCACAGCTATTCAGGGAGCCCTTCATTCCTGTCTGTCAAACCTGAACACAAAGCATTACACTTGACAGCACAGGATTGGATTCATGGATACGGAGGAAAACTCCCCTAAGCCAGCAATTCCAGTTTGGAGACAGTAACTCGGTGAGAGACCTGAAGAAATCCGGCAGGCAGGGACAGTCCTGCCCCTCCTTTCTGCCCGTGCCTTTCAGGCAGTGATCTTGAGCATCACTTGCCTGGAAACCCCAGCTGCAAGTGCAGCTCTCAGAGGGATGCAGCTGAGCTGCACACGTAGGAATGCTGTGCACACAGGATGGAATCACATCCTGCAGCACACACGTGCAGCACTGCCTAATGCCAGTGGGGAAACCACAGCACAGCGCTCCCACTGATCCCCTTCGGCAAAACTCGGGATCGCCGTAGTGGAATAACCATATTTGTGCTAATATTGAATTGTCCTAGTGATAAGGGAAAATAGAATAACCTGGAAGTGAACTAATAGCCTTTAAAAAGGCAAGATGCTGCTTTCAAATGTGACCTAGTTGTGTTTGGCTTGGGTTTTTGTAAGAGCATTGTGAGCACCAAGATTCTGCAGTGTTCTGTATCCTAAACCCTCCGTACACCAGCCGTTCTTATTGTGCTGCCTTTGCCAGTCCTTGCCTATTGATTACTTTATCTTCATCAGTTGGGGGAATAATTAGGCCTATTTCTAGTGAGGTTTTTCACCTCCCTTAGCAGAGTGAGAACCGTACAGGCATTCTGCTACTCATGCTACCAGTGTCTTTTGATTCTGTTCTTAGGTCTTTGCTGGACTTTGGATCACATCAGTAATCTGTCACATCTCCAGCAACAAGCATACAAAATGTGGCAGAACATTATTTCACAATTTTGGATGATTGTATCCTACTCAGTAGCATGGCACATGAAATAATTACCAACTAAGAAACTACTTAGTATTGGTAGGACCAGCTAATGCCAAGCTGGTGCTTCCTTAAGTTGTCCGTCTATTTTAATGAGAAAATAAAAATGCAAAGCTCCTAAATGGCTGGGTGGGAAATAACTTGAATCAGCACTGCAAGTACTGAAAACAGGTATTTGAGCCTTTGAAGAAGGAGAAATATCTATGAGCATATGTAATGACACGGTTGTGTCATCGTCAGCGCTCCCAAAGCATTGGTGATGCACCTCTAAAGTTATATCAGCTCTGAGGTTTTGGTATAGTAGTATGAAACATATTCTGTTTTTCTCCTGACAAGGACAGCACCTTTTTCACGTAGGAAAAGGGCAGGCTTGCCTGTGGTTGCCTTGCTGGCTGCAATCCCCATGTGAACCCCAGCTGCCTCATCTGTCGTACAGACTGCTCATCCTGCATGGATTTTTGGGGGCAGATATGAGAGTTAGTTCTTGTGTCAGGGAAACTGATGGGGTATTTTTTGGTTTGTTTGTTTGTTTTTTTCTTTAATAGGCTTTATATATTTTTCCTTTCAATTTCATCATATAAAAATTCAGTGTATTTTTTCCTTC
The DNA here is from genome assembly GCA_026261815.1 of Monarcha castaneiventris obscurior. Lineage (NCBI taxonomy): Eukaryota > Metazoa > Chordata > Aves > Passeriformes > Monarchidae > Monarcha > Monarcha castaneiventris. Next base: position 16,017,025 of record JAMPIT010000434.1, on the reverse strand, counting down.
TTAATACTGTTAAATGTTTTGCGGGCTTAATGTAAATGTAATGATTGCCTGAATACATTTGTTTTCTTATTTGGTTGACAAAACCAATGAAGCATTTGTATTGCAATGCCTTGGCATGTTTTCAGTTTGGGATCACTAGACAGCTAAAGAGGAAGGGGTAAAATCTGTGAAGGCGAAAATAATGCACTGATTTCCCCTTATGAAACTGAACATATTGCTCTTTGCAGTGCACCAGCCCTGCATGGAAAAGTCTAACATGGAGTAAATGCTTCTGTGTAGCTTTGAGTGCTGTATGGCAAGACCAACAGTTATGCAGATGAAGCAAAGAAGACAAGACTGGGGAGAAGGAAGTGAAATGTCCAGGGCTTTGGAATGGTGTGTTTGCCCTGTCATGGGTCAGTGCACATCTGAAAGCTTCCTGTGGGCTGGGAGGGTCCATGGGCCCCCGAACTTCAGAGGCTGGTCCCAGCTGATGCTGCCTTCTGAACAAGGTGACTCAGAGCCCTGAGGAAAATGAGGCACGGAGTCCCCAGGAGTGGTTACTCCTCCCTTCTCTTAACATTCTCTTCAGAGATCTTTGGGAGTTTCTAGGGGCTAGTTCATTGCATAATTTCTCTCCTTTTCAGGGGGGACTCCAAGACCCTGACTGTGTAAGTGAGCAAAGATATTGAGGATCCAGAATTACCTCAGTTTTTCCCTCCTTGTATGGCAGACAAATTCCCAGTTTCAGAATCCAGTACAGATACTTTCACTGAACAGTGGCCCTGCCAGCAAGGTTTGGTGACCCTTGCTGTTGGATCTACAGCATATTGTGGGATGTTGGCAGACCCACGACAGGCACTGATATGTTCCCAGCTGTGAAGGCAGCTGCCTGCACTTGTTGCTTGTGTCTCTTCTGTCCTGGGCATTGCTGAGCATTCCTGAGCACTCCTGTAGTGCACTTGACTTGGAGTCAGAGCTTTCAGGTTCTGTTAGCACCAGCTCCCATTTGCTACTTGTCCCTATTTCCCTTCAGTACCGAATGGAAATGCAGCAATGCATCACAGACACTGAGGAGAGTCAGGAAGCTGTCACAGGGAATACTGTATTTTCCCATTCCCTCAAAACTGAGGCTCAGAAAGAGTTGTCTAGTGTTTCATGTTGTTCAGAAACATGCTACGGGAAAATGTAATCCCTAAGTAATTCTTTCTATCAGAATATCCTTTGATTTTTACCATATGCCTCTTCTCTGTGATTTTTCAAAATTATTAAGGAGAAGGTTGTGAAGAAAACTGAAGATGATTTCTGGGTAACAATAGCATAAGTCCTCTCAATTTTTTTACATTGAGGTAGTTTGCCATACCTTATCTATTTCACATTGGTAATTCTCCTCCTATCTGTAACCATTTCTGTTCATTTTGTATTGTATTAACTATTTTCAGCAGTGCTTCAGAAGCTTCCTCCCTCTGCATTTTGATGCAGATCTCATCAGTATCTCTGAACTTCAGTTCTTCTTCACCTCCTTTTGAAGTGTTCTTCTGTTAGAAGTAATGCAGCTTCCATTCATCTCTCATTTGTTAAAATCGGTGCCATCCATTCCTTGAGCACACTGCAGCCATTTAGTCCCATGCACAGGGGCTCCTCTGCACGCCCCATCGGGCTGTTCCTCAGCAGTGGGCAGGCTGGCACTCGGATCAGTGAACTGGGGAGGTGCTTCTGGCTGCTGCAATTATGGTGAATAAGAGAAACTGAACATACCTTGATCTTGTACACCCTTTTTTAACTTTCACGTTTTATTGATATACTTCCTTCTTGGAGTAATTATTTTCCTGAGTTTTTTATTCTTTGGCAGGTATTTCATTTTTCACTGTTTCATACCCCAGCTCATGTGCTCCTCAGTTTCCCTTGACAACTCCTCACCTGTTGCAGATAGTGCAGAACACCTGGTTCTTGTATATGGAGTCTGTAGAAGAGCAGTGCCCCAGCCTACTGGATCCAGGCTGTTCTTCCCAAAAGTGTGGGAGCAGCACCGTGGGTTTCAGCAGGACGGCTCAGATGGGGGCAGCAGGCTATACCTTACCTGCAGTTATCAGGCAACTTCTTGTGGATTGTGTACTTGTAACAGTTTGCTGAACAAATGTAAAGTATCACAGCTCTGATGATGGACTTGAACCGAAAAGGCAGATCAATATCAGTAGTTTGTGCTGGAGACCAGATAAGTGACTCTTTAAAATAACAAAAGTACTGGTTTGTAGAAACAGACCCCAAAAAAGGCAGTAAAGACTTTTTTAATGACTTTCAGAAGTCTGTTTAAAAAACAGCAAATGTTTTGTCCTATAGCTAAAAATGAATAGAATCATTAAAAGCATTGTTGAATTATTGGACACTTAAAAACCCAAACAACGCAGTACTGAAATTGAAGTGTCTCTGCTAATTGTAGCTTGTGGAGCACGTGCTTGCAGTATGTGGGCTTTGGAGTGAGGAGGTTTGTGTTTTAAGAACAGGGTATGTGTTAGGACCTGACTAGAGAAGTGTGCTGAAGAACAGCTGCCCTGTGCTAGAGGTAACCCCCCCAGCTGCAGCAGCCTGAAAGTAAAGATTAACAGCTCTTAAATTAGCCTTGATTCTATTAGAAATGGCCCTCATATTTCACGCTCTGGAAAGGATATGGGGAAAGAATGTCATAATGTTTCCCTGTTCTTTGACAAGCCTTTCAGTAGCCCTGTCAAAGATCCTTTAAAATGGAATTGAAATAATCAGGAATGATGTGCCTATGTGAAAAATGCTTGGCGCTTTCTTTTCTGTAAGATGGGTATATGCTAGGAAGGTTTAAATTATGAGTTAAAAATGATTCTTATCAAGCAAGTGCTAGTAGCTCAGATCAAATTACTAAAATAGAAAATGAGAACATTTCTAAATCCTTCCCATTTTGCTTTCTAAATAGGATAAAAAAATACTGTCATGAGTTAAATTAATACAAATGCAGATTAGAAAACCCGATTTTAGATGAAGCAATAGATGATCCTCTATAGGTGTTCTGCTCTATATGCTCTGCTTTGGAATCAAATTCATCAGCTCAGAATACTGTACTCCCCTTTTCAAAGTGAAGATGGTTCTTTGCAGGTGTTCTCTGAACTTGGTGATTATTAGCAAAACAGTGCTCTCATATAATTATCTTCCTTTGTAAGTGAATCATCTTATTATTTTGCTTCTATTAAAGTCTAGTATCCTTCAACAGTGTCACGTTATCATGTCTAATAATCAGAATTATGCAAAGGAATTATCTGTATGGATTTCATGCCCAGGAACTGCATCATCGTTTATTTATCACTCCAAGTAGGTATGTAGTGTTTTGTTTGTTTGAAGTACAGTAGTTGAGGCTGTATTGACTTTTGAAAATAGATCATTATAGTTTATGTTTTCTTTAAAGTTGAAGTCTTAAAAGCCATAATCAGCTGCCCTTTATTTTTTACTAATGGCATAAGAAGTGATGAATTTTCTTTGATAATTTCAAGAATGTAATGGTGCTGTGGAGGAAGGCATCAGGAGTGAAGGCTGCTGAAGTGGCTCTAAAGTTTGAAGAAGTGAGAAATGGGAGAAATTAGCAGTGATCTGCTAGTATGTGATCAGAGAATATGCTGGACTTGCCAATGTTTCTGTTCTGGGGCTCAGCATTAATCTGAGGAGGAACTGGAGAAAATGCTATAACACAGTATTTCCCCCCTTCCTCTGTTAAGCACTGTGCTGGAAAAGAGCAGGTCAGACCAGCTTAGAAGCCCATATAACTGTGGCTTAATTCTGGAGTCCTAACATGGAGTTTTAATTGTCCTAGAAAGCATGTGCAGTTCTAAGCTTGTGTTTTGCATTGAGACATAGAAAACATACCAGATCTTAGATTTTTCTTGCGATAGCACAAATACTCTCTAGTGTAAAGCTGTATAAATAATGTATATGCTCACAGGAGCAGGAAATATGCTGCTGATCAGACAGTGTCAACTTAGATGAATCCTGTCCTGAAAGCTGTTCTTTAAATGTGAGCAATAAAACCACTATTGACATGTGGCACTACCAACTGAAATGTCAATAGTTATAAAAAGAGTATTTCATAACGCAGAATCATTGCTTGGTTTGCTTGACTGGACAGATGCTTCTACTTTCCATGAAAGTAAAATAATTTCCGTATTAGTTCTCTGAGTGCCCAGCACAGCTTATCTGTCCCACTGATGCTCACATTCTTAACCACATTGTTAAAAATGGGGAAAATTTGCTTGCTGGTCTCATATAGCGTAAGAGGGAGGTTTGACTGTCACTGGGCATGACTTGAAGCAATTTAAAAGTTGGCATATTTACAGCTGCTCTCGGGTTACTTTTGCTCAATCTGAAAGTGGCTGCAACACAAATTCCTTGTGTTGAGCATCCTCATCCCTCATGTGAGACCACTTCAATTGTTCTCTGGCAACTCGACTTAGACATAATTTCCAGAGTTCATAGGCAGAAGGCACAACTTTGGCTGGCTGTAGTAGACTTACATTTCTCTGGTTGTTCTTAAGCATAGTTGAAGCATTCAGTTTGTTCAACTGATGAGAGTATTGCCATAAGCAGCGAGGAAATAAAGAAGCTGAAGTGCTGTTAATGCCCTAGGCACGTGGAGTGGCAGAGGACCCACTGGGATATGCCCATATCATCTTGATTGTTGAACTGTTCATCAGAAAAAGGCCAGAAAACTCCTGGGTTCCTTCCTGGTGCTGCATCTGGCCAGACACATTTGTGAGGAAGATTGTGAGCAGGAAACCTGTCTTGCTTCATCTCATGCTCTGCTCACTACTACCATTTCTCCTGCCTTGGCTATCCCTGATGATGCAAAAGAGGGCAGAAAGGGAAGTCCAGGGATTGAAAAAATGGAAAAAACCTGTTACTTATCCCTGGTATATAACTGGCTAATGATCTAAAGTGAGTAGTCAGGTCAGTCATAAATTTGCTGGGGGAAGCAGAGGCTCCAGGCTGGTCCTGGGCATCGCTGTGAGCATTGCAATTCTTCTGCGAATGGCTGTATGCACAAAGGTTTGGGAAATGGACCTAACACTTTGTGAAACCCAGTTGTTGCCCATAAAATTCAATAAAAATGCTATAGGCCAAAAGCTTTTCAGGGAAGTAAGAACTTTTCTAATACTCCTGAGGTGTTTTTCAGAAAGAGACCAAAGCATGTAGAGGGTTGTGTCTGCTGTCAGCAGGCCTCCAGAAGGCCCCAGCCCCTGTGAGCTGACAGGGTCTGTGCATGCAGGCGTCTGCTCTCACCTGCCTGCAGCAGGACGCTCAGCTGGTAACTGAGCAGCTTCGCCCGCTCTGTCCCTGTGCTACAGAAGTCTACACCAAGCTGAGGAGGAGCAAAAGGACTTCTGAAGATTCTAAAATGCACTGAAGGTGTTTCACCACAACCAGCATGATTCTTTTCCAGTCGATTTATAGGAAAAGGTGGTTCTTTGGAGAGCCTGTTTATTCCGAAAAATTATTATATGGCAATGATCTTTAAACAAGGGTCTAATAATTACTTCTTTGAGGATAATTAGGATCTTCTTTGTGCTGCTGACAATCAGCAGTTGGTTTATGCACCGTCCATTGACTTTTCCCCACCAAAAGGGATATACAGAACAATACATAGCTGCAGTTTCTGGCAAGCAACACTGGCCAAAATACCCTGGCAAGATTATGCATGAAAAAGAGAACACTAACAGCTTTCAAACAATTCCTGCTTTTTGGCAGCATTAATGTCAGGATGTTGTAGGAAGATTTGATCCTTCAAAACTGTATAAATAAGAATCTCTCTGTCAAACAGGGACTCAGCAGTGGCAGTGTGGTCAGTAATCCAATACCAATCACTTCATACCCCCTTTTAGGTGTAGACAAAAGGGGGATGCTACCAAGTCCAGTTTGATCTATTTCTTTATAACTTTGTAATCTTTCCATGGCCCCACTGCAGGTGGCAGATGATTAATTGGTGATAATCTCATCTTTCTAATCACTTCATTTCCAAAGTGTACTGCTGTTACCTTAGATTCTGAAAAGCAGAAAATGTGATATCCTTTCAAGGGATTTCGAAGCGAGAGGAAGCCGGGTGAAAATTCAGTTGACTAGATCTTTAAAATCTTTTGCTACCAACAGCATGCCTAGCTGATAATAATGACTTTGGACTTACCTTTCATCCAGATGAACCCCAAAACATTTTGCCAACTCATACTTTATTTCACCAGGTGCAGAACTGCAGCAGCTGTTAGGCAAAGCACATCAAGCAGTTCAACAGTTGGGGATAGCAATGTACTTAATTGGGAGTTGTGGAATAGTCTCTAAAATGACTTGATTAAGACGTAGAGCTGTAGGCCCACGCGGCACAAAAGCACACCTCCTCAGCAGGAACTGAGGAAGGGACTTGGAAGCAAAATGGAATGATTGCAGGGTCAGCATAGTAGCAGTTTTAAATAGACGAAAAAGAGGCAACTTAATGAGGACAACCTCAGTTAGATTCATCTTCAACAGTGTGCTATTTGGAGGGCTAGAAATAAATGAAGACTAAAATACCACTAAATCTAGAGGGGGAAATGTGTTAAGGAGCAATCATTTTCTTTTTGGGGTGTTGCATGTATCAGTTGGAAGCCACTTAAAAATTGATTGTCAACAGGGTGGACAGAATTGTGAATTGTGTTTTTAAAGATTATCTAGAGCTGCAGTTTTCCTGCACTTGGTTTTGGTAAACAAGGCTGTTGTGATTGCTGCACCTGTGTGGTTTCACATATGGCTGTTGTTGAGTAAGAAGCCAAAAGGGCAAAAGCAGAGTGTTCTGATGTTTGGAACTCGTATGTTTTAAACTCTAGTCACATCTAGACCTGCAACCCTCATGCGAGCTGGGAACCGAATGCTTCACCTGATAGCAGGACATGTGATTGGGTTGCAAGTGGAGAAGGGCTTTGCTTTCAGTATCACCTGCTTTTTCCCATTTACCAGCAGTCATTGTCACCATCTCTGGGCGGAGTTTAACTCCTCAGAGGAGCTCTTTAAATGCTGGAAAGAAATTTTCAACATTTTCTATAGGTGTTTGAAGTGCTGAATAGTACTTGAGCATTTCTAGATGTTACTGCTACCTGTTTGAATCAATACAAGATTTCCTAAGCATTTTAAAGAACTGATTTCATGGCAAGCCTATGAAGACTACAGAAAAACAATTAAAAATATGCATGATTATGTGGATTTATACACAGTCTAAGCCCTTTTTTTAAGTGAAAACCAATGTGTAAAACTAGCTCTCAGTAATATAAAAAAAATGAAGAAGCTGTCCCTGCTAAAGCTGAAAATGTGGAGGCCCTGGATGATTTATTGTAGTGTTCTTCTATCACATTTCCTTCCCAGTAAGTAGGTTTTTGTCTCCATGGGAGAATGCAGCATGCAGCCCTTGCCCTGCAGGAGGTTTGCATGCAGTTGTGTTTGTAGCAGTGATAGAGCAGTGGGTAAATGCTGCACCTCAGAGTGGTTTGACAGCTTCAGCTTCATAACAACCCTGTGTGGCTAAACCTCCTTCTGACAGGGGGTGATTACATGACACATTTTCTTCTTTTTTAAAATGTTTTTTTCCTCTGTGCTAGGTAGGGAAGAACGGTAGTGGTTGTGTCCTGTATTTACTGTTCAAATCTTAAATTTTAGTGATAAGGAGCTCTCAAAATTCTTCTGGAATTAAGCCTAACCATGCAGCTTCACTTAGACAAGAATGCAAAACATAACCCAACAGTCTGCAGAAATGCTCCCCACTCATGTTCCAAGTCAGAACAACATAAACATCTTTGTTTAATTAGTTGCATTTAAACTATTTCTGTTTGGGGACGTCCTTGAACAAGAAGTTAGGAGTAGCTGGTGGTTCATCTTGGAAGCTGAATTCATTACTTTGCTCAGTAGGTTTAAAAAGAGGTGGAGGAGGAGAGCTTCTCAATGTTTTCTGTCCTGTGCTTAGAATGCTCAATTAATACTGTCTCTTGCATTACCAGTGCTAATAGCTATCATAGGTGTTTCCCCTTTCTCTGTTAGCGATCTAACACTTCTCTGTTTTGCCTAGCAGGGTTAAAAAGGTTTCTAGAAGCAGTTGTTTCCCTCAGATTGTTGTGGAGGCTTGTGGTTAGGCTGACAAGCTGAACACCTTTTATATCAGTACAACACAGAACAATACTTGCTAAGGTTCCCCGATCTGTTCCCATCTCTCCAGCAGCAATCTAACGCTTGCAGTTCCTGGCTGCTTGGGCGTGCTTAGGCTGTGCCACAGCGGCTCAAAGGATGAGCACGTGCTGTGATCAGGGTCTGTTTGCAGGCCACCGCTCACTCTGAACCATTAATAAATACATTTGACACATTCAGGAGGTCTTTGGATGCAGAAATCAAGGGCAGAATTGAGTGTAACCTGAGGTGTAGTTTCTCACTCTGTGCAGAGTTTGCAGTCTTGCAGTGTTTCATGGGTATCTATCAAAAGCTTAAGGAGCAAGCAGGATGGACTACAAGCTTCTGGAAACTGGGAAGCTTTCCTATCAGTCAAATGAAACCCTGCTGCACCAACAGTGAGACAATTGCCTGTCAAGTGTACTGTAATACTGAGCTCGGTAGTACTTGACTGGCACATTGTCTTTGTGTTGTCACTGATCCGGTGTCTGAACTCCAGTGAGACTTTCACTACTGCAGTAGTTTGGTAAATGGGGAAGGAAATGGATTTCGGATGGAGTTCTCATAATGAGGTCAATCTGAGACAGAAAACCCAAGTGCGAATGGCTTACACATTCAAAAGTCAGCAGATGGCTTTAGATGGGATATTGATAACAAATAATAAACTAATTTAGGTATGCTTTTCTCACTTAAAATGTCTGATGACAAATCTATAATTTTATGAAGCAGCCATTGTAAGGCATTTGTAAGAATGCAAAATCTGTGTCATCTGCTTGTTATTGAAGCCGTTTAGCACATCAGATGTCATTCCAGATTACCAGTTGCATTTCAACTGGACTGGAAACAAATCCAGATCAGTAATAATGTAATGCTGTGTACCTTAAGGTTAAACGTCTGACAAGACAACTAGTGCTAATGGACTGTGACATTTTTCAGGCCATGGGTCTGACATTACTTGCTGTGTCAGAGCAAAATGTTTACAAAGATCTAACTCCACATTACAATACATTAAGACATCGTTCTTCTCTTTTGTGCATGCTCCAAGCTTTCTGGCTGCATCTAAATTCCACAGTTGGCCCATGTGCAAAAGCAGCATCTTCCAGGCTCTGAAGAGCTCTGAGCACCACTGTTAGTGGGATTTGCTTCAGTCCAGAATGTCCTGTAAGGTTTCTATTCAGTACATTGCAACTTTACAGCTTGTGCTGCAGATAAAACTCCATGAGCACAAACCCATCTGGGACCAGGTCTGCCTCTGTACATTTTCTGAGCAGTATCTCACTATACATGTGCTATTGGTAGGAATGGCTTAATGTAAGCATAGCAAATACAGATGAAAAATTTTATAACAAAGATATCTGCTATGTTTACGCTATTGCAGCAGATTAGCTCTTGGAATTTTTAATTTTTAATTTTTTTTTAAAATAAGGAAAATTTAAAACAGTATTTTTCATTAATTGGGCTTGAATGACTACACTGATAAATGGTAAGTACACCTGAACCAAATCACATTTAAATAATATCATACTGTATTAAGAACACATTAAAGAAATAGGTAAGAATTAGCCTTTAAGAGCCATTTACGAGTAGATTGTTCCAGTGTCCTCATCTCATAAATGCTTTCTAAATATAGGGCTTTGTTTCACGTATTAAGGTGGTTCCTCTGGCTTCTGTTTGTATCTATTTTCCCTTGTCTTATTTTCATTAAATGCTTATACTTCTGTTTAAATTAGATTAAATGGTATATTCTGTACCCTCTTAAAAATGCATCAATTTTTGGGTGTGTGTGTGTTTTTATATTGTGACAGTCTATTCCAGTGGCTAAGACAGGAACTGGAAAAAATACTGGGTTTGTTAATGCAATTTTCAGCAAAGTATGGGGTTTTTTTAATAGGTTGGATTATTTTTGTGTCTGTGTGTGTGTTCAGTCATGCGCTATCCCTCTTGTAGTGTGGATGTGTGTATATCCATGAATGCAAAACTTCATCTCACAAACTGACAGTGCAGTGACACGCGATGCAATAGAATAGATGAAAATATCTCCAGCAGTGGTATCATGCTTCAGACGTTCCGAGTAAATCCTAAGAAAGCATGAACCCATCACCAGACAGATTTAAAATGTAAATGCTGCTCTGCTTGATCAAGTCAACGACTATTAAGTGCAGAGCGTTGTGCCAAAATGTAGCGGCAATAGGGTTATTTTTTACTTAAAACAGCACTTTGGGGTGGCTGTGTGGGAACCAAGGCGCGCTGGAGCCGCGGGCCGGGACCCGAGGGACGGGAACTGCTCTGGGGCACCGCGGCAGCGGGGCCGCCCGCAGAGCCCCGGGCCGCAGAGCCCCGCGCCGCGCAGCACCTGCCGGGCCGGGCCGGGCCGGGCCGGGCCGCGGCGGGGCCGGGCGGAGCAGCCCCGGGGCGGCGGGGGCGGCGCTGCGGGCCGGGCGCGCCCCGTGACCGCCCCTCGGCGCCGGCAGGGGAGGGGACGGGGCGAGCGCTGTAAACAAGGCGGGGGGCCGGGGCTGGCTCCGTGTCAGCGGGTCACATGGAGCCTCATATGGGCCGGGGGATGGCGGCGCGGCGCGGCTCTCCGCTGGCAGGCGGCGGCTGCTGCTGAGGCGGCGGCGGCGCTTCACGCCGAGGGCCCGTCCCGCCTCCCCTCCCCGCCTCCTGCCCGCCGCGCTCCGCTCCGCTCCGCTCCCCGCCGTTCGCCGCCGACAAATGATGTGCGTTGTGCTCGCCGCGATGAAAGGTAGGCGCGTCCGCGGGCGAGCCCGGCCCGGGCAGTGCACGGAGCGGGGCCGGCCGGAGTCGCGGCGCTCCGTGGGCTCCGCGCTCCCCGCCGCCGCTCGGGGTCCGGCCCCGCTCGTTGCGTTCCCCGGGCCGGGGCGGCGCTGGCCGGGCGGCGGCCCCGAGCGGCGGGAGGCTCTCGGCAGCGCCGGGGGACGGGCGGCTCAGCCCCGGCTCCGTGCCGGCGGCAGCGGCGCCTGCAAGTTAGAGGGGGAGAGCCGATGTGGCAGCACGGCGCCGGGCGGGCACAGGCTGCGGTGCCCTGGCTGGAGTCGCTCAGAGCGGAGACGAGATGTTCTTGAGCTTTCTACGAGCCCGCGAAGAAAACGCAGTCTGTAAAATCTGTTTCTAGCAAAGGGGAAAGGACGTGCAGCATCCTCTGGGTAGCTGATGGGGCTAAAATGCCGTCTTCAGACAGCTGCTCATCTTTCAAAGGCTTTGGAATGAAAGGAAAGACCAGAGTTACTTAGTGATTCATTTTTTCTAAACCTGGAGTTTTCTCTGCTTGCGGATTCGAATCCTTAATGAGGGGCAGTGTCAGACTGAGGACAGTCAAACGAAGTTTTTGATGAGATACCAAAAGTTTAGAGGTACGTTTGTAGTCTGCCCTGTTTCCTAATAAAATTAGGTCCACAGTAGAGCTTTGCATTGCAGTATTTTTAAAGTCATAGGTTTGGGGTTTTTTTAAATATAGAAAAAAAATCTAAACCAAATAACCATCCGGCTTACATGCAGTATTTTTTCATAGTAATCTAAAGACTCTATGTGCTGGCATTTGAATTTAATGCCCCCACTAAAATACTAAATGTGTGCTGTTTAAATTGAGTTTTAGGCGAAATTTCTCTTTAAAAAGTCTAATTACTTGGAAAAAGAATATTGAGTCCTGCTTCGGCTAGAGAGTGTTTCCTTGTTTTCCCCACTTTGCAAGGCACTAGGTAATGCACACCAGTAGCAGCATAGTGTTTAAGGACGGTAATTTTCAATTACTAGGCTGCCTTTTCTTCTTGGAGGGAAGCCTATGTGAATAAAAAGAAAAGCACTATATTCATTAATCATTAGCCATGCTGAGTGTATTTGGCAAGAAAATGTAATTGGGTTGATTCAAATACTTGCATCTGTAACAAAAGGAAGTGCATTTTTTTAAGTGCAAACTACATGGATATTTTAGCAGTCCTTTAGAATTCTACATATTCTGATAACAGTTCTTTCAGCATATCCCTCATAAGCCTGTTAGAACCATGAAATTAAATAAACAAATTTTAAAAAAGGGAGGAAAGTACACACACACACAAAAATTGGAGGGTGTGATTATGTTATATGCTTCTGGACAGAGATTTAAGGTGTGTTGTAAAAGAGCAGGCAGATGATTTACAGCAATTCAAAATATATTTGTTATTCTCTTGGGAGTTTAATTTAAACCACTTTCCACACTGATGTAGAATCTTGGCGGAGCCCAGCTTTTGGATTTTTAAAGTGTAATTCCTGGTGGCTTTATTATGGAAATGCTTAGGTCTTTGTACTTTTTACGGACTACTTCTATAGTACATTTAATTCATGTTTCATAATATTTAGTTTTCTAGTGCATTGAGAAACTTCCTTGGTTTCTTATCCTTTCTGTAATTTGCTGGACAGGGTTCAGCTGGAGGAAATGTGTTGTCATTTGTCTTAAAAGGGCCTCTGACTGCTATGAAATAATAGATCCACAATCCAACATTGTGATTGGAGAGAAGTAGACCAGTATAATAGGGAATGCAGTTTATTTAACCTCGAAAGTACAAGAGAAAAATGCAAAATCTGTAGGTGAATTTGGTATCTTGTTTATTCTCTGTTCTGTGGTGGCATCTTTTGGCAGTTCTAATCTTTTTCAGTTCTGAAGGTAAAGTGCAAAAAATTGTGGTCTTCAGGAGAGTATGGGATTTTCACACTGGGTTTAATTTTCATTTTTAAGTGGAAAAAAAGGAGTATTAATCTCTTTCCTATTGCTATTTAGATAGCCCAAACTGATACCCTGTGAAGTTGTGAGTTGTTTTATTGTTCTTGCAACATGATGTTGTGGCAAACGCGTTCTTTTTAATTTTGAAAAGCACTCAGCCTGTGTCCAGGCTTGGGAGGGTAAAGATGGGCCAGCTGTCACACATGGAGAGCTGCATTCGTACACTTAAACTGCTGGGAACAGACCAGTCCAAGGAAGAGCCTGGGCACGTCTTTGAGACAGGCTGCGTGTTGGGAAATGAAACTTTCTCCTTTCAGGCAGAGCGTAAAGAGGATTTTTTTCCAACTGATTTCTAAGAAAACAGGCAGAGGTGAAGCACCAAAGTTCTTAATGACTGAAGAAGTATTTTCTAGGTTGATGGGCTTTTAAAAATTATTTATCAGCTGCTGTGAGTCTGTAGAGGATCCAGGAAGCCTTGCATTCTCAGTTTGTAACACAGGCAGGTCAGCTAGCCAGCTGAAGCTTCTAAGGGAGACAGCAACTTTGCATGCTCACCGGTGAAGTTTGCAAAGAAATCCGATCATTCTGCCGGCAGTCACTGGTACAGATCTTATTCCAGGGGGAGTCTTCCCTGGCAGCAGCAGCAGGGGTGACTTCAAGGAGAATAGTGCTAAGTGCTGAGCTGATGAGCAAATGCACTGCGCTGAAGTAGAACCAGGGATTCATTTGTCAGGCCAGTACAGACCCAGAGGTGAGCCCAAGACACAGGGAGATGATCTCCTTGATGTGGGATTGTACCGTGTTCTGGTACCTGCTTTCTGGAGAGCTGGCTCAGTCAGGCCCAGTGCTGCAGAGAGCTCAGGCACTTGGCTTGTTCTGTCATCAGGCCTGGACACAAGGGTTCAGTCCACTGATGAGCTATGGACAGGAACCGGGCAATAGTTGCATTATCTTTCATATGGACATTCCTAAATAGGGATTGGTGGGAAGGCTGATGTAAATTTTCTAAGCTATTTCAACCCAGGTCTATTTACTGTTAAGGTGGCATTTGAGGTACTAATCCTGACTACGGCTGTGTGAACGTAAAGTTCAGTCTGTTGTTGCTTTTTGGAAGATGGACCGGATGAGTAGAATCTGTTGTTCCTAGGTTGTAAGGAAAATTGTTTTGCTTTGGGGGTCTGTGCTTGGGTCACTGGAAAGATAACTAGCTTTTCTACTGCCAGTGTCTCCAAATGAAAACTCAGTCATTGAAAAATACCTGTTTAAGGAAAAAGACTCCACTGGTTTCCCGATTAGCACACAGGATTTTTGGAATCTGCTGCATTTTCCCCGAGCAGCGGGGCAGAAGGCAGGGTTTCCCTTGTGTCCCAGTGCCCCTGGTGCTTTCCTTGCAGCGACCCCCACGGCCCGGAGCCGGCAGAGCCGGGCTGCTGCGGGGCCGGACAGGGATTCACGCGCTGCTGCTTCCTGCGGCTGAGCTTCTCCCAGCCTGTCAAGCCTGACCTTTTGACGTGTTTTTTGTCATGTATCCTGGCACCAGCCTGCCAGCACGTTGGTAATTACTCAGTGTTTTTCGCCAGTAAACAAATGCCTATGGAAAAATATCTTGCCATAGGTTTTTTTAAAAAAAGGTTGCTTTGCAAATTGGAGTGTGTTTAAATTTACCTTCACTGTGGCACTATTGAAAGTTAAATCCAAATTAGCAAATACCCCAGTACAGAACTTCTGTTGACTAAATATTAACAGAATCTGGCCTTTGGAATTGCTAGCTGACAGGCTGTTTTCTTGCTGCTTTAATTTCATACGACTGATCTGAATGACTTGCTTGTACCTAAGACATTTGTTGCATTACATTCGCAGGATAAGATTGGTTTGAGGTTTATTGCTGAAATGTACTTTTCAGGCTCTTTGAAAGACTCTCGAGATTTAAAAGTAAAAGAGGAAATCTGTCTTTATGTCTCACTCTGTGAAAATCAAAGGCAGTTGCATGCTCTGTACAAGTCTCAGTTGGGGACACTTCTTTCAAGTAAGGAGATTCTGTCCTGTTTAAGTCAGCAAAAACTGTGGGTGCTGAACATCTCACTAGATCAGACTCTTTAAACTTACGTGCAGCTCTTGCCTAGCTAAAATGGTGAGCCTGTTCCCACCGGCTGGTAATGCAGTCTTAAAAATAATTCTTCTAGGATCATTCTGAATAATTGGGGCAAAACTCAAGCAGTCTACAGACAGAAGGACTTCTCTACCCTTTTTTTAAATGAAATGAAACAAAATGAATCCCTGAGAGGATGAGGTTGCAGAGGAGGGTATTTGAGCACTGCTGGTGTTTGGGGAGTGGGCTCTGCACTGATATGAAATGTCCTCATGCTTTATTCAGTGAGCTGATGTGGGGGGTCAGGGCGAGATGGCAGCTGCTTCACTTGGTGCAGGGGAAGGGCCTGCAGCTGTGCAGCCTGGCTCTGCATGTTTGCATTGGCATTTTTCAGTTTGGGGAGTAGTGTCTAGAGACATCAGTGAAGAACTGAGTCCTCTTTATATCAAGTACTTCCCCACTGTGTGTGAAAGAGACTGATTTCTTTACTCATTCCCCATTATAGAGAACCTAGCATGTTTGGAGGTTTTTCTAGGATGATGTAGCACTCAGTTTTAACCTTAAGGGGTTTTAAATCTTTTTTCTTGCTTCTTTTGCCTACAGTAGAGTGTAAAAATGATCACTATCATGTAGTAATTACTATCAGGGTTGTTGGTATTTCAACTTGACTACACAACAGAGTTCCAAATTGGTATATTTTATTCCAAACTATATGTACTAAATCAAAATTGGCTAATCTTTGTGTCTCTTCCGAGTAGATACTTTGCAATTCTCTATCTAGTATTGGAGGAAGTTGAGATGCAGCATGTTCTTTTTTTTTGCTTTGCATTCCCAGGAGATAAGTTTTTGTAGTGTGCAAAATAACTGCATACGACAAGAATGTTATTACAGTCAGACTTGATACATTTTAGAATGTTTTTCTGGGTTTTTTTATTCACAATGAAAGAAAAAAGTATTCACCTTTCTTGTATTTATCTGTGAGCTGTAATTTGCAATTACAGCTGATAACTCCTGAGATCAAGCAAGCAGTAGTTCTCTCCTTTTGTGGTTTGTCTTTTCCTTGAGGACTGATATCTAAGGGATATGCACATAACTAATGGTACAGAAACTGTCTTCTTCCTTTTTGAAGATCAGGGTTTTTTCTCCTTTTTGCAATAAACATTAGCAGGGGAGGGGAGCATTCTGTTCTCCAAGAATAACTAAGTTATGTGAAAAAAGGTGACTGCACAGTGCAGACCTCTGCTTGTTGGATAAAAACAAAAAGGCACTGACTGGAAAGTTGAAGCAGAAAGCTGTTTCAGGGGGTTTGGGAGATGGACTTTCTCCTTATGCTTCGTCCTGTAACGTCCCTCTGCCGAACAAAGTCTTCAGCTTGCCCAGTTTTTTTGGTGGTTTGTTTTTTTTGGGTTTTTTTTTTCTTCACTTTTCTTGCTGGAGGCATTTAGGCCGAGAAGTTCTGCAAAATACAGGTTGGCAAGCTCGGTGCAGTTTCAGGCTGCTTCCCAGTTGCCTGCACCTTCTGTTGAGAACACGAGGGAGTGACTCAGGGCGGCAGTGACTCACGGGGTGTCGTGCTGTTCCCCTCTCCACGGTGGGGGTTAGCTGCAGCAGGAGCTCGCTGACAGCCTTGGAGAGCTCAGTCACTGGAGAAAGCCCCCTGAGCTACCACTGCTGAGCCTGGCTGCCTGCACAGGTTACCACAGATTCCCACTTCGGTGAAAAATCTATTTAAATCGGCGGTTGCTTCCCTTTTCCTTTTTGGTGCCAGGGGAAGATGAAGCAGGCATGTTGACAGGAGCAAATGGATAGGCAGGGAAGTCTGAGTCCTGTGTCGTGCCAGTTGGGACATCTCTCCTAGGCTCTCCCACCGCTCACTCGGTGCCTGTGTGCTGTCACTCAGGAGCACGGAGCTGCTCTGCCCGTGCAGTTGCAGTCTCTGCCATGGGCAGTGCTCCTCGCACTCTCTGGCTGCAGCCTAATGCGAACCTCTGCCATCCAAAGCTCTCATAACTAACCCCAGAGAAGTCTGGGGTTGCCCAGCACTGTTGGGGTCAGGTGTAGCCCGTGTCCTTGCTGCTGTTAGTGAGTGCAGCACTTCATCGCGCTGGGGACTGGCAGGGGTCAGCAGCTCCCACTGCTGCTGCCCTTGCACCTGTGGCCCGGCTCCACCACACCTAAGCATTCAACTTCAGTAAGGTCACCATTTCACTGCATTTTTTGTTTTCTTTCCTATATGATGGAGAGAGGTGCAGGACCCGTCGCTTGTAGCTCTCCTGTTTGTGTGATTCCAGCCTTTGGGCCTTTTGTCATGCTGCATACGTAGCCATCTAGGCTAAAATCAATGTGGAGAGAGGTATAATCATCCCAGCTTTCATTTTAAGAGCATTTATCTCAAAGCTTAATTAAAGCTGCTTGGATGTAAATAAGTCTAACCTCTTCACTTCTGAACAATGCAAATAGAATAGTCAGCATACTTACAGGGTATCAGCCATGTAATTATTGTGTACTGTTTGTGTTCTTTGAAATACTGTGCTGTTTCTTGCCACTGAATCCTGGGACAAGGTGCTTCATAAAACCAGCTGCATGACTCTTTATTTATGTACTTTAGAAGAAGTTGATCATTCTCAAACAAAGGGGTGGAAAAGTGACATTAAATCTTTATGTAGACAGATACACTGTGACAAAGGGTTTGTCAGAGTGTTCCTTCAAACTGAAGGGACCACAAGCTGGAGTTCTGACTGGCTGGACAGAGGAGCAGGGGTCGTGTTCCTGCATGCCAGCCTTGCTTTTCGCTGGCTCTAGGTGGTGCTGGTCAGAGGCACTGCAGGCACCCTGCCCAGAGCCGTGTGCTTGGGCCTCGTGCCACCTCTGCTCACACCTGGTATGTGCAGAGTACTTTCTGCACTCTCAACCAAAAAAGAAAAAAGGTCCTGTCACCATTTGCACATGCTGTCTTCTGCAGTGTACTCTTTGTTTGATGTTCTAGAAGTCTTAAAGTCTTTGTTAGTCTTGCTGTAATTTTGTTAACAGCATGAAATGGGGAGCGATGCATTATGGCAGTGGCTTCTTCCAGCTCTTGCAGATACTGAGAGCTGATGTATTTGATTGGCTCAGCAATTTTCTCCCTTCATCCAAGTATCATTTGCTGTTTAGTGTCTTGTACAATTTACATGATCCAATTAGAAATCAAGTTCCCATTTCATGTGGCACTTAGTTCACACCTCTTGTGAGACTGCCAGGGATCTTAGGAGCTGATACTGTGCCATGGGTTAAGTGTGCGTAAAACTTACATAAGCTGATGTTTACCTCACCCCTGGTGCTGAAGAGAGAAGCATTCTCTTGTCCAGCCTCCTCTGCTTGGCCCTCTGCCTAATGGGACATGATTCAAAGTGTCATTTATCTTCTTCTCACCCCAAAAGGAGGTTAAATTCTCTCTTAAGCCCCAGGTGCTCTTTGCCTGGAGCCTCTAGTCTAGGTAGTGTAGAAAGCCAGTAAAAAATGATCCCTGGTCATCAGAACATTTGGAGTTTCCTTTTCGTACATAGATATTTGTATACTTTAGTTCTGGAGAAAAGTTGAACAGTATAAATTGCTGTACTACTTGACAGGAGCAGCAGTAGCTGCTCTCCTCCTGTATCGACTATAATGCTTCTTATAATGGGTGCCTTTTTCCATTTGGCTAAATTAATTAGCCCATCTTTGTCTGTGTTTGATTTGTCAGAGCAGCTATTGTGAGAAAACACACATTTTCTAGAGAATTTGTAGTTATTCCTTGCTCAGTTTGGGGACTAATTAACCCATCTTGTGCACTGCAGAAAAGTGCTTGTTATAGAGTGCCCCTGCTTTTTCTTCTCCTTGGACTGCCTCCTCCTAGAGTCCTGTAGAACTGGTGGTATGATGGACGTTATGTTACCAGTTTTGGAGCACATAAATGTAAGTGAAACCAGCATCCAGTACTGGTTTGGGAGGTCAGGCTGGAGCTCTCCAGGGGTGGGGAGGTGTGTTTGCCACTGCTGCTGCAGGGGCACCCTCTGCCATGAGGAGAGGGGCAGATTGTTTGTAGCCGTCTGGAGGAGCTGAGCTCACACTCAGCGTTGTTTTCTGTCTAAGGGACACACCCTGCAATTGTTAGATTGACAGAGATGCATTGTGTTAAGTTTTGGGGAGAGTTTTTCTCGTACAGTGGGTGCCTTATTGAATTAAAAGAAGTATTTGCTTAAAATATGAGTACATAAAGATGTTTGTAACTGCTGCATAGATTCTTGTATCAACAGATAATAAAAAAGTCAGACGGGTTAATTAAAGAGCCAGAGATGTTTCGTTTGAGAAGCCTCATATACATAGGCGCCTTCTAAATGGCTGAGGCAAACAGGCCCAGGGCATCGCTGACTCCCAGATGCTCGGCGGCGATAGCAGGCGAGCAGCCGCGGCTGGCAGCGCCCGTGGCACGGCTCTGGCTCACGGCTGCCACCGGGGCCTCGGGGGCTGGAGCGGGGCCAGCTCGGGGAGCTAAATTAAGGAATTGATTTTCCTATTGTTCTCTTCAAGGAGGATCAAAATTCTCTCTCCTGCCTCCTGCGTGGGGGTGCTTCCATGGACGCTCTGTGCGAAGCTTCTCATAACATGAGCAATATTTCACCCTTTGTGTTGTACTTGGTGGGTTGTTTTACTGCACATGATAGAATCTGGGTGAGCACTGAGAACTAACTTCTACCTGGACCTGAAAAAGGCCCTCAAAAGGTGGTGTTTCCAATGTTGCTATGGCTAGCTCTGTCCAGATTTCTTAAAAATCTGCTGGTGTTTCTGGGATTGACTTTGCATTTCCCAGCCAGAAAGGTGGAGTGCAGCTCCTGGCTGCCTGGCATGGTGGGTGCTGGAGTGCTCCCTCCTTTACATACACCTCACTAGCTCTTAACAACACTTTTCCTTTCTGAGCTGCAAAATGTTTTGGAAAAAGGGGAATCAGAATCTTTAACAGATTTGTTTAATTTTAAATAATTTTTCTCACTTACTAAAACCATCTAAAAGTTACTGTATGGTTTACTCACTTTAAAATGATAACCTGAGATTCAGATGTTCAGCGTGGTACATTTCTCTGGCCAGCACACTGACAATGCACCTTTAAACTACTTGGCTTAGAGAGGAGCTTCAGTAGCAGTACTGATTTTTGTTGTGGAAACCTAGAGCTCAGTATGGGGAGATGTTCCCTCCTTGCTGTCACTGTTCCAAAATACTCTAATTTTCTTCTGATGTTTTCCCTCTCAACCACAGTGTTTACACTTACGGAAGGGAAAAATAGCCAAATGTAAAGGTCACTTTACAAGCAGAGACCTTGTGAATACCAAAATCTCACTCCAAAGAATTTCAGCTTGTAGGATTTATTTAAAAGCCCTCACAAAAATGCTTCAGAATGGAAATGCTTTTTTATGTCTCATTGAAAGCTATAGCATTTAGTGGTGGTAAATTTGCACTTCATAACATGTTATTTCTGCCAGTGTTGATTACTGTTTTGTCGCAGAAGTAACTAACTTTGTAATTTAATCTGCCGTGGTATTGTCAGCCTAAAATTCGATGTACACACGCTGCATTATGAAAAACTGTACTGCAGAGGCTGCCTCTGGCTCTGGAAGTGCCTGAACTGTAAAGCATTGGAGCCTGGCAGAGAAGCCAGAAAGGTACCACTACCTGCATGCCTTGCTTTGTCCTGTTCCCAGTGCAGCTACATCTGGTCACTGCTGGAGTCCAGGCACCATCCAGAATTACCTAAAAGCCAGTGAGGAAATACATACTTGACTAGGTAATTATACTTTATGTTAAATATACTGAGATATATTAGCCAATGCTTGTATTAATTTGTAATACCTGAAAAACCTGATCAGGTCTTGATTTTTAAACAAGTTATCAGTCCAGAAGAGTAGCACAGTTCCTGTGGAAATTCCGAAAACAAGTTACTAAGAAATCTGACTCATAAAGCAAATGCCTCATGAAATTTGAATGTTTAGAAGGGAAAATGACTGGCAGCTCCTCTTGTAAGTGTGCTAGTTGCAATAAAGTATAAAAGTTCAACATCAAAGAGATCACCGCTTAGTCTGTGGCGTATTTGTACATCAAAGAACAAATACAGGACAAAAGGAACTGTACAGAGATACAGTTCATCCTTGCAGACAGGTCCCCGTGGAATGCTATAAAGAGCTGCTTTCATAATGTGGAAATGATCTCTGGCACATCTTCATTTCTGATTTGGGGAATAGCAGCAGTGTCTCAGAATCCGGCGGTGCCAACGCGCTCGGCAGGAGCGTCGGGCTCACCTGATGTCAGCGCTGCTGTTTGTGTCAGTGTGGCTCAGGTGTGTCAGCCTGGGTGACACATGGGAGCTGTCTGCAGCAGTGCCCTGTCGCTGGGGGCACGGGGGCCAAAGGGGGTCTCCAGTGCTTAGATGAGAGGGAAAGGTCTGCTTTTGGATTTATTTGTTGTTATGCCAGTGGTCAGGTACTGTATTGTGTTGCCCCAAGGGGTTGTGGAGTCTCCTTTCTTGGATGTACTCAGACCTCAACTGGACACAACCCTGAGCCTTATTTGACCCTGCTTTGAGCAGGGGCTGCATCAAGCAATCTCCAGAGGTGCCTTCCAACATCAACTCTTGTATGATCCATGAGAACAACTCTTTTGTAGTAAGGCAGCTGTCTACTTAATATTTTTAGTTATGGCCTCTCTTAGCACAAGGCACAATTCAGCCAAAAATGTGACCAGCTCTAGAGGAGGAAAAGTCCTCCATCTGTTTTTTACTGCTTCTCTGAGCCTTTGTAATGTGAAAGCTGGATGTATTTCTACCGATTTGTGCTTTTAGTGGTTTGTTGTGGTTTTGTCATTTGGCGGGGTTTTGTTGTTTTTTCTTGGTCTTGAATTCCCCCTTAAATTAGAGAGAAAGTTTGTGGATATCTGCCGTAGAAATAAAGAAAAGTGTTCTTGGTTGTGTAGAGCATGTCCTTCCACACAGGTCGTGGGAAGTTGGTCAAGGAAATCGTTGGAATGTCATTGACCAATTGGTGAATTGTATTGAAGGCAGGGGAGACTTTACTATTAATTTGAATGTCTCCGTTTTAATATTAAAATGTTAAGTAGGTCACATCTGTTCTTCAATTCTAGTCTTTCTACTTAATTTGTATCTCTGTAAGTGGTGACTGCTTTGGGATACACAGAAACATTAATCATAAGATCCAGACTAAATCTGAATTCTCCAAAGTTCAAGTGTGCTTGGATCAACGGTTTTAATAGCAGTTCCACCTTTTTAGGAGATAGTATTGTCAGCAGACTCGTTTCTTTTACTGCAGAACTAAAAATAGTTACAATCTCGTGGAATCATTAAGAAATACAAAGGGTTTCTGTTAAAAACCCTGGGGAAACCTGATTAGGCAGGCTACTGTATAATTAATTGATGTGCTACTACACTTGGAGAAGTAGTGCATCAGTAAACAGAAGTCAGAATGTAAAAGGCTAAGAAGAACTGCTGGGAATTGTGTTAAGACATCAAGGCTTGGAAACAACAATTTGAGCACCTCAGGAGAGACGAGCATTTGCATTTGGTGGAAGGACAGAAAACTCTCCAAAAGGCCAGGGCAGGGGGATCTGTGAAGGAAGGCTCAGGCTTGTGCTTAGCACTTCCTTTGCCAATAAAATACCTTTGCCTATTACTGGTCACAGTATTTTGTACTACCTTCAAGTTGATATTCTGATAGTCCCTAGACTGTATTCTTCCATCTGTGGAACAGTGTCAGGTAAAGTGTTGTTGGAATGTTCCTTTTGTTAATGCTGTGCTTTAAATACGTTCATTCTGATAATTAAGTTGTTGCCTAAGATATGACAAGGATCACTGATTTGTGCCATTGTTTGTTTTGTTTGCTTTGAGACTGGAAGTAATTGTCAGCAAGCAGTCTGTAATTATCTCTTTGGAAAAGTGAGGATCTTCCCTAACGTTACTGTGAAGAGGTGGTGTGTGCAGCAGTTGTGTATGTAGAGATCAGGGTGGCTGTGATGACAACATGCATGAACTATTCTTCCAGAAGTATGTTTAAAACCAATCCCTACCCCACTGCAGTGGTGTCACCTGGAGAAGGAATTCTGTTCTGGGACAGTACATGTACCATGACAAGGCCCTGTGGCCAGGGAGGAAGATAAAGCTGTTGCCATGAGCTTTTGGCCCTTCAGAAGTGGACATTTTTGGCAATTTGAGGAAGACATTACAGGGATGATTGATTTCATGTTTTTCTGTTTAGAGAGAAGTACAACGCAGCTGTTTTTAAGGAGGCCCATTTCTGTGTCTGTTGTGTTGCTGACAGGGAGAAATGGGCTGTGCTTGAAGATCTTTCCCAATTAAGTGGCTTCCCTGGATCTTGCAACATGCTGGAGTCCTTCTGATAGCAGTGGCTGCTCGTTCTGCACTCAGGGGTGCTGGGGAGAGCTGAGCATGCTCAGCGTGCTGAAGTCAAGCCTTTTCTCAGGAAATGATAATAATTGCTTGTAAATGGTGACCACTGTTCTCAAGTAAATATAGTGGCTGGGCAAGTACCTTGCTCTGAGCAGTGAACTGCAGACGTGTTGGTGCCATGCTGGTAAAAGAAGGTGGAATTTCTCACTCGAACGTGTCCAAGTCCTGACCTGCTGGCTGGGACAGACTGGACAAGACAAGAGCTTTACATTTCAGAAAGACAAGTCACATTAATTCAATTTAAATGCTAAATTGAAGGAACTATCAAAAAAAATCCAACAAAAAACAAAACACACCAACAATGAACTTTTTGAGACTTTTTCCCACCTTCAAAGTACCCGGAGTGTCAGGTTAAGAGTTTATTTCACAGAGCGTGTGTATGCACCTGCTCAGGGACAGTTGCCAGCAGCTTGTAAAATCAAAATCCCAAAATGAAATCCTCCAGTACGTTTCTCTTTCCCCTCATGGAATTGAATTGAAAAATTTCTTAGGGAGGTGCCAGCAAAAATAATGGGGGGTTGTGTAGCTTAACTTCTTTTCTTGGGCTGTTGCCGCAGCATTAGCGATGGGGTAGCTATGCTAAGTTCAAATCTTGTATTAGCAGGGGGTGGGATCTCTTTACATGTGAATGAATATCCTGAATGGGCAACATGCACAGATGTCCAACTTGTCTCTTTGGAGCCTAAAGTTAAAGTTCTAGGAGCATGTCCAAAGCTGGCATAAAGCTGTGTATCTCACATGAAAAGCACTGCTGTGAGCTGGCAAATGCATTAGTTCTGAATTGGAGTCAGTTTTTGTTGGCCAAGCGTTTTTTCATTGGTGGAAGTTTTACAGTTTCTGAGGACTCTTATCTACTTCCAGTGTAAAAGCACCTTAGTAATTGAAATTACATAGCGCAACTTCAAATGCAATCACCAAATAGAATGTGGGAGAAGAATTAATTTAATTATAATTAATTCCAGTTTTCAGAAAATGCTTTCAAAGTTGTCTTAAGCTGGATACCAAAATGGTTATCACTTTGGAAAATGTTCCAAGTCTCCAAACATCTCAGTAAAGTGTCTATTTCACAAAGGACTACTTTGATCCAGCTATCTAAGAGATTTATCCAAGGAGACAAAACCCAGATTGCTTGCTGCTAATCTGGTGCTTTGCAAACAAGATTTTAATTTTTATTCCCTTCACTTGTTTCTCAAGAATTCAGGCGGATATACAATGGGATGGTTTCTTCCCATAAATAATTAAGCCCATTGTAAGCAATGTCTTTAGAAAGTAGTCCTGAGATTCATTTAGTTTTAAGTACCTACTCATTTTTTCCTTTTGAAAATAATACCATGTCCCGAGCAATTTGAATGCTCATAAATCACGTTAGTTGAAGGGGAGAAATTATTCCAAACTTATCTTCTCGAGGGAGTTGTGTTGTCCCAAAGACTGTCTAAAGGAAGGAGTTGTCCTTTGGCTGGATTCGCAGCACGTGGCCCCGAGGTTGGTGTAGCAGGTCGTGTTTGTGTTTCTCCTCACACGAGTGGAGCTGCCTGTGCCCCAGACACGCAGCTGGTCCCTGTCACCAACTGCAGGCTGAGCTGCCCCTGTGCAGCTCCTGCCTGCTGGCACTGGGAGAGCTCTTCCCTCCCTTCAGCTGGGCCAGAAACGACGTGAGGTGTCTCGGTGAAGCTGGGCTTGTGCTGCTCAAAATCATACCTTTTTCGTTGTGATACCAGGTAACTGAACAACCTAATCAAAGTGGATTTAGCACGGCCTGAATGAATAAAAAATATTCCCATACAAAAAAATTTTGAGTTTAAATACTGTGGTGTTTTTTGGGGAAAAGAGCATGACACAAGGAAACGAAGGACTGCATTCTGAAAGAGACAATACCAGCAGTGCTGGGGGAATGAAAATGAGCATGTGTTTGTTTACCTGCCCACTAATGCCATCACAGTAGTTCCAAATACATTGTTCATTTGAATGAAAGAACCCACCCAAACGTTTTAAGACATTATTTATTAACAGTAACTGGTTTTAATGTCAAGAGAGGGTAAATGAAGTTGGTTACACAATTTATCGGACGCTGCTAAATGTTGTGGATGTTATTAGTCATTAAGTAACCAACAGTCTGGCAATTTATTAAATCTCAGGACATGGGATGTAAGAATCTCTCCATGTTTTAAGAAGAGCACCTCAGAATAACATCAGCAATATGTAGACATGTATAAATTCTTCCTTCTCTTTTTCCTCATTTCTCTCTTACTGACTGCTTTAAACTTCATTTAGTTTTTTTTAATGAAAACATTTTTTTTGTGTAGTGAATCTGTCAGAAAGAGTAAATTGACATGTCATGGAATGGCTTTGTGATTGCAGGATGTTTTTTTCCTTGTTTTAAGCAGATGCAAAAGGTGTATTTTGATGCTGTTACACTGTGATGGATGAAAAAACTGCACTGACTTTTATCCAGGAGAGGGAAGCGAGTTGTTTTCTTTCAAGGGTTGTAGATCAATTGATGTCTTACAGAAGTAATACCATGAAAGTGGGGAAGAACTCCTCTTTGATACTCAAGTCTTTCTATTTCAGTTGGTACAGTAATGGGCTTTTGAATTAAAGGTTTGTTAAAGCTTGTATCTATTTCAGAGTATTGACAGCCGAAGCAGACTCACTGAGCCAAAATTTATATGTTTATCCAAGCCTGTTAAAATCAGAATTTATGTTGACTGTACTAATGTGTAAGCTTTAATACCACTTTTATAAAGAAGGCTGCTATTTGAATTTTCAGTGAAGTAAATGCAATATGCCTTTGAGTTATGGTTTATAACTGTATTCATATAAATAAATGCTTTCAGCCAAATGCTGTTGAACTAATTCCATTTTGAAGTCATTAATTATATTTAGCTCACTGAAAAAAAGGAGGAGGAAGGCATCAACTAACCCTATATCAAATGGAATATACAGAATTGTTTTGTGAAGAGGCTTTGGGCCTCTTAAGCTACGAAGAGTGAGTGGTTTGTTGGGTTGGTTGGTGTTGTTTTAATCAGAAGCGTGAATAGAAGCTAGATAATGCATTGCTGTACTGCAAAGACAATTCATTTTGAACAGACATTAATACACTTAATGCTTTTTGCTTTTATCATGTTAAGGTCTTTGCAATAAAATCTGGCTATGCAGTGAGCCTACTTGTTTGTGCAGGAAAAAACAACCTTGTTTTTTCATCGTAAATCCATTAGCTCTTGTCAGATCGGTGAATTTTCAAGGTAAATTTCTTCTGATGTATGTTCAGTTGAAAAAGTGGTTTGTTGCAGTCAACTTAATGTAAGAAAGAACTTACAGCTTTGACTTCTTATAGTATGTGTGTATACGTGTGCATATATATATAAAAATACAGTGTGAAGTTTACTGGTGGCTGCTAACCAATCATCAGAAGTGAAATCTAGATGCAACCAAAACAAAAACCAAACCAGAAGTTTAGTGCGGTTTGTGTGAGCCTGCTCGTTACACTTTATTAATAAGATTTTGTGTTTCCAGGAGTTAGAAGATGTTATAAACCTGAGCATTGCTGATTGCAGTTTCCCAAAGACAGATTGGGAAATAAATAGTGTATGTATTTTTAGGCTGGAGCATGGTACTTCTGCCATTTCAATCTTTGTCCTTCCTTTTTGGCTATTCCATTAGGCGGATCCAAGAATTTTCCTGCTTGGGATTCACGTTGCCCTGGGATCACATAGGCTGCTTGCAGAACTGTCATCTTGCTGAAGTGCTGTGTAATTGCCTGATCCTCTTTCCTTTGCTGTCTAGTTTCTCTTTTCTTTCATTACTTTCATTTCTTCTCCTTCATGTTAACATTCTTCATCTCTAATTCACTTTCTTGTGTTCTTCTTTCACTCTCTTTTGAAAGCAAACTGCCAGTGCCTTATTTAATCTCTTTCTCAGTGTAGTGAGGGGTAACAACACCATGGCGCGTTTTAGGCCCTTTGTAACCAGCTGGTTGAGATCAGGGTGAGAGTGAAAGAGCCCTCCGGGACACCTCTGTGCTTCACCTTTCTAACACTGCACGCTCGGTTCTCCAAGACACCTTGGGTCCTTTAGAAGCCTTCTGGAATAGTTCCAAGAACACCAGAGGGTCGTGACAACTGGGCAAAACTGTCTCTCCATCTGCACTTTTAATTGTCTTTCCATCTACCAAAATTCACGTCTGGCCTCTTAAAGCTGTGCTTCCTGCCCGCCACCCCCAAAACGTTTCTGACTTCATTAGCACCTTGTGGCACTCTGTGCCAGGGACACCCCCGATGTCATTGGCACCCTCAGGAAACTTCAGTTGTTCTTGTTTGTTGTTTTACTTGAGGAGAAACTGATGCTCTCGGATTTGCTGTGTTGGAGGAAAGAGATGTGGAATTACCCTGCTGAGTTGCTGCAGTATCTGAAACATTTAATTGTTCATCATGAGCTCCCTAAACATACGCAAACTTTTCTGGTTACCCGTGTGATTAACCAGAAATCGACCACATGCTTCATTTTAGGAACGTGTCAATGAAGGCTCTGCCTTGCTTGTGGACTACCCAGTAAATTTGGGTTAATTAAAATGAACTAGCATGAAGCAAGAAAGCTGTCTGGAGTTACTCTTAAACAAGTCATTTTACAAAACACAGCAAGCATCACCTAAATCACATATTAGGTACACAAAATCGGAATTACAGTGGAGTGAGCTGATGAACAAGTTTTGGAACTAAATAGTAGGAAGCAAGTAAAATGCAAAAGATGATACAGTTTTTTAATTCCATCAAAGATTGTTGGAACAGGGACAATCTTTCTGTCTGCATTTATTACATATAATGTTTTATGAGGTCCTCATCCAAAACTGTGGTTCCTCAGCTCTACTGAAGCAGTGGTGGTGAACGAGCTTCTCCCACTGTCCTTCCTGCTAACTTTATCTTCAAGAAGAGAAGCCAGTGCTGGAATGTTTGCTGACACTGATAGCCAGGAGACATTATTTATGGTGTATCAGGTGGCTTAGAACAGTGGTCTCAAAACTCGTGCACCCCATCATTAAAAAATAAGATCACTACATCTCAGAAGTCTCGTAGATCAATTGATTTTTCATTAATTCATTGCCGTTTCTTGATAAACTACTGACTTACGATAACATACATTTTCAACTCGTCCATAAGAAACACAATTCATATTGGAAAATGCTTTCCTTTTTAGATTACACATGTCATATTGTGTTTCCATCTTCTGCCCCACTCCTGATTTTGTCCAGCTCTGGCTTTTGGAAACAAATGAATATAGCTGTTTCTCAGCTATCATTTGAAAATATTCCTGGAGCTTTTAATCATGGATATAGCTCACAATATATAGTGTATATATTGTGATTGCATGCAGCTAATGTGCAGCTTATCTGGTTTCTTAAACAGAGAAATCTCCAGACTCAGTACAGAAACTACCTGTGGGTAATACCAGGGAAAGCCCTTCCTTCAAACTCATCATTCCTTTGTACTTCCTTTGTCCCTCAGTTTCTGGAAGACCTTCACACAGAGCTTTGCCATGGGCTGTTTGAGCTAACTCGTTTTGTATTGGCATCTTGCTTCAGTTGAACATGGTGATGATGGAGTGCTTCTCTTTGTTGTCTTTGAAACTTGAAAGTACCCCAAATAAGCTAAAACCCAAATAGAACAACTAAAAAATACTCATCAAAAATCTTATGGCTTTCTGTGTCTGTGTATTCTCACTTCTTTCTTGTTTTGTGCTTTTTTTTTTTTTTTATTAAATACTCAAGGGTTGGCAGTGCTGTGAAGTAGAACAGTGAAACATAAATATTAACTGTGGTAGAAATATTGTCTAGAATCTCATTCTTGTTTTACTTGAAAATAATACTCAATTGTCTTGGCCGTGCTGGAACAAAGACACGACCTAAGGGATGTGCATTTGTTTGGCTGCAACTTCGTGAGCACATTTGGGAGCAGTGCCCGGCAGTAAATCCCACAGTGAGTCACTGCCTGTTCCTTGCTGGTCCCTACCTCTCTGGAGAGCCGCTGCCAGCCCTCCCCTGCCCCCTGCGCTGCAGGGCCCCGCAGCTTCGGTGTGTTGGCTGAGGGGAGGCTCCTTCCCTGCCGCCACAGCGGGGGAGCCACAGCTGCTTTTTCCAGCTTTCTCAGGGCACCGCTGCTGCCCGGGCTGGGCTCGGGTTGGGTTTTTTCCCTCTCTGGCAAGGTGAAAAACCGTGGGAATGTGTTTAAGATAGGTACCATCTAGGAGTGGCAAGGCCTGTACCTTCCCACTGCTCTTCCTGAGGAACACCTAATTTCAAAGGATCACTGGCATAGATAAGGGGCTGGTAATCCTTTGTTTGCAGGGGTTCAAACTGCTTTTTTCAGTTTGGGGAAGACTTTAAATTTTAAGGGCAGGGATGCAAATTGCAGCTCAATTGATAATGCACATTTTTCAACCCCTCTCACTCAGGCAGCCACACAGGTAAGAGAAGTGTCTGCCCTGTTATTCTGGACTGTGACTGTAGTTTCTGCCTGCATCTTTCCTGATGTCTCCACTTGCAGTGTAAAAGTATATTGGTCAAAAATTCCCTATCATGAAGCTCAGCGCGACAAGTCCGAAATAGCTGCATGGGTTAAAAAGTTTGTATTGTTGCCTCACTGGGGGGAATTCAGAAATTCTGAATGCTACTTTAGTGCCCTACTGGTGTATATTCCTAAAATGGATGTTTTAATTTAGCAGTGGCAAGTCTAGTTTGTTTGGGCAAGGAGCACTTCTCCCTCCCCTGACATAAAAAAGTGATTCCAAAAAGTTGGAAGTTGCAGTACTGTAGTGGCTGTATTTCCTCTGGAAACCCTTCCGTTGTTTTCTGTGTAAAGATGATAAACTGCCCTCGATGGGACCGAGGTGTAAGCAGGCTGGAACTCCCCTGGAGCCTGGAGATGGCCACGTTCCAGCTGTAGGGCTGTGTGAAGGCACAGGGGGAAGCCCTGGTGGTGTTCCAGCTCCAGGTTGTCCGTTCTGGGACAGAAGTGTGAAGGAGCAGGCAGGCCCTGCCCCCTTATGTAACACTGCACAACGTGGAGTTGAGTCTGTGTTTTAGAAAAGTGGTGGTGTTGATTAGTTAGTTGGCCATGAAATCATAGGCAATTTATTTTTTTAAATGAACTTAATAACAATATTTGTGCATGCTGATTTTGAATGTCATTCCTCTTGCAACAGAGCTTTTGATGGATTAATTGCATCACTTGTAAGCAAACACCAGACAAACAAAGATGAAGTTCACCTGAGTTCTGACTGAGAAACTAAAAAAATTACAGCTTTTTATCTGTGTTCTGAGGGTTGTCATCAACTGGTCCTACTGCTCAGATATTTGCCTTACAGAAGGATGATCGTGTTGTTACTCTGGAAATGAAGCAAGTGAATTCACTGGTGCACAGCAACAGTGACAAATCCGTTTTCCAGTCCAGGATTATGGTCTTAAAATCAAGGCAGTAATTGTTATTTAGTTCCTGTAATCAGTAAGCTCGTATGTTTCAAAGCAAACTAGAAGTATTTGGTGTGTGGGCTAGGTGATAACTCATGACAGAAGTTCAGCTGTTGTTTGAAAGCATATTTCAGCTCCTGCTTTGGCTCCTGAAAGCTGTAATTGCAGACTTAGTAAAAACTTTCTCTTGTTTGTCTTTCAATATTGACTGTTTGAATTAAGGTGTTTGTTAAAATGACATGATTTTAAAAGGTTTCAGACTTCGAGGCTAAGTAAATTGCGTGATACTGAAGACTGTGGATCTGTCAAGTTATATCCTTTACTCTTTGAAGGAAAGGAAAAAAACAGCTAAAATTCGTGGTTTAGTCCCTTTTCACTTTACCCTCTTTAGTCAGTGTCGGTGGAACAAGGATTAGTAATGTTTGGTCCTCTTTCTAGTCTGTTTCTGGTCATCCTAGGGTGAAAACTGGTTTTACTTAATTTGTTTTCTACCTGAGTTTTGCACTTAGATATTGTACTGGTTTATGAATACTAGAAAATTAAGTTATTTGTGGATTTTATTCTATGTTCTAAGCACAAGCAAGACACTTGACACTGTATAATCAGAAAAATACATTATCTGCCCTGTTGAGCTTACATCTGAAAATGTAGGACAATCAACATGGCTTTCATAGAACTGTCTTTACATCCTCCAGCAACTTGTAAATGTGTATTTGTGAAAAACAGGGTTTCCACTGTTGAAGTCTTTGTTCCAAATCTAAATGTTTTAGAATTTCTCCAGTGAAAGTTTGTCAAGATAGCACATACAAATTGTGCTGAAAAGTGATGGTGGCATTTCATTCCAAGTAAAACTAAATGTAGGAGATGCCCTGCCTTGTATGAAATCCTTATGCTGTGTTACTAAGAAGTACACAGTCTTAAAAAAACCCACTTGGTGCAGTTCAGTAAACTTGGTTTTCTGGAATTGTATGCAGATTGTATCATCACTTCTGGAATGTGCTTTTTCCCTGGGCCAGGGCTGCCAGACAGAGCTCTCTGACAATCTCTTTATCTCTAGGGTTGTCTATAATGTTAATTAGTGAACTCTTTGAAAAACCGGCTTCCATGAGTTAATTTATGCATAAAACATCACTGAGGGATGTGTTTTACCTGTTTCACAAGTAGGGGACTGAAGCATAGCTTAAGGGACGTGGCTTGGGCCACACAAGAAGCCTGTGTCATAGCCAGGAATCAAGAGATTCACATTTCCTTGCCTAACCGCACAAATTCAGAAAATAAGTAGTTGAAGAAAAGCAGATGCAACACTGAGGATTTGAGTCTTGGGTACAATTTACAGGATGCTTAACTCTGCCCATACAACCAGAAGGATCTGCTGTGGGAGGCCAGTAATGCTTCTGCATTCATGGACTCTCAGAATGACCTGGGTTGGAAGGCACCTTGAAAACCAACTCGCTCCAACCCCCTGCCATGGGCAGGGACGCCTTCCACTGTCCCAGGTTGCTCAGAGCCCCATCCAGCCTGGCCTGGAGCACTTCCAGGGATCCAGGGGCAGCCACAGCTTCTCTGGGCACCCTGTGCCAGGGCCTCACCACCCTCACAGGGAACAACGTCTTCCATATATCCCATCTGAACCTTCCTCTTCCAGTTTGAAGCCATTCCCCCTTGTGCTATCACGGCATGGCCTTGACCTAAGTCCCTCTCCAGTTCTGGAGCCCCTTTAGGGACTGGAAGGTGCTCTAAGGTCTCCCTGGAACTTTCTCTTTTCCAGGCTGAACGGTCCCAGCTCTCCCAGTCTGTCTCCATAGCAGAGCTGCTCCGGCCTTTGGAGCACCTCCGTGGCCTCCTGGCCTTGCTCCAGCGGGTCCAGGTCCTTATGCTAGACGCCCCAGAGCTGGACAGCTCTGCACAGCTTGGTTTCATTGGCAGACTTGCTGTGAGGGTGCACTCAGTCCCACCCTGATGGGTCTCCAGCAAAAATTCCTACTGGTCTGAGTGCAAGGTGCCAGGCTGGCTGCAGCTGTTGTAGCCTGCCTTGTGTTTTGGTAGTGCAAGATTTTCACTTTCTATTGACACTTTCTTTAAACTCACTGCTACAACTTCATAATAATTACTATTTATGGCTGATGCCCTCACCCAAAGGAGTAAGGGAATATAATTCCAGTGTTAACCCTTTCCAGGGATTTTCAGAATATCAGTCCAATGTATCAAAATCATAAGGCAGGAGCAAAAATTCTGAGGTTGGTATTTCAATTTAAAGCTGTCTTTGGGGATTCTTATTTTCCTTAGGTTTGTGTTTGTTTCTGAATATGTGCTTCTAATCTAGCAAGGACATAATGAGCTCTTGAGACATAATAAGCTCAGTAAGACTTGAAACACTGTTTACTGCTTGAAGTATTTACATGGCTTCTATTCCTATTCCCGTATCCAAGCACAATACGGTATTTAATTGATCCTCACAGATAGGAAGCCTGTAACCCTCATGTTCTGCAGGTACGAGCTGAATTACAGAAAGGATGTGCCCAGCTTCACGAAGCTGTTAAATCATTTCACTCCTGGTGTGTTCAGCGAGTCCTGCCCATCTTACAGGAGTTCGATGTGTGCCCAACTCTGCGATGGTTCTGTGGCTCACACACACAATCCTTGTGACAGCACAGGGACTTGCAGTCACATCTTTTCCATCCTGTAGTAGCAATCCTGAGCTAGCCTGAGAGGAAGAAATGTTTCCCATATGCTCCTGAAGGAAGGCAGGAAAACTCAGACTAGAAGGAAAGGACAGGTTGTAACTGTGAGGAAAACAAGCTGTTGGAGCTACTTCTTTTAGAATTGAGCTGTGTTTTCTATCACTTGATGGCTCTCTGTGCATAATTATGGCACTTAAAAAAGAAGTGCCTTCTAGTATCACTGGTCTGTATGGGCATCATACAAAACCTGCTGGGTGATACTCCATCAGCTCTACCACACAAAAGGTGAATTTGATTATAATGTTATCTACCACCCTCATGTTTCTGTGTATGTAAATTTTCCTTGAACTGATTCCATCATGCTCATGCTGGAAGCAATGTGTTCACAGAATTTTTTTCAGTCCTAATCCTATGATATTTTGTATCATGCACTTTTATTTCTTCTCGTCAGAAATTTTGGAGTTGGGAATATGAGGAAGGAGAATGGGATACAGTCGTAAATGTTGTACAGCTAAATTAACACATCGGCACAGTGCAATTATTTTTGCACATACAGAAGACGCCTCCCTGTAAATTCCTTGTGACATAAAGTTTCTGACTAAAATTAGGTCATGGCTATTTAATTGTTTAGGTGTCCACCCACGAGGGAGCTACAGAGAGCTCTTTCAATTCCTTGCAATCAACAAGTAAGTAGCAGCTACTCTCATTTATCCTCTAAGGAAATAGTCCACCAAAAATAATACGTTGATTCCTTGGCCCCTCCCTGTCACTAATCACTCAGCTCTTGTAGCTACAGACTGACTTGGCCTTCAGCACCACAGTGTCCGAGTGCCTCAGTCATTAATTTTCAACTTACGACACTTCGGTGATGTAAGAAAGCGTTGTCCTCGTTTCACAGCTGAGGAATTGACACATCAAATAAGGGACTTGCTTTAAGTTTCACAGCAATACTGGCCATAGAAACCAATGACTTATTCATAGACTATTCTGTTTCTTGGAAAACCAACCCTGTGTTCCTTGTCCTTCTGCCTGCTACCCCAGATCTCCTCGGACCAATTTAGCAGGCTAAGGGTTTAGGCCTGTGTGTATTTTAGCCTCCCATAAGCTGGCATTGCCAAACAAATGCACCCCTCCCTTGTGTGAGCACAAGCAGCATCTCCGCAGTCACGTGGAGAATTAAGCCAGGAAACTGATTCAGGTTAAAGTTAATCCCCCAAGAACAGTTTCAACCTGAGTCGTTCCTCATTTGGCTCTCGCAGTGCAGCTGTAGAGGCACCACTGAAGGGGGGAGAGGGAGGGGAGGCGAGGCCAGCTCTGCTCAGTGACTGGAGGTTGAGGTTGGCTAAAATGCTTGTGGAGTTAGTGGGGTCAAGTTCACGAAAACTTTAACCAAAATAAGTTCTAGTTTCTTCTTTCTCTGGAGTGCACATTGCGTGCTTTGAGTTTTCCCCATGTTTGTAGGGCCCACCCAAAGCACAGGGACAAACTGTGTCCAGAACACAGAAGAGGTTTTTTTTATCAGTCCTTGCTCTCGGGACATTTTAGATCTTTCCTGCATGGCAAGATTTTTTTGTGTGTGGCTGCTATCATTAAAAATATTTGATTCTCTATAACCTTTTTCTGTTTGAAATGAAACTATTTCTGAGTAGTTGCAAATGCAACCAGAGAGGAGCCCGGTTACCAGGATAAGGACTTTTGTAAAGGGAATAAAGTGCTGTAAGTGTGGAGCTTAATGCCTCATCTCACCCTGCACCACACTGACCTATGTGAGCCCGCATTCCTTTGCCTTTCTGCCCTGAGTGGTTCCATAGAAAAGACAAATTGGAATTACGTGCATGTTTTTTAGTCTTTAGGTGGAGCCTGTCTGCCATGACTTCTCACATGTGAGTCAGACACATGGGGAGAATCCTCCTATTTTGCTGATCCCTCTCTCCAAAGAGGTGTTCAGAGGGCTTCCCAATTGCTGTGCTGAGGTGAGTGTCCAGCTTTGAAAACAAAGTACCAAACCCTGCTGCTTCATTTGAAGGACTGCAGTGTAGGAGAACCTGTAACTGTGGAATGACGCCCTCATCCTGACATCCAGCAGAAGTCCACAAAAATTTATGCAGGGACCTTGGCATGCTAATAACTTGGTTGTTGATGACTAAGGCAGGAAGAAGGGTGCCAATGACATCTAAAAGGAGACTGAAAGGAGTTCTCGCGCTTAAAAAATTGCTGCAAAAGAGAGCAAAACGTCTTTTAATGAGTGCTGTTAGTATCTTTAACATGAGGATGATACTTTTTCACTTGAACTGCCCCATGACCCCCTGAAAACCTTTCTTGCCATCTTTGTTGCTGAGGGCTGTTCCCCACCTTTCCTACTTTTCAGTTTTGTGGCGAGTCCTGGCTGAGAGAGCGAGAGGATGTTGCAGATGGTCCTCAGTGCCGTCACCTTCTGTCGCAGAAAAACTCTGGCCTATGTCAGACACAGCCCCTGCTCCGACCCAGCCACCTCAGAAGCCTCAAAAGAAGCATGTGTGGGACTGGGCCTTGTTCAAAGGTTCATGATTGGGGCACAAATCTGTTTGATTTTCCTCCTCAACTGAACACAGATCAGAACATTTAGAGCACAACCACTTTGTGTAGTAGGAACCTAACAAGAACCAGATTTTAACACAGCCACTAGTTCCTTTGAAGGAGGCAGTGTTAGCAATTATGATCTAGACTAGACGTTGGTAAAAACTTACCAAATAATTATAGGCTTCCTAAAGGAGTATAGTATGAGTAATTGCAGGTTTAAAAATGTTATTATGAGGAGTAGTTTATACCGAAACTTCCTCCTGCTCTTTGAAACCAGAATCCATAACTCTCATCTTGCCACAGCAAATGCTTGCCCTTCTCCACAGAAGAATGTAGACTTGCCTTATTGTACAGCAAATGTTCTGTGGTACATTATTTAAATTAGCATATAATAGAAACCTAATTGCCCACTAGGGCCCACAGCTTTAGCTGGTGGAGATCAATGTGCATCCACTGAAGTCAGTGTAGCAATGTTGATTTTCACCCTTGAGGATCTGGCTCAGCAGCTTGTTTCTATTCCAGGCATTGTTAAAGGAGATAGTGTGTTTAGAATATTAAACCGTGGCATTGTCAGAGATAGTCAACACAATTGATGTGCAAGTGAAGAGAAATAAAGCAGTAAAACCATTATTTTTATCTGAGGATTTCAATTTTCATTGTCGATTATTCATATTGACTGATCTGCTACAACAGGGAAATGATGAGCATGGGGTCATCTTGTTGTGGTTTTAATTTCCTACGTCTGTAGTTATCTAATCCTCTCAGTGTGAGCAAGCACGATTAGTATTTATTTCTATTCTGTGTGCCAGTGCCCTGGGCCAGGTTCTGTGCTAAATCCAAAGTGACTCTCCTACTTAATTGGCATTAACTTGTGCTGCAGTAACATAAATAAGAACTTGTACTTTCTGTGTGAAGCACTCACAACTCCCCACACAGATTTCTTCTATGTGGATATTCTCTCCCCATGTTAAGGCTTGTGATGAATCTGTATTTTTTACTCAGTTTGGAACTTTTTCTAGCAATGTTTTCCAAATAATACTATGGGAAGCACAAATTTGGAAAGGTGCTGGCTGCTCGTTAACCATTGAGGCACTACCAGGAGTGCTACAGTTGTACCCCTGGTTAATAAATTGCTACAGTAAGAACAACAGCTGTCTCTCTCTGGAGAGTCAAGTACCAAAACGAACAATAATTCTTCACTTTGTCAAATTGTTTTTACAATCATTTGGAATGCTTGCTTAAAGAAGCTTATTTTACTTCATGAATGCTTCATTCAGGAATAGGGAAACTTTAGGCCTGAGCTGAGCCAATGGTTCTTTGTGGAATTTGTTTCCTCTCCTTTCACTTCCATTATTCTCAGAAGACCTCTGGCTGCTCCCCCACTTATCTCTGCTTCCATTTGTCCCCTGGGAGCTTTGGATAATCAAAGTTTTGCTGCAAGTATACTTCAGAGAGTAGGAAGAGGGGAGTTCTGGTTAAATGTTTTGGGTCTTTATTGAGGGCAGTAGAGTAACTGACTGTGTGAGCCTTTTGAAATAGTACAGTGTTAAAACTCCAACAAATTTGGAGTTTCCTGGTGTTCGTTGCTGTCTGTTTTCTGATGTGTGCAGAACACAAGCACAGGAAGAAACATCAGCAGGAATGATGGGTAAAGACTGTCTTGAAAGGGTCGAGAGATTATGTTCGTCACTCAGTAAGTTATTGTATGGCTTCGTTCAGCTCTGGTTACAAGGTGGTTTTCTTGTCCTGACAAAGTGGTGAAGCTTAGCTCATGAACTGGTTTGGATTGTCTTTGGATGAAATGATTGCAGCCATACAGGAGGAGATGGTCCCCTCCTGCGGCTGTGGAAGCCCACGGAGGGAGGGCTGTGCGTTCGGGCCGCAGCGCTCGGTGCCGCTGGCGGGCTGTGATGGAGGGGCAGCCACGGCAGCGAGCGGCTCCCTGCGGCACACGCGGCTCCGGGGCAGCGCTGCCGCCTTCTCCGGCCCCGCTCCTGCGGGCGGCAGCGCAATTGGGGCAGCCCGGAGAACGCAGTTGGTTCATTGTCTTTCTAAGCCGTCAGAAACAAAGAAGGTTGGTTTGAATTTTAAAGGAATTTTTTGGGGAAACAGTCGATTGTGTGGTGTTTGGAGAGGCTGCAGTCAGACCTGTCTCTGCCGTGCTTTGCAGAGAGCAGGCTGCTCTCTTGCAGATGATACCGTGCCTGTGTTAACCCAGCCAGTGAATTCTCACCGAGTCCTTTAATAGACGAAGACGGGTGTTCGGTGCCTGAACACCTTCGTTTTCTCACCCTGGTTTGCTGAAGGTTGTCAGAGTTGCGCAGAAAACGTCAGCAACACCCTCAATTCAATGGAGTCTTTTTCTGTGGAATAGTTACTTAGTTTGCTTGTAGTCATTATTTTAAATTTTGCTATCTAAGCATGTTAAGGTTTTATTGGTATTATTCCTTCAACAGCAATATTGGTTACTCCAGGCATTGTTTAAAAGCTTATATTTTTTTTTTTTTTTTGCAATTCTTAAAGAGAGATTTGGCTTAGAGCAAAATCAGTAAGGGGAAAAGAATTAGGAAATCAAACCCTTCCTTTCCCTTTTTGAACCTCTCAGTTTTCCAACCTCAAATAAGTACGTGAAAGGGGTTTAACAACTTTAAATTGGATTTTGGAATGTCAGATGACTCTAATAGCCTTTGTACACAAATAACAACAGAAGAGCTGATTATTGTTTCTGGGCTCTGCGATGCACTTACGTAATCATTAATCTTGGCACTTCTTTATCTGCAGCAGATTAGGAGGCCACTGTCATTTTGAAGACTGCCATTAAGTAGACTTTGTTAGTGTTTAAATATGTGAAGCTTAACTTTAAGCTTCCTTAATGTATGCAGGGGAGGTATCCTGTGCCTTGAATAGAGCTGTTGGAGTAAGTTTTAGTCACATATCTGCTGCCACAGTCTGACCTCAGACACGGGTTTATGTACAGTGTTTGTTAATCAGCCTCTGAAGACACTTTGAAAGCTTTTTAAGCGTAAAGCATTAATATATCTGTTTGAAACAGCGAGCAAACTTGCTTTATCTACTACCTTTCAGTTGGTTTAATCATCAAGAGGCAGGAAATTAAATGCTATGAAATGAGTAGGCAGAAAGGGTGTTAATGGAGGTCGTAGCACCTAATCTGATTGTGGCAAAGGAAGAGCTTTTGCTAGACCTTTTCTTTCCACAAGCTTGTAATTTTCTGAAACGTTTTTGTGGGCAGCTACATTTTTTTTCTTTCATGATCCTTGTCATGAAATGAAGATGGTTTTCAAATACTGAGTATATCATATATAGACATCATGAGAGTATAAAGAGGCACAGAAATGGAGCTAAGTCCAGGGAGATAGTGTGAGCATAGTTGCTGGGGGATATCACTGTAATGTATGGTTTGAAGAAAATGTTTGGGGATAAAGCTTTCTCTGTGGCAGGAGTGTTTGTGAGGCTGTGAGATAGACTGATGGTGCATTTATTCTGTTGTAAGCCAGAGCCCATAAGATTTCCATCTCCAGTGATAGTATCTTGTATGTTCTCCCTGGTGTAGTTTTTGGGGACGGGTCATGGTGTTTTCTTCCTGTGCTCTTTTCCAGGAGGACATCTGAGGAATCCTTCTGATCCCACATATACGCTAATACTGCTCCCTCTGAGGTGGGGCAGGGGCTGAATGAGGTGTCTTTCTTGGAGAGAGAAAAAAAAAAGTATATTTGTTCAGCAGAGATTTGACCTTCTGTCATAAAAAAGGCTATAAGCTTTCTCTAATATCTGTATTTGCTGGTGTCTTAATATGTATCAGGAAACATTTATCAGCTGTATCACTGCTTGGTTGTGAACTTCAGTAATATTTTCTTTGAAATGGAGGAAACATGGGGTGTAGTTAATCTGTTTTGTGCTCCTGCTTCAAAACCTAGAGGAGTAGCCAAGGATGTGGCTTCTTCTGGTGTCCCTCAGTTTCATTCATCCTCTGATGACCTCTGCAGAGGACTCACAAAGAGGAGCTGTGACAAAACCACACACACACACTGGAAATGATGGTAGTGGAAAACATCTCTGTATTAAAAACAAGTGACCCTGGGTCAGGGTAGAAAGATGCAGAATATGGACTTCAGGAGAACCTCTTGTGTGAGGTTTGAGGGAACCTGGTTGTGATTTGCTTGCAATAGGCATAAATCACAGATGGAGTTGCAGAATTCACACTCAGTATTGGCTGCTGTGTGATGAATCCAGGAAGGAGGTGTTGGAGGGAGTTAATAAATGAGTGAGTGCAGCTAAAAGGCTTTCTACTGTTTAGACTTCTGGAGTTGGTTTTGGTTGTTATTGTTCATCTCTTAGATGAATCATCCGAAAATGAAAATTTAAACTAGACATTTAGAGTGCACCTTTGTGAGAAACTAATGATTCTACTTGGCATACAGCATCAAAGGAAGCCTTCTTAATGACATCAAATTCATGTACAGCCAAAAAGAAAAAGAAAATATCTTAAAAATGCAGATGTAGTCACTTCAGAATGATGGAGTTTCTAGTCTGGGCAAAATACTTTTTATTTTTTTTTCCCCTGCAACTTTTTCTTCTAGAAGTAAATTCAGGTTTTGGGTGGTTTTTCATCGAAGTGCAGCTCTCTTGTAGAGATGAGGTTTCTGCACCAGCCACATTTGTCCGGCTTTAACTTATTCGTGCAGAATCCCATTTCTCAATGCACAGTGACAGATCCTGCAGTTTCTGCAGAGGCCAAACCCTTGATGAAATCTCTGCAGCCCTGCAAAACAGCAGGACGAGGCTGAATCGTAGCAAACGCTGCGAAGGGACGCTTTTTGGGTTCCCCCTGCTTTGTCACCTCTTCTGAGTTCATTCCGTATTCCTCTTTCCAAACTGCCGTGCTCTCTCCGAGGAACGAGCTGTTAAAGTGGAACTCGACTTGGCCAAATGGAAAGTGCCAAGGAAAGCATTGTGTGCGTTGTGATGGGGAACGTGTGGTGGGGATGGGTTGCTGATCAGAGACAGCTTCTGAGGAGTCGTGTGAGGAATTGTTAATGCTTGGTCTGAAAGCTCGGTGCACATTGTGCAAGTGATGAGGCTGCAGTGGTACCTACCCACAGTCAGCTGGTGCTGTAGGCTCATTGCTTGTTCCTTCAGCTTCTGGGCCTGTCGCCTTGCTAATGAGTGCAGTTGAAATTGTAAATAAGTTTGACACTACGTTGCAAATGATTGTTTTTTCTCAGGTCTGTGTGGTTGGTTGGGTTTTGTTGTTTCCTTGTTGTTTTTTTTAATCAGGTACGTGTGGCTGTCATGTGGTCTGTGCTGGTAGGCAGCCTAATAAGATCACTGAACTGAGATGCAGTTTTGCAAATGGATAGCACAGGTGTGTGTAGCTTCTTAACAAATCCAGTGATGGAGCTTTCATGTTGTACAAAAGGAAGTCAGAGACTGTTTCCCGCTGTTCTAAAAGACCTTTCCTTAATGAAGGCTGCTGTAATTGAGGTACCGCCTGAGTGCCTCTCATGCTCCTGCATGCAGTAACTCCGCCTGGCGATAGGGGCCGGAACGGTTGCCTGCCGAGAATTGGGCATTTAGGGCTGTTTGCAGCCTGGGGAAACTAACTCAGGTAAGGGTTGTTGAGCTGCGTTGTAGCTGACTTGCTGAAGTGCTGCTTAAAATTGGTGAGTGGTTGGTAAGTTCTTTGTTTTCCTGCTACAAGCGAATAAACAGAAGTGCCAGATTTTCCCCTAAGCCAGTGCAGTTAATTAGGGAAAAGAAGGTTGGAGGACAGTGTTAGAGTTAACAAATTCCAGTCTTCAGAAGACCAGGTCCAACACTTCAGAGTAGGAAATTACATCGAATGGGGTTCTGTGCATTAATCTGTGGAAAAAAATGGGGTAATTTTGACTTCACTCTTTAAAATGCTACATTTCTTCAAGACTTTCTTTATTAAAGTCAAGTCTTTATTAGTTTCTTCCAGAGACTGAGGAAATGGGGCAGAAGTACAAATACATTTAAGCTTTTCAGTACAG
Source organism: Monarcha castaneiventris obscurior (assembly GCA_026261815.1). NCBI lineage: Eukaryota > Metazoa > Chordata > Aves > Passeriformes > Monarchidae > Monarcha > Monarcha castaneiventris. The sequence continues at coordinate 15,974,834 of JAMPIT010000434.1, read as the reverse complement.
GTTTCTTTTTGAAGGAAAGGGGGAGAATTCATTTAGTATTGTCTAGCTAACTCCAGCAAATAAATTAATCCTATTCTCCCGAAGATTTCACTTTTTGTTTTCCTCTCCATTAGTAGTAGAGAATGAAAGACCAGCATACAGACACCAGGAAGGAGAAATGGGTGTAGATTTGCTTTTTTCCCAGTGCAAGAGAACAATGAGTTGCAAAGACTACAAGAAACCTCAGTGTGATTGAGGATTCAAGGCCACTTTGCTTGGAGGTGCACATCCGTGTTGGCCCCCAGCTCCATTCTCAGTGTCATTTTTCATTTGACAGACCACATGCACTGGGTGGTTTGAGCAGCACAGTGGTACAGGCTGGGTCACAGCAGAACTGTGCTTGTGCCCTGCTGCAGGTGTTTGTCTTCACAAATGCTCCAGGTTAGTAATCATCTGTAGGAAGAAATTAAGGATGTCAAAACCTGAGTGAACTCTAGAATCCCGTAAAAACAAACATGATGGGTTCACACAAACCCCAGCTTGCTGCTTACTGGATAAATGCAGTAGCAACTTAGAGCAGCCCAAGTCAGTCCTGGCAGTTCCTGTGGTAATAGCTCACACCTATGTTGCTCCTAAAACTTGTGTTTTGTGTCATTTTTATCAAGAGAAATGCTTTGTAGGTTTGTCATTAGACCTGTAAGCTTTGTTTTTGGAAGTGAAAAGGGAAAGTAACAGAAGTCAGACCACCAGCACTCTTCTTGCACAGCTCTGTGGCAGCTTCTCTCTCAGAAGTGCAGAGTGCTTCAGCTTTGTGGGGCTGGAACTCTGCTCACTGATCCCTGGGGTCATAAGACCAAAACCCAAGATCAGGCAGTAAGTACCAGTCATCTGAGGTAGCTGTAGGTAGAGATAAAGGATGATTATCCTGCTTACCTAGATAGAGGAAATGAGACACCAGCTAGTATCCCCATGCTCGCAGCATAGCAGCACTAGTGAGATTATAGTCGCTGTAGTACCTATTTCCTGACATGCTGTTCAGAGCTTTGTTTAAAACTGTACTGTATTTCATTAGAGAATCACATGATTCCAGTGTCACTGTGTTTTCTTCTTATGAAACACTTCTTCTGAATTGCTGTATTTAACAAGAATTCCATTTAGCGTGGTCAAAGTAATCATGTCCCAAGCTGTGTTCATTGTAGCCAGTGTAACTCCTGTTAATTTTCAACCAGAGAAGAAGAGGCAAATGAAAGAATTAAATGTTTATTTCTAAGCACCTGAGCCACCAAGAAAGTGAGAAGCCAAAACATGGCGGAAAAAAATGGTGTTTTATGAGATCTGGAAGTCTGTTCTGACCATGTGGAAATCATCAAACCACTCTTCAAATGCTTTGGTTTTGAAATGCAAGGGACAAGATTGCATGGCAACACCTTTCCCTTTGTTCTTTCCCTGTTCTTTGCCATTAAGTTTGTTTGCTATGCCTTGTTACTGTGTCTGTGTGTTGTGCCTGGTGAGGGACAAAAAGGGCCCCCCCAGAAGAAGCTGTTGCAGTTGGACATCTCTCGATGTATCTGCCATGTTCATTATTTGTGTGTAAGTTCATGAACATAGTAACAAAGGTGGAGCTTGAGGAGCTCTGTAGATTCCACAGAGCGGGAAGATGTTAATTGTATGCCCCAGATGTAACAAGGGATTGATTGTCCCAGGAGCTGCTCGTCTGTGCTCCTGCACAGCAGAACACCTCTGGATGTGGCAGGCCTGGCTGCTGTGGTTGAGCCCAGGCTTGGACTTCAGTGGTTTGATGTTCCAGTTTGGTCTGTGGCATGGTGTAATAACGTGACCAGATTCCCAAGCTTCATTCCTTCAACAAAGGAAATCAAATAATCTGGCTTTCAGCTGCATTCATTGCTCAGTCAGGAAAGAGTGAGAATATTTCTGGATGGATAAAAACAAGATAGTGGAGAGATATGAGTGTTACACCGAGGGGAATTAGAATCATGTCGTGTTGTACACATGACCGAGAGGGAGCAAACATCATCTGAGTTCATCTGAAAACCCTCAGATCAGTTTTTAGTTTGTGTTCCTAAACACTTGCAGAAGTCCTAGATTGTTTGTTTTGGGACGTTGTTTTGATTTTTCTTTACAGGAATTAAGAATTATTATGATGATATTAGGGCTTTTCAGCAATTTTCTATTTGAATATAACATTGAAAATAGAGACCTCACCACAACAACTTCACTGAAACAGTTTTGCCTGATAGAGAACCCAAACTATTTTTCATCTTACCTTCTTCTGTTAGACATTCAGGTGTCTTTGAAGCCAGTGCTTCATGTAATAGCAAAGCTCTAGTTCTTCAAATTAAAATTTGTGTCAGTAAAATTTCTTGTGGCTTAAAGGAAAACAATAATCCTAAACATCAGTGGTCCTGGCATGGGAATATGAGCTCTTACTGCACTGTTCTCTCCTGTGTGCCCAAATCAAACAGAGGTTGAAGGAATTTATATTGGTTCTTCAGTCAGTCTTGCAAGGCCCAGAAGTGCTCAGGTGGTGCCATGCTATTTATCCTGTATCTCCTTTAATATGAACATTTCCAGCATGTGGGAATGCTGAGCAGTGTCAGTGACCTGCTGAGGGATCCAGCTGTGCCCAGGCCCACAGAGCTCATCTTGGCATTGCAGCATTTCTGCCTTGTGTGTTTGAGGTGTCGCTCATACTTTACTTTTAATTAATACTTTGGTGGCCATGTTCGTTTCTACTCCACCCATCACACCCACAGACTTCAAAAGATTTGTACCAGTATAACCTCAGTATTTATTTTATTACCAGTGTGATTTCCTAAGGAAACAAGGCTTGGAGAGGTTGTTTTTGTTTGTCTGGTTTTCTGCTCATCACCCCAATCCTCCCTATTTCCAAAACATTTCAGCCAAGCTTGAGAGCATCAGCAGTTCCAAAGATGTGAAAATTGAAAATCCCAGAAAGTTCCCCATCTGATACCCCCCCTTGAGGGACAACGTGCATCCGAGCTCAGCTGTAGGGAGGAGAATCTGTAACAGAGAGGAAGATGCAAAGAATATCCCATGTGCTGGAAAGGCTTCTGCTGGAATTTCAACCTTACTGGATCCCAGAAAAATCCAACCACAAGACACAAATCTCTTTTGTTAGTTCTTCTCTGGAGCTATTTGCTGCCAGGTCTGTCACTGCAGTCTCCAGTGGGGCCTGCTCAGAATGCCCTTATGGTGGGGACTGTGTATGGAATAAACACTCCTTCACTCAAGGAGGGGGCAGGCTCTCGATGGAGCACTCACTGCGTGTTCTGAAATGGCCTCAGATGTCTCCCAAGCACCCATCGTCCCCACAAGCACACTGGGTTTTGGTGTTTCAGGCTGTGTCAGGGGACAGATGGTCACTCCACAGAGTGCATGAAGGGGCTGGGCAGAGCTGTGCTGCCACCAGTGCTCAGTTCGGTCGAACTGCAGCGTTTGGGAGCTGCAGGTGTTCAGAGGCGAGTAATTTGCAGCCAGCTCAAATTACTTAGGGTACATGACAGAGCAAATTATTTAGGTAATGAAGCTGAAAATGCAGGAAGATTAGAATATTATATAGTAAAATGATTCCATGTTAATTCAGTTTGTGATCAGATATCATGTTGCTTTAAATACCACATTACATGCAGTACCCTTGTTTGAGTCAATGAATATGTATGAATATGTCACTGAATATGTATGCCTCCTAATTTAATCAATATACTTACAAACAGCACTGGCAGGGATGTCTGGCACAAACTGCATCCCTCTAGAAGCAGGTTGGCCCAATTTGTGCATGGATCATATTCATTTCAGAGCCCTTCTGAATTAGCTGCACAGTCGTACACACCCAGTGGGGTGGGCACAGGTGAGCCACATCCAGGGAAAGGGTGGGAGGGGTTGCTGCAGCCAGGGAAGGGAGTGCTCCTTGAGCAGTGCCCTGAGCCCCAGGAGGTGCCAGGTGCAGCCCTGCCTGCTGCCCGTACCCCTGTGGAGCCTTAGGGCCGGTCCTCAGCTCCCTGGCAGCAGCGGTCAGCGAGGGAAGCTTTCCCCGGAATGCCATGCAGCCAAGAAGGATGCACAGTGCCCACAGAGGTTTTAAGGAGTAGAGACTGGTCTGGCAGACTCATCAGTATGTGCTGAAGGTGATCCATACTGAGGGGAGAAGTGTATACCTGCAATTTCTGGATATTGCTGCCTCAGGAGCTGTGACTGGGAGCTCCTTAGATGTGCTGGTGTGTCAGTGGTGCCAGCAAACACAGGCAGTCGGGATCCCACATATCCTGGGAGAAGGGAGCACCTCCTACACAGCTTTTCCTTGCCAGAAAATGCTGATTTTTTTAGTTCAGAAATAGTAAGAGACAGTAGGATTTACCTGACTTTCACCTTCTAAAAGTTAGGCTTGTAATTAAGGTATCATTAAATTCTTTCGCTGCTGAGTGAAGAGGAGGCATCTCCACTCAGGGGTTCATGCTGCTTGTCTTGAATAAGATGAATCATGCCCTTTTTCCTCCTTGCTTTCTCCCTTCCTTTCCTCTCTTCCTCCCTTCACTCTAGAGCAGACAAGACAATTAACTTCATTTATTGCCTGACTTTCTAGATCACTCAGGTCAGCTGGGTGGATCCCTCTAAAAGACAGGAATAGGACCAATTTTTGCATCCACTGAAGAGCCCTTCCCAGGATACTAAATCTAAGGTCTCCTACCTGTGAATTGGGAAAAAAATGTTATTTGTGTGCATGTACAATTTTAAAATAACAGCGTGAAAGTAGGAGGAAAGGAAAGGTAAGGAAAAATCCTTTTTCTACCCCAAGACAATTAATTCAGTAGAAACAAACATTTTATTCAGAGACATTAATGGGGAGGAGAAAGTTTTTGTCATTGGAAAATAATTTTTTCTTTTAAAAGGTGTGTTCTTCGAGGTGGACTGGTAACACACATTCCTGGGCTGAGGTTCAGTGTGTTTCTGTTTAAGTGACGGAACTGGGGAGAAAGGTGACCTGTGCTTTGCTTGGCTGTACAGGCTCTTGCCCTGATCTGAGTCTGCCCCATGAGTTAGAAAGAGAGAAATTAAAAATTACGATGAGCTTGTACAGTGCATTCCCTTACAGATAGAGAATTAGATTTTCTCCCTTCTCTACTGTACAAACTGGACAAGGAATAAAGCAACATTTCATTATGTGGGAATTAATAAAATGGGAGAGGCTGTTTAGAGGGTTTGGTTGGGGGAGGGAACTTGAAAAAGGCAGGCAAACCCAGTGAAACTGTTCCAGGTTTGGGGAACAAACTCCCCTGGAGCAGGAGGGAATAAGGCATATTCTTCTGTCCAGGTGCCAGCAGAAGATGTCATGGAGTGCTCTCACTGGCTGGCTGGTAGGCATGTTCCCTAGGAATTAGGTGGAGGCGATGGCGTTATTGAAGCATACCAGAGCTGCTTCAGACAGTTGCCATGTGAAGACAGTGGATGAAGGAAAAAAAAATGTTCAGGGGGAAAAACGCTGGCTTTTCCCCCTGTACTACGTGGGCTCAAGTTCCTGTTCTGTCTGACTTTGAGCAGATCAGAGTCCACACTCCTTTTTCTGGAGCTCATCTGACATTACAGCAGAGGACGGTTACAGACAGTGGTGATAGGGACAGCTACAAGTGAAGGCACATTAACTGAGGGCTGCTCGTGGATGGCAGAGGCCCTTTGCTGTGGAGATGAGCGTGTTTGACATCACTTTGTAGGGATTGCTGCCTCCAGCCCTTGGAAGGTCCTTTATTTCTCTCAGGAGCCTTTTCTGTAGCAGCTTGTTTGGTGGCGGGTCTCAGTGCTGGAGCTTCCATTTGTTGCACTTGGTGGTTTGTTTGGGCTTTTATTCCTCCTCTTTGCCGCCTTTGGCACAGGACAGCCTTGGTAGGATTTTGGAGCACTGTTATTTCAGGGTGTGAAAGAGTCTTAGGCCTTTAATCTGGGAGTACGAACTACATCTGTCACCTGGGTATCTGTGGCGGTTCCTAAGCAACCACAAGAGTTTATTTTTTTCTGCAATTCATATTTAAGAAATAATTTGCTCATGCATGAACCAGCCTGAATCAGCCTGAGCACCACCCCAGGAGACAGAAATTGTAAACTGTAATTTAGGCTAATTCTAGTCTAAAGCGTGAATTAGAGTATTTTATGTAATCTTGAAAAATATACCATATAAATAAATGTAAGCAGAGAACAGGTACAATTAATTTGAGCACAGTAGGAAGCTTTAAGTAACTCTGGGAATGTGAGAAACCAAGTCAGAACATATTCTTGACATGTAAAAATATTTCCCACCTGCCTTGTTTGCATAAGAACAAGGTTTTAGCAAGTACATATTTGCATGTCAAAGTTAAAAGTGGGGAAAATATTTTCACCCTTGTAAGAAAAAATGCATAATCTTGGCACAGGCAATTTGCATTTAGTAAGTTTCAAGTATCTTAAGTCCTTTCATGCTGTATGGGAAGTGTATGAACGTGCGACAGGGGTTCCATTTCAATGAGTTGATTTGCAAAGGCACCACGTGGAGCAGTAATTGATCTGATCTCTCTGTGCATTAATTTGTACTACAATTGGTTGTGGCAGTCCCCAGCGATTTGTGCATCTGAGATTCATCCCATTGTCCTGCATCTCAGAGTGCAGCAGTAAGTTGGAGTTTTAAATGCTGTGTGCCTAATTGAAAGTACCTTGAAGATGTAAATTTGAGGAAATCAGGAATTCTAAAACTATACCTGTTTTGGTGCTGGCGCTCATAAAAATGATGTTGGGCAAATGCTGGCACAGCTGGAGCCTGTGAATCTGTGGAGATTCTCTTATACCAGTAAAGCACCCTGGAAAATGCATTTGGGACTAATTATGGCACCTTTTAGACTATTACTAACCTAGCTTTAGGCCATCACTTTGAAGGCATGTTACATTCCTTCAGAAACACTCTGCAAATGTCCTGTTGCTTAAGAAATGGGGATTGCATAGACAGGCTTCATGGGTGATTTAACTAACGTGCTGGAGATTGTAGATAAACTAGATCCAATTATATCATACCTATTCAAAATAAGGCAGTAATTATGTATATAAAAGTGAAATGTAAAAAATACATTGCCGTGTAGCTGTGGAGATAAGCCTTGTCACTACCCTGTCCAAGGAGCTGCAGAAGGCTGCTGATTCACTGCCGTAGAGGAGAAAAATAATCATATGTTGAAAAGGCACAACTGGGATTTGGGAGAGCTATTCTGGAATTTGCCCACAGGATTGCTCTGTGAATTTGAACCACACATGATACAAATTCTGAGTTTCTGTGAATTTCAGTCTGTTCTCCAATTTGTTGATGTGAAGGGGGGTTATGCCACCCTTCTGCTGCAAGCTCACAAACATGAGGCTTTAGTAATAATTCATGTAGCACATTAATGAAACAGAACACGCATTATTTTTCCCTTTTATTAGTTCACTTCCTGCTCCATTGTGTTTAATGTGTTAGCTGAAAGCAAAGTGAAATTAAAACCATTTTTGGGGAAGAAGCATTTCCTTCCTTAAGTGTCCTAAACAGACCTTTTAATTTCAGCCTGTTATTTTATCGCTGCAAGGATAAAAGATTAAAGGATTAAAGGTCAAGGATGCCAAGGTCATTATGATGGAAGCAGATGCAAGTGGTGTCCTGCTGGATGGGAATACTTGGAAAGCTGCTGATACCGAACTGCCTGGCAAAAGCCCTGTAGTCCATAGCTGCTGGGCACTGCCTTCCCCAGCAGAGCATTTTAGCTGCTCTTGGGTTCCCGGGACCAAACAGGTCCCATTGGGTGCTGCTCAGCGGGCCCATTTGATGTCATTTGATGAAGTGATATTTTAGCAGTCAGTGCTCTGCAACAAGGCTTCTGGGCTCCTGCTGGATAGTTATCTTATGCTTTGGGCCAGATCCTGAGCTGTGTTGGGCTGCAGTGAAACGGAGCGCACAGTAGCACTGCAAGATGATTCTTGAGTAATAATAAGCAGCCAGTTAGGGATTTAATGGCATGCAAAATGCAATGTTTTTAGAGTGGACATGACTTTTTGAGAACAGAGTACAACTGAAGTTAAGGTAATGCGTTGTAAGACAGTAGTATTAGAAGTGATTTTGTGTGTTGTCACAGACTGGATAGCCGTAAATTGGATGAAAGAGGAGCTCTCCAACAGTCGGGCAGCTTGTGAATGGATTTGAGCTCCTCAAGGAGGTGAACAGCACTTGTTAATGTGTCACAGTTACAGACACAGCAAGAGTTGCACTTGTACTGTTCCAACTAAGCCGCTTCTGGAAAAATAATGCAGCTTCATCCTAACACACTGCGGCAGAGCGAGGGCTTTGCTGGGATTTCAGTCACCTACCTGTGTGTGGTCTGTGTTTGTGAGCACAGCCAAGCACCTGGGAATGTGCCCTGCTGGTGTTTGATCGCTAAAGCACTGCCTGAGCTCGGTCTATCCAAATTTGCCAGCAAAACGACTGCAGCCGTGCACTCCAAAAGCAGTTGAGAGGTGTCCCTGAGCATGCAGGAGTCCCTTCTTGAACCCATGTATTCAGATGGGAAGGTGCTTGACTTAGAGGTAGTCACACACTGAACTGAATTCAGTAGTTAGGTTTATATGGATGAATTTACATTTATCAGGGCTCTCATGCCGTGCAACTGTATGGCATTTTCCAGACTGCCAACTCCTTTGGTTTCAGTAAACTGAGTGCTTCTGTATTTTCCTGCCTTGTTTGTTCTGTGGTAGATAATACACAGATATGTATTGATAATTCTCTTTCGATTCAGATACGTGAGTTTTGGGTTTCTCATGCAAAATGGATTTGCTCTTTGCCTTATAATTTCTCGTTGGCGTTGGCCAGTCATGTGTGCTGGGCCGATGTTGGTGGCTCTGGTAAGGGTGGTGCATCCAGGCAGGGCAAGCTTTAAAATTACCTGCTATGGTCTCACATGAATATGGCTGGAAGAAACCTTTCTAGTGTCATCTTAGCTCTTCGGCCAAAATGTGAACTCTATCCTATTCTTTTTGGCTTTGAAATGCTGATTCTAGCCTTCTTGTGGGTTCTTAAACACCTTCTCAAATGACCCATTTTAATAACCCAAAAGCTATTATATAACGAGCAGCCATAATTTAGTCCAAAGCTCTAGGGGATCCTTGCAGTTCAGCAATGAATAGTTAATGCAGTATAATGTTTAGCAGGTTATTAGTTTTCACTGTACAAATGCTGATCAGGGAATGCTTTTATAAGGTGTTTAAAAGAAAATGTAATTAACTGGTTGCGTGCTTCTGTTGCAGCTCAAATTGAAATTATTCCATGCAAGATCTGTGGAGACAAATCATCAGGAATCCATTATGGTGTCATTACATGTGAAGGCTGCAAGGTAAGCTTCTAAAATATTAAGTCTGAAAAAAAGCATTTAGCCTTTTGATAGTGATTATTTTCCCTCTTTTTTTAAAGAGCAAGCATTGTGCCTAAGTTGAATATAAAATCGTTGGGGATTCTGGAAGTACTGGGTTTATCTGGGCTTTAAATGGGACAGTTTTGTGACACACACACAGTTAACACTGCTGCAGATTTTAGGACAATCCTCAAAATCACACAGTTGTGCTGGGTGTGCTGTAAATTGTCTCTCTCTGCGTAAGCAGAAGAGGTACAGAGAGATGATCTGCTTCAAGCACACCACCAAGAGCCTGTTCAGTGCATTCAGCCAAGGGAGGGTGAGTCTGGCTTTTTTGAATCTCCCTATCTGGTTTTGTTCTGTAAATTGCTATGAAGCTCTGTCAAAATAGGTGGGAGCTCTCCTCTCTGTTTTCTTTTTCACTCTGCTGGAGTTACAAATCTATTCCGTTTGGCAGGGGAGATGGTGTTTCACAGTAGCACATGCTCCTAGTGTTCAGCATGCTCGGGTCTTGCTGGGAGCATTGCCTGTTCCTTGCAGTGCAATCACTGCTGTGTAAGGTTTAGGCTTTGAATTTTTTCCTGGAGTTGTATGTACCTTTGATAAATCTAATGGACAAGGATTGCACTAGAAGCATTTATATTTTGTCCAGGGTGTCTGTCACAATCAGAAATCAAACTGGACAGTGCCAGCACCAGGCAAAAGTGAAGCTGATCACTCCTTTTGATCCCTGGTGCAGAATTACAGCTCTGAGGTGACACAGTGTGCACAGCCATACTCTGGCTTGTTGCTCTCTTCATGTATGTATGTTGCAATCCCATGCTGGTAGGTTTTCTCCTGTTAGTCTATACTTGAGGTGTGAAGAATTGTTGTTTATGATAGTTTTTCGTCTGCTCTCCTGACCTGCTTGATACTACAACCCATCTTCAAAAAGTAACTCCCTTGCATTCACATTACAAATTTTTCTTTTGTATTTTTCCAAGGAAGATTTTTGTGTTTTCATTAACACATCCCCTCAGTCTTATGGAAGTATTGGTAACAAGGAAGGGGAAAAAAAAAGTAAGAATCTTGGAATTATATGGGAACAGCACCTTCTGCCCTTTGTGACTGCTGTTGCTATGGAAAATGCAAGAAATGCACTAAAAATGCATTGGTAACAAAGTGGTGGCCTTTTCCAGCTTTATGTGGTTAAGCAGTCTTTATCAAATTTCAGCTGTGGGAAGTGCAGACATTTGCAGTGAGAATTCTGCTGTTTGACTGTCTTGTCAAGGATCAAGTTATGTTCAAGTTCTGAGACCTCTTTAATACTTAAATGGTTTGGGAGCAGAGTACCTGGGAGAGAGATCCATGACATCAAGCCCTGAGTGCAGACACAGCAGGGTTAATGTGGTGCTGATGCTTGGCTGGGCCTCCCCACACGGGGCTTCTGGTAGAGCAGCAGCCCAAGGAGAGAGAAGCTGCCAGCTGTGTTTTCCTTCCTTCATCTTCATGCACTTAGTGAGAAATGCATGTGCAGTATACTGTGTTTTAGAACAAATTATTTTCCTTCAAATGTTGTATAGAGTTCTCTTGGAGCTCTGTGCAATCCTCTGCTTGTGAGAATTCCACCAGAATCGTCAGCTGGTGGGAAGGGCAGAAGGGATGCTCAGCACAATGAAACCCATTTGAACCTTGAAGGCAGAGTGTGAGAAGTAAGACAGTGGCCCAGTGAATCATTTAGGCATTTTCTCTTCCTCTTGAGGGAGCACAGTAAAGTTCTGTAGCCATACAATTTCAGGCAGGATTTTAAAACTGATTAACATCAAATTAGTTAACCAAGTTATTTTCCTTTGAGAAGCTCACTCCTAAAGAAGCTCAGTCTTTAATGCCAGAGCCCAGATGACCTGCAAGTGACAGACTGGGGCAGTGCTTGTGGGCACAAGTCACAGGAAGAGTTTACATGATTGTGACCTAGGCAGCATTTAAAATGCCCTGCTGTGGCTGATGGGTTCTGTTTGTGCTACACTCTTCTACAGTAATGTCAACAGTCTCACCCAACAGAACTATTTTGGCTGGCGAAAAGGTTGGCATAGCTTGGCTTCTGCCAAAGCAGCCAGGTGTGGATTGGTATGGGTTTCTTTTCCCAGCTTTTCTGTGGCTACGACTGCTGCAGGTTTGAGCTTGCTTGCATTGCGCTTCATATTATGCTAAACCTTCCTTTGTAAAATCCACTTGGCTACGAAGGCCTCGTTCCCAGTCCTGTGCCTTGGCTCCTGCAGCCGATGTCCTGCACGGTCGCAGAGAAGTCAGGGAGGTTCTGCACAGGTGCCACAGCCCCGTCCGTGTGTGTCAGATGGCAGGGCCAGGGCCGTGGCTGTCAGAGGGGAGCAGCTGCGCTGCTGCCCTCGAGCCAAGCTGTCAGCAATGATCTACAAGCAGCAACAGCAGCAGCAAAGTGGGGCGTTTTCAGCTTGGACTGGTTTCACTCCACTTCGGCGTGAACTTTAATGTTACTTAATCGGAATGTTAACTTAAATGTTACTCTGTAAATACTGATAACCAGCAGAAACATAATTTATTCAAAACCTAAAGTGAAGTTTTAGTTGCAAAGACATACTGTGCAGTTCTAGTGTGTATCACGGATGAAATCACAGACCAGCTCTTGACAAATTGACTTTTGCTGACCCCGTTGCTCTTCTGCAGCTTTGCAACCCTTGCATTTCACAGAGTTGAAAGTGTTCTGGCCAGGTTTTGTTGTTATATTGCATTTCACGTAACTGGACTTGAAGACTTGTAATGAAACCCATTAGAGTGTTTCTTTTTTTCATTTTCACTTCCCATTTCATAGGAAGTTTTCATTTCCTACCTTGCTACGATGTTGCTGTTTTTAGGAAGTTAGCGGCAGTGTTCTGCACAGGCATTGAGTACTCCCAACCCATCAGCCTATTTAGCTCAATCTGAATCTGCCTTTAAAAAAGTAAATTTAACATCCCCTCATCCTCTCCCCCTAAAGTGAAAATTTGAGGTTTTTAGCCAGGTTGTATTTTACACTTTATCTAGGAGGGCTTCTGTGACTTATTATAAATAAAATAAATTTTTAAAGAGAGGGTGGTTGTAAGAGCACTACTGACAAAACTGGTATCTGTATGGAGCACTTCACTCAACCCTGAGCTGTGGGAACCCATTAACAACCTTTTATACTATAGGAGGGTCCATGCTGGGAAAGGAGAGTGGTTTGTACACATCCATGTTCTTTTCTCCTAGCTGAAAGTTGAACTCGGTTCCACATTGTCATACAATGAATTATGTAATTTAATCTGCAGATGCAGTTACTTGGTGTTGCTGTCAATAGCTCGTGCCCAGCTGACACACCAGTGCAGTAGTGATCCCTCTCTTTACCTGGCTGCATGCAGCTGGTCTTACAAAACCATCCATGCAGGGCATTTCTGGGCATTTCAGACCTTTCCTTTCAAAGGTTTATCAGTACTGGCTTTTGTCTCATCTGTGTTTTAAGACCTCAGATGATCTTGTTCATTGTAACTGCAAAGAACGTCCGGGTTCTTTACTTCAGGAAATAATACCTGGTGTTCTGTCCCTGCCCATCTTGCTTTCATTCATCGACAAACACAAGCTCCCTCCTGTCTTTATTACCATGTAAAACTGATTGGTTTTGCTCTGTTTTCTGACACTATAACTTTGTTATCAAATATTTTATTAACACAGTTTATTAAACAATATTGTCAGAGCACTCTCCTCCCCTTACAACTAAAATACGTGCTGGTGGTTATAAAAGGGTTAAAAATCCGATTTGAATGTTTCTCTGTCTTTTGTATTACAGTGTATTTGTCTGATGTTTCTTTAAAGAAAATTTGTGTTGGTTTGCTTTAGAAAACAGTAAAAGAATGACTCCCCCCCAACTAATTGTTAATTGCTCAGAATATTGCAAAACTTAATGATACGTGGAAGTCTTTAAGTATTAGCTATAAATCATGGGATTATGAATAAGCCTTTGTTGTCACAGGCTTGCATACAGTCATTCCAAAACGTCTGCCATTAGGATGCAGCAAGGCAGCTGTCAGCTGTTTTCTTGTAATTAAACAGCCAATGAGCAGCTAATTAAGACATATGTGTATACAGAAGTGGAAGTGGGTATGTTAATGAACTGTAGGAATCAATTCATTAAATGAAAATTTGTCAAAAGACCAAACATGAGCTCAGCGTTTCAGCCTGTGCGCGGTGGAGAGGGAGCCTGTGCAGTGCCATTTGGGGCACGAGGGAAGCACAACTGGCTCAGGAGCCAGCTCAGACACCACCGTCTCCAGTGCTGAGCTGCTGAGCAGAGAAATCACTGGAACTATTAATAGACTTTGCAAAAACTGCTATTTACATTTCAAAGTCTTTTTTAACAAGTTGTTATTCAAACTGACTTGCAGATGAAAAGTTCTTGCACCCTTTTTTCCCCAAACCTGATTTCTTGGCAGCAAATGAAAACCCATAGACTGTGTTGTGTATAAATAGGAGTCTGAAAGGCAGGGACCAATCTGTGGCTTGTAACGTGCTCTGCTCTTCTTTTGGCACCAAGTGGATCCATCTGCAGGAAAAGAGAACGTGTAGAGCTCAGTGGCTGGGGCTGGATCTTTGCGTTGACAGCAGGAGGGGCCGAGACTTGGCCCCGACGTTCCATGGGCCAGAGTGGTGCAGCACCAGCTTTGTATCTGTGCCTGATCAGGAGGGGTGGCTCTGCCTTGTCCCACTGGGTCACATGAAATAATGGCTGTAAACATGTATGCAATTAAAAGCATGTGGCCTGGGCTGGCTTGCATAAGGCTTGCACATATGCACGTGTACCAAGCATGCATCCACCTCCTCCTTCCTGGTGGAAAAATTATAGCCAGCTCCGTGCCTCTGGCAAAAGCGAGGGAATAAAACAACAGGATAGAGCGTTTCTCCTTTTAATAAAGGAGGGAAAAAACCTAGAAAGAAACTGTAGGTACTTACAGAAGGCTCCTGTAATAGGAACTTCCCCACTGTCTTACATGTGAAAACCCAAGGACCACCAAAGGCGTACAAAATTCACAAGCAAATGACAGTACCATAGAACAAAAAATTCTCATTTGACCTTCATTGTCAATTCATTCCCAAATCTCAGATACCTGTGTTTCTGAGCTCTGGACAAGTTTAGATTAGTTTTTGAAGTTTGTGGAAAGGTTTTTTCTTTCTTTAGCTACTGCTGGTGTTTTCTTGGGCTTGTTTTTAAAAGCACTCTACTGTATCTCTGGTTTGTAAAGTGCAAGTGCTTTTAAAGGCCTGGGTTCAGGCCGTTCTGCTCTACTGAAAATTTAGCTTCAAGCTGTAACTTAGCTGATATATTGTACACTAAAATGTATTGAGCAGCTGTGTCTCTAGGGAAAATCTGGAAAAGGAAAAAGGCCAGTATTTTCTCCATTATACTACTAAAAATAATCCTCAGCCTGACAAGGCTGTTCTTAATAAAATTCTTAATAAAAGGCTCTTCTTAATAAAATATGCCAAACTGGCAATTCAGAATCAGTATATACCTCAGCTAAAGGAAAACATATGGATCCTTGAGCCTATTGGTTAGGCTAACTTTCAGAATCTCAGAGGTGGCAGAGGGTTTCATGCAGTTCATATGTGAGCATGTCATTCAGTGTAACTAGGGAAGTGTTTGGAGAACTGAAATTTTCAGGGGCTGTTGCAGAACCTCTACCAGTCACTGGTCAGCTCAGTCCCTAATCCTGTTTTTCTGGTGAATGGCATTGCACTTGGAGTTTAGTGGTGAACCCACTTATACTTGCACTGGAGTGACAGGCTCCACCGAAGGTGCTCCCAGAACTGGAAATGAATCTGTTTACCCAAGAGTTGATTCCTCCAGAGGGATCAGTTGTGATGTTGGAATGGGAGGCATTTCCACGGTATTTCAGGTTTTGTTTAGGGTGAAGTGCATTCAACTGGAGCTCAATATGTGCAATACTTTCAGTCTTGGTGACAATCATCTCACTATTGACAAACATGAAAAAAACGGTTGAAAGTTCAGTCATATAGAAATAAAGACCAGAAAAAAACGGGTAAGAAATTATGTACAGGGAAACAGGATTAAAGGCAGCATCTTCAGTTTCCTTTTTTTTTTTTTTTTTTTTTAAATATTCTATGTTTCCCTAGTAAAGTTTTAATAGAAGGAGAGTAATCAACAAAGACTGGTGCCCTTCTGCTAAGATGGAGCAGAGACTTTGTGTCATTGTTTTGCCATGTTTCTGTCTGCAGGCAGTTTGATAGGAAGTACTTGACTACTTGAGGCTTGTCATGCAGAAGTCCTTCCTTTATTTGCTTCACCAAGTATCTGTGCGTGTACTGAGGGACTCCGGCATGAAACCTCTGAGTAAATAACAAATCGGTCCAAGTCCAGCTTTAATTAAAAGGTGCCCAGCCTTTCTGAGGAACTATTTTCTTTGCAGCACTGTTAATTAATCCATTATGTGGCAACGTAAAACTAAAATAGTGTGCTCACTGCTCTCAAATGCATCTTTAGAATGACTACGTCTTTGCAGAATCCTTGTGAAGTAGGTATTACACACACAGCAGCATATGTTTGGGCAGTCTGTGGCAAAAGGATGAAATGGACTTCAAAGCAAACAGCTGCGTAGTGGTTAATGACATGCACCCTTCTGGAGGAGACAATAAAGTTGTAGGTGTGCGTAACCTTCCAGCTCCGGCTTTCTTTGGAGATGGGGCTACTCAGGAAAGAGATCATACATAAAATGTGTTTTAGCTGTCCCCCTCCTTAAGAATCTAAATCCTGCAGTTGAACAAAACCTGGGCTGTCAGCATCAAACTAACTCACACAATAGCAGCAGTAGGTGACAGCAGCACCAGCGCAGTGACCATCCCCTCTGTCCTGGGCACTAGTGAGGCACCTCAAGTGCTGTGTCCGGTTTTGGGCCCCTCACGACAAGCAAGACATTGAGGGGCTGGAGTGTGTCCAGAAAAGGGCAGCAGAGCTGGGGAACGGTCTGGAGCACAAGTCTGTTCCTGTTTTTAAGTCTGATAAGGAACAGCTGAAGGTGCTGAGGTTGTTTATCTGGAGAAGAGGAGGCTCGGGTGTGACCTTCTCACTCTCTACAGCTCCCTGACAGGAAGATGGAGCCAGGTGGAGGTCAGGCTCTTCTCCCATGGAACCAGCAACATGATGAAAGGAAATGGCCTCAAGCTGTGGCAGGGGAAGTTTAAATTGGGTATTAGGAAAGAATTCTTCACTGAAAGGGTGGGCAGGCATTGGAATAGGCTGTCCATGGAAATGGTGGAATCATTATCCCTGGAAGTGTTCATAAAGGTGTGTGGATGTGGCACTTGGGGTTTAGTGGTGAACACGGTGGTGCTGGGATAATGGTTGGATGTGATGGTCTTAGAGGTCTTTTCCAATCTTCATGATTCTATGAGTCTATAAAAAACCTGTTAAGAAACTGTTCTTTGTAGGAGAAACTGCTCAGCATCGTGCTGTGCATTTTTAAACGCATACACACATTGGCGAGGCTGAACATCAGAGCCTGCCACTGTCACTCCAGAGAACAGAATAGGGTGGTAGCTGCTGAATCCTCCCTATTTTGGAGAACTGTGCTGACCCGGGAAAGACAGGAAATCAAGGAAATCTAGGTCTATAATTAGTTTTATCTCATTTAGAAACAGCTGGTGTACCATATGTAATACGGGATCTGTAAAATCAGTGAATAAAAAGTGTAATTCCTTTATGTATTACAACACTTTTAAAATGAACTGTTTCTTGCTAGTTACTGTTTTTTGTTTGTTTCTAGGAGAGGAAAAAAAAACAACAACAAAACCCTCTTAACTTCCTTTAGTTGACTATAGAGCACTTGAACTTCATTTTCTGTTAGGTACGCTACCTTTCAGAGTCTTTATTTGCTCCATCAGTTAACAGCTTCTTGACTTGTATTTTGCAATTGCATCCCAGGGCTTTTTCAGAAGGAGTCAGCAGAGCAATGCCACATACTCGTGTCCTCGGCAGAAGAACTGTCTGATCGACCGGACCAGTCGGAACCGCTGCCAACACTGTCGCTTACAGAAATGCCTTGCTGTGGGGATGTCTCGGGATGGTAAGCTCTGCTAGCTCGGGGCCTGCCTGCAAAAACTGACATCAGGTGTGGTAGGATGTATGGTAAACCAAAAAACATAGCATTTATATGCTAATTGTGCATTGGGCTGATAGTTGAGATCGTCAAGTGAGTTTTAGATGTTGCTATACATTTTTCTATGTTATATGCTATATGTTTTTAGATGTTGCTATATATTCATATAAATATATATAAATCAGGGCATGTACAAAGTTCTCGGATTTATCTTTTTTCCTACTTATCTCTTATAGTTCCCAATTAAGAGCTTTGTCTCTGGTCATTTCTTGAAGATGCAGTTTTTTAGTGTCATGTTAATACTTCCTCAATGTGTTCATTCCCATTTAAGTGACCTGTAGTTGCAGGTAGCACTGCCTGGTGCATTGGTACAGATCAGAACTGCATCACAGTATCGACAGAAGTTAGATATGTGTATAATGAATAATGGAAAAAAAGCAAAGAGAAAAATAATGCAGTGTTTTTTCAAAGACAGAATTCTGAAGAAAAGATGTTCCAGTGCTGTTAATATTAAGCTCAAAATTGCAGCTCGAGTAGTGACGAAAGCCCGCCTCTGCCAAACAGCTGCTTATGTAATTCAGTCAGAACTGGCTTTGCAGCTGAGACTTGCACGCCTCCCCCACAGATGGAACGGAGCTGCCACCGCTTACCCATTTGAAGATCTGACTCAGTCTTTTCCCCTGCCACAGTGACAGCAGTGCTGCATGTTCTACAAATACATACACGTTACTCTAGGTACATGAGGCCCGATCAAGGAGATTGTTTCCAGATTACATTTACTTCTTGAATTACATTGTCTTTATTTTTTTTATTGGCCATCAGACTAAAAACCTGAAACAGTTGATCATTTAATGACTAGTTCCTCCAACATGTTTGCTTTCCTGTACAGAAAAGCACAAGGCAGTAGTTGCCTTTCTAAAGGATGAGGCTTTATAGCCGATACAGATCCTTGAAATCACATGCTGCGTCCTTGGGAATTCCCTGGATGCTGCAAACCAGTTGCTGCTGGCTTACAGCTAATACTCCTCAAAGTCATAGTAATGTTGTGGAGATACACACGTGCACTTGTGTGCACACACATGTAGGCTTAACAATTCCTCATCTACTAAACATTTTTGCTTGTCACAGTGGCGCTCAAAGCAGGTTTGGTGGTTCTTCCCACGTGCTTTAGTCCCAATATCAACAAAGCTTGCTGTTGATACACTGAGATGGACCCAACGTGTTGGCACCACACTCTAGGTTCACTCTGCTGTGTGAATGTACAGCTGGGTGGAACCGGACAGTTGTCTCAGGCCAGTGTGTTCTAGTTCAGCTTCTACTTTTCTAGGTAGGGTTTGAATGCTGAAGAGATGCATCTGTCAACCTTAACAGATATACAAGAGAAAATCTTTTCAGTACAGAAGTGTAAAGTTAATTAATTGAGCTAAACCAGTGACTTGTAATGGTCCATTTCAGTGGCATGTCAAGACAGCCTTTTAAAGAGCAGCTGCTTCAGCTGTGTACCTGTAACTGAGAAGTGGTTCTTAGGTCTGCCCATCCTGCACATTTGGGGTTCGGGCTGTGTCCTTCCATGTACAGTTTAAAGACTCAAAACAATTAAAAGGCAGTGGTGAACGTGTAGAAATGTAATCTGTTGTGTGTCTGTATTTCAGCTGTAAAGTTTGGTCGAATGTCAAAAAAGCAGAGGGACAGCCTGTACGCCGAGGTGCAGAAACACCGAATGCAGCAGCAGCAGCGGGATCACCAGCAGCAGCCAGGAGAGGCAGAACCACTCACACCAACATACAATATCACCACCAATGGGTTAACAGAGCTACATGACGACCTCAGTAATTACATTGATGGGCATACCCCTGAAGGTAGCAAAGCAGACTCTGCAGTTAGCAGCTTCTACTTAGACATACAGCCTTCTCCAGATCAGTCGGGTCTTGATATTAATGGAATCAAACCAGAACCAATATGTGACTACACACCAGCATCGGGCTTCTTCCCTTATTGTTCTTTTACAAATGGGGAGACCTCTCCAACTGTGTCCATGGCAGAATTAGGTAATGAGAGAGAAAAGCTTCCATTGTAATTGTCTTAACAGTACCCTTTGGATTAAAGTGACACGTGTAGCCAGGTGATAGCGAGAACACTGCTTCCGTAGAGCTGTGGGCATGTATGGGCATTCTTGTGTGAAGTGCACAGTAAATACCCTCATCTCGGGGAACTCCTTACTGCTCTGGACTAAAGCTCCCTTGAGCCTGTGGTTGATCCGCACTACCAGTGTCGCTTTTGCTTTCAGTCTTTGCAATAGGACCCTTGGAATACTGATTAAGAAACTAATTTTTAGTGCTGAGTAAATAGACTGGGCATTTCTTTATTTGCAGAATATTTTTAACAATTTATCTCCTTTTTCATTGCCTCAGTACTGTCATTCCCAACAAAAAGTGATAAGACTGATTTTCTTCTGCTCTTTACCTGAGAAAAGCACTGGGCTAATCTGAGGGCAGTTCTTGTCACTGGTTGAAGAGGATCTGGCCCCAGATACTGAAGGACATTTTTGAATGTAGCAAGTTTTGATAATTTCCCAAAGAGCCTTATAACAACCACATTAATTAGCGCATTTTACTTTAAACTCTTCCCTTAATGATTACACTAGGGCTGAATTCCACGAGTATGACTTGTCAGCAGCTGAGACTGGTGTTAGTGTGCTGTGTGAACTGGTTATAAACAAAGTGGAACAGGACATTAAAGAAGTGGTTTTATGATTCCATTACTTACATAAGCAGCCAGGAATTTAGAACTGATTTTGCTGCTTAAGCAACATTTTTTCTAACTATTTTATTATGAAAACCTAAAAATAGTTTTAAAAATCAGGTATTCCACATAAAAATTTTGTGTGGTTTATTTCATGTTCTTTTGAGAAATTTTGCAGAGACGAAGTCAGAAGAAGCTTACTTTTTAATGTCCTTATGTTGCAGAATGCTGTTCTCTGCAATATAATTTGTCCTGACAGCCAAAATATTGTGCCTGGCTTCAATTCAAATAATTTCAGATAGGTAAAAATCAGAAGAAGAAGTCAGGACAAAGGCAGTGCTACCACCTTTGTCTCAGTGGAATGATTGCTAATTTTCTCATGGAAGGTATTAAAAAGATCTACATTAAACCCTCAGAAAAAAAAAGGGGTTTTCCTTTGTAGGCCGGGTGTTGAGTTTGAAACGTTGGCCTAAACTAAGTTTGTCTTGTTGCTTACCTTTATTTACATAGTGCTTCATTTAAACCCTGCACAGCATGATGTGGGTGCCCAGCATTGACATTACTGAGCAATGTTTGAAGAATGTTTGTCTGCCAGACGAAGGTTTCAATTTAGAAAGGTGTGGCTGTTCAATGAAAGTATTTAGGTGTGTGCTGAAATACAGGCCCGAAGTGAGGCGGAGGTTTGTGAATACCATGGGAATATTTCGCCTCCTGTATCCTGCAAGGGCACAGGGATCATGCTGTCAGCTGCTGCTACCAAGAACAAGTGTTCTAACTACACACTTGTGAAAAAACCCAATTGCTCTGAAATGCATCAAAGCTATGGTGAAAAACAAAGTATAAATTACCTTGTGTTTTAAGGTTATATGTGCTTACTGATTGCTCAGGTAGCATATATAATCTGATTTTACCTCAGCTGTATGTTAAAGACTTTTCAGGTGATATCTTACATCAGATTACCAATGCATTAAGCATGAATCTAAACAGACTGATGGGTCCAGCAGTTCAGTTTGTGAAGAGTTGGGTTTGACCATTTCCAAACAAAGCTAGTTTCACTGAAGACCCAGTACTGCAGTCCCTCAGAACACCTCCGTGTTGTAGTGACCGCCATTCCTGTTTGCCGTGAGCCTTCATTTTCAGTGGCCTAACAAGCAGAGTTGTGTGGGACAAGTCCCCAGGCCTCTACTTGCCCTGTGCTAAAATAGGAGAACTGGCCCACCTGAATGTCAGGGTAGGAAAGATAAAGTAAAAGTGGAACTCGGGTATCTAAATTCTATTCAGGCTTTTGAAAGTGGTCATAAAGCTTTATGGAACCAAGTTTTACTAATAAATGTTAATCTGCTTCATGGGTCTTTTAATCAAGTATAGCAACAGAAAATAATTTTATTTGGAATTAAAACATTGTATGGAAATTTTAAATCATGTGCAGTAAACTAGGTGACTACTCTAAAGCTGAAGGAAAGAAACCCTTAGTGTTAGTGATTTTTCAGTGTGTTATCTTAATGATCTGGATTCTCAAATAGATGCATTTTCCTGATAATTTTTTAATTATATGAGAGTAGGGGGAAATAAAAAGACACTTTTCCTTCCCAGGAAACCTCATAGGACAAGAGTCCTGCTTGTGAGAGCACTAGATAGGGGGTAACTGTATTTCTCCATTGGAAAGCCTTGGCACTGGCAGCTCTGCCTGGCTGGCAGTGCCGTTGTGTCCCCAGTCCCTGACAGTGTCCTGCGTTCAGCACGGCCGTGTCCACGGACACTTGAGTGCCCTCGCTCAGGGGTCCATCAGCCCGCTTCTCCCCCGGGTTTCCGGCGGCCGCGGTCCGTGGTGCGTGTCCGAGCCCGGCAGTGCAGTGCCGGACGTGCCCCTGCGGCTGCCGTGCCCCCGTTGCCCTGTGCCGCTCTCCGCACGCTTTGGGTCCGGGGCGCTCCGCGCTGGGCGGGCGCCGCGCGCCCTCTGCTGGCGGCTCCGGGCGCGGCCGCGTCCTCCGGCCGGGCGCTGCTCAATGGCTGCGCTTCCCAAAGCCGGTAACGAGGGGACTCAAATTAAAGCAGTTCTCTCTCTCAGCTCACCCTCTCCCCTCCCCTGTTGCATCTGATATATACGAGCTTTTCTGGTGCCTGAAGGTATAGCTTTGCATTTTTAACGTGTGTCGCTTTCTGTTCTTTTTTTTAGAACATCTTGCACAGAATATTTCCAAGTCACACATGGAAACTTGCCAGTACTTGAGAGAGGAGTTACAGCAGATAACATGGCAAACTTTTCTGCAGGAAGAAATTGAGAACTATCAGAACAAGGTATAAAAGCATGCCAAGCTATGGCATGGTTTCTTTAAAGCATGGTATTTCCATAACACACTGCAAAATTCACTTTTTCACTGCTTTCTCTTTACTATCAGGAATGTATATTTCTGTGTGTTTAAAAAAATAATACACTAGAATCAAAAGCAGCAAGATGGTCAGGATATCCTTTGCATTTGTCATTTTTCCAGGTATAGGAAAAGGCAAAGCCATTCTCCTAAAATCTGTCTCTGATAAAGAAGGATAGGAAACAATGGGAATTTTTTTCAATCCTAATTGGCATGTTATTTTCTTCTCTTAGTTTGTAATCTCCTGGATCAACAACAACAAAAGCCAAAGCCACCAAGTTTTGTGATGTTACATGCTGTGTTTCGTATTGAGTTTATAAACACAGAGCTCCATCAGATTTCCAGCCTTTGGGGTTCACTAATCCTGATTCATGCTCCAGTTGTCCCTCGGTGTTTGGGTTTTACCTGTGGAGTAGCAGCACAGTGCTGCTGTGCCACCAGGGTATTGTAAGATCTAATCAGTGTTATTTCCAACGTGCCTTCCATCCACAAGCTACTACCAATTGGCTACTTTTGGAAAATGGCCTTGGGAAGCACTGCTGAAGCACACTGTTCTTTGAACATATTTCTCATTTCCACAGAAGAATATTTAACCTTTAGGAATATAATTTTTTCTACTTTAGGTGATTTCATTCTGCATTATTATCAACATTGGAAAAACTCACTACTTGCACACCTTCTTTATGTTGTTATCAAGATGATCTTCACATATTAATATCTTTATATGTACCTTTCTGAAGATGAGCTAGGTTGATAATTTACATTCAGTACAACACAAAGAAGCTGATAGGAAAAATATGATCATGCCTTGCTGGTGTAATTGGCATTTTATTTTCATGCAGTGAATAAAATGCCCGCTGAAATGACCAGAATCATTACACTTCGACATTTTTGGCTTATGAAATAGAAATACTCCAACTTGGATCTCTTCTTACATGACTGAAGAAGTCTTCCATGGTTGCATTGTCACTCATCCACATGAGGCTCTGTCTTTGAGGACAATTCCCCTTGTATTTTAAGCAGACTGTAGCCAGGAGTGTTAGAGAAAATTTACTCCACTTTATTGTTTGGTGGTTTTTTAGCTCAGTTTTAGTTTCTGACAATGAGATTTCCAAAGCTTGATTAGTAATTTTTGAATTTCTCTTCTCTCTCAAACAGCAAAGGGAGGTAATGTGGCAGTTATGCGCAGTCAAAATAACAGAAGCTATACAGTATGTAGTGGAATTTGCCAAACGCATTGATGGCTTTATGGAACTGTGTCAAAATGATCAAATTGTGCTTTTAAAAGCAGGTATGTGGGTCAGTTTTAAGGTCTGCTTCTATTAGTTTTGCCTGAGGAAGGTGTTAACATGTTACATACAGTGGTTGCATACACATATATTCATATGTAGTACAATGATCATTTAAAATTAAATAAGGGAAAACCTTGTAAATTGTCTGTCTTTGAAGTAATATCATCTTAGTTATTCTGGGGAGAAGGAGTTCAGGTCTACCTATTACATTTTCATTATGGACAAAGGGAGCAATGAGTGTGTTAAGTTGTAGAAGTTGGATTAATTTTTTTTTTTTTGATTGCTAATAGTGAATATTTCAAGGTAAAAATCCAGATTTTTTTTTCTACAATATCTTTGCAAGATACTGTAGAAGTAATGCAGGTTACAAATACTGGACCAAGTTGTTAAGGCTTTGTGAACATAAATTTAAATGAGCTGCTTTGGCTTCAGAGACTTCATTACTCTAAAAACATTACTCGAGTTTATTAGCATTAACTAAGTTGCTTTAGCAAAAACTTCTAAAGGGGTTTATGGGAATTCTTTTAATTCTACCAGCAAACCAAACTATGCTCTGTTACACCACAGCAACTTACTACTCTACTCAATTGATAATGAATGCAGAGCATTATTTTTAAATCCTCACTTGCTCTTTGCAACTGAAGTCTCTCCTTCCATAGTCAAACATACATTGTTTCTGTTTTAGGGTCTTTAGAGGTTGTGTTCATCAGAATGTGCCGTGCCTTTGACTCCCAGAACAACACAGTCTACTTTGATGGCAAGTATGCTAGCCCAGAGGTTTTCAAGTCCTTAGGTAAGGAAATGTCAAGTATTGTGTCTTAAAAAAAAAAAAAAAAAAACAACAAACAAAAAAACCCCACCAAAACAAAACAAAAAACCAACCCAGAATAAAAATAACAAGGTGGAAAAGCAAGGGAAAACAGCTGCTTTGAAAAATCAGTTTATAGTATTCAAATAAAAGAGCTCAAACTACTGTTTTGTAAGCTGTCATGCTGGCTTTGTTTGAGGCCAAGCTGATTTCAGGAGGTAAAACTGCTTAACTCTGTGTAGTAAAGGACTGTTGGTGCTGAAGTTCAGCATTTTGATTAGCGTAGAGCAGTTTGGACTCACTTGTTGAGAAGCCAAGATTTCATATCTAATGTAACACTTCATATATCCTCTTGGAAAAAGCAGCAGATTTTAAGCTTATTTTGGATATACTGATGCATACTGACAAATACGTTACTGCTCTGAAGATGTTAATTGTGTTTTTAGATGTGCTAAGTCCAGCTATTTGCAGGTAAAATACTGTAAATAATTCTTTTAATTGAACTACTTTCAATTTTGGAATTTTTTTCCCATGTATGTTTGCTAATTTTAAAAGGATTTATTCACTGGGTATAGATTTGGGCTGTAAGCCATTTTGGAGGGCAGTGAAAATACATCAGTGGAGAATGCTGGACAATTACTGAAGTATTCTCTGCCTTTCTAAAACACGTCAAGGTAGAAGGTCAGAGTGCAAACAAGTCTGGGTTCTAAGGAAATATAACTTGGATCTGTTACCAGCTGTATCCACAAGTTCAGGCTGGGGAGGCTGAGGAAAACCCTCTTCTCTCAGGTTGTTATCCCCTTCAGAGCAGGGCTCACTTTAAAGACTGTGTACCTGCATGTGTGACAGCAGCAGTAACCTGAATAACACCTGTGTGAGCAAGAGAATGGATGGAAGGAGACAGTTCCTCTTCTGCATGAACCGTGTTCAGTCAGACCTTGGCTTCTCCTTTTGCCTCCTGCATGTGCCTTGTGTGCCTCTCTCTCCCCGCACTGTGTGTGCTCAATAATCCTAAAATCAGAACTTAAGTCCACACTTTGAGCCTTCAGTCCACACTGACATGATAAAGTTTCATTTAGAACAGAAACAAAGATAAACCAATTTCAAGCTTGAAAATAAATGGCTTGATATTTATCCATATTTACCCCACAAGAACCCAATGTAGAAAAGATACAGTGTGCAAAACCGTCAGAATCTTGGCTGCCAGGATGTGGGAGCTGGGGACTTGAGGGAGTGCAGTAATACCCTCAAGGATGAGTGAGATCTCGCTGCCATCACTTCACAGTCCTTAAGGAGACGACCGTTCACCTAAGAAGTGTTTTATATCTTATTTCTCATCTCCATCAGAATTAATCAACAACTCTGTAGCTCTGAAGTAGTTTAAAACAATGTAACAAGAGTTGTACCTTCTTTTTGGCAGGTTGTGAAGACTTCATTAGCTTTGTGTTTGAATTTGGAAAAAGTTTATGTTCTATGCACCTGACAGAAGATGAGATAGCTTTGTTTTCTGCGTTTGTTTTAATGTCAGCAGGTAAGAGATGAAAGTTTCCTCTAGGTTTATTTGGTAGATGTTGTTTCTATTTTGAGGTCTTTTTAACAATAACGTTAAGATTATTGGACATTGTGGCAACGTCATAATCTTT
The DNA here is from genome assembly GCA_026261815.1 of Monarcha castaneiventris obscurior. Classification (NCBI taxonomy): domain Eukaryota; kingdom Metazoa; phylum Chordata; class Aves; order Passeriformes; family Monarchidae; genus Monarcha; species Monarcha castaneiventris. Next base: position 15,948,441 of record JAMPIT010000434.1, on the reverse strand, counting down.
TTAGTGTCTCCTTGCCAAATTTTTTATTTTAATAAACACATTTGAATTTAGGAACCAATTTGTTAAATTGGAAATCCTAATCTGAGCCCTTGTTCTCCACATTTTCACCTTTTTGAGGACTCAGCTTCTGTGCAAAGGCTTAAATGCATGTGAGTGAGACCTGTGGGCCAATCCTGGTGAGACAGGCAGTTACTGAACTCCCATAGTCAGCTTTCCATGTGTGGGAGCTTGCAGCTGCAGCACAGCAGAAAACCTCCAGCATTGCCATTTTAGTGTGGTACAAAGACACACAAGGAATTTGGGTATCTGTCCCCACTGTGCGACTGGGGACACTGAGAATTACGGTGCCAGACATCCAAGTCATCCCAAGAGTCAGGCTGGGACTGCCATGCCTGTGGCTAAATTAAGTTCATAATCACAGGTCAGTGTGCACAGGGTGCTCCAGGTCCTGGGAACGCTTCTTAGGTCAGGTGGAACAAGATACTGGGGTAGAAAGTGAGTTTGTGCCTGGCCTGACAACGCGAGGAAGGAAACTGTGAGTTCAGACTGCAGCACAGTGGACTCGGGAGTGGTGATAGAAAAGTCTGTTAGCAATGGTGGATTTACTGAGTCTATCACAAATATGTTCTCATGCTGTTGGCCAGACAGGAAGTGTGTCAGCCCTTTGTTTTAGCAAGCCACAGAACCCTACAGTTCTGTCACACAGGGAATGTAGCAGCTAATACTACTTTTCTGCTAGGAGGTTTAGCTGCTTTTTTTTTAATAGCTGAATCTTTGCATCTGATTTTTCTGTAAGTCACTCTTAAGTTCTGTAAGATCTGTAAGTTCTGTTGGTTTTCTGTAAGATCTTAGCAAGAAGATCCTCTCCAGCTACGTGTTCATTATATGATCTATTCATTTCCCAGTAAAAAGTTGCCAGCCTCATTTTGTAAACACCCTGCATTTTACAGATTTTCTTAGCAAATGAATAATAGGTTTTACTCAGATACATTGCAGTCTCCTAAATAAGGGCTTTATAAAAGTAACTTTAAGCGCATGTGATAAACCTATTTCAAAACCTGTTAATTTTGAAACTCATTTTCTATATGAAAGTGTATAACAAGTGGAAGGAAGATTGCAAACAGGAAAAATGCATCTGTAACAGACTTAGTACTTCCTGGTGTGCTGTGATCCATGTGTGCATTACTAGATGTTTTAACTCCATTTATATTCAGATCGCTCATGGCTTCAGGAGAAAGTAAAAATTGAAAAACTCCAACAGAAGATCCAGCTAGCACTTCAGCACGTCCTACAGAAGAACCACCGAGAAGATGGAATTCTAACAAAGGTAAGAATCATCCTGTGCCATGTCACAGAACTGTGAAAGAGTGGCTTCATCTGAACATTGCCCTGATTCTGGGGTAAAAGCTCATATGCAGTTAATTTATTTATAAACCCAAAATTCTTTGTTCAAAATCAAGCTGCTCAGCTGAAACTATTTACTTAAATCTAGAAGAGGTGAAATGATGATGTTCTAGCAAACAAGGTTGATAATGGTCTGAAAGGGAGTATTTTTATGTGGAACTTCAAGAAAAGCGATGAAGGTTTTTATCATAGTTCTCCTACACAACACTCCTATTCACACAGAATAATACTATTTCAGTTCTACAACATGCATGCCTTAATGTTTGTGGAATCTCTGCCTGCATGACAATTAAATTGTTAAAACATGCAAGACACAAACTAAACTTGTTTTTCAGACTTCCATGAGAAGTTCCCCACACAGCCTTTTTTTCAGTTCTTCCAAATACTGATGCCTAGGAAAAAGAGGCACTACCTACTGTTATAATAATCTGAAGTATCTTCTTGTAATTTCTCAGAAATGGGAAAGTGGTGTGATGTTACAAGAAGTAAATCTGAAGAACTGGGGAAAGATAGGCACTTTACTTTTACCTTGCAGAGATAGTTCCTTTTACACCACTGCACAGGCAGAAAGCTTATACTTCATTTCACACCACAGAATTAGTTACAACAGAAGCAGGATGGTCCAGCCTGGGCTCTGCAGATTTTCTTTCAAATCCTAGCTCATCCTAGTGTCATTCTTCTCTCAGTGCATACTTTGGATACCTTTGTTGGAAGAAAGAGTCTTCCATATGCTTTGACACAAATACTTTGCTCAGTAACTTCAGGGAGTACCCTCCTGATATTTTTGAAGTACATATTTTTCACCTTGTTTGGCTTGAAGTAAATAAGTCTAATCTATTGCATTGCCAGTCCCTTCCATAATACTCACAGTGGGTTTAAAAGCAGTTGGGACTGCCTTCTTCCAAGAGGATAATTTAATGAATGAAGATCCAGCCCTGAAATAATGTGTTTTATCAATCCAGCAAGGAAACCTAATGCCACATTTTCCTAAGAACTTAAAAAAGATTATTTCACAAATAGCTGTGAGTCCATTATTATAGTACCTTTAGCAAATATCCGTGAGTGTGCATCTGAAATGTCCTTGTTAAGGTAAATAATTTGGTTTGGGAGAGCTTTAATCCTTACAGATAGAGTGGGAGGCCTGGTTCCATGTATGACCATATGACTTGTGTTCATTTTTTTACAGTTAATATGCAAAGTGTCTACTTTAAGAGCACTGTGTGGACGACATACAGAAAAGCTTATGGCATTTAAAGCAATATACCCAGACATTGTGCGACTTCATTTTCCTCCACTTTACAAGGAGTTGTTCACTTCAGAGTTTGAGCCAGCAATGCAAATTGATGGGTAAACGTATCACCTAAGCACTTCTAGAATGTCTGAAGTACAAACATTAAAACAAAAGAAAGGAAAAAAAAGGAAAAAAAAAAAAAGAAAGAAAACCAAGACACTTTATATGGCCCTGCACAGACCTAGGGAGCCAACACACTGCACATCTCTTGGCGGTCGGGGTCAGGCGAAGGATGGGAAACAATGAAACAAAGTTGAACTTGTTTTTCTCATGCATATGATTTCCATTATGCCTACAAATATGGACCCTTTTTCTGTCTCAACTTCTCAATCCTTGACCTCTGTTTACACAGACTGAGGGTACTAATGTCAGAAGGTTGTTTTCTCCTGTAGTTCACTGCCCAGACTTTTGACAGAACAATCAATTTGTTGGTCAGAACAGAGTCCACCTAGTAATCAGCGACTGGTGTGCGTTGCAGAGATTTCAGCATCAGTTTGCACAACTTGCTCATTGTTTCATGAAGGACGATTTTTTTTCACCTACCACTGTTTGCCAGTAGACAGAACGGCATGAAAAGGGTCCATAGCAATAGCAACAATAGCATTATAATATATTACAGGGTAAATGGGCATGAAGACTATATATAGCAAAAGAGATATTGTTTATATATTGTTTTAATTAATATAAAATGTAGTTACTGGTATAGCTTTTCTTGTTGAATTGATAAGGCACTTTCATTTTGCACCTTTTTCTTTAAATTAAATGCTAGCGTGTTCATTGTTGTGTTGCATGTGCACCAGAAATTCAAGTTTAACTGAAAAAGGTTTGGCAGGTACTGGTACATTGGGAGGTATTTATGCTGCTGTTTTCCATGTTACTTTTAAAGAGAGGCTGGTCATATCCTGAAATGGTTACAGACTTTTTTTAAAGAGTTGAAAATAACGACAATTTTCTACATTAAAATAATCTTTCCAGAAGTTAAATTCAAAGGTACTTTTAGTTTCAAATCTTTCAAACCTGGATGCTTCAAAGTCAAAAGCCTTATTTTCAAAGGTTCTGAGTTTCCACTGTCAAACTAATTAATTACAGATCATTTACAAATGAGTAACACAACATCTTTGAAAATCAGGCTATTATATAGTGTATTTCTGCCCACCGTAAATCCAGGTTTGAAAATATTTATTCAAGTCTATATCTACAGTAAAAGTATGTGTGTATGACATGTCTGCAGAAAAGTAGTTTTTATACATAATATTACATACTTTTGTACTCCATATCGTAAACAATGTCTTCAGATGCCAAGCTGTAGCCTGTCAAAATCTGTAAGTTTGACTTCAGTGAGTTTGAGACACACTGACCCCTGTTCTTCCAGCATCCAGCAGTTCAGTTTCAGGGAGCTGAACAGCGAAGTCTGTTCTCTCCTTGTTTAAAAAGACGCACTTTAAAGTTGATCAGATGGGGACAGACTAAGAAAGGAAAGGCACACTGTTGCTAGAAAGCATTGGTTTGTACTCGGTACAAGCCTGGAAATCATTAATATCAGAAATCTGCATTCTGTGGTTCTGATTCCTGTATTGCATAACCAACCAATAAGCTGAATCTTGCAGTGTTATTAATTACCATTCCCTTCAGGAAGAATTCTGTCTCTGAGCAAAGCTGGCAGTAAATGTAGTTCTGAAGGAAGCAGATTCACATAAATGGCATCGCAAATTAAACTGTGGCTGTTTGAGCAAGAGGTGTATAATTGGGTTTGGATGAGATGAAGATGTATAACTGGATGCCCTGTAGGCCAAAACAAATGCAGTTTCTGATGAAGTACCTAAGAAAAAGCTGGGAACTTCAGAAAAGGAATGAGACAGAATGTGCCCTACTGCTTTAATTTCCAAGGGTAAACAATCTCATATATATTATAGCTGTTGAGAAGTAACAAGTGAATAGAAGCACACTGAAGCCTAAGTATTTTAAAAGGAGAATCAGTGGGTTCTTACTAGCGAAACACAGGTTTATTCTATGATTTGAACATGTTTCCTTTGGGGTCAAATTGAGACATTTATCTATGACCCTTACTAAAAACGTTCCAGTCTAGCACATCAGGGAAGGTTGCAGCTATCATTCATCTCTAGGGTTTGAAAGGAGGACAAGAGGGGAGCAGCACGGTTCCTCCTCAGAGCAGTGGCACACTCAGTGCAGTGGCACACCTCAGAGTGTGGCAGGGGAACACCTGCAGCTCTGTGAGCACCGGGATGGAGGCAGGAGAGGGCTTTTGGATTAAGTCCATAGAGCTGTCTTTTTCCTGCTCCGTCCTGCCTGCTCCTGAAGAGGTGGCTCACAGCCCAGCACATGCTCTCTCCACTCCCACTGAAATGCTTTTCCTAGGATCATTGTTTACTTTATTGGAGTAACTGGCATGATATGGTACTTGCATTCTAATGTGTGTTCCTATTTTTGAAGCACCCCTTTTAACTAACAAATGTTTTCTGAATGTGACCAGCCTTAGGTGCTAGTCCTGTAAAGATCAACTAAACTTAATCTCAGTGTCAACTAATGAATAATGACGTAAGAACTGTACTTTTTTAGAGAGCGAGATACAACTCCTACTTCTGACAATGTAGACTACCAGGCAAAATATTTGGGGATTAGTTTTCAGTCACATCCTGTTTTTACCTTTTCATGATGAATATTAGTACTTTACCAGGCATCTAGGTGCCAGTGATTTTATTTGGAATCTGTTTAGCATATTTACATTCATAAATCATTGACAATACAAGTCTTGGAGCACTTACTAATAAGATACATAATGGTAAAAAGGTTTCAAATAGGGCCTTAGCTGAAAGTGATCTTCCAGGCCAGAAAGTACTGTCATTTTTGTTTATGGGAGCTCATGTGTACTGGGACCTTGTTAAATCAGGCTGAACATACATACCCCAAGTAACTTAGCTTTCCTGATCACAGTTAACAGCCACTTGGCAACAGAGTATAATTTCTGGGTTGCTCTTCATGGAGAGGGGAGAAAAGGGATACAGCACAGCAAGTACTGATAAGACATCTGTTGCCACGGAGGTTTTTATGCAAGGGAACTCAGAATAACACTGGAGTGGCTGGTCAGAGATGGCCATGTGAGAACCCAGCGCAGCAGAGGAAATTCCCTCTGCAAAACCCCTGGGACTGTGGCCTTGTAATCAGATGATCAACCAGTTAAAAACCACTGGAGGTCAATGGATATTCACATGAGTATTATCATCATCTGCCCAGTTCACTAAAAATAAAAACACTAGGATAGCTGAACATAATATTTTAAGTTTTGATGACCTGGTCCTTAGAGTCTGCAAAGGTATTTTCCTTGGGAGTTATATCTATCCCTGGAGATGTTTTCTGGCTTTCTAGGAAGAGCTACTAGACTTATACTGTCATCTGAACCACCCTAACATATGTCATCACCTCCCGCATTGTTTGACGTATGGAATTAGGTAAAAAGGGAGGCTGTTTTTAAGTTTGGTTGTTCTTTATTAGCTTATCTTAGTATGGATACCAAGATATCTGTGTATGTGCACCTGTGTGTGTGTGAGAGAGTCCATTGTGTGCGCACATGAGTGTATGCGTGGGACGTGTGAGCGGCTGCTTCTAGGCTGTTAAGTGTCAATGGAATAAAGAAAATGTATTCAAAATACTTAAGTCAAAAATAGAAGGTGGAAAAAAAGATTTATTCTATACAAAGCCTTGTCTGGACCACTTTAGAGAGACTTCTATTTTTTTAACCCTTCTATAAATGTTTGATGGCACTTGAAATATTCCTGCAATAAAATGTGATTTGTGTAAACATTAAAAAAAAAAGATTTTGTAATGTGAAACAATGAAAGAAAGTAATGTAATTTTTCTAAAAAACAAAAAAAAAAACCACAAACGAACGAACTTTGTATTATTTTCTTGATGGAATTTGTCTATTTGTCTTTGGAAAACTTTTTATTTCATTGAATGTGCCATAGTAGAGGTGTGTTTTTCTTTTTCTTTCTTTTTTTGTTTTGTTTTGGGTTTTTTTTTAACATTTTAGATTAAAGGAATAGCTGTGTTCCGACATTCCAAAATGCAAGATGACATAGCAGTCATGATTAAAAGGTTTGATTAGTAAGCTTCAATCATTGTTGCTTTTTTTGCACATGTTCTTCATTCCTCTACAGTGCAATATGTACATAGAGCACTTGCGGGTGTAACCTTGATCCCTCAGGGAAAAATACATATTTGTACAGGATTTTTCTTTTTTTTGCCTTTTTTCTTTTCTTTCCTTTTTTCCTTTTTTTTTTCTTTTTTTTTTTTTTTTTTTTTTGCTAAGGAATGTCGATTGAATCACTTGTCTGTTGTTGAGGGGCAGCCAGATAATAATCCTAAACCACTGTCACAAAACAATGATTGTTTAAATTTTGTGCCCTTCTATTATTTAAAAAAGAAAAATAAAAGTTATTTTCTGACAGTTCTTTGTGCTGATTGGTGAAAAAAAGGGTAAACAGATAAGCACCTTATGATTGACTTAACTGTGAATGACAATCCATCTCGTTATCAACAAGAGAAGCCCTATCATTTTGGAGCTGGGGTTATGAGTCAGAAACTAATGTGCTCAGGGATCTTCTAAAACTCTTCAACAGGGTGGCCAGCACTGCTGGTAGAACAAATTACTTTTTAAAAAATATGCTAGTATTTCTTCCCTTCCCCCTGCCCCCAGGCACAAGAGAACTGGATATTTTTTTTTAACTCAATGCTCTATGCGTGCCTCATTCTCTTGCTCACTTTGCAGTAGAGCTGCTTTTTGGGTCGGTATTTTGCTCAAAACAGAAGTATTCCAAACAGTGCAAGGATTTTACAATTATATTTCAGAAAATAAATGCTGACCCACTAAATAAATGATTGAAATTCATTTCAGTACCCTCTGGACATTTTTATAATGATAGGACTACTTTTCCAACTGAAATTCAGTGTTCTGCAATGGAAAACAGCTTTTTAGTATTTAAATTATTGTGAAAGAAAATGAATCAGTTTATGAGAATACAGTAAGAACGAAAAGGTCATGATTAGGTTTCAGTAGTGAAGTCACATAGAAAGGAACACAGATCTGCAGGAATACAAGAACAACACATCAAATGTTGTCTGTCGTTGTAGCAGATGTTTAATGGTAAAGCCAAAACCTGACTGGAAAGAAGCACTGAGGCTGAAGACATTTTCATATCTAGTACATCAAATACAGCAATTCCAAGTGATCTTACAATGGCACCAAAACCCAGCAATGTTTAGGAAGTCTCCCAGTGCCAAACTATAGGATGCTGGAAGCATGTCCAAATTAGCTTTGTTTTATGGTTTCACATTTTTTGAAAATGCAAGTAGAAAAGCAAATAACTACGAGCAAAATGAGCAAGACTTCAAGACTTTGGTTATGTTGAGAAGAGAGTGAATTTAATTTCTCCATCAAATCTTGTCTGCTTGCAGAAAGCCCCAGTTTTCCAGTATCTTTGAGGATTTTTTCACGGGGTATACAGCTTCCAGTTGGTTACTTAAGATTGCTTAATAAATAGGGAAATGGTACTTAGGGTTTCACAAGCTGACAGTCGAGTTTAGCTAGGAATGGCTTTCCAAGGCAGACGAGTGCTTAGCAAGTACAATCAGATGGTGTTCTGGCATCTTTGGCAGAAGAAAGTTCCTATTGCTGATTCACAGTAGACCCTATTCTTTACACACTTGCACATCAATTAAACGTACTCTTAGAATGGACAATCTATAAAATGTTTTAACTATGTAAGTGGGATGATACAAGCATTACAGTATCTTTTTTTGGATTGGCATATACAGTCCCCAATCTGTACTTGATGAACAAAACAGGTTACACAGTGTAAGCTGTGCAAACAACATGTATTTTTTCCCTAGACATTCCTAAACTCCCCAATGTAGATAAACCTATTAATATAAATGTCAGAAACAGCACTTACTATACAATATTCAAAAATAATAAGCAATTTTCTCTTGAGTATTCATTGTATGAAATTCTACCTGTGCTAGCTGATTCAGATTGCACAGAACATCTTTATTTTCCTTAGCTGGAGAAATGTAACTATTAGAATTACTTTTTAATTATTAATACTAATATTTATTACTTTTAAAGTTCCACCCATTAATATATTTGAATATTAGCCTCTACTTTCTTTTTGTTTAAATATTCCTGTCAATAAATCATTTGGTGGAAATGAGGGCAAATGCATACAGATACCAAATACAACAACAAAAAGTAAAGTTTTAAAATGTAAATTAGTATTTATTTAAAAATTCTTGCAGTGTGTGCTTTAATTCTAGTACTGTGATGATGGCTTGCTACATAATGCTAAGTCACTGGACTTGAGGGGGAAAATACGTAACAATATACAGTCTGTCTTTGGAACTTTATTCAGGTACTAAATAGAATTTTAACATCAAAACAGAAGCTGTATTCTACCTTTTCCATATGTAGTGTTGCTGTTTGTCTTTTTTTTTTTTTTTTTGCCTTTATCATTGGTAGAATATAGCAATAACTTTATAGCAATAAGTAGGCTATCCAAATAAGAAACAAAACATGATAAAGGCTTCAGATCAATACTCATAGGCTCACTTCTTCTGCCACAATATTCACTTGTGTGTCTTCCCTCATAATCTTATTACTTCTTCAAGCTGAACTTCACAATCAAGTTGTTCAACTTGACGTGTGACATCAGCACTTTTTGTTAACATCTGCATGTTTTCGGTGTTCACATGTCCTATGTATACTTGTGTTCCTATGTTAGTGTTTCTCAAGGTTTCTGAAAGCACAATCTCTGTGGGCTATAATTCTGCACAGGGCTCTCTGTGTTGGAATTCACTTAGGTTTCCTGGGGCAGGGAGTGTGAATCAGCTGGAATTACTGGCAGCATTTCCTTACTGAAGGAACCAAGGTGCTGCAGGTACTTGGGAACTCTCCGGCCACTGCAAATGCGCAGTGCAGCCCCCGGCCGGCTCTCGCAGCTCCTCCAGGCCGTGGGGCTGAGCTGCAGCTCCCGAGCTCCCTGCCCAGCGCGCTCCTGTAGCCAGCACAAGCACGTGCTGCGCGCTGCAGGAGCTGCACTTCACAAGAACCGAGCTGGGTGTGCCTGACAGCTGTTTGGATCACAATCTGAACACTTGGGCAGCGTTCAAACAACCAGTTGTGACTTTCGGTTTGAGAAACACTACCCTGAATTACCCCACAAAGTCTTAATGTAGATGCACAAACTTTACAGGAACTTGCAATCTGTAATGCTATCTATATCTAATGCAGAGAATTCATAAGCAATACAGTGAATTTTATTTCACAAAAAGGCATACGTACTGTACACATTTCTAAATCCAAAATGTTCCTCATTTCTACATTGATTAAGAAACAAGTTACAGAACAGTGGTCAATATTTGAAGTATTAGGACATTAACTGGCTGCTTCTTTATATGTAACTGTATTGTCTGCCTGCTCCTTTTCTGGAGATGTGTTTTTGTATTGGATGTTTGGGCCAATGGGAGGCTTCAAGCTACAATGTATTTTCCCAGATTAAATATATTTAACATATGACAAACCCCAGACAAGGCTTTTTAAAATGTATAAAGAACTGCAGTGTTAGGTGGTTTATTTGCAAACTGTTTTCAATGTTGTCCATTTTTATGGCACCTTTAACAATATTGTTTCCAAAGTACAAAAAAAAGGTTAAAAATATTCTAGCCATAACTGAATGTCAAGCAATAAAAACAAATGACTTTTTGTGCATAGATTTAAAAGAAATACAAGTTTTAGACATCTGCATGTAAATGCAATCTCTTGTTTACTGCTTTCTTAAACTTGAGCAACTGATTCCTTATTTTACTACTAATTTAAGGACTTGTAATGGCCTGTAAACATTTTATCTTGCTCTATTCTTTCAACTCTTAACTTTGTCTCTGCTTTGGAGTCATAATATTTAATGTTGTTCTGCTCACCTCTATACAGTTAACTTTTTGCTTTCATTCTGTATAGATAAAATTATACTATAAACAGCCTACACAGTGCAAATATTTATCTGTTTATCAAATACCACATTATGCTGTATAATATCTGTTTTACTATATAATCTATTTTAGACATAGCTGTTTAGAACTAGAGTGTGCTATTTTTGTGTTTTTCTGATGTGTGGTGCTAGATAAGTTACTTTTGTGAACAAAAACAAACAAACCCCTTTTATTCCTAGACAATACCACCTTTGGGTCTTGTTAATTTCACTGAGTATAACTATATATAAATATATATATTTGTGTATATATATATATACACCAACATATGCCCAACAAGTACCTGTATCAGAGTACAAGATTTGGGACATGGTTTTCTCTTTAAATGCATAGTGTCATTATATAAATTATTCTATAGTATATTTAATAAGGAGAAAATTACTTCACCGGTACAGATACTTGATATCAAATGTAGAATTTTTTTCTACATTATTAACATTATTAATTATTAACGTTATTAAAAATGTTCTGTCCAGCTTGTTATCCTTTTGGTTACTAAAACAGTCTGCCTGTATTGTATCAAAAATAAGAAAAACATCTTATCTGTCAGTATAAAATAATTACAATATGCTGTCTGTCTGAAAGGGAGGTAGTTATTTGGCTTGTTGGGAGAATTCTATCCTGTTGTTGCATTGGAAATTTATAGATGTTATTCTGCTGGGTGCCTTCCTCCCTCCTCACTTTAAATAGGATCTGTACACACCCAGACTGCGGATGTTACTGGGCCATGCCTACACGCTTAACTCCAGTTACTGTAAATAGGAATGTTCTGTAAATCTGCCATGATGGATGGCTAAATTCAGTCCCTGGATATGCTTTATACACCATGCATACATATCCAAGGACAGCCAGTAGCAACTAAAGTTCATTAAGAAGTGGAATTTGCAATGTTTTGTCAGGTATGGGGGTTTTGTTTTTATTTTTTCATGTATACCTTAATTTACGTAGTCATATACCTTTCAAAGTATTCCTATCCCCTGTTCCTTTCATTCTAGATACTGTTTTCATGTTCATTCTTAAAAACTGATGGATATCAAATATCTAACTAAGGAGGTAATTAACCTTTTAAATATTTATTAGAACTTTTCTGTAATATTACTGAATTTATAAGATCTTTAGCAAAGATTTTTGAGCAATTTATTAATAACAATGTTTCTGTTTACTGCACTTTTTGATAATAGAAGGTAGTGAATTTTAAAGCCATGGTTCTTGGCTTCCATGCACTGCTTTTATACCCTCAATCCAAGGAATATATATATATAAATAATTTTTTTTAAACAGCAAACATACTGTTGACCTAAAAACAAAAACAAACTTTACTGCACCATGGGTATATTTTCATAAGTGGAATGTTTAACTGCAAACACTATCAGGACAATTATAAAAACCTCTTGAAGCTACAATCTTATTTAAATATAAGCCATGACAATTTTGTTTTCCCTTCTTGATTTAAGTCACCTTTTGATATGTTCAAAGAGAAAAGGACTCACTCTTAAATTTGTACGTACCAACCTATACGTAATGCCAGGAACGCATTCTCCCTATTGTTTTAATAGTTTGATATATTTATGCAAAACCATTTGGTTAACATTTATCCTCCCTCTTTACTAAATGTTCAACGTACCAACGCCAGAATAAATGCTGATTACAAATATACACCAGATTGAAGATTAAGCACACAGACTTAAAAACCTCGTTGAGTGATATGCTCAAATTTCTGTAAATACACACAAGTTTAATGCAATTATACTGTACATGTAAATATGTCCTGTCTGTTATGTGTACAGTATGTATAAATTCCTTTTCTAGCCACAATAAAATGTAAGCCATCAAGAGGAATACTAAAGTGGTATTGTACTAAACCTTTGCTAATGATCTTTACCCAGTCACTTCACTTTTCCCTTCCATGGACCTTTCCAACTCACTCTTACGATAGCCTGCTTATATTCAAGTTTGTTATTTTACTCGGTCCCAAAAAAAGTATTTTGATTCATTTTGTAAATATGACTGTAAAAATAAGAGATTTAATGTTGTCTTTTAAATACTCCAATTTTCATTCTAATATGAATGTTGTTATATTGTACTTAGAAACTGTACCTTTAATATTACATTACCTTTATTAAGTGCATTGAACACATCGATTTTAGATGTGCTTTATGTACTGTTATCCTGTAATAAAACTTCAGCTTCTAATGGAAAAATCTGTCTTATTTTTTTGTCGGTAGCATCTTGCTTGTTTTTCTGAATTGTGGTTTATTGCGTTTATTCCTTAAGGAATGCACTGATACAAAATCAGGCTACAGGTATATTCGAGCTGTTTTAGCACATACATCATGTTTCATTCGGCAGAAGGGAAACAAGATGACCCCCAAACACCTTTTAAGCTCCCCTTTTGGCCAACAAGAGCTTTAAACCTTCCCAGAATGAATGTGGATTAATGTAGCTTCCCTCTACTTGAAGGTGGCTTGTTTGAAATCACAGTTCCCTACATCAAGTGCAAAATAAAAGAAATCTGGCACAAGGCCCTCCCAGTGAACTCTTGCAGCAGAAATACTACTTCAGGATAGATCTAAATGAGGATTTGGGTATCAAAATTGAAGTTTTAATACAATTTAGGCATCAACAGTCAAAAGTGCGCCTCTCCTCTGCTGTGCTAACTTTGAGAACACCTGAATGTATCAGCAGCATGCTTGGTCTTAAGACTTCAGGCATGTGAAATTCTGCTTCTGCACCTACTCAGAAATGCCTCAGTCTTGACAGAGCTTTTAACAGCTCAGTATCTATATGCCTGACCATGATCCAGAAATAGATTCTAGCATTCATCTTTGAAGCACTGTATCTGGAAGCAGCCTTCACCTACAGATCAACTCTACAAAAAAAGTCGTGGAAGTGATAACTCTTAGAACTGTAGCACTAAGCAGTGCCATGTGTTCTACAGCAGCTCCATGTCTGCAGCAGTCAAGACACTGAAAACAGAGATTTAATTTTCTCATACTCAGGACATGATTCCTGCCCAGTCTTCCCAGTCACTGGAGAGTTCCTAACCACCAACATACAGCTTAGGGAACAGCTTTATAAAGAACCATATAGTTCACTATAAAACACAGGAATTTTTCTGAGGTGAAACAAACTAAAGACTCCCTCCTGTGCCTGCCCATAAGGAAAGCTAAACTGTACATTAGGAGTTGGTGTTTTTGACCTCTGGTTATTTCACAGAACCACAGAATTGTTGAGGGTGGCAGGGACTTCCAGAGGTCACAAGCAGGGCCTCCTTGAGGTGGTTGCCCAGGACCGTGCCTGGCTTTTGAGTATTTCCAAGGATGGTGACTTCCACAACCTCCCTGGGCAACCTGTGCCAATGTTTCGTCACCCTCACAGTGGAAACGTGTTTCCTGATGTTCATGTTTATGTCATGAAAGTACAAAGATCATCAGTAGGAAGTAGCACTGTTTTATTAAAAAACCCCAGACACTGCAGGTTTAGAGAGATGCAGCCTGAAGTAGGACTTAGGCTGCCACATTCACCAAGATAAGCCTTCTCACCATTCAGCTGTATAACTGTTACCATAACTGGGTTGGGAAGTAAGATCACTCCTTAGAAAGGGGTAATTCCACATCTGGGCTCTGAGTGGGTCTATCCAATGGGATAGAAAATCTTTCTGCTTCTCTAAGATAAATCAAGAGGGCAGAATTAAAATCAGTGTCCTTAAAACTGATCTGCAAGCAAGCTGAAGACTCCCTTGTTGATGGGTTTGGAAATCATTCTGAATCACCTCTGTTTTCATATATTTGTGTAGTAGTCCCCAGTTTTAATCAGAGGACACCAAGCACACACACTGCCCTCATCATTGCCCCTTCCTTAGAGCAGCGACCAGCATCACCTTTTCTTGTAACACCACAAGCAAATGAGTTTCCATCACCCAGACCTATGGGTTCTGAGAATACCCGAATTCCACATCCTACCATACGGGGAAGGCTGCCCATCTGTAAGAAAGGTTTTGCGGCTCTGCTCATGAGAAGTGAGCCAGGGAAACTGAACGCCCAGGAGAGGAAGGAAGCTGATGAACGCAGCAGCTTCCTTGGGCATCTCAGCCCTCATACGCAGCTCCAACTCCTCACTGACAGACCAACCCCACCTCTGCACACCCGAGGCGAGACCCGTACCCCGGGCGCCTACCCTGCAGAAGGCCCACCCCTGCACAGCCCAAACCGGGAGGCCACCCGGGACACGCACTCCCCACCCAGGGTCCCACCTCTGAACAGCAGGGAAGGGGCGGGATGTGCTGCCCGGGACATCCACCTCCTGTCCAGGCTCCGCCTCGGCCCCGCCCGTGAACGCGGAGCGCGTCTTCCCACGCAGTTCGGCTCCGCGCCATTATCCGCCCCGCCCGCCACAAAATGGCGGCCACACCCTGAGGCACTGCTCCAGCCCGCGCCCCCGGTAGCTGGTTTAGAGCACGTGACCCACGCGCCAGGCGCTGATTGGCCGGCGCCCTGAGGGGCTCGCGCGGGGGTGCGACGGGGAAGGGCGAAGCCGCTGCCCTGAGGGCTCTGCCAAGATGGCGGCCGCGGGGCCGCCGCTGACATGGTGAGCGGGTTCTCCTCTCCCGAGCGGCCCGGCCGGGCGCGCCTGAGGCGCGGGCTGTGGACGCGGCTCCGCGCTGCCCCGCCGGCAGCAAAGCGCGCCGCGGCCCGGGGGCAGCGGGGCGGGCCCGGTTCCCGCCCCGCCGGGTGCCGCCCCGAGGGCGCGGGCGCCATTTCCTCCCGCCGTGGGAGCGGGGGCAGTGCGAGCGTTCCGTGCGGGAGCGCCGGGCTGTGAGTCTGGGTGTGCTCCCTGCTGAGGGCTCTGAGGTCCTGCAAATCCACGGCGTGGGTCCAGGGCCGGGACGTTGCTCGTGTTTCTAATACGAAAAGCCCTGCAAAATATGTAATTCGGCACTTTAACCCCAGAGAGGCGAGGTGGGTTAGAATTAGTTTGTGAGGTAAGACGTAAATAAAATCTTCGTTCTTACCTTTCACAGAAGCTTAGGAAGGTTGGGATTTTAAACCCCGTACACTGGAAGGGCTATATTAAAAAAAAAACCCAAAGCAGTATAGAAGGTGAGATCAGCGTAGAAGACAAGAAGAGTTCTTTTCTGAAAAATTAAAACCGCTGTATTTTTCTCAAAAGTTACGGCGATTTCAACCCAAAGCTTGTTTTTGATTCATGAACATGTGAAACTCATCGGAATTTCTCTCACCATACTTAGAATTGATATCTTGTATTAATTACATTCTTGTTTTGTACTGTGAACAATATATATTTTACTATTGAAAAACATAAGGATTTATTACATACATAATTTCCATAAAGAGGAAATCTGGAACCACTGTGTAGGTAACCTCTTTTTTTAATATGAATGAATTCTGTTTTGGTTTTTTTTTTCCCTCGGGGCAGATGTGGCCTTTAATTTTTTGGTTTGTTTTGCAATATATTTATTGTAAATTTTTTTATTAGGGATATTGCACCAAAAAATGGCCAAGAAGTATTTTTCTCCCATGAACTTTATGAAAAATATTCGTTGTCTCCAAGCCTCTCTGAACTGTGGCGTTTGTCAAACAGGTATATTATGTTATGTGATGTTATAATTTTGTGTTCTTTGTTATAATCCTGTGGATGCATACCCATACTGTTTTGGGGAAGGCTGCATGGTGTCTGACACACAAGGATTTGTTACTGACTCCTTGGGCCAGCTCTTGTCCTGTGCTTTGTCTGTTGTGAAACCTCAGAAAGCAGGAGGAGTCTGGGTTGAGTCCCTTGGTTTTTTGTGTCTTAAAGGGAGGGTGTTTGGGGATAGAGGTTGGGTTGTTGGTTTTTTGGGGGTAGTACTTTTTTTTTGCTTTCTCTTACATCCCAAAGAGGGATGAAGTTTGACCCACACTCTTAACTGCTCAGGGTAAGGGTCCTGTAACCTATGAACCAGCCCTAGTTCTGTTCAGAAATTCATGGCTATCTGTCCATCCAGGTCTTCTCACTCTTTAGAACTTCCCTTGAACTGGCAAGGTATGAGCTTATTACAGGTACATCTGATACTACTGTAGGATTCTTCCTTAGAAGAGTTTCTGGAGTGGACACTCAAAAGAGTGGGATTGTGGTCAGCTGTGTGTGGTTCAAGTGGGTTTACAGCCAGAAGACGCCAGAGAGGTTGCAGCTGGAATAAATCAGAAATTGATGGAACTGAGTTGTGTGGCCAGAGTCAAGAGGAAGAGAAATTAAACCTGTTGGAGCAAGTGTGAAAGTAAAAGCTGGAGGAAATTAGTCAATTTTGGGGGATTTCTCATAGATATTTACTGAAGTGTTATGTTCTCTTGGTGTAGAAGCTGTGAAGGCAGGTTGCTGATAAAGTGAAGGGGTAAAATTTAAGCCGTCAGCTCAAATAAAGTATAATGCTGTAAATATGGAGAGAAAAGCTCTGTCAGATTATTTTGGTTTGCACCCCGATGAAGACTGTGACAGCAGTGCATACTGAAATGATCTTGATGTGCTGCCATTTCATTCAGGGCTGAATATAGCCAATTTAAGCTGCTAGAATTTCTTGATATTCTTACATTGGCATATCTGAGTCAGCATCTTGTTGCTGCTACAGCTTAATTAAATTTGCCAGTTTGTGCCACAAGGATGGACACATTCTCATATTTAGAGAGACAGCTGTGAAGTGTTATTAAGAACTGTGGATGTGATACTGCTGGGTTTGAATGACACTTGAGATGTTTTCTGCTGCTGAAATAGTATCTTAAAAATATGCTTTTTCCAAGATCAGCAGTTAATGTTCATTTTGTTAGCCTTAAATATTTTCTCTCTTAAGTACAGTTGTTTTAAATAGACCAGGGCTAAGCTGGTTGGCCTTTGTATACTGGGGTGGTTTTAAGAACCAGCCTTAATGTTCCTTCTTTGTTGTTGTTAGAACAGCCATGCCCCTTGCCCTAGCCTACTACTATTTTTGCTGACTGCTTCCAGCATTGTTTAGAGTAGAAAAT
The DNA here is from genome assembly GCA_026261815.1 of Monarcha castaneiventris obscurior. Classification (NCBI taxonomy): domain Eukaryota; kingdom Metazoa; phylum Chordata; class Aves; order Passeriformes; family Monarchidae; genus Monarcha; species Monarcha castaneiventris. The sequence continues at coordinate 15,930,672 of JAMPIT010000434.1, read as the reverse complement.
AGAATGCTTGATTTGTGTACCCTGTAAGAATTTCTTCATTGAAATCTGAAATTTCTATTGTTTCAATGAAGTAATTTTAATTTCCTTCTTCTGCAATGAAAGAAAGGCTTTTCCTGGTTAAGTCTTTCTCCTTCACTATCAGAACTGACTTACAAGTGTGACCTTTCTGGGTGCAAACAGTGGCCATCACTGACTGATGAAATGTGGAGAGTCTTTATCTTTTCATTAATAGTGTGTGTTTCCAGAGCAAAGAATCTGTTTCATATTCATGTTGACGCCATTTTGTTTTTTTAAAAAAAGAAAACCCTACCTTTGTTTGGTTTCTTTTTAAACCAGTTGCAGACCTGCTGGTGGCACTAAGGATCACTTTGATTGTAAAGGTGAAGTTTCAGAATGAGAACAGTCCAGTGGCACAGATAGGAATTGGAATAGCAGTGTCTCTCAGTGCAGTTCAGGCTTGCACAGTTGCCTTTATTGTTTCTGACTAATACTAGTATTTATGTGAAAATTGAAAATTCATTAATTTGTCACTTTTCTTTCAGAGAGGCCAAGAAAAATACGGAGGCATCAACAAACTCTTCAGAAAACAGAAAGACTTGTAGCACACAGGCTCACAATTCATTTGAGGTGGAAAAAAGCCCAGCTAATGATCATCCTCTTCCAGAGCCCAGATTCCCCTATCCATTTACCTCTTGTTTGTCTGAGAAGGAGCAGAAAACATATTTGTATCTGATGACTAAGTTCTCAAAAAAAAGAAACCATTTCCAGGTTACTGCAGCAAGTCAAAGGGAATTTTTCACATATATGGTAAGATACGTACCTATGAACATCACAAAGGGAGTCACACTTGTTTTTTCTTACGAAGAATAAAGGAAAGGGGGAATATTCATTTTCAGTTCAATTTGTCATAATTAGTCATAAATTCATGGTATTATGAAAAGTAGTAAAGGTTTGAAGCGTTCAGGATAATAATATTTTAATTTTTTAAATAGAAGTAGAAAAGTGTATTTGGTTTGGGGTTTTGTGCCTTTTTTGTTTTGTTGGGGGCTTTTTAAGTGATCTGAACAGCTGAAGATAAGTGTAGATCTTTGACAACTGATTAAACAGCCCCCCAACCCCCAAAGAGCCCCTTTTTTTCTGAGGAGGAAGTTAAAAGTTGTCCTTACTGTGATTTTAGCATCTTGTGCTGGCATGTAGCAGTGGTGGGTAGTGTTAGGCTGTGGATACATTTTGATGTGAGCTTTGCCAGCTGTGGGAGCTTTGTTCATTAGCACGGGAGGGCCCCGTGTGCTGCCCTGCCGTGCCCACACAGGAGAGAGGCTGAGCTCATCCCTGCTGTGAGTCTCAGCAGTGTGTTTATACAGGCCAGCTTCGTGCTGGATGGGAGGATCATTTTAGTTGAGTCCTGTGAAATGTAATTAATCAGCAAATTGTTTTGAGCCATTGCATTTGGTTTCCCATGCTTCCTTATTAATGCTAATTTCTTTGTTTTGTGCTGTAACAATGGAAATACCATTTCCAGGCACATCAGTAACTGCTATGCTGTTGTTACTTAGGTTATAATTTCTCATGAAATCTGAACTTGGATATCTTTGTGACTTTGTCATGTAAGCTTCATCAGCCATGTCTTGTAACCTTTCTATTTATAAATCACCGCATCAAAAGAAACTTGCTGAAACTTTCTGGGGATTGTGTTTTGTTGGTTTGGGATTTTTTTTAAGGAAATGGGCCTTGCAAATTTTTTTTTACTTGAGTGAAACTGAACCTTTGCCAAATTGAGCAGCAAGTGGAATCTATTCCATCCCTCATATCATTACCTGTACTGCCTCTCTGGAAATTTTGCTGGTTAGATACTTAGCATAGAGGATTCTGTTTTGTCTTAAGAATAGATTTTTTTTCCTTCCCCCAGCAAATGAAAGAAGTAGTAAACAAAGAAATTGCAGAATTTATGAAATTTGCCCAAAATGCTGCAAAAAACTGTGCCCAAGATTATGACGCTATCTCTGAAGATGCACTACGTTATACTGAGGTAATTACCAATGCCGTGCTTAAGTCCAGCCCTTCTTAAAAACTGTCTTGGAATCATGATTAAGATACATAGAACTGCTCATGGGATGTGATGTTCCCTGACCTTCTGATTTTGTATTGAGGTGAGATGGGGAAGTGGCCATTTCTCTTGTGCTGTGTGGTATGCCTTGGCCCGTGGTTTGTTGGAGCCAAGAAGATGTAATAGAAGGGGAATCACTGTTTACAATACTGCAAAAATACTTATTCATCAAATAAATAAATTACTTCTTTATGTTTGGGAAGGGAGAAGCTGCGTTTTAAGTGTGCATTTCCATTAACAAGTTGCTCCCAGATACACAGTACTGGACAGAATGTTAAGCTTTCCTCCACAGGAAAGCTTAGTAGTGTGTCACAGTAGCACGTTATAAAGTCATTGTAATTAGAGGTTACTCACACTTTAATCATAACCCTCTGCAAGTTCATGCTGTGTTAAATATCCACTTTGATGATTCTGAGATCAAACATGAATGCAACTTCGTGTGTTATTCTTGGGTTTATAGCACATTTTAATGAGCCTAAAATCTGGATTTTTTTCCAAACATTCCCATTTAGTGGGCTAACACAGAGTTTGGGCACATGTGAAGACAAACAGGTTTTTTTTCACCTAAATATTGGGATTGGCTTTGCAATTTTATATCTTGTCATCTGGTCACAAAATGTGTCTCCAGACTTCAGGTCCTATTTATTGTTAATACCCTGACTTAAAAATGAAACAGAGGTCCATATTTTCTTTTAACCAATACTTGCAGAAATAACTCATTCTAGTTACTAAATAAAAACTAAATATCCTAAATACCTAATTCAGGTATCATAAAAAAGTATGTCGAGTTGACATGATAGGAAGTTTCAAGGCAAATGGAATCATCCCATGCCTTTACCTTTGTGACTTCTGCCTAGGCCTAGTGTAAACTGGGTAGTAACACAAAAAAATACTGATTCCTCTGAAAGCCACGATAAATAAACTAAAAGGAAAAGAATTACCTGGTTTAACGCAGTTCAAACTGTACCAAACTGCATGTATTTAATGATTGGCGTGAGCTGTGTGTGTACATTGTCAGCCTTGCATATGAAGGGCTGAGGAGAATCTGGAATATATTGCTGTTCTCGTACCAGTGACTGTAAAAGTATTGAAGATCTGTACTGGTATCTGCAAGTTTTTAAATGTAACTTGCAATTGCAGAAAAAACTTTTCAAAATTAAATTCTTGTGAAAGATAAAAATGCATAAATTATGTTTCTTTTTGTGTTAGGAATTGCTGCGTGCGTGTATTGGACATGTGCAGAAGTACCCAGAGTTTTACACCCTCCAGGAGATCATGAGTATTATGGGAGGGAAGTTTCATACACAGCTGACCTTTAGGCTGGAAAAAAATCTTCTTGCAATGGTAATACCTTATGTACACATAATGGGTTTGTGGGTTTTTTAAAATAAGTAGAATTACATTGGGATTGTGTTATGCAAGAATTAGTATTTTTGCAACTATTATTCAGTTCCTGAGTTAGGGGTTATAATTTAAATTATTAATTAAAACTAAAATTATTTTGGTAGTAAGGCTCTTAACCCTTTTCACCAGATGTTTGCCATAAAAAGATTACATTAATAGTATGTTTTCTTATATCACATAACTTTATGATGCACCTGTGTACATTCCTAATATTTTTCCTCACAAGAAGTGCAGTGTTGGGTGAGCATGATTGCTGTGAAAGCTGTTTTCTGACACTGCTTGATTTCCCCCAGGGTACAGCAAGACATGGTAAAACAGATTTCCCTTCCATGCCTGTTCAGCTGCCCACTGATTATAGCACTGTTACATCTATTATAACCCCAGAAAAAAAGGCTCATGTTATGCATAATGTAAGTAACCTTTTTATTGTCATCTTTAAGGCATGTTTTGTACAGAGTGCAATCTGATTGTTTTTACATGCTGAACAGTTTTTAGATTGCACTGCACCATTAAATAGCTGGTATTTCTGTTTGTGTTCTTCCACTGTGAAAATCAGGGAGTTTTCATGCTGTAGAACTGAGTTTTTTGACTGTTTATTCCAGATAATTTTTTTAATCAGCTATTTTAAGGAGTTTTTTCACATATCAAAACCCAAACTTTCAGCAGAAGCACTGTAATTTCAAAGAGATTTGCTGAAGAAAGGAGCAGAGGTGATGCAGGAGAACGTTACAAGCCTCAAGAGATGTTAGAGCTATAAACAGAGCACTTCTGATGATGTCTCAGGTGGCAGAAGATAGAACATAGCTGGGTTTTTCTTACTTCTCTCATGGTCCTCAGTGCTCCTGGGCTCCCATTATCTTCTTAGTCGTTGATGTTCTTCAACCTCACGAGCATTGCCAGCCTCCTTTCTTCATGTAATGTTTAACAATTCTGTCATTTCAATTCTAAATTTGTATTCTTGGTGGTTTTATATTTGTTTTAAGGTTCTTCATATGTAACTGGTATTGGAACAACTGTGGAGTTTTAACCATACTTCAATATTAGATGTCTCTATTGTGCTGTTACTGAACTCGTAAGAAGATCTGTAATACATAGTTGTGAGTTAATCTGGTTCAGGGATTTTTCTTTGATTCAGTGCACTCTTGTATTTCATGATTATCTAAATTCCTATTCAACCTGGTAATTCAAAGGTATACAAATTAACTGAAAACACAAGTTAAAAATACATATTTTCTCATGCTGCCATGTGAATGCATAAGATGCAGCTGAAAACCTTCAGAGGAGTTTTTTGCTTTTTTTATTTTGAGTCCTGGCACTGTGGTAGTATTTGGACTTTTTGGGGGGGTAAGGGTTGTATATATCCATTTTTGATTGGGTTCAGTGTTTTTCTTGTAAATTTAAATTTTAGTGTATTTCTTTAAAAAATAACTTCTAAAGAAATGACTTCTTTTTTTCTCTTTAGGATATTAGTTCAGATTCAAATGCAGAAAAGCTTGCTTTGAAATACTGTCCTCAAGTTGTTTTAAGTAATCAGTCATTATTTACTTTACTGAATAATCATGGACTAAACTACAGGGAACAGTGGGAAATTCCAGTTTGCGTTAAAATGATCACTGCTGCAGGTATGGTGGGTTTTTGTTATAAAACTGTGGTGGATTTGTCCAAAAAAGCTGGAAAGCTCATCCAGAGTCACTTTTTCTGCCTTGTTGTTGAGATTAGGAACAACTTCTGTGGCTATCACCATAAACATTGAATTCGGACATTCAGCTGTTTTCCACCCAGGGAAGAAAACTAAAACAAACAGTTAAAACTGGTTTTGTTTTTCAAAACTTTTAAATTGTGCTCCTTGGAAAGAAAACAGCTGCATGAAGCTGTTAAAATTATCAAGTGAGCTGATTTCAGTAAATTAAAAAAGCAGAGAAGTTCTGACATGTTGTGAAAAAGCGAAGAGCAAACATTTTCTGGAATTAAAAGGATCTATTTACATCATAGAATAGTAAATAAGGAATGAATGTCCATAAAGATATTTTTTTCAATTGCAACAGAAAGTGTTTTAATGAACTGATGAACTCATCTGACTGCTTTACTTTAGTTGTCAAGCAGTCTTTCAGTAATCTGAATATAGATTTCCTCCCTTACCCTTTTTCTGTTTTTAAACACAGTATGGATTATTCAAGTATTTATAATGTTTGTTGTGTTGGAATGTCCTTGTGTGCTTTTCACACAGATTTCTATAGCAGACTTACAGATAGTAAATAAGCTATCAAATGCCTGCAAAATTTACAAATTTTCACTTTGCTATGTGAAACTAAATTACTTTATCAGTAGAGATAATGCTTGATTCCTTTTGTAGCAGCATCACAGATTTTAAACTTAATTTTTGGATCCAAAATTAACACCTAAAGGGCATTCAGGTTGTGTCAGAAATACACAGTGGTTCTTGAAGGGTTTCTCTGTGCTTTCCTTTTCCACTTCTCCCTGTAACCAACCCCTTGCTTTAATTTACTTTTTTTCCTAAAACAGGGAGACTGTGTCCACCATGTGCCTTGGCTTTCTCTATTGTGATGGGCATGGTATTCCTTTTATTTTGGGGCGATTCATATGTGTGTTAAGGGGTAAACAAAGGAGGAGTGGGGCAGTAGAGCCCAAACAGAGTTATTGATTAGAAGAGAAATAAACTGCAGCCATCACTTGGGCAATGAGACTTAAAAAAAACCAGAATTGACTTTGAAACAAGTATGAAAAAAGATCTTTTTGGAAAACAGGATACATTTGATGATGTGATGCTGTATAGGAAGTGATGAATCCTCAGTTCTTATTTTACAAATCCTCTACTTAGAAGTGCATTTGAAATATGTTCAGCTATTATTGTGGTGTATATTGCTGCTGCAGGATCACAATAATTCACACCGTATCTGGACATACTTTTATCTTCTGTTTTTAATGACTGAGAGGATTGTTTTTCATTTCTTCTGGTGTGAATGTGCAATGGATTTGACTGTAATTTGAAGCTGAAAGATTTATTGTTTAAATTACACAACAGTTGATGCCTTAGGTTTTAACTTTTGTATTTTTCAAATTCTGTGCTGCTTAGAGTGTAACTCTAAGCTGCTTGTAGCCTGTAATTTCTGCTCTCTCGTGCAAGATAGACATAACAAAGCCTCTCCAGGCTTTGCCTTCAAGGACAGCCAGGCTCTTCTAGGCCCAAAATGTGTAAACCAAAGACTCTAAGGGGGGAGCAAGCTGAGGGGAGTTACATCATTGAACTGGGGCTTTAATTGGAGAATTAACCGTGGTATGCAAATGAACCAAACCTATAAAGGTGTGAAGAACTCGTGACCTGTCGTCCATCTTGGGGGTCCATTTTTTATGGAAGCAGCCTCTGGCTCCCCCAGGGTGTACCTTGAAGGCCCTTCAAATAAATACCTATCTTTATTCCCTTACTCTTGTCTAGTCTCTGTTTCTAGGTGGCTGGAGAAGGCATCACAGTCTTTCTTCCTTTCATTTAATACGTACTCTATCTCTTTTCATTCTTGAAAAGGTAGCAAACCAACTAAAGTGGTTTATGTTGATTCACCTCTGCTGAGAAAAGAAATGACAGTAAGAGAGAGGAATCAAATCTTCCATGAAATTCCAATGGATTTCCTAGCAACTAAAACATCCTATGTTTCAATTTCTGATGTATCGATGGACAAACCAGCTGAGGACAACCTCTTTCAGTGGGATGTATGTAGGTTCATCTGTTCTTAAAAACAAACAAAACCAAAAACTTGTGTTAAAATTCCTACGTTGCTTTTTGTGTGATAATAAAGGAAAATTTAGGTTTTCTGTTGGTGGTTTTTCTATTGCTGAGTTACAGACCATGTTAGAAAATGTCTGTCTGGTTCCTTTAAATGCTTCTACGTGGGCATCTCCGCTTTAATGTTTACTTCATTAAAATGTATTTTGATCAGTTTGCTTCAGTGGAGAAAGTTCTGTGAACTTTTTCTCTCTGGAAAGGCCTATCAACTCATAGGACCCAAGATATTCCAAGTTAAACAAGAAAAATTGTTTTTCAATTACTCTTCCCCTTTCCTAACAGTCAGGTATGGATGTAGAACATTTTTTGTGTTTTCAATTTAGCAGTGTCTTATTTCTTGGTTTGTTTAATCGTTTTGGGGGTTTTTAATTTTATTTCTTTCTCATCCCTGTGTTAAGGCGTGTGCTGATACCTACCAGTGCAGGACAGTTCCTCTTCCAGGTGACATAGGGATGGACTTCGATGATGACGTTACGGAACTTGAAACTTTTGGAGCAGCTACCAAGCTGTCAAGAACTTCTAAAATGGAAAGTACTTTTCCTGCAGTTAGTAACACTGCTAAAATTTTATCTCATGGCCTAAAAACAGGAGGGAAAGATTCATCCGCCATAAACAGTGGAGATGAAGAAGAGAAAAACACCCTTTCTGAGCAAGAAGGTTCAGCATGTGCCAGCATGCAGCTTCCATCCTTAGATGGCATTCCATGCTTCAGCCCTCAAGAGAATTCACCTTGTAAAAGCTTTCAGTCAGTGGAGGTAGGACTGAACAAAGCACAACATGTCATGAGCAAGGAAGTGTTGGACAATGAAACAAAATTAAATCCTCTATCTATTGCACTGAGTTCTCAGAAAGAGCCTGATGCTGCACAGAAGAAAGAGATTTGCACTTCTTTATGCAGTAGTGACACAGATGAAGAGCGTTTGGTGATTGATTCAGAATGTAGACCCAGTGCTTGTTGCAAACCAGCTGTGCCAGCCACTGCTTCTTGTACCTCAGCAGAAACGGCCGGATGTCCTTCCCCTACCCAGAGTCCTTCAGCAGGCATCACTGACTGCTCAGACACCATGGATCAGGGGAAAAAAGCCTCCAAGAAACCTCCAAGAAAGTTATCCAAAGAATTGGATCCTGTTGGGCAAATTTTGAAAATGCAAACTGAACTTCTCATGTCCCATTCCCAAAAAGCTCATGAGCCAGTGGTGAGCTGTGATAATTCTAATGCTGTGCCAGCCCAGGTGCCTCAGTCTCCAAAAACATCAGTGACCTCCAGCACAGAAACTGTGCCAGCCCCAGCCTCCAATCCCACCAGCTCCTCTAGAAATACCTGGACTTGGCTTTTCGAGGGAGTGCCAAAGAGTAAGTGTGGTCATTGTGTAAGGAGGGAAATAAAACAGAAAACACTTCATCTGAAGAATGTGGCAGTAGTGCATCTATTACATTTATTTAGAGATGTGACTCAGGTTAACAGTACCTCCTCTGTGTGAGGATTACTGTCTTGCACACAGAAGGGAGCATTTTGGGAGTTGTTTGTCCACAGAGGTGAATGTGAAATACTGTTTTACTGTAGAGAAACAAAAAAAACCCAAGTTTTTTAAGCAAGGAAAAGAAACCAGTAGTAGAATGGGTTATTTGTAGGGAGACTCAAGTATTGGAGTAGTCTGTTCTGCCAAAGTAGTTTCTTGTCAATCAAAAATATAATCATTTTACTTTTTTGTAGAATTAAAATTAATCAAATGATGCAGTTAAAAACTGAAAAAAATTGAAATTTGTGTGTCTTAAGTTTTGAGCAGTCTGGTTCAGTTGCTGTTGCTTAACTCCCAGCACTCTGTCCCTGAAGGCAAAGAGGATTCACTACAAGCCACCTCTCTGAGTTTTCAGGCAGTTAGCTGGGTGTTGAATCTGTGCTACATCTGCACCTTAACCCAGAACTCCAAGTCATCAAGATCCTGGGGACCATGGACTTGGAGGTTTTCCTCACATGCCCAAGTTGCTTCTCAGCTCTGTCCAACTTAAGTTAGAAAGACTTTATTGTGTTAAATGAATATGCAGGAAACCAGACAGGTTGTGTCAGGACAGATACTCTTCTCAAATATTTAATTCCAGCAAATCCATGCTTTTTGGTGGGAAAATGTGTTTGGTATTTCCTGAGTAGATGTGCATTTGATCATGTAGGACCTACTTAATCTGTAGGTTAACACAACTAATTCAATTTTAGTTGAAATTGTGTTACCACTTCCTACATTTTTATTTATTTAACTGAATTTTAATAATCACTTAGACCATGTCAGCCTTCCAGTCTGAAAGGCTGACAGGCATGGTACTTTTTTTCTCTTTGTTAAAGATATAGAATTCAGCTGGTTTATAATGGATTTTTTTTCAGTAGAGGTTGTGAAACCAATATTGCCAGCATGCTGAAAAATGACTGCGTAAGGATAGAAAGCATAATTCTACAATTTGGAAGTTCTATAGCAAGCTGAGAAACCTCTTTGCATGTCTGCATTCATTGTAAATAAAAGTTTTCTCTCCTTTGCACTGAGTGACTGTGGCTTAAAAAGCAGCTTTTGAACTACATTTATACAAGAATGGAGTCTCACATTTGGGGTTCTATTTGTGTGAGAAATCTAATGATGTGGGATTATTTAGAACTATACTCTTTAACAGAGTGAACGTTTCCCAAATGTAATTATTTTTAATTTTTTTATATGTAAGTGAATTTTTTGTGCCTAATGAAGTAGTTTTCACCCCAAAATCATAGGAAACAAAAGACATCCTTCAGTAAAAGAAACAGCCCTAAACAAAACACCCAAACAAAAACCTATTCCAAGGGGAAAAAGCTAATCAGCTTCATGGTAAAGAATGTCCAAGCTTACCATTTTCTGGTTTATTCATTTTCTGTAGGAAAGCTGCCAAGTGAGCTTCAGCTGCTTGAAGAAGACCCTTCAGAGTATCAAGCACCTGAGGAGGGCAATGTTGTGTACAAGCTCTTCAGCTTGGATGATCTGTTGTTACTCGTGCGCTGCAGTGTGCAGAAAGTCAAGTCACTGCCACGGTACCAGAAAAAGAAAAAAGCCCAAAAGGTAAAGATGTTCTTTTCAGCTTTTTTTGGTTTGGGGTACTTTTTTTTTTTTTCTAAACAGTTGTACTCAACTGGTATTTCTGGTATTCCCAGTTCTTGATAGCATTTGTACTCTCAATGAGACAATTGGTACATTTAATTGTGACTCTGCAGTGTGTCTTCTGGAAGTAAATATTTGCTAGAGCAAGACGGGGAAGAATAACTTGTGATTTCTTTAAAGCTACTTGATTAGGAGATAAGGAAGTGTGATTCTCCTTTTTTTATTACAGTAGTATGCCTGGGTAATGATACTCATGTAAAAAAAATGTCATTTTGAACTATTCTTAAAAGTTAATGGAGTAATTAGGGGTTTGGCCCAAGGCTTTGAGAATGTTCATGATCATAAATACTTTTAAGCAGGATTCAGCCTTGCTATCATGCCTAGTTAAGCAGGGAAATAGGAGATAAAATGAACAACAGAGAACACAAAACGAGATTCTATTTGTTCTGCTTGAAAATGCTGTGGCATTTCTTAGCAAATGGTTTATCTCATGGAATTAAGTGGCTTGAATGCAAGCGTAATCGAAACACTCCTTGCTGCATCAGGAGAAGGAAGTTTTGTTCTGTAATTCTCAGTAATTTGTAATGTTTTAAAGAGTCCCCTGAATCATTCAGCAAATTGTGGCATGTCCCTTCTGAGAATCCCAGAATTACAGCAGGCGGGTGTTTATGCTTTGTTGAAACGGAAATAATCATTGTAACTCTGATTACTTACCAAGAGGCTGTGGTTGCAACCTTATTTTGAAGAAATCCCATCTCTTTGCTATTGATTCTCTGCTCATAAATGCCTGGGGATAACTGCTTCGTTATTTAGAAACCGAACACTTGTTTATATTTTTTTTTTTAATTTCTGCTGCAATTTAAACCGTGGGTTGTCAGTGAGAACTGACAGGGCTTGTTAGGGTTAACTCTCTAGTTAGGGTAGCCTCTGATTTCAAATGAGAGTCCAAGCATTAGGTTCTAGTTTCAAGTGAGATTCTGACAGGAGTGATAAATGGCAGAATTCTGCTAACAATAAGCAAATTAGAAATGTTGTGTTTTTTTCTTAAATTGCTGCAGAGGGCAGTAGAGCACAGAAGTGTAAACTTCAAATTAATTTAGTCACATGGAAAAATTACTAAGTTGCAGAATTTTATTATTTGTAAAAGCTTGCCCAGGCCTTTTTTTCCTTTTTTCTTTCCCCTGTCCATTTCACCTTCCTCTATATAAAGTCTCTGTGCTCCAAAGTTTGCACTGTGGATTTCACAGAATGGGAACCTTCAAACAAAATCTCAGAAATATCTTTGTTGCTTCAGCTATGGTAGAGGACTGTGGTTATTATAAACTACAAAATATGGTTAAATTGTGGATGGCTTTGGACAGTGAGTGCTAATTTTTTCTTTTATCTTCTCTTTTTCAGCTGACTCCCATATTCCTGTTGCCAAAACTTGAATACCAAGCCTACTACGGTGTTGAAGTTCTTACAGAAAGTGAGGTGTGCCAGCTGTGGACACAGAGTATGCTGCACTCTGAATGCTTATTTTATGTTGGTAAGTTCATGTGTTGAGTTTTTGCTTAAGACACACATATGTGTGAGTATTTGTAGAATAACAGAAGAGATACATATTTATTAAAGGTATATTCTGTAGGTCCTTTCTTATTTTAACTTCCTGTTTTTGTTTTTCACTTCTATCTTTCATAAGTTCTTTGTCTGAAATTTCTGTTCGGTGGTGAATGAGGATGTTCCGAGTTTGGTTTTAGATAAATAGTATCCATGTCCTTTAGAAAATGCTGTATTCATGTTTGTACAATGACATTTTAACAGTCAGGAAAGTTTTTATGTCTGTTGGGATATATGTTGTGTAGAGAAATTAAAATGATGCATATAAAGAATGTGACCAGATTATTTTAACAACCATTTTAATATATGGAGAGCTTGCTGATACCAATTATCTTGTAATTAGTAAGATTTTAAAAGGGAAAATTTGCAACAAAGTGGTTAGTTGATATTTAGAATATGCTTGGCACATGCTACTGAATGGGGGCAATGCTGTTTGTACAGTGAGTGAGTGTTTTGCAGTGGGGACTGCCTCACTTTCTTGTAGAAACAAATCTGGGTTTTCGGGTTGTTATGGCAGCAGTTGTGGCCTGTGTTGCCTAACCTTTCCACTGAATTACACTTTTGCTGTTGTTGGCTCACATCAGAATGCTATTTTAGAAACGCTAACTTCTCTGTTTTCCAATCTTTACATACAAACTATGCAAGCTACCATAGAATTATAAGGATTATGTGAAATCTTATGTATTTGCCAATTGCATCTTAGTCTGCTCTCATTATTCAGTGGAAATTATGTTTCTAATTTTAAACTTTAAAAGCAATATTTGATGTGGTTTTTCCATTCCATAAAAAAAAATCCTCATGAAGAGCTAATTATGTACAGAGTTCTCTATTTGTAACTGTATCTTAATGTGCAATACAGAAACGTTTCTATTCTTTATTTTTAACAAGCAGACCACTATACTGGGTGTATTCTGAGCATTTATACTGAGGATATATTCAGCATACTGAACTGCACTGCAGTTGAGCTCCCTGTAGGAAATGTTATCAAAGTTTTTATTAACATTTCCAGAGTGGCAGGCAGAGTGAGGAAGTAGTGAACTGTGGAGAGAGGGCTGATGTTGCTAAATAGATAGAGTGAAGGAGTGTCTGTCTAATCTCACATCAGTTACAGGATATTGAAGGTATGGCTTGTGCAGGAGTTTGCAGACAGCTCATCCAGCCAACACCCCTTTTTATGGAGGCTCTTGGGAATGTAGGAGAAAGCAGGCTGGGTGTGCAGGTATTGTTCCAGATAAAGAGCCACAGAGCTCTTCCCTTCCAGCACAGCTTCCCTCAGTGTGTCCCCTGCAGTTACCTGCTGGCTGTGGAACAGGCAGTGCCCTGGGCTGGGTGGCTGCACTGGCCTGGCCTCCAGTACAGCTCTGTTCCTGTGCTTGGGAGAAAGTGTCCTTGGGATTGGGAAGCACTGGTTATTCCAGTCAGGTTTGTTTGTCAGCTCCTGGATACACTCTTTCCAGAAGCAAGCCCTGAGGTGCACAGGAGTTCTCCTTTTGTGGGCTCTGAGGAGGCACAGGATTCTGTGGGTTGTCACTGTCCTGTGCAGTAAATGGGTACTCCCAGCCTGTGGGGCAGATTCTTGATACTGCCATGCAGTTTATCTTAGAGAGGTAGGTAAAAAAAATACGTGTTAGGTAAAAAAAATACGTAAGTACCCATTCTAAGAAAGAGCATCTACCATAGCTTTTAATAGGAAACTGCTACCATATTCTACTTGGGGAGGCTTTCTGCTCTTGATACATTGCAAGGTAGCTGTGAAAATCTGCCTTTCAGTTTGTATTTCAAAGGGAGCTGTGAAAAATGCAGTATTGCAAGTGTCCAGATTTGCTCAGAGGACTTTTTGCAGTAGAGAGCTTTGTCCTGGAACTCTAGGGACAGTTCTCTGAGGGTGATGATATCCCTGTGTTATGGGCAACTTAAAGTGGGGTGAATCTCTCATTTCCTGTCACTAATCTGATACCTGATAGTGAGACTACTGCAACGATCTGTTCAGTGTAAGGAGAAAGGCAGAGAGCTTCTGAGATCATGCTGTAATTTGAATTATTTTTAGTGAAATGCTGTGTTCTGTAGTAAAATAATTTTGAAAATAAAATACACTGTAAGGCCATAGACTTACTGCTCTTTATAAATTTACCCCACAGTGTGAATGTGGAAGTATGGAACAACATAGTTTGAAAACTATGATCTTACTAACACAGTACCTACAAGTTGCATTCTTGCTCAGTTAGGCCTCTAATTTTTAAGTTTTGAGCATGTAGCAGACTTCAGTGTTAAATTGCATTGGTGTTTTTGGCTACTGAAAAAGCTTCATTCACTGTCTCAACCGTCTTCATGTTGCCAAATGAGTGTGGATTAGAAGTTCCTTGGACCTTGGTCTCCCCCCCCCCCCCACCCCCAGCGTTGTTGTGTGTCAGAGGGAGGATCTCAGCTCAGCCGTGACTCAGCAGCACTGCCAGCTCAGGGGCTGAGACAGAGCACAGACGTGTGACCATGGCCTCCTGCAGCAACTGCCAGGGGGAAGATGAAGTTGAATTTTTTATTTAGAATGTTCTCAAAGCACATACTGATGGTTTGCACAAAAGCAGAGATACTATCATCAAACAAACAGCGCTGTCTTCCTCTTGCTAGCAAAGCACTTGGCTTGGTTGTTGGTTTAAGTCGCCTTGCTACTCAGATAGGAAATCCTGCACCTGCAAAGGCAGTAATCTCTGTGACAAGCTTCCCAAATAAGGCACTTGTACTTGATCTAAGCAGTAAATAAAGTTATGATAAGCTTTGCTGATTAATGGGAGCATTTTGCCCTGACCATTATTCACTTATTTGCATTAAGTGCCTAAGCAAAACTTTCTAAAGAATATTTTACCTTCATGTGAATGGAATAATATTGGCCTTTAAATTATTTGAAAAATGGGTTGGAAAAAAGTACTTAGTGTATGGGTAACTTACTACGTGTCAAGTATTTTCAGTCACTTCTCAACTATAAGATACAGTTATATAAATTCGGTGGAAGTAGTTCATAGATATTTTGTAATTATTATTTTTTTTCCCAGTTACGTTGTGAGTTTAAAAGTAGATAAGTCTCTGATTTGAAGAGGGGCTGGTGAGGAATACAGAACTCAAACAGATTTTTTTTTTTAAATTATATTTTTAATAATGACTTCAAGCCTCTTTTCGTAGTCAGCAATGCAGAATATGAAATTTAGCTGCTTAGTCTTGCACAAAGTACTGATATCAAGAAAACTGACAAATGCACAGTGTTTAAAAGAAATCAGTTGTCCTGGTGCATCTTTTTTAATTTGTTAAAGTGAGAGTTATTACTTAGTCTTCTTACACAACACAAACTGTTAGTAATGGATAGCTTGGAACGTGAAATGCTCTGGTTTAGCAGTTTTAACTGTGCAGTTGAAGCATTTACACTTCGTGAGAGAGCAGATTTGTAGTAAGACAGTGAGTTCCACTGAGGAGGCTGTGTTTTATTGTGCTGCCTTTTCCTCATCCTGCTTGTGGGAGCTGAAATAGAATAGATTTCTGGGAAAACCTCAGCATGAGAAAGAACCAGAAGGCAAGGCAGAGTCATCAAATCCACATCCAAGCTGTGCTGGTGATTCGTATTGTCCATCAAGTGAAATGTGGGCTAAACTGTGCTGGGCAGCCTTTATTTTAAAAATTTGTTGAGGAGAGCTTTGAATTGTTGCTTCTGACTGCATCCAAGACAAATAGTCTTTAACACCTTGCCATGATCAAGGCCTGAGCTGTAAATTGTAATTTCCCAGATGAGGAAGGGTGGAAAAAAATCAAGAGACAAAGGTCAGAATCCCCAGAAAGTCATTCAATACATCAGAATAGAAAAGCAAGTATATTAAAATCAGAAGTAAATTTGTTGTAAAAGATCAGCTTTCAGGTTCTGTCCAGTGAGGAAGCAAAGTAATAAGGGTCAAATGAACTTGTGAAGATGCAAACTAACTAATGAGATTAAGGCCATGGCAAAATAAGGTTGTGTATCTCACACATCACCCAAGGTGTAAGGTTTGATGGAGTCAGGCATCTTCTGGTTTAGGAACACAGTCCAGGTACAGATGTCTGTACTTAAAGCAGCTGCACATTTTACTCTCTGTTATGGTGCAACATTGATAAATACTTTTTGCTGTTCTATGCCAAAAGAGCAAAATTTTGTATCCTTTTAAAAAGGCATTAGGTCTGCAAATTAAGCTTTTACATTTGTTTGGTTTTATTTTTAGTGTATTAATTGAATTTCTTTTCTCAGGACATATTGATGCTTTTACATCAAAGCTTATTATGCTAGAAAAGATTTCTCCAGAAACTTTAAGAGAAAAACTTGGATTGATTAAGTGAGTATTTTTAGTACCTTTTTTTAGCAATGAATTTCAAACCCTAACAAGCCTTGCAAGTTACTACTTTTGCTATTTTTTTTCTTTCACAGGCCTGCAAATTCATTAAATATACTTCATCATATTTTGAAGAAGGTGTCTGAGTAAGTGCTCATTTCTTGTTTGTTGTATTTGTTTGCCACATTGCCCAGCTCATCATGTTTCTTCTGTAGAATGCTTGTCTACTCTGATTTTTATTTCGTCATATACATGGAATACTTTACAGGTTCTCTTAGGTCTATCACAGCATAATACAGTACTGTGTAAAATGTGCTTGGCATTACAAGGTCTGCATAAATGATGCAAAAGAATAAGAACTTGACGGTTTTGAACCGGTTTTTCAAGAAAGGAAACTGGACTCTTAGGAGCTGAGTAAACGGTTCACAGGAGTGAGGTGTAATACTAGGTATAGAGGCTGACATGTAGAGTTTGGGCATCAGGGTTTTGTTAGTCTTTTTGCTTAATTTGTAGAAATAACACTGGTCGTGTTTGCTTATGCTCACCTTGATTTATAGCAGCCTGTCTTTCCCTGTACAGCATTGCAGCCTTTCTCCTGCTTCTTTATGTAGCTCCTTCAAGGCTTTCAGACTGCAAGTGTCTTAATTTTTTTGTGAAGCAGGTTTCTTGCACTGAGTGTGAAGCCTCTTCATTCAGATTACAGAGGGGTTTTCCTGCTCTTCATAATTTCTGTAGCTTCATGATTTGTGACTAAAATTTTTGACCTTGGCAGTTGGTTGACCTTATCTTCCTGAAAACCTGTTTAATCCTGTGTGTGTTGCAAGCTCGTCTGTTCTGTGTGTCTGTGTCCACATGGGCATTGTTGTTTGTAAGGTGCTGGTTAAGGAATTACAGTTTGCCCAGCATGGATGGTTTTCAGTGTATACTTACATGTTTAGTTGAATATGATGGCAGTCTGGACATTGTTGATAAATCAGTACATTATGAATACATTATAAACACGTTAATTAGTATGTATTTCTCAATACAGTTTAATGCTTTCTTGTGCACAGTCTTTTGATGAAACAGGGAGTAAGTTCTGCTTTTTCATTAAGAATATATTAACTATCTGATCAAATAAAAAATCCCCAAAAAACAATAAAATAATATTTTTTATTTTGAACTTTCCTCACTTTAGTTTGGAAGAGGGCTCTTATTTATTGACTCACGCTGGAGGAGATTCATCAGTTGCAATTTACAAGAGTTCTCTTGACAAGACCACGAGATCATCTTATAACTTGCACAAAGCTCACTGTGATCTGCCTGCTGTGCCTGCCACGCTCTCAGTCCCATGGGTACCCCTAGATCCCAGCCTCCCTTTGCCCTACCACATAAGTCATGGAAGAGTTCCATGCACCTTTCCCCCTGCACCCCAGGAGGAGAGGAAACAGAAGGTGAGTATCTCACTTGATGGAAAAGCAGATTAGCAGTTCAGGAATAACCTATTTCAGTCCCTTGGGGTATAGCTATGTAGTTCATCTGTCATCTTTGGGGGTTAGAAATTTTTTGGGAATCCATCCTGCTTTGTAATTTATGTTGGTGAGTAAGTGATGCCTGTCATGCTTGGGAAATTTCCCAAAGATCCTGCTCTCAAGTCTATTATTTTTGAGGTAGTATGGCCCTTCAAAAGTAAGAAAATTTTCAAGCATTATTTTTCTTTAGCAGAGACTTACTCATTTGTGTAAAAGCTGTGTGCTAACTGTGCCCAGCACTGTGAGATAGTTTTTAGGCTGAGTTCTATGTTTTAGCCACAGCCTGACTTCATATGAGGGCAGAATTGTTGTGCATCCGTTCCTAATTACCTTGTGCACTTTGGTTGCTGCCAGAAGGAAATGCAGGCACGTAGGCAGGAAAGAGGCAGGATTGGTCACTTCTCAGTGGTGACTGGAAGACCAGCTGTGCCAGTCCAGATGTGGCCTGTGGGTCTGTTTGAAATGACATGAATTGGAAGGCATTTGTCTGAATGTAGTTGTATATGTTTGTGCTCGATGCAGATTGAAGATTATTCATTCTGGTAATTCTAGTTCGGTTTTCTGACTTTTTTTTTTTTTTTAATTCTTTTCCCATATGTGTGTAGATGGCAGGGGTGAAAGGACAGTCGGGCACACCCCACGAGGGAAAGCCAGTAGCTATGGAAACAAAAAGCAAGCCAGCTAAGCCTGTTAGAAATGAAGGTGTGGCTCCAAAGAAGCTGAAGAAGAATTTCTGCAAGGAAAGAAAAGTGAAGAAAAAGTGGAAAGCTAAATTCAACAAAACGCAACTGAAGTAGGAATAAGCCTGGAGAAGAACAAGAGGAAACAATCTGAGGTTTCTTGCAGCTTCAGAGGAGCCAGAACAAGCTGGCAGAGGAAATGGCTCCAATAGCTGAAGCATTCTCTCAACCTTTAACCCTTTTGTTTCTCAGGGTACACATTTCAAGTGAAAATCTCAAATTCAGTCAGTCAAAAAAAAGATGTGGCTGCAGCCACTTGGCTGGTTATGGAGAAAAGAGTATCTTCTGTTGGTCTGGCAATATTTATAGAAAAACTGCATCTTGAAGAGTGAAGCAGTGGCTGACAACAGCCTCTGATACCACGTAACAAGAAAAATAACTTTGCAGTTTTCCCAATTTTTCCAGGTTCACTACACGTTTTTGTTCTCACATATTTTAAAGATATGTTTTACTTTGTGCATTGTCTATAAGGGGAACAACTTGGATTTAATTATTTATCTTTTTTGACATGCAGTGTCTACCAGCTTTTAAATAACTTACAAAAACACATTTTTCTTTTTAGAATGGTGTAACAAATGAAGGACAAAAGCTGTGTTTATGTGAATAGTGAGGGCCATAGATTTGCCCCATAGGAAACTTACAAGTACAGCTAAACAAGTACCGTAATAACAGAAGAGCTGCTTTTTTGCATGTTTAAATTGCAATCACAAAAAAGTAGAGGTCTTAAAGGTGTTCTTCAAGTCTTTTGTTTGGACAGAGGATGTTACCAAGTACACCCATCTGATCAAGCATTCTTCTTCTCACTGGGACTTGATAGGACATGTTTTAATGTCATGAGGGTAAAAATAAATAAAAAATTTGTTTACTGGAGTATACCTGTTAAAAAATCCTGAAGGTAGGGATTTTTTGAAAGTGGGCTTCAATAATGAATGTATATTAAAAACTGTTCTCTGTGAAATATAAAGCGTTTTCTCATGTGGGTTTTTTCCAACTGTTAAGATATATTTATTCAGTTTATTCTTTTTTTGGACCACTGTTTGTTGTATCTGCAGTAATAAGCTATTGACGAGCTGATCTTGTGTTTGCAATTTACAAATAGTTCTGATTTGAAATCCTAAATGCCCTTAGTGACTTCTCATAATAGGAATATTTTAGCTGTGAGTCATTTTTGCTAGATAAGTGACTCTGTCTGGGGGATTCAAGGCAGTTTTCAGTTTGTATATATAAAACTTTTTGCCAGACTTGTATGGAATTTGGTTTCCCAATGCAGTTTCATGTGGCAGAAATGTATTGTCTATTTGTTCATCTCTCTCTATGCCTGTTACTTTACACCGGTTCATTACTAATGAGAGTGTACCAAGTATAGAACTGTAATGGAGCAGCCTGTGCTGCTGCTGCTTAGCATTATTGCACTGTGGGTGCAGCACTTTCCTCTGCTAAGGCTCCTGCAATTCTTTTTGGCCTGGTCAGGCAGGTTGTTCAAGTCTCTCTGAATAGTGGCTCATCTGTCTCCTCCACCTCCCTCTTCCCATTTGGTGTCAACTGCAGACTCAGGGAAAACTGATTCCATTACATTATCCAGCTGACATAAAAATACTGAGCAGTGCTGGACCCTGAGAAGCTCTGTCCATGACCAGCTCAGCTGGTTCAGCTTTGAGCTACAAACCAATTCACCAGAAGTGGAAGAAAGCCTCTGAGAAGGTGTTCCATGGCTGGGCGAGACCACTGCTGGATGTCTGGTTCTCCCCATTCACTGGTGTTTGTTAGGAGATGAAATTATGGCTTTGTATTGAGTTCAGACAGTTTGAAGTTAGTTTGGAGGACATTCTGACCTGGCGTTTGAGGTGACTGGTTGGCATATGTGCAGATCCATGGAACTTTATCAGTTCTTCATGTTAGTGTGAATTGGTTATTGGCTGTGAAATCTGACTTTTCTTTATTTCTGTTAAAATGAGAGTTTTAAACTCCATTTGCACTATGCACTGATGAACTGCTTCCATTCTCATTTGTGACTGGCTAAATCTCTTCACCTTTTCTGTCTGACTGCAAGCAGTCTTAGGAATACAATAGAAGCTGTCTATGTAAAATATATTAGGACAAGATCTGCTGCATTTTTTCTCTTCTAATGTAGCGTAGCAGCTGGAAGCACAGAAAACTGGGACCAAGTGACCAGTCATCCATTCTGGTGCTGGAAGGTGGGAAATGCCAACAGCAAGGGACTCTGCCCACCTCCATGCTGTGAAGTTCAGTAGCAGTTATTGAGCCATTTGAAGAGGTATTTCTTTTGATTCTGATTTGTTTGCCCTGTGTTTTAAATAGCAGCCTGTTTCCAAAAGAATATAAAAGTCAGTTCAGGTGTTCAGTCTTTCAGAATGCTTAGTGCTGACCTGTGTTTAAGCTCGCTTTTAGTTCTACTGGTAGAAATTGCACCGTTTTCAGTCTCTTCACCTGTTGAAGTCTGACTGGATGTGTAACTTTCTCAGATGTTTCTCTGAGAAGTTACATAACTCTAAGCTACTTCTTTCTTAATAAAATATATCCTTTCCTATAAGTGTTGGTACAGTTCTTCCCAGAAGCACTGTCATTGCTTGGTTAAATTCCTCTGTACTAGAAGTATATTCACCTTTCTTTTTTAGTTGCTTTTAAAATATAATTTTCTACAGAGATTCTTAAACTTAGTTTGCAAGTTCACATTCTGTTCCTGTATGTCCAAATCATTGCACTAAAATGTTTTCAAAGATAAATTGCTGTATTATCTATCCCAAATTAAATTTCCTTCTCAATGACAGAGAATACCTTTGGTATGACAGTGACAGTCTACTTAAGCATAAAGCATTTGAATTATGCCCTCCTTAGTGTAGATGGAAGATTGTCACTGGCAAAAAGCTGGTTCAAGCCATTTGGAGCCTTATGAAGGTGTCCTGTAGATAATCTCAAGGCTACTGTTACTTGCAGCTGTGTCTGTAAGGTGAGCTAGTCCCTCTCTTGCTCTAAGACTGAGGAGACATTGTGATGTGCATTGCTGAGGGATTTTTTGTTGTTTTTATGTAGCTACAATATACTGCCAATATTTAGATCATTTGTAGAATAACTTTGTGTAATGATTATTAAATAGTATCAGTCCTAGTGCAGCCTTCAAGGGCGTTTTTTGGTGTTGATACTTTTTTGGTGTTAATACTTCTCCCTTCTGCTGAGCAGTGAGAGAAGAAAGGAAAAGCCTGGAAGCCCCATTATTCCTCAGGACAGCATGGCAGCTTTGCCTGACGTGTAACAGTAGAGGTGACAGAGAAAACAGTCTTGTTATTGTTTGTGATTGGAATATTTAAATAAATATTAGAACAGTGTCACTTTAAACTCAATATTAAAAAGAATAAGGTAGCAATAACTATGTGGGGAAGGGAGGGGCTATTACAGACCCCAGTGACATCTTCTCTGATTCTTGAAATGGAGCAGCCACATCCTTCTGAGTATTCACTGTGTTTTTTACAAGTGTGCATTTCCTATTTTTGATAGCCCTAATGGAGGAAAAGTATTTCTTTGTTTTTCAAATGGTCAGTGTCCTTGTTGAGAGGAGCCACAAGGAAAAGGATACTGATCCTGTTGAACGAAGCTGTATAATCCAATCAGCCACTTTGCTTCCTTCAGCTTGACAGGGTGGTTCTCATTGCAGTGCACAGAGCCAGCTGTTCCAAAAGCTGCATGAATACTTTTTGGTTTCACTGAAACTTACTCAGAGGTACTTTGCTCAACAGTTTTTTCACCTGTGCATGAGATTCCTCCATTGTATGGCAGCATGAGTGGCCAGGAATGTCACCTTACCTGCCTGTGCCTCGAGAACAAGCACGTGTCACAAGCCTCTGGTTTCTCAGGTACTGCCAAGTGAATACAATTTGGGAAGAAAGAAAAGAGCAAGCTCTACTATGGCAGATATCATCAGAATTCTTTGAACAAAGGTAATCTAGAGTTTTAAGGTTGTTGTAGGTTTTAATAAGCCTTGCCGTACTTTTGAGTGTTTCAAGCCTTTTGCATTCAAGGACATGTAACTGAAATTGTATTTTTGAAATTTTACCTTGAAATGAGAGTTATGGACTCCCTGTCCATTCCCCACCACGGCCTTGTCTAGACAATCCTGAATTCTTCAATAATTTCAGGCTTTTAGGAACTAATGCCTTCAGAGAAACAGCAAACATGAAACTGTGATACTCTAATGATGCTGATAACGTTATCTAAATGCAGTCAGTCCTTTGCTAGCACTGCACTGTGTGAGCACCATGAGAATAGCTAATTTGTATGTTTAGGTAGAAAGGGAGCTCATGAACTCCTCCTCAAAACAGTATCGAAGATGATACAGTGATGCCAAATGAAGACTCTTTCCTGTCTATTCAATATGTACTAAAGGTGTTCTGGGGAGGTCACAGGGTTAAAATACTCATCCTCTGCACAAACACAGAAAGTTTGGGCATTTCCTTACAAAGGCTTCCTGTGATCTCAAAATGGCCTTCCAGAGTTTATACATAGGTTCATATACAAGTACCTTTAGGTGATCAGATGTGAAAAAAAGAAAGGTATTGACCATTCTAGTGCTTTTTCAGACCTGAAACTGAAAGGGAACATGTCAAATTCTGCACCTCTGGGCACAGAATCAGTTGCTGGCAGCAGATACTCCAGTTGGAATTTACCTTCATGTTTCTAGATTAATTCCCTGACATGAGGCTGCATCTGTGTACCTGAGAGTTCAACTGTTTTCCCAAACAGATCCAACAGAAAGTCTTGCTGTGACTGTTACTCTTTCCTCCCCTGAGGTTTGCTGCTACCACAGCTGCTGCTGGAGTGCATTTTGCTGTGATGTGAAAGGAATGATGCAGCATAGCCTTTCTTACTGAAGTTCTCTTGCTCTTCCCATGTCAGTTCTTCTGATATACCTTAGCATAGAAAGGAAATAATAAGGATTTTCTGAAAATAAGTTTAGAAATACTCATGTTAAGAATTAGTTTAGTCAAATTCACACTGAAATCAATGCTTCTGGTGTATTTTTCAGAAACTGTTTTAAAGCATCTATAAATAAAATGAGAATATTTGTTTAGAATTTCATCTCTGAAAACAAAATTTGGAATAATGATGCAACCTTGACAAGGCTGAAAACTCAAGTTTGTTCATTATTTTTAACACTTGTTTATCCCATAGTTGAGTGAACAGCATGAGTGCCACCCCGTGCCAGGTCTGCTGCAATTGATTCAAAAGCTCTACTTCCAAAAGTTCCACCTACCAAATCTTTGCACAAACAATTCAAAATAAAAAACCAGGAGGAATGCAAAAAAAATTCCTGCTGAAATAAGTCACCCATCAGTCTGTCTAGTGTTGGGCTATGCTGCCAGGCAGACAGAGCACTTCAACAAATATTTTAATGATTGGAGTAAATTTGAGCTTTAAAAAGAGGGAAGGAAAAAGCTGTCAGAAGCCCATGGCTGAGCAGGTCTTGTAGTTAAAAGCTACCTCAGCAGTCAAAACCTGTTTATTTCAGAACCATGCAGTTAACTGCAGTTCTGTTCCCTTGACTGACAGGAGGACAGTAACCTTGTGCAGCTCCCTGGATATTCTTTGTTTATAGCAGAAGTAATGAAATAAAAAGGAGGTATAGTTCCTGCAAAGCTGCACATGCTACTTCCAACAGCTTTTGTAGCCGTTTGTAAATTAACAAGTACTCGCATCACAGTTGAAATTCTTTGGCTTGTTTGCAAGTAACCTAAGCAGAATGCACAGTGAGATTGATTAGTGACTTGTTTAGTGCAAAAGCAGCACATGGAGTTAAACCTGGAGAGAATTTTGTACTGGCATTGTTGCTGTCTCTGGAGAGAAAGCATCTTGTGGGTCAGCAGACCTGGTTGTTTGGTTGGTTGTTTTAATAACAAGCAGAAAATTTGTGTGGGGGGGGGGGGTACATGAATAAATAAGTTTGTTCCCTGTCCTCTTCAGGGAAGATAATTCACACGACATCCTAGTTGTCAAAAAAATAGAGTCTTCCATTTAAAGGTTTTCTACCAGCCCAGACAAACTGAGAAGGTAAAAGTACTGTTCACATTTCTTTGGCCTCGAGAATGTCTGGCTCCGTGCTCCTCTGTGGGTGTGTGTGTGGGTGTGCATGTTTCAGGTTATGGCTTAAATTTGGGCTTCTAACTTTCTATACTGGCAAAACCTTCCCAAAGGCTTTCTTTGGTCCAGCCTCTCGCCACAGGAAGGATGATGGCTGGCTGGCTCTCCATGTCTGTCCTTGTTGCTCAGCCAGCTGGGCTCTTCGCTCTGCTGTTTTGAACTCAGTTATTCTATACACACTGATGGCTGCTCATTCTTGTATTAATGACTTCCTGGAGGGTAGAAGCGTTGTAAAAATAAACCTTGGTGTTGAGAAGTTGTTTGAAAATGATCTGTAGTTGTGTTGGCACTGCAGCCCTTTGTTCGGTCTCCTCTGTCTGCCTGGTGTGAGCACTGGCTACTGGTGTGCAGGACACAGCACTGAAAGTTACCCAGCTCCAGTAGAAGTGTTTAGTGAAGGCTTATCTGAAATCAAACATGAAAATGTTAAGTATTATGTGTACTCCTTCATGCTAAAACAATAGGCTTTTAATATATTTTTTTCTTACTCATTAGAGGAAGAGAGCTCTGGTTTTAGAATTCAGACCTGTGCTTCTGACCTGGAAAAGCAAGTCTTAGCCTGCCTGGTAGAAACAAATCTCTTGGTAGCAGCCACTCAATCAACAGCTATTTGAAGTCAGCTTTCTTCGCCTTAAATTCTCTAAAGCTGTAAGATGCCACTTGATAGAGCAACAAAAACATCAGTCTTATGCAATTAAGAGTCTATGACATTCCTTTGTCATGTAAGGCATCATTCATTCAGCTGATCCTAATACAGGTAATGAAGTTCAGATCATGTAAGAACTTTCACAAAATCCTGCGTCTTACGTTCTGCACTAAAACATGGTTGGAATGTTTTAAAACAAGCCACAAAAAAATTCCTTTTCAGCTATTTCACAGAATCGTTCATTTTAATTGAAAATTTCCAGCTGTGTTCGAGATTGCTGTAGAAATTGTGTGTTGACTTCTCTCAGTGAACTTCTCAGTGTAAGTGATTTTAAAATTCATTTTCCTGGGTCATTTTAGAGGTGGCATGATGTTAAACAGGGAGATAATTTTTGCAGCATGTAGTTAACCAGCCTGCAGATTTGCCTTAGGAACCTGTTGTTTAAGCATTTTTAGAGTAAGTTTAGGTAGTGCTTAATTAGATTCCTTGAAACTTTCAGAATTATTCTCCAGGATTCTTAGAGACATATTTAAGGTGTGACAGCCTCCCCAGTACTTTGGCAGAGGCCAGGAGACTAATCCAAACCATGGGACTGTTTGTGTTATGAGTCACTAAAGTGGAAAGAGCACATAATGATGGGAAACAATGAAGCAGAACAGACTTGGTTTTGCATTAAAGCTTTTAACACTATTCCTAGGAAAGAATTCCCTGAGGACTTTTGGCAGCTTCCATCTTTTGTAGTTGTTTCTGTCCTTTGGCAAGACAGGCCAAAAACTCTGCAGTGATTATTCATGCTGGTCTGTTCTGGATGATGTCAGGGGCTCCTATGTGCACTGGTAATACTTTCTACAATGTTTTCCAGTGTGGTGGCTGGCTGGGGAACATCATTTCAGAGCTGGAAGACATGATCGTTTCAAGCACTGTGACATCTAAATGGGTTCAAAATCTCTCCTTAATGTAATATATACTGGTAGCCTGTTTATGCCAGCAGCATTGTGCTGATATTACTGAGAAAGCTGAACTCATCATAGTGGGTTTGGTTTTGAGATTTGATCTTTTTAGCCTGTTAAAGGACCAGTTAAAGGATTAGTTCTTGGACCAAGGACAGCATGATACTTGGATTGAGATGGAATTGCAGCTCTTCAACCCAAAGTAAATGAACTGTGATTGAGAGTATTTGTGATAATCTGAGAACAGAAAGTAAGCTTTAATATCTGACCAGGCTTTACAGTCCTGGTTTTGTCTCAGACTGCATGATCTTTTCATGAGAAGTCAACTGGCTCTCAAGCAGGGCATCAGGAAGTCCCCAGGGGCTGAGGGAATGCACTGAAACGTGGTTACACACATAGTGACTGTTTATTTCTATATCCTGCCACTGTTTCATTCAGTGTAAAGACTCTGGAATTATTCAAGCCTCCAACACCAGTACAAGGGGTTTGGCAAGTGTTTCATTTCTGTGTTTGTGTGTATCCAGGAGACCTCTCCTAGTCACTAGATGATTACTCCCATGAGGCGCACTGAAAAACCAAACTGCTGGTGATTCACAGTTGAGGGTAGAAATGGATTTGAGCTGCAGATACAAGTAATACTCATGAGAAACATATGCCAGAGGAGTTACTTTTCTAGGTTTTGCTGCACTTGTTATCTGATTTGCTGGTTTACATTTGTTCATGATGCATGTTCCTGGCTGGATCTCTGTGTCACTTAAATGTGCAAACCTCTCTGGCTTACTCTAGTTCTCCTGCCAAACAGAAGGAAAGAAGGTGCAGCAGCCTGGATTGAGTCAGGAGGAAAAGCCTACAGCACCTTTGAAGTTGGTGGCCCATGTTACCTGTGTCAGCTAGGTGAGAGTAATAAAGGGGTTTCTTCCTTCTGAGCATCTTGACAGAGCACAGATGATTCCATGTTTGCCTTGATGAGTGAACAGCCAGTGCAATGGATTGCACCACAGTGACCTAAACTTCATGGGCTTTGCCAAGTGATAGAGACTATTTAGGCTGTATGTGTGCCCCAAGACAGCTTTTTGTTATTAGCTTTTGTGAATATCTAAAGGAGTTCCTTTCTGACTGCAACTATAATTTCAGCTAATATTTTGCTTTGTTACTCTCTTGTCTTGATTTGGGATCCAAAGTCACTCAAGCATCTCATTCTTTGTGGAGGCAAACTCCTTGTGCCAATAGGCTTGGAGTGGAAGGATCCACTGAGACTGAAAGATAAAATGTTGAGGATGATGGTGTTATTTAACAGGATAGGGAAAAATATTTGAAAATAAGACTTCAAATTAAGAAAACAGTTGAAAATATGTTAGAGTTCAAGCTAAGGTTATAGTCAGATATGCTTGGAGGTGGCAGAAGAGGGATACTGAACAGCAGGCAATTATTTCACATATGGAGTTGAGAAGTAGCTGAAGGCAAATCCAGTGATCAAACAGTATCAGGATATAAAAGGAAACTTTTAGAAATCACCTTCAAGATGCAGCCAGCTGGTGGAGAGGTAGATGTTTTGCTAGCTATAAAGAGCATTTGCTGCCAGGCTCTTATGTATGAGGCACTTGGAGATAGTGCATGGGAAGTAACTTCAGGGCAGAATGCCTGTCATGTCTTTGTCAGTCACAGTGATTGCTAAAATACACCCTCTAAACAAGGTTACATCACCTGTCTTGTAACATAGACTTTGTATGAAACAGATGAAGACAAACTGGAAACAATTTGATGAATCTAATTTATTTTTGTATCTTGATGAAGTAATTAATGTTGTTTACCATTTTCTTTAGCAGATGCAATGCTTAAACTTTGCTCTGAAGAATTAGCAGTTGAAAGATGGCGCCTGATCAGTCAGAGGGCAACAGTCTGAGATCCCACAGCAAAGCAGAGCAGCGCAAGGCAGGCAGCCCAGGGGGCCAGTGTGTAACCTGGATGATCTGTTCCTAGGCACGCTGCTTATGCCTGCATGCACTCTGTTCCCAGGCTGAACCAGCCAATGCCAGCTACCTTACCTATTATAATGCTTCATCTGTAAAACAAACACACACACAACAAAATACTGGAGATCTGGCCAACACAGAAGATCGTTCCAGAGATTAAGTCTAGCTCTTTAAAAGGGATTATTTCAAGTAAATGAAATTCTGAGTGGAGAATAACATTTGTGCGGGAATGTGCATGGTAGTGTAGGAGCGAGAGTGCACAGAATAGAATTGATCCGAGGGCTTAGCTTGTTAGGTGGAGCACCTAACAAGATGTCTGGTTCTCTGGTATTGTACTAGATAAAAGTTGGCATTGGTATTCTGGTATTTTTCAAAAATGTGGGATTACAATTCTGTAATACAGAGAGTAAACTCCCTCAAGCACCCCTTCCCTGCACCCCCGCCAAAAAAACAACCCAAAACACAACCTGCCCTTCCCCCAAGCAGAACAACCCTTTCAGTGTTTAGAGTTTTACTGATACAGTCTCTCTGTGTGCTAAGCAGGAGTCCTTCCTTCTTCCCTCTGTAGCCACAGACATAATAACTTGCCAAGTTGTTACCCTGGGAACCCAACTAGCACAACTTTTAAGTAATACTTCACTGTCTTTGTAACCTGTAATTACTATGAGAGCTAATAACAAATCTGTGTGTATTTGTATCATGGCAGTTCCCAAATTAGACACAAATAATCAAGTTGCATAAACAACACCCAGAGGTCTGCCCCATCCATATGCTTATCAGAATGGAATTTATATTATCCTCTTGCAACATATTCAGGGAGCAACACTAGATAGAGGCTCAGTCACACCTAGACCAGAAAGTTCTTTCTCCTGATCCCTCCCCTTTCTCTTTTTTTTTTTAATTGAAGCAACAGGTTTAGGTAGGCAATATATATTGACAGAATTGTGGCCTTCATACCAGTGTTAATGCCGTGTTGATTGTTTGTAGACAGCATCCTGAAAGAGGTGAGCAGGACCTGTGTAGATGAAGGAGCAAAACAGAAATGAGAAAAATTAGCTGGAATGACTCCATATGCAAAGATGTTACTGCAAAGATAAAGTTGGGTCAGAGGGGACCTTAAACAGAATATTCAAGTTAAGCACATCAGGCCTCCAGTAATATGATAAGAAGATAATGACAGGAAAAATTATGTTGGTGAGGTGGAAAAAAATGGTATATTGAATTGAAAGAGGGAGAAAAAAAAGATAAAATTAGTATCAATATTAAGCAGTAACAAAAGAATGGTAGAGTTCTCAATGGTAATGTCACTGAGAGGATGGAACAAATGGACCTACAGCATGTCCATAGACTACAGGCTGAAGCTCAATCACAGAGAACAGTCAGGAGGGAAGAATGGGAAGTTGGCACAATTATATTTGTTTTTCCATCCACAGGACTCTGTGCAGCCCCAGCCAAGCCAAGTGTGCTCTTGGATTGCTGTGGTCAGCATGCAGGAAGCCCCAGGTCACAAACAGGGGAATTGCAGCTGAAGGAGTCACTGGTGATTTAAAATATCACCTTCTATGCAGGTATTTTAAGGGAGTGCAGGGAACAAACAATGTGAAAACAAATTGAAAACCTTTCTTGGCACTGCCTTACTAGTTGAAGCATGTTTCTTCCAGTAAATACCTATGAGGCAGACACAAGAGACCCTGGGCTTGAGGGAAGTGCAGTCCTTGTCCCAGCCTTTTATCCAGCCTAAAGCTGACAGTAGTGCTCAGGAGCAGTGGTCACAGACCAGAACCCCTTGGGATACATGCTGTACAAACCCTTCAAGTTCTGGGTAAATCTTCAGAAATAACCTATATGACATAGAGTCTTAAGGTCTCATTTTAAAAAGTGACACAGGCACTTGGCTGCTGTTCTCCCATGAATGAATTCCCTTTCCCTGTTTGGCAGATAACAGAAGGCTTTCCTATTCGCTCAGTCAGCCTTCCTTAAATCACTGGTTTTGCAGACATTTTTCTTAAAGGTGTGAAGAATATATCATATTTCCATGGGCAGGATGAATGGCTTTGGTATTAGGGGTTGGTTGTTCTGCCAAAAGCGTGACTGTGTTTTCTGCTGTTCATACTACTTAAATTCTTCAGCTGGGACAAATGCCTTTGATGTCAGTTGACCTACATATGCAGAGAGCAATTGAGGGAATTTGTAACATGTTTGAATATGTTTGTATCTTCATGACTCTGAATATACTGGGTTTTTTTCCTATTGTCAATCTTTTTTCTTTTGAAATCACTTCAGCAGTCCCTGAAGTTTGTGTAAGTTCAGAGGTTCCTGACTGTTTTGAACTGAGGTCAGTGTGTGATTCTGAGATTGACTAACTGATGATTGAGTTGGATGTTAGAGACTATTTCTGAAGCTGTTGGTTGTAATAATAGCTTGCTTGGTATCAAACTTTTTGCAAACTGTTTATATGAAGATGTAGTTAGCCAAAATTAATGGTGGTTTATGAGCTACTTTGTATTTTAAGAATGATTGAATTGTTAAAAAGGTAACAAATTTCTAAGGAAATGGAAGTAGTAGTGTCATTGAAACAGGCTGCAGTGGAAGACTGAAAGATAAATGGACCTTCAGGTAAGAGAATGATTATGTTCTTCCTCAATTCATTAATATGTGACTCAGTAGATTGTGTACAAAAATCCAACATATATGTTGAAAACACTTTCTTTAGCTGAGGGTGTTGTGGTTATGCTTTTCTGCTTTTGTATTAAGAATGTTTGACAAGAGATGGGGGTTAAAAAACCTGTCCCTGAGGGATTGTGCAGCCATTAGGAGGCAAACTGGCTCTCTGGCTGCATATCCCTATTTCAAGCCCTTAATGAATACTGCAGTACAGAATGGTTGTTACTTCTAGGACTTTTAAGTATTTTCGCTCTGTGAATAACATTTCCAAGTTGCCAGTGATGGTTTTTTTCCTAAGAAACCTGAAAAGCAGGGGGAAATTATCTGTTTAACTGTTTGTGACAGACACTGGTTGAAGTGGAATAGCCAGGAATTAATTTTGAAAGACAGGTTCCTTAATACACAGAGAAATAACCACAGTGGCCTTGCCAAAAAGAAAGCTAATGTGTCAAACTAATGCAATATTGGCACCGACATTTTCTGACAAAACGCTGCTCCGTGATATGCCTTTTCCTGTGGCTCTCCCCTTCATGTCACTTGTTTAACCAGCAAAGGTGTATTAACATTATTTTCACCTTCTGCAATGACCAGTTCATGTGTCCACTCTGTTACCTCCATGTTTGAAGTGAATGTCGTATTTCCTAATATTTCTCCCTTTTTGTACTGCTGATCCTGTTTCATCCTAGCAGTTACAGTGTCTCTCAGCCATGTTCTCGTCTCTTTTGTGTTTACCAGCTTTTGCCACCACTGTTTTTGTGCACCTGGCTAAGCCTAAAACTTTTTTACCCCGTGTCTGCCATCTTTATCTATGCCTACAAAAAATACTTCTAGCAGAGACAAATATCTCTTCGCAGAATCAAATCCACTGTGAGACAACATATTCTTGAAAGATCTATGTAAATCTATTCACCTGCAGGGGATTAAGAAAACCACTCTGATGTTAAAGGAATAACTGCTTGTATTGGGGGTGGGGAGTGCTTGCTGCTTTCTGCAGTATTCAAGGTCGATGACCAGTAAATTGTCCGTGCTATTGAGGTGAAGCAGTAATCTCAAGTGATCCAACGGAAGATCTGGCAATACTTTTTAACTATATTTTGCTTTTGTTACAAGTGTAACACTTGGGATTCTATAATTGAGTTTTCATTACTTGCACTGGGAGAAGCTTTGATTTCCTGTCCCTGTGTTGGGTGTGGTAGGCCTGTTCGGGTTATCAGCATGATTCAGTGAGCCTCAGAGCAGAGCTTGTGTCTCATTCTTCTAGCATTTATTGCTTGTGGCAGAGGCCGTTTAGGCTTCTTCCAGCTCAGATACCCCCTGAACTCTGAGCACTGCTTGCGGGAAGCAGGCTGGGCCCCACCTGCACACTGTCGGGATCGTGGTTTGCCGTGTATGAGCCCAGTTCTTACTCTTGGGCAGGGAGTGCCCGGCTTGCTGGGGCGGGGGCGTTCGGGCCCGGGGCCGGGCACCTGGGTCTCGGGTGCCCCAGCGCTGTCACAGCCGCGCTGCCCTGGGGAACCTAAAGCACGGGCTGCAACAAGCACTTGCTACCCCGGGAGCGCTGGGCCGAGGGCTGGGGGGAGGCGTACGGGGCTGCCTTCGCCGGGGGCACCGCGGGGTCGCATCCGAAATCTGGGCGGCCCCCGGGCAGGTGGAGGAGCGGGGCTGGGGGTGAGGGCTGAGCCCCGACCCTACAGCCCAGGGCGCTGCTCCCGGCGTCCCCGCAACCTCGGAAGACCCGTAGGCGTCCGACGGGGCACGGGTGCAGAGGGAGAGGCTGCTGCTGCCCTACCCTTGCCCACCCCGTCCCCGTCCTCCGCCGGAGTCGGGCGCGGCCGGGTGAGTCAGCGCCGTGCCGGGGGGGCGCCGGGGCGGGAAGGGCCCGCCCGGCCCTACAAAACCCCGCCCGGGCCGCCGCGGGCCCCAGCCGCTGCCAGAGCCGCCCGAGCCGCCGCCGGAGCCGCCCTGCCCGCCCCAGCCAGGTGAGCCCTCGGCGGCAGCGCAGCAGCAGCGGGGGAGGCGGCAGCGCCGCCGGGCCGGGCCGGGCCGGGCTGCGGGCGGGGGTCGCGCTGCGGGAGCCGCTGCTGCGGCGGGAGCGGAGCGGGCGCTGCGCGGGCACCATGAGGAGCGGGGCGGTGGCCGCGGCGGCCGCCGCCCTCCCGCACCCTCGCCCGGCTCCTCTTCCTCCGGCCCTGCCCGCCCGTTACTTTTCCATGCTCGGGTCCACGTTGGGACGGTGGGGCCGTGGGCGAGGCAGCCGTCGGGAAGCTTTGTGCGCCCCGCAGCAACAGTGCGTGTGGTGGCAGCGCTCAGAAAGGAGGAACCGGTCCCAAACTTCGTCAACTTCCCCAGATAGTCACTTCTTCTCGTTGTTAAGGTATACAAACGCTCAGCTGGGTTGACCACGGTTTTGTAAGTTCGCTTCTCGGCGCGGAGGCTTGCAGAGAAGCTGTGCCGCCAGCCAGGCTCGCTGAAGGCGGTGTTCATTCAGCTGGAGCGAGGCTGGAATTGCTCCTATAGACACGGCGGAGCCCAGAGCCCACCGGAGGCAGCTGCTCCTTCGTTTCCCTTCCCTTCTCGCCCAGGGTGCGGCCGCGGCTGCCGGAGCCGCTGCAGATGCAGCCGCTGGCACGGGCAACAGGAAAGTCCCGCAGGGCAGTGCCGGGCGGGCGTCTGCCCTCCCCGGGGATTGCCTTTGCACTCCCCCGCGATGCGCCCCGGAGCCCCGAGCGCCTCCTTGCTCGCACAGCCAGGCTTGGGCGTGGCTCTGCCCCCACCCTGCCCGACCATGAGCAGAATTGCGGAGAGCCTGCTGCTGCCTTTTGGCTTGTGAGTCAGCTCGGACACCACTTCCTCCTCGAGTGAGGAGGGGAGGTAGAAGAGAGTAATGTTGCCAGGTATTTTAGCTGAAAGAGAAGTGAAATGGTTTCAGGATAGTCATGCAGAAGTGAGTTATGCGCTTATACATGGCAGCTTTACTTCTGTTTAACATTAGTTCTTATGTTCATATTCAAATGCTGTGTTTGCACAGACGTGCAGACCCCCGCGTACAGGTCAAGAATGAAAGACTCTTGGAACCTGTGGGCTCTTGAGTGATTTATCCCTGTGTGTGCCTTCTGTTGGTAGAGCTGGTTGTGATAAGCAACCCTAGTGAGTATGGTTTCCGTTGGCTAACATTTGGTGTAGATTGTCTTGATGAACAAAAAAAAACCCCAAACACAACAGGTTTTCCTGCAAAGTCTCAAAAGTGAGAATAATTTGAATTTGAAGAAACTTAAGTCCTTAGTTTTGTATGTGCATAGTATCTTCCTGGAATGGGATTTCCTGGGTTATTAGCAGTGTCTGTGGAAGAGAATGGTTCAATTATGTTTGTGCAAGTGTGGTTTAATGGGTTTTGAAATTCTGTTCTTTAAAGATGATTGGTTTTCTTTTTGCTCCAAATAGTGGCTTTAAATGATGTGCTAAACCGTGTTGGATGATTTGAGGAGATAGGCCCTGGCCTATTTGTACTCCTGTTTAGCACTGTATATAAATGAATTATTTTGAGCCCTTGTTTCATTTACAGCAGATGCTGCAGGTCTTCCTCCCTCTCCCTCATCTCCTCTGTTAACAGGCTTGCCCTAGTTTTTGGACACAGATGTGCTTCAAGGGGAAGAGTTTCCATTCTCTCATTCTGGGGATGCCGTTTCCTTGGCTCAGATGTCTGGGAACACCCTTTGCTCAGATCTCTGCTTAGTATAATAAGTGCTTCTTAAAATGCTAACTCTGCTTATTGAGCAATGCCGTTGTTTGTGCATACCTGAAACTTTTCCATGGAACACAGGGGTTTTTTCCTTAATGTGTGTGAGCTGGCCCTGGGAATCATGATAAGGGGCTGCTTTTAAGCACACATTCTTCCGCTACCAAACAGTTATGGGGATAAGTTGGTGAATAGAGACTGGGCTGGTATAATAACAGACCTGCAAACCAGTGCTTTCTGGGAGGGTTGAGGTCAAAACATGCCATCTCTTTTAGCAGAATAATGTGATTCAGGATTGTGTAATGTGCATTTGGAAATTGGTTGTAGAAACTTGCCTTAAGGTATTGAAGTATTAGTTTACAGCTGGAAGGTAAAACTTGATTCCTTCCCCGTGTAAGGAAGAACAGGCTAGTGCAAGTATTTTCTATTTACATGTTTAAACCTATCCAGAACTTGTCAAAACTACATCAGATAAAATCAGTCCATCCATCAGAGAACAGTGAGAGTCTGTTCTCAAATACGAGTGCTTTACAGAGCAGGGTGTGACAAGAGCTGTGTTTGTTCTCTGGATAAAAAATCTTTCTCTGCAAAGTTTCTTGCAAGAACTCCCATTTTTTTCTTTTGCCAGCTGGCTTTGATGGGCAGTCAGTTGCTATAGCATTGTTGTGTGCTGGTGATATGAACCTGGAGTTCCAGCTCTATGTGAGGGTGTGTTAGTTCTGTTCCTGGACTCTGATCAAGTGTTTTGTTCCAACAAACCTGATTCAGTGTGGATTTTAATCAATTTAGAAACAGTAGTCTTGCAAAAAGCTGTTGAGTGATTTTTTTTTTTTTTTAATGTGAAAGGTTATGCTGCAGTTGCTTTGCTTCAGCTCTCGCTGGTATTTTCTTTGTGACAGGCAAGGCTAAAGGACTTCAGTTGCTCATCTTTGGTAGTGTTTGAAATACTGTTGGAGTACAAAGGTCTCACAGATAGGCTCTTCATTTTATTAAGTGTAAACATTAAGAATTTTATAACTCAGGAATATATCAATCCCCTCTAACCAGCGTGGTTAATAGTGCCAACAGCAAGTAGCAGCTTATTACAACTTCTGCAACCTGTCTTTAAAGGCCTGGGTTGGATTTTTCCTCTGAAAAAAAAATACTCTCAAATATATCAGTGCATGACTGTCATTTTGTTTTCTGTCTTACTTTTCTTCCCCTGAAATCTTATTTTTTGCTTGAAGTAAAGTTGCTTTTGTTATTTAAACCTAGATTGTTTCAGAAGATGGAAGGTTCTCCTTCTGTATTCTAAGTGAGGAAAGGTGAGATAACAGCAGTTACTCTACAAAAATACTGTAATTGTGCTGCTGTGTTTTATTCTTGTAACACTAGCT
Source organism: Monarcha castaneiventris obscurior (assembly GCA_026261815.1). Lineage (NCBI taxonomy): Eukaryota > Metazoa > Chordata > Aves > Passeriformes > Monarchidae > Monarcha > Monarcha castaneiventris. Next base: position 15,894,561 of record JAMPIT010000434.1, on the reverse strand, counting down.
AGTTTTACAGGAACTAAAATTAAGAAATGAACACTTTTTCTAGAATTTTAACCAGATCACCATTATTAAGAAACCATTGCAAACTTCTTTCTGGTTCTCCAAGCCCTTAATTGGTCATTGAGTAGAGAGGAGTTTGGTTTATCTGGGAAATTGGCCTGGGTGGCTGGTACTGAGGAAGCCCCTGTCCTATCAGAAGAGTGGCCGATGGAGGATTAAAACACCTTCTGAAAACCAGTTGAAAGGACATAGCCACGACTGGCTGCTCAATAGCTGGGAGTTGTCCGGGGAGGCAGGGAGCCAAGGACCTGGACTGGGGAACCGGTGACAGTGTGGAAGTGAAGGGTGTGGCACCCAGCTGGAAACAGGGCAATTTTGGTCTCACTCTCACTTATCAATTAGTGGAATGTCCCTGGTTTTGAGGTGCTGCTGCCCTTTCCCCTCTCCTCAAGCCAGCTCTTTTCCTGGTTTGCTAACACTCTCTGCAGCTGAATTGTAGAGGTCCTGGGGAAAAAAGCTTTCATTTTAACAGCAAATAATGTTTGCTGCAGATGCCATCCTGGGTGATGGGATGTGAGTGGCCGTGTCTGTCCTTTCCACAGAGAAATTTGAGAGCAGGGTTTTGGGAATGCATCAAGCCTTTTAAATATTGTCCCTGGCTTACAACCTTTGGAAAAGCTTTCCTTGGTTGAGAGACCCTTTCACTAAAACAGTAACACAGCTCTGGCAAACTCCCTGATCAGAAACAACAGTGTAAAAAAGGTGAAGTATTGTAACACAAGCTTATCACGTCAATGTTCATTTCTGCAACATGTGTCTGAGGGTTGGGGTTTTCCCTATTTTTTTACATATACAAGCAAGGTGTTATCCTGGTCCTGGCCATGGAGCATTGATATTGATTAACTTGCCACAATGGCTCTTATTTTTGGAGCTACCTCTTTAAGATAGTCCTTATTACCTCATTTCTGATAATCATGTTACTAAGTGGTGTTTGTTCTGGGGAGCTAGAACAAAACCACAAGACCCAGCATCCAGGGTTAAAGATTGAACAGGGTTATTATGGCTTTGTAAAATGTCTGCGTGAAAAGAAATAGTTCCACTGCATTTCCTGAGTACTTGAGGAATTGGGCATCTGGTTTAAATGCTACTACTTGTTGCTGTTCTTTGACTTTGAGCTGGACCAAGCTATAATGTTTGTGAATAATTTTCCTGGTACTGAGTTGTCAGCTTAGGCTCTGTTTCTGAAGCAGAGATTCTCCAATTCCTGTGCAAGTATTTAAAATGCATAAGAAATGCATTAAGGAATTTTTATTGTACAGTGGAATGAAGACCTCTTGCTGTTGCATTATTAATGGTGATGTGGCTTGGAAACTCTTAAATCTTTCCTGCTTGGTATTAGCAGAGCCATTGGACTGTGTCACTTGAAGTGCTGCAGTGCTTCAAGACTAGTGTAACACACTGATGTAACTGTAAATGTATTTAAATCAGCTTTGGCTTTTTTTTCTCTCCTTCCAGCATTCTTTCAAGATGTCCACTGTTCATGAAATCTTAAGCAAGCTCACCCTTGAAGGAGATGTAAGTATTATTACCTAAACAAGAAAAGCTGTTTTACTTAAATGTCATTCCTTTTACAGGACTCTGCACCAACAATTGTACTGAGCTGTACAGTTTACGAGATTCCACACATCTCTTAAACTTTTATTGGCTAAAAAACTAATCAGCAGTGATCAGTTTTCATCCACAAACCAGCTGTGAACCATAGAACAGTTACATGATTTAATGAGAGTTCTTCTAACTGGCCAGCAGCACTAGCAGTACCCTCCTGCTGGGCCTTATCAAAGAGATCACAGGGCAAACAATGGCTGGTTTTGCATCTGTGTCCATCTTTCTACCAAAGGAACAAGTCAGTTAAGGATGAGAACAGATGTTGGAAATATGTTTGGGTTTAATGATACTCTCTGAATTTCCTTCTTTTTTTTTTTTTTTTCCACTTAAAACTGGAGAACATTATGAGAACAAAAATATTGGGGATCTAATTCCTGTAATGGTTATCACCAAAACCAAACTCACTCTTGAAAAAAAGTTATTTTCTCATTTTCTGTTTTGTTTTTGATTGTGTATTTCTCACCACATCTGCACTTGGTTTATAGTTTTATTGAAATACCAGAAAGCCACAGTCTTTGTTTGATTTCTTAAGTTGCAGTTAGATGGTATATTACCAGTGTGGTATCAGCATATCATGCCATGAATTTATGGTTCTCTGATTGTCACTGAAGAGGAAGTGAATCCTATCCTTGCATTATTTCACCACACTGCTAATGAAATTGCTACACATAGAAATCTTAGAGCTGGTAGCTCCAGATCTGAGCTCACTACAAGCAAATGTTTTACCAGTTTTTGTTACGTGTTGCGAAGTTATTTATACCAGACAATGTTTGTGGAAGAGCTGTTGCAAAGAACTGGCCAGTGCACTGTAGGTAAGTGGTAAAACTGGTTTTGTAGTGCAAAAGCAGTCAAGTCTTCATCTTTCATGGTTGTGTGTTTCAATGGAGAATTACTTTTGGAATAATACTTAAGCAATCTGTTCTCAAGGGCAGAAATGTTTCTTCCTTGATGCTTGCAAGTGGTTGCAAAAGTCAGATTTGAATACTGTTCCATGGCAGCATTTCCATCAGAAATCCTGCTGCAGAGTGTAAGAAGGATCAGGCAGCTGGTTTGTGCTGTAAGTTGGAAGCCAGAATTACTGAGTAGCTGGCCTGGGTAGCTCTGCAGCATTAGACCAGTTCCTCTAAGCAATGATTCAGCAAATGAACTGATGTTAAACACAGTACTTGGGCTACCCGTTTTTCTCTTAAAAAAATTTTAACCTTGAGGGTTAATGATTGTGGCTGAACCCAGTGCTGTCCTGTGCTCTGCATCAGTGGTACAGCAGCTGATTTGAGTGAAGGTGAAGGACCTGATTGCCTCAGCCTTCCTTCCTTCCTTCTTTCCAGGAGAGGATGGAGTTGAGCTGAGGTTGATCCCAGTTTCTGCATCTCTCCACAAGAGTGCAGAAAGATTCTCAGAATACTCAGGTGTAGAGCCTGTGAAAGGGTCCTGGTTTTTTTAGGTTAAATTAAGCCTCTTCAGCTGTTAGTGATATTTGCTTCAGCTGTTGGTGGTATTTGCTTCTCCCTCATGTTTACCAACAGGACTAAATTTGTCAAGCTCAGAGGACGTAAACCAGTTGGAGGACCTCTGAAACACAGTAAATGCATGGGGAGAAAACCAATTTTTCTGCTTTAGTCTGGCCCAGATAGGTGGTGAAGTTGCCTATTAGCTGGACTTCTACTGCCACATTGTAAAGAGTTTTATGCTGAACTAAATGGAAAGTCAGTTAGAAAGCTCTCGTCTGAAAACATGCAGTCCTAGTACTAGGTACACTTAGTAGTGTACCAGAGTAATTGAATAGCTTGGAATTTAAATGGCTGTTTTTCATAGGCAATCACCCTGATAAGACCTGTCAGGTGTCAGGGAAACTGAGTCTGACTTGATACATGCCTTGGATGGGGGGAAAGAGGAAAAATGGCCACCAAATTGCAAATATGCTCTGTATTTTGTTAGTGTATGGTATCATCTTTACAGTAAAATACTCCATCCAAATTACTCAGAAAATACTTAGGGGTGGGTGGAAGGAGAGGTACCCAACTCTGCTAAGGTCACCAGGTGACTTGCTTCAGGTGATCCAGAGTGCTGGTTAATGAGCAGTGCCCCAGCATGATGGATGCCTGGTTTAGGAACCTTTCAGGCACACAGATTTCTGTGAGGCTGCTTTGCATGTCTCCATTTACTGTTTCGATTGCCAACTTGATCCGCTAAAAGGACAGCCTCTGTTTTGTGGTGTGGCTCTGGGCCAAACTGGGGCCACTTGGCTGGACTGAGCTGATGCTAAGAGACAAAAGAAAATGATTCAGTTTATTGGTGCTTTTCTGACTTCCCATCTCCATGGCATAAAACAGACACTTTCCAGAAGGCACAGGGGTAGCTGCCAGAGGAATCTCTACAGAACACCGTGACCTCTACAGGGATAGTCAAAATTAGTCAGAAAGCATGGAATTTTTTAGTTAAAAGTTGTCCTCTTAAAAATTTGCAAGTAAAAATATTTTCCAGGGATATTAGGATAGCTTAGTCCTCTTCATGAACCCAGCTTTCTTTTGGAGTTAGAGATGGAAACAAAAGTTTCTGGGGATCTTTTCCAAGAAAGCTTAGTTGTTCATTCACTTAGGAAATGGCTGTGGCAATTTCAGGTGCTAGTAGCTCTCTGCCAGAGGCTTAGGTTTCTAAATTGAACTCAGTAGAGTAGGATTTGTGAATATTGCCCACCTACTTGTATGAAAATCTGTGGTTTAGTTTAACCTTCCCCTGGGAGGTGATAACAAGCTGTTAGCTTAAACTGAAGCAGCTGAGAAGAGTTAAATCTCTGTTCTGGTCACTCACTGTTTGCAGCTATAATCCTCAAGAGAGGGTCCTAATAAACAGCTGATAAAATCTGGTAAATTGGAAAACGGTGCATCTGTTTACTAAGTGAATTTACCTGCAAGTCCTCTTACTCTCAGCAGAGGTAATTTGAAATGTCATTTGGTTTTGCTAAGCCTCATGCTGCTTAAAACAAGGATCTGCAGGCCAAGAGTTTCAAAAGATTGAGTAACTTCTGCTTTTTAGAGCTATAGGTTTAAATAGATTTTTTTTGTGTTATCTTTAAAATCCATGAGATTAGTGCAGAAAACTTTTTCTGACTCGTTGTAAATCTTCAGTTTCCTTCTTTTTTTTTATTTGTAGCCTGTAATCAAAAGTAAAATATTGGCTTCAAATCTAAAACACTGTAGACTTTAACTTTCTTGGAATTAGCTTCCTGTAGTCATTTTCCTTCAGATCTAGCCAGAAAACTCTAGATTGTAGAATACTGAAGTTTAGTGAGTAAACTTAGAAGGTGTTAGGTTTTTGCTGCAATAAATATAAATATATCTATTTGTATATATTCTGTGTTATAATAAGCGTGGCTGTGAATGGATTTCTGGACAATACACGAGGAGAACAGAGTTCAGTGGCTCTTTGTAGAATTCCATTTTCACAGATACCTGATGGTAGTTCTTGCATTTAAACATTGGGCTAAATACCAGGCAACCGAGAGCCACGTGTTTTATTAACTGCAGCAATTACACAATTTAACTCTGAAGTTCTTTTTGTTCTTTTCCTTCCAGCATTCTCTCCCTCCCAGTGCATATGCCACGGTGAAGGCCTACTCAAACTTTGATGCTGACCGAGATGCTGCGGCCCTTGAAACAGCTATCAAGACCAAAGGTGAGCAGCAGGGGTTGGGGCTTCCATTCTATTGTAAGCTAGAAGGCTGGCTTGCAAAAAACAAAACAAAACTGGGTCTCAAGACTGACATCTTGCTATCCTTACTCAAGAATACCTACTTTAGGTAGTGTTGGATTTCTCAGACTGCGCTGATGAAATCCTGACCATTAGATTTAAGTACATGCTTTGAATATGCTTTTAAGTTTGTAGCCATGAGTTATTGAGATTATCACTAAAGTGTCCACTTTTTCTCTCTTGACTCATCAATACTTCAAATTCTACTCTTTTTCTGCCACTTAAGAATGAAGTGTTGGCTCCTTTGGCAGTGATTTAGGACTGGGCTCTGAATCATGGATTTCTACTGGATAGTTGGATTGGACATTTCTTCTTCCTTTCAGCTCTCCAGACAGCTGCATAGGGGTGGTTTGAACTTTTTTCTCTTGGGTTTTAAACTAAATGCTCATGTATCTTGTATAATTTGGGGTCAAAGGAGGTCCTAGAAACTAGTTTCTGGAATGAATTTGCAGTATTTCAGGGGCAGGGCAATGTGAGAGCTTCTCTGAGCCAGGCTCTTAGATGGGCTTTTTCCCTCTGGTATATTGAAAGCATCAGGAGAGCAGGGAGTGTGAACTACAGCTCTGAAATAATGCCTTGGTGGTACTCCCGGGGCTGTGATCCTGTCCTAGTCTTGGGACAGGGAGTGCCACACTTTCCACACTTGCTCAGGCCAGAGGAGCAGCAGCTGGGCGTAGCTGGAACTGGCAAGTCTTTTGCCTTCATGTCAGGAGAGGGAGAAATTTAAAAGCCAAACAATTTCTCATCAGAAAGAAATGCTAAATCTTCCATCAGTGCCAGCAAAGCACATGTTTGACTTGCTATAAAATGTAAAATATATCCCCTCCCTAACCAGCACACAGCTTCCTTTCACAAGATTTCTTAATTTAACTGGTGAAATTCCTTATTAAAGTGGGTTCAGTTCTGATTTTGAATCATTTATGGTTTGGATTTTTTAAAAAAATTCTCTGGTGAGAGAGGTGTATATATATCATCAGGTTTGGCAGCAGATGCTTTGTGTATGTGTAGAGTTTTATCTAGACTACAATTTTTTGCAGCTCTGATTATAGGGTAAATCTAAACGTGTCAAATACACCATCAGATTCTCAGGATGGGTACAAATTTACACATTTGAACTCTCAAGCTGCTAATTATTGCAAATGAAAATTGCAATATCCTAGGCAGTGCAAAAACTTTTCCAGTCAGGAAAGTCAAGCTCATGTTGTCTTTCCACTTTCTCCCAGCAAAGATAAGCAGTGCAGTTAAGATACATGGGAACATTTCATTAGAGAGATAATTTTCAACTCTCTGAGTAAATAATAGGGAACTTACTCATGGACCTGTTTGTAAGATTGAGCTTCTCTCTGCTTAATAGTTTGTTATCCAGGACTTATTTTGGGAAGGTGGCTTTAGAGGGGAAGTCTTTTATGGTTTTGTTACTGGACCTTCCACCCTAAAGAACCCCATGAAGGAAGTATTCTTGTGGAAAATTAAGGAGTAGTGTTATGACCCTTCTTCCAGATACTGTTTCCTTGCACTTAGAATGCTTTGTAACAGGATCTATTCACCTGCTAATTCAGAAAATGTGCTAAAATGTGAGCTCTCTCAAATATATATGGGGTTTTTCCTCGAATGAAAATTCTGACTCATTCAGACAAGAACGAGTTTTTATGAACAGTGATGTAAAGAGCTACCTGCAAGAACAAGTTCTAAAATAATTCTGGGAAATACCTAAGTAGTTTTTGAACTAAAAATATAACACCCGTAATGAACACACTGTCTATATCCACAGCAGCTACCATTTTCCTAGGAAGTATCACCATTTCTCTAGCAATTAGTTTGCATTGTATGTGGAAAGTAGAAATAAACAATGTAAGTTATCACAGAATGGTGAAGAGGAATATGACTTGTTCATTTTAAGACAGTGAGAGAGATAAGCTATAAAAGATACATGCACGCTGGTTGGTGGTTGAAAATTTAAAAAAAACCCAGGCACATAGGAATCATCTGGGGGGTTTTGCTCTCTATAGGATAAAGGACTCCTGGTATCTGAACCCCTGGGCTTTCTTTGTGTTGAAAATCAAGGTCTGTACACACTATAATGGGCCTGCATTTCACACTCACCAAAACAGTATTTCCGATACATTGGAAACTAAAGCAGTGCTATGGAAATGATATCTCATGGAGTCTTATCTCTGGCTATACCTTATATAAACAGTGCCTGAAGCCTCGTGTTTGCCATCAGGGCGGGCCAGTTGGGGAGAGTTACCATATAAATTATAATCCAGCTGTACCTCAGTAATGGAAACTCCCGAAATCAGAGTCATGAATCTCCATTTTAGTGATTGGGTATAAAATGGCTAAAACTTATTTTACTGCCTAAACAACAGCTGTATATCTGGTTTGGGGAAAAGAGCTAGGGCAGAGTGTCTGACTGTTCTGCTCTAAGTAATATCTAAATATTTCAGCATTCATGCAGACTCCTCAGATTAATTCCTGAGAGGTTGCTAAGCCATCTGTTCATCTGTGGGGACCTCTGGAAAATACTGTGATGTGTTTATTTGGGCTTAGATCTACCTGCAAGAAAACATTGTCCAGTCCTTTTCAGGGCTTTGAGTGGAGCTGAATTAAATGCAGGGGGTTTATATATATCCACCAGCCTAGGAAGGGAAACGTGCAAAAATGACTCCAGATCATATAAAAGCAGTTTGTAGTTAGCAACTGTGAACCTAGAGGTTGCATAATGCAAAGAACTTGTTACAGTTCTGGCTTGTTCCTTTTGGTATAAATACCATGGCTATGTTTCATTTTTGTTCTGTTTAGTGTTTCTGCAGCAAATTCATCCAGTGCCTTGGCATGTCCTTTGTAAATGTTGGCTTTTTGCTGCATAGGACAAGAAGCTGTTTAATTTCTTTATAATGCTCTGTTGTGCCCTGTGTATAGGTGAGTTGATGTACACAAACTTAAACAGAAGAAACTGTCTAGTAGGACACTAACAGAGTTTATGTTAGATTTCCTTTTCATTTTTTTTGGAGCAAAGATGACTGCTGAAGTGTCCCTTTTCTGTTTTAGAGTTATTTCCTAGCATTGAGACTTTGTGAGTCTGAAGTACTTGTTAAATAATTTGGCAGACTAGGTTGTGAGTAGTTGTTACTGCAACCTTTTATTGAGGTCTCACGAGATACTTTTTTATTCCATGGCTGGCAGAATTCAGGCACAGGTTTGTTGTAGGAAAGGGCTTAGAACATAGCCCTGGAATAAATTTATTATATCCAGAAACTGGTAAAACAGTGATGACACGTAAACCAGTCAATTCAATCTTAAAGAAGGATCTTCTGTTTATGTAGTATATCCAACATGCCTGTACCTTTTGACAGGGTTTTTAAGATTATGAAATTAAAGTTTTTAGAGGACTTCTCCTGGCTTGCTGCTGAGAGAGGGCAGTGCCTGAAATCCACCAAATTGCATGACTCATATTCCAATTATTAAAACTGTCACTAAAGAAATATCTCATTGCAACACAGTTTGAGTTTGGTGAACCCTTGCTAAGCAAAATAGCAGAGCTGAAATTATGGTCTTGTTTTATCTAAAATTTTCCCTTTGACCCCATTTGTGTTCATTTCCTCATTTTTGCTGATTGAGCTCCAACACTCTGATCTTACTAATGCCACACATTGCCTCTTTGACAAGAGAAGCTGTTATTAAGCAGAATTTTTCTTTCCATTCCCCATTGATAGAAATGCAGGGATAAAATCTGCCTAGCTGGAATAAATTTGGAAATAAACTCTCTTTCATTGCCTTAAAGCTTTCAGAGACTTTAGCAAAGAGCAAAGTGTTTGAGCTGCTGTCCTGCTCTGCCCCACCTCAGCAGCTGTGAGTCAGCATCCTGTGCATGCAGCGGGATTCCCAAGTGTGAATGAAGTGCAAGCACTTACTTTCCACTGCATGCCAGAGCAATGAGTTAACTTCATATTTCCATAGCATATGCATAAGAAACTTGGATGCAGTCAGCCATTCGTGGGCTTCTAATCTACAGCAATTGTGATACAACTTGAAAATGTCATTTGCTTTTTTGAATGCCAAGAGTAGTTTAAATTCAGAATTTATTATAAAGCTTAAGACATTGGCTTGTGCTGTGGGCCTGGAACAGCTGAAAGGCTCAATGTCTGTGTGTGGCCGTTTCTGGACAGGGAGAATTTGCTTTCTTTTATAATGTGGGAACACTTAAAAATGTGCAGGAGTAGATTATGGCTGAAATGTGCAGTCAGTTTTCAACCCAGAGTTTGTAACTTAGACACATGATGCTTTCCAGGGCCTTTTGGCATCATTTGCAGGCCAAGGTTGTGTGAATAAGAGCACTGATGTAGGTCTGCCTCAGCACAAGCTAAGGACACGAGGCTACCAAGTGTTGTATTTCATAATGAAAAATGAGGTGAAGAAAGGGGAAGGATTTTTAGATTTGACTTATAATTGTAGATTCTGTAGCTAGGGGCTAAAAGGTCTTTTGCAAGATTCCTACTTTATATGATTCATGGTTATAATATCTGTTGCAGTTCTTTGTTTCAGGTTACTTTGGGTAATAGGGAAAATAAATGTAGCTGGATTCTGGCAGGGATCTGAGTCCTGCTAGTAGCTGCTGATCCAGTCCTTACTTTCTGGGGTTATCAAGAAATCATCTTTTATGCTGATGTGTGTGCAAGTGTGAAAGAAGCTATTAATAATACTTTTATTAAACAGAGAGAACTGGAGTGAAGCTCTGGGCTTGTTCTGACCTCTAGATTAGAGCCACCTGTTTGCTTCAAAAGCTGACAGTTGCATTGAAGTGCATGGATTTGGAATGATTCCTTAAAACAAAACCTTTACTGATATGCAGTTCACTTACTTAAAAGATAAGCTGGGAGTTTGAGCACCCACATCCCCTAGGCATGCCAGTTACAGTTCAGCATGGATCTTCCAGTGATTTCAAAAAGAAGTAGCATACTGAATTCTTCCAGTGTCAAAAATCCCTTCTGTCTTTTGAGCCTCTGAAACATACTGAATTAAATATACTGGTTTATTTTCCCATTTCTATGTTTGAAGTGATGGATTAAATGGGTTAAATAGAAAATATAACTGCTTTATGAAGAAGCCTTAATTGAAAACATTCCACTAAAACGACAGGAGAGGCTTTAGTAAGTACAAGTTTTAAAGTCTGTGTTCTTGAGAAACTTTCTGCAGAATTCTGGGTGCCTGAACACAAGTGCACAGACACTCAAGTGAAGCACAAGACAGAGTAGCAAAGCGGGTCACAAACTGGACTTTGAGGTGTGTATGAAGATCTGCATCCCGTCAGAAGTCTGGGCTCTAATTGGTGGCACTTCCTCCAGGGCCAGGACAAGACAGACACTAACTAGTGAGAGCTGCTGAGCTCTGCTCCAGGCAGCACATGTGCTGTGTTTGGAGTGCTGGGGAACATCCTCATACAAGGAGAACAGTGACAAGAAAGCTTCTCTGACTCTCCGTCTTGTGTCTTTGTAGGTGTGGATGAGGTCACCATCATCAACATCCTGACAAACCGCAGCAATGAACAGAGGCAGGACATTGCCTTTGCCTATCAGAGAAGAACCAAAAAGGTAGTAAAATATGAAGAAACAGTAATTACTGAATGTTTTTAATGTGGACAATTAGATTTTTCAGGGTTTATCTTTTCACTGAAACGAAAGATGCATTTGCTTTGTCCATGCTGTCAGTTTAGGACTGGCAGAACTTTAAAATGCATTGAATATGCACAACTGGGACTGAAATCTGTTTGAGATGGTGGTTTCCTAGCACCTTCAGAGATCACAGTGGCATCCACAAGATCCCTGGTGAAATGTGCTAAAAATGCTGAGAAGTCACTGTCATGAAGTGCCTCCATTTGAAAGAAAAAATGAGAGATGCTTTATGGGATTGATTTCTTTTTTTTTTTTTCTTTTGGTTGGTTTATTTTGGGGGGGTTGGGGCTGGATTTTTGTTTGTTTTGTTAAGACAACTCAGCATAAGGGAAGTGTTCTGTTTCTGTTCACAGAGTTAGCTTAGCTGAGAAAGGACTGCAGTCAGTTGTGCTACGAGCACTGCAGCTGTGGAATAGTGATGTAGTGAATTGAACTGTAATTAAACACTATCCTGTCAGAAATACCTTAGGTACTGATCTATTGGTGGAGAGAAATCTGTAAAATATATGCAGAATTCTGCAAAATGAGTCTTGCTGTCTGGGAGGCAAGAGCTCTTCTCTTTTGGAGGTTTGAGAATCTTATATTTGAAGTTTCATGCCCATGAAAAAGAGGAAGCTATATAGAGTTCAGATTATGATGAATGTATCTCTTCCAGGTTTGCCAGACCCCAAATGGTAGTCCTCCTGTAGCATCCCAGAATACTCACCTGAAATCAAATGTAAATGTAGAGTTAAATTTTGGAAGTTCACCAGCTTTTATGCATGACTGATAGAGGCAGATGCAGAGGCACAGCCAGGTTGGACACGTGCATGTGTGCACACGTCTGCACCCCACCATCCTGCCCCAGGGACACTGGGACAGTCTGCACCTAAATGGACCCCAGTCATGAAATGTGTCACTTAAAGCTTTGAAATGTGTCACTTAAAGCTTTGGTAAATGTTCTGCATGACCACAGAAATGCACAGTCAAGAAAATCTGCAACTTTTTTCATCTCTCTCTCACTTTTTTTCCTTGCTGCCACCCAAGAACAAACTGAATTTATCAGAAGTTTAACAAGTACCAAAGAATAAAACAGTCGTATAAACAATGGAAATGTGCAGTAGAAACCACTCAGAGAAATAAACATGTGAGGAGGCAAGAGAGGAGGAAGTGGGATATGAAAAGACACGTAGGTATATCTTCTAGGGACAGTGTCTCATGGTTTTCTTTGCCAGCAGCTGTGCAGATTTTGTTGGCAATGTGTTGTGCTGTACTAGGCTGCTTGCTTTGTGTTGCAAGATCTATCAATAGATCATAATTTTTAAATGTCACATAGTCTACCTCTCTTTTCATTCCTTTGGGATGAGTGATGTCTGATGGAAACTCTTGGTTTAGGTTGGAAGGGACCTTAGATGCCCAAGATGGACACCTTCCTCTAGATCAGGCTGGTCAAAGCCCCATCCAGCCTGGCCTTTTAAACACTTCCAGGGATAAGGCAGCCACAACTTCTCTGGGCAACCTGTTCCCTAATATCTATTACAGAGACATGTGCTATCTTTCCTGTGGCAGTTCTGAAGAAACCGTTTTCACACAAATAAAGGCTGGAGCATTGTATCCCAAATGGAGTGGTTGTACTAAAATGTTTCTCAGACTAAAGCAGACAGATACCCCAAACCCCTTTCTCTCCCTTGGTCGAACCATGCAGTAAGTGCATACAGTATTAGCATGAATTAGTGCCCCGGATTAAGTGGGTGACTCTGGAAATTAACTAAATGCCTTGGCTCATTTATCTCTCTGGCACAAACTTCTCTGCAATTCAGCAGAGGTCACTTTCTCTACCCCCTTTTACCCTGCCTCTCCAGCTCACTAATTGTTGGTGAGAAACCAGCAAGTGAAATGCAGCAATTCCCTTCTGAATGCTACAGATTTAACTCCATCTTAGGGAATACATGGATCTATGTGAACCCCAGACTTGATCCCAGGGATTTCAGCTTTGTTACATACACTAAAGGGAAGCTGATAATTAGCATAATTTAAGTTGCATCTGAAACCCATAAGAGGACCTGGGCTCTGACTCTGGTGCAGATTTGCATCCTCTGCAGTGAACATCCCTGACTGTTTCTTTCTCTAGGGTTGACTGGCAATTAACAAGAGAGATTTCGGCTACAATCTTCTGATAGTTGCCTTGAAGACAGACACAATTTTTCAGTGCTCAGGGATGATTTTTTATCTCCTCAGATAGCTGGTTGGGAACTGGGCCTTACAGTGGACTAAGTGTGCAATTTTCCAATGTCTTAGCTATAACGGTGCTGCTGGGAAAACTCTGGGAGTATGGTGGAGAAGCACTGACCACAGGGAGCCAAACTCAGATCTGTCTGTGCTTATTAGCTCCAGCAAAGCATCAGGGCTTCAGGACTGGAGTGAAGCTGTTCAGATGTGTCTGCACTGTGCTTCCCAGCACTTTTTCAGACACTGGTGCATTTCTTCTTATTTTCAGAGGATTAGAAAAAAATTCCTGTGCCCTAATTTCTTTCTCAGGCTTTCACAGCAGGAAAGCTCTTTATGTTTCTGTTTTCTTGTCAGTTGTGTAAGAAACACTGCTACAGGCTTGGAGACTTAAAGCCCTGCAGGTTAAATGCTCTGGAGATCAGAAGTGAGCTTTAATTTCTTTTCTTCCATCGTCCCATCTATTTTACAGGAACTTTCTGCAGCGCTCAAGTCTGCTCTCTCAGGTCATTTGGAGGCAGTGATCTTGGGCTTGCTGAAGACACCAGCACAGTATGATGCCTCTGAGTTGAAAGCTGCCATGAAGGTAAATAAGCTTTGAAATTGAACATCGTTGATTTGATGTCGCTGTCTCAGGATAGAATATGGACTTCATATCCAAGGCCACAGTTTTCAAACTGATTGTTAATTTTTTTAGTGCTAGAGTTTAAATATCCAGCTGCATCCAAAATAAGGGAAATTCTGGAACTCCGTGGTTTCTAAACTCTTAATTAAATCATCTCCTCAAGGAAAAAGTCATTCTTGTCAGCTCAGGAGTAACAGGCAGGCTGCTCTGCCTGGCTGCTTTGCTGACTGCTCTTACAAACAATGCATGGGTTCACAGAATGGGAAACTATGAAAAGAGCAGCTGTTAGCAGGAGTCATCAGATCCTCTGCTGGCATTTATAGGCTAATACAGTAGCTTCCAGTTACTGGGTCACGTCACTGATCTTGAAAGAACATTCTGTACTAGACCTGCCCCTGTGTAGGACATGAGAAAAATGGGGCATCAAAAGCAGTCTTTGGAGAAAGAAATATCTGCTCTGCAGGCCACTGAAACAAGCCTTGAGAGATGCTCGTGCTAGTACATTCACCTTTTTAAGCAAACTAAGGAGTGGGAAACTGTAGTTATAATCATCAGTTACATTCTGGATGTTCTTGTTCAGGTTAGTTTTTTTTAAGAATTAAAGACAAGTACTATGTCTGAAATTTAGAACATGTCAGTAAAACCAATTAGTTAACTTCTCCATATAATTAAGGATGAGTTAATAAACAAAGAAGAAAACAAAACCACCACCTCCACTGCATAAACACACACGCTAACCCCCCCACCAAAAAAACCCCTTAAGTTCCCAAACCCAAAAAACCAACCCACTATGGAGATGGTAACTTCTCAACTGTGGGCCAAATGCCTTGTTTGAGTAATCAGATGCTGCCCTCTCCTGGTCTGAGTACAACCTAACAATAATTTATTGTCAATCAGACTAGTTTGGGGTTTGGAATTAAAGACGAAGCAATTGCATCAGAGTAGCCACAAATGTAGAATATTCTATGCTCTCCATAGGCTGCTCTTCCCAGCTCCCAAGCACCTGGTCTGAAATAACAAAGCACCTCTCAATGCTCTGAATTTGCCTGAGCTTTGGTTTGATAGAGCATTACAAACTATGACTTTGGCATCAGAGTTGAGTAAAGCAAAGTTATCATTGAAGTGTTAATTATTTTTCTGTTATACATTCTTGAAAATATTTCAAAAATATTTAGAAAATTGTATATATTGCTAGCCTTCATTTCTTCCCCAGATGCTTATTAGAGCCATTGTGTGGAAAGCTCTCCTAGTTCTCTTAGCTTTAAGCCATTTTAATAAAATTACTTGAGTTTACTCCTTTTGTTTTGTTTTTGTTTTGTTTTTGGTTTGTCCTACTCTCTTGCCCCTTCAAGGTAGAAACTTCACCCAAAGGGGACTTTGCCAAATAATAGCCTCCATTTTCCACACTTTAAAGACTTCAGCATGAGACGTTTTCCCAGGATGTTACTCCTCTTGAAATCCTGTGGAAGCTATGCCCATTTTTGCCACATGTAAAATGATAATCTGTTACAGATGGACTTAGCAAACAGTATCCTAACAGGAGGATAAGACTGGATTTTCTTCCTGTGCTCCCAGTGGATAAGAAAAAATCACACAGGCCATGCTAAGTTGACCTTATCTAGTTATGCTGGTGAGAAGGCCACCGTTAGACACTCACAGCAGATGTGCATAACATCTACAGGATGTTCCACCAGAAATGTTCCATCTGTTATTTCTCAGGTGCAGTTGGCAAAAAATATCCCTGAACTGTGTTAGAGTGGGGGAGAGGAGATGCCTGTAAGAGGTTTTAAAACCATTGAAGCATTCCTGTTCATTGCTAGCTCCTCTCTGAGTCACGTGTGTGTTGCAGGGGCTGGGAACTGATGAAGATACACTCATTGAAATCATCTGCTCCCGAACAAACCAGGAGCTCAGTGAAATCAACAGAGTCTACCGGGAAAGTAAGTTTACTTTGCAAGTTTTCATGTACTGTGTCTTTCACACTACGTTACTTGGATAAATTCCCCTCAGTGTGGATTTTATTATTAGAAGGCTTACCCAAATCTGCTTTGGTTCTCTGCCATTTTGTACTGGTATTCTGGATATTGGTGTGGTTTATATAGTTTCATCTTGTTGCTTGGAAGCAAACAGATTTAAGGATATTTGCCAGTAATACAAGTTGTGTCTAAATGAAGGTTTTTTAATAAGTTTTCCATGACAGACTGAGCGCAAGGAACTCTTGACTAGCTGGTAGCAATGCTGGGTTTGATGTAGGCAAGCATGGGCTGGTTTTCATTGACCTCCACACGACTTAGATTGTAGATTGTTTATGTGCATAAAACACAGTAATTAGCAGACCTTTTTCTTGTAAAGGACTATTTGTAAGACACCCTTTGAAAAGAACTCTTTGTTTTCTAGTGTACAAGACAGAACTGGAAAAGGACATCATATCAGACACATCTGGTGACTTCCGCAAGCTGATGGTTGCCCTGGCCAAGGTAGGGCTGTTCACAGTTTTCCACTTGCCCTAATGTGCCTGAGTGGTGGCTGCCAGTGAAACGATTGGGTTTCTAATGCACTCTTAAATTTTCCTGTGTTTTCACTGACCTTTGGGGGAAAAAAATACTCAAATGATGAAGGGCATAGTATTTTAACAGAAATGCAGCATTCATAGCATCAGCTGTGCGTGGGGGTGGAGCATACAGTTACTCTTTTAGCAAATTCAGGTTAAAAAAAGAAAAAGAATGGAATATGCACATAGCCAACTGCTTTCTTTCTGTGAAAGTTTTCTAAAATACTGATGTCTTGTTTAAAGGGCAAAAGGTGTGAAGATACCTCTGTGATTGATTACGAGCTGATTGACCAAGATGCCAGGGTAAGTGCTGGTAATGACCATGAAATATCTCCAGTTGGTCAGGCTTTTTTTTTTGATATTGAACATAAAAATACTGTGGGAGTGGAGAGCATTTGTGAAGTAGGTGTGTGTATTCCAGATTGTCCTGCACAGTAATGTTTGCATGGTGTCAATGAATCTGCAATCCTGGTGCCTTCAGTTATCCATTTCCACAGGCTGCTTACCCACTATACAGAAGCTCTCTGGTATTTCTTTTAGACACACGAAGAGAGAGAGCCTTTAACAAAAGGAAACACATCCATTGCAATGAACTTAGTGGCTGCTAATGCTTGTTTGTTACATCTGTGTCTGTCGAGAGCAGTTCTGCTGAGGTAAACAGCTAAATACAGAGTAAGGCTGTAGACAGAGATGAATACAAACTAATTGGTCTTAGTTTCAGATGAAATCCTTAAATGTTGTCCTGGTGACCTGCCCAGCCACGTGTCCTTGTGTTTCTCCCCACAGACACTCTTCCAGTAGTGCTTATTTTTCCAGTAAGCAAAGTGTATACATCTGCAGTAGCTTCTTGTGCAACTCCTAATTTTTGTGATGTTCCTTTTCTCTCTAACCCCAGGACCTTTATGATGCTGGTGTGAAGAGAAAGGGAACTGATGTCCCCAAGTGGATCAACATTATGACTGAAAGAAGTGTTCCCCACCTGCAGAAAGGTACTATTCCAGAAACTGATTTTTTTTTCTTATAGGAGAAAGTTATGATAAAATAGTAACTATTTTGTCCCAGATATGATTGAAATGAGTGACAAAGGCACTCAAAAAACACAGGAGATCTCATAAATCTTAATTACTGTCCAAGGTGTTAATTTTTTTTATCTAGTTATTTCTGCAGATGTGTTGATCTCACATTTTAAGTGTGTACAGCTTTTTTTTACACAAGTGTAACAATGCTCAATTATATGCCACATACACTGAAAACAAAGATGTTGCAAACCTAGAAAACATGGTTGCAGGAGACCTTGAGAAGTCCTTTGGCTTTTCCCTCTGTCCCAGGGTAGCTTAGCTATATCATGTGTTTAAATCCGCCAGTGAAGACTCAAAAGCAGCTCTGATACTGCTGTAAGCAGCACATGGGAAAAGCCATTTGAAGACTTCAGGGTTTAAATCACTATTGTTTCAAAAAATACCAGTACAGGATTAAGATGGGATTTTACCAGATTATGGAGGTGTTCAAGGTAAACAAAAAGGCCACAACATGGGACCTTTAGCTGACAAACTTATGCTTGTATTTAAAATGAAATTCTCAGGACTTGCATAGGTATTTATTAATCAGGTGTCTCTATATTCCTGTGCCTGTGTTCATGCTTTGGGTGGTTGTGAACTTGTGGTTAGTTCTGCCAGTTCTTGGTCTGGTTTTGGTTTCACCTTCTTTCTTTTCTGTGCTAGTGTTTGACAGGTACAAGAGCTACAGCCCATATGATATGCTGGAGAGCATCAAGAAGGAGGTTAAGGGAGATTTGGAGAATGCCTTTCTTAATCTTGGTAAGTTACCCTGAAGTAAAGACTGTCTTTATACAGGATATTTTCAGTGCTCCTGCAATGTGTCACAATAAAGGCGGGGCCCAGATTCACCTTGCAAGATGGAAAATTAGCTGGATGTGCTCGTGTTGTTGGATCCACTGGTGTATTTTAGGATATTGCAGATATTGAGAAGCAGTTTATTTTTGCCCTCTGCAAAATATAAACTTTGCTTTCCAGTTAAAATGAAAATACATGTGTGTTGTAATCTACTGTTAGTACCACTTCTATTTGATAGAGAGGTTTAATGTTTGTTTCCCCAAGCAAACAAAAGAGTTGAAACTGTTTGGTATCCACATAAGCTGGAGAGAAAACTGTGTGTGTGTGAGAGAAGGCACGCAGGCAGTGAGGGGTGATAGGAGCTAATTGAAGAGTAGATTTGACACTGAATTCTCTGAAATAGGGAGGCAGGGTGTAAGGCTGGTACTGTGCTATGAGATGGAGATGACAAGGATGTCACTGTGTTTAAGAGGGAGTTCTTTAAGGGGAAAATCCATTTCAGACTAAGGGTGAACTGAGAGCTGTGTAATGCAAATGGAGTATAAACGGAGCTCAGCCTTGAAAAGGAGGCTTCTCCTGGATTAGCATACAAGGAGTGTTTCCAGAAGAGAGATTGCTTGTAGAAGTGAAGCAATGAATTGGACGGTGTGGAGGAGGGCTAACATTCAGAAATGATACAATTCTGAAATGATGCAATTTCCATGGAAGGAAACACTTTCTCAGAATGTGAGCATTTGTGATTCAATCACAAGCTAAACCAAACAGCTTCTAAGTAGCAAGTCAGGTAAAAATATTTTCTCTGTGGCCCCTTTTTGGAGGAACTTTTCTGAAAACCTTATTTTGACTACTTATCATATCTTTTAAAATGGCTGCAATATTCTGTGTCTTGCTATTCTGTGTATGGGCAGGATATTTAACTATTCTTGTCTCTCTCTTCAGTCCAGTGCATTCAGAACAAGCAGCTGTATTTTGCAGACAGACTGTATGATTCCATGAAGGTAGGAAAGACTGTTTTTATCTTCTACCATTTTTTTTGTTGGCATTGTTTCATCAGATTGGATTCCTTAGGCACTTCTGTTCATATGAAATGTGACTGGCATGTAAATAAATCAACAATTACCTAATATTGTTCAAAAGCATTCTTTAACAGTTATGAGCCTGGATTATCTACTCAGATTCATCTGGTATAGGGAAATGTAGGAAAGGGTCTCATAATAAAGATCTTTATTAGATCAGTTGATTATAATTAGCAAAGTTAGACACATCTTTTGCATGTACCCAAGAGAAGATAGCAGAAAAAGCTGTTTATTGAACGCCAAAATAAGACATTAAATTTACCTCAAAACATTTTGTGAAGAAAAAAAGATGAAAGAGAAACACCTGGTGACAGACATTAGGCAATACCAGGAAGACCTGATGAACCAAAACTGCTGCTTACACTCTAAATTCGTGTCTGCAAGTTGGTTAAACACTGCTAATGAGACAGGTACATTCATGCTCCAATTCCTGGACCATAATAATGACCTTAGTTAGAGGATTTAATTGATTATATCTTTTATTGCTCATCTCGGTTGCCTGTAGTTTGCTGTCTTACCATGAACCTAACAGTGGCTTGTTGTGCATTTCAGCTATTGCAGTTCTAAATGTGTGTCTGCTTGTAGGGCAAGGGAACCCGGGACAAGGTCCTGATCAGGATCATGGTATCCCGCTGTGAGGTTGACATGCTGAAAATTAAGAGTGAATTCAAGAGGAAATATGGAAAATCTCTCTATTATTTCATCCAGGCAAGTTTTTCATCTTTTGTTTTATATCATGGACCTTTGCAGCAGACTTCATTGGATTCATTGTACCACTAGAACTCATGGGAGTTAGAGGCTGCAGTGAGAGTATTATATTATCCATGCACTATGGAAAAACACACCTTTTACTTCACAGTTTACAGTTCCTGGCAGCCACTTCACAATATATGCAAGCTTTGTGCAATCAACTGATGTGTTCTGAAGGGAAATTTTGTTCACCTGTCCCTATCCTCAGATCAAAAGAGAAAAAATTGCTGAATGAAAATAGAGCACCTAAATTGCTGCTCCCTTTCATTGCAGTGCTCAAAGAGAAGGCTCTTTAGCTAGAGTGACTTTTGCCCATTTCTGTGATTGGACAGGAGCTATAGGTACTAGGCTTTGTCTAACTTGGGGCATAGATAAAGAGTTTGTGTGTCTGTTTAAAAACTAGTCTTCTACACACTCTCACAAGAGCATATGCTGCATTGTGTAGCTGAAGCGGAGTCAAAATCTTGGGCCAGAATATTTTCCTGAAGGTGCCAATTGCAGATTATAAGCAAATTTTTAAAATTGTGAACTTGATGTATGATTTTTGCAGCGATCAGTGAGAAGGAGCAGAATCAAGTTGTTCAGGTTTCCTTTGTGTTATTCTTTTTCATACCCAAATTTCTCTCCTTTCTTGGCCTTGCATTTGTATTGCGAGAATGATTAAATAATTTCAGTTCACACATAAGTAAAACGCAGTCAAGACAGTCTCCTCTAGGCTGAGAAGTCTTCAGTGTAAATCATACACCATCCCACAGGTTTAGAATATAATTCACATGGTTCCACATGCTGTGGTTGTTTCCTCATATGTATTTTGTGTTTTTCCTCCCTTGCTTTACAGCAAGACACAAAAGGGGATTACCAGAGGGCACTGCTGAACCTGTGTGGTGGAGAGGACTGAAAATTGTCATGGAAGAAACCCAAGTCCAGAGACATGCGTTTTTTTGCTCTTCATTTTACTGTAATGCTAGAAAACCTGAATTTCCTAGCTAACCTTGACTTGCCCTTTCCCTGCCAGAGCCCTGCTGCAGTTCGCTCCCCTGCGCTGTGTGCCCCTCTCAGCAGCTCTGCTTGGCTCTGCCAAAGGTCCTAACAGTGTATAGCCAGAGAAACTAACCCTCCAGGGAGAAACGGGCTCACATGTGCTTGTGAAAGGCTCTACCTCTCTGTGTGATGTTTCTAATAAAACAGAATAAAAATTATGTTTTACTTTAAGAATACAGGTCTTTCAGACATTAGTTTGAAAACTGTGTGAACAATTGATGTGTATTTAACTTTTGCTGTCTGTTTTATGTGATTTTTTTTCCTCCTGGGGTTCACTACTTGTGGCTGAAACCTTATCTTCTTTCCTCAAGCCCTTCATCTGTTTAATGATTTGATTTCTCAGCAGATCCAAAACCATTCTCTTCACTGGTCGAGGGAGATGATCCTGCCTCTCTGCTTGGCCCAGCTGAGGCCACAGCTGATGTGCTGTGTCCAGTTCTGGGTTCCCCAGTAAGAGAGACATGGAGCTCCTGGAGTGGGTCCAGCAGAGGGCACAAAGATGATAAAGGGAATGGAGCCTGATGAGGAGACATTGGGGAAGCTGGGCCTGTTTAGACTGGGGAAAAGAGGGCTGAGAGAGGTGATTAATGCTTGTAAATATCTCCAATGTGGGTGCCAAAAGGGTGGTGGCAGACTCTTTCAGTGGTGTCCAGCAGCAGGACAAGGAGCAATGGCCATAAACTAAAGCACAAGAAGTTTCACCTCCAGCATGAGGAATAACTTCACACCGAGGGTGGCAGAGCACTGGAACAGCTGCTCAGGGAGGTCATGGAGTCTCCCTCTCTGGAGCCATTCCAAACCCAGCTGGGATGTGTTTTTTGCTAACTGCTCCAGGTGACCCTGCCTGGGCAGAGGGTTTGGACTGGATGATGTCCAGAGGTGCCTTCCAACCCTGTTTTGTGAATATTTTTCCCCAATTAAGTGCCACCGAAACCTGAGCCACACCCATCTCTGCCTGCCTGTGAGGGGCCAACACCTCAATCCCTCTTCCACGTTTAAACACTTAATGTGCCAGTGTGAGAGGGGGAATAGCTTGAGAAGACTGAGAGCAGCCTGTAACAGGAGTGTTTTGTGCAGCAGGGCCGGGCCCGGCCAGTTCGGAGCGGAGCGAGGTGGGCGCTGCTGTTTCTGTGAGGGGCGAGTTCCCGCCTTCCTTCTGTGGCGGGCTCTCGTGTGGGGCCGGGGCGGGCTGAGGGCGCCGGGGCGGGCTGAGGGCACCGCGGGCCATCGCCAGCCAGCACGGTCGGGAGCCGGTAGGATTCGCTGCTCTTGTCTTACTGAGACACTTTCTCCTCCTACAGCATGAAAGTCACACCCGAGTGTGAGGGAAAAGGTGTGAAGAGCAAAATTTTCCCCCAGCTGGGGGTGGGGCGCGTTGCCCTCACGGGTGAAGGCTGAGGGGAGCGGCCATCCCGGTGCTCTCCGGGGCCTGGTGATCACATCCCCGGCACAGATTAGTGCAAGTATCACTGAGTTGTCAGGAGGTAAAATGGTTTCCTCTTTTCGCAGCTGTTGCTCCTTTGGAAATGCAAAACTTGCCCGCAAGTATCAGGTGTTTTCCCTCAGTCATTATCTGTTTTGTAGCCCTGTTTCAAAGGCTGGGGTACTCCTCAGAGAGAATTTTGATCTCCTCAAAGATGTGAGATGCACACAGGAGGCTGTTTCATGCCACTATTAGAAGGGTGAGAGATTATGCTTAAATATCATTGGCTGTATACCACAAAAAATATTTGGTGTGAAAACACTGCAGTTGGCAAAACATTGGGAACTTAAATGCACAAGAGATACAATTTTTCAGGAGCAGCTCCAATTTAATGCTTGATGGAGCAGTGTCATTCACACCTGTTTACAAAATGCCTCTCTGTCTAGATTTGTACATTTAAAAACTATTGCTGAGATAGCAAATCACTCTCTGAACCTAATTAGGTAAGTCATCTCTATAAATGTTGCTTGCTCAAATGTGGCCCTATAAAAGAAATCAAACGGCAAGCATTTTTCCAGTCAGTGGAATGAACAACTAGAATTTGATGGCTGGCATGCTCTGCCTCACTGCCACAGGATATTCAAAATTGCAGGCTGTCTTTCTTCAGGAGCAAAGCCAGGTTAAATAAGCCAGCAGGATTTCAAAGGCCAGGACTATTTTTATTGGTTTTAGACTAGGAAGTAAATTAGTCTCATGTGAGATCTAGAAGATTTTCAGAAATTCAAGTTGTTCGTTGACATTTGTGATTTGTGGGTTTTGTTTTTTTTTTTAATTACTGGCTTACTCTTGTTTCAGATAGGAATAAATTTCTAAGCTCTGGTGGTGATCCTGTTGTTTAGTTGCAGCCTTGTTAATAAGCAAGGTCGGTCCCTTCCATGGTGTATTGTAAAAACCAGGTCTCTGAGACTTTGAAAGATAGGAGTACCTTGAAAAATTATGTTTGACAGTGGTGGAACATTTTACTAGTAAATCCCCTCATGGCAGATTGAATATATGATTAAAAAACAAACAAACAAACTTTCAGTTGCTGATGATGTAATCTAGACCATTACACTATCTAAGGCCTATTTACCTTCAGAAGTAAAAAGAAAAACAAACCTTAAAATTTGCTGTCCCCAATCTTTGTTGTCCCAACAATCTGTGAAGAAATTTTTTTCAGGTCAGATCTTGATTCAGTTTCTTGTGTTTGCTCTTTGGTGTTCCCTTTCCAATAGCACAGGCAACAACTAAAAGTTTTACACTTCATTGGCACCGTTTCTTTAATTATCCCAAATTGCACAGCAAATAGCAGTAAAAGGATTTAATTAGATGTTTTTTACCAGCCCTACTGTTTAACACAGATGCTGGAATATAGAGCTGTACCTTTGGGCCAGTATAACTTATTTGAAAGGTAGTGATGTTTCTAACATGGCAAGGTGGTTTCCTGTCCTATGCATAAGGGAAACTTTACTGTTCCTTTCAGAATTCCCTTCCTCATATTTCAGAGGAATTAATCTAAGTTAGGGTCTAAACAGTCTAATTCAGAGTAAGATAATATCAGTAATGCTTGTACTAAGCTGTGTTCCTTATTTCTGCAATTCCTGCCTTCATTTGCACAGCATCTAAACATCTTATGAAAACAAGTAGTTTATTAGTTCTCTGCATTGTTGAGGAGTCATGCAAGATGTTTTACAAGTAAGAATCAGATGTAGAATGGTTTAATTAAATTAAAGTGTAGTTCATCAAAAACTGAAGCTAACATTTACCTCCTGGTAAAAGAAAAGGTTCCTTGGAAGACGGAAGCTTTAAGTCCTTGCTGTTAAACACCTTTTTAATTAGTATTAAAAAGTCGTCTAATATTTCACTTCTCAAATGGGTAGTGTTTGCTGTCTGAACACTGCTGTGACTGTTTATAGGGCTTATTCCTCAAGTGTAGTTTTTTCCCACTGCAGTGAGGAGTGATGAGCTCTTCAGAGTTGGGGTTTTGGTTCGGGGTGTCTGGCGTGTCCTTCTGTTAGTATCCTGTCCCTTCTAGGAAAGGCAGACGTATTTGGGTATCGTTTGGCAGCAGACATTTCTCTTTGGAAGGTCTTTTGGGGCCCCAGTGGCTGTGAAGCTGCGGCTCGTCCGAGCTCTGCGGGGCCGCTCTGGGTGCACTGGCGGCGGCCGCTCACGAGAGGGAGCTCGGAGAAAGCGCCAAGGTGTTCCCGCAGCCAAACAAAACAACACCGAGAACTGCAATCTGCCTCCCTACATATGAACTCTGCTCTCTCCAAACATTTACATTCCCTGACTCCAAGCCTTCGTGTCAAAAATTCAGTTTTATCTTCCAGTATTTTCTCCTGTATCTAGAAACCTGCTCTCTTTTCTGAAATACTTCACCAATTTTTATAATTGCTCTCTTTAGGCGTAGGCAAACGAAACCATTTCTTAAGTTCTAATCATGTTGTGAATTTCCCAAACGGAGAGGTTTTCTACAAAGAACCTTTCAAAGAGTGGGTTAATAATGACAATAAGTGTAAAGGAATTTTCTTCCTTTTCTTTAACAGGAGGTGGGTTTGATCTTGATATTGTCTGCTGCTTCCTGATTTAAATCAGGTACATTGTTATTTTCTGTAGAAAATGAAATACAACCCCATTCTTTTGCTACAGTCATAATATAGTAATTGCTAGCATTGCACACTCTGCATTTGCACTATCTTTGCTAATAACAAAATATATGTGTTATTAAAGTAGCTTTTTAAAGGAGATATTTCAATTTCTTCACGTGTATTAACCCTCCTTTCCGCTCACTTTGACTGATGTGTTCACAATGGGCAACATTTTAAACATTTTAATACAGAAAGAATTTGTTTGATTATGTGAGGTGGTTGTTTATGTTCAGCTTATGCATTTTTAGGGTCAAGAAAAAAGGATATTCATTAAACATCTTTTGAGCATGGCTTATTTAAGGTCCTGTTTAATGCTGAACACAAAAAAGCCCCGCAAAACCAACCAACACAGTATGTAGCTGTTTAAGAAGGTTGATTGGAACACAGACTATTGCTGTGATTCCTAATTGAATAACTACTAAGGAATGTGGCCAGTACTCTCCTCTGCTAAGTGTCCTTAGCTGGCTGGTTCATACTTACTTATTTTCAGGTAATGGTTTACTTGTAAGGTGAAAATAAAATATAAGGCTTGTGAAGGCTATTTCTAAGTATGCACAGAACTTATCTGAAAATCTGCTTTTATTATTATTATTTTTAAATACTCATAGAATCAATTTTATCACTTCTGTGCAAAAATCAGGATGAATTACCTGATTCAAAATAGTCATCTTAGTAAATGTTGAACTTAAGTACTAAATACTTAAGTATTTTGCAATCATGTTCCACAAAAGAGGTTTATTTAAAGTAGCTTTAATACCATTTAATTTTAAAACAAATGCTGAAGTAGTTTAGATCTGTGAAGCACTAAAAATGGGTAAGTATTCTGGA
Organism: Monarcha castaneiventris obscurior; assembly: GCA_026261815.1. Classification (NCBI taxonomy): domain Eukaryota; kingdom Metazoa; phylum Chordata; class Aves; order Passeriformes; family Monarchidae; genus Monarcha; species Monarcha castaneiventris. The sequence goes on along the minus strand of JAMPIT010000434.1, from coordinate 15,868,435 downwards.
GAAATATTTTTGTTGATATTTTGTAAAAAAATATTAAATTGCTAATAATTTATAGGCTTTCTGTGAATATATAGTAAATTGTATTTTGTTTGTGAGAAGGTATGGCAATTAACTTACTACAAATATATGAACAATGATGTGTTTAAATACATCAGTAAAGCAACAGTTGGCATTGTACAACAAATACATTAATAACAGGGGATTTAAATTCTTTCCCAGTCCAATTTTTTTGTCCACAGGAAAAAAAAAAAAAAAGGTGTTAGAAGGCCTTTATGTGTGTTTTAGGCTTTACTGTGAACTCTCAGTTCTGAATTTTCTTCCTCATTGTAGGAAGGTTTTCCCAGCAAGCAGGAAACAGACTGTGCTCTGTAGTGGTTCTGGACTGTGATTACATTGTAGTGCTATGATTGCAAATGATAAATTACAGGAGGATTATTTCCTGGTCTCTTGGAACTTTGTGTATTGCAAATGCACTCAACATTTCAAGGTTTTAATAACTTGGTTTTAAACACTTTATATTGAAAGGTCTTATTTGGTAAATCAAGGTGAGAACAGGCTGATGTGAGCTATAATTACACCTGAAATACTGGCAGAGTTTGTTTACCCTGGTTTTGGTTTTGTGTGGGTTTTAGATTTTGTTTTACTAGAGGAAGTCTTACTAAAGCAACTGCTTTTTATTTTCTGGTTGCTTTCAGCTCTCACATGCTACATGTTTGCTGTGGGCAGATGGGACAATTTTCTCCTTTTTTCTGTTCCTCTTCCATCTTGGTCTATTTTATTTTACTTTGAGAAAACAGGCTTAGATATCCTGTCGGTTCAAAACCTGCCTGGACGTGAGTTGTATTAGTCTGAGGGTGCCATGGAGAAGAAAATAAAAAATCTAATAAGATGGGACGGGACTTTTTCAGTTATTTCCTCCCTCTACCATTTCTTGCCATAGACAAGGAGACAGGATTGTGGAGAGAAATCAGAAGTGCAAGTTATTTCGGAAATAAACTGCTGTATCTGTAATTGGTGATAATGCCAATGCAGTGTTTTAAAACAAGGAGTTGGAACTGATTAGGAGCCACAAGGCTGAAAATAATGAACTCCAGTAAGGTAACTGATGAACTGGCAAAAAAAATCAGACTCTGTGTTATGAGTGGTGTCCAGACTTAGTAGAACAGAACATAGGAAATAAATTTGCAATCTGCCTTTCTCTCTCTTTTGTTTTAAGCAATTTTGTGGCAGGTAATTTGGATTAGTGGAGGTCATAGCTCAGAAAACACCTTGATGTTGGATGAATAAGATGCAGAGCTGCCTCTCTAGGCTCTGTGTTTAAGAACTGTATTTTAGAAGTACAGGAAGTTGAGTAAGTAGCAGATAATTCACATACAAAGATTGATCTCTTCTGATTAAGTATTAGAAAGAAAAGAAGGGAGTGTGGTGTACATTTATCAAAGGCAACCCCTGAGATGGGAAAGGGGCACTGTGATTCTGGTGTGATGTGTCCACTAAGGGTCCCTCTGAGCTGTCCAAGTGAGTGGGGTGCTCAGCTGGACACTTGAGTCAGCTGTAAATTCAGGTCTGTGTCTTCAGTATAAAGCATTAGACACATTAGACACTCCAATGTCTTGGAAGGTCCAGACCTGTCATTTTTAGCAATGGGAATTAGGTGTCTAAACACCTTTCAGTGTCTGAGTCTCCTGTTGTGTGACTGCCTCCTAAAACCAGGCATTTACCAGGTTCTGTAGTGCTGTAGGCCCTTCAGCCAGGACAGTGCTCCAGTGACCTTGTCCAGAGTTTCTCTTAAACAGGGCAGATACTGGGCTTGCAGACATCCTGGCTTTTTGATCCCAGATTTTCTTTGTGTCTTAGCTTAATCTTTGTCATCACATATTAAGTCATCAGAAAAATCTCATTGTTTTAGAAAAAATCATAACTGAAAGAAGTTGCCACCAATTATAAACAGACATGAATTGGATTGTGAAAATGCTCTTGGTTCAGGCTTAATACAGTAGTTTATGTGTTTTATAAGCATAGCTGTCCTCGCCCCAGCCAGGTTCTAGCTAACAATTGCTACATTTTTCAGGTGTAGGCATGAGTGTATGTTTTGAAACAGTATTACCAATGTATACTGATCTCTGTTTAATTACTCTGGCAGCAATTTGGAGTCACCAACAGAACAAAAAGAAACACTCTGTGGGACAGAATTATCTGATTGCAGTTCCCTTTTTTCTTGTCATCTGTTGTATGACATTGTCTGAGTCATTTAGTTTATCTCAGATTCTCGGTTTTCCTTTTAAATTTGAGATTAATTTCTTCTTTTTAAACTAAAAAAAAAGTATATTTTTAAGTAATTCCTGATACAGAAAATCTATTACAGCAGTTGATGAGCTGTTTTCATTAAGTGTTTTCAGTTCCCAAGTTCAGTTCTTCAGGACTGATTAACATTAATGATTATGTTTCAGCTCAAATGCTGCCTGGGAAATGTGTTTTGAAGCTTTGATCCAATTTTCATAGCCTGTGTATCTGAGTTATTTCCCCAGGTGGACAAGTACTTTCACAGTGGTCCAAGCTGCAGGTCTTGGTCCTACCTTGCACTAGGGCAAGAGGGAATCTGAATACTTGAGACCAGGCAGCCGAGATGAGAATGCAGAGATCAATATACAATGTTTCATGCAATAAAAGGAGCAGCTGGTATATGAGTGAACCTGTTAGACTGAAGTATTTGGGGAAGTCTTGTGTTGTGGTAGGAGAACTGTCATGTCTGTCATTCCAATGCTCTTTGGACAGTCTTCAGTCTTTTGGGGGTCTGCTGTCAGGGGTGGTTCTGGGTGGGGTTTTTTCTGTATCTGTTTTGGAATGACTGCATGCTCTGCTGTTCTCTACCAAATCAATGGACCATAAAATGTGTATCATTTTTCATATCTGTTTTCCAATCTGCCTGGCTTTGGTACACATATAGTCCAGGTAACTGGACCGCTTAGCTTTGAGGGCAGATTAAAGGTGTAGTCTGCTCCCTTCCTGGTCCTTCTGAACTACCTTAATCTCTCTTCTTTTTTCCTTTTTTTTTTTTTTTAATTGACAATTCTTTTAATTTTCTCCTCCTAACTCATGGACTAAAAATGAGAACAAGTCAAGAGAGTCAAGTCTAGAGCCTTGATCTAAAGCTCAGGGAGATCACTTAAGAAGGCTGATACTGATTTTGGTACTTGGGGATGTTCAAAAAGGCAAAGGTAAGGAGGGAATTTTACTTTCTATGGTAAATACTACACCAGCTTATTGGAAAAGAGCTCAGCTTTGTATCAGTGTATAGATTTGCCATTAAATCATTAAGAGGGTCGTTACACTGATTCAAATTCAGTGTCAGATTTTCCAGATGGGCTTTCCCAGTATTAGTGGTGCCAGCATATACAGAGGGAATTGCAGGAAGAGTATCCAGCAAAGTCAGGATAGCTGCTGTTGAAACCTCTGCTTGGCTCAACTAGGAATTTATTGTCATTTAGTGAAAATATTGGTGAGAACGTAACCTTTTGTAATGTATAATGTTTTATTGGCTATAAAAGATAAAATATAGAGTAAAGGGAAGTAAAATAGTATTTTGTTAGGTCAGGAGTTAGATTTATGCTGCTGCTTACTGATGGAATAATCAGTGGGTCATAAAGATCAGACTGCCTGCCTCCTATCTCTTTTGTGTGTGTGTGTGTGTGTTTTCAACAATCTCTTCTTTGTGATAGTTAGGCCCGTGGGAGCTTACCAAAACACCAGGTCCCTTTGGTCCAAGGGTATTAAATTATCTGTTTAGATCAAGCAGAATGTAGTGGATGCTTCTGTTTCAGACATTAAGCAGTTGGGATAGGACTAAATAGACCAGGATGCTTGACATGTGCAAACGGAGCACATGCTCACAAGGGACACTCAGCAGCATTCTGAGCTAATTCAGCACACACAGAGTAGACGTTAAATAAATTGTGCATTACCATTTGGTGGGAAGTAATAAGCAAAGAGATGTCAAAGTCTTCAGCTTAAAAGGAGTAATAGTGTATGTTTCACACTGTTTCACGATGTAGCTGGTGTGCTCTTACTCAAATAGATTAATAGTGGAAACAGCATCTGAAGGCTTCTCTGAAAAATGGCAACACATTGAGATTTTTTCATTAGATTGAAATCCCTATGCTGTGATAAAATTGGCAAGATCTCATGATCAGTGTTAGAGGAAGCAAAGTCTGAGTGGCACCATGAGGGAATTCTCTTTGCTAGAGCAGGGTGCTGTGGCAGAGAAGGAAAGCCTCTTTGTTACACTGAAATTGTCCAGCAGTGATACAGGGAAAGTCATAGTCTGTCAAAATTACAAAGGGCTTTTTTTTCCTTTTTCCCCATAGGTAGCAGACTGAGGTGGGCTTGCAGATGTGAGTTCCTGTAAAAACTTTGTTAATTCCATTAGTGTCCTTTGGAACGGGCTGCTCTGGACACATGATGTTTTGTTGGATTAAGACTTCATTCCCAATTGTCCTGTTAAACCAGCTTTCTCAGAGGGTAGAATTAATCCCAAAGATTTATTCTAAATAACTTAATTTGGCACAGCCTGTAAGAGAATGCTCGTCTCAGTAATGCCTAGTGCAGGTGGTGCTTGGTATCACTGCTATGCATTTTGTTAATTACATGAAGCCTGTGAGAACCGTGGACCTGCTTTTCCTCTTGGAACAAGGGGTTTGGTTTTGCTTCTGATCGCTTTTCCTCTCTTCCTTTTTTCTACTTAGCCCCTTCTTTCTATCCCTCAGTGGGAAAACCAAAAACCCCTCTCTTTTTACCCCTACAAAATGACTGGTGTTGTGAAATTCAAAATATGAAGAAAGAAAACCAGAATATACATGTCATTCTTTCCATATGCATAAAGCAGCGTGTTCTTACATTTCTAGATGTGCAGAAAGAGATTTTTTTATATTCAAGTCTCATACTCCTGCTTACCTGCACTGTAATAATCGCTTCAAGGAAAAGCAGCTGAAATCCTTGCAGTAGAAGGACAATTGTGGTTATGCACCTTTGACTAAATCCTTTCTGCTCTGGAGGAAAATCAGGCTGAGTTCTCAGCTGCTGGTGTGGACAGTGGCACAGAGTGGGGATCACAGACCTGGGCACTGAAATGTGACTTCTTCAGGGCTTTCCTTTAAATCAAGGAATGCCCTGTGTGCACAGCTTACAAGACTGGCAGTATGGCGAAAAGACATGAAGAACAATACTTTACACATTTTTATTCTGGCTTTTATCCCAAGAGATCCCACAGAGCTTCAGTAACTACCATGGAACCTGCCTTTAATGAAGAGGAGTGACAGGCCTCAATTGTTTCAGCACATTTCCATGAGGGTTTTTTTTCCCCTCACAGAGTGGTTCGTTTTTCTGTCTCTGATGGTGAGGGAAGGGGGAGGAGAGCTGCGTTTGGGGAGGTTTATATCTTTGCAACTCTGCTAGTATCCCCGTGAGACGGAAGTAAAGGATTTTTTTTGTCTGTAGCTTCAGGATAGTAGCACACAAGAAGGATGCTCACTGTGGCCGTGCTGTTCTGAAAGGACTTTTTCTCTGCAAAACTTCCTTACTTTTGCAGGGGTGATGTGACCTGCTACTGCTCTTAGAGTGAAGTTCATTTGCTCCTGGTGTAGTGAATTGTCTTTGATAGTTCATGCAGACACACACACTGCTGAAATTCAGTTGTCAGCACAGTGGAATAAAGCACCCTGTGCATGATAGTGGAAGGGGGGAAATTAAGTTCTCTTTATACATGTACTTTGCTGGGGCAGGTGATCTAAATGGCCATCTCTCCCTGTCACTGACTGTCACCTCTCTGTTTGCTTTGAAATAAAATATAAGGAGTCTTCCTAGGCCAGGTCAATTATGGGTTTCCCTGCAGCATCAACTCCTTGACTTGTGGAGCATCTTTACTTTAATATACTTAGAAACTGAACTGGTTAAATGAGAACTTGGATCACAGGTTAAAAAAGAGATCTTAGAACTGGACCAGCCAACTGCTGCTCTGTTTGGCTCTCAACACTTTCAGTTTTTGCTAAGGAGCACAAGATCCTTTTTAGAGCCCAGTTCTACTAATTAAAAATGACACTTTTATTAAATATGTAAAACCACTCAATTGTCAAGTACACACAATGTACAGCAAAGACAGCTGAGCAGGAGTGCCTGGCTGCAGGCAAGGATTTGCAAAGTCTGCAAAAATATCCCGCAAGGGATGGGGACAGTGAGCGTTGCACTACACCGACTCCTGCAGAAGTGCGCCGTACTTTTCATCTTCCTTCATTGTACCTACATGAAAGGATCTTCTGGAGGGGCAGATGTTGGCCTCCCACCAATTCTAAATAATGGATGGTACCATCATTTGTATTCTTCTCTAGTGGAGCCAGTTTATGCACTGTTTTACTGGCTCCTAGAGCCCAAGGAAATAGGGTTTGGAGCCAGCTCTGGTTCCATGGCTCTGGTTTGCCTTGCTCAGGAAGAAGCCGGGGCTGTTTCAGATAGGCCATCTGGCTCTCTTGAATGAGCTTATTAGTAATAGTGGAGGTGGGTCTATTAGCCTGGGACAGGAACTCAGAAACAGATGCTTTGTTTATGTGTAAAATATGGCTTCAAGCCAAAGCGCTAATCATGATTGCCTCTGAAGTGGTTCTAATCATCTGTATGAGACTGCAGCCGCTCTCATGTTGTTTGTACAAGCTGGTAGTTTAGAGGTGTTGTGTACAAGATATTTGTAGTCATAATTTCTCCAAACAGGTTAAGGCAAACATTATGAGAATCAGCATATTAATGTGCTGTGTTTCAAATTAGAATTATAAACACACTTTCCTCATTGGAGGCTTAATCTGCTAGGAAGAAGCCAGATGTTTACTGATGACACCATTATTTAGAAAGACCTATCAAACTAAAACAAATTATTGTTGTTTAACTGGAGGAAAGCCTAGTTTTATGTATCAACTTAGTAAAACAGCTCTGTGCTGAGACTGACTGAAGGAGGTTTTTGCCAAACATGAATCCCAGCAGATGTGCAGGTTCCCCTTCTGGCCTTAGGACAGCAAAACGAGTTGCGCCGATGTTTCTATAGCTTGAGTGAAAAAAGTGAAAACAGGAAATTAATAGTTCTGGCTTATTTTTACCAGAAAATCATCCTTGAGGCTGAGCAAAAAGACTAAACTACTTTCTCAGATTTCTGTTAGCATTAAAAAAAGGGTAAAATAAAGGTAGAAAATTTTGTGGAAAATGGACATTTTAGACATATCCTGTTTAGTTATCTTTTTTTTTTTTCCTGTTTCTTATATGAATGCCTTCCTGAGAAGGGGAAATTATGACTGGGCAATTTGCATGAGTGGTCAAAATCAAGGTTTTAATAATAAATTCTTTCATTTGTTTTGAAATGGTATTTTGTGTTTTAAAAAATGCAATGATTTCAGGCAGGGTGGCTTTATCCATTCTTTCTTTTTACTTTCAAATCTCTGTTTCCACACATGCTTTCCTGACAGGCATTTGAAATCATGGCAATTGTCTAAATCTGTCCCATGATATTCAGTAAATTTTTGCTTCTACTGGTCTCAATAGAGTATATTCCATCTTGTATAGGTTTTGCATCAAAGTGGCTTTGCTTTTTCTTTCATCAGTCTTTCCCATTTTGGCACTGTATGCCAGTCTTGCCTGCAACAACAGATTAAAAAAAATCATATAAGTACATACTCAGAATATTGTGCTTTTACAATAGCATGAAGTTTACCTTATTTTCTAAAGAATCTGATCTTCAAAATATGCATAAAACTTAAGCCAAAACATTCCTATGCCAAACGCAGGTCTTTGCTCTGTACAAGGGAAAAGGAAGATATAGGACAGGGACTGCCTTATGATCCTAGTCCTCTAAATATAAGATGGAATATTCAAGATATGTGCCACATTTTTATGATATTACACTGTCCGTGGATACATATATTGATACTTTTGCTGTGGTCTGGTGGATTGTAGAACTATTAAAGGAAAACTGCCTTTATTGAATCCTTTGTGTGTAACTACAAACCATCACTCTACAAAGTAGGGTATTCGTAATACCATGAGACACACCTGAAATTTGTTTATTTCATTGTTTCTTGAATTGATGTTTCCTAAAACATATGATAGAAATACCTAAAATACTACAGTTATTTCCATGTAGAACAGACATAAACTGTGCCTTTCATTTAAAAAAAAATAAGGTGGCAGTGTGAAAGCTCTGGTTTAACTATAAACAGACTTTGAGTTGTAGTTTCTTGGGATGCTAGGTGCCATATAGGCAAAACCAGTAAATATGCACTGGAGAAAAACCTGGCATCATCTAGTTTTATCTAGCTGTATTGATAATTAAACCTAGTAATCTTTTACTTTTCCCTCTTGATTGCACAAATGTAAAGGCTGGATAAGTAAAAGCACACCTATCAACGTTTTGATTAGAGAACTAAGCATTCTCAGTTCTCTCACTGAAATCTTCTTAGAGGTCTGGACTTGCAGGAACACATGATAGCTCTGAGCAAAGCCTGTAACACTGCTCTTAATGTAGCCCTTTTGTGGCTATCCACTGCAGCCCATGAAATGTGCAAAAATAACTCATGGCTCACAAAACACCTCTACCCACCCAGAGTGTAGAAGCTTAATTGGTAGAAATCCCTGCTGGACCTATCACTGTCCTATCTGTAATCTTACTGGGTATGGTTCTCAAAGCACAGGGACAAAATGAATAGTTTTTTAATTTCTCTTCTGTGCGTCAGAACTTTCTGAGAGCTCAGAAGACCATAAAATAAATAGTTCTTCCTGTTTTAATTAGCCAGTTCTTCATTTTTGCAGCTACTTGCTTTGACAAGTGCATCATCGGTTTCCCTTGACTTTCAAACTGAGGACAATGGTACAAGGACATCAAAGAGGGGATCTTTTGCATGCACCAAGAGGCAGCTTTCGTGTTCCTAGCATTGTCTAGACTGAGAGCTGTGGCTTGTATGAGGAGTTTTATTAATAGCTGTGTGGAATTCTCTATGTGTTGGATGTACTAATGACTGCAGTGAGTTTTCTGTGTATTCAGTTCATAAGGAGTTCAATGGCATTTATGTCTTCATGATGAAAGGAGGACGTAAAATGCTCCTCTGCTTACCTACAGCATCAAACAGAAGATAGTTGAAAAATTAAAAATATAATTGAGCCCTTTTTTAAGACTACTTCAAAACTGTGCAGAGGTGCTATTTAGTTAGGTATTTGGTTAGGTGGTAAATCTTTTGTCAGGAGTGAAGAGAGTATCAGGAAGTAACTGTGAGACAGATTCAATGGTCCTTACCAGAGAAAAGCTCCCACTGACTCACGTTCAATAGACACCACAGAATTTGACCGAGAAGGAATGAGTTTTATCTTCATAGGCTGAAAATGTCTCATTAAGGGCCTAAGTGGGTTTTCTTTGAAGTCAGTTGGGGCTATTCATTGGGGGAGCAACTGTTCAGCATAAGTAAAGGTGTCTGGCCCAAAAAACTTTTAACTAATGTTGCACTGTGTTAAAATAATCTGAGAATCAAACACAGAACAAATGTAACATTTCAGTTAATGAGTCTATTATACAGTGTTTCCCTAGGAAACGTGTAATTATAATTAATTACCTCAAATCTGCTGCTAATCCATTTGAGCTTAGAAAAGACATGAATTTAAAGAAAGTTAATTTTCTGGTGCTATGTTACTGTCTTTGAACATTTGAATATTTGAAGTAACATTAGGACTGAAGGACTTTGATTTTACATATATCTTCAAATTCTCCTCAAGCTCTCCCAATTCTGCATTTACCTGCTGTTGAGCAAATGCTTGTAAAAATTATTTGAGATGGGAAGAAATCGGGAGACTTCCTATTTGCATTGGCTCAAAAATAATATTTTTCATTATATTTTCAAACTGAATTAAAGAGCAATGAAGTCCCTTCAGTTTTATAAGCTAAAAGGGCGTATGGGAGTGAAAATGCTGTCACTTCATGAATTCTCAAGCAAAGTATTTTGGACTCAATTTTAGAACTTTCAACTGTCATGTCAGGTTTCTATCCAACTTCTTGCTCACAGATCTAGGTAAGATAATGTTTTTAAGAAGACCTGTCCAAAAAAAGGGAATATTATAGCAAACAAATTATTATAGCAAATCCAGGTTAGATGTAAATCTGTGTGGCTACTGAGCATACTGATTTACATTAGCGGAAAAAATGTCCATTATTGTGCAACTGCCAGTTACTTGACTTGCTTTCACTGTCAAGGGTGGTATCTACTGTATTTAGTTTAGGAACTGAAATTTAAAAGGTGTGAGAGAATTGGCCAACCCTGGCAAAAGAAATCTCTGCAGTATTGAAAACACAGGGTAAAGAACTGACTGAGATCAGCCTTAAAGGGAGTTATCATGAGACTTAACCTTGTCTGTTGTCTATGATCTTTTGGTGCTATGATCTTTCTAGCCACTTTTTCAACAGGACCTTAAATGATTAAGAAACTAGGGTTCCAGTTTCATAAAGGCACTGAATTAGTATTTCTGAATGTACACCTTATAGCATAAAGCTGACTGCAAAGGACTCAGCAGGCCCATTTTCAAAGAAGAGTTAAACTTTATAGTTGATAATGTTGTGTATTTTCTTGTGGGTGCTAAACAATTATTGCCTTAGTCATTGCAGGTTGCCTCTGGCCAGGAAGGGTGAAGTAATTGTTCTATTCCTTGAAGCACTGGCTGGAAAAGCCCCAACAGTGACACCCCAGCAAACCAAGGCAGGTGCTGCCATTCAGTCTTTCAGGAGCTGCATTTTCCTGCAGCTTCGTCTCTAGCTCAGATTTTCTGGAAAGAAGGCAGCACATTGATATGATCTGGGCTAAAGAATAAACTGTTCTGAAAGTTGACCCTTGTAAGTGGAAACAAAGCCAGTGAGATCTAATTGTTATACCTATAAACTGGTTTGTTTTAGAGTAAGTACTGAGTCATTTGAAACTGATCCAAATTGTCCTTAAATATTGTATGGTTTGTGACATTGTATTTCTAATGTGTGTGTCCAAGGGTGTGGCTTGTGGTACTTGCACAATTTTACTACCTGACACTATGATGTATTCTTTATCCTGAAAGAATGCAAAGTATTTGTGGAGTGTTTTATATATATGTGCTTTTTGCTTATCTTCTTCCTGCAGAACAGCCTGGTGTGTGACTAGCATATTCTTTTTGAAAGTTCCCTGCTGAATAATTTTTCTCTGCCATTTAAAATGAGTCTTTTAATACCTGGAAAGTCATAATGGTTATGAAACAGATGGAGTAAGAATAGAACTTAGACCTTTCCTCACTTTGAAGTAATTTCATAGGTTTAAAAACCAGTTATGATAATTATATGAATTTTAGTTTTGCTTCTCTTGATGGATTGTAGGATTGCAAAGTAGTGCCATCAGATTTTCATTTCTGCCTTGCCCTCCAATTAGTTATAGGAGCTACAGGCCATATTCTTCACTTCTAGCAACTGCTATCCTGAAGACAGGAAATTGATTAGAGGAAACCAGTCTGGGCACCGAGGGAGGATTCTCACTTCAGTCACACCAGTTCTGGGAAGCTTCTAAGAGAGAACAGGTTCATTTTAGTACTACATTAATAGTTCATGTGCCATGTGAGAAAGGCCATTATGAGAAGAAATGTGGTGGTGTATAAACAGATGAGGAAAAGCTTGAGCTGATCCAAGTTTCTACTCTGTTCTGATGCAGTTTCTCATCCTTTTACATCTGCCAGCCTTTAACTCTTTGTGCCAACAGGCAGTTGGAAAGGTCAGACAGGGAGCTCTGATGCTTTACTTGCTACCAGCCAGTGTCACACAGCAAAACTTTCCTCTTATGTTGACAGTGAGATTTGTACTAATACTTCTCAGCATATAAGAAAGCACAGAAATGCCAGGCTATGGATACCTATGACTTTTATTTCAATGGGTCTCTGAGTATTTGGTGGTGGCTTTCTTCCTTTCCTTCAATTTCTGCACCATGTGGATCAGTGATTTTGAGAGGCTTTGGGGGGTTTGTTTGATTTTGTATGAGAGATAGTTTTAATATTCTCCTTCTGTAATAGAGAAACACTTGAAAAATGTGTCCTACTACTCTATAAAACTCCATCCAATCCAAAATACACATAAAAAGAAACAAAAATATTTGGTTTTAAAAAACCACACACACAAAAGCTCCGAAACAAAAAATCACACTTGTTTGGGGATTGACTCACGACTCTACTGTTCTGACTTCTGTCTGTTTTGCTTTGTCCATCAACCACATACTGTTTTTCATTACAATAACCTCTGTTTTTGTATTTGATAAATTAATACAAATTAAATTCAGATTCTACTTCAGCAAACTTACATTCCTCACTTTCTTTGGAAAATATGCATAAATAAATTAATAAATAATTAATGTCATTAGAATTCTCTAATGTGCAATATGGATACGACTAGGTCTAATGGTTTCTAGGAAGTGTTTCATTTCTCATGCTACTGATAAATGTTTATGAAAATGTTACATCCACAACCATTCTTTTTAAACCAAACAAATCACTGGTTGAAGGCTTTAGACTCAGAACACTGATTTTAATTTGCTGAAACAAATTTTGTCTTTGTGTATTACTTTTTGCTAAGTACTGTTCTGTAGCATGGTATAGATACATATACATATATATATTGCTTGTCTTCAGGCAGTTGAGTAGTGTTTCAGGTCTAGCTAAGAGAGTTGTTTATAATATTCATTATACCAAGAACCAATTACACATCATCTTCTGTGGAAGTCAAGATGATTTTAACAGCAGTTCAGTGTGGACAGTAGACAAGAATGGGGATTTTAGGGTCTTTGGGCTGTGTATTGTGGGATTAAATTCTGCTGTCTTTACTCAGGTTTAATAGCACCTTGATTTGCCAGAGTCCTCCTATGCCATTATAGGTGGCAGCTTTTTGCACTAAAAATGGATTTGGTGAGGAAGTGCAGGAAAATGAAGTGCAAAAGTCACTGTCTTGGACTAAAGCAAGTGTGTGTGTGACAATGGGTAACGTGGCAGCAGCAGAGCTTGGCAGCCAATTAGCTGGCAGTTGTGGTTAATGAAGTACTGAATGTATGCACTGGCTCCACAGCATCCTGTAGATCAAATGCACATTCCTCATATATATGTGATATACATAAAGTTAACTTTAACTTAAATATATTTGTATGAATTGTGATTTTCCTGAGAACACCTCTGAAAGCAATTTCCGCCACCACTGCACTGCTATCGTGAGATCCGGTAATTCCAGTGTTACAGCTGTAGGGTGACGAGCATTGGGATTAGGGATGGATTGTATTGGAGCCTTAACCCTTAGCAGTGGCATTTCTGCAATACTACCAAGGAGTAGGAATTAATGATAGAGTTGATGCACAGTGTACCCATCACTTGATGGGGCTTGATGTCTGTGTGTTTGGGACAAGACTGCGAGGAAAGCAACCTGTTTGCAAACTGGCTGCTCCATCATCCTTGACTCCCAAATACAGAGAAGTTGTGTCATATTAAGATACAGACAGAAGCTGCATGGCTGCCAGTTTGCAGTTCTTGTGCCAAATTCTGTCGGTGAAGTTTCTTTAAAAATGATATTTGCAAATTATGTATAAAACATCTTTTTTTCAAGAAATGAATTCTTGAACAGAAGGTTTTTTCCTTCCACCAAATTTTGTGGTGGTTTGGTTGGGGTTTTTTTCAGTAGTTGCTTGTATTTTTTTGGAGTTTCCTTATTTTTCTTAGCTCCCTGATGTGTTCTTGTGGAAAAAAAAATCAGACTCCAAATGCCTTCTCTGCCTCGGGTGGCCTTGGATATGCAAATCTGTCTTGAATAGCAGAGGAGTTGATAACTCTGGCCTACAGCTCTCACACAAAGGAGACAGATTTGTCTTCTTTACCCCCTGTTTGTCTCCTCAGGAACTCTGTTCTTGGTTGACAATATAAAGCAAAGTGAAGGAAAAAAAAAGAAAAGCCTGCTCTAAGCAAAGTAAGAGGAAAGAAAAAGCACTGTTTGTGCTTCAACCAAATAAATTGCTTACTGCAATTTTTTTGATAGGTGTCTCTCATTGTTTTTGTTCTCATTAGTGGAAATGAGGAGTAAAATATTTCTGTCAGATTTCCATATTTCCCCATTATCATTGTATTTATCACAATATGTCACTTTGCAGAACAAATGTTTCGGAGGGGCCTTGAACCACTATTGCTGGAAAAAGGTATGAATTGTGTTGTCTACAATAAACTCAATATGTTTAAGAAAAGGAAAATACCTCTGTGGATGTGATTGGAAAGAAAGGTGACTGTTGTAAACACAGAAGAAGAAAAACAAATCTGTCTAGTTTATCAGACGTGTTTTAACAGTGCCAGCTTTTATATCAGTCATTTAGAGACAGTTTGCTATTTAAAACTTTAAATGTTCAATTAGTGGGTTAATCCTTCTTGTAGGTTTTTACCCTTCATTTGTTGGTAATTGAGGTATTTGTTTATATTAATTTTCTTAAGGTATGTAATTAAAAGATATGAGTATTAAGGCTTTGAATAGCAATTGAAGATCAAAGCTTTTACACAGTGGTTTGTCACAGAAGGTGCTGTAATACGCATTTCACAATATTCTTAGACACGATTTGCTAAGCTGGTTACTGACCATCTATTGCTCACCTTTTATGTATCACTGGGTAAATGCAGCAGCTGGGAAAAACAGTGCTACCAGCACTTGTAAATTACTAGGTTGGTTTTGTTTTTTTTTTTTATCTGATCAGGTTTACAGTACAAATGAGAACTGCAATACCATCATTAGGAAACTGTGAAATTGGAAAGGACTGGTTCTTGTCTCACACAAAACCCTCTACAAAAGTTCAGCAGAGGGAATTTTTGATGTAGCAGGAGTGTTAACAGCTGCACTAAATTAGAAGCTGCCTATGGAATCCATAATAAAACAGACAGTGAAGCTTCAAACAGAATTTCCATGACTGAGTATGCCTATGTTTCAGACCCATCTCTGGGTTTTTTGCTTTATAACCTTCATTCTTTCCAATTTCCTTTTTCTGAGTTTGTGTTTTAATAAACAATAATGCAATAAAAGAGCTCTGTGATGTTAATGATGTATATGCATTGCTCAGCAACAAGCGCTTTTTAAAATTAATTAATAAGTTAGTAGGAAAAGTGAGTTAATTGCTGCAGCAGGAGGCCAGTGAGTCTGTAGGAGTTTTGGACTTACCCAGAAAATTGATGAATTGTGAGCAGCAGAAATAAAGTTTCATTATGCTGCCCTACATAGGTGCTTCAGATCTGATTCCAGGGAGTGCCCGCTGGACAGAAAGTACCTCATTTTGTTCCAGCAGCTTTTTTCTCTCTAAAAGGCAATTCTCTGGGCTTAAAGGAACTGTTCATTGTGCAGCTTCCATTTTGTATGTGTTTGTTCAGTGCCTCACATTTGTGTAGAGAGCCCATGTCCCTAAGGCCTGCACTCTCCATTTTCACAGCCTCTTCCTTCTGGTGCTTGTTTTGGCATCTTTCACCAGACTCCTGCCAACTCTTTGTCAGGAGTCTTTGATTCAGGTCAGATATGGCCAGAGTGTTATTTTTAGTTCTGTGAAATGTATCCCATGGGACTGCAATGTTCTTGACTTCATTGAATGTCACCTCCCTTGCTTATCTCATTGGTGTGTACCTGCTCAGCAGGGACACGTACCTTCCTTACTGATGCACAAATAAGGATGCAATACACAAATCTCTTTTCCATCTGAAGCTACCATTCTGATACCCATGGAAATGAGTGTCCTGGGAACCTGTTTGAACTGAAGGGTGGAGTGTGGTAGAGATCCTTCCTCTGTACCCCTGAGTCAGAGCTGTGAAGGGTGATGTTCTCTCACCAAGTAAATGAAGCTTTAGGAAGGATTTATCGAAAGGCTGGAGATTTCTTCTTGAAAACTTCTTTAATCTTTCAAAAAGAGGACTGTTATTCAAAAGTTGTTGCTGCAACTTTAGATATTGGGAGAACAGTGTTTCTCAGAAGAATTGAGGCTTTAATTGTCTTCAATGTGTATTTCGCTTGGATTTAATAGCATGTGTATTTTATGTTAGCTGAATGCTAATTTTCTAGGTAAACATTTATTGCTGTTTAACAGCTTTGTAATAGATATGTGAGTATCTAAGAGATGCATTACGTAGCTGCTATTTCTTAATAAATGTATTTGAGGTAATCAATGAGTACTTAATGGGCAATTACTGTCTTATTAAATCTAAATTGAATGTGTGGTTTAGGAAATGAGAAGCTGGCTTCTCCAGTCACATATGTCTGCATGTTTGGCTGCAGATGCTTTAAAGCTAAGTTTACCAACAGTGACTGGCTGGGAAATTAATGTTTTTAAAACATTTACTTCATTTCCCCATGAAGTTTGCCATGAGTTTCTGGATCTGTACTTGGCTCCTAGTGGGAGTTTGATTCAATGTTCTAGGTAGTCAGATGCAAAGTGCAACTTTGCAGGTGGAACAGGAAATTCCAGTGTGATGGTTAATGGGCAGTCTTGCCGCTGCTTTGCTGGAATGTTGAAGGCAGGCAGTAACTCCTGGCAGCTGGGACAGGGAGGGGTAAAGTTAAGGTTCTTTTCAGGTGGTGGTGGTGTATGGGAGTTCGCTTATGTGATTCTTCCTACCCTCCCCACTCCCTGTTTCCCTAAGGCACGGTGTTTTTACAGAGAAAGCCATGCACCAAGAAGAGAGACTGAGCAAGATTTGTCCTGTTAGTGATAGTGTTACTTTAAATTCGTTCTCTACTAGATGTGTGTGCCTTTAGTGAGCTGCAAACTTTTTCTAAGATATAGACATTATCCTTTCTGTCTTCAAGTCAGAGTGGAGACCAGGCAGCTGGGATGGGTGTGACTCCAACACTGAAAAAGCTTCCCATAGAAATGGCAATCTGTTCAAACACAAACCACCTGGAGAAGCAGCTGGCTCCTATTCAGCAAAGGCAGCTCCTGCTTTCACTGGATAGTGCCTTACTAAGGACACTCCCGGTGAAGAGCAGTGGAGAGCTGTAAAAGGACAAGAGATTTGTAAGTTTGTTCTATGAATGGAAGGTTTATTTCTTATGTTTAAAAACTGGAGCAAGCATGTGGTGTTTACTTCTGCCACAATTCTCCTAAAAAGCTCATTTGCAAACCAAGAGCTGCTGACAGAGATTTTGTCAAGGACTGTTGTGAGCTATGGAGGGAGCCTAAAGACTCAAGTTGGGAGAGCTGCACTGTGAGTTCGTACTGCCCTAAAGTAGGATGCCTCAGAATGTCAAAAGAGGGGGGGGTTTAGTATCCTTTACTTAGGTTGCAGAGGCTTAAAGCAGTGAATAGCTCCAGGTAGCAGTGCAGTGAATGGCTAGTGAGGCACACCATAAAAATGATGAGCAGTACTCTACAGTAGCTAGAAATGTAAGGCTGGCTTGTTGCAAGATATAGGACTGTTTTGGTTAATTACTCCTCTCTGACTGTATTGTGCTTATCTTCTTGTTCTGAACCATCTCCCTATTAATTCTGGTTTCATAATTAGGTGCTGCCTGTTTTTATATGTTCAGATTAAAGCTCTCATGTAGTGGAGTATCACTCTTGACCTTTTAGATGACCTCTTTTAACAATTTGGCAGCGAATGAGTAAATAGTAATGAGTTTACTGTGCCACTTTCTTAGTGCACGACTTCATCTGATGCACTGTGGCATAGTCAAGAAGGCCAATTATTTTTGAAATCACACTAATTAGTAAAAAGGCCATGGCCTTATGGCTACTGAGCTGAGTCAGGTATTGTTCCTCATCTCCCTCAGCACTCCATGCACTGCCCTCTTGCTAGACATGTGAGATGAGTATCATGAATACTGGGCTAAACACATTCCTCCTAGAATCACACTGAGGTCATTGGGGTGGCAGTCGAGATGAATGCGTTCTGTTATGTTTCAGATGACAAAGGTACATGAATAAAATTCAGCAGAGGTAACTCTTCTGGCAGACAGTGACATTGTAAACACGTGCACGTCACTGACTAATGACAGCTGTTTATTTAGCTAGACAAAGGTCCATAACTCCTGCGGCAACTAAATACGGAAGACCCTTGTAATTCAAGAAAAACTTCTGGAGTGATAGGGCTGGGATTTTTTTAAATGGACTATTTTGATCCTTGAGCAGAAATATTTTCATTTGGATCGTGTATAATTGAGATGCTTCACCAATCTCTAAATTCTATGGACTTCTCAATGCTTAAGTTGTTCTTGGAGCCACCTCTCATTTAGATCAGGTTAGTACGGTTGTGATAGGAAATGTATCTCATAGAAAATGAAATGCTTTTTTTTCCATTATATGTAGGGGAATCAACAGACAGAATTTGAAAGGCTGAGATTAAGTCGCTGTAACATTTTAAAGGCACAAAGCTTTCCAATATATTAGAGTGAAAGGCAGCTTTTCTTGACGCATTTGCAAACAATGATTTAAATGAACCACATTTCTGAGGAATGTTCTTTTGGACCTTTTGCAACGCTGCCTTGCATATCCCAGTAGAGACTATGCCCTCTGTAGGTAAACCACCCACAGTATCATCCTTCTCCTTGTGGGATTTACAGTAAACCAAAGGACAATGCTGGTCTAAAGGCAAAACTGCTGAGTCCCAGGGACAGTACTGTAACTTTCCTGTCATCTGAGGTGGCATAACTCGTGCTGTAAGGATAAGAGAAAACCTAGTCTAGGCTGTGGTAGTTTGAAATTTTACCCATTTTTAATCCTTCCAAGAAAAGGTGCACAAGGACACGTGTGTGACAGCAAAATCAGTTCAGACAGACCTGGCCCATTTCCTGTCACAGCATAGAAGATTCTTCCACAAAAAGGAAAATGGCTGCAGTTACACTAAGTGAGCAGGTTGCTGCTGTTAAGAAGGACTATTCCAGTTGTTCTAGAAAGACTATTACAGTCTACAAAAGTTGGCTTGGATAACATGAATTTCTTAATGAAAATGTATTTTTTTCAGTCTGTCTAGAGCCTACACAGCTGCTACAAGTTTTAACTCAGCTTAATTTGTCACTGCTATCTCTTGTATTTGTAAAGCTCAGATTGTTTCCTCAGCAAGGGGGCTCACCAGCCTGGCTGGTGGTAACACATTTTGCCACTCCCACCGGGATGGCACCTCTGGACACAGATCAGTTGCTAGGGATGGTCTGTAAGTACAGCCTATCTACTGAGGGGGTAGCTGCATTCAAATGCTCTGAAGGAAATACATGGATCAGCTGTTTCCCTGTTGCATTCTGTACTGTATTTTGGGTATCCTGGATTATTAACTAGCTATGCTAGTCCTATGTCACTGTTTTATATAGGGTTGTGTATTGCACGTGTGATTAAAAAAAGAAAAAAAATCACCACTAGTGGACTTGTACAGTAACAGTTGTTTTAAAATGTTACTGCTGAACATATCTTTCCTTCTGCTTCATTGTTTCCATTTTGTTCACACTTTTAAATAGTTTTGAAGGTTATTTGAAAGTGTTATCCTGCTAATATAGTTTTCTCCCATCATCCATTATTGTTTCAGTCTGTGAAAACGAGGTGAAAGAAAGTGAATTTTTATTAAAGAGTAAATAAAATAAATTTTATTCCCATTTGTTATTTACAGGCACACATTCCATTAGCAGTTGCAGATGGATAAGGATGTGTATCGTCCACTGGACTCACTTAGAAGTGACACATTGTCTCAGACACTGTTCCATGTGGCTCTGCCAGCCAGGGGAGTGTGTCAGCAGCTCTGTGGATCAATGCGGGCAGCCTGTGCCTGCTCAGCCCTGAAATCACTCTGCCATGGAAGTAACCAGCAGAAAGGAAGCTGTGCAGAGATAATGTCATGTCAATTCCTCCAGTTTAGAAAGTCCTTCCCAGCGTCCCCTTCAAACTCTCTATTGGATGAGTCTGTATTTTTGTTATTCCCACCTCAAAATGTCCCTGTAGCTTTCCTGAGATATGATAGAATGGTTTTTGTTACAGCTTTCTGCCTTGGGCAACTTAGAGTAGAGTCCAACAGCTTCACGCTCCTTCTCAGGAAGAGGTGGTGCCTCTGAGATTCCCACATCTCTTTTGACTGGGCAGGCCTCTCAGAATGTGAGGCAATGCTGTAGTGTCAGTCATCCTCCAGAAAGGAGCAGTCAAGAGGCTTCTCTTCCTGCAGCTTGCTCAGTGGCTGCTTGGAGTAGCATGGACTCCTTGCCCCGATTTTCCTTCTTGCCCCCTTGCCTGCCCTGGGCAGGAGGCCCCTGCCCTTGCCAGCAGTCAGTGATAATTAAAACAAGGCAGAGTAGAGGGACAAAGATGGCCTTGTTTTCTTTTAGTCTGCGTGAATATATCTCTGACAGACTAGCCCCAAGCTGTTATTGTTTGACAAGTGCTCAGACATGCATTGAAGCTCTACAGCAGACAAATCCAGCTCGTGGTACTATGGTGAGGCTGTTGTTTGCTGTTTGTTTGAAGGCGTTTCCCATATTTATGTGTGTTTTACATACCAGTAAAGGTCCAAAGTGAAATAGTAAGTCAGACTTTTTTGCTGGGTGAGTCTTATACCTTGTTCTAGATTCCTCCTGAGTTGAAGTTCCATGACCTAGAAGTTACGTTGCTCACAACCTCTCATCATTCCAACTCCAAACTGTGATTTAAGTTTCGTGGTGTATGTTATACCTTGATGCAGCAGTCAGGAGATAAAACAGACGCTTCTTAGGACATGCTGAAATGTAAATGAACAGGAGTATGGGGGGGTAGAGGGGTATCTAAGTTCTTGCCTCTTTAAATTTTTATTATTTCCCATCCAAGCTTACTGTTTTTGTTTAATCTTGCCATTCCTTTTCTTCTTCATTGTGTGCTCTTGTTCTTAGGGATATGCAAACTTTATTAGTCAGCTCAGCTTTCAAGCTCTGTGCGCTTTTGTGTTTGAGAATTGGGAATCAGGTACTTTTACAGTTAGCCTAAGGGGAGAGCTGGGCAGGAGGAGCCTTTATGAATAATCAGGGTTGACATCTCCAACGTTGTTCCTTCATTATAAATATTGTTAAAGGAGCTGTGACCACCATGGGCTCAAACAGAACAGAGCATGGAGGGGAAGAAAAAGACAGCCTTTGATATCTGCTCTTTACTAGTTATCACTCCACTGATGACACTGGCATTGACAGGTCTCTTAGATTTGGCTGCTTTTTTTTGGAAAGTTTTTCTTCTATTAGCATAATTATTCTGTCTGTTGAAGACTGAGTTCATTGTACAGATTATAAAGGCTGGGAACAGTAGTTAATGTTGCTGCTTGTAAATTTTCTTAAATGTTGTATGCCTAATAGATGGGGAGAGCATTCTGATTGCATCAACTGGTTTTGGCTGCTTTCCTTAACTGGATTTACTGAATACCCCTACCATTAATGAATCACATGCGCTCCATGAACTATATAATCTAAATGATTGGTTTGCTCCCCTCTTCCAAGTATATATTTTTCCATTAATATGAGAGTATGCAATGCTATTTAAATAGAACCTTGCTCTAAGCCTTATTCTCTATCATTTTAATTTGATTGTGTAGGAAAACAATTGCTCAAGCCTGGACTTTTTGAGGGTTTTTCCTTTTAGGAAACTAAAACATATTTTTGCTATCACAATCCACCTCTCTACTGTATTAAATATTACTGAGAGGGAAAATTCTGTTTAGTGGGATGATTAGTTCTCCAAAGGGTTAGCACAGCTTCATGGGACACGTAGCATAAATTTTCTATTCATAAAATACTTTGAAGTTTTAATGGGTATAAAAGTTAAAAATACAATCAGATTATATATTCAGAATGATCTTACTCTTGGAGTATAATACAAAATGTTTGCTAGTACGAGCATCATAATTGCTTTATCAGATTCCTTTACTCTGGCACATATATTTTCCTTTCCTAAGTCATGGACAGATGGAATGCTTGCTGTAGTATTCGAAGTGCCCTGGGCACTTGTGCAGAAGAATTTTTCTGCTCTACTCACAGATCCTCCTCTAGCCTGGGTGTCATCCTGGAAAAATGTCTGGAAAATTACTTCCATGGAAGTAATTTGGAAATGTCCTCCAGTCTCAGCACTGCTGCCAGAGCTGAGCAGAGGAGGTAGGGAATACTGAGGAGAGACTCTTTGAACAGAGCTTGGGAGGAGGTGAGGGGAGATAGAGATGCTGAGATGACCCTGAGCACTTTTTACTTCAGAATACCCCTTCAGATAGCGATATCTGTACCTTGAGGGGTGGGAGAGGATGGGAAGGGAGTACAGCACTTCTGAGCCAAATATGCCGTGGGTCAGCCAGTATGACAATGACACGGAAAATGGTGCTGAAGTTCCTATTTTGCAGTATGTGATTTATAGACTGGTTGGAGTCTATGGATTTACCTCTAAATAGGTTCAACCAGGGGAATAAGTCTATCATGAGACAGCTGCTTAAATGCTCTTTACAAAGACCTGTCCTTACTCTGAAAAATGTTTTGAGATCTACGTATTGGAAAGAATTGTGTCTTTTGCTTGTACGCAAGCGACTGCTTTGCATTCTGACTCAGCACTTTTAACATACAGGGAAAATCCTTAGGTCTGGTCACCAGGATGATGGGGCACTGTACACTGCTTGCTTGGGATAAAGTTTGTTGACAACTTGCTGCTGAATTTTTTTTACTTCAACATTTTTATAGCAAGTTTTTCAATTGTCAGCTGAAACTGAACAAAGAATTACCAAGTTTAAACTGTATTATAGAAAATGTGTTAGATATTACAGTCAGAGCAACTGTGACAATGTGCGGGAAAGGAATGGGATATTTAAGGATATTTGATGGAGAATACTGTTGACACTTTTGAAAAAAGATAATTTTCTCTTTCTGGTGATGAGTTGGGGACCAGATAAGGGGTCTCTGAAAGTCTCTCTCATATGTAACTAATATGAAATGGCAAAGAACCTTCTGTGGAAAACAGCAACAGTTCCATGTGCTTACATTTCTTTAGTCTTTTAGTGTTTTCTTGGAAAGGACTAAAGATAGCTCATTACTTATTCCAAAATACACACACATATTCTGGGGTACAGCTCTGTGAATGTGTGGCACCACACACGTTCCTTTCAAATGAGATTTTGGACCCTAAACACTGGAATAACCAGCACTAGATAGTGTAGTGTACAATGTTGTGCCATAAAACAAGTCTGACCATGAGAAGGGCAAAATGAATTACGTTTTTTTCCTAAGACTGGCACATATCGGAAAGTATTTTCCCATTAAGGAAAATGGAACGTTAGTTTGAGGTTTTGTTTTGCATGTCATTGAGGTGTTGTTAAGCGTGATGAGATCCCAGGAACTCTGTTCAGACTGGACATGCTCTGGCTGTGTCCTGGTTAGACCAGAGGAGTTTTCTCTCTTATCCTTGCATTGCAATGCAATAGAGAGCCCCATTCATATTGCACAATTCTATGCTGGCTCCATATTGATGAGGATGTACAAACAAGAGAAAATATAATAGGGACCAAAAGTGTAAGTCAAGCAAATTTACAAAATAATTCTGGAGAACCAGGATAGCAGTGTGAATGTGTGACTTATGTACATACACAGTTTTCTTCCAGATTGTGTGCATGAAATTTCAGCACTATTGCTGACCTTGTTTGTTGTGGTGACTAAGTTTAGCTTAGCAGCTGCAGCTTTCTCTAGGAGCTGTGCTGGGGCTTCTTGGGGCATATTCTCAGGGCAGGCAGCCATTCTGTCCTCCCGTAGTCCACTCCGGACTGCCCCGCAGCCTTGCTCCTTTAGCTGTCAGCCTCACAACACACTGATGGCGAAGGAGGTAGAGAAGGGACTCTCATGGCGGCCCCTCATGGTTTTATTGAAGCACCTTCTCCAGCCACTTCCCAGGGGCAGAGAGACCACGAGGTCAGGGAGCAGGGTTTTTTTTTCCCGGGACCCAGGAGCGGTACAAGGGCGGAGTTGGGGTACAATAGGAAGAGCCCGAGGGAGCGGCCAGGGACAAGGGAAAGGTGGGGGAACAGTATAAACCGAGCCCCACACACAGTTGTTGTCCAAAGTCTGTGTCACAACTTCAAGTTTTCATTTCCATTTTTTTTAGCCTTTGCCCTGCCACAAGCCATCTGATGTTCAGTAACTCTTTGCAGCTTCTTTATTTGTATAGATATTGGATTCTGTCCTGTAGATCCATTCAAGAAAGCACTTTATTTTACTTATTTGAAGGCATATAGTAGATTATTAATACAGAATACATGGTAGAAAATACTATGCATGTTTTCATTCTTTTTATTAACTTTTTATGAAGAAATACTTTTGAATTGATCAGAAGTTCTGCTTTTATTATACTCTGTGGGAAGGATGAGTATGGATTTGCTTTTAATAAAAATGAATCCATTGGGTAAATAAAATTACTTTATCAGATTATGGACAATTTTAGTGCATACTCTTTGTTCCTTTCAAATGAGCAAAAGTCAAAATTGTGGTGATGTGTATAGAGGAGTAATGAGAGTCCTACAGAAAAACAGGTATTTGCTTGTCTTCTAGTAAATCACTGAAGGCAGCAGGACCCAGCTCAGATGCATTTAAAGCTTGTTTATGCAGCGCTCACTGTCTGTAGGTCCTGAGTTTTTGCTTGAAAAATAATCTGCATGTGGATAAGAAACTGGAAGTGGAATTTTATTTGGTTTGGGTTTTTGTTTTAATCTTTATCAAGCTGTTTATTTATCTGTTGCATGATTCTGAATGTAACTGCTGACTTTTTTTCTCTTGGGGAGGGGGGGTTTGGAGGAGAGACATAAAACGCACTGATGGCTTTGCCATTCTTTTTGTATGAGAAGACAATTACAGAGGTGGGGTCTTAAAGAGAATTTAGTAGCTCTTACATCTTCTATATATATATTCTATATTCTCAGTTTTTAAGTTACAGACAACCTTTCACCCCCCAAATTCTACAATTTTTTAATAATGTAAGAATGAGTATTTTTGATATTGTCATTGTTTCTGTCCTCATTGTCTGAAGATAAATGGATGAAAATGTAGGATTTGCTAAAAAAATTAGCGAATTCTATGTTTTGTTTTGAGCAAGGTAAAGTTCCCTGAGACTTTAGTTTTTGAAGTGGTGGATTGTCTTGTGCTCTTTAAAAGGAAAGTCTCTGGTGTGACTTACGGGTTGGATTTTCACCTATTCCTTCCTATTCACCTATGGATTTTGGCATGTTCCTTAGTTTGTATACTTGCACCCATGAATCTTAAGGGACCAGTATCATGTTAAATGGGTAAACACTTTATACTGTTCCAGAATTTAAAAAATACTTCTGTTGCTGCATGAACCAGGATTTCTGGCTTGCCTTTTCCAATGTCAGTATATTATTTGCTGTGCTAAGGGTCTGAAAAACCAGTGGCAAACATAGGTGTTTTGCCTAATGCCTGCTTTTCTTTCCTGGCTTGAAGAATTTGTCTTATTGTCATTTATAAAACAGGGAGCTGTGACTAAGGGACTGGTTATATCGGAGCTTGATAAACCTTTGTAAAGCAATGTGCTGTTGCGAGTAATGGCCTCCATTCATTATTAGCCCAGTTGATTTTCATTTACACTTGGCTCTAACAATTAGCTTGAGCAGGTGTGAAGGTGATGGAGGGCCAGGGACGCACAGAGGTCAGCCACTGCTCTGTGTGATAAATTAACCATTATTATCTGCAGTGAAAGTGGCTCTTTACGCTTGTCAGCAGCAAACAAAGGGGCAACATATCTCACATAAAGTGGAATCAGGGCCACTACTGCAAATGTGATGGGTCTGTAATTTTTGTCTGTTAAATAAAGGCAAATGCTTTTGAAGTGTCACACCTGTGCGTTTCACTTTAAGAAGGTAAACCTATCCTGTCTTGTAGATGTATATATATATAAATTTATGGATATTGAGTTTCAAAGCTGTAGTAAGGGGCATTTTATAGTAATACATTCTAATCTGTATTAGAAACTAACTAGAAAACTATTAGTAAAGGATTTAAAACATGGATATTTTCAACAGACTGTAATAAGAAAATTATCTGAGACTTCTGACTTTTAAATTCCTGTGTTACTACTTCAAAAGCACCTGCCATTTTTTTTCTGTATCACATTGTCTTTCCTCTAACATGTACCTATTTTGATAACATTCAAATGAACTGTAATCTTCTCCAAATCTAAAAGATACCCTCTTCTAGAAGATGTGGAATTTGGGAATGGATCACATATAAACCTCTCCCAAGCCCACTGTGGGATACTGATGGATTGAAGAATTGACAGAACTTGAGTTCTGCTTGGGCTTGGGTGTAGTACTGCTGCTTTACTTTTACGAATTTCTTGGTCAACTAGACTGTCAATATTTCATATGTCATGAGTAAGTTATAAAGAATCTGCAGGCCTTGATCCTGTGTGAAAATGAGAGAAAGTATAGAAAGGAGGAGGGCCACTTCCTTTCCCAATAAAATAGGGAGTGCAGGGAATTTTGAATGTTTGTCTGTTCTATCCAGCTCCCCCCGCCCCCCTCGTTTACTCCGTTATTGGAAGGAAAGGTCTCACAGGATGAGTGCCTGAAGCTATGTTTTCATTCTTTGGCTAGCAAAATAGTCTGCCAGTCTGCACTGTTTAAAGTATGTGAGCTCCCTCCACACACAGCCTGTCTTACCAATCAACAGGAAGAATATACAGATTTTTGGATATTTTGTTATAACCGCTGTTGTTGTTATGAAGAATTTTCAAAGAAACGCAATGCTTTATTTCAACAATAGCTTTGGTTATGTGTGATAGGAGAAAACATTTCCTTGATTTTTTGGTGGACAAGAGTTGCACCATCACACTCCTGCTGGCATTTGGATTGGTTGCTCAGAGAGTCCTCACTGTTAGCTCAAGTATCAGGCTCATAAGCTTGATCCCATGGGCCACATTGGTTTAGTCTGAAGTGGCATTTCATTTGCTGTTGAGACTCCTGTTTGTCTCTGGAATCATGGTGAGTTGTCTTAAAAAGCCTGTTTCCAAACATGAAGTACTTGCATGATGCATTTGCAGAACTTACAGAAGCACCACAGATCTGGAATCCAAGTACTCTAGCTGGTCTAGCAGTCAAATGGCTGCTTGAGCTAAGCATCTTCTTTTCCAAAAAGTTACGGAATTAGTAACCAATGTTATGGAAACTGAAATCAACAAAAATATACTGAGGCCTGAGCAGGAAGTTCTGTTATTAACCTTCCACTGTGTTTTTGCAGGAACTGCCAAGGCTGCCTGTGCTGTCTGCGGTGGGGAATCTGCAGAGCTGCCTCCTCTGGTAAGGTAAGGCCTTTCCAATGGCAACCATTTATTTTGTGCTCTGATTTTACTACCTATGAGATCACTACTTCTCTGGATGTAGTTAGGGGTGTCTGCATCACCCTGAAAATGCTGGTATGGCTTCCTTAGAAGCAGCCAGTGGTCCATGGGCTGCCACACAGAAGTTACATTGCAGAATGAAGGGTAATGTCCTCCCCAGAGGAAGCGAAATATTGTCAGTTTAGGGCTGCTGCTGATCAAAGCACAAGTGAAAGGGGGTGCGGAATAGGGACATTTGTTGTTTTAAAGAAAGCAATGTGTTTATTATAAAAAGCAAAGCTCTGGCAACTAAGTGGCAGCAGTTTAGCATTGCATAGAGTCTTGTTAGAAGTAAAGTATATGTTTAATCACTTGATTTGTCAAAAGGGAGGGTTGAACTCAGGGGAATAAATATAATACACATGGGTTTAATTACCATGGATGGGTAGGCAAAAACAAAGTATGCAAAACAGTACATTTACTCTTCACATATGTGTGTGTATATTCATATATAATTAGAGTTGGGCAGAAAATGCATTTTTTCCTGCCACCCACACTTTCCTTGTTTTTTTATCAAAATAAATATTTTGATAGAAAAACATGCACCAACTCTACCATATATAGTAATTACTTGTCACAGACAAAGATAAAAAAAAGAGAAAACTTTGAAGTTAAACTCAAAGCAAAGAAAGCTAATTTTACTCATTAGAAATACATAAAACTCTAATTGGGAAGGGCACAGAAAGGAACACAAACATTTGCTGCATGGTAGAGGAATAAGCATACTGCAGACAAATACATCTCTTGAATTTCGCTTGGTGGCTCATAGCATATCTTCGACACACAGGGATCAGGGACATTCAAAGACACTTTTCAGTAATTTGTCCAAGGCTGTAAATCATTGTCGAGGGGGATAATACTTTGGGGTTTCTACTCTTAGGAAGGCCAGAAAGCTGTTGCCCAATCTGTTATGTATTCCATAAAAGGTAGGGGAGTGTGGAGGGTGTTTTTTTGTTAATTTGTTTTTTCATTTGAGAAACTTGTGAAGATTAAACAAAAATGTAATTTTTGTCTGAGGTGCAAATGAGATGGAATGTTGCTGCACAAATTAGAGAAGTTAATAAATATGTGATATGGTGTGAAGTTAGATGTGTTTGCTCTCTTGAGAGACTGTTCAGATAGGGAAAGGTCAATAGAAAACTGTTAAAATGTACTTTTTTCTTCGGTCTATATTAATAAGGACCATTTTTTTTCAGTTAACCCATGCAAATTCAATGAATTTTAAGAGCCTGCTATGGCTGAAGATTTATCCTCTTCCCAATATCTTTGCACAGGGAAGTATTAGTTTAGGAAGTTTATGATTTGGAGAAGATATATAAGTTAGACTGGGCATGATGCCAAATTTGGTCTGCTGCAGATTCATCACAAGCTGACAATGTAAAGAGGGTGCAGATCACTAATGCTCAGTGATGTATAAACGTTTAAAAGTTCAGCTCAGGTACCATTCCTGGAGCTTGAAGCTGTTTCTAAGTCTCTGTACTCTGGCCTGAAGTCAGAAGAAATTGTAGTGGGGTTTGCTGGGGGTTTTGTATCTCCTGCTGAAGAAAAGTGAGGTGTAAAACCACTTGGTAAGAAAAATGATTGGGTGGGGTGCATTGCATAGGTTTGCTTTGTTGGTTCTAACTTGTCATGCTGAAGTGAACTTTACCGAGTGGGTTTTATTCAATATGAAATTTCAGAAGTTACTTAGATCTAGTTAATGTCACACGGCAAGGATTTCCTTCTAAAACAATTTGTGACAGGAGCTGGAATTCCTTTTCATGGAAGAGCCTTACCTGTACTTCAAGTTGTGAGTGAAGCAAGCATGAGTAAACAAAGTGTACAATCCTTCCTGGGGGAGGCAGACAATGATGGTGATATCATTCATCTTAATATTCAAATGTGGGAGATTTTAGCATGTTACCTCTAATGAATCCAAACAACATACTTTTAAGTTCAACAAATGTCGAAACCTTGCCTAGAGGAAGGGTTGCACATACACGGTGACAGGCAGGAAAGCCTCCCAGAACTTTGGGAGATGGCTCTTGGAATTGACTGGTTGTGTGCGTTTTGTGGTTCTGTTTTTATTTTAATGGATGTGATTGAAGATGAGAAAAGTTTGGATTATTTTTATGAAGTTTATTTGTGCATTATGAATGTTGAAAGCTACTGTATACTATTGTGAAGCAAATTGTATTTGTTCAATGAAGAAATAAAGCTCCCCTCTCCATCTCTAACCTTGAACGAGCTAATTATGTCATGCTGGTGTGAAGTAATACTTTTTACTGTAGGCATTTTTAAAGCTGACACAAAAGGTGTCATGTGTTCTTTCCTCAGCACTAGAGAAGGAAAGTGCAAAAGCACAAATGCTGTAGGTGAAAACTAACCTTCCCTGGAGCTGGAGCAAGTTCTGCCCTAGAAAGTATAAAGAATAAATTTTACCTTGTTTTGAAACATAAACAAGAAAGGAAAATGCATAAGGACATTGATAGTTTTAGTTATTCTGAAACCATCTGTTAATGATGCAGCACTTAAAATACTCAGAGGCTTTATTGCACTGAGAAGAGAGAATTTCTTTTTTTCCTGAAATTATCAGATTTTATAATTATCAGATGTGTTGAATTCATAATTAGGTTTTTTTCCCCTTCTTTTTCCCCTATTTATGTAAGTTTTGAGGGAATTAATCTTGTCTCCCTTTCTGGAATTTATTAAGGCAAATTTATAGCTTTAAGTACATGAACAGCAACAGCTGGTGATTACCTGAGTCTTTCAAGTCAGCCACATGCTGAAATTCCATAGTGGATTGCGTCACGGCAGTGATGTAAAGGAAACCCCTTGGTTTCCTTTTCTTTGGGTATCTAAATATTCTGGTTCAAGGCCTGGTGCTTTAAAGTTTTTAGCAATTGTTCTTAGAGCTCCAAACTGCTTTTAAATTGCTTCAGTGGTATATGCACTCTCTGATTATAAATAGCTCATAATACATTTCTATTTATACGCTGCAAATTGTTTTATATGCTCTGTGTATGAACTATGCCTAGTTTTCCTGATGCTTTCAGGCCAAATTGAGGTTTGCTGCATTTCTGAAAGCTTATTTTTGAAGTGAGGTGTTTTTTTCATTTTTCCCACTTAAGCAAAATTCTATTGCTGCAAAGTAAAAATTCTATTGCTGTAAAGTAATTGTATGAGTGAGTGCCCCTGTTTAAATGAACAGTTTATGGTTACTGTATTAAAGCGAACATTTCAACTTGGCTAACACAACCACTGAATAAACACATATTGATATTATAGAACAAAATAATATATTAGTGCATTGCTCATTTGTGCTCTGATAGTCACCCTGATACTATTAGTCATGCGGGGAGTGACAAACACAATTACACTCGAGTGCTAATAGAGTGGAAGGGCAAAACTGCCTGACCTCGGCATCCTGGGTCGATTTAAATGTTTGATGTCTCATTGAATTAGTATCACAGTGTGAAAGACAAAGCTCAAACTAATGGAAATGAGCCTGGACATGCAATACTGCTGATTGGGCTGACATAATTAGAATAATATTCTTCACACAGCTAATAACAAGCAGAAGAAATAAATAACCAAGAGATAACTTAATGACTGCATGCTAAAATGCTCCTTTGAATATGCTAAGGTTAGCATTTTCTATTTACTTATGGAGCACTGAGGGAATTTTTTTCTCTGTGTAATCATTAGCTGTGGTGATCAGCTCCATACTGGTCACTAAGGCCATATGAAACTATGCAGGTTGACCCAACTTTTCCCCCTCAACATCATTATTTAACCCTCAGGGCATTGTTACAAATATCTGTCTCTCTAGAAAACCTGCCCAATCCTTCACAAAAAGAGAGAAGAAAAAGGAGGAAGAAAAAAAGCTGACACATGATGGATTCATAAATACATAGCTTTGTATCCTCTTATGCCCTTGATCTCTGAGGTACGGGGTCATAAAGCATGGGTAAGTGTACAGGGCTTTTGAAGACTGTATATTTCTGTGGGTGTGAAGCGGGATTTTGATATGTTTGATACAAAACAGAGGACAGGTTTTTAGAACGCTTTCTGCAGTAGCTTATCTTCAACGTTGTCAATCTCTTACGCACTTTCTCAGCTTGAGGTGAGGTGATGTAGAAACAGACTAAGAAAAGATGTAGGTGAGACAGATGTCTAGAAAACCACTTGACATTGCTCATCAGTTCCATTTAAACCTCTGTCTTCATCATTTGTTCCTGATCACAATATATGTGCACCAGAAATCCAGTCTAACAAAGCACATTGGCTTCACTTCAGGTGGACAAGTCTTTGTCATGGGTGCAACTAGTAACTTGTTCAACCATAAACATGTACTTTCAGGATTTCGTAGGAGGGCTTTTGATTCTTAACCAGGACTTACTGAATGTAAAGGCACAGCAATTTGCCACCTAGGTACCAAGGAGTGTGAATCTGAGACCCAAATTAAAAAAAATCATTCAATGGATTAATTAGAGAAAATGTTTTTTCTCTTCCTACTTACAGAAGTTCATAACATAAATGTCAAGACTTTTCTTATCTGAGTAAATCATTGGACTGAAAAATGAGAAAGCAACAACAGCTTCCTGAAGAGACTGAGGGAATATTTTCAGCTAAAATTAGTGTTGTGTCTTTGGTAGGTATCAGCAAACAAAACACTTTTAACTTTAGGCTTGGTATGGCAACTTTGCCTTGGAATTTGCAAAGAGATGTCTTTTGGGTCAAGTCTTCAAAACAGCAGATCATCAGGTTTCAATCAAGTCAGGAAGCTTTGTAGTGTCTTTGAAAGCAGATGCAGGAAAATTGCATTTCTTAATGCAGGATCTGGCAGTGAACCTCCCTGCACTTCTGGAGCTACAGCCTCATTCATGAGGGGATATCACCACCACACGAAATTGCTAACAAGATCTGATCCATTTAAATTGGGCTTGTTAGTGAGAACTGAAACTTTCAAATCTTGAAACACCTAAAACAATGTATGTGGGTTTTTAATCCCCAGTTGACCCATAAATTTATATAATGACAAGCCTTCTATCATGAATGTACTGAAGTGGAAACCATAGTCTGAAATAAGTAAGATGTTGCACATTGTAAACTTGCAGGTAGCAGAGTCCCAGCAGAGTATTTTAGCTTTGACCAGCATGAGGCAGTGAAATGCAGTTCATCTGTTATGTTCATAAGCTGACCTACATCTGTTACTTCCTTTCAAATAATACCAATAAAAAGAAGGCCCAGCATTTTCAGCAAATCACATTATTTCACTTCATTAAGGGTTAAGGGTTTTATGTCAGTCTATTACCAATTTGGGCTGAGATAGCAGTGCTGAGCCAGCACATGCCCCAGTATTGAGGGCTGGCACAGAGGTGGATGTCCTCTGCTCGCAGCACAACCACCCTCACTGCTGGGGGGGTCTGTCTGGGGAAGGGCTTGGGGTTTGCATTATAAACCAATGACTTCAGGAAGTACAGTTGTCATGCAGGTAGTAGGAAATACATAACTCATTCCATTCCACAGATTTCTGATTCTCAGAGTTAGTAACCCAAAATTGTCCCCTCCTAATCCAAACTCCTCAGCCTTCTGATTGCTGTTGGTTCATTTACTTTTGTCAGCTCTTCCAGTCCTGTGGAGCTGCCAGTGTTGACTTTGCGCTTGCTTGCTCTGGGTTGTTTCCACATCCTTACAAAAGAAGTCCTGGCTCCCCTTTGTAAGAAAATCAGCGTTGTATAAGAGGAGCAGGAACAACTCTAATGTGGAGAAAACAGAAGCAACAAATATAGTGAACTATTACTTTTTCCTGTGATTATGCGGAGACATTACCTGTGAGCAGCACCTCTTTTTCCTCAACCTTCATCTTTTTCCAAGAATACTAAACCAGTGAGATGATAGGTTGAGTCTTGAGGTAGTTTGAATTTAATGGTGAGGGATTATTTTCCATGTCTGTTAAACCCATCTGAATTTATGCTGCTGAGCCACCAAACCTGTTCCATTCCTCCCTTCTAGATAACCTTTCAGAGCTTCTGTGCAAAATGGCTGTTTTAAGACAAGAAACAGGTAACAGTGGCCGCTGAAAACAAAAGGTGAATATGCAAGCAGACCAAAAACGCTCTTATTTTTGCAGACAGCTTTCTTTAAGCAAATAATCTGGCTTTTGCTCAGCCCAGATACTCATTTTTGGTGGTAATACACTGAACATTTTGAGCCTGGAGTCAGAGTCCTCCAAGTACTCAGTGCACTAGAGCTGATAATAGCAATAGCTTGACTGACTGGTAGTTGAGCCTAATGTAAGTTCCATCCCTCCCTGAGTGATTTCAAAGCTGAAAACATTGAGTACCTTGCAGGGGTTTCTTGGCGTTAACCAGCTGGGGCAATGTATTTTGTCATTCACATGGTTTTAAGTTTTTTCTGTGTTCGTTGTGCCACATTCTTTATTTGGGGGCAGCTGTGTTTTCTCAGTCCATGTAAGTGGTTCTGGTAGTATGCCCATATTCTCACTAAAAAAGGTGTCAGCAGTCTGTTGTCCCTCACTTAGCTCTAGTTTCCAATTACAAATCTGTTGATGTTACAGCTCAGCATAATTTGCACATCATTTAGCTTATTAAGACAGCTACATTTTTTAAAAACTAAATTCTGTTTTCCATAGAATTGGGGAAAGAAAACCTGTTAAACTAGCAGTGGTTCTTCTGCATTTTCTGTGGCTCCTAAGGTAGCTAACGTTTTAGTGATGCCTGAGTTCTGAACTTTTTTGTCATAATGAACTGGGAAAACCTTTTTCCTTTAAAAGAAACTTCCTCAAACAATGACAAAATATCAGCTGTTGTGAAGGTATCATACTGATGAATGAGAAGTAGAATATTAACGCATTTAGGCTGAACATGTGGTTTCATTAGAATCAGTCAGATCAGAATTATGGATCTCCATTCTTTATCTCCTTCTGCAATTTGTGCCTGTTGACACATCATCCCCTGAACTGTACGTTTAGGTTTATTTCACATACCTGAAGAAGCTTTTCACAGATTTCTCATTTATATCTTCCATGTTTCCTTTGTGTTGTGGTTGCATGAAAAATATTATTTTGTTTAATTTTATGGTAAGTAGGAATTTAATTTCAGGAATTACTATGGGACTAGTTAAACTTTTCTTCTGAAGGACTCTTTTAACAAGATAAGCTTAGTTAAAAGTAAAACTGTTCTTTGTCACCCACTAGTGTGTCATTATCCAGTGCCTTGTGTGTGAGGGGTCATTTTTATGTGGTGGAGAAAGGATAGAAAATGTCACTGTGATAATTTCTATTCTCATCCACAAACAGCTTTTGCTGTATTCTAATTTTCTACAACAGTCTTTTCCTGCATTCATAAAAAAATCCGAATCAAGGGCATTGACATAAACTGAAAACTTTTGATTCAAATATTTTGGATTCCCAGTCAGCAAATGTGTGTTTCAGTTTGTGCATTATTAAGGAACGACAACAAAAGTCTAGGTGTTTTTCAGTAATTCCTGGTGCTCACAGATGAGTTAATGCCCTGAACTGGGAGGTCTGGTTCCTTCCAAAATTTGTTAGTTAGATAATGCTACAGTCTTTTATTTTTTCCCTCCAGTGGCCTTAGTCTTGATGATACCTTGTGCACAGACTGGGACTGCATATTCTCAAAGCAATAGTTCTCTAATGGAAGGAGATTGCTTCATCTGCAATACTCTGCATCCATTTTGAACAGCAAATCCAAATTCTGCCAGCACAGATATCACTGACAGGGGTTACTGCCTAATGTACAAGCTGGCATTTGATGTGGAGTACTGGAGGTGTTATTTTGCAAAACATTGGCAACCTTTCTGGACCACAGAACTGTAGCCTTTCCACATCATTCAGAAAAGACAGAAACTTGAATAATAATTTGAAATAAAGTCCTTTGTGTATTCAGCTCTCCTGGTACAAACCCTCCACTAGCAAAGAATGTACTGAAAGTGATGGTATTCCAGTACCAGTTGTACAAAAACAGCCTTTGGCTCTCTGGACTAATAAGAATGAAGAATACTTGCAGATAGAAAAAAACAAGATTGTTTTGTTTTGAGCGAATGTAGAAATATCACAGATAGCTGCAGATTTGATTTACTTTCATGCCATTTGACAATCTGATAATTTTTACAAAGATATACTTAAAATGCTGTTTCATGCAAAGTTCATTTTTTTCCTTGTTTAAAAAACACTACATCCTTAATTTGCAAGGCTGTGTATTAATTTTGCTGAGTACTGTTTATTTCCCTTTCCTTCTACTTTATTTAAAGTCAGTTGTTGACAACTCTCAGGCGTGTCAAAGTCTCACCACTAATAATTGCTTAAGGATCCCTAACTTCTATAAATGTTGGTTCCCGCTAAAAACCCCATGCAATAGCCCTGTTTGAAGGAAAGGGGGAGGGGGGGTGGGAAAGGAAAAAAGGGGTGGGGAAAAAAAAAGAAAAAAAAACCTGAGAACTTCTTCTGATGAATTTTTGATTTTCCTTCCTAACAAAGAAATGTCTGTGATTCAAAGAAATAGCTTAAAGTGATATTATAAAATAGAATATGGAGTGCACTGTTCTGAATGACTCTTTGCTTTTAATGTGAGGCTGAAAAATTGTCAGTGCCTTTTTTGATTAGATGAGATTTTTTTTTTTTGTTCTTGATCTAAGAATTGAGGAGAAAAACATGCTACTTGCATTTGAATATGGTATGAGCTGGCTGTAATGTGTTGAAGATAAAGCAATACCAGTACTGCCTCAAGGCGGCACCTGTGTCTGTGGGTCAATGCCATTCCTCCTTAGATCGCTGCGGAGCCCTTCTCTCGGCTGCTGCTTTATTAGGCCTAATTAGGCAGGCTGTCACTTTTATTGGTGATGGGAAAGGAAGATAAGTAGATTACTTGTGTCATCTATCTCTATCCGGACGTGTCTAAAAAGTCTAAAGTGATTGCTGTGGGCCACAAATATATTTCACAAGAGGGAGGAAAAAAATGCAGAAATGTATTAAACCTCTAGAAATGACTTACCTTTGGCACTACTGTGTGTAATTTCAAACCCACAGAGAAAAGAGTTACAGTACATACGTAAAGTCCTTTTGTTCAGAGGGAGAAGGTTGTCTGTAATGGTTTTTGTGATATCAAAATAATAAAAAAGGGCTGGTTTCTACTTAAAATTCTAGCAGCAGTTATATATATTTGAAAGTTAATCCAAGTTATAATAGGAGTGCAGCATCTGTGGCTGGTGGAAGGGGCTATTTTGATGACAGGCTTGTTGACGTGTTCCTCTGATAGGTTTGCTCTTTGGATCATTGCTCAGGGCACCTCCAGTTTATGCAGCATGTGTATATTTTTAATGATTGTTTAAAGGAATAATTATTTTCTAAATAAAGTCTCAGATATCTTCTTAAACAAATTAACTATTGAGAACTAATATTATCAACAGCAATCAGCACCTGCAATATTTTAATTGTCTGAGATGTCTTCTGCTTTGGAAGATGATAATCTCCAGAATGTTCCTCAACAGAAAGAGCTTATTAATTACAGCATTGTGGAAGGAAAATAAAACTATGTTTGTGGGCTCTTATGAAAAGGAAATATATTCTTGATTTAAGAGTGTTGGTAGAGTCAAATACCAATCATTACAGAACTTTAAGCTCAAGGTTAAAACAAAGTCGGTTTTGTATTTTTAAAAATTCTCAAAGCTGCCAAATCACAACCAAGACAGGTAATAAAATGCTTTCAGAAATTTGGATTCCTTGTCTTTTAGAGATGGGCTCTTACTTCAATTGTTGGTGTATCCAGTCACGTGGGATACAAATACTGACCTCTCAAAATTTGATTGCAGCCACAGCACAGGTAGCAGCACGTTAACGTAGACATCTTTAAGAAATATGTGAACGATGTTGGTGTGAAAATTACTAAAATCTGATGGGCCGGTGTCTTTGACTATTAGCGAGAATAAATGTATCGGTATCAGCAAAACTATTTATAGACTTAAAATCAAACTCAATCAAAACACAAGGGCAAGATCAAGCCCTACACAGCATTCCTTACACAGAACTCCTGTAGGCTTGAGCAATATGATTTCAATAAATGCTCTTGTGTGTAATGAGTGCTGTGGAAGGTCTTTAAATGACAGGT
This sequence comes from Monarcha castaneiventris obscurior, assembly GCA_026261815.1. Classification (NCBI taxonomy): domain Eukaryota; kingdom Metazoa; phylum Chordata; class Aves; order Passeriformes; family Monarchidae; genus Monarcha; species Monarcha castaneiventris. Next base: position 15,830,892 of record JAMPIT010000434.1, on the reverse strand, counting down.
TCTGACTGCTGCACCAATGGCATCTTTATTCAAGATTCTGTATTCCACAGGCAGTCAGCCATTCTATTTGTTTGGAAGCTTCAAATCTTCTCATTCATTATTCAATTCAGACTGTTTAGGCTTTATTTTCTTTGCCTTAAAGACTCCACACATGTTGCCTAACTGCCTCCATGAATATTGAGATAGCTGAAAGTGCAGTGTCATGGAACTCCACCATTAGGACACACACTTTCATAGCTGCTGTACAAGTCTTTTTGTATAAGTGGAGGGTTTTTGAGCCATGTTATGATTAAAAAATTCTAAAAGTAGGGTGGAGAGGTACCTAGTGCCAGGAACTTTCAAATGAGTTTGCCGTGAAGAACTTGCAGATCATTATTAAGGTGAAGAAATTCAGAAATTTGATGCTTCAGGGTTTTTTTCTGCCTACTACTGTAATCTGTAACTTTTACACAATACCCATTTCTTGATTATTTATCTTAGTTACAGTATCTACTCAGAGCGGAAGTCTTTCAGTCTCAAGGTGTCAAGGTCTCTGAATTACAAAGGAAATATTTTGTTATGCGGTATTTGTTTTCTAAAGTTCAAAGGCTGAAACTACTTTCCTCCATAACACGCAACAGTCAACTGTACTGTATAAAGGCAGTATATTTAGCTATCCATGTGGTAGGAATTCCTGTTGGAAACTGCAGGCTGCTGGCTGTCAGGCTCAACGGCAGCCTCACAGGAGGCAATCTCTCATCAGGAACTCAGTTCAACTTTTGAGGAACTCCAAATGAGATTTTTAATTGTGAGTTGGTGAATTGCCTGAGAAATGAAACCTTTTTACTCTATACCAGTGCTGTGGTCTGCCTGCAGTTCATTTATAGGGAATGAGAACTGCTTATCTACATTTCTGCTGGTCAATCTGTAGTAAACACTGAAGGTGTCACTTTTCACAGGCTGCCAAGAGCAGCATCCTCTGTCCTTCCTGCTTGGCTGGGCAGAGCCCAGAGCCCAGGAATAGGGCACACCTTCCCAGACCCTGGGCTTGCGTTCTAATTCTTTTTTCTGATTGTGCGTACATCTCCTGGTTTTAGACCTCAGCTTTAAGCATGGGGCCATACTACCCATGCCTACTTATTTATAAGGAGACTTACCCAAGGATTTTAACAGGATAGAGCTACAGATTCCAGCAGCTGATCACATGGAGAGCCACACCTCAGCCTACCAAACCTGGCTCATTGGGCATTTGCATCCAGCAGTTGCTACAAGGTCACAGATGAGGCCTGAACTCAAGAGAAGTGTGAGGGTTATTACTTATTTACTGTCTCTGTGCCTCTTAGCAGGAAAGGTCCAAGGTCTGATCTACTCTGAGCTGTCTAATTCTATGTTTTCTTTAAGTTAAGGACAAGCCAGTCCCTATATATAAACATTTTTTCCATTACATTGTTTTCTGGATGTGTCCATGTTTTGTAGTTTGTTGCTGACATTCAATGCCACCACAGCAGACACAGTGTATCTGAGTGATAAAAACTGAGTTCCTAAAAAGGTTCTTTATCTTTCTAATGCTTTTGAGAGGTTTCGAGAAAAAAATTACCAAAATTACATCACAGTTTTGTGCTTTCAGTTTAACATGCCTTATTCCATTATTCCCTTACAGTGTCTGAAGTTCAATGGCTTTTGGCTCATCCAGCTCACGCTACTCTGTAAGATCCCAAACTAGACATCTCTCTTGAAAGATGTGGAACAACTCTCAGTCCTAATGGGGAAAAAAGGATGTTCATTCGTGCTCTTTTTCCTTCTTCCCCAGGAACATACAAACACTCCCCATGTCCATTCTCATGTCATGTAACATCTATGAATAAATCAAATTGCTGTACTTCTAATTCACCTGATCAGGAAAAGACCAGGAGCAAAGACGGCATCCCAATTTCAAAGCTATTTCTGAGAACATCCCAGGGAAGCTACTGTTGTGCACCTTTTAAAAACTTTGAAAGCTCCACAGGTTCAATACAGCTGGTTAGAGTGGGAGTAGTTTTAGAATATAGAGTTGTAGTTACTTTTTTGATTATACAAACAGACGTGTCAAAATTTTAGTGAGAAATAAGGGATGGTGGTACTTTGATAATATAAAATACAATATTTTATTATTATTTTAGGTTCTTTTAGCAGTGCTTTTTCTTTGCAAGGCATGACGCTTGCCTGTTTCATGGATATGTAGAAGTAAAAGCCTTTTAGAACATTTTTATTTCCAATTTGTTTCCCAGTCAGTTAGGGATAGATATGAACCAAGGTTCATATGATCCCAGGTTGCTGCAGCCAAGGACCAACACACTTTGACCAGTGGAAGAATAAATCAGAGATGTGTTGTACTAACTTCTTGCTTTTTTTGTATTTGCATTCGTGCAGGGAACACATGAGAGTTTTTGTATTTCACATGCACTTATCTAGAGAAGATTGACCCAATAATTTCTACAAACTTTTAAGTTATGAACTGTAGCCCAGTTAGGCTCCAGTAGCTCAAAAGCACTGGAGTAGCCAGCTGAAGCCAATTCATTTTTAAGGGGTATTCAAGATTCTAAGAGGTTCTTGATTTCAAAGGGCAGATTGTGTTTTTCTAATCATGTTTGTTCCTTCTCTTCAGCCATTGAACCAATTAGACACCAAGAGATACAGTCTAAAAAGACAAAGTCCCTTGCACAAAATTCTTACAGAGTTAGTTGAAAACAGTTTTAAAGACTCTAAATTTTTAAATTTAAAGGAACATATTTATACTTCTCCTATTTCTGTGCTTCCTGTAAAGCCAGAGCCAAATTCCCTGTCAGCTAAATGAGGCTTTGGTGGAATAGTTTGTTCTCATATTTATTTCTGATTGTGTCATTTTTTTGTCTTTTGGTATTAACATACTTCTTTTATTTCAAACTGGTGACATTTGTGTTGGCAATGTAGGACATTTGTGAGGAGAGTTAGGTGATGAAGATATCACTGGATAACTGCAGATACAGAACAGTTCTTTGGATGTGGCCTTTGTGCACCTGTGTGGATCAGGCAGGAAGAGTTAGGAATTTCCTTCATTTTTTTTGTGGCATTTTCTTTCCCAGCACTTTGACACATCTTCAGGCCACCTGGCCATCAGTCCAGCCAGGGTCCAGTGCACAGATGGACCTCAAATTTGGCAGCACCATAAAGGGCAATATCTAGTCCTAGCTGCATTTATGTTTTTCCTTGTTTCTTTCACATCCCATTAGTATTAGTTTTTGCTTTGAGAACATAGAAAGCCAGAACTAAAGTGTACAAATATTATTGTTCTGTATTAATGACTTCTGTGTCCAATTAGTGAAGATCATTATTGCAATATGTTCTGACTTGCACTGCACACAAGAGACAATAAACAAGAGTCCCGAGAAGCAGGTTTATAAATAGCTTCTCTGCAGCATTCCTTGACTGTCCCAGTTCCTTTGGTCTGTCACTTTGCCAGACAGCAGAGTTCAGGTGCACCAGTAACAAGCACTAGTCACAGGGTAAGGGTTCCATCAGAGCCAGAACAGAGTGCAGGAAGTACCAGCTTTCCCTGCTCCCCATCTGTTTCTTGTAGGATAAGGCTATTTCAGTCCTGAAGCAATTAACATTTCATTGCAGGTAATAAAACCTGTTTGTTAAGTACATTTTAAGGAGAGATGCTGTATTTTAACGGACATTTAGTAGCTGGCTATCAACTGTCTGTGCTCCCTGCCTGGGGACAGCAGGCAAGGTTTATTAAATATTAAGAAGCTGTTCATTACTTTATGAAACTATGACAACAGAACATCTGAATATTTAGAAAACAGTTAACGTTCTTTGGAGTGGCTGCTTCAGTTAGGGGAAAGGACTAATGTTTGTCTGGCTAAACATGCATAAAAATGTAGTGTCTTCTTTGAAGTTTGCTCTTTGCTCCTGCTACTTGAGAATGTTGAAATTAACCTATGCTGCATGATTTAGAACACAAGTGAAAGCAGAGTCTCCTTGTAGAGATCGCAGGAAATCAGATATCTCAGATAAACACTGGCTTTTAAAAATGTTTTTAAAAATCCCAAAGTCCATAGAGGTGTACTGTTTAGAGGTTTGTCTGTCACCAGTAATTTTGAAAGGTAGCTTCTATCTTTGTACACAGCATATAGAGGCTATTCAAATTTCATTGCAGATCTCAAGGAAAATATTAGGTCTTTGCAAAGAGACAATAGCTTACTGAGAAAATATCCACAGATTTTTTGGAAGACTGCCTTCACTTCAACCAGAGTTTGATGCAAGGTAAAAGCTCTTTGAATATTGGCTGTTTGGTAAACAAGGAGGATCTTCAACATTGATGAAGCCAATTACATATTGTATTTGTAACCACTGTTGCTTGTATGGGATGAACCAGAAAATGAAAAGAAAATCAAACCAACAACCCAGGGTTTTCTTTGGTCCTGATCTTGCCAGTCATGCTGAGTAGAATCTTGTTTCCATGTGGAGTAGTTTGTAGAAAAATTCCCTCAGTGGGGAATTTTGGACACAAGATATTTAAGTGCATCTGTTGTGAAGGACAAGCAGCAGTATTATTTAGCATGAGACATGATTTTGTCTTAAGTGTATAGAGTTACAAGGGTCCCAAATGTATTACCACTCAGTGATATGCAGCTAATGTTTTAGGAGTCTGGGGAGTGGGGGGTGAACCACAACAACTTTTAGTCTTGTATGGACTCTAAAAGTGTTTTCCAGGCTTTAGAATATGGAGCTAGGGAATGATTGTGCATTGGTCCTGAGACACAGACTTGTCAGGTAGTTGTCCTGAATGCAAGAACAACAGAGGGTAAGGATGGACTAAAGTAGCCTTAAGTCACCTTTCTGTCTTGTACCACAAGCTGGATCCTGAACCAGGCTTGGTTGTGCTATTGTGGCAGCAGAGAGACTGAGAAAGGAATAGGAACTTGAGTGGGACATACAGTGCAGCTCACTGCTTAAACTGGTAGAAAAGACCAGAATATCCATGTGGAGACTGAAGGCATTATAGGAGGCTATAGGATTACTTTGTCAGAGAAGACACTACAGTCTACATTAACTTTCAGTAAATGGCAGCAGCAGTGGTGTTGATTGGTGCAAATCTGTTTCATGGGACGTTATAACTTCTTGACTGCAAACTAATGCTATCAAAGCAAGGTGGCCTTTCTCTGCAGTAGTTTAGATGTGCTTAATGCTGTATAGCAAAGGAACAAGTGAATTTCAGCTGCCAGTTCTATCCCACCACTGTAACACAAACTGCTCATTTCAGCACTTCTGGGTAATTACTTTGCTCTCTTGTTAGTTTTTCTGTTCTTTGGGTTCACCTGACCTGAGAAGATGTGCTCATGTCTCTTGGCCATATGGATGTCTCCTTCCACTGGCTTTGCACCTGTGTTTTCTTTGCCCTCTTTCAGTTCTTCTCTGTTTCTCAGTTCTTTTATTTGCTCTTTTCCTCTACAAACACTTTTTTTTCTCCCTCTACCAGGAACTTTAATTGTTCTTGGCTTGTATGTCTTCCTTAAAAGCTCCTTGCAGCCTTTCACTGTCCTCTGTATTCAGACTTCACCTGCCTTCCAAATCCGTAGTCCTTCTGAGCTACCTGGCTCTTCCTGCCTCTTTCCCTTTTGGCATCCCTTGTCTCTGAAGGATTATGGCATTCTGTGTCTGCCACTGAGGCAGAGAACAGTGGAGGAGCAAGTCCAGGGCACAAAATACCTGAGCCTGGGAAGAGTCAGAGTGGGTGTGGGCTCACTCCTCTCTCACCCCTCCACAGCCAGTGCATGAAAACTGGACACAAGTTAATTTGCATGGGTACTGACTGTGATAGCAGATTTCCATGGTTTGATAATAGAAAAAATTTCGTAAGAGCTGCTCTGGTGAAGCTTCTGGCAACTCTGGGTTCTTTTGGACACTTACATCAGTATATTGCAAAGCTGGCCATTTAAGGAAGGGTAGAAAACAGTCTACCCAATAGGCCAGAAAAAGCAAGGGAACGTTATTTAATTTCCTTCACTTGCTGCATTTAATAAAGAAACTGGCGTATGAGTTTTGTAGGGGAATGGCGTAGAAAAGGGGAAGAAAACTTCTATGGGGAGCCAGATTTCTCCTGAAATGCTTTAAGATTAACTGAGGGGAGAGGGATAACCCTAGAAACTTTTCAAAAAGGAAGACCTACGATGGTGCAAACTGAGGCAAATTTCTGCTTTTTCAAGTCTCCTTGAACTCAGATTTTTCTCATCTGTGTATGAAGTAAAGTTTAGAGAATTTTCTGTTTTTCTGATCCTGCTTTCTAGTAAGTTTGCAAGTCTCCAAGTTCTCTCGGAGCCTTTGCAGTGTTCTTCTCTAGTGGGAACCATCCCTTGGGTTCTTCCCCCACAAACAGTTCTTTGGTTTATAAAGGAAGCGCTTTTATTTTGTTTTTGTTGCTGGCGTCCAAGACTGACAAATGGGTTTAGTCCCAGGCTCTTCTTTCAATTATTAATGAAAAATATTGTATTACCTGAGGCTAACCCAACATTTCGTTCCATTTCCAAGCCTTTGGCAACCAGCAATCTCATTGCTGTCTAAAATGCAGAGAAGAAAATCTTTTGCCTGTTCCTTTTTCCTCCTCTGCTTCTGCCTCGCCTCCCTCCCTTAAGAAATTCACTGCGTAATTGCAGGATGACTCCAATGAGTGTGCTAAGAAAGCATTGTTATAAATAAAAGTGAACATCATGAAGTCTCATTGTCACTTGTTTAGGATTTAAAGTATCAATTTCTGAACATTACAGAGATTTAGACGTGGGTTAATTAAACATTTACATACATGTGTAGAACAATATATTGTATGGTGCAATAATATGCACTTTAATCAGAATCTGTGGGTGTTGTGTGTTTGCTTGTTCCATGTTAATTGGTATCGTGCTGGCTCCTAGCTTAGGTCTTTGGCTGGATGGAACAGAATAGACATGGTGTTTTAAATATTTTAATTAGGACCAGCAGTTCCCGGCTCACTCATTTCTCATTGGATTGTTTTTCATGCATGAATAAATTAGCTAGCATGGAAGTACTTTGCAGAAAGTAGTTGCCCTCTAGCCATAAAATGAGTCCTGTTCATTAATACTTTAATGAAATTAGCTGTGAGCAAAATATCATTCCTTTTAACTGTGTTCTAATTTCTTAATTTTAATTAGGCACATAATTGTAGTATACTGAAATTATCTTAATGTACAGCAAGAAAAGTTCTATCACCATGGGCCTGTGGCTGAAACTTGAGCGTACTTGCAGCATATTTCAGCTTGCAATTTTTCTCTTCAACTTTTCCTAGCTAATCAAAATCTTTTCCTTGCTTTGTGTTATTGCAACATGAAGTCAGGAACTGACTAATTCTTTCAGATACCAGAAAAATTAAAAGAATCACTGATGCTATGTTTTGTTGTTGGCAACATTCATTTGACAGCCCCAGTTTTAGAGTCCAGCATAACCCAGGAGCACTTCTAGGGAAGCACGGAGTACACAAAACCAGTTTGTTGTTTTGGCTTTTTCCCCTGAGTTGTTTCATGCTTTGCTCACCTGGAGTTGCTACGTTTAATTTATAATTATCTAAACTGAGGTAGGAAGCAGTGAGAATGTGTGAAAGCTGAGAAATTTAGATTTTAGCATCACTAGCATGTCATCTTTATGACATGTCTAGCATGCTTCTTGTTTCCACTTTGGCAGATACTGTTCTGGGGAATGCAGTTTCTTTACTGCAAAGACAAACATATTCTGACAAAAGCATCAGTTTCTCTACCTGATAGTGAGTTTGACATGAGTTTTTTGAGTGAATGTCCTCATCCTGATAAAGAACTGTGTGTGGAAACACTAAAGTAGATACATTCTTTTTTAATAGGAGAGCTAAGGATCTTCAATCCAAATTTATGTCAGGGGGGATTTAAACTTCGGCATTTACTACTTTGCTTAAAACTGCAGAGAACTGGAATAAGAAGCCAGAAAGGAATCTTGAAAGTTTTGAAATACTGAAAAAGGGGCACATATTCAGCCCTAGTGTTTTTGCATCCAAATCCTTTGAAAACTAGATTTTGTATTTATCACTGTATTAAGCAAAGAGAATTTCAAGCAGTAGTGACTATATAGATATGAAATGTGACTTTGACCCAAGGAATTTTAAGGTCAAACACTGGTACATTAATGTTGAATGTAGTGGATTTCTGTAGTGATTCTTCTCTCCTGTACAGTGCTGTATTAACCCCTTCTGCACAGGTCTGCAGGTGTGTGTATAACCACCTCTCCAGAACTCCCCAATATCTATGGTGCACCAAGTAGGTGAGCTCCAGGTTCCTGCCTTCCCTGTGGAGGTCACTCATCTTTAACAGGGTGATGGGGGGACATTTGTCTTTGCTGAAATTGAATTTCTGATTGAAATCTTTTTTGGCAGTGTATTTCAGTGCCTGCTGTAATTGGCACCTGCTCTAAATAATATTGATATTTCTTATTTAAATAATAAATTATGGCTAATTGTAATACTTCATTATGCCCACAATTAAGTGAACTGAGGTTAGTTTACAATTAATACTAATACTAGTTGATGTGCAATTTGAATGTAATTTGCTGCTGTTAGCAGATTGCCAGTGGAAAGAAGAAAGCTAAGGGATTTCTTGTTTCCAGTGGCAATCTTGTTTTTTTAGACAAACAACCTTAAATAAAATGTGAGTTATATTCAAATTACAAGGAAATCAATTAGACTAAACATTCTGGTTTTATTCCTGATCAATCATTGTCACTTTTCTACTGGTAAACACACACTCAAACCTTCCCTTTGGAGAACCTAATTCTAATTATCATCTATTAAAGATTAGTAAAATTAATACAGTGCATCTTTAATTGTTTCATGCTACAGGAGACAGAAGATTAGTTCAGAAAGCTCAGGTTTCACTCAGGCAATCTCCAATATGAGGGATTTGTATCAGAATGGTTAGCCTGTATTTGATCACAGATTGCTCTAAGAGTGCTAAGAGACACTGGAAAAAGAACATGGGGGTGGGCTGGAAGTTTTGTGTGGAAATTTGGCTAGTGATAACAAATGCTACAGATACTGGTTGTTCTGAAGAAAGAAATACCATGGGATTTCCTTTCTTGTAATAAAACATGTTTGAGTGTATTTGATGGCTTCCAAGTTATCTGTACCTTGAAGATTATTTGCTGTAGAGGCAAATGACATAGGCAGATGGACGTTATTTGGTTTGCTCTGCTTCACCAGTCAAAATTCTTGAGGTCCTTGCAGCATCAGAAAGCATCTATAAAGTGTGCTTGAGCAGCAAATTCCAAATGAATCATCACTGTACTCAGTTCTCTGACTTGAAAAATTCATATTAGAAAAGTTACCTACCTGTACTTCTTATAGACCCATCTGTAATAAGGCATAAAGAAAAAGCTAAATTTAAAATTGCTTCTGTCTTTTGTATGATCAGATAAGAAACTGTTGAATCAGAGCTGAACTGTTATTATAGAAACTTAGGAATCTCAATCTCAAACCTGCATGGAAGCCCAAGTAAAAAACAAACAAAAAAATAGAGTAAGCTCTAAGGGAATTTGAGTAATGAGCAACATAAAGGGGTAGATCAAAAGCCTGTTGCAACATTCAGGTGCTCACACTGTTGTAACTGGGGTCCCTTTCTTATTTCTGTGGCTGCACAGTGACTTACTCTGCATTTTGGAGTAAAGTAGTGGACACTAATATGATATTCAGCTACCAAAAAAGGAATTTAGGCAGTGGGAATTAAATAACAGGACATGAGGTGGAACTTTACAATGGTGATAGCTTTAGTGATCTTATTGCCACATAATTCTTGGTTTCTTTAGTTTGGCTGGGTTTTTTAATAGAATGCTATGACTTCTTAAATATTCATCCAATTACATCACTGCTTATTTAAAAATTATTTGGGGGAAAAATTGGTTAGATACCTGGAATGAGGAGAAATGCTGGAATTGTGAAAGTCCAGCTTAAATTATTTAAATCCAACTTAAGGATCACTTAAAAAGCCATCCCCACCATTTTTAACTTAGTCTTATGATTTCCAGGTCAGTCAGAAGCTACCTGACATATATGGAATAGAAAAGGGAAATGAATAGAATGTTTCTTTTTCTAGAGGACCAAAAGCTAATTTGGGAGAAACTGGAGTTCCTTTACCATGTCAGCAAATAAACCAGAAATTTCAAACGGTCTTGACAGAACATGTAGCTGGAGTGATTTAGAAGAAGAGGCAGATGAAACATTTTAATAATTAACATACTTTAATGAATTATTTTTCACCAATGACACTTCTTAGACAAAGAAATAGGAGATTCTGTGACAAAAAAATCTCCACCCTAATCTTGTTTCCTTCTATCTTTCTAAAGAGCTGTATGTCATAGGATTTACTTATCAACTGTAACATTAGCACTAAAAATCCTTTTAGATTTCCTGTTGTTATTCTGAGATGCTATTTTTAAGGCACCAATCACTCTCTTCAGATTGCATCTGCCTTCAATCAGTGGCGCATCTGATTTCATTATAATTATGTTATCATTTAGATTAATCAGTATTTTGCAGTTTCAGTTGATTAGAAAATTACAAGTTGAACACAGTATTCATAATAAAAATACAAACTAGATGGTGAGAAAGGAATGCTGGAGAACAGAAGGTGTTTAACAGCCTGTCTCTAATTTTAAAGTCAGAAAATTGCTGCTTACTGTTACCACAACTTCGGTAAGTCCTTGATAACAATAAAGCATAGATGCATTAGAAACCAACAGCATATTGCCCTTCAGAGGGAGGATGCTGTTCATTTATACAGTTATGGAAAATTTCCTTTTTTATACAGTGTGTATAAATGAAACAGCTGCTTTGAAATTCTGTACCTCTTCTCACCACAGCGTTTTTCTTAGAAATTCAGAAAAAAAAATAAGCCTTCCCTAATGTTTTCTGTTGTGGCTCACAGTTCTGATTAATTCTTATTTGTGGTCAGCTCTGTACACTTTGGGGAGACTCTGTAAACTATGGAATTGTTTAATAGATTCAGAGAAGAGTGTTATGGAGTTAGGCCTGGTGAATCATACGGCAGAGAATCAAAGACTTTAATTTTAACTGCTCTTTGCCATTCCTTCTTTGATAGTGGTGTTAATCCTTCCTTTATAAAAGGAAATAGCAAATATTAATATTTCTAATAGTATTAGTTGGGAATGTCTTTGCTATAAGTTGTTCTTACAAATAAGGGGGCAATGTATCTGTGCTACAGATCAGACTTATTTACTGTATGCCATGAGTCTAATTCTATAACCATAAAGATCTGGAGCAAAATGGATTGAAATGCCAGCTCTGCTACTCCATGTGCACCTTTATCATCTGGTCTGACTGGCTACCTCCGGTTCCAAAAAAAGCTCATGGGGAGTTTTTCATTTTCTTCCTGCTTGGGCATCCTCTATCAAATCCTTTTTGCAATCTTACATGTACATTTACTATATTTTCTGAAAGAAGAAAGCATAAGTCACATCCTCTGTAGGCTCCAAGTTCTCTACAACCTTCTTCTTTATTTCCATCCAAGAACACGATCATGTGCTATTATATCTGTTATGGAATCTACTCCTAATGCCAAAGGGCTGACTGTGACACACAGCATCCAATGCTTGGAAAAGATGTCTGGCTCCTCGAGAGCTTTCTAGTAAATTAACCCAGTTCAAGCAGACAGAACAAGGTTCCAGGACTGAGAAATTAAACAAAATAAAGGAGAATATATTTCCATGTCATATTTTTGCAAAAGTGCAAAAGATGGCACTGAACAGCAGGGAAAGGTACTTGACAAATATTCATCCTTTTAAATACATTGAATTTTAGACGGTATTGCCTTTTTAATAGGAAAAACATAGGCTCCTTTAGTAGCTTTTCTACAGGTTGATATTCTGTTGCAGAATATAAATTAGACAAAAAAATCAACCCAATTCATGGTGAGCTTCCATCGGCCTTGGATATCCAGCCTTATAAAACACAAAAAAGCAGTGTCTGTTACCACTTTCTGAGGGTCAGGTCTGTTTCTCCCCTGTAATCATGAACGTAGCTTGTGAACATATCTGATTGTTTCGTGAAGCCTGTGAAAACAACCTAAGAAACCACAGTGTCATCAATATTTTTCCAGCACATATTTTCAGACTTCACAAGAGAGACAGTGGCATGAGTCTACTACCACAATAGCCCTGTAATAAAGTACTCATTAAATTTATGCAGATGGTAGTTTCTTTCCAAGGAAGATGTATTGATGTTTACCATTATGAATATGAAATTGTTAATTGTGGATTTTGAAACTTCAGGAGGCATTTTGAGCATGCAATTTATCTTATGACAAAATTTATCCTAGTAGAGTTGTGTTGAGCTCTCAGAATGACAAAACCAGCAGGGCAGTCAGGCAGACTGTCCCTGGGGGACAAGAACTGTTTTGACATCTGTCTGAATACAGTATTTCTCCTTTTTTTTCCCCTGGACTGATATTACAGATGCTGTGTTTGGAGCCACTAAGGGCATGATGCTGCAAGCTGGTGTCTGGGTCTGAAGGGGGCTCCAAGTCTGTGAAGAACACAAGCCATGTGTGTTAAAAATCAGTTGTTATTCAGAAATGTAGAGATTCCTGATGTCTGGAAGAGACACCTTCAAATCAGGCCTCCTCAGCTTAATGTCTGCAGCTTTCCCAGGTGTAAAGGGGGGACACACTGGGATGTGAGTGTGGAGTTTGTGGCCTCAAGTCCCAGGCAGAAGGAAGGACAGCGTGAGGAGGCACCAGCAGCCACCTCTGCTGCAGGGAGGGCACTGCTGTCTCCCTGCTGTGAAACGGGTGGGGTTGTGGCTAAGGAGAAATTGGTGTCTTGATGGTGGCTGATTTCAGTTTTGTTTGAGTCGCCCCTTGCTGGGATCAGTCTCCCAATCTGCCTTCCCCACGGGATTTGTTATTGCCATGCCATGTTATTGCCAATACAAAGTGGTTTTTTAAAAACAAACAAAACAGTTTAAAAAAACCCAAAACCAAAACAAACGTTTGGGATCTTGAGATTTAAAATTACCAGTAACTTTTTTACGTTTTATAGACACTTAAATTTTTTAATTACAACTTTTTGGGATCGAGTATATTATCTACTTTTTTTTTTTTTTTAACCTTTTTGGCTTACCGTGTTGGAAGAGAAAAATGTAACTTTAAGTCCCCCTGTGAGAGGGGACAGGGATCACCAGGTGGCGTTGGATCACACAGACTTCCAGCCTGCTTTGTGCCGTGCGAGCTGCTGGGCAGTTGTGGGCAGATGCACCGCGGGGCCGGGTTTGCTGCAGCACCAAAAGTTTGCACGCAGCCTTTCCCTTTGACTTCAGCAAATGTTTGAGGCACGGCTGCTCTGTGTGATTCAGCGCAGGCACTGCTAATGAAAAGGTTTGCAGAAAAAATGCTGCTCACACGTTATAAAGAAAACTGTATAAAGAAAACGTGGAGTTGAAGCACCTCTACTGCCTTGTCAAAAAGCTTTTCTAATAGTATTAGTTAGGAAAAACTTATTTTCCCGCCAGAATAGAAATCTTGAAAAATTATTTTAATCAAGAGCTGGTTGACTTATTGAGTATAGGAGGCATTATTTTGGAGTGAAATGGTTGAGCATTTCTATTTTTTTTTATAGTCCCTAAGAGGTCCACTTAGGTCCTACCCTTATGGAAGCAGGACAAGACCTTTACTGAGAGTTTTCTGCTTTACTTGACTGTTTTTTTACATTATTAAACAATGCAGTGAAACAGGAAATTGAGCCAGAATAAATAAAACACCTGTTTAATAGTGTAGTTAACCATGGGAATAAAGTCTGTAATTCAGTTTTTCCAAGAGGTGTATAAAAATTCAGCAGTGGACATAGTCAAATACAATATATAGCTTATCCATGACTCTTGAGCTCTCCTATCTTCTCCACACAATTGACTGAGAAAGGTGGATAAATGATCTTTTCTCACTGAAATTGTTTAGAGGCTTCTATTTCACTGTCACATCATGCTCCTTTTTCCAGCTGCTGGTTGTTAGCACCTGAAAACCCATTGTGCTCAGCTGTTCTGAGCAGGTGCAAAAGCAAAGGTGGCATTGAGGATCCTTCTCTTCCTTAGAAAGCCAGTCAGAGAAGAGGTTCACACTGACTGTGAGAACACTTAACATCTTTTTCACATGGATAGCATTTTGTGGCAGATCATTCTCTTAATAAGAATCAATTACCTGTTCTTTTTCTTCCCTTTTTTTTTCTTTTTTTTTTTTTTTCTTTTTTTGTGAATCCAGTTGTATGGAACAAGTCTCAGGGGAAGTGTAAGATTATGTTTTTAAGCCATTAATTTCTTCTGATTATCATACTGCTTTCCTCATGCTAATTGCTAAACCCGGTGGGATCTCACTAACATGAGATACAGCCAGGAACAGACAACAAAATCGGAAGATAGCAGAGGTGGTGATTTTAAACCGCACTGCCACGCTTATGGCACGGTACTGAGGAATGGAAAAGGCCAGTCCATCTCTCTTTCTGCTCAGTATTGTCCCCACAGCACATTGTGAATGTGTTTTGTCTCCTGTGTTTTATGTCTTTCAGATGATGTAGGGAGTCTCCACACTTCCCTGAAGAGGTTGTTCCATAAACTTGTGCAATTTATTGTGAGCTGCTTTGCTGGTGTTCTACTGTAATTTCCTCATTACTGAGATATAATTATCAGTAATGTAATTATATATACTGTAAGGGATTTCTTTTCTCTCTGTGGTATTTACACCGTCTTTTAGAATCATAACCATGTTTCTTTGCAAGCCTTTTAGCTAATACGTGTATTTATAGCTTGTTCTTTAAATGGTTCAGCATTCTTTATTCAATCCTTTTTCCTTTTATAAAAAAATTCAATGTACCATGGTAAAATGTGACTTGTTTTGAATGAAAAACTTTCAGCTGACCATAATCTTACCATCAAAAAGATTTTTTTAAAGGAGACAGAGTAATGGAAGTTCTTTGAAAATGCCTGCTTCCCTCCAGATCATCAGTTTGTTGTGGTTGAAGAATCAGTAATCCCCTCATTACTGAGAGGTCAGTAGTAAGTGTATATGTATACTTTATATATACATACGTATAAAATACACACTTATATACTATAAATTGCTTTCTTGGCAATGTTTGCACATAGGTGCTGATAGTTAGGTGTTACAGATACTGCATTATGCAAGTAAAAATACATTTCAGAGTGACTGCCATCCACTTGCTGCTTCTAGGGTGGTCACTCTTTGCTCTTCCACGTGCTGTTCTGAATCTCCTTGTAGGATATGGTTGGCATTATTTCCCTAACTTGGATACTGTGAATCTTTCTTTTGTCCCTGCTCTCCCACCTCTGTCTACAGCAGTGTAATATGTACTTGTTTATAGTACTGGCTTTTAAAGCTCTTTTTACTTTACTAATGAGAAACTTGCTCCTTTCTTTGGTGGCAGTCATCATGGGATTATCCAGGAAAAAACAATTGACAAAAGAAAAGTTTCCCTATGACTTCGGGTGTTCCAAGTGGAGGATATTAGTGTAAAGAACTGCAGGCTTGATGTAATGAAAGAGAGAGTATTCCTGCAGGATTTGTCAGGGGAGGGAACTCAGTGTCTGTTGCCAAGAAACTGTCACACTTGCCTTAATTATGATTAACAACATACACATGTATCTGAGATTTTTTTCCTCATTGACTTTTGTAGGATGTCCATGTCATTGCTAAATATTATTTCACTGACATCTGCTATTGTAGTTTTTTATGATAAGAGCTGGTCTCTGGTGCACCATTCATCTATGCAGAAAAATTATTTTCAGTGCCTGCATCTATTGCCAGTTTAGTCTATTTCTCAGCAGATTTCTGTTCTAGGCAGCACCAAACTGCATTTGTTTGTATAGCTCTGGGCAGTTGTATAGTCTAATCCTGGTCAAGAAGGAAAAATTGCTTTGAACCATGAGCAATAATGCTGCTGCTGTTCGTGAGCAAGGTATTTATCAGCATATCAAGAAACTGGCTCTAAACCAACCAGAGTAGTTCATAATCTGTATTGATGAACTGCTCAGACTTGCAATGAATGCACCAAGTTTTCATTGTAGAGTTTCTTATTCTGCCTTTTCTCGGTCTCATTTGTTGTAACAGGAATGACAATAATGCATAATAGATTTTTTAAGGGAAATATATAGTCTGGTCCATACATTATTTGCTTACAAGGATGTTTTCAAACACTTAAATTCCACGATCATGATTATTATTACAAGCAAATTAACTGTGCTATAGGTTCTTATTTTACAGTTGCTTTATATTCAAAAATTATTGTATTTTCTAGGAGAAGTCAAGAGAAATCAAGCAGAAATCAGTAGAAACCAGGGATGGTATAGTCTAAAAGAAACTATGTATTGAGAGGCAAGCCAAGAAAATTTAAACCCACATTATTTCATGGAATCAAAAATAGTCATGGCTGGAAGGGATCTCTGGAGATTATCCAGTCCAAACCCCCTGCCCAGGCAGGGTCACCTGGAGCAGGTGACACGGGAATTAATTCAGGTGGGTTTGGAATGTCTCCACGGATATATACATACACACTTATCTATGTGTGTTTGTGCATATATATATATGCACACACATACATTAAGGCTGTCCAGACATCACTAAACTCATTTATTTTCCATTTTCTCATTCTCTTCATCTCATTGTATTATGCAGGTATTTAGTGGTCATAGTCCTTCAAAGTCAACAGTGGAGAACTCTGTCTATTTCTTGTTAATTAGACATTTAAGCTCTAATTGGCAACACTTAAGACAGTCAGGGAGTGTACAGAGCATTCACTCACCGGGAATTGTGTCGGCAATTGATCTAGTCAATGGTTTGTACTCCAGAAGCATTTACTTATTCACAGCTGAGTGGCTGTGAGACCAAAGGACAACTGGTTTAGGTATTTGCAGCTTTCCAGTAAGATGCAGAAGAGCATGGCTACTATTTGAACATTTGGCTGGTTTACAGTGGGAAATATGTATGGTGGCACACTTTGAGCTATACTGTACATCTACATATTCAATGAAAATTGTTCTGTAAATGAATCTCAGTGCATGAGGAAAATGGAAGAGGTGTTCCACTGAGAGTGCCAAGCCAGGTCCTAGGAAACCTCTTAACTAATACTTCTGTTTCCTGGGGAGTAAGTGAGGAGGGCAAGTTTCATTCAGAGTTGAGGATATTAAATGAAATGCAAGTTAATTTGGAAAATGGGAAATTTTGAAAATCTCTTCCCTTTGGAATTACTGGGATTCTGTTTCCTTCAGTAGTATTTACCATCTTTCTTTGTTTTGTTCCAAGTGATTTGGAAGCCAGTCTTGCACACTGTTTACCTGTCACTTCCATTCCTTGGGAGCTAGTGCAGTGTCTGTGTAGAATATTCTGCAGCATTATACACTGCTCTCACATATCCATTCTGGAGCAGTGGCAATGGCATCTTGGCAATGAGGTGCAAGTCTGACCTGTGCTCTTGGTGCTTGTGTTGCTGAACCTCTGAGCTGATTTGACCTAGTCAGCAGCTCCCCTGTTCGTGTGTTACAGGGTTTTCACATCCAAGAGAGAATTCTAAGGTATTTTGCCCACTGAATCTAGCTAGAACTGACTTCAGTTGCTCAGGAACCAGAGTTGGATTCATATCCCTAAAAATGCTGATTCCACTCCAGGCATCTGAAGCTGTGACTGCAGCAAGGCAGGCTCAGCTGGCTGAGCTTCACAAACCATAGTTTACACCTGGCCTGCAGCTACAGCAGGGACCTCTGGCTGGGAGCCTCTGCCCTACTCAGCCTCTTTTCCCTGAACCACTGACCCACTCTCCTTCTCCCTAGCACCTGGGAAAGAAATGTAACCTATAGTTGCTGGGGCTCATATTTTAACCAGCAGACTTGGCAAATATATTTCAATTCCTTTCTTGTAATCAGGATCGTGTGCTACTTCTGTATACAGAAGGAGAGGGTCCTTGGCGATGAGATGAATGTTGAATGTTAATTTCTTTCTGCAGTGTTGCTGTTCAAGGCTGTCACAGATACCAATTGAAAATTAACTTCTCAAAGTCACAAAATTTCTGAGGGTATTTAGCCTCTGAGTTGGGAGTTGACAGTGCCTGATATTTAAAGACCTTTCTTCTTGTGGTTCCTGCTGAGCATCACAGCACTTTTCTAGATACTCCAGAGAGCTGGGTTTGAGGGGAATTAGTAGGTTAGAGGGAAGGTGCTTGTGTCATAATCATCACCGTACCCTAGAGCAGGCTGCCTAACTCAGCTTAGAGAGTTGAGAATCTGTGCCAGGAAAATAAAGCAAGCTCTGTTCTATCTGGATGGGCTCATACTGGATTATATCTTGCCTTTGGCCATGGGTTGTATCTGCACCTTTTACCAGGAACGTTTCAAGAAGCTGTGGGCAAGCACCTGGACAGAAATCCGCCTCCCCAGACAGATTTGTAGAGGATTGTTTGTGAAAGCTGTCTGGACACTTACCTTGGTGGGCTTTGCAAGCTGAATGAAAATGCTGAGCAAGGGCTAAAAATTTTGAATACAGTAACGTGCATTTAAAAAAATAAAAATAAGTTCATATGACTTTAGTGTTAAAAGCAGCCCAGTGGAGCCAGGTTGTGTCAATAGCTGGATTATGTCAATTTAAGAGCTACCTGCAAATTTTGTCAAATAGTGTTAGTTTGGGTCATATCTGTAGAAACTAGAGTATTTCGTTGCACAGGACTGTAAAAATGTTGTGAAATCAGAGATGGTCTTGCTGGCCCACATGTGCTTTCCTACTAGCAATAAAACTAACAGGAAATTGGTTGGTGTGATTCAGATGAGGCCAGATCAGAGGCAGAAGTCCCATTGATTTCAGCAGGAAAAGGGATTGTACATGAGCAGGGGAGGGGGAAGAAAACTGCATAATGTTGAGATCTCACCTCAGCCTGAAACAGCTGCAGGAATGTGTTCTGAAGGCAGAGAAACATTATCTTAAGACAAGCATGTTTTACTTATTTTAAGTTTAGAGACAAAAGGAAAAGGCTTTTCAGCTTGTAAAAAAGATTCTTTCATCACAGTTAAGTTTGTTAGTACAAGGCCAACCAGAACCTAGAATTTCAAACGTGTTGATATCGGAGAGATTTTTGTAAATTCATATGCTTAGGTGACTATGCCAAGAGAGCTGCCTTGGAGGGATTTTGTGCATTTATAGAAAGATACTAACAATTTTAAGTCTCCAAAAACTTTCAGTTAACTTGCAATCTTAAGAGTATTAAGTTTACATTCCTACTTTTTCAGTCTGGTTAAGAGTTGATCTGTGCATCCAAAATAGTAATCTTCACACGTGGTACTTCTTTGTACTGCTGTTCCAGAGATGGAAAGGTTTGTGGATGTTTTGGAGGGTTTTTTTTTTTTGCAAAGAAGGTAAATATATTTTCTCTGTGTGTGTACAGTCACTAGATTTAACATTTTTTTTTTAATTAATCAGGAAGATTATCAGCTTAAATCTAACATTAAAAAAAGAAAATACTCCTCTCTAGGAAGCATGGCTTTTCAAGAAGAAGCAAAAACTGAATTTTACTAGTAAAAAAAATGCCATTGCAATTCTGTTTAACAAGTGCTATAATTCCATATCCTACCTGCCATTGCTTTAGAGAGGTGAGAATCTGAGATACCATCCTGATTGCAGTGTGACTGACACAGGTATGTTCTGCTACTTTGGCAGCTGGAGTGCTACAAGTGAGCTCTCCTTCAGCCTAACTAGACTTGAGTAAAGACCAAACCAGAACCACTGATTTTAATCACCAGGAAAAATAAGTGTGTCTCAGCTTCAGCTAAACTTACGTAGTTCCCCAAGCCCTAGAGCCTTTGGAGAGTATGTCATCCTGCAGGCTCCCATCTGATCTAACTTCTCCATTCAAAGCTCTTTTTCTTTTGTCTCTGTGATTACTGTGGTTTCATTTCTGCTGGTACATTCCCAAAGTGCTAAAAACTCCAGAATTACTGACAATTTTTTATTTCAAGTTGGGAACAAATGCTGAGCAAATGACAGTACTTAGCTCATCATGTGGAGACTCTGATCTGCATCCATTCAAGTCTCCTGCCAGATGTACTGTCCTGGGAGGTGTTGTGTCTCTGTGTTGGTATGAAGATTGTGTGTGCACACAGATGGCTGCAAAATCCATTCTTTTAGGTGGTAGTGGCAACTTCCAGCTCCTTGTGCCCAGAGAGCTACATCAGCTATTGCAGAGAAAGAGTTCGTGTGTGTATGTGGCTGGACTCAAATGTGCTGCCACAATTTCTTCCAGTGAGCCACCCTTTTCTATTATCACTCTCCTGAAAATGTGCCTGGCAGGTCTCACAGGATTAGTTTTGGCTGAGCTTTAATTTGTACCACTGTAAGTGTTTATTGTCAGTTCTGAAAAACTTTAGTGGTCTGAGAGGCACTTGCTGCACTTAGGCTTGGAGAACTGGTATTGTACCTTTGAATGTGACAGTGAGTGACAACAGATACAAGTGATTCACTGTGTTCAGTGTGTTTATATGTGTAGACTATTTGGGGTTTATTTTTTTTAAGTATCCACTCAAAGCAGTGTAAATTTGGTTTTTTTCCTAGAGTTTACCTTACCCATGTTACTTTTGTAGTTGTTCTGAAGCTTTCAGTTCTGAGCTTGCAAGAGTTCAAGAAGTTACACAGTGTAGGCAAGATACCCTATAGCTCTGCGAAAATCTGCATATTTTTCACGATGGGAGTGCATAGACTATTTTTTATATAATAATCACTGAAGTAGATGACTGGTCTCTAAGACATTCAATTGCAAATAATTTCAACCGTGATCCTTAAGTAGCAGCTCAAGTAACCTGACTTAGTGATTTTTCAGTAAGAAAGTAACTTGTAGCCAGCAATTTTATTCAAGTTGACTTTCTTGAAAGAAGGCTGCTTGTGGCCATATCATTGGCATTAGTCCCCTTGTCCCTGACCCAAAGCCTTTCTTAAAGCTAATCTTCAGAGGAACCCATGCTACATTTAACTTTGGTATCTCTCCTGTGGGTCTCAAATTTAACCAGACACGGCCGATCTGAATATTTCCTGCATGTTAAACAGACCATTGTAAGCCTTTTCCTCCAGGCTAGATTGTTATAAATGCTGTTTATGATCCTGCTATGACAACTGTGAAGGACATGGCAAAGAATTTATCACAGGATTATTCATCCGCCATCAGAATACCTAATAAGATTCTAAATGACCCAAGATGATAATAAGATCTAGCTTGTAGCAATAAGGTATTAATAAACTGTTTTTTTTCAATAAGGAATTGTCCTGGCATCATTACCCTGACATATTTGTTTTCCTTCTATTTTGCTGGTAACGTAGCTCTGGTGCTTTATACAGCAAATTTATAAAACCCCATGATGTATGAAAAATACACCACATATGAAGTGGAACCCATAGGTTAAAGTCAAGAGCATTCTGTTTGCCTATGCCATAAAAGGACTAGATTTTTTAAGTCACAGATCCTAATTTTTCCATGCTCTTTCACTTTGTATTTTAAAAATATATATAGAAGACTACATGTCCTACATACAAGGCCATAATTCAGATGAAGGGATTTTGTCAAAATCATAAACCCAGAAAGTGCAGGTCAGGTGATTAATGACTGGCACTGGAACCCTGAAGTCATCCTGAGCTGGAATTACACCTGACATTCTTGTTTGCAATGTCTCAGACTTTAAAACCATTAGCTTCCTGGAGAAAAAAAAAAAAAGGCTTATATAATGGCATAAAAAGCTGTCAATATCTGTTGCTGTGAAAATGACAGATGAAAAATATATAAATGTGCAACTGGTCTGATTAGACAAATAGTCTGGGATATTCCTGAAGACCTCATGTCAGTACAGCCTGTTCCTGTGCACAGCTGACCCTCTGCTCCCTGCTCCCCTCCTGGTGCTGGGCTAGGGAACTTCCACCTTCAGTGGCCACCACCAGCCCCACAGGAAAGACTCTTAATGGGAAGAAAAGACTGTCTCAACATGGAGTTTATGAGGAGATAAGAGATGCCAAGTACAGGAAAGAGCAGATATATAAAACTGCTACTTATCCATTAAACCTATTGAACTGGTGATAAAAAGCTACATTACTCCTTGAAAATGCAGAGCTGTTATAGCTTGTATAAATACAAGTCTGCCCTGGGTGATCTCAAACTCTTACAGGTTGGTTCCCCTCCTGCATTTATAGTAAGGGAAAGCATGAAACAGGCGGAGTGTTTTGCTCAGAGCTCTGGCCTGAGGCAGTGACTGAACAGTAATTCCTGGTCTCAGTCAGTTACTCTGCCCATCAATCTACATCATGACCAAGGTCATTTGCTTTAAAAAGCCAAAATGGGTGTATATCTCATTATCACTTAAACTTTTATCAAAAGTTTATTCAAGCTGGAGAGAAGTGAGATTTGGTGCAGAACACCATAAACCCTAAGGCATAAAAGGGATTTGGATTACTTGAGCTCTTTGCTTTCAGTCATGTTCCTGGTTGGAGAATGGGTGCTTGCATGTACAGTCAAGTGACCTGGTGACCTTGCAGGGCTGGTTCATGATAAAGTAAGCTAGCATGGGACCTAAAACACTTGTGCCCCTTTTCCTGTCCGAACTTCCTTTGGGAATGTTGGGAGATTGCTCTGCCTTGCTTCTTCATCTGAAGAAAGAAAATAAAAATATTTCCTACTGTAAGGGAAGGTTGTGAAGACAACTACCAAATGTTACAGTAATGGAAGTGCTCAGACACTACTGGAATGGAAGACTTGTGAAAGTCTAACAAGGTCTCATTTCTGAAGCAAAAATAATCATTTGCACACCTATTTCCCATATGCATAATGAAGATTATGTGTTTCTATGGGTGCTGTGGGTACAAAGGGAATATGCGCTGGAGAGTGAGAGTGTGAAATTGAAGGATAGATCTGAACAGACAATTCTAATTGAAAAAGGAGTGGGATCAAGGCTTTGATCCCATTTAATTGTGTTTTCCTCACTGACATCTGATATTTTTTAAGCCGCTATTCACTGAAAGTTTCTGCTTTCTAGCAACCCTCTTTATAGGGAATAAGCAGGTCATTAACATAGTTGGGAAATAAGTAGCAAAATATGTTATGTGTTTTTATGTTTTACCTTCATCCTGTCTGATGGAATTCAGCTTGGGTGCATCTGGGGTGGTGTCAATGATGCTAAAATAAACATGCTAGAAAGTTGTAGTCACATTCATTGCTGGTGATAATTCCTTTACTTCACCAGACTTACCAATACATTTAAAAACACACATCTTCAGAATTTTCCCGTGCCTTATATAAACTTTGTTAGCATTATAATATGCGGAGATTGGCCAGATTTTATGGAGAAGGGACTTTTGTCAGCTCTGATGAGCCCTGGCAATAGGAAATTTAAAACTCCCTTTGCTTTGACAACTCTTTTATGTCACCCCTTCCAGCCTGATCTGTCCCTTTGCAACCACTGCTGTTCTCTGTGTAAAAAGTGAGGACACTATGGGGAAAGAAGACAGAGTGAAGAACAGCAGAAGCTGTATAAAGGAAGGCTGAGGGGAGAGGGCTAAAACTAAATATTATTGTCTGTTAAGCTGAGAAGAGTACTTGTTGCTTTGGGGATTGGAACTACAGTGAATTGCCTGAGAAAGCTGTTTTTTTTCTAGTTGTTTTTTCTCTTCTGGTATGGAGGATTTCTGGGAAAAGTTGAGTACTTACAATAGTACAATCTGGTAAAATACCTTCCTGGGTTTGGCACGTGCTTACTGGGCTCTCCTTCAGATACGTTTGGAAAAGAGGGTATTTTGTGAAAGCAGATCTTGACAGTGCAGAGTGATCCTCAGTTTTCTAGGAAGCAGAATAAGTTTTCCCTTTCAGCTAAGAAATAATGTTCTGCGAAAGCTGTAGAGAGAGATAAAAGCAAACACTTCTAAGCAAGTGACCAGTTGTGATCTTGGCTGGGACGAGCACCTGGCAGGAACCAACAGCATTCCGTCAGCAATGCTGGGAGCAGCCCAGGAAACAAGGATCACAGCTTCCCTCGGCCTGTCCTTTCAGGAGATGTGTATGGCCTCACTGCTTGTCCACCTACAGTTCCCATCTCCCAGTCTCCCAGAGGAGCCCTGCTGTTCCACCGAGCATTGCGTAGAGAGCAGAAACAGCTTTCCCAGTGCTGCAGCCACGGCACTCAGGGCTTCTGTGCACAGCCCAGCCCAGAGCCAGGCCCTGCAGGCAGCAGCAGGGGCTGTGCAGGTGAGAGGCTGAGAGGCAAGAACCCGACCAGCAGTGTCTGAAAGGGAGATAAAGAGCTGTAAAGGTGGCAGGGGCAGGTCAAAAAGCCGGTTCAGCTGCCCTGCCTTGTGCATCAATCTGTCATTGATAGCCTGAAGATTTTGTAGGATTGTGGTAAACCACAATTTCGTCATCTGGAACAGAAATGTGTTCTGGTCCCCAGTGCCTTGTATTTCGGACTCTTTAGGCTGGTTCTCTGCTACTGTATCTCCAAGGAGACTTCAAATGTCGTTCTTAATTTTCTCTAATTCTGTGTGTCTTGCTGTCAGCTACGCCAACACAATAGAGAAAGTAGGCAAAAAAAAAGGAGAGAAGGCATGGGTTTTTTTCCTTTAAGTTCTCAAAATAAATTAAGGAGAAATATTTATCTCTATAGTACTTCAGATCCACTGTATTGCTTCATCTGCTTTTTCTGATGTGTCCTATTTAGCTCTAGTAAGTCACAAGCATATTGAGGGCAAATAGTGGGTACAAATCTGGCAGAAAGCTAATGAGCTCTCCTGTGATTATCAGTAAGGACTATGACTCATTAAATCTCATTTCCTGAGAAAGTCCACATGAGTAGAAGAAATTATCTGGAATAAAGGTCCAAAAACCTATTTCAATCAGATTTATAGGTGTTCTTGCCGCAACAAAACAATCAATGAAAACAGAGGAACCTTCTAATGAGACCTTTTGAAATGGTTACTGTTCAGAGAGAGGGGTCTTTTTCCCTTTTATTCAAGATTCAGGTAAAATACCTGCTGTTCTCCCAGACTAAACGGGCTGATGCATGTTGTGAGTTTTTTCAGTTTTCATTTTAGATGTGTGATTACAACTGATATAATAAATAGATGCTTGTGTGCAACGTGACTTTCATTCAAAACTATGCTTAAAAATGAACCTGGCTTTTCCAGTTGTGGGTAGGTTGAAATTGCCTCAATGCAGCGTTTTCTTCTTGGGATGCACATCTCTGTGGGGTACATTTTTCATGCATTATTTAGAGAGGAAAAGCCTCTTCCCTGTTGCAGCAAAGAAGAAAGACTTCCATTGATTTAATGAGCTTTGGCTCACCCTCTGATAGAGCAGCATTGCAAGAAGTTTTTGTTTTGACAGTTTTTATCTTTGTGTAGAGATGTGTGGACACAATCTCCCCTTATGTTGCATGCTAACATTATGTGGATGTGACAAAGGAAGAGTTGGTGTGGTCTCATGGAGTGAAGAGTAGAGACCCATCATTGCCTGACAGGTGAGGAACATGGGCAGCTCTGCATTTGTAATTCAGAGTGTGATCTGAAGGCCTCAGCGACTGAGCTGACTTGCCTTCATAACCAAATTCTTGCTGCTGGGAAGGACCTCAAACTGATTGCAGCAAGCTCTGGTTTTGAACTGCTTAAATGATTGGCTTTCTGGGATACTGTGGCGTGATGATACAGATGATCCTGCTGACACTAAATTATCCTGGAACAGGGAGGTTAAAGTAATATAATTGTTTAACAAACAGAAATGTATAGTTGAGTTTGATCTCACAAGCTTGGATCGGAAATGAGCCCAAGTTGAACATCTGGGGAATAAGAACACTGATGTCTTTCTGAACAGCTCTGAGGTTTCTTCAGTGTTTTTATCTGAGCTTTTAGGTATATAAAAGTGTTATTTGCTTAATTCAAATCCACTTCTTCTGGCATGAGAATGAGAAATACTGATGTTTTATCCAGACATAGTTTGAAGAACATGACATAAATGTAGGAGACACGCTTTTCAAGTGGACACCTTAGCAAATCCAAGTTAGGAGTTCCATTTTTGTATGTATTGCCAGAGAGTTGAGTTTTTGTTGAAGGGTTGTTTCCCTTCACTGTAGCTGTTCCCAGTTCCATACAGCACATCACTTGTAACCTGTGGGATGTGTTATTCAGGAATTAAACAAAAATCCTGCAACGATATGCTGCTGTTTATGACTTGAAAAAGCATTTATTAATGTGAAGGTATAAGGTAGGAGTTAGAGAGGAGCAGTTGTTTATGTGCTATGAATCACACTTTTCTGTTTGGGAAATGAAAGTTGTTTAGAGGTTCTGTGTGTTTGTCAATGGAACTTGCTCCAGGATTGTTTTATAATGTCAAAAGAAATCCTGTGCTATGTGCAATGCAAAGATGGGAAAAATTATGAATTCTTACTATACTGGGAAGCACAGCCGAAGAAACAAAGGAGTTAGAAAATTGTAAATGTTCTTCTGGCAATAGAACCTGAAATGATGCTTACCTATGTTAGTCAAAAATGCCATTTTTAACCCTATGGTGGGAAAAACTTTGGAACACCATCAGCAAGTAAGCTTCCTTATCTAGCACATGTGATAGTCTGCAGTTTTATATGACATTTTAAGTTAAAAATTAGTAAAGGATGGAAAAGTTAGAAGATTATCTTGAGGGTTTTTCTATTTCGTGGTGGGGCAGGTTTTTTCTGGGTTGGAAATTGAAGGTTAATATCTGAAAGACTAAAATGATAAAACCATACGAAGAAATGGTTGGAAGGGCTTCAAAGTTATAATGCTTCAGCCTGAAGGAGGCTCTTTAAAACTCCTGTGTCCTCTTAAGTATCTTGAATGCATTCTGCACCTAAACTGGCATCCAGCACAGGGAGCACAGCTTTGTGTAAGGATTTATGGGACATCTTATACACATCACACTGGGATTATGGCAAGGAGTGACGTTAAAATAAGCAAACAACCATTCCATGTTTTTTCTTAAAAGCCTATCTATGTTTTAGCCTTATCTCTTCTGGGCTATGTAGGGGATCTTGATTTTTCTGTTTACTGGTATCTGACAGCAATATTCAAAGATTTTGCTGGTACTTGGCGGGGAATGTATAATATCATATTAGCGAACAAAAGGTTCTTGTGCTAATCCTCTGAAGGCCTCTGTTTTGGAGAAATGCTGTTGAGAGCTATATTAAAGTCTAGAGAGGTTGACTGGCTGTGTGACGTGCATAACTCCGTTTAATGCCAGCATCACACTGGAACCAGACCCCTCCAGGCTAATTCACTGCCTCATTAGAAGCCAGTGAAATTCCTTCAGTATCAACTAACATGTTTAGATGTGTTTCGTTTTGCAGACACTCTATTTCTCTGTAAAGTGTAGAATTTTCAGGAAAGTCTGGAAAACAGTGGACTACAAGGGAACAATCCAAAGGTGGCAGAAACGTAGACCAATGTCAGCCATGTGCAGGCAGAATATTGGTCAAAGGCTGAAGAACATGTGATGAAGGGAAAGGGGCTTTGATACATTAATAGCATTCAAGCATAATCAATTTATATACTATCTACAATTTACATAGACTTAGATAAGCCTGAAATCCATCAGATTACCATGTCAAAAGCGCACACTGGGTATTTGTTCCACCTAATCCTCACTGGTAGTCCAGACTCTTCGGAAGGGATAAATCAGGAGCAAAGTAACCACATCAGGTTACTCAATTACCACCTCAAAACTATTCTTAAGCTAAATAGGGACACTTTGCCCATCAGTCAATCTGCCTGTCATTTTTTCCACCTCTCATTGTGCAAGAGGACTGGCTTTCTGTCAAAGTGATAATAAAATTGTTACAAAGTCCAATTTTTCAAATCAAAAGCTAGAACTCTGCTTTGGGGCTACATTTTCTTTCTAAGAGTCTAATGAGGAGGGACAGGCAATTATTATTATTTATTTCACTAATTAGCTGGATAATCATTCACTGTAAAACTCTTCAGTGTTAGAAATATGTTCCTTGTACACTTTGTTTAACAGTTTCCTTTTTATCAGACTGAACCACTGTACGACATCTATTATTAGTGGGGCAATGGGGGGCGCTTGAAAAAAAAAGGAAAAAAATAGAAGGATAATTTTTGATCTACGAAGATAATGCAACAAGAAGCAACAGTCCATAAAAACATGTCCTTTCAGTCTCTGAAGACATAATGCTTTATGATAACCATAAAACATTTTAGTGCAAAATAAATTGCTGTCCTATTCAAATCCTTAAGTGTACTACAGTGGATGTCACTGAAGACATACAGCTATTTTTTCCAATACTGAGATATATTTTATCATAATTTGTAGTGTAGGTGACAACCTTGCACACATGATTGCCTTTTCTTGCTTAGTTAGCTTGGCAAGGTCAGAGTCCTTTGGCCTTTTATGGATGTAGAACTATTAGGAAATAAACAGGATAACCAAGTAGCGTAAAGACAAAACTTGTTTCCTTGACTGGTTAGTAATATACCCCTAAAGATTTCATAGTGTTCCAAGTATGTACTTACTGGAAATTATTTCTTTTTAAATGCTGTAACAAATTCTTCTCACTTGTAAAACACATGGGTGATTTTTCTCATTTTCTTTATATCTTTCTTTCTAATTTTTGTTTAGTTATGTTTTCTCTTTTCTCTTTTAGCTAATGAATGGCATATTGGTTTTGGAACTCCTGTGAGGAGAACGAGGAGTGGCAATTAATGGAAAATACTGCAGCTACAATTCAGCCCAGAAGTCCTGAGCCAGGTAAGCACCTCAGTTTCCTGATAGTTGAATTCTTCTGATAGTTGAATTCCGAAATGTCATTTCACGTTGTGCCACTGGTGAGGTTCTTGAAACGCGTATTCTCAAGCAGCTTCTAGAAACCCATATTCACTTTTTGCATCAAAGCAGTGGAGAAGAGAGTTTATTCTAAAGTATTTTTGTGTTACTTCTGCTGATGATTATGCCTATGTGTGACTGCCTGGAAAGAATATAGGAAAATGTTAATAATGGTGACATATTTAGCAAAATCATTTAGGAGATACCTCCCCACCCCATAAAAGTATTTGCCTTGGCTGGTTTGTTTAAATCTGTTATAAAGTGTCATGGCTTATTGGATGGAATGGGGAAAAAAAAAGAAGTTGGTAAAGTCTCTATGGAACCATAGAAATGTGTAAGGCCTGGTTGGTGACATTTCTGTAAGTTCTATACAAATGTGAAGGAAAAAAATGTAAAATACATTTTATATGTTTCTTTTTGAAATACACTGAAATTTTTGAAATAGAAAATGGGTCACAACAAAACCTTACCCTTTCTCTTGAGTTGTTGGAATGAAATTGTGCCTCAAAGGAAACCAGTAGGGTCTTTAATATAACTTCAGCCATTAATGTGCATTTTTGTGTTGATTTGTGTGGTGATGGTGTATTTGAAAATTTATTTTTTAGACTGTAGAGTGGAAGAGCCTTTCTCCCAAGGTCAGTGAACAAAGGCTGCTAGCATTCAATGTTTTACCAATATCCTGAAAGGATGTGTGTAAAATTGTCTGGTAGTTTGCTTCAAATGACTGTTCCCCCAGACAAAGGATCCAACTTGAAAATTTCAGAAATCCATAGAGATATGATGATTTGGAAGAATGATATTTGAGTTTGCAGACCTGTGCATTTGCGTGAGTCAATTCCTGTGAGACTCTTGGCAGGACAAGAATTTCCATTATTCCTTTCACTGTTGCTTCCAATCAATCATATTCACTTAAAAAATGGCTTATCAAAGGTTTTTAATTATTTTCTGTGTTACCAATATGGTGAAGGTGGTACATTTTAAACACAGAGTGTTAGCCAGTAATTCGATAAGAGAGGGTTATGAGCAACCTTTTGGACTCTCAACCACATATTACAGCATCTATCATGCATATATCCCTTATTAGACTACTTAGAAACATGCAACTAATAGAACATGACTTTCTTGATGTCTACATAATATGATTGACAACCCATACCATGCAAGAAAATAGTTACCTAGGGAGATGGGGATATTGGGGCTTTCATTCTCTCTTTTTAAATGTTTTCCCAGTTGTTGTTCATTGCTTGTTGGCGGTTTATTTTAGATTTTGCAAATATAAAAGCAGCTGCAGTAGTAATGTTTAGCTTTTGGATTCAACAGACACATATATTTTAATCTAAATGACAATATTTAGCAACAAAATTGTTTCATTTTAACTTCACTGCGTTTCTTAATCTGTGGGAACTATAATTTAAAAATAATGAATGCAATAGGGTGAATATATGGCTTCCATTAATTCCAAATACTGCTTATTTCC
This sequence comes from Monarcha castaneiventris obscurior, assembly GCA_026261815.1. Lineage (NCBI taxonomy): Eukaryota > Metazoa > Chordata > Aves > Passeriformes > Monarchidae > Monarcha > Monarcha castaneiventris. Next base: position 15,800,495 of record JAMPIT010000434.1, on the reverse strand, counting down.
AGCACTTTTTAATTATTTGAATATAGTTCTCAATATATTTAACTGAAGTGGAAGAATCATTCAAACCTCAGACCATTTATGATTGTGGGTGTATCTGTAACTTTCCTTCCAAATTACTGAACTTCAGAGTAACATTTCATTTTGAGTACCTATTTGTCCTGAGCATTAGAAAGTGCTACAATAGTTGAAAAAGTAGTTGTGAAAGATGCAGGTTTCATAAACAATGAACATGAGAGGATGTGAATTAATAAACTGCAGGTTCTACAGGGAAATTTTGTTAAAGGCTGACTTAAACCCCAGGACAGTAAGTAAGAGAACTGAGAGTCTGTGCTGCATTTTGCATTCTTCTTTTGTTTTAAAACAGCACTTTCTTGAAGAAACAGCAATCCACAGGCTGTGAGGGTTCCTTGATTGCCCAGAACCATCAACTTTAATGTCTTCTTTGCACATCCTATCTGCAGGCACAGGGAGAGCTGTAAGGCCAGGCCTCACAGCCTCATATCCCATATGATTTTGTTACCTGCTTTGTGGATCGGGCATGAAACTGCCTTCTCCTGATAGAATGGTGTTTTCTTCTGATGGCTGAGACTACACACTGAATTCCTGCCTTGTTGTTAACATAATCATCTACAGAATTTCATACTAGAATGGACTGGAGACAGAAATCATAAGCCTGTTTTTATCATGAGGTTTATAGTTGCTGGACACTGAAAAAGTGGGTAGCAAAAATTGTGTAATCTTTCCCATGTTTTCCTGACTGTACCCAAAGCCTCTTAATAAGGAGCTGCATGTGACTCAAAGCTGCATTGTGTGCTGGTGGCAGGACTCTGATGTGGTGTGCATTTTGGAGCAGTGTCTGCACTTTACCTACCTTATGGCTTGAAACTGAGCATGAGGACTGACTGTGAGAAAAACATGCATATATTAATGTTTCTCTTTTTAAATTTATTTTTATGTATTCTTGTGCACTTTTTTGTGTTCAGATAGACCTGGGCCCTCATGAAGAACTAGTTCAGACCTTACAACGTGTGGGTTAATATGCATTTGAGCAAATAAACCCTACTTTCCTTGCTACTTAAACAGAAAAAAAATGGAACAAAATTATCTACTTGATTGCTATTGACTCTGGTCAGCAGCTGGGTTTGCAGCATGAATACAGGCTGTCTATTCTTAGGCTATGATTCCTCAGTAGAAATCAAAACACCAATTACAGTAACTCTTATGGCATCTATTGGTTTTTCATGAGACCAAAATTAATTAACTTTCTAAGAGTCTCAGGGCAGCCTGACACTGACTGTAGCAGGCACTTTGTATCTGTTTAGCCATCCATTCAGTCAGCTTGCTCACATTTTTGCTGCCACAGCTGCAGGTGGTGAGAGAAAACAAGCCTTGGGCCAAGGCTTCTTGCTTAGGGAGCTGTGTTGTATGTAGGGTTTTTTGCTACTCTGCTATCTGAACATATTTTGTCAGCAAGGGAAGGGTAATGAGAGCTGGCAAAAGAGAAGTTACCTGGTGAGTTTGTTTCAAGAGCTTTACCCTATAGCTGACAGGTCTTAACTGCTGAATTCCTTCACTGACTTCAAGGTTAGTTTTTCCATTTTTTTTCAAGGTGCTGTACACTCTGTCTTCTTTTGCACTGGCACGCACACTCTGGCTCTTCTCTCTTCATGTCTTGAGCTGACACACCAGCTCTTCTTATCTTTGTGCTGACTTCTCCATACCTGTGATAGTTTGGGGTTCTTCTCCTCCTGTGTGCCAGATCGTTAGTTTCCCTCTATTGAAGTCCTTCTGATATCAAATCCTGTTTTGCAAGGGCGCTCAGAGTTAAACTCTCACAGGTACTCTAATCCAAGAGAAGAGTGTGTTTGTGATTGAGCTTTTTAATTCCCTGTTAGTTGGTATATTATTCCAGAACTATGTCTTCCTGTGGTTGCAAGTCCATGATTTATCTCTAAACAAGTGCCAGCTGCTGCTGACTGTCAGTAGCGGACTGAGTGACCACAGCAGATCAAGTACTAAAGTCTTTGCTCAGTTTCCGTTCCAGGTGCTATGAAAATTTCCCAAATTGGAGTTTAAACAGGCAAATAAACCATGAAGAATCTGGCTTGTGTACATAAAGAAACACTTCATAGTGGGGACTGGTTCATGCAGAGGATGTCTGACCAAAATGGCTTCCCATAGGGAAAGAGTAAACACTAATTATTAATCTCTGGTGGGCCACAGCTTTTCCTTTTGTGTTCCCACGCTGCACTACAGGCAACTGGTATATAGGATACTCGGTGTGGTTCTCTCTTCTGAGAGCTGGCAAGACTTCTAAGATGAAAAGAAGAATGCAGTCGTTCATATCAATCATACTCATCATAGAATCACAGACTTGCCTGGGTTGGAAGGGACATAAAAGATCATCTAGGTTCACTCCCTGCCATGGGCAGGGACACTTTCCACTATCCCAGGTTGCTCCAAGCCCCATCCAGCCTGGCCTGGAACACTTCCAGGGATGGAGCAGCCACAGCTTCTCTGGGCAACCTGTGCCAGGGTCTCCCCACCCTCACGGGGAACAATCTCTTCCCAATATCTAACCTAAACGTGTGTCAATTTGAAGCCATTGCCCCTTATCCTGTCACTCCGTGCTCTTGTAAATAGTCTCTCTCCATCTTTTCTGTAGGTTCCCTTCAGATACTGGAATGCTGCAGTCAGGTCACCCCAAAATGTGTAGCTGTGCTCAAAAGGTTCAGCCTGTGTTCAGTTGAAACAGCCAGGAGCTCCAGGGATTTTCCCAGATTGTCTTAACTGGATACCCAGCAATCACTCCAGCTGGAGATTACATATGTGAAAGTAGAGGCACTGACGTTGTCAGAAGCTTGTGTAGATATAAGAATTGTTCATTTGTATGAAATCCCCTTATTTGATAGGAGTTGCTAAAAACTGCAGGCCGGCTACTAAGATTTTGCCTTCGATGTCTTCAGAATGTTCCAGCCAATTTACAGGCAACTGCGTGGTTATTTGCAGGCTCAGGGCCTCGAAGCTGAGGAACCCAATAAATAAGAAATGTGTATAACTAAATATAGTGCCTCTACTTAATCATTTCATTCCCTTCCACCTGCTTCCAAAGAACAAAGTTTCAGGCAAAAATCCCTCATGTCAAGTTTCATATCTGTTGCCATATTTCTGAGTGAATTGCTGCTCCCCACTGCCCCTCCCAACAGGAGTTCACAGAAGTGCAGCAAGACCTTATTATTCTGTTTATGATAGGATGGTCTATTCCAGTATGATGCAGGCCACAGTAAATCCATCTACAGAATTAATTCTGGGCTTGTGAGGAAGAGATGCAAGTAAAAGCTGTAATGATTTACAGTTTGAAGATGCAGCTGATATGAAAATAAACATTGAATCAGTTTCTTCTATATGTCTTAGTTCCATTAGAATAATGACAGTAGGTGACATTTTTCACATTTTAATTGGTGTTTTGCTGATTTTATCAGAATTTCTGCTGATCAAAGCAAATTGGCTATTTATTTATTTTGCAGTGATGCTAACTAATCAGTGGAAGTTTAATGTACTGTAATGAATTTTAAATATCTTCCTAGTCATTACAAGTGTGTGAATCTAGACTCTCTTTCTTGTAACAGTTTGAATAATTAATTACTTGAATAGCAAAAAAAGGTAACATTTAATATAATAACATTTTCTTTGAAATATTTCACTGCATGTTTTATAGTAGTGTCTCAAATTAGCAAAGGATAATTCTGACCAATGTATCACCCCTGCATGAACACAGCTCACTTAACCTAATTCTGACTGCATTGGGTTAGACTGATAGTAAATACCTTAATTACTAGTTTATTTCAGTAGATTGTTAAATGACGGGTTTTATATTATTTATACTTCAATGTCTCTGTTTTAGTTGGTTTCTTTTATGTTATTTATCTATGCAGGTTTTTAAAAAAGCAGTGACATGCTTCATGTCACAGTATTGTTTTCTACTGATCATGGCATGCCATAAATTGTCCTCATGAGTATAAAAGTATAAGGGAAGTTAAAAAAAAAAAAGTAATAGAAAGTCATACATTTGGTTAACTTCTGGGTACAATTCTTCACATATCCTCTCATCCAGGAAAACACTTTAAGGTTTGTTCAAATACTTAGGACTAGAGCATGTTCCCTGAATTAGAGTGTTAGTCTTTGAGGACTTAATGCCAAGCTGAAAAGAATTTGGTTTCAGTTTACATACTTTTCCTGCACATCTGTCATCAGACCCTGGGACACTTTTTGACATGACATTGTGCATTTCAACGCTTTCCTCAGAATTAGACTTCATTCCAATATATTGGTAACTGCATGTGAGATGTGAGAGAAGTGCCTGGGGTGTCAGGTGTTTGTATTTCGGGATTTTAGTTGAGGTAAGACAAACAAACGAGAACCCTCCTCATTGTTCCCATTGTGCTAAGAGTTAGTCGAGTTCTGCACACAAAAGAGGCATATCCAGTTCTCAGAATTCTGGAGTTTGGAAGGGACTTGATGTCATTTTAGCTTTAGTGCATATGTTCTTCCAGTGTGCCCTTTTTCAGTGGGATGCATGGAATGACACGGATGAGTTCCTCAGCAGATGATACACGATTCATCCTTTAAACTCAGGAGAGGTGATGTGTTGTGCCTGTGCAAGGAGAGCCAAGTGCAAACAGCCAGCCCAAGAAAAGCTGTTTTACACTGCCACTACAAGGCACTCTGAGGGGTCTTTATGAGAAAATAAAATTTGGGTTATTGTAAAATGAGAGAATCAATAGATTTGTGCAAATGAAATATTTTAGGCATGTTATTAAACACTCTTCAAAGCCATGGGAATCTTCCATCTAAATCACTAGATCAGATGTAGATCCTGCATATAGGGAGTAGAGGGGGTTTTTCATATGTCTGTTTGGATCATTTTAAGTGTCCAAATAAGAGATTTTAACCTTCCTTGAGAACATCTAAATGTGAAACTGTCGACTGATTTCAAAGTGCAAAGTGTAAATACTTAAATTTCAGCTAAAGTAAAAATTCTCTTAAGGCTTATTTTATTTATTTTTTAAATTTTGTCCTCTTAGAAGTATGTGGAAGCAATTCATGAATTTTGAGGGTTTTTTTTGCAATGATGTTTTAATAAACAGTAATGTTTTAATAAAAAAAAAATTATAAAGTAATGAGTTGCTACGATGTCAGTGATTAGATTCTGAACTTGCTTGTTAAAATTCGTCTCGCACTGTCTGTAACTGTAAAACAAAGACAATTTAAAATGAAGAGTGAAATAGTGTTAGTGTAACAGCATCCAGACTCATCCAGAATTCATATCTTCCACTGAGACACTGTTGAGAGGGTCTACCTAATTCCAGTAAGTTTTAAGTCTAGTTTGAGAAATAAATTTACTTGGTCTTCAAATATTCTGGATTTGAATGAAATGACACAAATGGGAATTACAACATAAATATCAAATTAACTTACAGGCAGATAGTTCCTCTCTGTCTCTGCCCATTTAGGATCTTCAGACAGGCATGGCTGGTCTTTCAAGGAGCCTGGGAAGGGTTCTCCATGCACATCTGGAGAGTCTCCAGCCCCCGGCTGGAGCTGGGCAGGGACTGAGCCTGAGGGGTGCTGTGACTCTGCTGCCTGAGTCTGGTCTCTCAGGGGGACAGTGAGGGGGACTCCCCACAGGGTGGGATTGTTCTGGGCCACTTTGGAGCTGAGGGACAAGGGGCATTTCCAGACTTGCTATAGCAATGATAGAAAACCAGCAGAGCTTCTCCCATTATAAAAAATAATGGGCAGATTAATATGTGTACAATGTTTTGATTATTATTTACTCCAGAATATGCTGAATCTTACCTTTGCTACTGCAGCAAGATCGATATGATACTCCCAAAATAATACTAATAAAAAGATTACTTGAGGGCATTATACAAAAAGACTTACAAATTAAAGGAAAAACACTGATATATTGTGATTTTATTTGTTGTCTGTTCCTTCTTGTAGTGCATTTAACATGTAAAAAAGAGCTGCAATTTGTGGAATGAGACTGATTTTGTACCAAAATTTTTCCTTACTTATCAGTAACTATGCTGGAATCATCTGGTCTGTTGGGGTTTGGTAGCTTGAGGAATTAATGAATATTCATTCCTTTTCCCTGGGTACAAAGTAAAATAACTAGTAATTAGTATAATATTTAATACTCCTATTCAAAATAAATAAATCTTTTGTGAAAAAAAATCTAATTATTATAATGTAGCAACTTCTGCGTGTGTAACTGAAATTGGATATGCTGTTTTGAAAATGCTTTTAAGCCCTCATTTACATGTTTCCAGATCAGTTAATTATTCCCCTTGTATGCATAAAACAGAACTCTGGATTGTACTTGCATATATTATTCATTTTGCTATCTATCTTCTAAGTTTAGCTGATTCTAATATTTTAATTTTACATTATTATTATACCAGTGATATTTGTCTTCTGATATGAAAATTATTCTTGTCTGCACTTAGTTTTCTGCTCATTTTTAAATGAAGTGTCTTGCATGGTAGTAAGTGTGACTGTTACAACTTGGGCCTTGTGTTTTGCTTATCATTCTAAATTAGTTGTGTCATGTGTTTCTGAGGAAGGGGAGGGTCTCACATGGGGACCTTGATTTTTGTCATGAGCCAGAGAAAAATGTAACTGATAAAATGAAGGACAGGAGCCTTGAAACTGGTGACCACAGTCAGAACTTGGGAGTTGCATGGTCTGATTCAAAGCTTGCTGCAATCTGTAGATGGATTTGTAGTCACTTTTAATGAGACTTTTCATGTTTATCTCAGCATTAGGTGTTGGATTAATATTTCCCTGGTATCCATTTAGGTTGTCATTGCCACAGTCTGTAGATCAAGGCCATTCCTGACTCTGAAAGTGTAAATGGGGAGCTGTTTGACACCAGTGAGCCCCACTGGAGCTGTACAATTCCCCTGTGGGCACTGATATGTACAAAGCAGCACAGCCTCGTGTACAGCACTGCCACTGGGGCTGCCCTCTCTCCGTCAGAGAGATGTGCAGTGGGGCAATCTCTGTGTCAGCAGGCTTGCAAGTCCCTGTGTGCTCATCCTACAGATACATGCCTTGGAAATCATTGTCACCTTCTGAGCTAACAAATTAGAAAGTTCCTATTCCGTTTAGTACTGATTTCCTTTTCCCCAAGAAGGAAAACTCAAAGGTGCAGTACAGGCTGTCCCTGTGTGCCAGGAGATGAGCCCTGTGTGCTCTGACTGCTGCTGTGGTGCCTCTTGGTGTGACAGATGGAAGCTGAGGATTCTGCCGTCCATATCCCAATCTTGGTGAGAAAATAAACAGAAATAGCTTCTTACTAATTGAAACTTTTCCCGGATTTGTTTTATGTGTCTCTTGTATCTCAGAAAGAAATTGAGCAAAACTTACCTTGTACACGTTAAGGGTTTGGCTAACCCTGTCATGTCACGTATTTTCCTTTCTTTTTGGTGGAGCGCTAGAATGTTCAGTGAGCTTTGGTTAGGTGGCAGGGCTTTGGCTAGAGCTGACAGCCACGGAGCATGAGAAACTGTGAGGGACCGAGCTCTCCTGTTGAATACAAGTGTAAGGTTAAGGATGTCTGAAAGGATGACATAAAATAGGTGCAGGATTCAGGAAGAACTGCTTAAAGCAGAGTGGTGAATGCCAGGGAGAAGTTCAGAAGCAAAGACAAATAAGTAGCTGGTTTAAATGAGATTAAGATACCACAGCATTTTATGGACACACACAGAGAAAGGGCTTAAATGGTGCTGACCAAACAGGAAATTGTATTAAATGACATGGAAGAAAGAGGTTTGTCACACCAGATGATTTTTCCTGGCTCACAAGGCATTACTCTCTTTTCTAAGCTTTTTCTGAGAATACAGAAGGAAAATTGGTAGAACCAGGATTAGCAAAATGTAGGTTTTTGCCCTGTGTCTACTTACAGTCAGGAAGCCACACTAAAAGCCCATGACCAAGCTTACCAAGTCAAACCCTGAATGCTGACTTCACTTACCTGTATGACAGGTAATGCTAGCTTTATCTGAGCATGAGTATTTATGGTAGTATTTATTTTTCTACAAGATCCTGATCATTTTCAGGGCCCAGAACACGATGTTTGTCTTTTAGTAGGTTTTTTTCTCTTGTTCAAACCTGACACATTTATTTAATACATGCTCTTCAAGCTTTGCTTTGAAGAGCAAATGACTAATTTACCCAGGGGTCTACTCAGGTTTTTAGACATTAATGAAATTGTTTTCACCTTTATGAAGTGAATGAATAGGATTATTCCCACTGTAGAGATTACCAGTTGAGGTACAGTGTTAAAAAGTAATCTCTAAGTTTGTGTGCAATATTTTTTCAAGATGCAGCATTTTTTATCCTCTTAACATCAAATACTGTGTTTGTATTCAGACACAGCTCCTATTGATTTGGGGCACAAATGAAGGTTTCATCAAACAAGATTTTGAAATAACAAACTATGAATCTAGAAATTAAGGATGTGCTATGAAAAAGTTTCAAATGGTTGAATCCTACTTTTGGCTCAATCTTACTTTGATGAGGAACTCAGTGGTGGTTTGGGATAGATTCCAATTTTCCAAAGAAGCAGTCTTTTTCCCAACCTAAACAACCTCTGAAGGTTTGGGTTTGTAAGCCTGGACAATTTCCTCAGCACCGTTTTTGTATGTCCTCTCCAGTTGTGCTACTTTTTCTCTAGTGGCATTCTGATAACAGAAATACTTTCAGCCTAATCCTCCCTGGTCCTGCTGTCACCTGCTTGTCGTGTTTGTGCCCATGACCCAGGACTCTGCTGACTGTGATACCACAGCAGCTGCTGTGTGAGCAAACTGTCTCCCTGTGGCAGGAGCGTGGGAGGCACTGCTGCCAAAGCAAAGCAGAGCAGTGATGATGTTTGAGGAGCCTTGGATTCCATAATAGGGCTGTGAGATGGTGAGAATTCTGGTAGTTTCTTTCACCTGTATCTTGTGGGTTGCTGCCTCCTTTCTGGCCTGTCTGGTCTGTCCCTGTCCCATCTCACTGCGTCCTCAACTCCTTTTGCCCCAGTTTCATTCCCTGTCTGTTCCATCCCAAGGCTTCCTCCTCATCTTTCTCCCACAAGATGAACTCCAATCATGTACATTCCAGTCAAGTGGAGTGATTGCAGGTTCACTGCATTATTGCATTTTCTCAGGCTCTCCTGTGGAATTTCCTGTGATGTGGATCTTCCTCTTTGTCTTCTATGTTCAGTGTTTTCCACCCTTAGAGAAAGTCTGTGCAGGCCTCTCCTCTCTGAGCCACGTGTCAGACTTTGCCAGAGGCTGGCAGATCTTACCGACTTTTGCTCTTGGCTCAGGTTTTTGAGGCTGTCACATCAACTGTCATGACTTTGTTTTTAAGTGAAATAGTAAATTGAAAAGAAGGAGCATGAAGGATGTGCCAGCCTGCTGTTTTTCATGTGCTGGCCCAGAGTCCTGCCTGCATACAAGGAGCTAAAGAATTGCAGGGGGGTAAAACAGGCTTATTCATAACAGTAAATTTGAGAAACCCTTTTTCTTTCCTTTCAGTGCTGGAAAAACTGAAGGCCAGTTCTCTGTGTGAATACTTTGAATCTCTTTGTCTTAGTTGTATTGCACTGTACATTTTGCTTCAGGTGCTGTGAAGTTTGGTGTCAGTAAGTTGTAACTGAACTGGAGGCAATAATGCTTTAGATATTCCTTGAACATTAAGAATTTTTGGACAGTATTTTCAAAACAAACTGTTCTTTTATTCCTATTTAGGATCTGTAAGTAGGTGATTCTTGGTAATTTATTTTTCATTGTTTCACTTTGATCTTTCTTAATAATTCCTTTTAAAATTTGCATTGAAGTATATTAATGTAAAAAGTATAAGGACTTTAATATCTCACACAGTCCCTTGGGGCAGGAACATGCCTTACCAGTTTTGTAAACCTTTGTGCATATTTATAATGCTGCAGGAAGAATCATTGATGGTAATACTATAAATTGTTTTCTAATAAATTTATATGGAAAGGTTGTGCTAGAAAGGCTGAAAAGACAGAAGCAACAAAAATGAACAGGCTTAGAAGATGATGTTATAAAACCCTTCTACAAAGCATTTTATACAGTGGAAGGTAAGAGAATTTACTGTTCTTCTTCCAGATAGGATAGAACTATAGTTAGGGACAAATAAATTTTGACTTCTAACATTTAAGTTCCTCCAGTTGTCCTTCAGCTCAGCTCTGTCCCTGTCTGTGTTGTGTCAGAGGTGTTGTGGTAAATTAAAAAGATGTGATTCCACTGTGTTTGTGTTCATCATCTCTAGGATGTTAATAACGCTCTCTCATGTCAGAAGTTGGTGGACTCCTTTTGTCCCTCTTTTGCCATAACCTTGACTACAGCACCCGATTATTGTTCCTCTCATGACTTAGCAGTCATTTGCCTGCAGTACCCCAAAAATCGTAGAATGATTTGACTTGGAAGAAACCTTAAAGATCATCTCTTTCCAACCCCTGCCATGAGCAGGGACACCTTCCACTACACCAGGTTGCTCCAAGCTCTGTCCAGCCTGGCCTTGGACACTTCCAGGGATGGGGCAGCCACAGCTTCTCTGGGCCCCTCTTTTGAAGCCCTTTTAGACACTGAAAGGGGCTCTAAGATGTCCTCAGAGCCTTTTCTTCTCCAGGCTTAACAGCCCCAGCTCTCTCACCCTTTCTTCATAGCAGAGCTGCTCCAGCTCCCAGATCATCTTCATGGCCTCCTCTGGAGTGGCTCCAGTCCATGTCCTTGGTGTGCTGAGTGTCCCGGAGCTGGGCGCAGCACTGCGGGTCGGTCTGACAAGGGCCAAGGACAAGGGGATGGAGCAGACAGGGACAATGCCCTCCCCTGACCTGCTGGCCAAGCTCCTCTGGCTGCAGCCCAGGACACGGCTGATTTCCTGACGCTGCTGGGCCGAGTCAAGCTTCTCATCCACCAGCTCCCCGAGTCCTCCTTGTGGCTGCTCTCACTCCATTCCCCGTCCAGCCTCTGACTGTGCTTGGGACTGCCCTGGCCACACACAGGCCCTTGCACTCGGCATTGCTGAACCTGATGAGCTTTGCAGAGGTCACCTCTCACTCACATTCAAACCTTTTTCACCAGCTGATCTGATTCACCTGGTTTTTTTCTTCTTGTGAGTGATATGAAATTGCAGCAAACAATTAAGTAAGAAAGAAATATTTTATTCTGCTGATATTTTGGCATGTGTAGCATTTCTCATTTTAACAACATAATTAAATTGGGTTCACAAAATATATTGTTGAGATGAATAGATTTATTTTAAATGCTTCAATTTTATTAAACTTATATTTTGAAAGGGAACATTTCTGTGAAAAACAATCACACTAGATGTGGTATTTTTTATAACTGCTTTGCATTTGTCATGTATATCTGTTTTTAACAGAGGCATGCCAAGATTTATCAGTAAATTTCTGTGTTTAAAAAATGTTAGCAGAGACAATTGCATGGCATTTTACATAGGAAGCCCATTGTAATCTCCATAAGACTTTTACCTCCTTCCCTTCAGAGAGGAAAAATTTTAAAAATGAAACAAAATATTTGACATTAAGAATTTTTTTAAAGTTTCTACATTTTCTTTGGCCTTTTAGAGGAAGATGCACCTGAGTAAGAAATTAGAAACTGTGCAATGCAAAATATCAAGCATTCTTTGAGCTGCCAATATTCCAGAAAGCATCTCTAGAAGTAGGAACTATTTGCTATTTACACTCATGTCAAAAGTATCTGGTGTATCTTACTGCACTTGCTTGTGGTGTATTTTTCCAGCACTTTATTTCCTGGCAAGCCCAAGGGGCCTTGAGGTACCTATTCCTTTGTTTTGAAGTAGCCAGTTCTTTGAAAAATTGATTTGAGGTGAGTACCTTTACATCCCCAGAGAATTCTGGTGGAACTGGATATAATTTGGGTTGCATATTAAATTAAATTGAAATTCATGTCCCATTGGAATATGTCAACTATTAGGTCATCTGTGAATGTTTTAACATCAGTGAAGCCACATATTTCTGACTTCTGCTTCTATGAATCCAAACCTTTCACACCAGGGAATTGGCAATGCTGTCTGAGTTTGTTCCATAAAAACAGCTCAGGTGTTCAGTAACGCAGAGAGCAAAAGCCTCTGGGAATCATTTTGCTGCTGGGCATGATTGCAAACCTTTCCCTTTTCCTTCCAAACACCCACTAGTCAGGTAACTGAGATGTGCTATTATTGATCTGCAGAGGTACCACTGGGCTAGTCACTTGTCATACAAAATGTGTCAAAATTTGCACATCAATTGCAGCAGTTACTTCAAAAATCACACTTCTCTATGAAAATAAAACAGAAAATCACACGCCACTTAAACACCTCAGCAATAATTCTCTTGCTTCAGGCACCTGAGCTGTAATAAATGTTGTCATTTTCATTCCAAACCTTTTTTTTTTGAGAAATCTAAAAGAGCACTGTCAATTCATGCCATTTTGAAACAACCACAGCATGCATGAATGGGAGAGAAAGCTGGCAATTAGGCCCGTCAGCTGCCCAATGTTTGCTTTCTTCTTGCACTTGCCATCCTGCTTCTCTTCTCTGCTCTCTTACTGTAATTTTGCAGGGTACAGTGAGGTTTTTTTCTCAGCTGCATACATAAAATTCTGCTAGAAAACTGCTTTGGCATGAATGTGTTGTGTCCCATTACATGCCCAAATCCAAATCAATACATGATTTTTTCTTTTTGTTTGGAAATAAACAAAATAAATCAGTAATATAAGTGATGCTATTGAAATTCACTGTTCAGCAATATGAATCTCAGGGTGAACTCACCCCACTTTTCTTCCTGAAAATTTCTAGCTGAAACATCTTTCTGTAAAGATGTTTATATTTTTTTCACCATCAAAAATTACTTTGGTGGGTCATGGAAAATTTCACTTGAAAGAGAACTTAATTTAAATTCTGAAATAGAACAGTTTTATATTATTTTTTCTTCTTCTTCTAAGATCTTGGGTGACCTTAAAAATCTTTCAATATTTTGCATTTATTGTAGATCAACGTTTCATCAGCACCATAAAAATACTTCCTTTTTTTCATTTATAATTACCAGCTTTTCAGGGTTTCAGACATTTCTCAGAGGAACTACTTTGGCTACTAGGTAGCTGGAATACTAGATAAAACACAAAATATAAGTGAAATATTTGCACAGAAAAGTATTGTTGATGTGCACCTTACAAATCAAAAGGAAGGCTCTTGAGTCTTATTGTAATTAGAGATCAGTGAAGTGGTTATTTTATTAGCAATGCAGATTCTCTTGGAATAACTAATATTGTTCTACATTTACTGAACCTAAATCAAGCTAATCCTACTGAAAAAAGTTTTGAATGCAGTGGTGGCCCAACCTGTCACCTGGTAAAAAGCCTTGCTGATTGCAATGGGTGGGTTGTTGCAGTTGTGACAGGCTAAAGATTTCCACTGACATGGCTACATTGAGTTGCATAATTAAGACTGCAGAATGAGGATGGAGGATGCATCCTGACTGGAGAAAAGAGCTTTTCCAGTGCTTATTGACTCTGGTGTTCCCATCTTCTGAGCTCAGCCAGGGACTTTGCATCACTGAGCAGCTGCAGGATAGAATTCCATCCCTTTCTTTCTCCTTTCTCAGCTCTCAGGGCTTTTTTGTTTATTTTTTCCTCCATAAAAGCAGCCAGTAAAGTCTGCCCAGGTGTGGTCCCCTCTTTCTGTTATGCTCCTGAACTTTGGCAGAGTTGCTTTATCGATGCTTGGGGGAAGCGAAAAGGAAACAGGAAGCCCAAATGCTGAAAGCTGCATGCACAGACATAACTGTGAGACTAAATTACCCGCGTGGAATTGGGGTCATTTCATGGGAAATGAAGTTCTGCTAAACGATTTTCAAAATTTGGGTCTGTACCAAGCAATTCATATGGTAAATCTCTTTGGGCTTTCACCTTAATATATTTAGCCAGCTTAATGTTTAAACAATTCTTTCATTAAATGAAAAAATTCTTGTTCTGTTCATGGGATTGTACAGCCTGTACTTTCTGAATGCAGAGCTCTAGGTGTCAGCAGGAATTCCCTCAAGTGGGCTTGATTCATGGGAGCAGGGAGTGACCTTGGAAGAGCATCTGAAAGTTCTAATTATTGCCACAATTCTTCTCACAAAATATACAGTAGTTTTCTATCACAGCTCTGTAGTATAATCCTTTACTTGCCCAGTTCACTTGGGTGAGCTTTTCTCCTACCATGGAAATTCATTTTCTAACGAATATCTTAGTATATGTGGCTGTCCTGCTGTCTTGGGACAGAGAAATTCCCATTTTAGTTTGTGCGTGCTAAAATACAATCTGCATGCAGAGTACTAAAATACAGAGAGTAAAACCAGCAAGACTCCCTTACTGAGTGCATGGAAATAAGGCCTCTGTTAGCACACACTCTGTTTGTCTCAACAGACTAACACCACCCCGGCTCTCTCATAACGTGTCTGTTAAATCTTGGTTTTTCTTTCTGAGTGACAGCTTTCACTGAGTGATGCAACCTGCATCACAGTAGAACTCTGAATAGAATAGTCACAGTCCTTTGCCTCTCGACTAGACTGACAGCAAAATTCTGTGCAAGTGTCTCTCACTGGCTGCAGAGGTGCACGTGCATGGAGCTGGCTCTGAGAACTGGCTGTGTGTGGAGAGAGAACTCAAACATCCAGATCCCGTGCTAGTGGAGGATGGGCTTGTTGGGGAAATGATGCCATTACAGGACTTACTGGGAAGGGGGATGATTGCTGCTTTGTGGATAGTGTGCCCCACACTGGCTGACTGAACCACAAATCAAATGCCACATGGAGAGGCCCACAATGCATTCCACTTGTGCCATTTCCTGGATTTGTAATCATCTGCTCTCTGAAACTGAATTATCAGGCCTGGTGTGCTTGTAAGAATCTGATCTTCTCAACATTCTTTTCCAGTCTTTCGGTTGCTTGCCTGACCTTGTTTTTATGTTAGTGGGGTTATTGATGGGAGTAGCCAATGAAATGGGTAGTGAACATGGGAAGCATTTCCAGAGTGAGTTATTAAACTCCTGCCAGAGCTTGCATTTATTATAATTATCACAAAACTGTTATGTGGTCCCATAAACTTGCATGGTGATTTATAAACTTGGGCTTAAATTTTGCTAATGCATATATGCGATTTTTTTACTCCTGTGAAGGAAGTTATACCTATGCTTCCTATAGATAGGGTTGGTTCCTACAGGCAGAAGGTATTTATTTAAACTGGAATGTGGCTCTGGAAATAAAACCCAAACTAGCTTGCTTACATTTCTTAAGTCTCAGTGAAGTTTACTTGCAAAAATAATATTGGTCTAACACTGCAGGGCTCTGAATCCTTTTCATGCTTTTTAGTACCACTGGAAAAACAAGATAGTAATCATCTTGCACAGTGGATTTTAAAGCAAGAAATACAAAACTGGGCCTACAGAAAACTGCTTTCCTGTTTTGTTACCATGTTAGCCAGCAGCAATAGCAACAGAAGGTCTTTACCTTGCAGTGGCAGATGGTTGGATGCTACATCTCTGCAATGTTTAAAATTCTTGCAGCTTTTCCAGCTTCTAGACTTCATCTAGAACAGCTCTCAGTTGCCTAATTTGATTATATTTTAGATCTTGATTGAATTTGATTTACAGTTACAGTTTTATTTCTTCATTAAATTAGATTTTATGTTCTTAACTTAAATCCTTGAGTTTGCAGATCTGTTTGCTCAAGGCCAGGACCTGTGCTGGAGGATGGAGGAGGCTGTGTAACTGTGCTTATCAGGTGTCCAAGCTGCCTGTGCCCAGCTGAGAGTCTAAGTGTAGTCTAAGTGTAGTGAGGAAGTTGGGTTAACAGGGAGTGAGTGCCTCATTAGTTGCTCTCCTCCCTCCTTGCAACACAGGCAGTCCTGGTTTGGGCAAACGCAGCAATGCTGATTGCTGAGTGTTACTCAGCGCTGCTTATCAGCACACCAGCAATTCAACAGCCTGAAGTGCAAATAACATTCTAAGAACTGCTTTAGAGCCTGTGTCCTGTCTGCACCCAGCACCAAGTGTCTGAGGTAAGATGGTGTTTGAAATATTCTTGAATCGTCCCCAGACTTTGATTAAATGTCAGACATCAAAATAGGAATCGTGTTCCATGTCTGGATATTAGCAGGGAAGATCCTTTCCAACAGAGTAAAAGCAAAGCAGGGTAAAAGGAGACCATTTGAAGCTAGGACTTTGAATAAGCTGACCTGAACCAAGTTCACTTTTCTTGCAAGGGCACTTTCACCTTCAGGGATAGGCATGAGCCACCGACTATTTTTGAATAAGAATAAAATGCTCTTGGTTTTGCAGTTTATTGCAGCTTGAGGAGCACAATAAGTGGCCTAGAATGGTTTTGACTACACCATACCAAAATAATTTGTGTCTTCTGAGAAGGATGTGGTTTTATTCAACTTATTTTCTGAACTCTACTTGGAAAGATTGTTTATATTTATGAGAGGCTCTGCTTAAATCATACAAAGGGAATTTTTAGGAAAATAGCTACATAAATCTTAGGAAATGCAAAACTAACAGACATATGAAGGATTTGTATTTAGAAAAGAATCTCCCAGTGGGTTGTTCTCAGCAGAAAATGAAAAGGTCTTTTTTGCATTCAGTTGAACTATTAGTGTATTTTTTGCTGATATAAGCAGTTGTACAGGTACGACCACTGTCACAGTCCCAGATCTCAGTGCTGCAAATTAGCAAGGTTTTAACTTTGCTCCAAATATCATGCTAGCTCATTTTCATTATGAAAAAGGTGGGGGGAGGACAATGGGACAAAGTACCTATTGGCAAAGCACATTATAATTGTTTAAGCAGGCCCCACAAGTCATGCATTTCAATTATTTGTTCAAAGCTGTCTGCAATTAAGAGTTGCAAACAAGGTTTTTGAATGCAAAGTCAGACAATTAAAATGTTTCATGAGTGCTTTAGAGAGAGAAGTTCTGAATTAGCACTTTGAATACTCAAGACCTCTTGTTTTCTAATCTCCTTTCCCTTTTACTCTGTGGAAGAGAGAGATGTATATTTTTCCCAGAATTTTTTTCTTTAAGCCAGGCTGATCCTAGAAAAGATTGAATCATCCTGGTCTTTGACTTGTGCATT
The DNA here is from genome assembly GCA_026261815.1 of Monarcha castaneiventris obscurior. Classification (NCBI taxonomy): domain Eukaryota; kingdom Metazoa; phylum Chordata; class Aves; order Passeriformes; family Monarchidae; genus Monarcha; species Monarcha castaneiventris. The sequence goes on along the minus strand of JAMPIT010000434.1, from coordinate 15,783,278 downwards.
TGAATGTCTTTTGCTCCTTGAGAGATCATCCTTTTTGCCTCATAATGGTCCAGGTGCAAAAAATTTACTTTGCCAGGTCTGGCTTGTTCTCAAAGGGAGGTTGTAAATCACTTTGAGCATCTTTCCCTCTTGTTTAAACACCTCACACACACACACACACACACACCCCCCACCCCCCAAATCTCCTACCTTCCCCTTTGAAAAGGCAGAACTATTTTAGCTGGTGATTTGTGGCACTGAGAGTGCAGCCTCTGTGCTGGATAAGCTGACAGACAAGATGAGGGAGCAGGGATGTGTTGGCCTGTGGATGGTGATGTTACCTCTGCTGGCGGGGATCAGCTCCCAGCCGCTCGCAGGGAGAGGATGAACTTCTTGCTCTTTAACCATGAGAAACATACTTCAGTTCTGTGGTTCCTTACTCCTTTCAGGAGAACAGCACTGCTCAGGCTTCGGGTTTTCCTCACTAATGCCGTTTGAATGCTGTTTGTTTGCATTTATAACTTGCAGTTTGGGAGGTTTTCAGCGTGGCTTCTGTTGGGGTTTTTTCCCCTGCTTTTCATGCTCAGAAGTCCACAACCTGAAAGCATTTGACAGTCTTTCCCCTTTCACTTCCCTGGCAGTGTCTGCCATGGAATCATTTTGAATGGTAAACTTTTAGATGCAAAGAAGAGCAAACTGCTGAGCAGTTTCAGATTGTCTAGTTAAGGGTGCTAACCTGTATCAATTTTAAGAAACGCCTCTGTGTATTGAACTGCAAAAGAAAACATCAGGTTGACTAATTACTGTCTGAAAAGCAAGACCACATGGCTTGTGGTAGGACATGCAAATTCAATTGTCATTGAATTTTACTGGGATTTGATGATTATTATCTAATAGCCTATTTTTTGTGACCCTGTGTTCTGCATTGCTGGAGTGGGAACTGAGAGTATGTAACAAGATTTGCTGCTGTTAAGGCTGAGTGATAAAGTCTATTCTGCTGCTTGGGGTTCTGGGATAGAGAAAGCAGAGGGAAAGAAGAGGAAGAGCAGGGTTGCAGCGGGGTTGCCAAGGTGGAGGGAGTGCTGCTGTTGCAGTTGTCTCTGCGCATTCTTTGCTTTGAGTGTGGGGGTGTCCCACCTCATCAGCGTTGGCTCAGATGGGGAGTTTGCCTTTCAAGAAAGAGCAGTGTGAGGCACACATTGAGATGGGACAAAAAACATTCCTTATCCTGAGGATGTGACTGTGTTCATGGTCTTGGCTTTGTTGCACTGAGCTTTTTTGGTTTTCTTCTCTTGTTTTTGGATTGTAGTTTTTTCCTCCAGTTAATTAGCAGTCAATTCCTAGATTCATGAATCAGAGATTTTTGCTGTAAATTAAGGAGTCGGGTCACTATGTCTTGCTTAGACTGGCTATTGTGGAACTATTAAAACTTCTTGGATACTGCTGAGAACAGCAGTGATTTCCTCCTGAAAGATGTATGTTTAGAAACAGGTAGAAGTCATGGAGGGAAACCAAAGTTAGCCATTATTTGTGATGCAGGGAATTACTACTTTTTGCTGAATACTTGTACTCAACATCATTCTCAGCTACCCAACACGTCATGTTTTCTCTAATGGTAGAGATTTTTTGGCTAACTTAAAGCACAACTGCTTTTTCTTTGTTTAATAAATGATCAAGTGGGAAATGGTGTGACTGAGTTAGGAAAGAGAGTAACCACAGACACACAGGCTGGTGATGAACTGCGGACAGTACCAGGTCCTGCATGTGCACATTTTTCAAATTCTCTCTTCACTCGTATCAAACATGAGTGCTACCATGTTTTTGCAGGAAACTTTGAACCCCTAAAGACAGCATTTTATCTTGGGTGACAATGAAGGAGGAGGGGGGACATGTTTGGAGTGATGGTGTTTGTCTTCCCAAGGCAGAGTTTCCTGTGACAGGGCCCTGCTGTCCTGGGAATGGCTAAACACCTGCCCAGCCATGGGAAGCAGTGAATTGATTCCTTGTCTTGCTTTGCTTGGCTTTTGCTTGGCTTTTGTGCATGGCTTTTCCTTTCCCTATTAAACTCTATCTCCACCCATGAGTTTTCCAAGCTTTCCGGCTTCTGGTTCTCTCCCCCTTCTGGTTCTCTCCCCCATCCAGCTGGTGGGGGAGTGAGTGAGTGGCTGTGTGGGGCTGGGCTGCTGGCTGGGGTTAAACCTTGACATCGGCCAGTGAAATGTCTGAAGGACATCAGCTAATTCTGCCACTGATGTCTTAATAACTTCAACTAAAAAGACCAGGTTACAGCATGGACAGTAATAGGGATAAGGGCTTGTTTCTAGACCACAGTGTTTAGGTAATGCTGCTTCTACTGAACTGTCGTCTAGAACTTCAGGTAGGATCCATCAATACTATTACTATGTATAATAAGTTTGCCAATAATTTTTATCTGCCAGCGACACAAAATTAGCAGCCTAATTTTTTTCCAGTACAGAAAACTTTAATGGGCCCAACTCCTTCAGTCTCATCCCAGGGAGGGCTGAATTTAAATCAGAAGACAGATCTGCATGAACCTGGATGTTCATTGATGGCTGTCCTTGATACTCTTCCGCTTTACTGAACTCAAGCAAAAAGGAAATTTGTGTTCAGAGTGCTAAGCAGGTGGGTTTTTTGTATTAAGGAGGGATGCTTAAAATAGTTTATACTGGATATTTAGATGTTACAGGGAAGTTTCTCAAACAAAAACACCAGAAAAACCCACCAACAAAACACAGATTAATGGCCTCAGCAGGAGAGTAGCTGCAGTCCTCTGCTTGTGTTAGTTTGTATTCTCTGGGTTGGCAGCGTTCCGCTGAATCCCTCCCTTTGTGCTGTGCTTCACCACCTCTGCTGGCTGCACTGCCCAGCTTCTCTTCCCTGTCCCAGGTCCTCTCCTGGGGAGCACTGTCACTGCTGGAGAGCTGGGCCAGAAAAAGGCCATTTGTTCTGTCCCCTCACACCTTTCCATAGCAATGCCATGTTCACTTCCAGCATATCAATTAGAAGTAATTCTGGTCAGCACCCATGTTCACACCCAGCTCTTTAGATCTTCAATAGCACTGTGCAAACATTAACTAATTAATCTCTTCAGAATAGATGGAAGGGTAGGTGGCAGTTTTCACTGTCAGCAAGGGAGTGTTTCTAAGGTGCTGCTCTCTGTCAGTGGCTCCTGACTTAGCCCGTGCTGTCTGGGTGGCTAATCAGGCACATTGGTTGCACCCAGCACAGTTAATCACCTGGGACAGCTGCCTGCTTTCCCTATCACCCCTTTGTTGCTCCAGTAAAATGGGATTATTCAAGTATTGTTTTCAAGCGTATGGGGCTGTGAATTCCCAGTGTGACAAGAATGACTGTCCAAAACTGGTAGGCTTTTGTTTGAAAGGCAGTGAGCATAGATCTGGCCCTTTTTTTTGCATGCAGCACTGCCTTTAGAAGCCCTGATCTCCCACCTTCAGGGAAGGGGCTTAGCCCAACTTGGGAGCACCAATGCAAATACCTGTACTGCTCATGCAGTGCAACAGAGAGGGCCCACTGCAAGAGCCCCAGGAAGTTTTCCAGCTGTGGACACACACATCAGTTAAACCTTGCTGCTCTGAAAGGCCTTCATTTTATTTTTATTCTGGATGCAAAGCACTGATTCCTGGGGCTTTTGTTGTTTCCTCTTTGTTTTTGCTTTACATGTCATTGTGTTCATATGAAAGCACCAGCTCCCAGGTAAGCATTGACAGGCTCTTGAAAGAGCTTTCAAAGCTCTGCTAGTGCTGTGAGATTTGGCACTTGAGTGAGTAAGGTTTTCCTCACCTTGTAAAAGGGAAGTAGCATATTCAGTGGTGAACTTTGCAAATAACAGGGCCAAATGCCGAGGGGCAGCTGCACCTTTAGGTACCTTTGTCCTGCGAGCAGACCTAGAGGAGAAAACCATGAAAGTCTCACTTATCTGTTTATCTAGCTTGCAGCAGTCTGATGCCTTCTGCCACCTTTACTGATAATGGTCCCTTTGAAGTTGAATACAAGTGTGAATTTATGGTTTTGTAAAGACTGGATTCCAGAACAGGTCATAAATTACCTTGTTAGACAAAGGCTTCTGGGGAACAATATTGCCTTACAATCCCTCCCTGTGCCATTATCCTGATGCATTTCTAGCATGGCAAATAATTGACCAGAATGATATGCTGACCAGTTCTCCAGTCAAGTTTTGAAGGTTGTTTGTGTAAACTCTTCTAGCAAGAATAGCAAATTACATACCTATAGCAAATTCTTATCATTACTCTGAAAATGAATCTTGGGGCCAGGTCACCTCAATATTCTGAAGCCAAAGAAAATGAGGATCTTTATTTGCTTCAAGTGACATCTGTTTAATTTGCTGCTGTTTCTTCTGAAAAATAAAAGCATTTTGAAATGCCAAATGCCTTTCTCAGTCCTTCTTAGGGTGGGAGAGTGAACAGCAGAATGAGGCAGGAGAAGTAGTGAGTACATGTTTCAGCTATGCGTGAGTGGGCCAGATCCTGAAAATTGCCTGCTTTAGGGAGAGCAGAGACCCGATCTGCTCCTCAGTGATGCTCCAAGTCAGGTAGCAAGGCATTCCACAGTCAAGAGGTCTGTTTGAAATTGATGGCTGTCCTTGATATTCTTCTGCTTTACTGAACTCAAGCAAGAAGAGAGTTTGCTTTTCAGAGTGTAAAGCAGGTGGGGTTTTTGTATTAAGGAGAGATGCTTAAAATATATACTGGCTATTTAGATATCACAGGCAAGTTTCTCAAACAAAACAAAATAAAAACACCCCAAAAAACCCCAACAAAACCCCCACAATTGCTTTCCTTAGAGAATAATGATTTCTGTGGTGGAAAGAGACAGAAAACTGTCATCAACATGATGCCCATGGGATTTGTACTACGGCTGCCTTATTCCTGCTCTGGTCTGGGAGCCAGCTTTCTCAGGAAGACCTCATTCCCTATGATTTATCACTTTCAAAAGTTCCCAGTTACATAGTCATTTTTTAAGTCCCCTTTAGATACGTAATTATGATTTTACTACCTTAAAAAATAATTTGACTCCTGTCTGCTTCACTGAAGAATTCCAGAGCTTAAAAACAGACACAGAGCTCCCTGCCCTTTTGAACACTTGAATTTCATACTTGTTGTCCCTCATGATCTGAATTTCCCAGGGCTGTTGTGGTTCTACACTGAATTGTTTGTTAAATATACTTAGATGCACTTGTCTGTAGCATAGCACAAAGTGATTCTTTCAAGAGAAAATTAAACTGCATCATCTCCTAATCGTAGTATTTTTATTTTATGTTGGATTTATTTAGCTCACATTCCTATATATCTATAATTATTTGTAAGTATTTATAGTTAGCTGTTAATATAAATTGATTCAATTGTGTTCTTGTCCTATGCCAAAACAGAATTTAGGACCATCTTGCAATTCAGGTGGGGTTTGGGGCTTTCTTTGTTTTCTGAAGTGCACAATGCTCACTCTGCAAAGAGCCAGAGAGTGGGCATGCTGGAATCCTCTGTTTAGGTAGTGTGAAAGAATTTATATAAAAATTCACAATTGCCTGGTAACTCAAGATTGGTCTCTTCCCTCTCTTCCCTGAGTCTGCAGTGCTGACATGATTCTCTTTTCATCTGCTACTAAAGAGTGACAAAAAAACCTTGGTTGGAAATTACACTTAGTTCATCTGTGATAAAATACATGTTTAATTTTACTGTTCCATTTTTCCTTCCCAGTTGGCTTGCTCCCTGGAAATGGTGACTGCACTAAAATGAGGGCTGCCACCCCTCGTTTCTGGCTGGCATCTCGATGAGCTGTTATTAAGTAAGAAATGTCTGAGCCTTGTCTGGACAGCTCTTCTTACTGAGGGTTGAAAAGGAACTGTGGTGTGAAAGGAAAAGCAAATAGACAAATAATGGAGTAATCACAGATGCAGACATACCAGGACGTGTGAAAACACTGTGTATAGATGTTCCCAAAAATTCCTATTGAATTATTCTCACTCACTAGCTAAATAGGTGGCTGTCCAGCATAAAAAGCTTTCAAAGTCTTTCCGAGGCATTGCATTGGATTGCTCCTGTGCCAGCACTTTTTGATGTCCCAGAATAAGGTATGTCTTGATGTATGACACACAGTAAGAAATTCGAAAATAATAGATTGCATCAATTCCCTTTGACAGTCTGGTTTCTGTCCACTCCATATAGATTTTGACAGATAATTAGCAGGGCAGATACAGTACATTTGAGGAGCAAAGGCTCTTATAACCTGTGGACAGCTAGTTTGCCATAAAAGCCAGATAATGCTGTTAAAAGAAACTGCAAAAAGTTAGATTGCTAGAACTTTGACACTTCTGAAAAGAGATCATAGAAAAAGGTTGAATTGGCTTTAAGGCAGGACCTAACAAATGGCTATGCAGTTGTACAGTGTGTGGGATGAAGTGGTAACCTTGTTATTTTATCTAAGAAAAGACTGCCTATTCAGAGACATCATAGGACAGTGTTGACATTAGAACAATTAAGAAAGAGTGACACAACTGAAATGCAAAGCAGCAGTAAACCTTGTATTGAAGTGTTTGTTTCCTTCAGCAAAGCTTAAAAGATTCTTAAATGCTGGATCTGTGGAATCATATGCTGCTGGCTTTTATCTTGAATGCATTTTCCTAATTTATTTTCTTATTTGCCTGACACTAATACTGTGGTCTATGGTAGACAAAATACAGAGCACAAATACTGTGATTCACAATCCTGAGTCAACAAATTTCTGCCTTCAGAGTCTGTCCTGGGAGACACTGAAGTGTGGGACCTTTGCTGAATACCAGTAACTGGAACCCAGCTGTGGTCACCTCGAGCAATCAGCAGTCACTTCAGCTCTGCAGGGCTTTCTTGTAGTATCAGAGACAGTGTTCTGGGAGGGAGTGGTTTTATTTTTCATGGTTCTCCTGTTTTCAAAGGAAGGCCTACATTCACAAAGCAGGTTGCCCTGTTAGTGTCATTAGTCACACAAATGTAGTAGATCTTAGTTTGTATCATGTTTGGGGGGAAAGTGGTGACATATTTTCAGTGAAAGACTTCTGGAAATAACTTAGGTCCTCTAGGATGACCTTAAAAGTAAAATGCAATTGTGTCAAATTGAGACTCAATTTTTTCAAATTATTGTGATATGAAAGTGTGATTCTTAAAAATTTTGTATAGATTTTATATTGTGACTTTAAAGGCAGATATTTTAAAGCAGAAAAAATGGATTTTATTAATTTTCAATTTGAGAAAGGATTTTTTAAATCTGATCTATTAGAGACATGATTTAAAAGTTAAGAAAAGTTGATGGTTGGTGTTTTTACTCTGTGTGCTGCAAGTCCAAAGAACTATTGCACAGAGACTAAGCAGTTACAGGAAGAAAGGGAAAGAATAAAATTATGGAGACTGAATGTGCCAGGCAATGCTCGCTCCTTTAATTGGGGCACAGCATTGTTGATTAGTCGGAGCAGAGGAGAATCAGATCTCTGAGCTAATATTCTGCTCAATTAAGTACAAACCCCAGAAAGGCCTATCTAGAAAATGCCGCAGTAAGTGCAACGTACCTCAAGGCGGGGAGTCAGGCTTAACTGATGTTCAGCAAGCATTTTAAAAGGTCCACCAGGAGAACTGTACAGCAGTTGTGTTGTGTTCATGCCAATGAATAGTTAAAGTTTTTACCATAAAATTATTGTTCTTCAAATTTACTGTGTGCTAATGACAGGCTTAATTTTTTCTAAGTGCTGCTGCGTTGTTTGAGCTTGCAAATCACTGCAGGTATTAAGAAGGTAAAACTGAGGTCAAGTCAAGTGTTATTGCTGTTTGACATTATTTTTGCTAGAAAGTTAGGGAACTTCTAATATGCCATCCAGATTTTTGTATGATGAATGTCAGTAATAATGAGACTGAACAGCTGAAGCCATGTAGCCTTGTCAATACATGCCAGACACATATCGTTTGTTTTATTACAGATATAGGCTTTGATCTTTCTTATGTTTGAAGACTTGATTAGGCCCATCTTGTTAAAGACATAGCACATGAAAGCTGGGAATTCGTTCCTTTAATAGCAAAGCTCTTGAGAAAGAACTCCTCAAATTAAAGAGTAGAAAACACCTCCTAAGGGCTGTGTAAACCTTCCCACACTCAGTATGAAATGTATTTGCAGATGTTTCTGTACCAGAATAGTGTTTCTTCCCCAGTCTATCAGTAGAGCTCAGAATTGTGGATTTGGCTGTTGAGGAGCTGTTTCCTGAGCCAACCTTACCACACCTGTGTGTGTCCTGAAGGACGAGGTGATTGTGTGTGTTCTGAGTGCTGATGCAGGGGTTGGACATGGGCTGGCAAAACAGACTAGACCAGAGTCTTAATAGCTACACCAAAAAATATTGTTGTACATATTTTCCCCTTAGGTCTCTATTAGCGTGTATGACTTGAGTTCCAAACTTTTTGGCACTTGGTTGTGATTATCTCTGTTAGGAAAGGAGTAATGTAGCTCCTAGTGCTTCTCCTCTATGAGTGTATTCCATCCTGGCAAAACACAGACAAGATTTTGCTGGTGAGTACTGAACAGCAGGCCACATTAAGATGTAGCCTAATGCTGTTCCCAACCACTCCATTTATTTAATGTCAATGGCGTTTCCATTTTTGGTCCAGACTCTTTCAGTATGAGACAGAAATAAATTTATGCCTAGAATAAGAAATAATAATTAGCTTGAAAATATAATTCCTGTATTAAAAAAAAAAAAAAATAGAAAGGCTTTATTATCACACTTTTGTATTGTTACTTTTCCTGTTGCTTGGTTACCGGGTCATAGAGAAAACTACATTTTGAAGAGAATGTAAGTTAATTATCAACTGTTACTAAATCAGCAATTAAAATCTCACCTCCAGATTTCTATATGTTTTACATTCTGTAAGTAGAAGCAGAAAGGAAGAAAACATTTTATTTCTGCTCCCCACCCTGCCGAGAAAGTGGGCTCATTGTTATGGTCACCCTTGCCTGAAAAAGTTATTATGGTACTCTTGGATAAACATTTTCTAGCGGCCGCTTGTGAAACACAGTTTTAGAATGGCTTTCTGTGGAAGGAGCCAAATTCCTGCCTCATTTGTTCTCAGAGTCACGTTTCAGTGTGTGCTGTGGTGGTGACAATCACTGTACAATCAGATGAAGTCTGTGTCTCAGTCACAGTAACTTGTATCTTATGTTTCACCTCAGCAACCATTTTGTGGTACTTCTGATCCTCTTGTTACTTGGTTCTAGCAAGTGACCTTCAACTTGACTGAAACACGCAGGTCTTGCCCTTTATTAAAGCATTTTATGTTGAGCCCAAGTCTACACACCCAATCTGGTGCCTGATGGCAGCTCTGGTGAGGGATGAGCAGCTCCTGGGGCAGGTGCCCCTCTCTCACCCACGGGAGTGCTCGTCCTGACCCAGAGGGATGTGGGAGCTTGGGCTCTGCTCTGCATCCACCAGGCTGGTCTGACACTGCTGCAGCTTTCATCACTGATGGGCTCACTTTGAATGAGATGGTAGCATTTAATTCCATTATGTTGTATGTTTTGCTGTATTGGATGCTATGTAGATTTATTTATTTTAATAGTGCAGTCTGTTCTGTTCACTAGTTTAGATAGAGGAAAGTTCTAACTGGAAGGCTTCAGATTTGATTATGAGGTTCAGGTTGTGTTTTTAATTCCATGTCTGTTAATCTTGCTTCTTGAATTATTGGCTTTTCGCATATGCAACTCCCATGGAAATACAAGCAAACATTTAATTCTTTTCCTTGGACAAGAGGAACCACTTCGTTCCTCCACAGGAAATACAAAGTGGTTGAAGCACCTGTGTGAACAAAGATAGCCAAGGAGAAGAAATAAACAAAGAAACAAATAATCTTTTGATTTTAATTACTGAATCACTACCCAATAAAACCATTTGAAGTATCCACTGCAAAATCCTAAGGCATTTAACATTTGCTGGGAGTTTTCATTTTCTTGAAAATGAAAGAAATCCTCTTGAAAATTTCGTGGTTATGAAAATTTAATTTAGACAGAGCAATTTGTCACTAGCTAAATATTCATTAAAACTTTAGTATGCAGCCATGTGTAAATTCAGTTACTCTGCACTTGCCTTGGAGCTCTGGGGATTGCATTGCAGCTGGTGTTCCTTGATGAGGGTGATGAGATTTGAGCTGTTCAGTAGCTTTCAGGACTCCTGACTGATGATGTCAGTTCTTTGGGAAAATCTCTCAGATGCTGTAGTTTTAAGGTTCTTAAGGATCTCTTTTCTTCTGGCCTTGGAACAATGCACAATTTTCAGTGTGCACTGAGTGGACCTTTGCAGCATTTGAAGCCTCATGTTAGACAAGGACTGATTGGTTGAGAGCTTTTATTTGTAGTTTTGCATTGAGGTTAATTTGTTTACCAAGGACAATGATATGATGGAAAATAACTGTATATTGTACTAGGTGTCATTTTGCTGTGGAAATTCTGTGGTTTGTGGGGAATTTCTATTTTCCTGTTAGTATCAGCAGTGAGGGATGTAGTAAAAGGGAAAGAAGCAAGCTGAATGTAAACTGTGTGTTTGAATAAATGTTTGCCCACAGGAGCACAAATATTTCTTACTTTTCTGGTTTAATTTTTTTTAGATATTAAGAACTCAGGGTCTTCCTGCATCATTAGTTTTATATCTGTTTACAAATAATAAAAATCTTCATTTGAAAGAGGTTTGCGGTAATGATTTTTGAATACCATGTTATTCTTTTTAATAAACAGGAATATGAAAGCTCCTGAAGTAAGATACTGCAATAACTGCATAATTACAGTGGAGGGGTTGCCCTCCTCTGCACCCTCCAGCCTAGGCAGGACCCAGATTCCAGAACCTGGCTGACTATTCCTTTGGTAAAGGCATGCAAAGTATTAGGTATGTCACTTCATCAGTTTGGATTGCTAGCCTAGGGTTGTTTAAAAGCAGGTGCTAAGAATAGGTTCACCAGTTAAATGCTCTGTGATGAGGGTGATTTATGATGGGAGGCTTGAGCAAAAAGGAAAATTATCTCAAGTCAGATGAACAAAGGGTGGCTGTAATTAAGCCTGTATTAAACACGAGCACTACAGACTTTCAGCCCCTGACTTGGTGTTTGCTGTCTTCCACTGATACTGTTCTGCACTGGCTGCTTGTATTAAATCCACACAAAGGGGCACATTCTGTGTTCCTATCTGGCTTTTCATAATTATCAAGTTGGAATGACCTTTAAAAAGCCAGATAATATTTTATTTACCTTTTTTCTCCCATTTACTGCTAAATGTTAATGAAGGTAAGATTCAAATCCTTGCAAATAAAACATTTTAATTGACTTAAGTGTAACCGTAACAGTAAATTGGCTACTTTATATGGAAAAGCTTTTCAATATTGTTGAAACACACTTGTACAGTCCTTTCATCTGTCCATAGACTCAGAAATTAGAAGCAAACATTTCCTTTGTTTCCAGTGACAGGGGGTTTGAGAATATTTTGAGGATCAATTTCCCCAAGACTGGTTGCTGTAGTCTGGCACTGGTCAAGTGTTCCCTCGAGATGCCTCCACTTAAGTCCTTGCTGCTTACTTTCTGGTGTTAAACAGCTGCAGTCAGTCCCAACAATAGTTACAGTGGCCAAGATTTCTACTCCAGCTTTTCAGGCTACCTGTTCATTGAGCTCAAGCTGAGTGTCCTCTATTGTCTAGCAGTGCTGTCCAGCAACGTTGCTGAGTTTGGCCTGCTATTTCAGCTAGTCTGAACTTAATTGCATCAGTGCTTTAAGTTAAAAGGAGCATTTTATTGCTGTATTCCTGTTAAATGGAAACAGATTAAAACTCTCATTATCTTCCTAGGAAATTTCCTCCAAGCAACTGGGGTGCTAAAGTTCCCATCCCTCCATGTGAGCTGGGGGCTGCTCCTTAGAGCTGCAGTAACCCTTTTGCCTTGTGTGTTAAGAGGATGGGGGGAGCCAGCTGGAGGAGTTACAAGGTTTAATGTTGCCTTCTAAAGCAGAACTGCCTGACTGAAGTGGTGCTGAGAACCATCCTCCACTCAGTGAGCAGTCTTGTCCAAAGCTGCCTAAATACCAAATTGAAAAGAGCAGTGGTCCAGGTGCTGGTGAGACCCTGTGTACATGACAGAGCAGAAGCAGAGTTATTGCTGCTGTCACAGCACTAAAGCAAATCTTAGACACAGACTTCTAAAACAAGGCTTGGAATGTGTCATCTGACATTGATAACTAAACAGGAAGACTTTTTTCCTAATTTTGCATAGAGTACTGTTTTTAGCCAAGTAAAACTGTTTCATCCCAATATTGACTGAGCTAAACATATAGAGAGTTTATTCCCAAATTATTCTGGCCCTGATGTAACCCAGAGCCACCTCTTCTAGAAGCTCAGATTTATGACTTGTTATTAGAGAAGGATTGGCATAAAGAAGTAGGATCCTCTGTTGTCTTTGTGTCACACAGCCCAAGGGTCCTGGAACCAGCAAAATCCAGACTGGGGTTTTACACTCCTTACACAGCTCCAGGTAGTGGAAGAATTTGCCCTTAGAAGAATTTATTTTGCTGCCAGCTTGTGAGATTGTTCCACGGACTGTGTGTGGCTCATAAGTAGAATCTGTGCTCAGTCCCATTTCCTTCATTCTTTCACTGGAGCGGTGCTGTGTTTGCTACGCCGCACTGACTGCTGTGAATGGCATCAAAGCTTTGCTATACTTGTGGGCTGTGCCTTCTTCTCTTCTTTCCTTCTTAAAAATTGTTGCAAAGACTGAGCACAGCATATGGGAGGAGAGGAGGGGTTGACTGGGTAATATTTTTACCAGTATATAAGGCGGATATTCTAATTTTAGTTTTTATAGAAAGCTTTTCTGACTAGAGTAGGACTTCTCTACATGGTAGACAAATCTTTTTGTAGTTATTTTCCAGGCAATCTGATAGTTCATTGAAGATGAACATAAAATTCTGTTCCTGACTTGGCAGTTTAATGTTATTAGTATTGATAAACCATTGGATGATTTTGATTCTAGTAATTACACATTATTATTGAAAGAAAGAATCTTCTCAGTTATTTTTATTAGCAGTCAGAACCAACCTTTTAATTCAATTTCATTTGCAAGCTGATTGTATAAGGAACTTAATTTTTACTGTCCTCAAAATTCTCATGTACCCAAGAATATTTCCAAAATGAGAGTTCCAAACTTCTCTTTACTGACTTGTTATATTTTCAATTTAGAAATCCAGCAACCTGACTGGTTTAGGAAACAATGTAGTGAAACAATCAAAACCTAATAATCCTGCATTTCTTGGACAGATTGATTCCTTTCTAGTCAGTACTTTTCTCTCTTCCAGTGGAGGGACTTCTCTGTGTTTTCTTTGCTTTGTGTGTGCTGGGCTGAAGCCTGCAAGTGCTTTTGGGAAGCTGAGTCTCCTGAGGCAGTCACATCTGGTTACGTGTAGCTCAGAAACTCTAGTAACAACCTTCATTGGCCTGAACCTAGGTAGCATTTCAGAAGAGACTCCCTCAATAAAATGTTTTCCTGTTGACAAAAATTCTTCCAAAATATGTTAAATACAAGTTCCTTCAAAGAAAAAAAACCTCTGTATAGTAATAAAAATTATCCTGTGGAAAGCTCAGGTATTTACAAACCTAGCTAGACCTGTCTGATACATATGAGTTTCCACTTTTGTCCCCACAGGTCCTCATTTTGCCCATGTACTGTCAGAAGCAGCCTGGTGAACACAGAGCTGTCTGACATCTTGTAAAAAAAATTTCAAACATTTTGTGAGTTTGGGAACTGCATTCCACAGAAAATAGCACTAATGATCTAACAAGCAACGTTTTTGGTCAAAGCTTTGTGGTCTCTGAGGAACCTTTGAATATGACAGTAGGCTGAACTATCATTGCAAGTGATTTAGAGAAGCTTGGGGGATTGAAGGTTTTCTGTTTGCTGCATGCAGCTATTAGAAAAATAAAATTTGGCGAAAGATTGGATTTCTCAGGATTTGTTCTGTAAATCAGACCAAAATCAGATCGAATCCTTAGAACAAAGGCAGATATATTTTGCATTTGAATATAAAACCTATCAAGTGGGTGGTGGGGAGAGAATGGGTAAATAAATACAAAACCTCTTAAGGATTTCTTTCTGGGTTGGTTTCAAGAATGTCCCACAAAACAGGTTTTCATGGTTGTATGGGGCAATGTGATGCCATTCAACTTTCTTTCCTTTCTTTAGAAATTCTGAAGAAACTGTTGAAAACAGCTTCTGGGCTTTTACTAAAATAGTTTCCAGAGATGAGGAAAATGAGAGAATGCATATACAATCTTAGACAAATGATCTGCTCATATATTGAAGCCTGGATTGTAAAATGACTGCTGTGCCTTCCAGTGAATGAATATTCAGTGCTTCCCTGCTGGGTTGGCTTTTCCTATTTGAACCAGCTACAGCTCTGCACTGTGATTCACTTGTTACCAAATTAAACTCTTTACACACGTGCGAGATCCAACTTTATAAAGTCAAATTTTTGAAGTGCTTTCTGGTCAGCCACTGTGCCTGTCACAATCTTCATAACGCACTGAATTAAGTTTAAAATATCATCCATGTGTGTTGTTTTCTGCTGGCTGTTGAGCAGCCCTTCTGTACATCACGCATTTTTCTGTTGACACTACATATCACTTAGCAACCCAGTGAAAGGCCCTATATGCATTGATTGCACACAATTGTCTTTATGGGGTGGAAGTGTTAAGTGAATAAACCCCCACAGGTGACCAGACGGTCATTCCTCTCATGTTGATAATCTGTTTACATCAAAATATTGTTTACTCAGCTCTCTGATCTTCAGGAATCTACACGAAGCTGAAAGAATACAGTTAACTCCCCACACTCTGACACACAAGTATGAGCTGTATTTACATTCTCAGAGAGGGATAGATTAAGAAAAGAAGGATTGTTTTGTCTTTAACTTAGCTCTCCCAAATAAAGCATTAAAATGCATTTGACAGTTAACCACAGATGATAATGCAATCTTTATGCTGTGGTTCCCATCATAATGGAGAAGTTACAAGGCTGTCACGACACCATAAAGAAAGAATCTTTCCTGCAGTCTTACTGCAGTCTTTTCTGCTTTCCTCTTTGTAAGCACTGTTACCAAATTACCTTTGGAGAAGTTTGATTGTTTACACTTACTTTTCTAGACAGGGGGAATCACTGAGCTTTTAAAATGAGCTACGGTCTTCTCCCCAGACATTTCCCCTCGCCATAAAGTAGTCCAAAGAGACAAAAATAGTTTTCAATTCCCAAGTTTTTAAATTTTTTTTTCTTCGGTTTTATTTGGCTTATTATGTCCTTATTATTTACTGGGTGAGGGGATGGAGAGGGGAGTGTGCTGAACTGGAGAAAGACATTTCCATTGTTCTGTTTGTTGACAAAGATGTAACTTCTAATGCAAGCAGATTTTTTTCTTTTTAATGAAGGTTTTGGAAACTCAATAGCTTATACCACAGAGAGAAAGAATCAGCACTTTTGAACCTTTTTTGCCAATCTGGACAATTCTGAAAGATTTGAATGAGAAATCCTCCCTTCAGAAAAGATTACAAAAACACATACCCTGAAGTAGGTGAAACAATAGGAAAATTGCATTCTCCTGTGAATTTTTCTGTTGTTATTGTTGTTATTTGTAAAGGTCACACTGCAGCATCTGTTAAAAGTACAATAAGTGTAATTGAATTAAGGGAGTCAGTTATATCTGCATTTTCTGTTGGTTTTTTTCCAAGTAGTTAAATATTATAGTCTGAATCTTTATAATCCCTTCACATATAACTATTTTTTAAAGGCTCTACTGGAGAAACACGATAAGGACTTTAACAGGGCTCTGGAAATCCCTGTTACTTGACATAGTAACTGCCCTGGAAGCACAGTTTGAGTTTTGAGCTTGTAAAATGAGAGCTGGGCCACACACATGTATGTGCGTTACTGCAATGCGTGTTTTCTGAAGTCAATTTAAATCAATCTTTGCAAAGTCTGATGAGTAAATGATCTGGGTTTTCATTCTGTTGCCCATCTTGCTCCCATTGAAGTCCATGCATCCAGTCCTGGTGTACTGAAAAGTCCTATAGAATCCCAGAGGTCTTTGGTGAAGCCCATAGAGCTACAGCAGTGGTTAATTGGGCACATCAGCTTCAGTGGAATTGCTCCTGTGAGGGAGGCAGTGACAATTTGGCGCAGTGATGAGATTGTCCTTGCCTGCAGTGAGAGCCAGGCCCAGCCCTGCTCTGGGACGGGCACAAGGAGAGGTGTGTGACTGCTCTGCAATTCACAGCACTGACTGATGGGCAGTGGAGGTGGCTACAATCCACTTCCCTCTTAATGCCTTTGGGATAAAGCTACTTTTTGTAAGCTGGAAGATCAAGTTGATAAATTAATTTTTGGTAGAATCACCTAAAAACTCTGTATTTCTGTACATTAACTAGGAAGGTGATTGCTGATCCTTAGTTCTGCAACTGGATGAGTGGCTGCTTCTATAAACATTTCCCTGTTACAAGTAAGATTTTTCACTTTTTTTGTAACTTTAACAACGTGGGTGTTTGCTATGGAATAAAACTTTAAATCGATGTTCTGCCATTTTGCCAGTTAAAACAAGGGAGAAAAAAATGGAGCTAAGCTTACGATAGCTTCTGTGATAATACTGTCTTCTGATACAGGGACTTTTTGATAATTAAATGAGAGCCAGAAGAAAATAACTATTTTTTTTCCTTAGGTTATCTTCCATCTTTACAGCATGGTGAGTTTTGTTTATTTCTTCATTAATTCTGTAACAAACCCAGTTACTTATAAGTATCCTATATTGCTTTCAAATATGTATTGGGTTTTTTTTCTAAAATCAATTTTACCATGAAATGTTGACTTCACATCTCAAAAACTGTTGATTTCATGGAAATGCACTTGAAAATGCTAGGAGCAAATTAGAAAAACCTGAAGGTTTTTTCTGTCTTCTAAAAAACTACTTTGTATTTCTTTGTATTGAAAAGATGCCAGACTTAGATCCTCATTTTCATGTATTCAAAAGTTTGGTTGCTCAAGCCAAACATTTCCAAGGCTTTTTTAATAAAAAATGAATTAGTAAATGGCATTTCTTCCTTAAAGAGGCAGTTTTTAACATAGTGTGGGTGATGCTGTTTGCCATTCCATTCCACTCTGTTCAGTCGCTCTTCTTAAAATCATTAAATGGGGGTGGGTTTGGGGGGGGGGGGGTTACAAAATTTAAAGACTCTGTTGTGCATAATGAAGGTATGTGGTAAAAGAGCAATACTGAAATTGCTGAACCTTTATTTGAATTGTGCTGCTTGTGCTTTATCAAAAACCCTCTCTCAACCTATTATACCTTTGTCTCTGTATTTTTTTCCATTCTGACAAAATTCCAAGCCTTCTAAGTCTAATGATGTTGACATATTAAAATGGTAAAGAGAAGAATGTGAACTGAGCCCCTCCTTTTAGCTAAATGTTATCTGCTTAGACTAATATTGCAATTGCCACCCACTGACATAATTTGTTTCACAGTCACAGCCTGGCAGCATGAATCAAATGTTGACATTCTAATTTCATGCACACATGGGTGTTTGGCTGAGCAGGCCTCAGCCTCTGAGCCATTCACGCCATACCTGTGTAAATCAGGGAGACAAGGCCTTTTCACAGCCGCCCAAAGGGAAGTTCCTACCTTCCAGCAAAGTCTGGGGATGGATAAAGCTGCACAGCCCTGCCCTCTGCCCAGGAGCTCACACTGTACTAGGAGCTGGACAGGCATGTTTACAGGAAAACTAGTAATTTCTTTTTTTTTTTAATTCAGTGTGTTTAACAGATTTTTCTCGTAATTCCTGTATGGAATAGATGGGTTTATTCTCAAAATTGTTTAACTCTTTCCGTCTAACTGGCTTAAATGTAAAAGATGTTACAATTTTGCTTGTGGAGACTGATGCTCATTAATGATTGTTGCAAAAACATTTCACCAAAGTTCTCACTCCAAGTAGCCACCACTGGAGCTACAACGAAATTCAGTTTCTATACACACCTAATCTGTGAGCACGCTGGCCACAGAGAAAACTACAGCCAGACTCAAGCACCCGCCTGCCAAACGCTGGTCAGAGGCCATAAGCCTTAACTGCTCTTCTCCTTTTAGTCTCATGACTCTGTCCCTGGGAGTAGTGCAAGGCTGTCGTCATGAAGAGGGAGAGAGGACATGGCTGGGTGGAGTTGCCTTTGCCACAGAAAGGGAGAGGTGTGCCTCTGGCACAGAGTGCGAGGGGAGCTGTGGAGATGGCCAGGGAAGGGCTGTTCCTGGCAGCGACTGCTGCCTCCTGTGGCCTCTTTCCTCTGCCCCAGCAAAAAGCCTGGCTTCTTGTGGCTCTTGCATGGCTGTCTGCTGTGCCATGGGATGGCCAGCTTTGCCAGTTGCTCTCTCTGAGGACAGCTGCTTCCCACTTCGGTTAGTGTCAAGTGTAGTAAGTGCAGTCCTGAGGCTTCTTGGGATAATCGTGGCAAAGTCAGCCTCAGAAATCTAGCTTTTCACTACAAATACAATAAAAGCTTGCAAGTATCAAAACTATGGATTTTTATGTCTCCATTTTGTAGTTTTGTTTGGTTCCATGCAAAGTACAGTTAATTGTAGTGAAAGAGCGGATTTAATTTGCTATGAAGAAAGTCTTTTGTTTTTTCTTGAAAGGCACCCAAAAGTCATGGCAAAGCCAGAAGAATGGCTTTGAATAGTTATTCACAGATCTAGAGGCACTCTCCAATGGCACATGGCAGAAACATTCCCAGAGCTCTGTGGTGGAATTGCTGAGAAGGATGCCAAGGAGTTGCTGTGGGGCTTGGTGGCATCTGATTGTTGAGCAGAGCAAACTGTCAAACAGAAAAATACCTGCCTGCTGCTTTCCCAGTGTTGTGTGTGTTTGGGAGCTCTGAAAGATCTGGATTGTTATCAAGTACTGATGAGAATAATAGGTAGTCATGAGCAAAGTGACATCCCTCTGTTTCAATTCACTGTGGTCCAGAACTGCCTGTGGCTGGGATCCAGTGCTTCAGCGATGGCATCCCTGCATCTGACAGGAGTGCCATGACTGAAATGTGTGAGGACTGTAACACATACAGACCTCTTGTCCTCTGGAAGGATTCCAGACTGTGCATGCACAGCCCATTGATGGGCTGTCTACACTGAGCTGGAAGACAGGACCTAGCTGGCATGGGCAGCACTGCAGCAGTGGAAAGGGAACAGATTTCAGCTAAGACACTTGGACACGTCCTTGTGTCTGAGATGTGCCAGGTCTTAAAAGTTCATTCAGCATAGAAAGGAACTTGGGGGTTTTTTTAGTCCACAAGAATGACACTCAGTAAACTGTGCAGAAGCAAATTTACTTCACTCAGAAGGATGGAGAGCTGAGCAAACCCTGCCAGTATCAGATGTGCTGTTTCAGGGACATGTGAACATTTCAGACTGGAAGCCTCCTGAAGCAAGGCTGAAACAATTACATTAAAGCTAGCAAAACCAATTACCAAGTAGAGACTGATGTTACTCACCCACAGAAAAACGTTGGGCAAATCTTCACTCATCCTCAAAGAATAACCTTGAGGGGCATCCCCACACAAGGGGTGAATCTCCACACACACTCCAAGGAGGGGTATGTTAGAAGACCCTGCCATTAAAAAGTGGGGCTGGGCTCTGTAGTATAAAGTGATCCACTGCCAGTCTGCAGGCTGGCTGTGTCGGCTCAGCATCTTTAGATAAGTTACCAGTAGTATCATTTGTTGGTTCCTTTTATCAGGTACTTTGTTTTTCCTCAGAATGTTTGACTTTGGGATTGATGAGTCAGGCTGGTTTCTGCATTCTTCAACATCAAAAGCAGCACAACACCCCCTGCTCCTTTCACCACTGAGAGCTTTGCTAATCAGGTATTGTTCAAGTTCTCTTACCCCCACTGTAGGCAGAGCACCCTGCTACAACAAGTTTCAGGAATCTGGCAAGATTTACTATTAGCAGTTAGCGGGAAATAATCATTTGATAGGAAAAGGAAACAAACTGGATGTGGATGGTGCAGTGGGTCTGGCTGATACATTATTATATTCTTTATCAACTTTTTGTGGTTGTATTTCAGGCTCTGGGCATGCTGGATGTTTTTATGACAACCTACAATTTCCCAATGTCCCTGCATTGGTATGCATTTAATGTTAGAAAAAACCCCACGGGTTAATGTTGTTGATACTCTGCAAGACAATGTGTCAGCATTTGTATTTCTCCCAGGAGGCACTAATGAGATTTTCTGGACTCCCTGTGGTCTCTCCTATGCTTTGAAAGAGCCCTCTGGCTTGCCCTCAGCTCTTCCTTTTCCCAAATAAAGAAACAAGGTATGGAAGCAACCCAGTCCTCTTCCCTACCTGCTCTACATGCCAGCAGGACTGGAGCTGAGACTCATTACTGACAAGCTGCTCTCCTCCTGCCTGTTCAAGGCTCGCAGGTGTCAAATGTGGTCTGTGCCTGGACCTGCCCACTTGACCTTGGCCTTGCAGGAGATTTAATCAACTGGCTACTAAGAAAAAAATAGTCAGGGTTTATTTTGATTTGGTTTTGTTTTTCTTTCTCAGTGCTTTATTTATTTGTTTGTTTGTTTTCAGCCATCTGGTTAGTCCAGAAGGAGAGAGCTGGAAGGGAGAATTTTTTGGTTTGGGTATTCTTATATAATGAGAACCTGGCAGTGGAGCTGTATGAGCATCTCACAGAGAAGAAGCCTGATCAGCTGGCACCTGGCTGTGTAGCTCCTGAAGCTGGCTGGTTTCTTACCAAATTGCAACCAAAATAATGAAGAGTGAGTTTTAGACTGAACTTTAAAATTCCTTGAGAAAACCAAACTGTAACTTGCAGCTTTTCTGCCTGCTTAGGTAAGGTAAACAGAGGGAAAGGAGGGTTAAATAATGTGCTGTGTAGTGATATTGCTGTGTAGGCACAAGCAGAGAGCTCAGCAGGAGCACTTGCTGTGGAGGAGCCTTCAGGAGTCTAGGGATGGCTCTGGATGTCATTGTCTCCCTCATGAGGAAGCCCAGGGCCAGAGGGATGCAGGCACTAACACCAAGAGTAGGGGTAGAGCAAACGAAGCCTGAGAGTTGATTGAAGCATTTCAAATCTCTCCAAAGGTTTCTTTATTCCATCAGGTCAAACATATCGTGTTTGGATTAGAGAACATTATCAGCTGGGCCAGCCTCCTAAATCAATTAGGACTTGAAGGGCTTAGTAGCACATTTAGAGGGGCTTAGTGATAAATTCTGTCTTGTTATTTCCACTGAAGTGGCAGTAGCTAATGGGAGAGTAACTAAGGTGGTGTCTGTGAGAGAAGGAAAAAGCAGCAGAAAGCAGTGAAAAAGAAGGTAGAGAAAATAATAAAAGCATGTCTGAGAATAAAAACACACAGTGGTACTATTTGCCCATCTCATTCATGAAAGCTTATGTCACTAGGAGCAATTTGAATATCATCTATTTGCCTCAATTTCTTTAGAATTTGAGTAAGAATATAATCGCCTTCCTTCATGGAATGCTGGGTGGGCTGTTCTGTTCTGTGAGGTTTGTGCCATGACTGAAATGAAAAATCCTTGCTATTGCTACAGAAAGCTCCATGTAACTGTGCCTCTCCTGTGAGGAGCAGAAGCCAGGCCTTGTTTGCAGGTAATGTTTGCTAAGTTGTGAGCTACTAAGGGCAGGTTTTCAGTGATGGGAAGTGATAAATGCCCTAGGCAGGCTCATTGGCTCAACCAACATCCACACTGCAGCTCTGGTTTTAGTGTTTAGCTGAGTCATGGAGAGCCAGCTTGAGTGCATCTGGACTGATCCCCCAAAACTTTGAGTGCCAAGGTTAGCACTGGCAGAACCATCTCCAGTGTCTATAGCCTAAGTCCAGCAAGCTGGTCATTTCTTAATGCTGATACATCTCTTTTAGAAACAAGACTATCTCAGCCTGGCAAGGATGTACGGAGGAACTACTACGAAAATTAAAATGTCACGAGGTTTTTAAAAAGAGTGTCTGGATCTCAGCATGAATAGCATGGAGATTATAGTAGAGGAAAAGCGAGTGTGTGACAGAGGGTTATGTTTGGCACTGTCCTTTATGCCAGCAGGGTTGCATATTTCATTAACTATGCCCACCTTGAGGGTGGTTTATGCAAGGATTTGTATTCTCAGATATCTTTCTAATCCTTTTTTCTTAAGTGTGTAAGACTCCTCAAGACGTTCTTGTGCATTAAAACAGGCTGATTTGTTGGTTCTTTTCCAAGCAGCATGAAGCCAAAACCCCCCAAATATTCAGCTGGAAATGTAGTTCTGGTGTAGTTAAGCGTATGAGTGCAAATATTTCTGGAAGGAGTTTCCTGAGATTTGAGCAAGTTCACGTGCCTTTGATAGTGGCAAAGTATGTGCTTGGAGAGCCAGGTTACTGTGGCTTCTGACCTTGTGTTTCTTAACTGGAACTTAATTCTTCTTATAAAGATAACTCGTGGAAATTTCACTAGTGCTTACTAACTGATGAATAACATGGCCTCTTCCCCATCCTCCCAACTCTAGCCAAATAAATCTTGAGGTAAAAATAACTCCATCTCTCCTTTTTTGTAGTTTCCTGTCAGGAGAATATCTTTAATTTTCATGTGTACTTTGAGTGTAGTACTCACATTTAAGATGGTAAACAAAAATTTCAAGCAAGGCATTAAAAAACCGCTTGTTCTGTATTCTATCCATTTGTCTTCCCTTTGTCCTTAATCTTGATTTGCCCTGTAGGTTAGTCTTATCATAAAGACAGTATGAATGACTGTCTCAGCGCCTTTCCTCATTAATGCTGCAGGAAATTGATGAGTAGATCTCTGGAACTGTGGATTTTTTTGGCAAGAATTATGGCCCCTATTTATTTTGGAGGGACCCATGTGGCTTTCTAAGTAAATATATGTTAAAATTTTCCCCAAAAATAAACAGTACAAGTAATTGCTTGATATATGAAGTTGACATTTTGGCTTTGTGATTTGCTATGATATGTAAAAATGTAATTTCCTCCTTGGAAAGATGCTATTGCAGAATTGTAGGTAAATTAAAATCAGTGGTTTATTCAGAAGGTGAGTAATAGACTCTGTTTTAATATATCAATATTTATTCTGCAGCTTCTCAGGTCTGCCCAGTTATGTGCCATCTAATGCTAAATGTGTGCTGGCTGTGATATTACCTTTGTTGGTAATTGAAATGGATAAAGATTGATGTAAATGTCTTGCACACTCACTCCAGCCAGGATTTGTAAACAGCATTGCTCCAGATACTAAAAGAGCATTACAGGAGTTTTACTCTGAGTATGATATTCATGTACTCTGTTTACTGACTTGCTGATAGGCACTCCAGTAAGTGTACTTGAATTCTAAGAATTCAGAGGATGAAGTGTAATTTTGTAAGTTTAATGAAGCTGCGTCTGCTGTTAAATCTCTGCCTTGAAGGAATCTGTTGGATAAGTACTATATTCATAGCTGCTTCTATTTGTGCATCCTTTTCTAATTAAACTTAAAAACAGACTCCAGGAAAGAGAAGTAGATGGCTTCATGCACTGAGCACCTTTTGACTCGCTGTGGTGCCCAGCGAATTGACGCTGATAAAGCTTTGGACATGTGCCACATTATTAAAAGTAATGGCACTGAGCTGGATGGCAGAGCTGTGGGGAGGAGGAGGGGGTGGCCAGTCCTTTAAAAGAGCCTTTTAAGGCTCTTTTAAGGGCATAAGACACCTCAGAAAAACAAGCATTCCAACAAAAATAGGTTGAAAACAACTAAGTTAATAGAATTATTGTAATTTTTCAGGAGTAAATCTGGCTGCAAAGCTAAAACCAATAAAAAACCCTTAATAATAAAATTAACAAAATCTGTCATGATTTTATGTCTTGCAGTTCATAATAAGGTTCAATAGTATAATTATATCCATGCTGATGAATTACAGAAAACCTATTCCTCTGCTTTTGTTCTTTAGTTGATTTTGCTGACTGAAACTAGTTAGCTGCTTCCCCAGAATCTGAATATCTGAACAGTTGGCTGTGGATCATACTCTGAGTTTGGGGATTGCTGAATAATATCCAATTCAAACGGTCTTCTTTTATTATATGGAAATACAAGAACGTTTATTTAAATTTGTCTTTAGTTTTAATCGTATTTTATGTAATTGGAACATTTGCAGTTTGAACCCCAGCCCTAGTGAAATGAAATTCCCTCTGTAATGCCATGATCTTAGTGAAATGAATTTCTCTCTGTAATGCCGTGATCTCTTTGCATAATTTGATGGATTGAGCTGGACTCCAGTTTAACAGCAGCAAACTAGACTCTTCTTTATAAAATTTGCTTGCTCACTGACCTTTTTTTTTCCCCCAAGACCAATTTTTACAAATGTACTTCCTTGGAAGTACACTTGAGAATTTTTCCATTTGGGGGGAAAAAAGTGGGATAATTATTCTAAAATAGATTTGTATCTCTTGCTCGCTGTGTGGTCTTAGAAATGTGAGTTTTGTTAGGTGACGATTATTGATTTTAGAAGTTGGGCTATTCTGCATTTTGGTTTCTTTTTGTGTGGCAAAAATTCATGCATTTGAATTTATGCAAGCATGTGCATGTGTGACTGAGAATTATTTTCTTCCGCCATTTTGTCCTCATTAAAATTTAGTTAGTCTGAGTTATCTGAATGTTGACAGAAAAGAAGATAAAAGGTCAGAAATGGGTAACACAAATAATACATTAATTTGCTATAATTCTCTAGCTGGCATTTCTCTGTTACTATGTATTTCAGAAGACTTGAAAAAAATCTTTATATACACAGATTTCTGCAAACTGTTTTTCTAGTGATTATGGGACCAAGCCTTAACTGAGAGATACTGGCAGAAGCTAAAGGAATCCCATGTGAATGGAGTGTTCTGATCCAAAGGAAAGCAGATTTTTGTTGGCTCCAAGAGTTCATTTCAATCAACGTAGATTCAATTTTCTTAAGAGCAAAATAGAGGCTGTCTTTTGCCAGCGCTTTAAGTAAGATTGAGACCTGGCCTCCCATACTGTTGTACTGGACAATTCTCATTAGTTCCTCTTCCTACTGGGAGTGTGGCAGTGGGAGACATTAAGCCAATGCTCAGATTGTTATTTAAAGCCATGGAATAGGATCCCTAAATAATAGCTAACCCTGTACAGGAAGTTTGCATATGGCTATTGATACAAATAGCTGAACTTGTGCTGCAAGTCAATGCAGATGTGAAGGTGGTTCCTGTGGTGCCCCATCCCACCTTAAGCCATATATCAGTATCTCTCTGCCTGTGTTCTACAGCTTGTCCTGAGTAAGCTTAACTGGCTGTTGTCTGAAAGAAGTTCTGGAGCTGAAAAGGTCTTTGGTCATACTTGTTTCCTTGCTCTTACCAGAAGACTTTGGGGCCTTCTTTTCCAGCACTAAACTTTATAATTCCTCTGCTGGAGTGACAAATCTGGCATCTGACTTCCTTGCCAGCCTCATATCTCTTCCCCCAAACACTGAGATCCTGTTATCACAAATCTGCCTGACACCTCTGGCTTTGCTCATATGGAGCAGAACTCTGTGACAGGAGCTCACTGGAGCTCAGCACTTGAACTGCAGGGCCCTGGGGCTTAGTAGGGATGTCACTCATGAATAGCAGTATAGCTCCAACACAGCAATTTGCATGGAGAGGGGCAGATGCACTTTGCTCTCTGGAAGAGAGACTTCAGCTGCTTAATGATCAATGGATTGTAGCAGGGTTTGTAAAGTCTTCAGTAGCAATAGCAGCTCAAGGCACTATGGATCCTCCTGTGGGCACCTCGGTGGTGATGGCCCAGGAGGGCTCACTGTGAGCTGAATCCTACTGAGAAGAGATCAGAATAGGATGTATGGTGTTGGTTTGGGGTTTTTGGTCACATCATATTCTGATGGGGTTTGCAGTGAGGCTGTGCAACTGAGAGGGAGTCAGGAGCTTGAGTAAGTACGTTGCAGAAAGGCAGTAGGTCAGGGTGCCATGGAAGCCACTGACTTTGGATTGTGAGCTTAGGCTTGCAGCTTAGGCTGCAAACTGCACGTATGTGATCACATACTCAGTGTTCTGGTAACTGATGGGGACAAGAGACATTTACTTAATTCCTTCCTTAAGAAAAGAAAAATCCCTTTCATCCTACTGGGTAGGCATAATTTTATGAAGAAAATTTAAGAAATTAATTAACTATAACAAAATTTCACCTCTTTAACCTTAGCTCTTGAGCAAACCTGAGCTAAATAAACATCTGACCATTCAATCTCTTCCACTTAAGGTTAACTTGAGTTTATTATTCAGACTACTGCCCTTGTGTATTAGGCAAAGCATAAATTATGCATACTAATTACCTTGGATGGGGCATGACTTTAATGAATTCTTTTAATTAAACTGCAACACAGTGGTTTTGTAGAGGATGGTCTATATTTCATCCTTAAACTATGTAACCTTCATCTTTGTCTGGAGAGATCACACATTTGAGTTGGTTTAATTCACTTAAGTAGTAAATACAAAGAGCAACCTACCCTCGCTATCACTGGGAAATTTGAAAAATGTTCATGTTCTGTTGCAGTGCTAAGAAATGAGATTCTTCAATGAAAAGCTATGATTCTGCTGGGAATGCAAGGACCAACACACAGGAAAAGGATAGGCATTCTTGAAGGAATGATGCTAAAGAGTGGTGTAGTATTGGTAATTTCCAAAGCAAACACAAGTAAATCATTTCCCAGGACTTCTCATTTACTTGGCATTTTACATTAGTGGTAAACCAGAAGAATTATCTGAGTCCCTGGTATGTTCTTTCTAAGTGGCTTTGGCTTCTCAAAAATGATCAGGGCACAACAATTCAGTTACACCTGCAAAGGATTCATCCCCAGTGGCAGCACCAGTAGCTCACTAGCAGGAATAGCAGCAGAGACTAAACGATTCATTTGATTCCGATTCTTAAAAGCAAAGCATGTATGTGCCCTTTCTCTTTTGCCTTTTGCTGGAGTTTACTGTTTTGTTCTTGTTATTTACCTGTTCTTGGCAGTTTTGAGGCCTCTGTGACTTCCCAGAATCCACATTCATTGGATGTTCATTGGATGTGCTTCAACTGCCAGACAAACCAGCTGCTGGGTTAAAAAGAAGCGTGGTGGCTGACAAGAGTGTATTTAAGAAGGAAAATAGCAAAGGTTGCCTGTCTTGACATCCCTTCTCTCCCATCTCTCCAGGTCACCTTCCTTCACAGTCCATGTAACAGCAAGGTGTGTTCCTGGCAGGTCATGCTGGCACATTTGTGTCCTTCTCTTTCGCCATGGATCTACTGTGGAATCCTGCCCATTCCTTCACAGTTCCTTCACAGGTGGTTTGCTGCTTGTGCACTGGCCAAGGTACTCATCCACCCAAGTAAATGGGAATTTTCTGTTTTAAATTCACTGTTTGTAGATAGTTCCATCCCTCTGGTGCTGGTCCTTTGGCCCCACCCTCATTCTTTCTTTGGTGTTGTTTCATTGTTGTTGTTTTATTTGAAAGGAATATCTGCCCCCTCATTGTTTCTTTGGTGTTGTTTCATTGTTGTTGCTGCCCCATGGAGCTGTTAGTGTGGTTATCTCCTACCACAGAAACCACTTCCAGAGATACACACAGGAAGAGACTTGGTGAAAGGCCCTTCCAGCCCAGACCATTCTATAATTCCATGGCTATAGGAATGATTATGCTCCTGTGTATTCATTGCATCCAAACTACATTACATGTTTGCACACTATTTAATCTAAGGTAGGTTATGAAGAGAAATGAACAACGTATTGAATATGTGGCATCAATCTAACTTTTAAGATTTGTTCAAATATTTGGTGCTTGACACTGTTCTTAGGTTGTTTTTTTTTTTTTTCCTGGGGTCTTCTGTGGCAACCCTTGATTTTCACATTTTATGATAGAAAGCAAAGTCTTCAGTTACAGTGAAAATTAATTAAAAGGCTTGTGCTCATAGTATATGACCAGTTTATTCCATGTAGAAAGAGCCAGATTTTAGAAAGTTGAAAATTTGCTGGCATGCAAATGTGGCATCTCTCTCTATCTCCTCTTTGGGGAATGAATTTTAATATGCACTTTGGAACAGATTTAATCTCATCTGCACTTCCTTGGGTGAATCTGCAGTTTAGGCTTTACTCTTCATTGCAGTGGTTCCTGTGTGATTTCAGTCATGCCTTGATGCCATTGTTTGCCATGGGCTTGTCTTCCTCTCGGTGCCTGCAGGCTGTGCTCTTATATAGCATATGTTTTGACAAGCCATCTGGTTTCAATAGGTCTCCCAAGTGCCTGCCTTCTCACAGCCTGTCTCTTTGGCAGCCACCAGTGCCTTCAAACCCTCTGTCTGTCTTTCTCCATGGGTCAGAGATTCCTATTTTAGCGTGGAAGTGTTAACACGTGGGATAAAGAAAGAATCAGCTTATATAACCAACGGGACTTTATTGGTGTAGGGAAGGGGATTGAAACCAGAGGACACAGCACAGCTCCTGTGAATGCCCCTGTCTGACACACAGGGGTGAATGAAATGGGTTTAGCTGCCTTCTGGCTGGGCACAGTGCCACTCTAACAGAAGGTTCTCAGCACCAGCAACCAAGAGCCCATGCACGGCATATGTATCAAAGGTATTTGAAGACAGCATTGCTCCAAGGGGTGAATTCAACAGCTCTGTATCTTACACTTGCACATCTAATCATCAGAGAACTTGCTCACCACTCCTGCAGCTTTTTAAACCCTCACAAAAGAACAGAATTAGCAGAATCAAGAAAATAGCAACCCAACTGTTTACCTTCCCTCAAATTGTCCTGGGGAATCAGCTGAAAGGTTGTACTGCTAGGTGACAAAATGGGTACTGAGCAAATCAAAGATCAGAATCTATAAGCAGAAATAAAAAGGCATCATTACATATGAAGTTATTTAGAGATAATAAAAGATTGCTTTCAGCCATTATTGCATATCTTCAGCAGTTTGTATGGGAAAATAGTACTGGGGGAATCTTCCTCTGCTTTCTCTGTTGCGACATGGTGAAGTTACATTAATTACTGGTGTTTATGTGAGTTGAAAGCATAGAAATACAACTCCCACCTGCCTGTTGTAACATATCCTAAAACAGTGCTGTGGCTGGGATCATCCCACACGCTGAATATACACTTGGGCATATCATCTGGATGAAAGAGATGCATTTGCATTCTTCTTTAAACTTTTACATTTCTAACCCTCTTCTGACCATAAATTAGTTGACCTATTCTTTGACTTGCACTACTATAGTAAGAAGATTCATGTAAAATTGAGACCAGTTGTTTGTATCAAACGAACAGTTTCTGTTTTGACAGTAGTGAGAAATAAAACTAAATCTTAAAACATCTTCTCCCCATCCCTTCCTTCTTTCCAGAGAGGGGAATTTCACTCCTGGTTTCACTAAGGATAGTGAATATCTACAGCTAGATTATTTACTAGGAGCTCTACTTGAGATTAATTTGGGGTAAACAGAAGCAGTAGATGGTAATAACGCCATCAATCACTTGCTGTTTCACAACCAGTTTCAAGCAATGCCATTAGATTCTTTTTTAAGACATAGAACAAGTTTTTCAGAGCTCCTGGCTGCCAAACTAAGTAACCCCCCAAGGCAAATGCATCCTTTCTTGACTGATCACTTCTATTGAAGAGCATCAGGAACAAATAGGAGAGCTGTGAGTTAGCTTGGAAGGACTGGCTTTTAAATGTTACATTTCAGTGATTATTGTTTGCTCACTGCAACCAAAAATAGGTTATGGAAATGAAAAACCCTTTGGTATTTTTTTGCAATCTAAAGAAAATGAAGATTTAAGAAAAGTACATGCTTGGCAGGCAGAAGTGTGTGGGCAATAACAGAGACTGGAATACTCTGACATGGTGTGCTTTGTTTAGGTTGTACCAGCACGCCAACTCTGTCAGCAGGTTTTCCAGCAGAAAGCAACATATAGAGCAAGTCTCATTTTAAAAAATTAAAGTGAAGATCCTGTGAATTATTTGCTGTGTTTAAAAGCCTGTAGCAACACAGTTTGATTTCAATGGGAATCTGCAAAAGCATAGGGATCATTTCATTTTGTAATACTTCAAGGTGCGGGGAGTAAATACATAATGTTCACTATTATTTTATTCAGGTTCTAAGTTCTACATTAATTAATTTGCAAAACAAAGCAGTAAATATAAACTAGATTTTCTTTTACTCCAAGTACATAACCAGGAAGAATCTGAATTACATTGGAATAGGTTAGTATTCACACTCTTCCTTGAAACTCTTCCACATCTCCTCCTCAAATTTCCATTCTTCTGTAGGTATATGGCAATTCCAAGTCAGCTGTCACAATAAAGTCTGGTTTGTGGATGTGAAATGACAATCAGCTGTATGCATGTAGCTAGGGGAACTACTCATGGAGTTTTATTGCTTTCTTTCAGGCCTGCCCCACTACAGGTGAAAGATTTTTTATGGCAAGGGCGCTAAGAAACAGTGTGTGGGGCAGCAGTTTCCCACC
This sequence comes from Monarcha castaneiventris obscurior, assembly GCA_026261815.1. NCBI lineage: Eukaryota > Metazoa > Chordata > Aves > Passeriformes > Monarchidae > Monarcha > Monarcha castaneiventris. The sequence goes on along the minus strand of JAMPIT010000434.1, from coordinate 15,752,672 downwards.
TAACTCTCTGATTTAATCTGGCTGATCTTCCTCAATCATACATTTCTTGTATATGACTGGAGAAAAACCTGCTGTACCCTTAAAACCAAGCTTTATTCATTTTCAGAAGATAGAATCCTGTTCTGATATCATTAGTACTTGGTATATGGAGCTCTAGTGACATGATAGCAGTTCAAATGCTTTTACAAGCTCAGGTTGCAAAAGCCACTTTCTTCCTGCTGCAATTGCAGATGCCGAGTTTGGTGACAAGAATGAAGTGCTTCCCAACAGTTGTGTATTCTTTTGTATTGAATTCCCTCTTTTGGAGCTGTGACCCTTTTGAAGATAATGTGTAACCCTGCTGGAGATTTCAATAGGACCAGTCATGTGCTTGGAGTAAGACATGCACTTCATTCCATGTTTCACTAAACTAAGGAGCAAAATTTAATTTAATTAATAATGCTGCTGCAGCCAAAAGTGACCTACTCATACAGAGGTGCAGGCCTGGTGATCTGTTTCAGTGGACCCACTGATGTACTTGGAAAAAACAGGGAAGTTTGAAGGTTATTAAGGTTGGGTCTATAGTTTTCATAAATTAATTAGTCATAGAGATGCATATCGATTACTTTCTATTATTGTTGTTGTTAGTCAAGGTTTTTTCCGCATTGGAGCACAAAAATTTAGCTTGCAGTGGACTTTGTTATTGTATTCTCTTTAAATCTTTATTCTTAGTTGAAGTAAATAAACCAACACGGTAAAGAGAGCTGATAGCTACTCCATCTGTATTATGGCACACAATGATGGCTGGAAGTTAAAGGTTTGATATATAGATCTATTTTTTTATTGCCAGCCCCTGCCCCTGAAGAAAGTATTAAAATTTCCAGATGAGTAACCAAACAATAAATAGATGAGACAGTTGCTGTGAATATCTGATTTTTTGCATAATAATGAGATATTGCTGGATAATACACTTTGCAGTCCACAGTTTGTCTACATTATCATTTTGATTGGACAAATGCATAAGAAAGATATACAAGTAAAGCTGTGCTAGGTCTTCTATTTTAAATTGATTCCATGTGAGAGTTTAGTTAAATTTCTAGGACACTTTAAAAACAAAACGAATTCTAGGAGTATCCCTACACACGCACACAGAGACATTCCCTTGCACACATCCTCACACACAAAATATACAGCCAATACCTGGCCTTACAATTTCTTATGCCCAGCAGAACACTGTGTGCAAACTGCAGACTCTTTCTCAGCCAGTTAGGTTAGAATTAGGGGCTTTTTCAGGGAGCATCTTCTGTCTTGCCTTGCAAAAGGCTCATGGAAACATATGCAAAGGGGCCTTTCAGCTCACAGCAGGACCTTGTTCCATCCCAGAACAGGCCAAAGCAAAGGAGGCTTTGGGCCCATTCCTGAATGGTGGATAGATAAAATTGTCATTGGTTTCACTGCAGAAAGAAACTTGAAGTTGAGACATGCTGATCTTCCTGAAGGACTCAGGTGGTACCATTTGGGTGCAGTTTTGGTGGGGGGAAATACTGTGCCAGTGGAACTCCCTGGCAAATTTCTTACAGTTGCATATAAGGGCTCTCCTGCCAGCACTGAAGCAACATCTCAGTCACTGCTCTCATTGCTCGGAGATGCCCAGCAATACTGCCAATAGCAGTGTCTAGGTCAAAGCTAGTTCTCAGTTAGGAAGTTGATGGACAAAGTTAAACTGAGCCATTTAAAAAATTTCTTCCATAATTTTTATTGTAAAGTTTTATTGATAAAGATGGAATCAGAGTTTCATTTTCATTCTATTAAAAAAAACACAAACAACAACGAACAAACAACAAAACAAAAAGCTATACAGTTTTTTTGGACAGTTATCTATTTTCTGCACTTGACATTGCCATCTGCTCAGGAAGATGTGTAAACCAAAACTTCAAGATTAATGTCTTCTGGTATGCAGAATTCCAACTCCTGTTGCTGGTCTGGTTTAAGTCTGAGCCCTCTAAATCCTGCACGGATATCAGGTTGTCCGTCCTTTTTGCTATATTCTTCTTAGATCTCCCAGCCTTCTCCAAGTCCCCACAGATGTTTGCTTCCTCCAGGTTCTGAGAGGGCAGGGTCCTGTGTTCCTTGCACCTGGTGACTGCAGTGAGAGTCCGTGCTGTGCAAACAGTGACAAACCTGGCTGGCACAGGGCTGGTTTCAGACCAGTGAAACACTGGCAATTCCACTGCAAACATCTGCTGGTTCAACAGAGGGGCTGACTTGGCTTTGTCTTTCTCTTTTATTATCCCTCTGTTTGTGTCTGCATGCGTGCACCAGGTAAGAAATCCACACACTTGAAAAACAATGGTAAATAAATAAGCAAGCCCAGCAAATATTACTTAGATGTGTCCTAAAAGCACTTACAGCATCAGCTTTCCTCAGCAACAGAGATGAAAACCACTGCCAGATTAAAGGAATTTACACAGCTACCGCACTGCAGTTCTGCTGGGACATGTATGATTCAGCTTGCAGAAGGACATTTCCAGTTTCCTGATCGTTCCTCCATACCAGATTTATGTAGTGGTAGTTTCTGACCCTGTTTCTTCATGAGAGCATACTCACTGTATTGAGAAATAGTGCAGGATTTTCCATGAGTTTAAAGTATCTATCAGCATTTATGTCATGATGGATACCCTAAGAAGAGATTTCATGATGCACAGCCATCAGAGTTATACCCAGAAGCCATTCAACCACGAAAAAGAAGTGGGACCAGGTTTTGGCCTAGTTACTCATCTGCTGGTGAAATGTCCCACACTGACAGTGACACCTGGCTTATGTGCTGGTTCACTTTCTCATGAGCCCTCACAATGTAACCAACAAACAGGACTTTTGTGGGCTCTTTTTCCTCAGTTGTGCAGGTCCAACCCATATCTGCAAAACACAGAGTCAAATGCAAGCCTTAAAGCACAGACTATTTTAATCTACACCATGACATTCCCTGCCCTGGCAAAATTCCAGCTTACTGCATTTGACCTCAGAAACGAGATGCATTGTGCTCCTACTATGCTGTTGGAATTTTGCAACTGACCAATTAATTATATTTTAAAGATTATAATATGGTTAATGGTCAGCAAACTCGGTGAAGTCATCAGGCTAAGTGTACTGCAGGTGCAACATCTTTTTTTACTGGAATTTGATTCATTCACAAAATTATTTTTCTATTCAAAGCAACTGTCATGCTTCCTTTGTACATAGATAATTATATAAGCTTTCCAATTTATTCATGTATTCTAATTTACATAGGGTACCGACCCAAAAGAACCTTTCTGCTTACCCAGAGAGAAGACATAAAATACACAGATCAATCTAAGTGGCAGCCAGGGCACAGTAAGAGCAATTCTGGCTGGTGAGGGCACTTGCTGTAGCTCAGAGCCTGGCCCTGGCTGGAACAAACTAAGTACTGCCAGAGAGCTTCCTGTCTTCTTTTCTGAGGTCACAGTAGGAAAGTGCAGGTCTGAGGTATTGAGCTGTCCTGTTTAGAGATTTTGTACTCTCTTTACTTGCATCTTCTTTAGCTCAGCTTTCTAGGGTTCAGGCAGCTACTCAGGGCAAGTTTCTCCCCTTTTATTTCACTTCTTCCAGGTGCTGGTCTTTGTACAGGCCCTCTGTGATAAGAGAGTTCCATCTGAAGCTCATCAGCTCTGTGCTGTTTTCTGAGCCTGAAGCTTCCTGTAGCTGAGGTTCGCATTTCCCAGAGGTTCCTTATTTTCAAACTTTTAGATACTGCTGTGATTCCTCCTACCACAGGATTCAAATTCTTCACAAGCATTTGTGCACACAATTGCACAGTATTATTGTGAGTTTGGCAAATGGCACTGGTTTCATTATGGGGAACAGGCACAAGGGGCCCAACATACAATATTTGCAGCAAAGAATATGTAGGTCATGTGTCAGAAATACCAGCTACAAAGATACTTAGATACTGGAGCATCATAGGGTGTTGTAAAACCCTTTGCAAGCTCAAAGACGGTATACAAGCACTTTCAAGGCAGTCTAGGCCTGTTTCAGACTGTCTGGGTACGGGAAAATGGTTGTATGGACAGGCTGGATCAACAGGCTGAGGCCGATTGTATGAGGTTCAGCAAGGCCCAGAGATAGCTCCTGCATTTGCATCATAACAACCCCTGCAGTGCCACAGGCTGGGGCAGAGGGGCTGGAAAGCTGCAAAAGGCCCTGGGGGAGAAGGTCAACAGCAGCCGAACATGAGCCAGGTGTGCCCAGGTGGCCAAGAAGGCCAATGGCACCTGGCCTGTACCAGCCATGGTGTGTCCAGCAGGACCTGTGCCGTGACCATCCCCCTGTGATGGGCGCTGGTGAGGCCACACCTCGAGTGCTGTGTCCAGTTCTGGGCCTCTCATGAAAATAAGGACTCTGAGGTGTTGGAGCATGTCCAGAGAAGGGCTGAACTCCCTAGAGTCCAGAGGGAGGTCTGGAGCACAAGTCCTGTGAGGAGCAGCTGAGGGAGTTGGGGTGCTTAGCCTGGAGAAAAGGAGGCTCAGGGGGAACCTTATTGTTCTCTACAGCTCCCTGACAGGAGGTTGTAGCCAGGTGGGGATTGGCCTCATCTCCCAGGTAGCAGGTGACAGGATGAAAGGAAATGGAGTCAGGTTGTGCCAGGGCAGGTTTAGGTTGAGTATTAGGGAAAACTTCTTCATGGAGAGCATTGCCAAGCACTGGCACAGGCTCCTCAGGGGAAGTGGTGGAGGGTTCACCTGGAGACATTGAAAGATGTGTATTTGTGGCACTGAGGGACATGGTTTAGAGGTGGGCTTGACAGTGCTCTGTGAAGACTGGACTCCATCTTAGAAGTCTTTTCCAACCTACGATTCTGCAATGTCCTGAGATCACATCTGCTCTAATACTTTTTCCCATGCGAGACCTTACGGGCACTTTGGGAGTCCATGAATGAGTTGAGTATTAACCTACCTAGGCTCCTAAGTTGTAGGAGTGCGTTTCTGTTTTGATTGTCCTGTCTCTGAACCACAAAAGCCAGAGATGTGGTAGCTGTGAGCAGACACATTTTAGCCAACACAGCTGGGCCTCGGGCTCCCCAGCAGCCAGTCCTGCTCAGGCTCTGGGATCACACGTGCTACAATATCCAGGACTGTATCCACAGCTGGGGCAATGCTGCACTTGGTGACTTCAGGGATTGTGTGTGTGGACTGATTTATGATCCTCAAGTGTGTTCTGTAGTAGCTCTTTTTTTCCCCAGACAAGGCAATTCGGCTTCAAACATATCTGTCTTATTTATAAGCAGTTTAAACTTTACACTCAAGTTATTTTCTTCTCTTTCCCCAAGCTCATAATTTAAGGGGAAAACCATCAAAAATAAGTACATAACATAGCAGAATACAAACCCTTAAAAACTAGCAGAACCTTCAGTCTCTGCTTGTTTTCCTTTACGGTATTTTGTTTTATTAATAAGGCTGCCTCTGTATTCATGACAAAATAAGAAAGCTATTTCCAATGAAACAGACAACTCTTTGTTAGACATCAAATATAACTAATATTTGATGTCATAAATATTAATGACTTTCATGTCTTCAGATACTTTAGAATCAATTCCAAACATTTTTGTTTTGATTCACTCTTATTTATTTTTTCACATTGAACTGGTACAAGGAATTTTCCCCTGTTTTTCTGTGAAAAATGTATCAAGTTCTGCAGCCTTCTCTTCTATTTGAATCAAGATGTTGTTCAATGTGTTTTACTTGGCTGTATCTGTACAGCCAGACAGAAATAGCTTGTTAGTGCCACGTAACAGAAATGTAGATGGGATGGCCACGAGTCCAGCTGCTGTTAGAACTGATCCTGGGATTTCCTGGCAAAAGAGAAGGGATTGAAAGAGACAGGTCTTCACCTGGAAACATTTAAGAGACCGCATTTTCTGTGGGCAGAGCACACAGCACAACCTGTCATTTGACATCTGTTTCCTTTACCAATTCTCCACAGGTACTGAACAAGAATTAAGATCTCAGCAACAATAAATTAGTAATTGTTGTTCCTTAAAAGCAGAAGATTCCTCTTTCTGAGTGGAATAGTTCTGTATCTAAGCACAAATGGACAGACTCAGGTTTAGGCCACAAATTCAAATTTTCATGTCTTATAAATAAATAGTGAATAATGTTATCAGTTGAATGAGTGTTGATGCAGAGAGCAGAGTCTCCCAGAGATTAGATATCCGAACCTGACACATCTATAACAATTGGGAGCCAAGTTAAAATATCCATCCACACGTGGAGGAGAGGGGATTCTTTGCCTGTGGAGGGTTGGTCTATACTCAGATCAAAGGAAAAAAAGATGCAAGCCTGTGGTGGGAAATGTAGGAAAACAGTAAGTTTAAAAAAATTGTACCTTAAAAAAAAATCTGAATGCTTTCAGAGCATGAAGGAAAGAAATCCCATGTTCTTTCCAAGCCTGTGGAACATCATAGCTGTTGTAAATAGGCCAGTCCCAAAGAGAGCACACATGTTCCAAATGGGAGGAGATTATTTGCTGCACCATTTTAGCATGCTTGATTTATCAGTAATTAATGGAAAGTTGACAGGGATTTGGAGCAAAATAATTCAGTGTTTCGTAAGCCCAAGATTTGGCATTAAAAATGTTTTACTTATAGTATATTAGTATGGTGAGAACATAGGCAAGTTTTTAGCATTAATGAAATCCATCCTAATTCCTCTTTTTCAGATGCATTATTAATCTGCTGTTATTAAACAAGGAGTTCGAAGCAGTTAAGACAAAGAGTAGGACAGGGAGAAAATACATTTGAAAATTACATCATTCAGAGCAAGAGCTAGAGGCTGGACAGAATTGCTTCATGTCGTGATGAGATTGATGTTACTTGGGTTTTTTTAGATAGTTTTGGAGGTAGAGAATATTTCCTGGGCAATCCTAGTGACTGCATGGGATTTGGTGGTGTTAACTAAACCTGAAAGTTTTATCCTGGCTTGCTGAGGAAGTGAAGCTTATGAGACCATATTTTACGCCTGTTCTCTCCTCCCAATCAACACAAGCAACGCTGAGTGTTTTGGCCAGCTTCAGTCAAACCTGAGAGGAGGGGAAGTCTCCTTTCTACTAGTTGAGTTCCTTAGGTTTTTTTAAGTGTTCTCTTAAACGGTTTCTTAAAATGTTGACTAGATAGAAAATACAGGCTCAAATTAGTCCCTGAGGGAAAGCCAGTCTGAACTCAAGCACTGTTCATTGTGCATGGCAGTAACAAGCCAGCCATCAGTGGGTGCCTCCTCTGACAGGTCAGCAGGCAGCTCTGTTCCCTCTGCTCTTGTTGGGGAGGTTATCACACATAAATAAGAGGGGAGGGCTCTTCAGGCAGGTACAGTTTAGGGAACAAAGGCCATTTTCTGTAGGGAATCAGGTAAATGTATTCCAGTGCTTACACTACAGTGTGCTTTTCAGTACTGCTCTCTGTCAGCCATCCCCACTGAGATCAATGGGAGTTGTATTGTGGACTGAAAGGATAACAGCATAAAGTATGGGGATGTACAATCTTGAAAAGCCTCTGTGTCCAGAGAAAGATCCCTGAGTGCCAGTACTAATAGCTCCTTACAGAACTTCCAGAATGAAATCCTACTACTGTTCCCACCAAGGTCGTGGAGAGGGCCTGTAAGAACAAATTAAAGTTTTCCTTGTGTCTTGGTCTGGATGCTGCCACTAGTTGAGAAAACACTTAACAGCAATGTTTTAGCAGATCTTTTTCAGACTGTTGATCTTTGCAGTGATTTTGTGTTAATTACACAATGTCAGCAAGTGAAAGATGAAGTGGAAACATCCAAGAATAGTCTGAATTGGTTTACACCATTGTATGTGCTGCTTTGCATCGCTGCCTGCGTTGCAAGGAACGAATAAATAGATGGCACCTTATTGCCCAGAGTTTTGAGTTGTCCATAGTAATTGAGAAATGTGATTTTATTTTGAAAATAAAACAAAATTGGTGACGTTTTCATGCCCATTTGCTTGAGCCTAATGGGCTTGATGCTTCCTGTACACATAGTAGGTACTTGCATACATACCTTGGCAGTACAGGAACTTTGTACATGAATTTGTGTTTGACAGTCTTGCTCTGCATGACTGAAATGACACCAGCTCTGCTGGGCTGAAATAAAGAGCACACAAAGGAGGTTTGGTAGCTTGCTATTGAGCTTAGTGTTTGTTCAGTCCATTTACTCTAGTTAAAACAGTATATTAGCGGGGTTTCCCTCCATACAGACAATATGAGGCAATTATAATTCCATCAGAGTAAAGAGAAGGTTTAAGCAGAATGAAAAAATACTTGTAACAAAGAAGTTTTCTCTATTCAAATTTACAGTTACTGTTTGCTAATGCAGAGAGAGGAAGGTTACAGTGTACAGTGTAGCATGCTTGGAAGAGTGGAACAGTTTCTAACGCCCAGTGAGAGGCTGTGGTTCGGAGCTTCTGAGAGATAAATCAGCCTCTCTGAAGCCTCATACTGCTACTGGTACGTGAATTACCTGAGCTAGCACAAAACAAATGACCAAAACCACTGCCTCAAGGTCTGCAGTGCAAGGGACAGGCTTTCCTCTCATCTGACGCTGTGAAGAAATGGACAGGCACGATTTGCATCTCACACTCCAGGGAGAAAGTGTCGTTTACCATTGTCATTCTGAGAGATACAAGGAATTCCACCTTATGCCAGGATACTCTGAGGATCCAGGCTTATATAATGATGCTTGCTGTTTTTCTGCAAGATCAGTTCCCAGCTTTCCTAAGAGGTATTTCCAGAGCTCAAGTGGATGAATACTGACAGCTTCTGCTTTGTATCCTCAAAAGGATGAAGGAGAAGACAATGCTGAAAATAGTACTTAACTCTGTGCTGTTGACCTCCTACCCAACTGTGCCACATCCACATTCACAGAACCATAACCTCCCTGACTTGCATTGAGAACTAAGGAACGCATTGTTACTGACCCAAATTCATCCCATTGAGTTTCTTTGCAGCAGCATTTGACCCCAAAACTGTCCTTTTAAGCAGTATATCTTTACTTGGGAAGAAAGAAATAAGAGCTTGATCATGGAGAAACAGTTTGGGGTTTGGCTTGTTTTATTTAGTTGTAGGAACTAACAAAGGAGAATGCTCAGGAAAATAGAATAATGTCAAGGGGCTTTGGATATTCTGAACAAAAGAAAAAGCAGCACTTAGATATACACAGTCCTTTCTGCCAAGGGAGGGCTAATGAGGGATCGAGAGTGCTAGATGTCTCATGTGCTTTCTTCTCTTCTAATGTTCTGGGTGGCTGTGTGATCTGATGGCTGTCAGGCACTCCGTGGTCTGACAAGGCTTTACTTCTCCTTAGAAATGTATTTTGTTTTATAATTTATGCCTGTGACCAGTTAGGAGGAAAATGCTGCTCTCCGAAATACAACTCGGACACATCAATGCAGATAGAGAAAGAGGAGCACTTTGATAGAATTGGAGTGCTACAGGCAGAACAGGGCTTATTTTCCAATGGAAAGCCTTCATCTGAACATGCAATAGGTGCCCCTGGTGATTCCTGTGCAATGACTTCAAAAGAGCCTGATCTTGAGCTTATGGAAAAATCTCACAGTAATGCCAAGCTGATAAAAAGACATATCTTTGTATATCTTCTGACAGGGAAAAAGAAAAAAAAAGGAAATAAACCCCTAACCCAAATTCCTCAAAAGCAAGGCTCTGCAAGATGAGCCAGTGCTTTCAAGACTTATCCCAAGCCATCTTACCATAAAGGGATTTATAATCCTACATATAACTATGCATAGGCAGTAAGAGAAATGGTAATATCTAACTATGTACAGACAATGGAATTTACTGTTCATTGTCCCTCCTTTTTTTCTACTTAAGGAGTGAGGAAGAGAATGAGGTAATTTCAGAGTAGTCAGCTCCTGCCTGATTCCAGCTGCTGGTGTCCATTCTCCAGGCTGTGCTGAGCAGTGCTGGCTGTGTGGGGGCAGAGCAGGAGTTTCACCCCTCTTGTGCTCTTGCTGCTCCTCTCTGGCCCTGCTGTCTCCCCTGTGTGGACATAACCCGCCCTACAGCTCTGATTTAGCTAAACCCTCTCTGGATTCCTCACAGGAATTCATCAACCAGCTCTTTTAGTCATGCTTTCAGAAGAAAATCCAGTATTAGTAAGACTTTATCAAAGGTTTTACAGTGCCTGATGTTTTGCTTAACAATCCTGGAGAACCTGAATGCTGGAGAATTTCCAGTGACAGATTCGTTTTTAGAAAAAGAGGGAGGAAATCTGTTTGAAGTATTACTGATGAGAAGTGGACAACGTGGTTTTGATGCAAAAGGATTTGAAAAATTCCTCACCAGTGAGAAACTGGAGTCAAAACTCAGAAAAAATAGTTTCTTAAAACTTTCTAGAGTTTTAGAAAAAATATTTAGGACTGTGATTTTATTAATGTGCAGATATATTAGTCCACATCTTGAAAAGTACCCTAGCAGCATCCTAAAAATGGATTATGAGCTGTCCTTTCCTCCTCCAAAAATTAAAAAAACAAACAAAACCAAACAAACAAAAAACAAAACCGAAAAGTCCAACCAACTTAAAAAGAAAAAAAAACCAAACTAAAAAACCAAAACACACAAAACAAAAAAAGAAACCAAAGAAAAAGATCAAAAACCCCCAAACCTTGTTATAGGCAGAGAGCAACATAGAGCCCCATGGTTTGGTCTGGGTTTGCTCCTTCTTTGGCATGTTCTTTTGTATCTGAGGCAAAAAAAAAAGGTTTCTGGCATACAGTCTGGAAGCACTGGACTAAGAGTTGAAGAAAAAATGACAAAGAATGTAGCCATTTTCCAAAGCTTTCAAAGTTGCCCATGCAGCATTAGGGCACCTATGCACAGCTGCATGTGACCTTCCATATCCACTGACTGTGACCCCAAACTGAGAAAAAGATAAATTACTTACCTTATTAGAAAATCATCTGAATACGCTGAAAAACCTTGGTAGCAAAACTCTTGCTCTGTTTAATTCACTGGGAATTTTCTGTGGATTTTTATGCAATTAAATTTTTACCCTGAACCCCACCCTTAGTGTATAAGGCATTTGCAAGCATGACTTGGGTGAGCTGTACTGTAACTACAGGACTCTGTGCCTGGGAGATGAGAAAACTCAGCAGTGATAGTGATGCCTTTTCCTGGTCTTAAAATCAAGAGGCAAACACAGTTAGAAGGGAAAAAGGGCAAGCAAGAAGGGATGAGCCTCCCCCCGGCGAATTGTGTGTTGGGACTTGTGTGTCTTCCTCTGCCATACACGGTACTTGTCACTTTTCAGGAGAAACTACTGGTGCCAGTCTTGCAAACCATGAATGACTGAATATAAGGTACTTTAAAAACACATCCTCTGGCTAGTGAGGAGAGCAGCTCAGGGTGGTCCAGCTTGTCCCCATGTACATTCAGGTGTTTGTCTGCTTCCCTGAGCCTGCAGATATACCTGACCCTTCTGGGTCTAGCAAAAATGAGGAAGCTCCAGCTCAATAAAGAAATGAAGATGACTATTAACAACTTTCTGCAGGTGTAGAAATCATTCAAATCTGCTTTCATGCCTGCTAGAATTCTTCTCTCTCTCTCTCTCTCTCTCTCTCTGTTGGTGTTCTCACAGATGCAAACAAACCAGCAGTTTGGAGCCAAATTATGTGTAACAGGGAGCAGCCCTCTCTTGATCCTCTTCCCTGTTCTCCAGAGAACTTCTTCAATCTGAAAATTATATGGGTTAATTATGAAATTATATTCAACAAGGGCTCAAGTGCATGCAGCATAAATTGGGAAGAAACACAAACTGTGGTCTCCTTCAGCAGATCCATGCAGGCCTACTCCCATCCTTCTGTGAGTGAGCAGGCTCGTGACTGGTCTGAATAGCCCAGCCCTGTGAAAAGCTAAGGAGAGGCAGGAGCTCAGGGAGAGAAGACACAAACTGTGTGTCCGTGGGTCCAGCACTCGAGTGGGAAAGACTCAGGGGGACTGTCCATGCCCCATCAGCCTTCAGGGAGGGATGTCTCCAAGGCACAAGGCAAAAATGCTTTAAAGACCCTGGGATGCTGACAATATCTTTCAGCTTCTCAATAATCTCCTCCCAGGAACACACATCATTAAGCTGAGGTGAAAATTTGGTAGTCAGAGCTACAGAGAGAATGGTCATGCAGGAGAGAAACACAGGAAGAGTTGGGAGAGAATCTGATGGTGATATTGTTCAAGTGGGTAAAAAATTGCCCTTCTGTGGTATGGAAGAGGTGGGCTTGCAATTGTGTGAAGAAATGGTTGCCATCTGTGGCTAGCAGTGGAGAATTGTCTTCCCTGCTCTGAAATGGGTGCTTTGTCCACCGTGATATTCTGCAGCAGAGTTTCCTGTCTGACCTAACCTTTGAAGCAGCTCTTTTTGGCCAGTTGAATGACTTGGTGTGCTTTCATGTTCAGGTATTCCTAAACACAGGCTCTGGTAACTTTTTGCTTGTTTCATTTGAGTTTGTATTTATTTCATGTTTTATTTGTAATGCTGATAATAGGAATAAATGTGCCCCCTAATTAGTAGCTTAGACTGTTAAGACATGGAATTAACATGTGGGTCTGCTCAGGAGGACAGCCTTGGGAGCAAGAGTTCCCAGATCCTCTGGCAGGAAACAGTTGTACTAGAGGTTTTTAAAGTCTGAGAAGCCGCCTTGAGCTGTCAAGGCTGATGAGCACACCTAGGACTAGAACCAGGTCTGGATTTTGAACTCAATCCCTATTTATTTATTGTTTATCTAGTAGCCATTAAAGCAAGCAAGGAGGATGGAAGCCGCAACCATCAAAGTGCCTTGATGTCATCCCTGGGGAAAATGTCTATAGGTCAGTGTTTGCAAACAAGCCCGGTACATGCAGGTGGTCTGTGCTGTCTGTGGTAGTTGGGGGCAGTGGAAATGCTGAGCGTTTCCTGTGCTATAAGATTAGTCTTGGCTGTAACGTCTCTCTAAGGAGCTGCTCTAATTAATGCAAAATACTCTACTTACTACTTAATTAATACTGAGGCCCTACGAAATAGTGCAAAATCAAGAGCCTTTATTTAGTAGTGCCTACAGCTGTGGTGTGAGTTACCCTTTCAGACACGTTGGCATGGCCATGTTAGGAATATGTAAGGGAGCAGAGGGCGAAGCCCTCCCCTGGATGCCGAGATGCTCTGCCCTGCTGTGGCTGCCTCAGTTGCCGAGGGCCCCAGCAGAGGAAGGATGGCAGATAAGGAAGCTTCACGTATAAAATCTGCAGAAGGAAGGGCTGGGTCACCTCGTACCGATACAGCAGCGGGCACCCTCTGGTCCACCCTCTGTAAAAAGAGCGGCTGTGTCTCTGCTGTCCATTGCTTGCTCCCTGGTTGGGCACTGGCACAGATGAACGCGGCTCTGCTGCCGTGCCCTGCGATGTGCGGCACGGGCACGGAGTGAGGTCTCTCCTCATCCCCCCGGCCGCAGCCCTGGCCCCGCGCAGCACGGCAGCCCCGGTGTGCCGGGGTTCCTGAGTGAGTGTGGCAGCCCCGGTGTGCCGGGGTTCCTGAGTGAGTGTGGCAGCCCCGGTGTGCCGGGGTTCCTGAGTGAGTGTGGCAGCCCCGGTGTGCCGGGGTTCCTGAGTGAGTGTGGCAGCCCCGGTGTGCCGGGGTTCCTGAGTGAGTGTGGCAGCCCCGGTGTGCCGGGGTTCCTGAGTGAGTGTGGCAGCCCCGGTGTGCCGGGGTTCCTGAGTGAGTGTGGCAGCCCCGGTGTGCCGGGGTTCCTGAGTGAGTGTGGCAGCCCCGGTGTGCCGGGGTTCCTGAGTGAGTGTGGCAGCCCCGGTGTGCCGGGGTTCCTGAGTGAGTGTGGCAGCCCCGGTGTGCCGGGGTTCCTGAGTGAGTGTGGCAGCCCCGGTGTGCCGGGGTTCCTGAGTGTGGCAGCCCCGGTGTGCCGGGGGTCCGGAGTGGGGCAGCCTCGGTGTGCCGGGGGTCCGGGGTGTGGCAGCCCCGGTGTGCCGGGGTTCCTGGGTGTGGCAGCCCCGGTGTGCCGGGGGTCCGGAGTGAGTGTGGCAGCCCCGGTGTGCCGGGGGTCCGGAGTGAGTGTGGCAGCCCCGGTGTGCCGGGGGTCCTGGGTGTGGCAGCCCCGGTGTGCGCGGAGCCCCGAGCGCGGCAGCCCCGGAGAGCAGCCGGGCAGGACCACTCTGCCCAGGCGTTTCGAGAAGGGGCTGCAATCCTTAGGGCAAAGGGCGGCTCTTCCCTCTTTTCTCTTGGCAAATATAAACGTCACCTTCCAAATTGTACTGTGGCTCTGCTGGATAAATCAGGAACCTTTTTTTTTTTTTTTTTTTTTTGTTGTTGTTGTTGTATTGTATTTTTTTCCAAGCAAGGGTGCCAGCGCAACTCGCCCTGTAGCGCAATGGGACCCAGAAAGAGAGAGGGAGATAAAATGAATTTAAATTCCAAAGGGGTTTCAGTGCTGGTTTCCTAGTCCCCGAGTCAGCAATGTGTTTGTGAAAATTCAGCCTTTTTGTCTCTCAGAAAAAAAGGGCTAAATCTACATCGGTGGCCCAGTCTAGGTTTGCTATTCTTTGCATTTTCTATTCAAGTGAATGAGAGTGAATGAAGTGGCCTGGGACCCTTTATTTGATCTACTCAATTGCATAAAGTGACAGAATTCTAATATATTTGTTTAATGCTCTTCAATGGGGCTTTCACTTTCTAGCTTGCAAATGAAGCCTCGATCTGCAAAGTTTTGTCCTTTTTTTCTTTCTACCTTTTTTTTTTTTCCTGGCAGAGAGACCATATTTCATAACTTGGGCCACGGTTTGAAGTGATTTCAAGAGGAGTTTTAGACTCGAAAAGTGGGAAATAAAGAAACAGATGTGAAGTTATTGTAAATTCTTATAGTGGGCTCTGGGGCTATTGTAAACCCACTGCAGGCGGTCCAAAGCCTCTCTTTTTCATGCTGTAATTGAAACATATTAATTAGATAATTTGTTGTTAGTTTAAAAGAAACAAATACAGCCCCTCCAAGGCTTCACAGCCTCGGCTTCTTTTTGTTAATAAAAACAACACAAAAAACACCACCCAACCAACCCACAAAGTGACATTTATATTAAGATTCCGAGATAATTCGGCACTGAAGTTGATGAAGCTGCTAAGTTTTTTCTCCCTTTCCCAAGGACCACTTTTGAAAAAAGGCTGGCTCATAAAACTCCCTCTCAGGGGTCGCCGGGGAGTTCTTTTCTCCCTACCTGGCACAGACCGCCCTTCCCTGCAAGGCGCGGTTCGAGAGAAAATAAATATTCTGAGTGAGAAAGAGCTGGCTGTCTTCAATAGAGGATTCAGTCCTGTGGGGTGGTGTCTTGTCACATGTCGAGGGGAGAGAAAACAAAACAAAACCACAAGAAAAAAAAAAAAAAGGGAGGAAAAAAAAAAAAAAAAGAAAAAGAAATACGCCGCCGAGAAAGGATTCACGTACCATGGGCTGACACGAAGCACACCCCCGAGCCGCCAAGCTCGGCTGGGTTCTCGGGCTTACCTTGCACAGCCGGGCTCCAATCCATCCTCCGGAAGAAAAGAGCTTTTGCCTAGAATGAACGGTGTCTTTGCATTAAGTACGCCTAGCTTATAATGTCTCGCTGGCAAATAAAATAAAAAAAAAAAGAACGATTCCCCCCCGACCCCCCACGAAATGTCTGAACACTACGGAGAGCTCGGCCGCGCTGCTTCCCTCGCCCCCCCTCGCCCATCCCTCCGCGCTGTTGTCTGTTGCTGCTCTATTTCAGATCTGTGTTTATTGACATTGGACTTGAGCCATTAGGGAGATTTAACAAGTCAAAGCAGTAAATTCAAGCGACGCGCTGAGCCGCGTATTTGTTTGAAATCAGCATCACAACATTTGGGGGCGCGGGAGGAGATGCGCGGAGGAGCGCGGCGGCCCCGCGGGCTGCGCGCTGGCGGCCGTGGCGCGGGAGAGGGCGCGGTGGCCAGGGGGGTCCCCGGGCCTGGGCAGTCTCGGGCAATCGCAGAGATAAAGAGGAAAATGGCACTTTAGATGTTCGGTGGCGAGTCACACACTCGCGTTATGCAGCGAGAAAACTATTGCACCTTTTGAAAATATTTTGCTTTGGGGCATAATCTTTTCAGACCTTTATCTCCGCCGTTACTGTATAGTTAAAGAAAAAAAAGACTCTGAAAGTGCAGCTTCATCTTGTTAGTTGAGCTCGGATTTCATCTTTGAGGATTTGTTCTGACTGCTAGATCTTTAAAGGAAAAAGGGAAGGAGAAAAAGCGTCCTCGTTGTCTAAAAATGTAGGTCATCGCTTGTTTAGGAAAAGTTTGTCGAGTTATGTGTCCATTGATCTGGTGATAAGTTTTGAATGCTTTCTTTAACTGATCGTGTTGATATAATCGTGGGTTGGACTTGATGAATGAGTTCAGTTGTCCCCCATCTGACAAGCTTTAGCAGCTTCATGCATTTTAATCAGCCCAATGATTCATGTATTTTCCACCTTTTTTCTATGTGTGGGATCTGTTCTTTAAAAAAAAAAAAAAATGGTCGCAACTGGATTAATTGCCCTTTACATTAATCTTAAAACTTTTGCAAGGACCTTGTGGTATGTAGTATGGAAATGGGGATGTCACTTACTGTGTTTATAGTCCAGAAATGCAGAGAGAGATCAGTCAGAGACAAGACTTCTGTAACATCATTGCTGTAGAATTCGTGAATCCTGTCGCTTCATTAGAATACAATGTCGTTTTCTTGCTAGTAAGCACTTCACTATGTGGTTGTCTTGTAACTGTGCTCGCAGAATGCCTCATCTCCAACACACTTATTTACTCACTTCACTAGATGGCTTCTATAATTTTCAACAGTTGCAGAATCCTTGTAAAATCCCTAGCAGATTTGGGGAACCCACTAGAAAGTGTCCAGAATCCAGTTTTCATTGTAGCTACTTTGCCCTTACTTTGTAAATGGGACTGTGTATCGAATTTCGGAAAAACAGGTATAATTGTGTTACACTTCGCAAACTACTGGTTTTGGAAAGTGTTGATCAATAAGGATGGAGAAATTCTAGCAGTGGTTGGACTAACTTGTGCTGGAGGAGGTTTAAACACCAGGTAAAAGGCTACAATAGCTCACTTTTACTCAAAAAAGATTTTGCAATGCCAGTTGTAAGAAAAAACACCACTGACAAAAATTCAGTGTTCTCAGTCTTAAAAAAGTAACTAATTCTTTAAAGATTTTTTTATGTTTGCTCTGTATTGCAGAAGCTTACTAATTTTTATACTGTTTAGAGAAAATGTAATTGGTGTGATAAGTATACATACACACAGGCATGAATGTAATATGTGTTTATATTCGGTATAAGTGTATAGGGCGCAAAGGCAGAGGTGTGTGTATGCATAGATGTATAGATATATAGATATAAACCCCACGCAACAAGTTCTTCCTTTGCTAAACCGACAATAATGACAATTTTATCTAAAAAGTTGTGCTACGTTAATAACTATATTTATCGTAACCTTGCGTGAAAAGGCTGTTTAGATTATCTAAATATTGGAATAACACCATTCCTTCATAATGAACTAATGTTTTTTACTTTTCTCTTGTAAACTCTTTAAAAAGACAAATAAGAAACTAAATCTGCATTTACATATTTTAATGAGAAAATATTATTTGGACGACTAGGTTCATAATTTAACGTAGACACTTTTTAACCTTTGTCTTAAAACACACATGCTGGGAACAAGAACACCAATATTTAAAATGCCATGCTTATTCTGTACAGGGGAAAAAAAAAAAAAAAAAAACGTTGAAAAGAAATGTCCTTACAGTTTCAACAGACACTAATGCTGTTTGGAGGGGGTGTTCTTTTTTTTTTTTTTTTTCTTAACTTAAGCAGTTCACAACAGAACAACAGTTCAGTTTCCAGCAAACTACCTAAAACTAGAAAGGAGTATATCAAACAAAAGTGCATTTTACACATTTTATAATCATTCATATGCACAAACATTTACAGTTTTCCTAGCCCCCTCTCTCCTGTCTGCAAAACTCCAGCAGAAATCAGGATGACCTCCACAGTTTGTACCTGCTGTTGTATTACTTTTCCACATTTTATCAGTGACTGCAGCAGCTTTTCTTTAAGCTATGTCGGGTCGTGTGCTTGGTAACAGGTTTATTTTTATTGTAATTATTGTTGTTGTTTGTTTTTAAGCTATGAAATAAATAGCTTCAAAATTTAAAAAATAACAACAACAACCAAAAAAACAACAACAAAGAAAGCCTCAGCTCCCCAAACCTTCGGGTTAATCAGAAGTTAACAGACAAGTCAACTCCTCCTTCTCTTTCACCTGAAAACTACAGTAAACATCCACGTTACAACAGGTACTGCAAAAGGGACCTCATCTGATTTACAGTACAGATGCAAGTTCAGTATTTACATTAAAACAGGCTCTTTGTAAACATTATAGGTGTGGCGTGAGCGGCCCGGCGCGGTTCCGCCGCGTGGGTCCCGCTCCGCGCCGCCCTCGCCGCTCCCTCACCTGCGGCCGCTCCTGCCCGGGGCCGCCTCGGCCCTGCCCCGCCGGAGCCCGGCCCTCGGCGGACAACGGGACACGCACCCGCACAAAGGACATCGAGCGCTTCCCGGCGTTTCCAAGATCCAAGCCTTTGCTGCTTGGAGGCTGGAAACGTCGCTGCTTTCATGCAGTGACACAGCAGCCATCCTTGTTTACGGTACTAAAGATCGGTCCTGTATAAACCCCTGCTTTTCCCCAGACAAAGGAAGGGAAAGAGGCATTGCCGAGCCAGGCTTGCCTGGTCGCCGACAAATCGAAGATGCCTGAAGTACTTTTGGAAAACTAGCGATGCAAGTGGCAGTTCCTACCGGGCGGGAGGGGGCGGGCCGGGCCGGTTCCTTTCGCCTCAGAAGAACTGAAAACAAAGTTCAGAACCAGGGGAGAGGCCGAGCCGCGAGAGAGGGCTCGGCTGAAGGGGCGAAGCGGAAAGGGAGCTCACGCGAACGGCAAACCTCAGTTTCCCGCGGGGTGTTGTCTCTGCTTTCGAGGAAAAGAGCAGAGACGAGAGGGGAAAGAAGCGGAAGGAGGGAGAGAAGGGGAGGGAGGAGGGCTCCGAGGAAACTTTGGGAGAAAGGGGAAAGCAGCGTCCGTGCAGGCGGCCCGGGTCAGTGCACCGCCACGGAGTGCAGGGCCGGCGCCGGGCTGGTGAGAGTCTCGCTAGGGGTGGCCGGGCTGCTTTGGCTGGTGGCCGTCTGCGAGGACGTGGGGCTGAGGGAGGGCGGCGAGTTCGAGAGGATGGTGGGGATGGGCGCGGGCAGGGCGGGCAGGGCCGGCACCGCGGCAGGGGTAGGCTTGATGGGGACGGGGATGGCCGGCAAAGTCTGCCCCCCATGGCAGAGCGGTTTGATGGGCACGCCGTAGGCGCCGTACTCGCTGCTGGCCATGGAGATGGGGGTGGCGGTGTCGATCATGCCGGAGCTGTACATGTGGGGCCAGCCTGTGCCAATGGAGCTGCCCACCGTAGTCAACTGATTGGGGAGGGGGTAGGCGGCCGGCATGGGCTGCATCGTGGAAAAGGCGAGGCCCCCGGGCATCTTGTACTCTCTGGCGATGATGTTCTCGATAGCGAAGGGGTGCTTGAAGCTGGAGGGCTGGGACACGCCGAGGTTGTACGTGGACATCTGGGGCAGGTGGGTGCCGGTGGCCGCAAGGGCGCTGAGCCGCAGCTTCGCTTGCTGCTGCAGGTACTGCGCCGCGTCCGCCGGCTTGCTGGGGGCCAAGTGGTCCGACTTGACCACCTTGAAGCGCTTGCGGCGGCGCAGGAAGCTGCCGTTCTCGAACATGTCCCCGCAGCTGGGGTGCAGAGCCCAGAAGCTGCCCTTGCCCGGCTGGTCGGGGCGGCGCGGGATCTTGATGAAGCAGTCGTTGAAGGAGAGGTTGTGGCGGAGGGAGTTCTGCCAGCGCTGTGTGTTCTCCCGGTAGTAGGGGAAGCGGTCCATGATGAACTTGTAGATCTCGCTCAGGGGCAGCATCTTCTCCGGGGAGCTCTGGATCGCCATGGCGGTCAGCGAGATGTAGGAGTAGGGAGGCTTCTGATCACTGTAAGTGTTTCTGCCCGGGCGAGGCATCTTCGCTAGGCGACCCGCGGAGATCTGCGGAAGGGCAGCGACAAGGGGAGGGGGGGGGCGGGAGGAGGGGGTAGAGGGGTGAGTCTGAGAGGATTTGCACGGACACCCAGTCGGGTCAGCCGATGGCTCTGGGGCCGGGCTGGAGAAAGAAGGGCACAGGGAAGGGGCACGGTGGATCTCAGCCCTCGGAAGGAGGGGCGAAGGGGTGGGGGGTGGTGGGGGAGCGCGGATGAGGGCAGGAGAAGACAGCCCGGAGCCCTGTGCCGCCGGAGGGGGAAAAGCGATGTGCCTGTCCCAGCTCCGGCCTCCCTCAGCCTGGCCTTCCCGCAGCAGCCCGCGTCCGTAAAGTACGGACTCTAGTACCCACTAGTAAACTCTAGTGATAGCTCTGTCTTCTGGTCTCGAAGAGGAGAAGGGGACCCCATCCCCTCCCCTCGTCTCCCACCCAACTCCATGCCAGCCCCTGCATATGCCCACCTTAAAGTTGCTGGAAGTTGACAGTCCGCATCCGGGACGCAGCTGGGAGACCGGACTCCTTCCCACCCCGCTCCTCCGGCGTGTCTCTCGCTCCTTTCGTGGCCACGCTGCTCCGGTTTAGTCCTGAGGAGGCAGCGAGCTGGCTTGGTTTTGGGAATCCTCTTGTACACCCCTCCCTTCGCCTCCGCGGGCTGAATCAGCTTCTTTTACACCACCGGCAGCTGGACTGTAGCAGAGGCTTGTTTGCTTCTCTGCAGCGGCGATGAGCTAAGTAGTTGCCTCCATGTCCTTCCTCTAACCATCTGATAGTTTTATGTGGTGACATGAGCAGAAAAGACCCCTGTAGAGGCGCTTCATTAATGTGCCACTTCTTTGCTATCATATGACAATCGCCTTGGGAGCAGGGGGAGGGGAGCGGGGAGGAGGGGGCTGGAGAGAAAGGCATAATCTGGTTTCATTTACACCTATTTACATGGACACCTTGGGCCAATGGGAATCATTTCCATTTGAAGACAAGGCGAGGGGTGAAAAGGCTCCGCCAGCGGAATGGCAGTACGATGGTACCCGGTGGCTGGGGGTGGGGGGGAAGGTATGCACTAACCTCTCTGTGGACTTTGCAGGAAGCTTAGTCTGCAATTCGCACTTACAAATGGAGGTACTGAACAGTGGGATGTTTGACATGGAAATTGCTTGGCTGTGGTATTCTGTTTGTTCTGCATTGTTATCTGATTTGTATTGTTGGCTAACTTAAGGCGAGCCTTTTTCCCTGTTACGAGAGACTTTCTCTTTGCCAAATCCGCTCTCCCCTAGCGGAGGTTCTTTCGAGGAGCGGTAAGATCGGGGCTCCTCGGTAGCCGCCTCGGGAACTTACTCTCCCCCCACCGCCCTCCCACCGCGCCCCAGTCCATGCAGGACAGCTGCTCTGGTTCCGCGAACCTGTTGTTGAAAAGCCGTGGAGCTGCTGTCAATACACCAGGGCGGGCGGGCAGCGGCTGGCCCCGGTGTGCTCGGTGACGAGCTGCCCTCCGCGCCGCGGCTCTGCTTGCGCGGCCCCCGGCCGGCCGGCCTCGAGGCTGCGCGGTCCCACAGAGCCGGTCTGGGCTAATGGGTTCGTGTCAGCGGTCACTGTGCTAAACATCATCAACTTGACGCCTTCTGCGGGATTTGCGTGATGTGTGTGTCTCAGCCTGCTCGCCTGCCTGTGTGCTTCTCGGTGCGCACTTGCGTGTGTGGGAGCAGGCAGGGCATGCGACACCCGAGTTGCGGCTCTCTCTGATGCACGGTACTCCCTCCTCCCCGTGAACCAAGGCCCGATTCTGGAACCGCAGCCCAGACGAGCAACTCCCTGCCAGCCGTATGTCCTGGGGGGAGGATCAGGCCCGGATGGTCCCAGGCTTGCCCTGGCACAGGAGGGAAGTTTATATGATGTGTATTCCCGAGGCTGCGGTGCATCCTGTCACCCTAGAGCCAGAATTGAAGATTGTCTCGGGAGCTGCAGGCCCGGGGAGGAAGAGCTTTTGCGGCGAATACACATCAACTCCATTAACAATATTTTCGGAGTCGGTCAATAACTCACCAAAACGTAACTTAAACACGATGAATTTAGGAGATTAAACAATTTCATTAATATTGAAATGGCTGCTGAGGCTGAGCGCGCGCGCTTGAAATGCAAGCGCACGTTTTTCAATATTAACAGAAGTACTTGAAAAGAAGAATAATGTCACCTTCTTAATTCATCAAAAATAGCCATGTTGGGGGAGGGAGAGTGGCAGCGGCTCTGTGCAGCGCGGCTGCTGCGAGACGGGCTCTGCGAGAGCCTCGGAGTCTTCTAGGAAGGACGGTCCCCATCGAGCAGGGCTCCCTCAAACCTGGCAGGAGCCTCAAACCGCATTTCACACCGCGACCAGCGCCGACCTCGTGTGTGTTAAGCCGTGCTCCTCTCGTCCCAACCCGGCTGCCCTCGGTCCCATTTAATCCCTCTCTCTCGGGGCAGGATGTCGTTTAGAGAATAATGAGTAAATAATTGTGTTTCTAGGAATCCGAGAAGCCGACCGGCCCCGCGCTGCCGAGCTAACGAGCCCTTGGGGGGGAAGACCTGCCGCATGCCACCCTCTGCCCCTTGCAGAGAGGGGCCCGGGAGTCTTTGTGCCGTTCAAAGCCCGGGAGCTGCCTTGCTCAGTTAGCCGGCTCCGAAATGCTTCATCCAGCCGGGCAGGGCAGGAAGGCAGCCTCCAAATTTTTTTTTTTTTTTTTTTTTTTTTTTTTTTTTTTTTTTTTTTTTTTAGTGAGGGGGGAGGCGTAAGAGATGATGAGACGATGGATATGTGTTAGAGGATAGGAAAGACAATACTCTGAAATGAGGAGAGATTCCTCCCAGCATCCCCCAGGACACCGGCCAGAAGGCTTCTATTTTTGTATTGAGAGCCCCCAAATACGTGGGTGTAAGCCCCCACACACACCCCCAGCTCCCCGGCCCCCAACTTCTAACACCCCCAGTTTGGATTTTGTCTCTCGGCCCAAGTTCGCTCCTGGGATGCCTATCAAAAGGACAGCTCAGAAAATTCACAAACTGACAAACCCTTTTCTTCCTCTTTTTTTCCAGTCCCTTTTCTTTTCGAAGAAAGAAAAAACCAAACCAACCGCTGATGCAAAATGGAACCTGCAAGCTGTAAAGTTAAAGAAAAGTCGACTTCCGTTGTCATTTGCTACTCCGAGTGCAAACGAGGTATGGCTGTAAGGCCCCCGATTTTTTTTCCTTTTTAATTTTTTTTCCAATTTTAAAGGAATGTGTGAGTGGAAGGGTAGGACAGGTGAAGTCAACCCAGTAATCGATACCTAAAGTTTCACCTCGTGCTAAGCAAGCAACAGATGATAGACTAGGGCAATATAGGATTTAAATGTAACTTGCAGCATTTGCCTTTTACTTTGAAAGCCAACATTAGGGAGGAGGAGAAGGTGAAAGTGAATCCAAATCCATTGTGTGGAAAACCAAAACAAACAGACGTTTTTCTGAAGTCTAATTCAAATAAGGAGCTCAGAGGAAGTGTTGGGAAAACTGTATAAAATGCACATAAGTCAATTATATCAATGTGTAAACCCAATGGAAATCTATTTCATGCAAGAGCCATTCAGCCCTTGCATGGAGCCCATCATGGACCACCTTTCTGCATGGAAGGTTTGCAATAGCCCCCTTTCCCACAAGCAAGACCACACACGTTTACAGATTTGGTAATAATTTATGCTAATTTTCCTCCATAAATCCACAATTCGCCTCAGTGGCAAGCAGGGCCGTTGAGAGAGGAAAAGTGACAAATACAATATTGATTTTGAATCCTTGTGGCTGCAAGCAGGTGTGTAGCTTTGCAGAGGGGAGGAGTGGGAGAGGGGCTGTGGGGGGAAGCCAAGAAGTTTTCCAAGGATAAAAAAATCCACCCAGTGTGAGAGAACAGCTCACAACCTTGTTAATATTTACAAACCAGTTGGGAGAAAAGAGAAAGGAGGGGGGAAGTACCAGCTTCTTAGGGTTTCCTAGGCTGCAAAACACAATGCCAGGCTCTGAGCAAGCTTCCCCCGTTTTGGAAAGTCAACTCCAGGCTGCTGGTAGTGGCTGCGTTTCGCCTAAGCCTTGCCCTCTTTTTTTTTTTTTTTTTTTTTTTTTGTAATGGTTCTGCTTCTTTTGCTTCTCGGGGGTCGAGAAAGAGAAGGAAGCAGAGATACTTGGGGTCTCCTGCTTTTCTGTGTGCTTGAATTACCGGTGCGGTTTCCCGAAGAGCTCCGGCCGCTCTGGGAGCGGCGGGGCTTTGTCCCACCCCACATTCTTCACCAAATCTGCCACTTTGGCGTGAAACTACTTAGCGCCTTTTCAAAGGGATTTTGTTCCTTTCCCAATGAGCACTAAACAAACTCCCCCTGCCTGTCAAGGCCGGACTGAGAACTGTTCCCCAAACCTGTATTCCTGATAACTTGGGATGTGCAGTGCGCTTTGTGCCCGGGGGGGCCGAGCCAGGCGGCGCCGCTCGGGACCCGGGGCTCCCGGCGCTGGGCAGCGCTCTCGGCCGCCCCTGCCCTGCCACCACCGCCCGCCCGCTCCTCGCTGCTGTCACCCTCCTTAGAGCCTGCTGCCCGTACGCGCTGTCCTCGGCTGCCCCGTCGGGGATTTCAAGCGCCGCCAGCCCGAGCCGGCGCTCGGCCGCGCTGCGCCGCCCCCGGGGTGCACCCGAGGACGGCCGGTCCCCCGTGCCCCGAGCTCATCGCTATCGGGCCTCGGCCCCGGGACCCGGGCGGCTGTTTCGCCCCTGTCCAGCGAGCAGAGAGCCCGCGCTGGAACCACCCGAATTCCCTAATCCCGAGCGGAGGCTGTTGTTCCCGCTCACGGTTCCCGGGGCTGTCCCGGAGCACCGGGTTCCTGACCGGAGCCGGTTTCCCGGGAGAGCTCTTTTCCCTCTGCCGCCGGCGGTAAATCCACGCGCGGGTGAGCGCAGCACCTCAGCCTCCCCTCCCTCCACGTGCCCAAGAGCTCCCTCGGACGGCTCCGAGCAGTGCCAGGGCTACACCGGGTGCGTGGGCCCGCGCTGGGCACACAGCGCTGCCCTCTCCGCGCCCCTCGCCGCCAGCACCTGCCCCGCCCGGGCTGTCGGCCCGGGCCCCGCTCCGCGAGGCCGCGCAGGTGCGCGCCGGGGCCGCGGCTGCGGCAGCGCATCAGCCGTGACTCCCCAGCGTTTTGTTAAGTACTGTGCTGGTAGCGCGGATTCCAGCTTGAGTCTCGGCGTTATTGCCCTGAGAGCCTGTCTTTGTGGTAAACTTCCCTTGCTTTCCCGGAGGTGCTGGAGTATTTATCTACACGTTTGGGATTTGTTGGTTTGTTTATTTATTTATTTGGAGAAGTATCAGGGGAGGCCTCGCAAACTTTTTCTTTTTAATCTTCCCTTTTAAACAAATGTCGCATTTCAAGCTGCCCTCTCTTCTCCTTTTCACATTGTAGGAAATATTGAAAATGCCACCTTAGTATTGAAGGGATTAACTTGCTTTTCTCCCAGCCGCTAACTCTGGTGTAAAGGGAGCAGTAGATCAACTGTATAATGTGTGCACTGTTTGGTCATTTGTACAAGCAGAACAAAGGTTGAGCTAAGCCAAATTGCATTGCACTTGTGAACCGAGCCCCAATTTGAAGTATCTTTTACAGCAGGGGGAATGAGAACAATTTCGTGTATGTCTAAAAGGGAATAACAAAGCCACTTTCTAGAGCATCTCAAAGTGAAGTAGTGAGGCGTGACATTCCCAGGGTGAGGAGGGACAAAGGCAGGGTCAGGGGGATGAAAAAGGGAATCAAACAGCCACTTTCACATGTCTGCCCTCAACTGCTGCACCTCTCCATAATAGGAAACAACTGTTGTAAAAAGGGGGATTGCTCCCATTCATTCAAAATAGCAAATGATAGCTAAACAACATTGTCAAAACTGAATCAACTTCTGTGCAGTACCACCCAGAAAAAGGTATTGTGTTTTGGTTAATAGCTGGGTGGAGCAAACTTGATTTTCCTTTCTCTTTCTTTTCTTTCTCTCTCTCTCTCTTTTTTTTTTTTTTTTTTCCAAGGACTCTTCTTTACGGATCCATCCGTTTCATAAACTTTATTTTTTATCGTAAGCCTTTTTTCACAAGACATGCTCATCCCATTCACACTTTCTCCCACAGTCTGCTCGCCTTGGTGTTCCGTGCAAAACCAGAAAGAAAGAAATACTAGGCTGAGTCCCGTTCTCGCTGCAGTTAGAACGGCGGTTCAAAATCCGTAAGCAATGTAAATCTTTCTTGAATTGCATGTGCGTGTCGCCCGGCAAAACCACCTTTAAATGACTAAGTTATTACTTAGACAAACATTGTGAAATGGTTTTTATGACAATTGACGATGATTTTAAATTGCATATCCACAAGAATAATGGCGCGCACGTTACGGTTATTTCCCCTCTTTATAAGCAAAGGTAATAACCGCTTGCGGAATTCAGGCTCGGGCAAACTTTTTCCTGCATTGTGTGAAGTCTTTAACGAGCCGGGCTTTAATTAGGGTCAGAACTCTGAATGCTCGTGTTTTTCTCTCTGTTGGCGGGGGGCATGTTTGCAAACAGACCCGTAAGCTGCCGCCGCGAAGCCGCAGCGCGGTGGGGGGGTGTGGCGTGACTCTGTGGGCGCCGGGGCTCTGCGCTTTCCCTTCCTGCCGCAGCGCCCCCTCCCCGCGCCGCCCCCCGCCCGGCCGCCACCCACCAAGCTGCCCAGGGACAGGGAACACAATTCCCGAGCGCGGGGCTCCCCGCCCCCGGCCCCGCAGGGCCCCGCTCCTCGGCGGGACGGGACGGGACGGGGCAGCACCGCCCGCCAGAGCCCCCCCGGCTCTCGCACCTGCGAGCTGTGGGCCCGTCCCACGGGGAAGGGGCAGCGCTTCTCCTGCCACGCCGCGTGTCCGCAGAAGCAGAGGGGCTGCTCGCCCCTCGCCGTGCTGCGGGCCGGGCTCAGCGCCCACCCCGCGGCCAGGGGGATCCGCAGGGCCGGCTCGGGGCTGCGAGCGCTGCGGGAGGCAGCTCGGCGGTGGAGCGCTCCGCACGCTCGGGCCCCGTGCAGAGGGGCGGGAAGGCAGGGCGGAACACGGACAGGGCAGCCTGGCGGCTGCAGGCGAAGCGCTCACTGCGTTTCCCCAGTCCAGTGGCTTCCATCGCTTCCTCACATCTGTTGACATCCTCCGCCCGCCTCAGCTCCCGGCCTCTATACTCACGACGCGAGCAAAGCTCCCGTCTTCCCATCAACCCTCAGCTCTGCAGCAAAAACCATATTAACCTTCTTTAATATTTCATTCCTGGAAGAGATTCTTTGGATCTAACTTTAGAAAATATTTCCCCGCAGCGATTTCTTCCCATATATTTTTTTCTCCGTTTTTATTATCGAGCGATATGGTAGTCATACAGCATTCAACCAGCTAAAGAGGATAGAATTTGATAAAGGATTTTTTCCTTTTTTGGGGAGGAAAGATTTTGCATGGGAATAAGAGGCACTGGGAATGGCAGAGCTTTTTGAGCTCTGAGAGCGAGATGTCTGCGCTGTCATTCAGAGGAGAGCCCTTTCGTATTTCTTCTACTAGGAAATGTTTCCGTCTAAGTTCGCTCTCTCTTGAGCAGCGACCTGTAAAACCCTTGCTCTGTATTTTGGGTGACGGCAGTTTCAGTCGGCACGGCCGTTTCCTCGTCAAGGTAGAACTATACCTGTAAGAAGCGCCCCCGGTAGCAGAAGGGGCCCGGGGCCGGCGCTGAGCCCCGCGGACCTGTCGGCAGTCCCGCGCGGAGCTGCGCGGAGCCGGGCGGAGCTGCCTGAGTAAACTGCTTGTGTATTTCACATTATCATCCCGCTATCTGCAGGCAATGTAGATTTTCTAAAGATCTAATGAATAAACAACCAGCAAGTGCTGGCGGTGTAATTTACATTGTTAATGCCTACATGTGTATAATAAATATGCATTTGTATGTCTTCAAATAAACTCTTTTTAGTTTCTAACCTGTGGTGATTTTTTTAAAAGCTGTCTTTTCCAAGAAACCAATTTTCCTTTTCGTTTCCTGAGCTGGTAGGGAAGGAAAAGACCTAGCAAAGCGCTTCACATCTGCTTTTCAGTGACAGCGGAGGATGCGCGGGCCCGGGCGCTGCCCGCCCGCCGCAGCGAGCCCCGGGGCGCGCCGGCCGCAGCCACCGCCCGCTCCCCCGGCGCGGGATGGAGGCCGCGGCCAGGCAGCGGCAGGCACTCCTTTCTCAGTGCAACTTGCCACGCTTTTAACAGCAGAACAATTTAAATGTACAATATTAGCTCACAGTATTAGTCTGGAGGTGCAAAGAACAATCCATTCAGAGACTGAGCTTCAAAGGCACCGGATTCCCCTCAAGGAAAAGTTTACAAATGTGGCTGCTCCCTCCCTCCTTCCCTGCCTCCCCCTCCTCCCCTCCCTCGCCGGAGACAAACGGTTTTCCCCGAACGCTTCTGTAGAGGGCATCCCTGACCAGATTTCTCCCACCTCGGCGTGCGGAGCCTGCTCCCCCCGCTCTGAGCTGCGGAGCGCGGTTACTCCGTGCGCGGCCCCGCCGCCCGCCAACGGGCTCCGCGCCGCCCTCGCGGGTCGCGGCAGTGGCAGCGGTAGTTGAAGGCGAAGCTCTCGCTTTCAGATCTTCAGGCTGAAAAGCCTGGCGCTTCTAAACCCCTGCTGACTTCACCTTGGGAGGGATAAAGATTTTCTCCTCATTTTTCGCTACAAACCAGGTGCCACTTTCTTACGCCGCTTGATGGCAAATGTCTCGTCTTCAGCGAGCTGGATCTGGCATACATTATTTTAATTAAGTCTATGGCGATTTACTTTCCTCTGAGATCCATTCCACCGTGCAATTAGGAACGTATTGGTGCTAGCACATATGAATATTCAGGAGAGTGTCAATTAATTAGCAGACAGAGGAATCTCATTATGGTGCTCAAAACCCTTTTAGTGCTAAGCAGAATTAAGGGGGCATTTGCCAATGTGCTGGATTAGTGAATATTTTACTGCGCGCTCATTTAACTTCATTATCATAGCACTTACGCTACTCTCTGATTTTATTAATTAAATTTCTCATTAATTTATCCAGAAAGGGGGATAAAAAGTTTTATGACGCTACAGCACTCGCGTAGACGCCCCAAAGAGCGAAGTGCCGCCCTGCCGCTCCGCAGGAAAGCGTTTCCCGGGGCCGGCGGGAGGTCGGGCAGCGGCAGCGCACCCGCCCCACGCGCGGAGTCCCGCGCCCCTCAGCCAGGTGCATTTTTATCCCCCCTCACCCCAGAGATAAGTGTAATGCGGCAATTAGTGCTGCTGCAGCAAAGGGAAAAACGGTATCGCTGGGAATTTGAAGCGTAGACTACGGGTTTCATCTCTTTTTCTACTTAAATCTTTTCTCAGCATCTGGGGAGCGGGAAAGCCCACGATGCGATTAACCCCTTAATCTCTGCGCAGAAAACTGCAGAAAGAAGAGGCATAATCTCCTCTTTCCTAGTTTTATGGACAAAATCTAACGCGATTACTTTCCGACAGAGACAGAAGCGTAACCTGAACGCTTTGCTGGGGAGGAGCGCCAGTGCTTCCCGAGGCCAGGAGCAGCCAAGCGCAGGGCGCGCTGGCAGCGGGCTCGCAGTTGCTCAGCGCAATCAGGAGAACTGAGAACATCAGAAGCCAGCGATCAGGATTTCGCTCATTTTCTAATTAGGCAATACTTCAATTCTCATAATTTTTCCAAGGAGCATTGTATTAAGAGCAGCTATTTAAAAAAAATGTCCGTGGGATATTGTGCTTTGCAAAAAACAAACAAAAATTCCCTCAGAAATGTTTAATATTAAATATTAATCGGATTTAAATTCAATAGCCGTATCTTGCGACAGTTATAGATGTGCGGGAAACTATAGATAATCAGCCCTTGTGCGTCTTCACACAGGAGGGACCGACCCGGTGTCAGCAGAGGCTCCACAGAGGAAAGGGAGACCGATGGAAATGTGTTTTAAAAGTCACCTCCATTTCAACACCGAGCACGGAATTTGCCCAAAAAGGTTAGAAAGACAAATATTAAATCTGCCTTCACAAAGGGAGCCGCTAAATAGATCCGAAATTAATATGCATGTAAAATTAATTAGCTGCATTTCATGACATCAAAATAAGTACCTGGGAAACAAGAACACCTTCTGGGCATTTGGCACCATATGCTAGAATTACAGTTAATTGACTAATTACATAAATTAGGCATTAATTTTACAACACATCAAGTATAAAAGATATCTCAATTAATTGTGGAGGGAGAGGGAGGAGGTTAAAGGGGAGGCTGGCGGTCCGGCCGGGCCAGGCTGGGCGCTGCGGGCGGGGAGCGCGGCCGGAGCCGCCGCCAACTCGGCCGCCGCCAACTCGGGGCGGTCGTTAGCGCGCGGAGCCAGCCAGCCGCGCTCATTAGAATCAATTACACAGCGGAGGTTGATTAGCGCGTGTCAGGGCGCGGCGGCCCCGCCGAGACCAGCCGGGAGCCGCCGGAGCCGGGAGCTGCCCAGAGCACGGTAAGGCCCAGGACCGGGATGCGTTCTCCCTGCGCTGGCCGCTACGCTCAGTGGAGCCTCCTGCCCTCCCCCGCGCCCCTGAGTATTTTATTCTGGGAAGAAAACTCAGTTCTATGGCGAAAAGGCACAGGGTTGGGGTATTTCCGGTCAAGTTAGTCAGGTTTTCCTGTTACTTTGCTACAGTGGGATCAAGTTTCAAATAATATGAACAATTTCAGGTAGCCAGAGCCATGGCACACAGTTTTGGTGCCTCAGAAGTGTGAGGGGATGTTCTCCATAGATGTTCTCTGGGGCCTCCTCACCTGTTAGTGAGGCTACCTGACAAGATTCCTTCCTCCCACTCAGAAGAAAGGGAGCATCCAGTTTGTACCTCACTGTACCCAAAAAGGTGCCAGACCATCTGTATTTACTTTGTAGTTTTCAGTTTAAACACGGGGGAGGATGTGTTAACATGCAGGAAGGATTTTTAACTAATGGGAATAATTATATCTCACAAGGTTAAAATGGCAAAATTCAAATCAGTATGGAAACCCCAGAGACCAGAAAAAGCCCAGGTCATGTAGCAGGTAGTGGTATCACACTGAAAGTATTTGGGGAGGCACCAGTAAGTGGTCTCTGTTTGCACTGGGATTTGCTGAACACCACAAAATAAACAAGTCCAACTCTGCAGCTTCTGGCAAGGTGACTGGTGAAGCTGGGACTGGACCTGCCCCTGCAGAACAGGAGGCCCATGGCAGGCTGCAGGGAAGGCTGGCTTCTGCCTTTCTGAGGAGGTGTGGGGGCTCTTGTTTCTTCTGTGAGTCTGCCTTACTAATATAAACAAAATTTGGCTTCCTTCCCCCTTTGTAAATAACTATTCCATAGGAACAGACCACTGTCTGGTTGCATCAGTGACAATACAGCCTGACTGTTGATGGGCTAGAAAACAGATGAAACCCTGCCACACGTCTATCTTTTTATTGAGACAAAATGTTCATTTTGATGTAGCAGTTTTGTGCTGCTGCCAGATGCTGAAGGTACTTGAGGGAGATGTTGACAAGTGGATAATTGTCAACAGAACTAAAACAGACACTTTGTTTACAGTTGAGCATGATTAATTGAGAGTAAATAAAACAACATCTCTGTTCATAAAGTCTCTCAGCATCTCAAGTTCAAAGGCAGGCAGCACACTCCAGAAAGGAAGGCACTGAACCTGCTTATACACAGGGATCAGTAACTGAGCTCGATAATGAGAACAGCCTGTGCAGCGTGGGGCATCACCCTCTAGGTTTCAAGCCAAGTAGTTTCCTGCTTACTTTTTCTCTCTGTTGGTTTCTTTCCTTTTTTTTTTTCTCCAGAATTAATGGCTTACATGGCTGGATCCACAAAGGGTTAGGGATCACACACTAATACAAAATGAAGAGTTGTGCATCTGAATGCTGGATATAGTTGACGTAGGTAAAATGATGGGACAGAAGTGGTCTAGAATACTTCCTCAGCAGTAAAATAGGAAGTGATGCAGCAGTCTTTCTTCTCACACTGTAACTTAAAGGTTTTTATAGACTATTTCATGTTTTAAAACGGTAGTGAGGGGCAAAAATTAGAGGTGATGGTCAGTAAAATACAGGAGTACTCTGAGTTTTTGTGGGGTTTTTTTGTTTGGGTTTGGTTGTTGTTTTTTTTTTAATTAAGATATGTTTCTATTTTTATCTCATGTAGCAGCCTATATTTACCCAGAGCTGTACAGAAGGTGGCATAGTTAGTATCTAAGTGGTATTTATGCTGCTCAGACTAGACAGATGCTGCAGCTCAGTTGAAGGGTGGAGGGGAAATAGAGTTTACGAATCCACAGTTGCCCAAATGTGGGTTTTGTGGATATCTTTTTAAAAATTAAAGTTTTCTCTCTCCTTTGTGCTTTTATCCACTCTGAAGCCACTTCCTGTGAATTATTCTTTCTTTAACAGACAGGAGCCCTACCAAGAGACTGTTGCAGCAGCCAGTTTAGCCTCCCCCATGTGTAGCACATTTATAAGCAAAGTTAATCTGTATTCAAACTTCCTGCCTTGGTCCTGTCGGGTGACTGGTGGTTTAAGAGCAGCCTGTGTGTGTCTGTACCTGCTGTCAGTGGGCATTCAGACAGCTGAAGTGGGCTGCAGCTGCTCACAGCCTGTGAATGAGATGTGCTCGCTCCGTCAGTGCGGAAGGAGGGGCAAGCTCTCTTTCTGATGACTATTGTGTATTTCTTCTCGAGTCAGTTTACTGCAGCTTGTAGGTTTGGGGGTTTTTTGTCTTTTGTACTAACTCTATCCTACTGTCATTAACTTCAAGAGTGCCAGCTTCCAAGGCATGTCCATATGAGAATATCCCTCAGTCTCATGCCCATGGTTCAAAGATGCAAATCCAGGTCGTTGTGTTCCAAACAGTCCTTGAGCAGTGGTTGGGTGCTACTCATCTGTTACAGCTGTGTCTGCTTAGTGGGAGGGGAAGACCATCAGGAATTTATAAAGAGTTTGCATAGTAATAGACATTTTTCTGTCCTTTCAACATACAAGTGATGCAGGTTATTGCTTTGCACTCAGAAGGCCAGACATGCCACCAGCCTCCTTTGCAGAGGTGTCATGAGCCCTGAGGGTGCTGCCAGTACAGTGTGTGTTGTGGTGTGGCTCCATCACCCTCGCTCCATGGATGGGATGTTTCTGGCTGCTAACTGGCTGCTGGGCTCCTGTCCATGTGGGACCGTGCGTCTTGGAGCCATGCCTAAGGGTGTTTATTCTGATTGTCAATAGCTTGCCAGTTGAATTATTAATTAGTTTATACTTAGTTTAAACTATCACAGCCAAGATGATTGCACTGTTTTGCTTTGAAGCCTCCTGTATCCTTAGTATTTCTCCAGTTCCTTCATAAACCTTTCTCTTTTACTTTATCTGTGATCAAAACTTTGCTCATCCCTCATCTAGAATGTGCCTCTTCCTCTGGAGCATATGCTTGTCCAAGCTGCAGCAGTTGTTGCTTGCCTGTGCAGCTCAGAAGCGCCTCAGGATGCTCCCCAAAGGCTGCTGCACTTCAAAGGAGAAGCTGCAGGCTCAGAGCAGCCAGAAACCAGGTGCTTGCGGGGCTCAAAGCCCCAAAGGTGGCTGTTGGCATGGATGTAAGAGGAAAAGCTCCTTTCAAGGAGCAGCTTTGGAGTTTCCTTCTGTAGGGGAGCACTGGGCACTTCAGGGACAAGGCAGCAAGCCAGGATCCACTATGCAGATTGTGAAGATCTTCCCAGAAGCTTGAGCGGCTGTGTGGGGAACTCCTGTGGAGTCAAAGCACCGAGGGGGAGTGTGGCAGGGAGGAGAATCGGTTCCCTGGTGGAGAGGTGAGAGCAGGGTCTGTTCAGCTGCTGGTAAGCTCTCAATCCCCAAGCTGGTGCTGTCTTGTACCAATCTGAAGTCCACTTGTTTGGATGGTGGTAGGTGTCAGCACTCCAAAACGGAAGACCTTACTTATTTGCAAGACGAAGGGGAAAAAATGGTTTCCATGCTTACGTCAACTTTGCGTTTTCATTTGAATGACTGTCACACAATAAAGACATCTGAGGTAACATCCTTTTGAGCCTAACTTACTTAGCACCTTTAAAGCACAAGTTTTCCAATGGAGTTGTATCACTTTAAAAATAGGCCCAAAGACAGGAGGTTTTGCTTCATTTGACAGCAGTGGAATTGGTGTGTTTTACAAATGGTAATGATCACATGAATTGTACGTGACTTCTGACTGAGGATATGTTCAGTTTCTTTATGATCCAGACACAAGAGCTATGATGCATGGACCTATAAGAATGTCTGTCAGAAATCACCACAAATATCACTGACTTCGTAGTCTAGAGCAAATCCTGAGAATGCTTCTCTCTAACTGGCCCAGGGAGATGTGCCTGGTTTTCTTGCTGCCCTGTCAGTATAATGCCCTGGGGCATTAAGGGCATAGGCTGCAGATGGATGTAGGATATACT
The DNA here is from genome assembly GCA_026261815.1 of Monarcha castaneiventris obscurior. Classification (NCBI taxonomy): domain Eukaryota; kingdom Metazoa; phylum Chordata; class Aves; order Passeriformes; family Monarchidae; genus Monarcha; species Monarcha castaneiventris. The sequence continues at coordinate 15,717,992 of JAMPIT010000434.1, read as the reverse complement.
TTTCTCTTGGTCAAAAGTTACTAGCGGATCCTGAAGGAAGTCCTGCTCTGGGCACAAACCTCGAGGCAGCCACTTGCTGCTTCATTATCTTGAAAGACCTTGAGGTGGAGTCAAAACTGAAATAATGAACCAGACTTATGAAGGTGAATGTATTTGCAGCTGACACGAGTGGACACGTGCTGGTAACCATCTGCTGGGATCCCTTGTAGGTAGCTGTGGAAGTGCACTTTCATGTTTAGGCTGTGAATGCCATGTGTGTGATCTACTTTATGTGTGTATGCTGTCCAACTAAATAATTGCATGGGTATTAAGGTGTATTTAAAGTGATTTTGTCTTACTATGTATTCTTTGGGAAGAGACTGTCTGATTATCCATCAGGTATTTTCTTATGAAAAAAATAATGCCTCTTTTAGTGGGTGTTTGTACATGAAAATCCTGAGATGCAGCACTTCTCCTGTACTCTGGGGATGCAAAGTTTGTACACGTTTGCAAAGTAGGACTTTGTTTAACTTGGTTGTCATTAATGGTCAGAGATGCCATGGCACTGGTACTTCATAAGTCAAACATAAAACATTGTAACAGGATTATTAAAAAGTACTGAATGCTGGAGAATAGATGTGATACAGGAAGGGGCACAAAATTGCTGTGTACTTAGCGTGTATAATGCAGCTTGCTCAATTTGTTCCTGGCTATTCATAGGAGAGTACATTTTCTCTTTTTAATTGCACAAGATGACAAGACCTTTTAATTAAGGTGGCATCTATAGTATTCATATACTGCAAAACCCACAAATGACTAAAACTTAATAGCATCATAAAAACTATGGTTAAAGCTTTTACCAACACTGCCATCACAGCAAAGGCTCTTAAATCAACTATGTCAGCAGTGAACTTATGCCTACACTGAGCCTACTGACTCAGAGAGCAGGAACTCATTTCTTTTCATGCAGAAATAGTGTCTTTGTGGGGTTTTTATGGCTGTAGTAAACTGGTAAATGGCTCTTTTGTCTCTTCATGTGTACCTGCCCTCCCATGTCTAATTTCTGCAACCTCTGAAATATTCAGTGTCCAGTTAGAAGATACTTTTGGGGAAAGAAGATAAAACTCCTCTTCTTCACTCACAAGGTTCCTGCAGGCTTTAGTGGGACAGAAAGGCAGGGAATGAGAATATTGCATGTGGAGGATGTGGGGAAGCAGGCAGACAGTGCTGGATGCCACAGGAACAGAAGCCTTGGTGCTGCTGAGCTTTGATATTGACTCGAGGTCTCACTTGGAGAGAACCACATCCTCCAGCTCAGGGATCACAGGATTGCAGCAGGGTCACTGCTGCAACATGGGATGTTAATCATTATGAGCAAAGTCCTGGCAAGGATTTATGCACAGGCAGATTATTTTCTGTCTCCCTCTTTTCTTTATAATGATGGTCTTACATTTGTTGGGCTGATGTTTGTGAGGGGGATGGTCCTTCACCATGAGTTCCATAGGATGCTGTCCTGTGGCATCCCAGGAATGTCTAGAGGTGCATCCCACTGCAGAGGTGAGTGAGGTACATGGCAGCCAACAGTGGCAGTTTTTGCCTTGGTAACGCTGGTAAAAATGGGGATGGTTCTTGGTCACTTTTTTTAGGGCTTTTTTCTGTCTTTATCTGCAAAATGTAAAAGAATATTATGTAAATGTTTAAGGTATGGTCTTATTTTTGGCAAGAGCTTTCTGCATTTCTCATCACCTTTGTGTGTGTGTAACAGTTACTGCAGGGGGCTTTTGCAGGCATTTCTTTTTTGCAGAATTACAAATTTAACAGTTTGGTTTTAATCATAATGTCCTGATGCTCAGAGTTCCTTGAGCACACCTTCTATCGACTAAGAAATAAACCAGTTTGTATAATCCAAAATTTCCCTTGGGATTAGGTCAGAAAGCAACATGATTTTTACTTTATTGCTAAAAATACTATGTTGTTTACCAGATGAGTATTTAAATAATTTAAGGATGCTATTCTAAAGAGAGACCTTGTTAGAGTGAAAAGTGCTTTATCACAAGAACCTCTTGTAAAAGAGAGGAGAACAGAGTAAACAGGCAGAGAAGAAGGGACCTTGGGATCTATTAACATTTAGCAATACTAAAATTAATTGTCTTAATTATGTCTGGTCTGATATTAGGGAATTATGTTAATCAAGTGTATTTTCTCTATGGTCAGGTTAAGAGTGAGGATTATTAATTTGTGGGTGTGGAATCAGTCATTTGGGGATTGTTCTCTGCAAAGCTTTGTGACCACTGGGGTTGTTCAGTGGCCAGAACCCTTGATTCTTCAATCCTCTCTGTATCCCCAGTTCAGTCCCACGGGCTCTGAACAGCAGAAGTCCATCAGCTGAGAAGGCTGAAGAGTCTGCAGTCTTTCCAGTGCCATTTTCTATGCTGGAATGTTTGGTGTGGATTTCATGGCACAGGAAAAGTTGTGTATCCTTCTCTTCCTGCCCTTCACCCCAACCATCCACCTTCCATTCTGCTTCCTGTTGCCTGGGAAGCTGTGAGACCTTTCTTCAGCACGTGGCTGGTTCATCCAGCAAAGGGGCTGGAGCTGGGACTGCCATCATATTCTGACAGAAGTTAATGTAGCTCCAAAAAGTCAAGGGGTCAAAAGTAATGTAAAGCTGCTAAAGCCTATCTTACTTGCGTCCCAAGTCACTAAAGGAACTTGATTTGGGCTTATCCAGTTCATCTCTTCAATGACTGGCAAACACATGCTTAAATTTAATCCTGGAGGTGAAAACATTTGGTACATACTGTCCTAAATGAAGCTAAGTTTTTAAATGTCCTTTGTGCCTTTTCACATTGCTTAGGAGTTTCCTTTTTTCTGCAGTAAGAGAAAAATAATAAAAATACAGTCAGGAACACAAGTTTGGCTGTAACTCTGCAGATCTGAGAACTGTGGTAGGTCAAGATTTGTAGGTGGGGGTTAACTTAATTGGACTCTTTGGTGTCAGTGGAAAATGTAGCTAAGTTTTTAGTCCCACCATCATTCCCCTGTAAATGATGTGTTCTTTATATATTTCTGTACTCAGCACATTAGTGTGCCAACCCTTGGAAAATAATATTGCTCACGTTATAGGAGGTTTGGAAAGTTGTCATGTTGAGGAAGAGTCAGTTCCTCTAAACCAGTCCAGTGCCAAGTGGTCCAAAGAGTGTGAAAATATGAGAAAAGTGATACTGTTTTCTAATTCAAGCTGATCCTGTGTGCTTTAAGCCATGAAACTTCTCACCCTAATGCTGCTTTTAGGCTCATCAATATCTGTGGGTGTAGTCAGACTTGGTGTATGTCTGGTCCCATTCAGGATCCAGTGAGTCTCCCTGGGTGAGGTGTGCCTGGGTTTGTGGCTGGGTATGTACAGAGGTTTTGCACTGCTGGAAGGGTTTGGTTGTGCTCAATGCTCCCAAACACCGTGGTAGCAGAGAGCTCTGCTGGCTGTCACCCCTTTATTGAAAGGAGCCTGGGGACAAGGCTATTGCAGTGAGGAAAAAGATGCTTGGCTCTGGGATTAATTCCCTGACTATTTGTCTCATGGAGCTTGGAGTTCAACTTGAGGGCACATTTCAAGGGGACATTTATGCTCGGGGCCAGCTCTGCCAGCAATGCTACGTGCAGCACTCTCGACTTCGCTGAGAGCCCCTTGCACAAAGCGAGCCTCAAATGGCCTGGAACTTTGTGGCACAGAGCGTGGCTTGAGGACAGGAGTGCATGTTTTGTGCTTTGAGTGTGTTTCAATGAATGTGCTGCTGATTCAAACCCTGATCCTGCTGTGCAGATTCCATAGGAACACACGTGCTCTTGAATACAGCACATTGAACATTAATTTACGGGAATTTTGTAAGAAAAGTTTATGGATGTAGCAGTTGTAATAAGCATGTTTTACCAAAAAAAGAGAAAGCATATTTAGAGGTTTGTTGATTTTTTTTGGGCTTTTTTCAAATGATTACTTAGAGCTTACTGTTTTGAGACATTTACTTAATAAAGAGAAGAAAGAATTAAATAGGAGTGTTCAGTAAAGTCAGCACCCTCTGAAGCTGAAAGCATTAGCAGTACACAAGTCCTTAAATGTCAACACTGTTTAAAGGAGGGAAAAAAAAGTTAAATTTGTGTATTTCCCCTTCCCAAAGAGCAGATATGGATCCAAATAGAAAAATGATTTTCAGGTATTTCCTGTGGAGTTCTAATGAAGCAAAGAATGAGATCAAAGAAAAACTGAAAATATAGGCTACTTCTGATGCTTGGTCCATATCTCTGAATTCAGATGATTGGACAGAACCTGACAAAGATTCAGTTTTAATTATCTGCTTCTGCTCATGGGCTGTGGAAACAAGGAACTGAAAATGATGTGTAGTCTGACCCTGTACATTGGTGTTCATGTTCTTAACCTTTGTGACCATGGATATTTCTCTTTTCTGTCCTCATGTCTGCTGTTCTGTCCCTCTCACTGCCTGTTAGAGACACCATTAGGGACACTAGAGCAGGAACAGAGTGAACAATCAGCTCTGCACATGGCACAGGGAGTGAGCCAGGGTGTAGGGAAAATACCCAAAGGAAGTCTGATCTCAGGGTGGGACCTTGAGGTATCTGATATCCGAGAGCAAGTGAAGTTGGGGCGTGTTCAGCACTGGGGGAAAAGCCCCAAAAGCTCCAGAGAGGCTGCTCTGCTCAGCCTGAAAACCAGAGAGTTGTGTCATAGATGGGCTTCTTTGAGCTGCTTTGCAGTGGGGAAACCTTCTGCATTCCGGGACACAGGATCACCTCCCACCTGCGCCAGAATCCTGATGATGATGAAAGTGGTAGCACTGAAAAATATCTCTTATGTAACTCCTATGCAGCTACTTTGTTACAATTTTTTTTTTACTATTGTTATTATTTTTTATTTTAAAGAAAGGGTCACCTTAAACTTGGCGAACTTTCACAGCCTGAACAAGCAGGGGGACCCTGTGGAGAGCAGTGTCTCTGGGGATGTACTTTTCAGTGAGTAAGTTCACTTGAGGCATGAGTCTTAGGTAGATTTGATTGCATTTACTAATACAAAATCTGTCAACAGTAAAGACACCTTCACTGTTTAATCTTCCACTAGAGGGGAAAAGAAAAGAAAATCAAAATACTTTTTCCCTTCCCAGAATAGCTATCTGGCAGAAAACTTGAAAAATGTGAATCCCCTTTCTTGATACCAAGTCACTTTGTTGATGAACAGTGCTCCCAGCAAAAACTGGGAATGATACCAGACAAAGGACGCCCAGCATCATTATCTGCATTATATATCAATAGTTGTGCTTCCTTGCTTATGAAGTGTATAACCTTGTGTGTCCTTAAAGTGTAAAAACAAAACACGCACCACCCTAAGGACACCTGGGACTGCACTTCTAAGAAGCCAAGAGAAAGAAAAAGGTTTTATTAAAATATTATGAATTATTGTTAACATATATTTACATAATTTAATTCATCCCAGGAAACATCTAAAAGAATGAAATTTTATATACATATGGTCATGAAGCCATCCTTTAATGTCATCATTTTATTCTGCAACCCATCAGTACACTAGATCCATATTTGAGGGGATTTGCTAATTTTATCTAACAACAAGGCAATTTATGGGGTATCCCTTAGATGGGATACCTGTCTGGCTCTCTTAACCTAATCCTAAACTGGAAAGACAATGTCTCCCAAAGATCCTGTTTCTTTGAGTGAACAGCTTAAAATGCTGCAGCCCGTGGGCTAAGCAAACTGGGTCAATGGTGTTACTCAAAAATTATTGCTGTTAGTAACTGACATTTAAGGCTTTGATATTTCTGTTACAAGACTTTCTTCTATTCTTGGGAGTGCTTAACTTGTAATTAATTTTGTTAGATTGAATGTCATTAAGGAAAGAAAATCGAAGGATCTTTAGGCTTCTTGTATATAGAAGCAATTTCTGTTAAGGACCTTGTCTTTTGAATCTGTTCCTTTTTTAGTTTGGGAAAGTTTTATAGTATTTTAGCAACTAACAGTTATCAATTCAATAAGGACTTCTGACATTTTTGGTCAATTGTTTGCACAATCACTATTTTAAATAGAAAGCTGCTAAGAATCTGATTGTACTGATAGAAGTGAAGAGGAAAAGGCTGAGGAAAGCAATGTGATGTTAACAGTCTCTTCTAGAAAACTGATTTATTGCACATCCCATTATTATAAGTAAAATCTTAGTGAATGCTGGGGTAAATCAGAAGGCAGAGAGAACTCAAGCCCTGTGTGTGCTGTGTACGAGTGATGAGGCTTCTGGTAAAATGTGACATTTAATCACAGAATAATCTTACTTGCAAAACCATGTGTATAAACAAAATCTTCTGTTTCAGAGCAAAACCAGGGCTAATTGTGTAGCTGCCGAACAAATCTGCTTGACAGCATGTCCATTAAAAGGGCATTATGCTGGTGAGGAAATGCACTGAGGGATCCTGGAAACTGTTTGTCAGAAAGCTGAGCACTGTTGGGGTGACCAGATGCCTGTGAACCACAGGTGCATTGTTTCCACTTCTTGTGCCTTTAATCTCTGAGTTTCGAAATCCAGGAACACCTGCATTTCCTGACCGTAGCTGCTGCTTTGCCATCTCTATTTCCCCCTCTGTCAGCAGTTGGCTACCAGACAAGCTTTAGATGAATAGCATTCACCTTACTTCAGAGTTGTTTTATGATGCTGGTTAGATGAAATAGTTCCAGCAGATACTCTCAATAAGCAAAGGCCTGTACTCTCTGCAGTTCATTGAACCCATATGGATGAGAACAGCTGCAAAGATGGGTTTGCTACCTGAGGCCAATGTTTGTGTTGCCAACCGCGACTTCAGCTTGCTGACCCTTGGATAATTCATTGCAGTTGAGGAAATGTTGCTCACACTATTCCGTTTTGTGATGAATGGCATTACTTAAAACTGATAGTCTTGTAAAGCAGTGGTGACTTCCCATGTCTGACAGATGTGAACAAAGAATACAGTCAATAAATATTGCCATGTTCTAAAGGAAGATTCACTGCTCGCAGTTGAGGGGGAGGAATTTCAGTGCAAAGAGAAAACAGGTGGAAAAGAGGCTAGTATAAAATGACAATTTGGAGGTTGTGCTTAAGGATGGATCTTTGTGGGGATTCATGCATTGCAGGTCTCTGAATCACCCAGGTGTGGTGTTGCAGGCACATATTTCAATCTAGCATCGTGGAACAGTTACTGCTTCACTGACCCTCTTACAGGAGCCAGGCAAATCATTTCAGTGACCTTGATGAGCTTAGACTTCCATGGAATTTGCCCAGAAAGAGAAGGATGCCTCAGGAAGGCCATACCTGGATAATAACATTTTCTGCTTAGTACTATTGCTTTTGGGAATGTTTTTCATCCAGGCGTTTCCTGGTACATTTTTATTGACATATTTTTTCCAAAACTGAGGTTGAGCTCATTCTTGTTTGTGTGAAAGGGCATCTGACCTCCTAACCGGTGTCTCTGAACTCCGTGAGAAGTCCTCGTAGGCTTTGCTGCTGGCCTCTGCAGGCAGCAGCCCCAGGCTCTGATGAGACAGAGATTAGAGCCGGCTGATTGCATCGATTGGTAAGAACAACAAAAAGGCAGATTCTTTGAAAGGTCAGGAATATCCATGAGTAGCCATTAAGAAAAGGGAAAGAGGAACCGAGAAGAGAGATACAAGTGTTTTAGCAGGTTTCTGTAAGAGACCCGGGCAGAAGTTGTTATGGTCTGAGAGATGAGGATGGTGCCTGGGGAGGTGGAGTTAAGCAGATCTCTAAGTGATTTGAAGGTACTACAAAGGGAGCAGGTGATGGGTTTCAATGAGGAACAAATTGAGGTGAGTTGTGGAAACGGTGAGAAGGGAGCAGATTCTTCTTTAGTGTGAACCCTTCTTTCACAGAGCTGGTATCCCTCTGATATACCTTTTATGGTATATGAGCAAAAATGACATCACTGATCATATTTATATAATAGTATACAGGGCACAAAATCACCTGGTATTTGTCCACATTCACTCTGTGATAGGTGTGCAATTGTTTCACAGTCTTCTGATTAATTTCTTGCCACTTTGTGGAGTATGAAGATAAATGAGGTAGTGTTTCCATAGAATGTTATGGACAACTGCCCCATTCAAAGTCCTTTTGAAGTTAAGGTATGGATTAATATTTGTTGCCTATTCTTTTGTGGTGTTAACAGTGCACAGATGCAATACTGTGGATATTTCCCTAGAAATGTTTCATATCATTAAACTGCAAATTTTATTCACGAGGGAAAATAATTTTTCTCTAAGGTCCCCATTCAAAAACCACAAAAATCTTTGCTAAAAGGCTGTTAAGTAAGTGCCTGAAGTTAAGTCCATGGAGTTAAATAAGAAGAGAAGTTTAAGTGTCTGTATAGGCAGGGGCTGAAATAAGATGAAAACCAGTTAATCTACAGTTTTTTCCTCCTGGATAGCTAAAGCTTGCTACAGTGCAGAAATCAGACCATAAAGGTGTGTGCAATTACCTTATAAATGAGTGATGCTCATCTTGCTTGCGATAGAAGGAAAGGCAAAGGCCTCTCACCTACAGGCTGAGTACCAGAGCAGTGTGACTCTCTGCACCCAGTTCTGAGGACGTGCTGTTCCTCGGCCCCGCGTAGGCCAGCAGGGATGCTCCTGAAGATGCAGGTCTAATTGAAGCAGCTCTGACAAAGTAGATCAGATGTTTGTGGGCACACAAGGTGTGTTTGCAGTTAGGCTGAGAAAAGGCTTTTTGCTTTGCTTTGTTGTCACTAATGTTACATCTACTGAAATCAAAGCTTCAGCACTGAAATGTGATTTCTGCAGTTGTCTCTTGTTTCTTTACATTGTGGTGAATAGCCACAAGGGGCCGAATTAAAGATGTCGAAGCAGCTTTTCTGGGCTTAACTTAGCAATTAAGTTGCTTTAAAAGATTTCCCAATTAAAATGCAAGTAAATAAGCCACAATAAAAAGTAAAATCATGTGAAACTAAATTGATATTAATTTGGACAGTAGCAATTCTTTTAAATTTATTGTATAGATCTGCACACCTTGAGTTTTCAGACTAGCAAAACAATCATTGTCTTTTACATTCTCTGTGAACCAGACAGCACAATAGAAGGAGAAACTTTATTGTTATTACTGTGTCGGAGTTTCACAGATGTTTGTGGCAAAGGAACACAGAACCGAGGACTCCAGCCCTGACCTGCAGGTGCTGGGCAGAGGTGTTCTCCAAGGACACCCAGCTAGCAGTGGTGTGCCTCTGGGTTTTCTTACCTATGTCATCACTTTCTGTTTGACTTCCCCAAGGTGGCATTTTCATTTTTCTTTGCTTTCTGGAACTGGCAGCCTAGCTGGAAATGCCTGCACAAGAAATCTGGAAGCAATCTGGTAATCTTGGTCATTTTCCAGAGAGTGCAAGGGGCATGGGGCTGAACAGAAATTCACCTGCCTTTGGTGCCCTCACTAAGAGACTGTAACTGAGACACAGCAAACCCTTCCTCCGGTGGGTAGCTGAGCCCAGAGAAGGGAGAAAAGAGAATGTAGAGATGGCAAAGAGGAGTGAGCTAAAGTGGAAGAGTGAGGATGCTTGGGGAGGTGAATTGGTGGGACCAGGAGTTTCTCTGCTTATCTTCCTCCCTCTCCCCAAACAAGCTGAGGATCCTGCTGCCTCAAATAAGGGAGTGGTGTTTTCCAGAAGTCTGATGCCTTAAGTCCCTGTGCTGAGTAGGGAGTGGTGTTTTCTACCTGCCTGTGGGTGCATTGAGTTGCAGCATCAGCTGCTGCAGCTCCTTTGGTGGTGATAGGAAGTGCGTGTAGGGAGCTTCAGGAGTTCGGGCAAGCTGCCAAACTGTCTTTGCAGAGGCATCGAGAAAGGGGAAACCGTGACCTCCACTTTATCTCTCTGCCAGAGCTGAATGGGATTTCATGAGACAAAGAAAGGGCACTGCACCACCTGCAGGGCTGCTTATCAAAGGCCTTCTACACACAGTGGAGGTGTGAGAACTTTTCAAAAGTGAGGACACAAGTGTCCTCTAAAATTGAAAGTACTAGGCAATCTAGATAGAAAAGTCATTTACCAGATTCTCTGGTAATATCATATGCACTAGCGTGAATATAAATGTGTACACAGGTGTGTACAAGTGTGTACTTAAATATAATGTCCACAGATAGACTGATGTAACATCAAAGGTCACAGCTTCTCACCATGCTTATCTAGACAGAAGCAACAGCAGAAATTGATGTGAAAACCAGACCAATATAATGCCTTTAAGACAACTCAAAATCTTGTGTTTATATCTTGCATTTTGCACTTGACTTCCTCTGTCTGTTTTGTCTTTTGTCATTTTGTCATGTCGCTATTTAGATGCCGAAGTCCTGAGGGAAGGCTGCATTTTCTTGGCAGTGTGACACAGTGCACTTTTGAAAGTTAATGACTACTATGAGAAATAAATATTCAGTGAAATGGCATTTTCATGATTGAAGCTTCTGTTACCAGTGACACCCACTACCAAACAGAGGGAAGTCTTAGGATTCTGGATGTGCTCTCACAAGCCTTAGAAATGCACCCACAGAACCTGTGGGGAGGCACTTACTCTGCAAAGTAATCAGTCCCTTAGAAAATAAAAAGAGGGGACTCTTCAAGGACACACCTCTGTTGTTTGTGTGTATACAGACCTGACACCTCAAATGAGTCTTTGGCCTTCACCAATATTTTACAAATGCCTCTGTATTTGACTTGTTTAATGTATTTTAGTGCATTTAAAGTGTAATATTCATAATTTGGGAATTGCATTCAGTGACATGTCTCCAGTGGTTACTCCTGCTATCTGATACTGAAATACAGGAGATCAAGTACAGACACTGATTTTACTGCGTAATAACAGATATAGACTGATTGATTTATTTGTTGCAAAGCAATTGCACAGTTCTGCAGAACAAAACATGACCTGGGACAGTGTAACTGGTAGCACTGTATCTAACACCAAGAAAATGCAGGAATCTGTCAGTAGCCATAAGGAACAATTTTCATTTGGAAATATAAAATTATACCTGACATCTAGCAGAGGTTCACTGCAGCTGAGCAAAGGAATACCTTTAATATAAAATAATAAACTTTTAGTTCATTTGAAGTGTAATCCTTTTGAGCAGACCTATAAAATGACTTACCATCTTGCTGTCAATGCTGATAGAATATCTGTGTAAATGGCCATGGATCACTGAGTGTCATTTATAACCATTCTTAGACCACTGTTCGGTGGCTTTTAGGGTTTATTTTTTGTTGAATCTTAAAAACAGCAGGAAGATAAGCAGTCCTTACAGGCAATTACTAAATCCTCTGGTATTCCTGAGATGGAAACAACTTTCAATGTTATGCACTGATAGGTTCTGGCCTTGTTGATTATTTGTTGAATTGGTTGAAAAGGCAACTTTTGTAATAACCTTTCTAATATTTTGGCATTTTCCATGGACAAGAGAAAAATATTTTCGTTTTTTCCAGCAGTGGGGTTTCAGATCTAATCTGTAAGTGGGTAGGGTAGTAAATACTGACTTGGTGTGACAGTGGTGCTGTGACTGTGACCTCAACACTTGCAGTGCTTCGTTGGATGTGACTTTCTCCCACAATGTGTAGCAAAGTCTCTGTTTTGTTTGGCTCATAACAGAGCTCTGAGAAATTGGGACCCCCAGTTAGTGGGGAGTGACTGACACCCGACCATATGCTCAGAAAGCAGCCTGTGGTTGGACCAGGAGATGGCTGAACTGTAACTCCCATGAAATTCCAAGATGCTGTTTGATGTCGGGTGGGAGAAAGGTCGAGAAAAGGACTGCAAAAGGGAATTTGGAATACAAAATGAACAAAGGAAAAAACCCTTGACTTGAGTGAGAAAAAAAAGAAAGAATGTAGAAAATAAATATTTTGATGTGAAGGGTGAAAAAGTGGATAAGCAGTGTGAGTAAATTTCCAAAGCATATTAAAAAGGATGACCATGAAAAATGACAAGGAATCAATACAGTACATAGAAGTTAAAAAAGAAAATGAGGAGGGAGTGAATGGAAGGACAAAACTGAAAAGTGGGAATACACAAAATGCAGGAGGGTTACAAAGAAGAAAGGATACATTCTGCTTGTGGGTTAGAGATTTGTGGTCAGGGTGGTTGGTATTTTTCTACTGAAGCTTTTTCATAAATTTATGAAAGATTGATGTTGCACTAAAGGTGATGAACTGTCATGGATGGGGACAAAACTTGCTCTGACACACAGACTCCTTAAGAGGCCTCAGATAAGCAGTCTGTAGACAAACTGCTTCTGAGAATACTGTCCCTTAGTGTTTTTCCCAAGTGTTACAACAAAAACCTCACTCCAGCTCAAACCTGGGTTACTGGAACTCAGGGATACTCTAAAGCTCAAGTTCATTAAACATCTTAATCCTGCCTTAAGATGTAGGACATGGTCTGTACTTTGAAATCCATTCATATGTGTAATACTATCACTGTTTGAGATCTGCCTACTGTGCACAGAAGAACACCTACAAACAAATGAGAGTTGACAATGACAACAGAAATCAGGACTAAAAGTGTGACACATCTTTCAGAGGTATTCAGTGAAATCATTAAGTAAATCATAACTTTTCAGGGGAGAAGTGGAATGGTAAAAAATGATTCACAGTGCAGATGTTTTCAAGAGTTGGAAATGTGGGTGTATCTCCCACATGCTGAATAGTGTTCAGGTTTGCTTTGCTTCTCATCCCCCTCTGTCCTGCCTTCACCAGGAGATGAAGTGCAGTTTTCCAAGAGCAGCAGTGTAAATATCTGAAAGTATGAATTTGGGTAATTCTATTCATACCAGAGTTGCAAGGGGAGCTTTTGATTTCACATGTTAATCTCCAGAGCCAGGTGCTGACTCAAGGTTGTTTCAGTGCTAATCTCAATGTCTTCCTGGTTTTGACATCACATCAGTGTTGTCAAGTTTCTGTATGATAGAAACTGAAGGGATTTGAGAAATAAGCAGCTTCAACTTATTTTTAAAATATCAGTGAAAATCTCCCTGAGTATTTAGAACCTCTGAAGACATCAAAGTGACACATCTCAAGGAAAGTACAGTTAGTCCCACAAGAACAGAACGAGATTTGAAATACCCTGCATTTGGTTATTGGATGTTTAAATGTAGTAATTTGCTGAGCCTGTGTTAAGCTCACTTGGACATCCTTATTCTTTCCAGGCCATTGGTTAGTCAGCAGCATGATGTAATGAACTACTCACTAAAGCCAGTGCTGCCATTTCCCCCTGCCTTGGTTGTCTGGGCTTGTCCTAGAAATGTGCAGCCATAATTCTGTGTTCAGTTGCTGTTTGCCATGGTATAAATGGTGACTATACAGTGGATAATCACTGGATTAGACATGGTGCCTGTGTTTTTCTTATTTCAGTAGGAAGCCCAAGCCTTTCATCATGTGCATCTTGTAGTATTTGGGAAAAACAACAGTAGGTGAGCATCCCGAGGGTGTGCCCCAGTCCGTGGTGCTCTGGGTTCCCACGTGGCAGCTGCCGATCACTACCTGTGTGTCTGTGAGGTTGGCAGTTGAGATGGGCTGTTCCCTTCTGCAATAGGAGAGCTGTGGTCCCAAAGAGCCATAGGAAACAGTTCCAGGAAACAGACAGCTGGGACAGATGACAGCAACAGAGGTGCTCAGAAATAAATGGTAAAATGAAGTGAGAACTGCCCTCACCTTCAGCAGCCCTTAACCTGGAGCTCAGTGTGTACCACTGCATAAATCTTAGGCTAGGGTTAGAGCTGGGATTGGGGTCAGGCTTTCCAGAAGGAGTAAACTGAGAAATGGGTAAGAATGACACAGAGAGGAGCTACCAAATTAGCCTGAGAACAGCTGGTGGGATGTTACCCCTGGCATTAGGTAATCCAGGCAGTGGACACATTCCTGATGTAGTCTTCAGTCAAGAGTTAAAGACAAGATTAAGGTGGAAGCACTAAGAATGAAATGTCCTAATCATTAAGTAATGCTCAGAAGGAGCTACCAAAGAAAACCGAGGACTGCTATCAGTGTTTTGCCCCTGTGCACTCCTTAGCCTGGATGCCAGGAGCACCCTATGGCTTAAGTCTCAGCCTAAGTTTAGAATTCCAGGAGAGAGAGTGGAGTGGTGGAGTGCAGTAAGCAGGGACAGGGACCTGTTGGGAAGTGTGCAGTACTGACATGGTCCTCAGGGAGTGGGATCCCCACCACCTAAAAAGCAGAGTTACCTCTGCAAAGCAATAAACACAGAAGTGCCTTGTTCCGACCTGTGCTCTGTTCCGTGTGTTGAGAAGGCTGTACCTGATGCAGGAAAGGGGAGCTCCCAATCTGTGTCGATTTGTCACTAAAATGTAGGATTGGCCACATACACAGGCGTGCAAAGGATTGGGATCATTGTGGTTTAAACAGCAGCTAATAGCTGAGAATTATCTAAGTAAGTGAGGTTAGGGGAAAGGTATTGATTTTGTGTCACACAAATGTAGGTAGAACATCTAAGCATTAAATAATGTTCCCAGGGCACTTTTCAGTGTGACTGGCTGAAAGAGGAGAGCACAACATATTTAATGATCTGTAGAACACAGCGTCCTTGAGGTCAATAGTGTGTACTTAACCTTTAGGTTTTCCATGTTGTCTGCTTGTCCAGTTGGTTTATGAAGTGTATGCTAACATGATTGGGGATTTAAGGCAGTGATAACTTGATCTCTCAAATGTTCACTGCTGTTGCACGTGGATGTTGGACAAATCCACTGTGAATTCTGCTGAGCTTTCCCTGGCATTGCCTGCAGCAACTGCTGTTACTCAGTCACAGCCTTGCACTCTGAATGCAAGTCAATAGTGTTTAAATTGTGAACACCAGGATTGCTATCTTAATCCAGTTTTACTTTGCCTCCAAGATTAAAAACGAAAATAACCTCTTCTAGCCTTCAGCTTTTATCAAAAGCCTTGAGCTTATTTGGTGGCACAAATAATGATTAATTTATTTTTAAAAAGAAATCAAACAAGAAATAAAGGCAGAATTTCAGTTAGCAGCAAGCACACCTCAGTTAAGAGGAGACTTAAGATTTTTACAAAGTCATCCTTGTTAGACACTGAAGTCTAATGCCACAATGACAGTAAATGCCACAACTCTGTAGAGTTTTACTTCTCTGGGAAAGCTTTAGATCATTCTTACAGGAGAGCCACAGTTAAAATATTGATCTGGCAGGCAATAGACTGTGAGTTCTGTTTCCAGCTCTGCAAGAAGGTTCTGTGTGTGCAGCAAAAACTCCGTCTGTGATTCAGCAGAGCACTGAAGGATGTGCCTTCACTTAAGCAGCTGACAGTCACCTCCATTTGCATAGAATTACTGTATTGTTTGGGAAATGCTGGAGTTCTTGGCTGGCCAAGGGCTCATCAGTGGCACGGAACCGCAAATTTCACATTTGCTTCTGAAGTAAACTAAAGAGGATAATTTTGTATTTCCAGCACAATGTATTATTTTCCCAGCTCCAAGTGGTGGGGCAGAATAGGAAGTAATGACAGTGTTATCGAAATTTGTCCAGATATCTAAAATATTCTGTACAAGAATTGTGCTCCTCCTCATTTCTTAATTGGATCATTGTCTCCCTGGATTGCTTTCTGAAAGGTTTGGATCAAAGTAATTAAAATTTTAAGGATATTTCAGAGCACAGATCAAATTAGTATGCTCTCATTTTTCTATTTATTTCCTTTTTATTTTTTTATCTTTGTGAGTCATCCATTATTTATGTTTATTAGTAACTATTAGATTTTTTTTTTTCCAAACAATCTGCAGTGTAATTTGAGTGCTTGATAACTTGCTGGAAATGAGGTTATGATCCTATGAAAACTTTTGCCTGAAGCAATGGCTGTTTCCATATGAGTAGTTCTATCGATTTATTCCTGTATACAAACATTTGAGGGCTAGATCTGCAATGTTGTATTGTACGTACATGATACTGAGTCTTTCAGGGGGATTTCTCTCACAGGAAGACAATACTTTCCCTTAGTGACCTTTCCCCCTACAAGTAATCTGTCACTGTATAATTAAATGAGAAAGTAAATAATGTTATTATTTCTGAGCATGGACACAGTGCACACAGTAACAAATCGGATTCGAAGAATAGCTGATGAGGGGATTTGTGGAGATCCTTGATGCAAAGTTTTAAGTGCAGTACAACCAGATACCTACTCTAAATTGGCTGCCACTGTAATTAAAAGTATAAATGTTTCAAGCTGAATACATTCTATTAGTAAGATTTTAGGAAACAAAAATTTAATTTATTCACATTCGATATGGTCTGTAAATGCCACCATTATATGCTTTCCTCTGGCCTTTGATTAGCTATGGATTAATAAAACTTTTATACCTTCTTTGTCAGCCTCATTTTGAACTCTGTTTTTGCATACTGTTACTATTAAATAAATGAATTAGTGTCCAGAAATGTGTCATGCATATTACCTAGCAGCAGGAAGCATAATACAGTGGTCAGCTCCCCAGGAGCATTATAAATCCTAACACGCTCGGTAACCTGCTCATGTGGACCTATTAAAAGCTTGATGATTTAGTGAAGCAGTATTTGTGCTTAACAATGGAATTTTAGTTAATTCAAAACAAAGTAAATCATTTCCAATTACAGTATTTGAATATTCACAGTAGCTACACAAGGATGTGCAATGCTGCCATGAAAAAAAAAAGAGAAGGCATTATAAAGGTTGACTGGAGTTTAGAGTGGCTGTGGTACCTCAGCATCAAATGAACACCACTGTTTGTAAAACATATTTATTTGACGTAGCTGCTTCACAGGAGAGATTAAGAAGCTACAGCTTAGAATGGGCAAAAGTCCTTCCAGAGACTGTGAAGACTTCATTGACCAGAAAGGCTCCTGAGGGTGAGGCACCAGCAGGAACACGAGAGCCACCCAGCCAAAGGAGTATTCAAGTGGATCAGGGTAGTCAGCAGAAATCTGGGATCAATTCAATGGCACTTTTTGTGTCTGTGCCTACAAGCACCTCAGCAGGGCTTGCAGGGATATAAAGCTGCAGCTCTTGGGAAGAGTGAGGGAGAGCATCTGCCAAATTATCCTGGGACTCTGTTGCAGGAAGATGAGGGATTGATGGGGACAGTCAAGTTTCATGAAATGCCTTAGCAGCTTCTGTCACGTGTAGCCAATGTGCTGTGTGTATGTGTGTATACACCCAGACCACACAGTGTTATTTACAGTGTGTGGAAGATCAGGCTGTTCCTTATGAAAACATGTCAGTGTTTCCCAAATCTGTGTTTTCAACCCAGACTTAGAGGTGTGGCTATGCCTTAAAATGCTGCTATGCTTCAAGAAAGGCACTGGGTTCCTAAATGCACTAAAACTCATTCAATTTCATTAGGAATTAGGGTCTCAATTGCTTTCCTCAAATCCCACTTTGGCTTTTATTTACAATCATGAACTATTCTGTCTGCATATCCATCAGATTGGCACCTGCAGCCTCATTCAGAGTCATGCGTTTAGGCTTTGAGGTACTTTCCAAAACAAGACTTCCAAGTTCTGTAGAGCAGTTTAAACCAAATGTGACAGTAAGGCTGCTGTGAGGCTGTGAAACCCAAAGCACGTGCCACTGTTGTGCACTGAAAACAGAGTGAAGTTGACAACTCTCCAAGTACGACAATTGCTTCATATCTGTGGCATTGTTTTAAAAATGCTGCAGACTCCCAATGTATAGATTGTAATGGAGTTTGTTACTGTTTTTCTTGTGGATTAACCCCTTAATTCTGGTTACAGCTCTTGAGTAATGCTGCATGCATTTTAGCTCCCTTGTGATCAATTGGTCACATTAAGTGGTTAGAGTTTAGTAGTCTTATGAGGAGAATAAGAACACTTGGGGGGGCAGGGTGTGGCGGCTTATAAAAACATAATTTCTTAAGACCTGTAGAATATAGCCAAATAAACATCATTTGAAAGCACAGAACTGCATGAAGAGGTCTTATTAACTCAGTCTCTGCTCAGCTGACTTGCACTGTATGGTGTAGACAGAAGATGGGGGAATAGGTGAAGTGCCAACCTCCAGGCAGTTTTTATACCTTAATTTATTCCCATTACTTTTAAAAATTTTATTCTGACAACGTTTTCCTTCATGAGTGACATTTGCTATCTTCAGATATAGTTATATAAACCTGTTGCTGTTAATTTGGATTACATCATTCCTACAAGTGTCTGTCTGACTCTTGCAATTTTCAGGCCTCGATTCCATTAATAATCTTAAAAGTATCAGTATTTGCTCCTTGTGGCTTATTGGTTTCAGCATAATGACTTCCATTTGAAGATGATGACAGTCATGTGGTATCACCCACTTATTAGAAAGTCCTGAGGGGAGAGGCTCGGGAATAGATGCATCATTAAAACCAGTGTGTTCCTGCTGAAGTCTGAAATAGAGTATCCCCAGAAGCGTTTCTTTGTCCATTTTGGCTGTTACATTACCCGATACAGCACGTGCTGCAGGGCAAATTAACAATCCTAGAGCTGCAGAAATAAATCCGTGGAAGATGATGCCTGATTTAGAGGAATAAATCAGGACAATAAGGAATGACCATAGGGATGCTGTAGATTATAAAAACTGAGGTGATTTTCACTCGTTTAAAAACCTGTTCCAATACCACGGAAAAGTTCTGTGCAGGTTCCTGCTGTGTTGTTGGTGTCCCAAAGATAAGGACTGACACCTGATGCTCAGGTACTCAAGGGGCTGCTGACTGCATTTGCAAGTAATTGTCAGCATTTGTGAAAATTGCTGTGGGGGTGTGACCTCACAGGCATTCAGAAGAGTAAGTTGGTCTTAATTAGCATTCAAAACAAATTCTAGGAGGTTTATAAAAGACTTTTTCCTCTATTCTTCCCACCCATTTTAATTTTTTCTTTACTAACTTTTCTCTGGCCTGAAGCCATCCACTTAAGCAGCGCAATGACTTGGAACAGTCTCTGTTTAGAGATGGTGATATGGGGAAAGAAAGGAGATGGCACTAATGTGTTCTCACTTTTATGGGATACACCTGGTGGGAGGCTCCTTGGGTTTGCTTGGCAGGTGTGGCTCTGGAGGCAGCCTGGAGTCAGGCGCTGCTGAACAGCAGCGTGCCAGCCCCTCTGGAGCCAGCGTCTGTCTGACCCGCAGGAAGGGGTGGGCAGGGAGGAAAACATACTCGGCTCAGGGGGAGCCGCTTAATATCTAGAAGGGAATGTTTGCATGGATACAGTCTGCATGGCCAAAAAGAGATTTCTTTTGTGAGAACTTTGAGGCCTTGATCGGAGGCAGAGGGTGAGTAACTTCATTTTGGAATTAAGACTGAAACTCTGATGTGTATCTGAGACTGAGCTTATGCCCTGCATTAAGCAGGTGGTCGTTAAGCAATTGTCTGGGACCACGTTGTGCTCATAGTCGCCTAAAATCTGCTGGTACTGCCAGAAATTCTGAGAGCTCCTGGAATGTTTATGAAGTAATGGTCCTTTATTCGTTTTTACATGTGGCCTGTAGTGTTGCATGCCTTCTGCAGTGCATTCTCACTTCCTCTGATTACATCCACAGACCGTAAAGAAAGGGAGGAAAAGGGTAAGCAATATCGAAGTGGTGAGGGGAAATCTTTGTTGTGACTCTAACAAGAATTCTTTACTGTGCGTAGCTCTATTTTTACTTTTTAAGTGTTATATTTATGGACCAGTCTTAACCAGTTCTCAGCACTCATGATCAGTAACATAAGTCGGTGTGAATGTTAAAATTCAAATAAGTTTTAAAGCTTCTGTTGAAGCTTGTTTGGTCCTTCAAAACATGAAATTAACTGGCCTGAAAGCTGCTGAAGAATGTGCAGGATGCTTTGCAGGAATATGTGTGACTCTTTTCATTTTAATGAAACTTTACTAACATATGGTTGAAGGAAACAAACACAAATAAGTTCACCCTGGCCAAACGCATTAAATCAAATACAGCAAGTGTGCTCATTGCCCATTCATTGTTGTTTCCGTGTTACTCTTGATTGCCTAAGAAACCTTACAAATTAGAAAATCCATTAGTTGCTGCAAAACATGAATAACACATATAAATAAGAATATGGAATGTATTTCAATCCTTTAATTTCTTGCTCTTGTGAGAGCAAAGCTAAAAGGGCTTGCTATACAAATAAAATAAAGAAAATTGCAGTTGAGAGCTGTCCACACTTAGTACTCTCCAAACTGAGTTTGTTTAGACCCACTTTTCACTGAATATAGACATAATTTTTTTTTCACAGTACCTTATGTCTATCCAGGTATGTCTTTGTGCATGTGGATGAGCAATTTGCTCCCAATAGTATAAGAAACATCTGTAAAAAGGATATAATTCATGGAGAGTGGCAGCATGCCAGGAATATGCTCATACTCCTGCTCTCAAGGACACAAGTTTGTGCCTCAGCTCAGACACAGTGTGCAGGGAAGGAAAATGTAACCCCAGTTTAATGCATATTTACAGGATCCCTCTTCTCTCCAGTGTGGTGTAATGAGTACCCAAAGTGCAGTTTGTATCACTGTTAAAGGAGGTCTGGTGGAAACACCAAATGCAACAAACGTGCTAAAATATTGTAATCTATTCCACAGGGTGCTGTTCTTCAAGGGTTTGGTGATTAGGGGTTTTGTTTTCATGCAGCAAATGTTACTTATTCACACAAGTCCTGCAGAGAGACTGAGGGACTTACACAGGCTGTGTTTGCTCAGGAGATGGGGCTGTGGCCAGGTTGTGTCTTCCATGAAGAGACCTGCCACTGAAGAGCATTGGGAACCTCTTCAGGTTTGTACCCTGGCTCCATTGTTGATCATGTGCATAAATAGGTGTTCTGCAGAGTGGTTGACTTAATTCAGTCAATTTGATTGATAATTAGACCTGACAAATAAGACATCAATGCAAATCATAAGGTTAAAAACGTCTGGGACTTGGTTTATGTGAATCCCCCAAACCCTCCTTAGTGGTAGCCATACCACATGTACAAAACAGAATTACACCTGGTTTTGCAAATGCACAAGTTAACACATCATAAGAGATGGAAAAAAAGGCTTTAAAATTATTTATAGGAAAGAGCTAGTGCAGATGTTGCAGTTCCTTCTTAGTTTAGACCTTGTGGGTGTCCAGTGTCTTTCCATGGTGGAACGTGGGCTGAACGGTGATGCAATGCCTGGAATAAGGCTGGCACTGAGCTTAGGCACTCGGCTGGATGCAAGCCCTGCAGCTTTCTTGGCTGGCTTCTGCTGCTGTCCAGAACTGGATGAATGCTTTTCTGAAGTTTGAAGGGCTGCAGTAAGTTGCTCTTGGATGTGTTGTTGCTATTTTTTTTCCCCTCAAGTGGCTAATCAAAGAAACAAAAATTAAATACTTTGAAGAAAACATTTGATGTGAAGTTGGAGGCATTTTATGTGAGAGAAATTCAAATCCCAGTGAACAGAAACTTGTTTTCACTGTTGAATTTTTTTCCTTAAATATATCTCTTCTCAGGTGTGTTCCATTTCATACAGTGAGGAGAACTGAAAAAAATGGTAACTGGATTTTTTTGGTAGTTTTTTTTCCTTCTTTCCTTTTTCTTCTTTGAAAGTGTAATGTCTCTGCAGTTAGGAAAATGGACTGCTGTCAGGAGATAATTCATCAGACAGTGAAGAAAATCCTCAAGTGTTTGAGGATAGTGGTTAAACTTCTTTAGTTGCAAAACATTTTGAAAGGCTTCAGCTGGGAAAAGGGGATGGAGGAAATGGGAGGAAAAGAAGTTGTATACATCTTTTATGTTTAGGCACAAGATTGAGATGAGAGATGTGGTAAAGTTTGGTACAAAAAAAAGGGAAATCTTTATATAAACTCAAATAGAATAGAATTAATTTAAAACAAACTGAAATATAAATACTTCTTAATTGGGAAAAATGATCTGAGAGCTTCTTGATGTTTTGCCCATAGACTCTGGTTTTTCAATAGAAGGAGCTTTTGTTTTCCCCTTTTTGGTAATGGATTGATGCAATCTTTTTTGAGTTAGGAATGAACACTATTTACATTTACAGTTTGAACTGAGGTTCAGGAAATCTAAATTACTTGATGGTGATGTCAAAGGCATCCCAGCAGAGCTAAGAACAGATCCTTTATCCACATCCTGGATTCGTGCTATTCCTAGCTGGTACTCCTTGGAAAGAAATCTTTCCTGGTCATAGCTGGTGAATCCCAGCCAGTGCCTTTCTCTGTGTGGCTGGGGGTGGAAGGCTGGGCTCTGTGTGACAGGAACACACTGAGCTGTGTGACAGCATTTGTCACCCCCCAGGGCTGTGCCAGCCTGCTCGTCCTCAGCCTCTTACCTTGGTTTGAGGTCTGCATCCTCTGGGGTGACTTTAAAGAGCTTAATGTGTACATGAATTTGGGTATCTAAGGAAACACACAGCATTTTTCAGAGGGATCACCTGTACTTTTAGGATGGTCAGTATCAGCAACTGATGGAGCTGTGCTAGAATGCCAAATCTTTGATTCCAGAGCTATTTCAAATTTTGTTCAGCTTCTAATATCAGGGCATTATTTTTGTTTAGAAATTCCCTCAGCCTGGTATGTTACTGCCCAGAGTTGCAGCTTGGCTTGCTTCTTTTACTAGAGTGCGTTCTTAAATGTTTGGAAACAATGTTTGCTTTGGCGTAACTGCAGTTCTCCTTATAAATAATTTTTCCTTTGGGTCAGCTTATTAATAAATGCCTTTTCAAACCAAAAACAAAGTTAGAAAGGAAAATTTTTCTCTTAATCTAGAGAAAGTAAGAACACTGTTCTAGTGTCAATTGTCAGAGTGTAAAAATCATTAGTCAGGAATAAAATTCTGAGAGACAATGTCCTCAGTACTGTCAATAATGTAAAATCAGATTATCTATTAAAAGTGTAAATTTGTTTCTCGTAGACTTAAAACTGCTGGATACTGCAACAAAAATCGTGTGTGTTGGTTTTTATTATTAACTCTAGCTTTGAATTAGAATTCCCTATATTACAGCTTGGAGCTAAACTCTGTTTACAAAACAGTATTTACACTTGACTAATTTTGCAGATCAAACTAATTAAATCAATTAAACTGGTGATTAACCAAATGAAGGCTGATTGCAAAAATTAGTGGGTTTATTTTGGAGGACTGGAAGTAAGCTAATTACTGCAGTGATTACTTGAACCTGGAGTACTCTAAATGTGGTATAAATTGAAACCTCATAGTGAATTAGACTGGGAATTCATTACAGTTTAAAGCACTGTTAATACTATTCAGGCTGCTACTCCTGTGGGAAAATTTCACTCAGTATTTTGTATACTGATAAACAATCATTTAGTCTATGTCCTTTTAAATAACACCAAGCAATTTCACACAGTTTTTTTTTTCTTGTAGCCGAGTCACAAGTCTGTTTTCATGAAAATGAAGTTACTAAAACTGTCAATCATATTCCTATGCTGTGCATGATGGGAAATGTAGTTCACCCAAGGCTCCCTCCATCACCTTGAAACCAAGTGTTCTATTCTGGCTCCACATGGCTGTTACAGCATTTTTGGGGTTGATGTCCTACCCTCTGTTTGCCATCCCCAGCTGTTGGCTTGGAGCACAGAAGAAATGGGGGTTTGGTTCACTTGCCCTGCTCATCACTTAACTGGTGGCACAGCACAAAACGGTTTGTACTAATCCTAATTTGTTGCATTTCACGCTTATACTTGGAAATGTGGTGCTGGAGAAGGATTTTAGAAAATGAAACAGATCTGCGAGATTACTCGCTCATTTTGTTTGCCAATGCCAGCTATTCCCTGTAGGATACTTCCCAGGCTATTTCATTCCTCCTTGCTTCGCCAATTAACAACAGAATATAAATGTCTACTAAAAATGACCTATATTATAGAGTTCCTTCAAGCACATCTCCTTGCAAGGGGGTTAATGAAACTGCACAGAATTAAAATAGAAAAACCTCAAAGAGCTGGAATATTGTGTAGTTTGTGGTTATTGCCTATTATACTTATGACTATTGTAAACATGCTTTGTTTTAAGCTTGTTTTGTAAGATCTTTCATTACATCCCTCACCCAGGGAGGGGTTCATTTTCAGTCCTCATTGCTCCAGTGAATCCAGGCACTTGAGAGTTATGCTGCATTAACAGGTTTTTATTCTGTATGTTTTTGCAGGTTTGGATTATTTTCTCATGCACATGAACACAGGTGCCACTTGTTTAAAAACAAATTTCTGTAAACCAAGATGCGGAACTCACTCCTTCATTTTGTTGTCCTTTAAGCTATGTCCCACTCTAAGCAAAGCCATGTGTAGGCCTTGTGCATCATTCCCTTCTGAAACTGCTTGCTGGGGATAAGGAAATAGCTACTTTTAAAAATATTAATTAGAAACATAACCATTTTCCCCCGTAGTTGCTTAATTGGGAATTGTTCATTTTACTTCTTATATTGCCAGATGCATTTTATCAAGGAGAACTTCAGACATACAAAGAAAGAATTTAAATCTAAAGGTGGTAGAAGCTGCAAGTGAAGCCGTTTTGCTGGGCAGGTGATCTGAACTGAGATTACTCCGGGGAATGGCTGAGGGAAAGGTGATGATCAGCCACGGGATGGGACAGGAAACTTGGTGGGCCACTGCAAAGGCTCAGCACGAGCCAGTAGTGACGGAAGGCAGCAGTGGGAAGGATTTCGGCTATTTCTCAGTAGATCTGGAATGTGAGGGCTGCAGATGTTGCCCTGCGTGTGCACTGAGCAGCAGGGGAGGTTCCCCGTGCGGAGGCAGGGTCTGGCTTTACAAGGCACCCCGTTATCAGACGGCTGTGGGAAATGGGAGCAGTGAGGGGATGCAGACCCCGCAGGGGGAGAGCTGCCGCCGCCGGGGAAAGGCGTGAGGTGCGTGAACTCTGACAAAAGGCCGCGGTTCGCCGAGATGTGCTCACAAATAGTTAGCAGCTCTTAGCTCTGGGAAAGAACAGCGCGTGTTCAGTGTTGTACTTGAGCAGAGTGCGAGAGCAGAGCACGACAAACCAGAGAAAAGGGAATAGCCAGGGAGGCTCCCTGACCCTCAGCCGAGCGCCTCCTGGGCAGGCAGCTCTGATATGCTCCAGCCTTCCCGCTGGTGGCATGAGGGAATTCGGGGTCTCTGCTGCTCCCCTGTGCTCTTCTCAAGTGTTGGAAAGCACCTCGTGGCAGAAGTACCGAAAGGACACAGGAAGGTGGGGTTTTCACTATGACATATCGGTTTTAGGGTTTTATCTGAGCGTGTCCAAGTAAGCTTTCTTAAAAAAAGATGTAGGAATACCAAGATGATCTATATCACTATGTATAGACAGTTTAGAAAGAAAATTACGTTCCGTTGCAGGGTACCCACTTCTTGAGCAGATTTCTACTCCCATAGGAATCACCTTCTCCAAAAACATAGTCAGATATTCAAGTTTGTATGTGAAAGTCACATGAAAAATAAGCCTGGGTTTTTTTGCTCTTATTTTTTAGCAAATATATAATCTTCCGTAACTGTCATTGCAAGCTACAAATTTTCTTTCTTATAAATAGGTTTGTTTGTAGTGGAATTAAAAATATAGAAATGCGGATTATTAGCTGAATGCTTTAAGGGAGGAAGCCATATATGTGAAGTACAAGCAAATGCCAATGCTTGCTTGAACACTGTACCAAAATGAAGCATTTTCTCATACTCTGAGCTCATTTAAAATTCCTTATAAAGCTCATTAAAGCAAAGCAATCTACATGATAGTTTGTTTTTATAAACTAAGCCAATATAACTTGTCATTATTTGAATAGATACAAGTGGCTATCAGATTTTTATTTTCTGATGCAGCTCTTTGGGAGTTAAATTTCACAGAATAAATCTGAAGCAAGTTTGCCAGTCTTGGGTGGGTTAGACTGCAAGAAGTTTGCCCCACAATGTCCATCTTCAACTATTCTCCATTATTTAATGTTAGAGGAGAAAGAGAATCTCTTCCTGGCAGCTTCAAATGTTTATTATTCATTTATATTGTGTTACCACCTGGAGTGCTCATCTAGGTTGTATATATGTGGGATTTCCACAAGAGCTTAGGAGACAAGTATGTGAAAAGAGAGGAAGCTGAAGGAAAGCATTCATTAACCAACACGACAAAGGTCTATGAAGTAGCTCCAGTAACCCTGCCTAGAGTAAAATTGGTTAAGAAAGAGGTGTGTGCATTCTTAATAAATTCATCATGTAAAAAATGCATTATTTTCTCAAGGAGATAGCAATATTATTCAAAACGTGCTAAAGTGGGCAGGATATCCCAGGAGTAATTGTGAATTATTAGGTCATAGGGACCTCATTGCAAACTATTTGCAAAACTTAATTGGTGTAATAAATAAAATATGCATGCAAATTAGACTACTTTCTGAATTAAAGGAATCTGTTATCCAGCATTGCAAAGATTCATCCTAATTTAATAGGTTTTATATACAGTTTGAGATAGCCATGTTTTATATTTGTCCTGAAAAAACCAGATGGTATTTAACTAAGCCTGAACCAGCCAACTAGTGGCATCTGAGAAATGTCAGTGTGTAATGCAGGGTATCACTGGCAGGGTGACACTGGACTCCAGTGGGAGTGTAACAGTATCTTATTTAATTTAATACACAGAACAAAGTGGCTAAGCAAGGTGACAAAATGAACAGTCCTATTTGCTTTATTCAGTCTAAAAAGACTCCTTCAGAGCTGAGGCTAAAAATATTAGTAGCTTTGAAAGTTCTGTTTGAAGCCCTGTTATTTATTGATTTATTTTCTATTCATCTTAGAATTCTAGTAGTGGAAAGAAGAGCACTAATGAGTGTAGCTGATTTCATTACCCTAGATATAAAATAGGGACTATGTAGTCATGGTAGTCATGTAATGACTTTGTATCCTAAAGCAAAATCTGAAAGAATCAAAGTGAAGAATCTCTTAGAATAAATATAAATAGATGGATATGAAGAAGCAGTTAACATTCTCTGTCTAATATCATTTCTAGACTCAATAACACTGTCTTGTCATCAACCCCAAATCAAGTATTGCATCTGCTTTTTTAAAGCAGTTGATTGAATGAATACAAATGTCTTGCTGTTGTCACTTGGGATAGCACTTCATATATCCCATTTTCTAGCCTCTAATTATTCCATTTGTAGACATGAATGCCATTTAGATGTAAGCTAATTCAGCATGGTAACTCAATTAGATTTGTACTGACTAGGATTTATGAAACATCAATGGATTCTTGGTGAGACCAATGGGACTACCAGTTATTTATCCCTAAGTCTTACTGATACTGCCTCTCAGGAGCTCAATTAAACACGCCAGTGATGAGAATATTTTGTAACAGTAGTCTTTCACAATTAGACTAAGATTTTTGTAAAGCATATCACATGTAAGGCAGGGCATCATGTATTATGCAATACAAAGTTCTCATCTGACTAGTTCATGATGTTGAAGGGTAAAAGAAATTCCCATCATTGCATTGTTGCTGTAATTATAAAAAACAAAACTTGAATTGAGTTCATAGGAAGTATGATGAAAATTCTGCTTTGCTGATTGAAAAAGTAAAAATCAAACTCTATTTATAAAATAGTATCTGCATCTTGCAGGTCACAGACAGGTTTCTCTTTCTCTTAATGTAGGTCCCCTTGGAAACCATGAGTTCCTTGTGTGGGTTTAGAGCTCTCATTGCTCTTGATCCTGGCATCATTTTTCTGTTCCAGTTTTGAGAAATAAATTAAATGTTGGGAATGCTTATTGAAATTGTGGATTTTAAACAATGGAAAGACCCTGCGTGAGTAAACCTGCATTTGTTGTCATTAGGTGTTTAAACTATTAGATCTTAACAATAACATACTATGGAAATAGTTATTAGTAGAAACTGAATTATCATTATCAGACAGTATCAGAGTCTGCAGTGAGCAAAAAGACTGTTGGAGAGTATAATTTTATTCTTGCTAAGGACCCAAATTCTGGCAGAAGAGGTGTTTGGGACACACTGTGCTTTCCACACTGTTCTGTAGGGTGAGAGAGTGAACTGGTGCAAGACTGGGATTTTATGTCAGTAAGTGGGAGGAATGGGCATTGGCATCTGGAACTGGTGTATTGGGGGTTAAAAGTCTGGGCAGTTTTGCACAGAGGGATGGACTATAGTTCTTGTAAATGCAGACGGAAAAACTTGATCAGCCAGCTGTGGACACCAGCGGGCTAAAGGTAGGCTTGTGCACAGCCAAAATACAGATTTGTGCTGACTGGTGTCATGGCTTAGCCCCAGCAGGCAGCCGGGCACCCACAGCCACTGCACCCCAGTAGAGTGGGGGAGTCAATCAGAAGGACAAAAGTGAGAGAATTTGTGGGTTGAGGTAAAGACAATTTAATAGACTAAGCAAAAGCTGTCCAAGCAGGCAACACAAAGTAAAGAATCCATTCACTGCTTCCTGTCAGCAGGCACATTTGGCTGTTTCCAGGCAAGCAGGGTGCCCTCACGTGTAGCTGTTACTTGGGAACGCAGGTGCCATCACTCTGAATGTCCCCCCTGCCCTCCTTCTTTGCCCCTGTTTTGCTGCTGAGCGTGCTGTGCAGCATGGAGCACCCCTTGGGTCAGCTGGGGTCAGCTGGCCTGGCTGTGTCCCCTCCCAGCCTCCTGCCCACCCCCGGCCTCCTCACTGCAGGGGCACAGTGAGAAACAGAGAAAGCCCAGACACTGTGTAAGTTCTGCTCAGCAGTAGCTAAAACATCTGTGTGGTATCAGCACTGTGTGGTGACAAATCCAAAGCACAGCACCATGCAGGCTGCTGTGGGGTAAATTAACTCTGTTGCAGACAAAACCAGTCCAGCTGGGATTTATAGGTATGGCTGGTGCTGTCTGGCATTGTTAGAGTCCCTTTGCATTGCCTCTTGCTTATAGCTGGGAAATGTGACAGAGAAAATGACTGGCAGTGCTGCTGCCCAGCTGACCTTAGAAATATTCTCTCAACTCCCACCTAAAAGTAGAACAATGTTAACTTCAAATCTTTATTAAGCTTCTGCACCTCTACTGAATGCACTCAACTTTTCCTGGACATGGCAGGAGAACCAGCAAAGGGATTTTTGCCTAAATACTTTCTTTCTAGTAGGTAATTTACGTATTATCCCTGCAGATTAGACATTGACTAATGAATGTGCATTGATATGGCCCAAGTATCTCCAAAATCACCTGTGTGTCTTAAAACACTAAACTACCTGGGCAGCAAGCTCAGTCTGAGGGACTGCAGGGTTTAGCAGGTATAGTGTCAAGGGTAATGAAGCAATTTTTAGGCATTGCACTATACATCATATTAGGAATGGATAGATCATGCTAACCTATGAGCTATGAAATCATATTGAATTCTATGTGCTAAAATGCCGTCTCATGTCTTCAGACTATCTTGTCCATACGTTAAATTTGTATATTCCTAAAAGAGCTGTGCACAAATTTTCAGGTATGGTTGTTCCCTCGCATCGTCTTCTGCTTTTTATGGTACTACCAACACTGAGATGTTGTAGAAGGGAAATGTATTAAGGGACACTCAGGCTGAAGCTGATTTCCTGTGCCGGGAATTCTTAGGCTCCCTGACTTGGAGCCCTTGCTGCCACAGTGGTCAGAATGCTGTAGCTGCTGATGGCTTGCAAGGTGGCTGAGGCCACTTTCCTCTAGGAAATACTGACAGCCTGCAGGACTGAATGTCAATATGTCAGCTTAACTGACATGGTGGCTGCTGAAAAATGAACATATAAAAAACTTCTTTTGTATGGAATTACTTCCTGGGAGGGTGCTGTCCCTTCAAACAGCTGATTGCTGAAGTGCATTGTTTGGATGCTGATTTTCTGTACTATGTGCCATTTCTTTCATTAGGTTTACAATAATGTGATTATCCTACTCTGTCACTCTGCAGTTCATACTGTTAACACTCCACTTGTGCTCCTCAGTGCTAGTAGGAGTCTGTATTTTCTACTAGTTCTGAAAGCTATGCAGGTTTGTACCTAAAACCAGCTGGTTAGAGACTCCAGTTTAAAAACCATTCTACTACTCAAATATTTTCAGCTATCATTCTTACTGAATTGTTGTTTAAAAGCAGTATAATAAAATAATAATTCACTTGCCAAATAGTTTTCTGAGGATCCTATCTGCTGTCTTAATTCTTGTTGTTGCTTTCATATAGGATCAGACCAGTATCCTCTCACTCTGGGAGAACTCATCATGGCTCCACATCTAAGAGTTAATTCATTATGAAATTAATAATACATTTCAGTTACAGTAATTTTTCTGCAAAATAAAGTATCACTAATCTTAGTACAGTAAGTATATAATAGTAAAAATACTCTAGTAAATGATCGTTGTGTTGGAAGATACTTTTATGAAAATGTTTTTTCTAAAAACTGTGTTCTTTTTAATGGAGGTATGCTTGGGAGAAGAGAGCTCTAATCAAAAAACAAATAGATAAAAAATGAACAAAAACCCCCCATGAAACGAAACTAAACAAACCTTGTCAAAATTAAATATTTGCATCTGTTTATTTTAAAGTATTTTCTTTCATGTAAATAAAATCAGCTGGAGAACAAAGAGTCAGTTGACATTCTTTTTTACACTTTAAGCCAAAACTTTCAAAGAAATCCCAAGAATATTTGAAAACATCTTGAGTTGAGGAGGGAAATGCTGGTGAGTCTCCACAAAATCACCTCATTTTTTTTTTTGTTGGCAAACTCAGCACAGAGGCTGTGCTCGGGCTTGGGCCCTGAGCTGTGGTGCACAGATCAGTTCTGCATTTACAGGTGCACCTTGTGCCTGTGCTTTCTGTCACAGGGAGCACTGGGCCACTGCCGCCCCCAGCAGTACAAGATGGGAGCTGCTTGGAATTTTGCTTTGTCTTCAAAGGTTCACTTTCTGAGGTGAACAGCACAAAGAGAGGAGAAAAGGAACAGTCACCAAGCAATCCTTGTCCCTCTTTGTGTCCTGTTCACAAGGAAGCTTTTGCTGCCCAGCTCCACCTCAGTCCCTTCCTTCAGTTCCAACCCTCTCCTCATCCTTTTCACTTCCATGTCTGATGGGAGTCATCTCTGTCCTTCTATTCAGCACCTATGATTGTATCTACTTAGGGAGCTGAGGGCCTCATTTAAACACTCTAATTCCTCTGAATCCCCAAAACTGACCTCAAGTTTCTGTTAGTAGTTATTCAGTCATACTGAGGGATTTGTGAATGTAGTGCACAGGCACATACACAAACCAGAGCTTTTGCATAAAACTGAATCATTCCAGAGTCAGGACTGGGACACCTGAAGAAGACATGGAGCTTGCCTTGTCTCCTAAGTCTGGATCAGTGCTACAGTAGTAATTCCTGACTGATTTTTGTCTACACTGTTCTTAAACCTAGATAATTAAGATGCACAACGTATTCCAGTGCTAATGCTAATATTTAATTTTCCTGCTGAAGTACATGACTAGTTTTTCTTATTACCATCATCATGGATGTGGGGAAAAATAATTTCCTTAGTAGCAGGCTTTATTCCTCTCCTGTGAGAAACCTCTTCTATGGGACAAACAGAACCCCAGTTGTTTCAGTTTCCCCAATGGGATTTGCTTGCTCTAATGCTATGTTCTATCTGGTTGTCTTCCTCTGGGCTTATCTCCATTTAGTCTGCGTGTTTCTTATCTGGCAAGATTACTTTGATTTCTGTTCCTTGAGAATGTTCACAATCCTTCCCACCTTGCAGTAGATTTATAAGGATGCTCTCTTGTCGTCCAAGTCAGTAGTGAAAGCAGGGATTGACCCTACTGCAGGATGGAAGCATGAAAGCCCAACCTGACAGTGGAGTTTGACACTGGAACACCAGGAATTGCTCTTGAGGGTGGTTTTCTACCCATTTTAGAGTTTGCTCTTGTCCTGATTTTGGCTCATACAGAATGAATTTTCTTCTTAATAGCTGGCACAGTGCTGTGCTTTGGATTCAGTACAAGAGTAATGTTGGTAACACACTGATGTTATAGATGTTGCTAAGTAATGTCTACACTAAATTAAGGACTTTCCAGTGCCTCGTGCTCTGCCAGGGAGCAGGTACACAAGATGTTGGGTGGGGGGGCACAGCTGGGAGAGTTGACCCGAACTGGCCAAAGGCATGCTCCAAGGTGTGGAATGTCACACACAAAATGGTGGGAGTTGACTGGGCAGCACTGATTGCTGCTCAGAGGCAGGCTGCCACCAGTGGGTGGTGAGAAACTGCTCTGTACAACAGCTCTTTGTCTTGGGTTTTATTTCTCTCTAGCCCTCCTTTTCGTTATGATGATTATATTCTATTATGTTTTAGTTAGTAAACCATTCATATCTTAACCCATGAAGCTTGTCTTTTCTTTTTGATTCTCCCTCCCACGGGGTGGTTATCCTGTTGCAGAAGGATGTTACATTTGTGAAAGCAAATCATGTCAAATTTTACACACAGCTTGTGTGCGTAAAACTGTAAAAGTGCTGGTGATCTTCAGAGAAGGTCAGCTGCAGTTGTGCTTTTCCAACTGCTACCATTAAATCGTAGTTCAGAATCCAAGAATTCTATTGAGATGGCTCAGTATGAGCCCTGTGTCTTTAGCCCTTAAACTGGAGCTTTGACCTGAGGGCACTGCAGATGCCTTTTGTCCTGTGTAGCAGATATTGCACTCTCGGGAGCACAGGTAGCAATGCAATGGTGCTGCTTGTAGAGACAGGGAATGGGGAGAAGGACCCAGAAGGAATTCTCCTCACCTGCTGCATAAAGTGACACCAACTTACCTGAAAAGGTTTCTTCAATTGCTATTTCCTCTGCAAGCTGAGCCCACCCTCATATTGCAGCACTCCAGCTGTTTCAGGTGATTGTTGCTCCAATGAGGTATTTCATGCCTGAAATTATTTCTTTGATGGAAGAAATAGAGAGCAGGACCAGGAACAGATGGTTGATAATGACATCTTAATTCTAGAGAGAATGAAAGTGCTGTTTCATTATGGAGTGGTATATTTAAATTGCCTTCAGGTGTTAGTTTAAGAGAGTAGAGGAAAAAAGAAAAGTTAAAAAGATTTTTAAGATTTAGTAAAAGGGATAGAGTGGTACAAATCAGAGCTAGTAATAATGCCCTACAAACCTGTCAGATTGTAGTAATGTGACAAGTGCTTGCTAAAGGGAATCATTGCCCCATGTATGGTGATGGACTTGTTTCACTTTGATGAATCAACTGGTTTGAATTATTAGAAAAATGAAATGTTTGCCCTGGTTCAGAATTTCCAAATGCCCCTTCAGGATAAAAGGACATGCTTTACGTCTTTTTAATAATTTGAGAATCAGTTTTATGCTATGCAAAATACTCTCTCTTTAAAGCACTAACATACACTTTTAAAACAAATCCATAGTCCAGCTGAGTTTGGTGACTAATAAGTTTCATTTAAGGAATTTCTTTCCTTCTGCTAAACTTTCCTACAAACTGGACTTCTTTTAGTAAACATGTAATCCTAAAGGTTTATTGTGACACTTTCACTAAGCAGAATCCTGGCTGATAGAAATGTTGACATAAATTAGGATTAATCAGGCTAATTCCTATGTGAATTTATGGAATTTATGTATGAGAGATTGGAAAACTATCAATTCAAGACCTGTGTGATGGAAAAGCCACATACTGACATCTTTCTTTCTGTGAAAGATGTCATTGAAGGGCTGTTATTCTGTTATATATGTCATCTAAAATGTGTGAAAGATGAATAGAGATCCATACACGAACACTTTCGATCTGTTTGTATGCATTTGAGGAAAAGCTCTCATAGATTTCTTAAAAATACACAAATTAATATTGCTTACTTTTCAGCAGGGGTAAATTAGGGTCTTTGAGACCTTCTTAGAACAGTCTGGAGTTAAATAATATGCATGTTTTTCATTTTACTATGATGAATGCAAAGCTATTAAACAACCTTTTAAAGAGTTGGTGTAATTATCTGTAAACAGTAATGCTACAAAAAAAGGTCAAGTTGTCCTGCCATTAGAAGTTTATGGATATAAACTGGATTTATGTTGCCATAAAATGGGCACCGACTAACTAGATTAATTCTACACAACTAAACCAACTGTAGTAATATTTAGAAACAATAAAGTGATACCAATTAAAGCAATTTTATTTTTTGTGTCATATTGATTAATGGTGCACTAAAATTAACCAAAGACCTTAAAATCAGAATGGTTGCAGGAGGCATCCACATCTCAGCATTATTACCAACAAGAAGGAGCAGTTAAGGGAGATGGCCCTGCAATAGTATGAATATTTAATTAATAATTAGTCATGTAATTTCTCCTCAGGAATTATTATCCCTCAAACTGGTTTGTGAATTTAATTATTAGCAGCCTTTTTGTTTCCATGTCCCCTCATTACTGTCAGGATTGATGTAACATAAACTTCATTAAAAATTAAAGCAAGAGTCTTAATTACAAGGCTACCCTGACTGAAGTCAGAATTAGCCAAGTCAGTGATGTGCAAATGAGTGCATTATTTAAGAAACATGCTGGAAGTAGTTATGCTAATGTGGAAGGTTCACAGTAGCAGACCTTTTCACTTGCGGTTGCATATTCATTAAATGCACTATGCAAATTTAATGTAGCAGCCTTAGTAATGCGTTGTTAATTTATTCAGATTTATTGAGTAGGACTTAAAAAAAATGTACAAATTTAATTACTCTATCTGCTAGAATGATATTAGGAGAGATAGTGGAGGTTTAAAATGTGTTGATCTGGATTACTGCAGTTTGATGGAGGATGTAGTATCAAAGGACACAATTTTGATAACTAGGCTTGAAAGAATATTTGATTTACTTATAGAATGATCTAAGAAATCACTAAAATTGCACATGCTACTTCCCAATAGGAAAGTAAAAAAAAAGTCTCAGTTGTATTAACTTAAGAGCTAAAGCAGTGCTGAGTCCACAGTCTAATGGATGTAATGATCCTACTGAGACCAGTAAAGGTTATGTATGGAGATCTATGGGAAGCAAAGTGTCTTTGTGGAAAGTTCACCGGTTGTTAGGTGTTCTTTGGCGATGCTGCTGCTCATCAAGTTTAACAACAGGAATCCTGTCACTTTGCAACATTACTGGCAGCACACAGTCATTTGTTAGCAGTGGCTGATATGAAGTTTAAATTTCTGGTTTTACTTTACAGTCTGCAAAAAAAAAAGCCCAACACGAAGATTGCAAATTTACCATTGTGGAGTAATTCTTACCTGGTATATTTTTTCCCTATGAAAGCGATACAGATAGGAAAAAACCTATGTGATTGCATTGTAGTTTTCACTTTGAAACCTATTCAAAATTATCTGGTCTCTTGTGGAAAGACTCATACCAGCAAATGTGACCCTCTTACCACTGAGGAACAGAAAAGCTGAGCTAGAACAATTTGTTTTCAAATGTCTTTGATTCTCCCCCATGTAACAGTTTCCATATTTTTATTTCCCACCCGATGTGTGGTTTCAGAAAAGTAATTGCTGCAAGTGTGTCTTGTGCTTTTTCAGTAATCAACTTCATAGCTGGCTATCTGTAAAAGTTCAGGTAATTTTCACACACTTGTCAGAGCTAAAGCCTGGGCTGCTTATCTGGGCAGTAAGAGCAGGAAGGACACCCTCCTTCCAGGTGTGATAACTCCTTGCACATTCTCCTCGGTGTGGGGTTGTCTGCTTTGCTCACTATTGAACTGTTGAGATACCCAGGCTGTGTCAGGCCACAGGCTTGATACTGTAAATAAGTGACTTCTGTTCCCTTGAAAACACCGGATCTTGCCTCTCCTTGAAGGAAACAGTGAACAGTCCACATGTTTATCTGAGTTAAAACTTAGGTACTTGCAGCCAGGAAAACTCTGAGTCTTCAGGTCAAGATGCTAATGCTGGGCACAGGCAGGTCTGCATTATGAAGCCTTTGGTAAAGCTCATCTGAGAAGTTCTTTTTCTTCTACTTTTGCCTCTTGTTAATGCTATGGTGAGGCTGCTGTCTTCTCTGTCCTCTGAACAACACTGCAGAAATTGACTGTTCACTTTTAAATCCCTAAAAATTAGCTGCCATTTGAATTAATGATAACAATACAAACAATCTGATGTACATTCTTAAGTCTGCATGGATTTGTCTTACGAAACTAAGAAACCAACCCAATCCCTAACACCTTCCTCATCTTTTCACTTTCTCTGTGCTTTACTGGTCTGGGCCAGTGACTTTTATTTTCAGCCAAACCTGATTCAGCTAACAAATGCTCTTGTGCTGGGCTCTCAGCTGGCACCACAGGTTTGACATTGAAATCACTGGATGAGGGAGACAAGGGGCTACTCTTTCTGTTACACTGCCACCCTCCGTGCATGCCACAGTGCAGCCTGAGAGGACAGCAGCCACTGGCACAGGGGATGGAAACAAGTGGTTGGACACAAAGTCAGGAGAGTCCTTCTGTGGTGACTCTCCTGTTGAACATGGACTGTACCTACAGCTTCTCTGCCTATGTCTTAGGCTCCTTTCACTGCTAAGTATTATAATACAGATTCCCTGTCCATGTTTTTTAACCCCTGCTGGAATCTATCCTGGTTTTGCCAGGTGGCTTGAGGAATCTGGAGAAATCTGTCAATCTCTTTCCCTCTGCTCTCCTCATGAACAATTGGATCTATTAGGTTTGGGTAAAAAGCCCATCCTATCAGTTTTGGTTTTCCCTCCATGCAGCAAACTCCTTTCAGATAAACTCTTTTCCTCCAGAAAGTAGCAATCTTATGACTGCTACACAAAAAGGATCTATAGGAAAGTATTTCTGTCCTCTGAAGTCAGGCACCTCCCCTGGAACACACGAGGCAGAGTCTGTAGCACTGTAGGTCGGTTCCCCTCGCAGATCTCTGAGGCATTGCCTGGATGTGCACACACAGCCCAGGCTTTCTGGAAGTGTTCTGAGGAAAATTCATCTTCTTTGCCCAAACAAGGATCTATGCAGTATCCTATGTTGCAAGTGTTGTTTGAAAGGCATTCACGGTATTGGAAAGCCTTTCATAGTGTGGCTTCTGTATGTCAGAAAAATCAAGAGGTGTGGGTGTATGGCAGGGCTATTTCCTGCTCCATAGAGAGATTCTCATTTCACACACACTTTACTGGAAATGGCTCTCTCAGTAAATTCCCATTCACTCCTCCTTTACTTGTATATCCAGTCACTGGAAATTTCTCTTTTCTGTTGAAAGCATAGCCTGGCTTATTTGAAACAGTTTGACTGCGGTGAAGTCTTAGAGCTATGCCTTCATTGTGTGGGTGGGGAGATTAAATGATATGCAGTGTATGCTTGGAATAGTTGAATGATTAGGCACTTACATCTGTTTAATTAAACAATGAGCTTCAACCTCTGTTTAATTAAGGACTAGCTCATTTCAGTTGTGGTCACATGCTGGGAGTTACAACACTTCTGTAATTCAAATCCAAGGATATAATAGAAATAGGCTGGTCTCCTTCCAATCCTTAATAGCCAGTGGTGCACTGCACAAGGCAAAGAGATGATCTGCAGGTGAACAATGTAAGAATTGAGGTGTTATCAGGGAAAAGGTGTGTTTAAGGTAAGAGTTGTGTCAATATGAAGAATGTGAAATCCTATCTGTTGGGTAATGGGGGAGGTGAAGGCTACCAAATATCATCCATCAATAGCAGTATGTTATAGTCTGGCTTTACCCCCTGGAAAGTCTTGTTTCCTTAACATTATTGCCTTAACTTCATCTCTTAAGAACTCTGCCCGTATTGCTGAAGGCTGAGGACCTTGTGTTTTTCAATGTAATCCTTCACTAGGAAAAAAATGCAAATGTCTTGGTTGTTTAAAAGAAAAAATAGGATTTGAGACACAGAGGCTGAAGCTTAAATTTGAGAACCTTGCTGTATCCCATTTGGCAGAATTCACAAAAGAATCTGGGACCGATCTGGTTTGCTGTGCTGCAGGATTGCCTGCCAGGCAACGGACTTTCCTCTCTCTGTCTTAATTATGAATTTGAGACACACAAACCTTGTTCTTTAGGGAAACTCAGACCAGTGTTAACTAACAGGGAGAGAAGCAGCAGCTGAAGAGAGTGCTGTGTAGTGTTCTTTCAGTACTGAGCTGTGAAAAGGAAAGAAGACATTTGTAAGGAAATATGAGAAATATAGGAGGTGTTATAAATCTGTTGAAAGGGATTCAGAAAAGTGACTCTTGTTATCAGACCTGCAGGTCTAAGTATTCAACTCAGGTTGGTTGGGAATTCCAGCTTCCTTTTGACTTGTTACCTTGACTGTCCCTAAAGAAGAAGTGCAAAGAGATGATGTTGCAGTGAGTAAATGTGACTGTTTCTGCTTTGATTAGCATGAGCTTATGCTGGCATATTTGGGGAAACTGGATTAACTTTCAAACAAACATGGAATTTGCTCATCTTGTGTTTATCTTGCACATGTCTGAAGTCCTGGTGAACCCAAAACCTGACCATCCTCCGCAAGCACCATGTGAATAAGAACACAACTGTATCATGCTTAAGATTTACTCTATTCCATGACTGGTGAGATGGGAGGAGCCCTTAAACGAGTGAAGTAAGTCCCAACTTGGACACTCAGGGTTTCCAAGGGCTGCTGAGTTTCCAAGCTAAGCTAGAAGACAGAGAGATCGTTAAGTGCCTGCATGTCCCTGTCTCTCAGCAGCTGCAACACACCTTGTGCAAGGCCAGTCCATTCCCTATCTGGCAGCGGGGAGTCTTGTGGCAGTGCTTGGTACTTCTGCTCCCAGGAAAGGACAGGATTTTGGTGGATGCCTTTTCACAAATGTGCCAAGGTTTGGGCTTTCCGAACTTAAATTTTGAAATAAGTGGTTAGTTTGCAAGTAGCCATTTTGTACTTAGATAAAGTACTTTTTTTTTTAATAAGCATTTTCATAATAAGCAATTTAATATGCATAGGTTTAATTTTGGTAAGTTGGTCTGTGTATGTATACATAATCAAAACAGTACCTTTTGTTGGAGAATGACAATCATTCATCTCAAATGAGAGTTGTAAGGACTAAAGCCAGCAAGAATTTTGGCAGAGATGGTCTCATGCTCTGGTACATGTGGCTACTGTAACACAGTAGCTGAAGCCTTGCACTCTGTATGGGTTTCTTCTGTATCTACCTGCTGTTTCTTCAGTCTGTCTCTGTTGAAGTGTGATATCTGCTGACAGAGATAAGGTATAAGGTTATGCTGCTTTTTGCAGTGACACTTTGTGCATTTTGTTTGCTGCAGTTGTAGCAGCAGCAATTCAGGAGGTGCACACGTGTAACCTGTCGGCCCTCCTGCAGTGACAGCCATTGCCAGACTGTCCCTATGGCTTTACAGAGATGATACACAGAAAACTGCAGTTATTGCATTGCAACAGCAGCACATCATTTTACTGAACCTTAAAAAAAAAAAGGGATATGGCTTTCTTGTTAAACAACCCTGTGTTTCAGTTTCTTGCCCCGTAACTTTAAAAGCACTGGGTTAGTCTGGACTGTGGTCAGGCAGAGCAGCTGAAGGCTGTATCCTCACTGGGGGTACTGTAGCCCAGTGAATAATGGCTCTGCTTCTGGGGGTCTTATTCTTGTTGCAGATCACATGGGTTTAATCAAGTTCATGAGTTTGGGCAGCCTCTCATCTTCCTGCCTCTCCCTGCTCTCCATCCTCCACCTAGTACATCAACTGGAAGAAAAATTTATGATCTCATTAGTTTTGCATATTGGTTCACTTAGGACAAATTGAAGCTTAAAAATGTCACTCAACTTCAACCTGTTATGAAAGCATTTAATCCACTGAAGACTACTCAGGTGTTTCTGAGCCATTTGACAACTCTGACATCCTGTAAAAGTTACATAAAAAATGGACTCTGTACAGGTACTTCTGATCACCAGGATCACTGCAGTTTCTAAGCTGGGCTTCTTGGAGGGGTGTTCTTGGCCGTGCCAAGGCTCACTCCAAGTGTGTTCAGATGTGCTTCCCTGCGGATTCACAAGTTGCATGAGAGCATGGGAGTGAAGTGAGGCGGCTTCTCCCTCTGTTGGCTTAGGCCCTGCCTGTTCCAGTTCTTGTTCTCTCTGTGTATTTTACAGCACTTTCTGCAAGGCATTGGCCATCCCTGCTTGAGTCTTATCAGGCTCATCCTCTGAATCTCTGCCCCAGGGAGTTCTGGAAGTTGACTGAATCCTGGCACTCCTGGTGATCCCTTCCTGTGCAGCAGACATTTGCTTTCTGTGGCACAGAGGGAGAGCTGTTGCTGCTGAGGTGTGGTTACTCTGGTCTCCAAGCTATTTCATACTCTGGCAACCAAAGGCCTAGGATTTCTGTCATTTCAGGTGTTGCTGTTCATTAGCAGTTTTCAGGGAATGATAAGCATCCCATCTCCTCCCTGAAAACCTCTTCTCAACTTGTATGAGACCTGATTTGAAAAGCTAGGGTCACTCAGGGGCTCTGCACATAACTGGGGACTCCAGCACACAACTTGGTAGCAAATGAAGAGGAATATTTATTTTCTTTAAGCTGCCATATCAAATTTGTGTGTTTAAAAAAAAAAAATCAAACCTATACTTTGTTTGGAAAAATCTGTGTTTCTGAGAAATTTCAAGAGTTTGGTTAACTCTTCTGTGTCATCTTTTTATTACCTCATACCAAATGTATCCTGAAAAAGAGTTTTGCTACGGGAATCAGGTAAATCTTCCATTCCACTGTCAGCCTTTTCCCTCCATGCTGACTTTGCATGTGAATTTTTAACTTGAGAGAAAACCTTGTGTAGATGGAGATTAATCTCCTGATGCAGTTCTTGACAGCACTAACAGGTTGTGATATTCTGGAATAATGCTGCACCTCACACTTCCTGCTGTTTAAAGCAATTATTTTTCATATAAGATATGTTGGTCCTACACAGGGATTTTTACAGGTGTCCTTGTATCCCATGGCAAAGATTTGAGGCCTGGGGCTACTTTTTCTATGCCATCGTCATAATTCCAACAGAGATAAGCTATTTTGGGGGCCCCTTTTCTGTCAGGTCTTTGGAATTTACAGGCTGTCTCCCTTGCCCTCTTTGTCAGACACTAAGGCTCTCTTGCCTTAACTGAAGATTATTTGCCATATGGTGAAGTGGGTTTGTTCTCTATTAAATGTTTTTAATTGCAGTATGTTTACAAAGAGCTCTGTAAATACTTACATATCTGATGCAGCTAGAAATTAGTTTTATGCTGGGTTTTCCTGGGACTATTCCAAATGATGCTGTTCAGAGAAGTTAAATTGCATTTGCTGCCATTCAGTGCTTAATGACAGCATGCCCAGCATGGGGCTGGATGGCATCATGCTTTCCATGCATCCATAAATAAGACCTCAAAAGGATTACTTCAAATGATATAGGTGAGTAAGCTCCCAGTGAGGTCTGGCGGGAATGCCTGCTCTGGTAGCACTGGTGAAATTACTCGTATGATTTACAGCCGGAAACTCAGCCAATGTAATTAATATTGAACTCTGTTGTTTGCACTAGGATTTTACATTGATTTTTTTAAAGTTGTCCCAGTATGACTTCTGCACGTAAAAAGAGTCTGAGTCTGTCAGAGCTTTTTCT
Organism: Monarcha castaneiventris obscurior; assembly: GCA_026261815.1. Lineage (NCBI taxonomy): Eukaryota > Metazoa > Chordata > Aves > Passeriformes > Monarchidae > Monarcha > Monarcha castaneiventris. The sequence continues at coordinate 15,676,372 of JAMPIT010000434.1, read as the reverse complement.
AAAGGCTGCTTACTGCCCTCCATGAAAAGTTTATTTTGAGGGAGAGATTATTTTCTGCTCTTGGGAAGCCCGAAATCAAGCTTCAGACTTTCAGAAACAACGTTTCTGTAAAGACCTCAGTCACTGTAATACTGATTTTCAGCTAAAACTGGTGTGTAAAAGCCTACTAGGTATCTTAAGTATCTACAGATATAAATTACAGATGTGACGTGTGTGTATGCCAAGTCAGCACAAAGCAACCCCATCTGAGGAACTGTATTATGTGAAGTGCAAAAACTTCTTAGCTGGGTAAAATCAGAGAATGGGCTAAATGATTTGTTGAAATACACATTGTGTAATTGTACAGCTGTCAAAATACTTATTAATCATGTTTGAATCCTATGAAAACCTTTTCTAAATGTTCTTGGAGGAAAAACAGAAAATCCCAAGTTATGCAGGGCAACTTAATCGCTGTAACAAGTAGAGAATATGTCACTTAAATTCTTCTTCAACAGACTAAGTTCCATTTTGGCAGCCAAGTTGTTTCCATGTTGTTCAGCCCAGGTACAGGTATTCAGTATCATCTCTTTCAGAAGTATCATCTGTCCACACCAAGGCATGGAAGGAAAACTTATGCAAGACCAAATTCAGACTCTTGGGCAATGCCATGCTTGGTTTTAGCTGGCCCTCAAGCTGTCCTAAACTTCTCCATGAATATTCTTTAGAGGCTGCAGACATGAGAAACACCGTGGGCCTGTTTTGTGTTTCCTGAGGCCTTTGTGGTGTCCGTGCCCAGCAGCAGCAAGGTGGGAAGGGCTATCAACAGCTGGATAAAAGTTCTGCTGGGAAATGGTCCAGCCTTCTTTGCTACCCAGCTACAAGTGTTGATATGGGAAAGTGTGTGAGGAACTTCCACTGTTGATTTTGGAATCCTTTTGTGTTGCTTCTTTTACGTAAGTAGAACTAAAGCGCACTGGATCCTCTGCAGACTGACTACAGCTCTTTATTTGCAAATGGAATGTGCTTTCCCTATCTTCTTATCCTTGGACTTAGAATGTATGATAACAAAATAGGCAGTATTTAATGTAATGAAGTCTTTAATTTTTGTGTCTCTGTAGCTTGGAGAAGTCAGAGCAATGATATATTCTTTCAAAAAGTACATTTAGGTTAGGATTTCATAACTGCCCTAGGTACTGGGCATAAATGGCCTGGGTAAGGGAGCCGGGGGTGCAGGAGTACTGTGGGTGGGAGCACAACTGTGACACCATGGCAGCACCTCACCAAAGAAATTCAGGAGGAAGAAGTTTGGGATGAAGAATATTCAGAGCCAAATACTTTTCTGGTGTAAGTTACTTTAGCTGCACTGGCAGGCTTGTGCGATTTGAGGATATGCATTTGTATCACAAGAGAATTTCTTCTTCCAGGATATCGGACTGTGAAACATTAGAGCTCTAAAGCACCTTGATTCTCCAGGATCCTTTAAGTTTTAAATGTCTGTCTTTTGGGTATGGTCTTAATAGACTGGGGCTTTAGGACCAGTTTCTCTGAGAAGCAGTTCTGTTCAAGAAGGGCCCTTGACACCATTCTGGCTTAATGCTAGACACATCTGCTGCTACTTGGGCAAAATTGACACTGTCTAGAGAGCAAAGCAATCACCTGCTGTAGCATTACAGAGCATTTACACTTGAGCCATATTACCAGGCAGTAAATCTTGACCTTTAGGAGTTCAGAGATTAGATTTCTTCGCTACAAGCGCTCAAGATATTGTTAGGCATTTGTTGCTATTCAAAGCAGATTTCAGGGGTTACCTATGGGTTTAAATCATAGCCTCAATCATTATTGGAAGGTTCTTTTAAAGCTGAGATAGCTTCGAATAAAAACTAGGATTACTTTTACATTTATTGTTAGTAGTTGTCAAGAAGCAAATGTAGGGGGAGGAAGGGGTTGTGGAGGCAAAGACATTGCTCTAAGTTTCAGTGTTTATTTCTAGGTGAACAGATATTTTACAGTGTTTGGAGGGAAATGGCTTCTTTTCGATGTGGACAAGAGATGCACTTACTCCACTGGGGTAATAAACTAAATAGGACTGAAGACAGACATAGTTTAAAAGAAACTATTTTGAAAATAGGAACCCCTCAGATAATCACTGACTTAAATAGACACAGTGTTAATTGTTCATTAATACTGAGGAATGCCTGAAAGCTCGTGCTTTATATTGTGCACAAACCAAGAACTGCAGAAGGGGAGTCAGGCAGGTGCCAAAAGAAGTCAATGAGCCCCCACTGCTAACAGGAATCCTTCGTTCCCTTTGCAGAAAAGCACTGCTGATCAGGTTTGTGTAGGTGCACGCAGCAGTTTACTGGGACTCTTATCTCCTTTGGCAGCAAGATCGAAGATCAAAACTCCTAAGACATTTTCTCCTTCCTTTCTCCCATTTCCCCAAACCATTGCAGTGGGTCTCAAATCCTTATTTCTGTTTTTTTATCCCAAGCTTGTTTTTCCAAAATAAAAAGAGTTACAGTTATGAAAGAAATCCAGTTCTCATCCAAAGTTTTTTTTTAAATAATGCATTTTTTTAAAAGTAACTATAAACCCAGATATAAAATGGAAAGCTAATGACTGAAGAGCAGTACAGTAAGAGCCTGTTGTAACTGATAGTAAAAGCATATTTTGCATGGCACTGGAGTTAAAATGTGGTGGTAATTCTGGAATGAATTCAGAAAAGAATCAGCCAGAAGAAAAAGGGATTTTTGCCCTTTGCTCAGGCCAATGTTCCAGAGCTGGAACACACTCTAACCCTCTGGGCATTGTATTAGAGAAGGATTGGAGATCACTTGGAGAGTAGAGGCAGGGAAACTTTTATTGAGGAAAGGAAGCACGATTAAAGTGATTAACTACCATGAAACAGTTCATTACAGAGTCCTTTAAAGTCTAAGTCTCCCAGCCCCCAGGGTTTCACTTTCTTGCTTTTTTTAATCCTGTAAAGTAAAATAATAGTGACTTTTTTTCCTGTAGAAAGGAAGGGAAAGCTTAACAAAAAGGAGGAGCTCAGAAGGGGGCAGAACATTTTGACTTATTGCTCTTTGAAATCTGTAATTGATATTGTAAAACTTCCCAATGAAACACACTTTTCCAGGCCTTCAGAGGCCAGAAACTCCAGAGTTATTTTGCTAAGCCTCACGATTGCAAAGTGTAAGAATGTGTTTCAACTGGCTGGACAACCTTCAGCTGAGCAGTTCCACTCCTCTGTGCAGATGATAAACACCATTCTCACAAGTCCCAGGTCTTTTTCCCTGCTCTGTGATAACTAGGCATTAAAAACAACAGATGGAACCTTAACTGGTCAGCTAAAATTGTCTAGGTCTCTTTGGACACATTAGATACCTCATAAGGTATTAGAGTTTGTCCTTGCACAGCTGGTCTTGCAGTCTTTGAAATCCTGACCAGTGGAAACAGGTTTTGGCCTTGGGAGATAATGAAAAAAGGTCTTGGTGAGCCCTGTAGGAGCATAAAGGCTTATCTTTAAGCCTTTTATCATCTGATGATGATGGCTCAGGTAGCTTAAGGCAACTGAGCTGTCCCTGGTGCATCTCTGCTTCTGTTTTTCACTCTGGGGAAGATGTCTTGTCTAGATCTGAACTCCCCCAGTCTGTCTTTTGTATGACTCTCTTGGTCCTGGTTCTACATCCATCTGTATCATCTGTTGTGTGGTTCCACTGCTCTGAGCATCTAAGGATGTCACAGTCTACAGTATGCTTGCAATAAAGCAGTTGGGGCACTGCCACTTCTATTTTTATGGATGGGAAATTGTGTTCTGTTTTCTGTGATTAGGTCCTCTAAGGTACTGGGACTAAATGACGGCTAAATGTCTTTTGAGTGTCTGGGTTTAAATGGGAATGACATTGGTGTTCTGATACAGAGAGGAAGAGGAAAAAGCCAAACAAACCCAGGTTCCTCACATCTTCAGCTGCAGCCCAGCTTGCCTTGGCATTCTAAGGGAGATCAGAAGGATTGAAATATGTAAAGTGCTACTGTATGTAAAAGCACCAAAGGGCTTTGGTACAATGCCATGTGAAATGTTGACACACTATGTTGTATTCCTAAATGCTAAAATGTTTTCTGCTTGTTTGAAACAGTATACTTAATATAGGATATGGTCTTTTGATGAAAATAAAATACAGGGAAACAATCTAGTTGTGACTGACTATGCCAAACCTGTGTAGAAGTTTTTGTTTTGACTTGTTTCCCTCCCGCTTCCCCCCCCCACCACAGAAGACTCACTGTTGGTGCCAGCAAATGCACGGTGTGCAGTGGTTGCTATGGTAATTATTTCTAGTAATGAGTTAGTGTTATAAATGGCTAGGATTTAATGAAGAGGTCCCTCAGGAATATCCTGATCAGTTTGGTTATGCATCCCTGTGAGACATGCCAGGGTGCTGGGCATTCATCCACTGCAGCAGGACCAGGGGAGCTGTGGTGGTTCATCACTCCTGAAATCTCCCACACTTTTCGCAAGCTAATTCTGTAGGAAACCCAAGTAAACGATGCAGAACTTACTAATGACTGGGGCTGGCAATCTGCACGGATCTGCTTCTCTGTACCGAGGGGGGCACTCAGCGCAGCTTTGTGCACAGTGCTCATTTACTGAAGGGGCAAGAAGGTTTTCAGAAAAAGCTGAAAGAATACTGCATTCTGTTTAAAATAGAATTATTCCATCCTTGTGTATACAGGTATTTTTTACTGTTCTGAAGGGTCCATGCACTGTGCAAAAGCAAGTGATAGCTTAATATGGCAATTTGCAAACCTCAAACCAGATGTAAAATGTGTGTTTTTAAAAAAAATTTGTACTTTAGATCTTTATAGAAACTCATCAGATTATGTTTTTATAGCAGATGTCTTTCCCAATTTGAATCTTAATAAGTCTTAATTTAATTTTGAGACTGTGGAGAACTGGCTAACTTGGTTCAGCAATCAGTAATGTATTCCTTCCTGGAAGTCCAGAGACTTAAATTAAGGCTGTCAAACAGTAATAAATATGTTAGGAGCCAGTGTCGAGGTGCTTGTAATGCTCCATCACATGGATAGAGGTTAAGGGACCAGTCATTTTATGAGGCCACATATGGGTTCTCCTGCAGTTTTGCAAAACAGAAAATGGCTTAGTCTGTTGAGCAGAGGAGATTCAATGTGGTGTTTATTCTTTGAAAATAGTGCATGGGAGAACTGAGTTTAAAAAGGGGGGTTTAAATTGTCAAATACAGATATGGCTTTACTCTATGTTTTCCTTGGGGCAGTCTCTCTAAAGGTACTTCATAAGCCAAGATCAGTCCACACCAAAAGAAAAGATCCAAGCAGCTGCTTCCCTCTGAAGGCACACTAATTATTAGGGGTCTGGCCTGGGCTGAATCAAAATCTCACTAACTGCTGGTGTTTGTGGTTGGGTTTTTCCTGATCAGGAGTTGAGACAAACACACAAGCTGGTTGAAAAGTGGTGTGTTATGAGCTGGCATGAGGCACTGAACCCTTTTGTTGTATGTTAATTTATCTGAAATGAAAGTACCTGGGTCATGTGTAACATATTTTTGGTTAATCCATATGCCAAACTTAATACTTGGGTTGGGTAATTAGGAAAAGAGAGTTTTTTCCTAGACTTCAAACACTGTTCAGAAGTGATACATTTTATAGTGAGATTGTTTAGAATTGACTTTGTCTGAACAGACACATTTTCGTCTCAAGTATTTCAAAATGTGAGACTTTGTTGGACCCGCTCAGATTCTTTGGCTGTGTCTCACTCAGATAATCTCTGCTGTTCCCCTTCTACCAGAGTACCAAGGGTTCTTTTGTCAAGGGCCTTGTTTGTCAGACTGTGCTAATGCATCTTTAATCATTCTTCCTCTTTCTTATGCATTTGCTGCACAGTTCTAGGTGGAATTGCCTCTTCAGATTTTTTCTGTCTTGCAGTGGTACATTCAGGCTCAAATTGTTGTGCTCAGTAGTGCCATTGTCACATTATAACAAGGAAGATGCTTCATCATGTGTTGTAAAATGAGCTGAAATCTTCTGCTAGGAGCTGAGGGATCATGTTGTAGAAAAACATTCAATTTTAAGCACCGACTCATTACACTGGAAGAGGACACATTAAAGCTGTCAAAGTATTTTCACTCTGTAATGCCAGGGTATCACATTAACAAGTTGCAGGGCATGAGGTTTTCAGTATTCCCATTTACTACCGCAGATGTTTTTAAATGGGCAGTTTTCCTCTGGATTATGAGTTTGGCAGTTGCTAACAGAAAACTTCGGTTTCAAAATATTAGCAAATTAGATAATACTATTTGGCAAGTCTAATTAATACAGCCAGTTCAGGCACTGCCTCTTTTACTGTTGCTGCTATGTAATTATGATCTTAGATTTGTCTCCATGTTTAATATTTCAATAGAAGGCAGCAAAGTAATGTAGACTGTCTCATTGTTAATCCAGTAGTTCTATATTTTTGCTTATATGCTGGCCAGGAAAAGAAGAAAGGGTAAAGTGAAAGATGGTAGGGGAAAGAGATCTATTCAGGGACAGAAAGACCGTATTGCCATATGAAAAGAAAAAAGGTACCTGAGTTCAGGAAGCTGAAAGTTTGAATTACCAAAATGTGACAGTTCAGGTAAAACAAGCTCCATGAAATTTGTGAAAATATCTGTTTAAATCATCTTCCTGTGATTGTTGGTACAAACAGTTTTGAAATATTAACACCATCACAAGCTATCTGTGTGTCTGTTTAGAAGCTAATGCAAGCAGGAATGTGGGACAGCTGTTGTTCAAACCCTTCCTATGGAACCGTGGGGGTGTGGTCATGACTTGGCTGGATGAGCAAAGACGTTGTAGCATTTGCTCGCAGTGCCTGGGTTCCTGGGCTTTTTTGGCCAGTGTATGATCAACACACTGAGCACACAGGAGTATGGTAACATCCAAAGACAGACCAGTTTTAAGAACTTTGAGGATACCAACCAAAACCTTGATAGCTGGAGACAACAGGAACAGTTTCTGAGGTGAGATACAGAGAAAATACAGGCATTCTACTGGGAGATTGGACCCCAGAAAATCCTTCCACCTGACTAAGAGAAATGGAAGGCAAGGAACAGAGAGGAAGGCATTGGAACTGGGAGATTGTGATGTCTGTACCTGTGAGATCAGAAAGGAGAAAGCAGTTCTCCTGGCAAGGGAGAAACGGGGCTTTCCTTTGTGCGTCTCAAGGTACTTCTTTAGGGAGCAGAGGAGCAGAAACTGGAGCAGAATAAGGATAACAATTAAAGGACCAGATTGAGGGTGCCTAGGAATACTCCAGGCACTCATTGATGGGAGAGAATTCCCACTGAAAGGGTCAGATACAGGTGGCAGTGGCCACAATTCATTTCAGTTTGACCAGCTGACAGATGAAGAGCAATTAAAAGATCAGAACCATTACAAGCAGTAGATAATTGTGTTCAGTATTATGAAAGAACAGCCAGAGGATCAAATGGCAGTGAATCTATACTGTAGACAGTAAACAGAAAAAAAAGGAATTCCTGTGATGTTGTCAGAATTTGTGCTGGAAGTATGGAGGGAGCAGAGTTCATTTTTTAGATCATGTCCTGAAGAGACACATGTGGTGATATAATATTAATTGCCTAAATATAGTATAAAAAAATCCCACTCTTGTACATTTATCTTCCAGGCAAAACTAGATGCTGTAGAGAATGTGGCACTGATGCTAATGATGAGGGATTGTGCTGCTGATTGGTGACTCTCAAAGGATGGACTATTTGCTACTTTTCTCTTTCCAATATTGTGTCCCTCCTGTGTCAGACATGTCAGAAGACATCAATCGGTCAGCAAAGAATCGGTAGCAAACCAGACCATAAACAATGCCCTCTGCCAAAGCACAGACCATTCTCCAACTGACGAGAACAAAACAATCCAGAAGTATTAATTGCCTCTTTAAGAGTATAAAACCACTCTGCTGCTTGGAGCAGTGCAGCTCTTTAGGATCTTTAGCTGCTAATGACCACTGGAATCTGAGGGGCTACAATTGTCTTCCCAATTATTTAAGAACCTGAAGCAGTCTCCGAGTGGTGAGTACTAAAAAGGAAAATCAAAGCAATGTGCTATATTGTGCATTAAAATGATTGGTTTATATGGTACTGTATTTTTATGTAATTTAACATTTAGAAAACTAAAGGCACTAAATAAATAAAAATAATCTTCTTTTTTCCTATTTCCAATAAAAAATATTTTGATTATTATTTTGAAGGAATCCTTAAGGAGATTTCTCTCAGAAGTGAGGAATATGCTATTCCTTTATTTCTCTTTATGAGACATAAATTTTAAAAAGCTTGGCCTACTGTGGAGAAAAGCAGTGCTGAAGGACCTGTGCTGCTGTTTGTACAGACACATTAATGGAAATTCAAGCTGAGCAGAACTAGTATTGCTGGTGCCTTTCCTTCACTGAATGGTATCTGTGTTCTGATCCAATACCAGCTGCTTGGTGAATGGTTTCTCTGCTTGGGCCCTGGGTATTCCTGCCCACTCCCTCTTGCCCACAGCAGTCACACTCTGGAAAGACTTGTGACTTTCAACTGACTGACTTATTTATACTTGGGTCTTGCAGAAAAGCAGGAGTCCCTCCAGTGATACCAATTCCTCCAATAATCATAAAAAAATCACATAATAATTGAAGTTGAGAGGAATCTTTGGAGTAGAGCTAATTTTAGAGTTGGATAGGGTTACTCATGACCGTGTCCAGTCCAGTTTTGAATATCAGTAGTATTGGAGACTCCACAGGCCTCCCTTAAACTGCAGTAAATTAGAAATTAGTAGCTGAGAGGAATGAGCAGTCTCCACACCAAAACACAGCTGGATACCTTCACCCTGGCTGAAGGCTGTGAAACATTTGCTTGCTTTTTGTCTGGGCAGATGGAGGTAAAGTACTTACTGAAGGCATAGTAGAAGAGAAGCAATCTGAGCTCTTCAGCAGACCAAGAAAACAACTTGGGTTGGATTTAGCCCCAAGAAGGGCCTGGAAAGGATTTTTGGTCTGTAATATTTTTGAAGTTACAAAGAAAAGGTACTGCATTGGCATCTTTGTGCTCAGAAAGCTGAACTTCCCCCATTTTGTGCCTTTGCAGAGCTGCACCATAATCCCTGATTCCAGACTGTGTTTGCTTTCTGTTTATCACGAATGTTTGTGATTTGCAGCCATCATTGATTTAGGAAAAACAAAGTAAAATTAAAACACATTGGTTAGAGATCTAGTTCCTATTTATAAAGCTAAAGGGTGGTTAGGAATGCAGTACCAGATAAATACACCCCTCTAGAAAGATACCAAACACTGAGCTGCTGCTGTGTGTAATAAGGTTGAATGAAGCCAGTGATGTTTGACTGTAAAATGAATTGCTGAAGATTTGAGTTTAACCAATTGGCCAGGCTGTTTCACTGCAGTAATTTTAAGTAGCAGGGGAGTTCATCTTCCTGTAGGAACAGAGAAGGGAGAACAGCAGCTCTCCTGCTTTGTGAAACATCAGCCAGAATAAAAGTGGCTACTGTTGTACGTGAAGGAGTGTTGGTAATACCCCACATCCAAATGAGTAATTAGCTGAAATAATTACCAGCCTTGAGATGAATCCACACACTTTTTTTGCCTGTGACAGTATCAAGGATAACAGGTGTTGAGAGTGCCTTGAAGGGACAAAGATTAAAGATTATTTCATTATCTGGATTCCTTTAGGCAGAGAAGTCTTGCATTTTATCCTGTCATGCACAGAAAGGTCTAAGCAGCACCTCATTCTCCTCATGCTCTGGCAATTTGGAAGCTGAGCTTCTGACAGAGAGTGAATGTTGTTTAATCTGGGAGAATTGTCTGTCCTTGAGAATTCAGTGAATTATCTCTGTGTCTCTGCACAGTCTGCTTCTGACTTAGAGAGCCAAGGAAAACTGCAAGAAAGGATGCCAAAGAGGCACTGCGCCACAGTCTTCCTATTAATTAGGAAAGTAAGTATTTGAAGGGTTCCTTTGCTTGGAAACTTGCTGACAAGACACTGTGCATATTTGCAACTCATGGTTTCCATTTCACAGCAGTGACTTGCAGGAATAATGTCTCAAAACTGTCACTAGATTATAACACATTCTTGCAGTGGGCACCAGCATTATACCCATGACAGATCTGTGCAAGTCAGTACTGGATCCCAAGATGATGTGATGGAACATGGCAGAGGGATGGGATGGGATGGGATGGGATGGGATGGGTGGAACTGATGGAAACTGGCTGTTGCCATTTATGCGCATAAACATTTTTCCATTAAAAACTTTACCTTGTCCCCTATTTTCTCCTCCAATTTCATTATAATTTGAAGGAGATTTTTGCCTCACTAGGGCATGTTTGATTTATGATCTTTTTTTTAATCTGCTCTCATTTGATTCTTCACTAGGTCAGTATCAGGTGTTATGCATAACACTTAGGTGTTATGCCTTTTTCTAATTCGTTATCCTCTACTTTTGTTTTTTCACTAATCTCTTTGATCCTGTGGGTTTTTTGTTTGTTTGTTTTCTATTCTCTGTTTCTCAGCTACAATCTGTGATTCCCCAAAGTAGAAGCAAGTTAGAAAAAAGGTGTGTCTTCAGTCCCAGCTGGCATGCAATTATTTGTAGTGGCCCTTGCTAACATCCTGTGGTTCCAAGGCCCATAAGAAGTTCTTGCTGTTGTATGACTTTGACTGTTCATGGAGCAAGGTCCATCCCAGTGGTGCTGTGTGCAATTTATCTGCCTTTCAGAAGAACAGACTGAGTGCTGGTGGTACAGCTGGGCAGCACCACAGCACTGGATCTTCCTTACTATAAACTGCCCTCTATGAAGTTAGTCAGTTTTGGTTTAGTAGTTTTCTGGAAGAAACTATGGAAAGATATTGTTTTTGGCAGTGAAGTTACTCCAGCTGGCTGCAGCTGAGGACTTCTGGTTAAGAACTTTGTACAAATTTGTGCTGCACTGGGCTCAATACATTGGTTCTATACAAGGTCCATCTTCCTCCTGTACTGCAGGCCAGCATTTCCACAGGAAGAAATTCTCCTTTTTGCTGGATTTCAGTTTTGAGAACTGTCCGTGCTTTTCCTCTGACAAGTCATGCAAAGCCCTTGCATGGCTGAGCACAGCTTTTAAAGTCAGCAGACAGCTGCTCTCTTCCAACTGACATTCACCTGCAACTGCCTTTGTCGACAAGAAAGGTCATGAATGCGTCCTCTAGAAACAAGTAAAGAAAGCTACACAGGCCCAGTTACTGATAGAAAGTTGGACTAAAGATTGCACTGAGATGCTTTCCAGTGACACAAGGATTTCTGCTTTCTGCCAAGGTGGCAGCAGCAGCCACTGAAGATTAGGCAGATGCTTGTGAGTAGGTTAAGTCTGAAGGAAGTCCAGGCTGGCTCCTCTTTTCCATTGAGAGCAGTGTCCTCACATCTAATTGTGCCTCTCTCTGCATTTCATGTAGTACTGCTGCCATAGTTTTGAACATGCTTTTAATTATTTTTTCTCCCTACTTATGGTTACTCAGGAAAACTTCTGGATGATTAATTCACCTCATAAATATTAATCTTCAATATTACATTTTCAGCACGGATATGTAGTACACTTGCTGAGAAGAGCTACCTACAATAAATAAGGAAGGCTGAGGATAAACTGAGCATTCAGAACTCCTGGAATTTGCCAGGGACTGACTTAAGTGCAAGTGGATGGTTTAAATTCTTGTACCCACAGGTCTTCATAAGCTGAAGTTGTCAGTCTCCGTGTTCAAGGAATGAGGTTGTAATGAAAATATTTTGATATTCAAGAAAAAAATTAAAGCTTCACAACACTTCAGCTGAAAAGATCAAAGTTGTCTTTGAATAAATGTGACTGCATTTTGCCTTTCAGGGACTTAACTGATCTGTCTTCCCTGAGATGATTCCTCTACTTCTCATGGGACTCTCCCTTCATGTTTGCGGGCTGTGCTTCTAGAACATGATTTTTGTTTACTCTAGTGCAGTAGTCTGATGGCTATTAAATGGCTTGCTGGAGAAAGTACAGATTGTGCAACCCTTTTTTTGCAAATGCAATGAATAATTCCAGTGACTTTCAATTAGTTGCCTTTTCAAGAGTTTGAGAGTTTTAACTGCTGTTAATAGTCCTGGAATTAAGCTGTCTTGAGCCAGGTCAATATGACAGAAGAAACCTAACCCTTTATAGCACACTTTTCCTGAATAACTAGGGAAACTCTACAGTTGAGTAAGAAATATAAGGAAATAATATTTGAAATAAGTTTTGATAAGTTCTCATGCTGCTTATTTACAGAGGCTCCTGTGGGAAAATGGAGATACTTAGTGTGTGGGTGGGATGAACCTGGACAATCCAGAGCATCTCTAGCATAGCTTGCAGGTCAAATGGTTTAATGCTGCTGGAGAAGTTAGAGATGCTTTCCAGAAGATAGAGAAGGCAGATGTTTAACCTGTCCCAGGCTCCCCAGAGGAGCTGGGTACTTCAGGGCAATCAGCACAGTGCAATTTTCATGTCTATGTGCTCTGGGGGAAGTGGAAATATTTTTCCACCCTGTCTATAGAAGATAGTTATATGTAACTCAGAAAGTTCCCAACCCTCTTAGTGACTGCTCCAAATCCTTTCCTTGAGTATTTATGCTCTAATAAAACAAAGGAGGAGTGGGATACTGAGGTCCAGATGGTCAGTGGGAAGCAGAGTAATGGCACCTATCTTTAAACCTTTTGTTTGTGTTGAGCACCAGTGAAGAGTCATCCAAGACAGCCCTGCAGGTTCCAGCATGGGACCCACTGCTGTGCCTGGCCACAGTTCCCAGCAGGCAGGATGCTTCCAGGGAGGCTCACCTGCTGCTCTCTGCTCCGGACCGCATTTCCAAGCAAACGCCTGCTTGGAAACCCATTTCAAAAGCACACAATGCACATATCTTTTAGGAAGGAAATTGAGCATGCAAAGAATTAAGGTAGTGCATTGGTGAGACTGAAGCTATTTTGAATAAGAACAAACACCCTTAGGCTTTTGGGATTTTAGTACAGAATTTTGAAAAAACATCAAAGGGGGAAAAGTAAATACTGGTTTTGCAGCTATTGACACTTCAAATTCTATTTAACAACAGCAATATCAATTGCATGTTTCACACAGTGTGATTTCCTTAGCAATATGAGCTAGATTTGCTTTTGAATGTAGAATCAGACTTTTTGCATTGAATTGCAGGTTGGTCTTGTTTCAGCAGTAACTATAGTTTCAGTGTTTGCCTCTCCTGTACCTGATCTTAAACCTTCAGTTACACAAGAGATGTATGACCTGGAAACTCAAGCTATTGCAGTCAATAGCTGGTAAACTGATTTTGACTTAAGAGTGCCAAATGCCTTTGAGAAGTGTTTGTACTTCATTGTGTGTTTGTGTAAGTGCAGTGTAGCAAATGAGATTTTAGCCGCTTGTGATTCATGTGTTCATACCTTTTAAAGATCCACAGGGTTTTTTTAATGGTAAATATTATCAGCTACTTTTCATCCTAATCACTAATGAAAGATTTTGTATCTACTAACAGAGTTTGACAAGGTTACTGATTTTGCCTCCCTTTTTTATCACTCCAGTCATTTTCCATATGTATGTCACTACTCCAGTATCTGGAAACCAGCACTGAAAAACAGTGACACTGATGGGCAACTCCATTCGTGTCAGGGGCTGTTACTACTCTCTCTGTTGTCTCTAATGTGGTTTGGAGAAGCAAATCACCAAAGATTTCCAAAACTCCCTGGTGTAGTTTAAGCAATCAATGGCACCAAAAGAAGTTGTTCTGTGAACCTGCTGCTGGTTGGTTTTGTCCCTTGTGTTTGTCAAGATTCAGCCAGGTCCTGTCTGCTCCCTCAGTTCTGTTCATAAATCTCTGTCTCTCTCTAGTCCATTCCTGACCCCCACAGCTCTCTGGATGCCTGTGCAAGCCGGTGCTCGGTGGAGCTGGGCTCTGGCCCTGCCCAAAGACAGGGGACTGGGGTGTGGATGTGTGTGAGCATTTGCTCTTGTGACACCCAGAGATGAGGGAGGTCACTTTTTATAAGGAATGAGTTGTAGGATTATTGTCTGCTGTAAATCTTCGTTCAGACTTAAAGGATGCAGCTTTTTAGTCAGGCTTAGGATCTTGGGAGGCCCATCACAATAATTATCCTGCAGGAGTACCCTGACCTGGTCAGTGCTTATTTGGACTGATTTTTTAGATACCATGTAAGTATTGTAATAGAGTACTGGTGTTTTATAATTAAGTACCCCTTTTATTACTGAAATGGCCTATGGAAAAGCTAAACATAGTTGAGATAAATACTTTTAAATAAAATAAAATCTGGGGAATTATTAAGTTATGCAAAGCTTGGACGTTTTAAAGAGAGGTATGAGTCGTTTGATGACTAGGAAATGTGTTAGGAAATTCTGATTAATTATTAATCTATTGAAAAAGGAGCTAGAAAAATGAATATTTTATATCACAGATATATTTATATAAAATAATTCTGTAGGTGGCTAGTTAGCTGGTTAGAGAACAGCTTCAAACAATCTATAGAAACAAGTGAATCCTTTATCTCAAATATAATTAGCCATTTAAATGTCTTGGGTCAATTTATTAACACTTTATTCATCGGGGTGTAACTTTTATTAGTCTTTATTGCTATCAGAAATTATATCCTACACAAATACAATAGAGATTTAAATGTTCTGTAGAATGAGCCAATGCTTCCTGACTTTATTGCACAGTATTGTAATGAACCTTGACCAGCTGTAGATTTGATAAGTGTAAAATATTGCTGCTTGCTGCTAATTTTGTTCCTTTTTAATGACTGATAATCCATGTCGATTTAGTGCGATAGTCACAATCCAATACTGTTTTCCTGCTATAAATGTGATTGTAACAGGAGCTATTAAGTGTGTCTGCATAATAAAATTAGTCAGGGAAGCTCTGTATATTGTTTCCAGGTCTTTGGATTTTCATTATAGTAGTGGAACTTGTTAGACTGTAAAGCTTGATGGTTGCCAATTCAGACAAGCTCTTTTCTACTTCTGTGCCAAGCAAAGGGGTAATGATGCTGCACTAAGATGTCTGTTCTCACTGCTCTGGAAAATTCATTGTATATAAACATAGGGGATCATTTTGGGGAGAGCAAGAAAGGTGTCACGGGGGAAAAAAGAGAGGAAACTCATCTGGGCAACTACAACTGCACAGGAGTTGCTTAAAGAGATAAACCTGGCAGCTGAATGTGTGTGCTGGGAAAAAGTGGTTGTGACATCTCTTGGCAATCAGGCAACACTGACAAATCAAATGTTCATGTTTATCAGGATGCCAAACTGTACGAAAGGATCTTAGTGAGGAAGCCTTGGCCGAAGACTCTTTTCCTTGATGGGTCTGTCCAGCAGCGTATTCCACTTTTAGATAATGAACTGTTGCATCAGAGTCATTCTGAGAAACACACTTCCTCAGACATTTGCTTTTGGTCTCATTTGATCTTGTCTAACCTGAAGATTTCTGTTTCAGTTCTTGGGCCTCTAGGTTTGAAGTGGAGATATTTTTATAAGAGTGGTTGAAAACTCAACTGTGAGAATCATCAAAAAGCAGTTTCTGGAGCTTAATATAATTATTTGGATTTTTTTTTTAAGTGAGTAATTATGTGGTCTCAATCAGGATCTTGGCAGAATAGTAACTACAAGATGTACCTGTATCTGGGCAATATCTCAAGAGAACTTACTCTGTGGTAAAACAGATATCTAACACCTGAGTTTCTCTTACTTGTTAAATAGGTAATGGGGGATTCTGCCACTGATATCAGTGTAGGCAAGGTTTTGCCCACAACAATTTTGTCTGCAGAAGCCAGACTCTGGCTGTCATGGCATGAGAGCTTTGCTGTGCTCTCTTTATCTGCTCAGGTGGACTGAGCTGTACTGACTGCAGGGGCAAGATAAGAACTACTTGCACACATCCACTGATAACGTTGGCTCAATAAAGCCTTCTGTCAGCAGCTTATAAGGGGCAGTTTACAACTTCTCACTGACTAAATAATAGCTCATACCTTTCAACACAAGGCAGGAATAAACCTAAACACTCATAACCTCCTACATTATTTACTTGCAGCATTTCCTCCAACACTTGGAAAAGCTCCCCAAGAAAAAAAATGCAGAAAGCTGACAAGTACATGCAGAGAGAGCTGTATTAGCCTAAGGTTTACTGGAGCATCTTTGCATTTTGGCGGCTTTGTGGTAGAAGCTGTGAGGCCCTTCTGACTTTCGAGTTTATGCTTACAGGGATGTTTAAATGTCATCACCCAGTCTCTGCAGTATCCAGAGCTGCTGTACTGGATGAACATGCAGACGTTCATTTCATATGCCTGCAATTTCTATGAGGGCTCTCAGTGCAGAGTGTAACACAATAAAACAGTGGTGTAAAATACATTTAGTATGAGCCTTTCTGCAGAGATCTCCAGGCTGCCTTTATGGCTGACATATACTCCTTTGCAGAGGAATTCTGCAACTATTCCTAGGGTTTGAAGGGGTTTCTGCTTTGCTGGCTCAATCTGTTATTCAGCACTACTTGCATCAGGCTCTGTGCAGCAGTTTTGGGGACACTGGCTGGTCAGGGCTGCTCCCTGCCAGAGGACAAAATGCTGAGAGCCTGGTCAGCAGGTAACAGTAGCTGAAATCCTGCCAACACAATTTGGACGTTAAGGGGGTAATCAGTGCACCTGCAATTAGTGCATCCATCCATAATTGGGGCTATTTCATCAGTATTCCTAGGGGAATCAGTATTCTCTGTGGGAGAAGTCCAGTAACTGCCTCCTTTATGCCTCTAGAGCAAAACGAATTTTGGGCAAGCAGAAGATATTTCCTCTGCTCAGACATAAAGAAAAGGGAACTTACTTCACCAATTTATAATTCAAATTATTGGCGTAAGTTCCTAGTGAACCATTCATTTTTTGCTAGATGAAGATGTCCCATATAGATTTAACTCTGGGCTTTTGCTCTAGCTCAGCAAGTACACTAACACAAAGGGTATTCCTTGCAAATAAACACTGGACAGATACAAAGAAACACTGAGCAAAACCTAAGCCATGCAATGAGCTTCAGAAAGATCAGATCCACAGATGTGCTGACTGAAGTTTAAGAGACAACTTAACAGATGTACAAAGCTGTAGATCAGAGGGGATATAAAACAGTTAAACTTGCTTAAAGGCATAATGTGTCACAATCTAACGATTCCATGCATCCTCAGCCCGACAGAAGAGGGAACATACGCTCAGCTCGGTGCTCTGGCTGTAGGCATGCCAAGAAGATTATAAAAATGCCATGCTGTGATATGTTGCCCTCCTGCCTGAAAGGCTACCATTAAGCTGCTTATTTACTGCACCTATTCAGGCAGCAGTGCAGTTCAGAGTGCTACCTGTCTTCTTGTTGGATAAATTAGTTGTGGATATCACAGGATTGTTGCTGCCTATTGTTCAGTCTGGTGAAGGTGGGAAGAGATGAAAGGCACAGATCTGACCTTGTAATGTTTTGTGTAAAATAAGAGATGCTTTTTCTTCATAGTGAGTGTCATAGTTGATCTTGATAGGACTGACTGTGTTAGCAAGTTTGGGGTTAAATTAAAAAGGCTAACATACTAATGAAGGCAATAGTTTTTTTCTCAATCATATAAACACATATATATAAAGAATATATATATGGGAGAAGATATGGAGGTGTGGAGGAAAGTGCATGTCATTAGAGCGTTGTGCTCTGTAAATCAGCCCTGTTTGAAATGAAATCATCGAGAGAACGCACAGGAAAACTAAGACACCCCCTCAATGCAAACCATTTTTTTGTTGTTGCTGGTTGAGGTTTTTTTAATATATATAAACTGTTGTGCCCTCATATTTTTATGGTATATGGAGCTGTGAACTTTAAATTAGTGATAACAGAAATTGACAAGTACAGCATTAAAAACTAAACCATGCAGCCCTACAGGCTTAATTATGAAGTGAGCAGGAAGATAGACAGAGAAAATCCTGTTTCAAAATTTTACCTCACATAATATAAATAAAAGATTATGTCTTCTACTGGTAGCCTGAGATCAAAAGGATAATATAAAATGACTAGTCTGTATTTATTTTGCCTTTATTATGTGTATAGATAAACTATACATTTCTCATTTCCTTGTGTCTTTTAGCTATACACAGTTAGAGACACTTAGATATAGATTTAATTATGGATAAATAGCTATAAATTAATATATGTAATTAATTTTAATTTTTCATTTAGTCATTTTCATTGTCAAAAATAGAACATTTTTGGAATAGTGTTCTAACTGATAGTATGGCAAGTTGAATATAAATTAAGCAAATAAAAAAATATTGATTGGAATTTATAAGGATGTTTTAGATAATCACTAACTGAGACAATTTATGACAGTATTTATAGTATAGATGTATATATGTCATAATGTAAACAGATACCTTTACCAGTCAGGTACCGTGTGTCCTGAACTGGTAATTTTCATTGCTGTTCTAAAAAAACCCTACTTGTTAAGTTTCAATAAGGCAGTGGAGAAGGTTTTCTTCTTCCTGATGAGCCATTACTAACTCAAAACATTTTACATGGCTTTGGTATAGCAGATGAGAGGCAAAAAAAAATATAAAAGGAAAGAAGGAGGAAAGAATCTCAAAGGTGCAATGTTCTCCTTCCTTCCTTGAGCTACTTATTTGATCATTTTTGGATGCCAGTAGAACTGCCCGAATAGCAGTCGATGTGCAGCCAGTAAGATTTTGGCACATTTGGTGTCAGTGTATTGTGACGCAAAACCAGGCTCAAAGGGAGAGTGAAGAAATACTAACAGCTTGTTCTAAGGTTTCCTAAAAGGGCATATCAGTATTTTTCTGGTTCTAGAGTGTACGGGCCCCCAGTGATGGGACTATCAGGAGTGTCAGGCTCTGATACGCAGGTTTGTTCCAACAAAGTGACTCCCTGTTTCCATATTTGTTTGCCCATGATTTAGAACCATTTCATACAAAGATTAGTTTGTGAAAGTAGCCCTGTTAACAGATGCTGGCTGAAGCTGAGCTTTTCTGATGCTGCCTTACAGCACTGAGTCCTCTTAGAGTGGTATTTTAACTGGCAATTATTGTATTTGATTATGATCAGTCAGGATGAAAATTGACTTGACTCCTAAAATTCTAAATCTCTTTATATCATTATTAACCTGGCATTTTCTTCCTTGTGTCTCCGCCTCAGTGAGCCTCCACCACACACATTCATTGAATAAAGATGGCCCTTTGCAGAAATTAAAGGAAAATGTCATACTGTGAACAGTACTAGATTAATTTCAATATAGAAGACATGGGATAAAAAAGCCACTGTTTTAACTTGTAATTTTTCAGTATGTTTGGAGTTGATAATATTTCAAAAACTTTTATAAAGAAGAAGAAGACATATGTAGTTATGGTAAACCTCATGGAAGGACCTAAATCACTGCAGTTGCAATTAATGGTAATCACTGGCAAATCTGTCTTAAATGTCTAATTAAACTTAAGCATGTAAGTAGCATGGCTGTTGTAAGTGGAACTGCTCAGACATTCATGTACTGACAAGTACAAAATTAGTCAGGAACTTGGCTCCTCCAGCAGGTCCGGATGGAAATGCAAAACTCTTGTGCTAAATCGCCGGGGGCTCAGCAGAATGGTGCAGTTTAATTATCTCCAGCCAGGGTTAAAGAGGGATGGAAGCGTCCTTTTGTGCCAGAGAAATTCACCCAGATGTCATTTGTAAGGGCAGCAAGGACCAGCTCCAGGGAGCGAGCACAGGTGAGGTTTTGCTGTGTAGCTGTTCCTTGTGAAGGGAAACTACTTTAGGATATTAATGCAAACCCAGTAATCAGCCTGGGATGAGCTTGAGTTGGTTCATTTAAATTTAGAGATGTCTTTCTGTTCGAAAGTGTTGAGGGGAAAATTAACTAGGTCATGTAAATGAGAATAGGGATCATTTGGGGAGACTTCAAGTACTGCAGTACTAATAGGCAATATTTAAGCAGACTCTTCACTTTTCATGTGTACCAATCACCTGAAATATCAACTGGCTGCACATCCCTAAAACAAAAGGATGTTGGAAGGGGGAAAGGTGAAAAAATCCTACAGCTGTGTAAACTAGAACAAATTTAGAACTGTGAAAAATTCAGGATATTGTGTGAGCAGCAGGATGAAGAAGTATGGCTGTGAGTTTTGCAGCACTGAGTATCAAAGTGCTTTATCCCACACCTGCTAAAACTGCAAGGTCCCAGACAGATGCCAACACTCTTCAGTCACCGTGACTGACTGACAAAAAGGCTTCCAGGAAGAAAAATATAATCATTAAGACCTTGGGGCTGGGAGTAGGGTGGAATGTTCATCAGAATTAAAGACTGATTAAGAAAATTGGAATTTGGAGTGGATTTGGTACATGACAACCCTACAGAAATTTGTCCCCAGTTCTAACAGCACTTACATGGCTAAGTAAAACATAAATTTATTTTTTGGTCACTGTGTTGGACAGTTGAGCTTTGAGAATATTTTTGTGTTAATTATATACTGCAATAGTCTTTATTTTCTATATAAATCTATTCCATATAATTTATGATGTAAAAATGTAAGTGCTTCAGTTAAATCAGTGGTTACTGCTTCAAAAAGCATCCAATTCTGGTTGAACACTCAGTAGTTCTGGCAAAGGACTGAACCACTGTGAAAATAAACAAAAATTGCTGTGATACTGACCTGAAGAATATTTACAGATCTAGATTTCTTTGAAGTGAAGCTCCATGAGACTTTGCTGTACAGAACACCCTTGTCCAAAACATAGTGATTCAGTGATTTAATGTATATACAGCATTTTTTACCTAATTTCTTTCGTAAGTGTATTTTCAGATAATGAGTTTGTGTAACCTCCACAAAAGACATTCAGGATATTTAGATTTTTTACAATCCTGAAGTTAATTGCAGATGTTTTGGATAGTTTTATTTTGTCCTACTTTGTGTTAACCATGATTTGGTATTTAGTCCTGGGCCATAAGAATTTTTTGATTGTTTGGAACTTAGAGAAAGGAAATACTTTTCTTCAGAATTTTGCAAAGCTTGCCAGGTTTTATGGTTCCTCTCACAATGTCCAGCAGACGACAAACAGTTCCTGGGAGTGCTTTGGTAACCAGTATCTCGTGCATAACCAACATCTCGTGCATTTCAGTCCAAATCCAGGAAAGTGTGTACAGTGTAAGGAAAACACCTGGCTTTCACAGTCCTCCTGGCACCCGAACAACGACCCAAACCGGTTTTATTTTTAAGTGACGTTTTTATCCAGTCAGTGCAAGTCTGGTGTTCTGAGGTGCCCTGAGAGCTTTGGCTTTCTGACAGAACAGCTCTGGGCTGGCTGTTCCTGAGCTGCAAAACAAGGTTTACGTGCCCAGAAAGAAAAATGGAGACATGAGGTCAGCTTGGCTCCAGCCTGGTGATGCTTTGTCAATATTGGATTGGCAATCCTGTTACTATGAGAAACAAGGACATCATGTAGCTGTTAGGAGCTAGAAAATAGATTGTTTACTATGTTCCATGCCATCAATCAGTTTTGTAAGAAAACTTGAGCTCTGGCTGACTGGCTTAATTTCTTTGAAAAGCCCCCAGTGTCTCTGTTGCTTAATATTTATTGAGATTCAATTAACAGCAAATTAAAACTATTCAATTTTTTATGTAAAAGAATTTAGAATATTAAAACAGTTTTGTAAATCAAATTCTTTTAATTCTAATCACAGTAATTAAATGGACATGATGTTTTCAAAATGACTGCGTAGTTGGTGCAGGAAAGCCATCCCAATCAACATGTGAAGATTTGCTCATGTACTTCAAACTGGAGATTAGTAATATAATTACAGATTACTTCTTTAGTAAGGTATTTGTCAGTAAAATAATGTGAAAGGCCAGATTTAAGTGATAAAGGTTAGTTTCCTTGAAATATTCCTCTTTGTGTTTGCAGTGTATCTGCAGACGAATTGTGTTTTGTATTTTATGTCACTCAGTATTCTCAATATTAGATCAAGTCTTCTACATTCCTAATGTTTGTTTTGCTATGCAAATTCAAACTTTGGAAAGCTGTTGCCTTCCAAATCCTCTGTATATAATCAGAGGGATAAAAGCAACCCCACTCTCCAATAAGGCTCCCTTCTGGTCAGCTGCGTAATATAAATATTGAAGCCAAAATATTTGAATTTCATGCTAGAAAGAAAACTAGGACCTGCAAAATTCCATTGAAAAGCTCACTGTGTTGAATGACCTTAGTTAAGTGACATTTTCCATTTCAACAACAGAAAAATTGCATGCTGTGTCAAATGTTTGCATTGAAAACCAAAATATTTTAAGGCGGGACCAAGGATCAACTTGACACATCCCAGTAAGAAGGAAAAATGAGATGTAGAGTAGAGAGGAATAAGTGAGAAGCTGGTCCTTCCTTCCTGCCAACCTCCTGCAATCACTCATGTTACTGTTTTGGAGTCAAAGAGTTTGATACTGGCCATGGTCTAATTCAAGCTCTGGTGAAGTTTATCAAGTGCCTCACCTAGAAAATGAAACCAACAAAAAAAAGTGGGAAAAAAAAAAGCTGAAAACCAGTCAGATTTAGAAGAAAATTTGTAATGGATCACTAAATGAAAACAAGACTAGGAGCTCAACACTTTGCCCTCAATGAAGTCAGGATATTTTATCCCTCGGTTGCTCAGTTCTCTGCACTTTCACACTCCTGTCCTTCCAAAGGGATACAAGCATAGGTACCCGAGGCAGCTTTACAAACATCTCCAAATATTTAAGGACAACCTTCTAATGCCAAGGTAAGTACATTTGTGACTTCATGGTGCCATTTGGTATCCTGTGTGTTGGACTGGTGCCATTGCATACACTTGTGAGGCAAGTTACTGTATCAGAAGCAAGCAAACCTCCCCAGGTTAGAGCTATAGATTGCAGTCTTCCTCTTAATTTTAATTCTCATGTGGCAAGTCATGACCTCTTCTTCCAAGTCTGCCCAGCCTAATCCTTTCCTGGGATCAGATAGCATGCAGGTATTTTTTTAGGTGGGTGCACAGGCACAACCGCCTGCTGTTCGTTCAGTGTCTGTTCAGAAGTGTTCTTCAAACTACTTGACCTGGAAGTGGATATGAAAATTGCCTTCTCAGGGAAGAGTCAAATGTTCCCGTGGTCTAAAGCTGTCCACACTTCTCTAAACACATTCCTAATTGGTATTCAACCTTAAAAAATGTCTTTCATTAAAAATATAATTTGACAAAGTAATTGACTTGCATTTGATTAAGTCAGAATCTATTGGATTAACATGATTAATAGATAAAATTATAATCAAACAGAGCAGTACAAAAGGTGAATTAAGTCATGGGTCATAATAAAATACTAAATTTAAGAAAGATTGATATAGTAGGAATATTCATTTCACAGTAGGTATCACACTGTTGCCTAACAGACAGTGATGTAATTCAGAAAGATTTTGGTAGTCAGAATCAGGGCTGCTTCAAAGGCCTTTGAATTTGGTGAGAGTTATACCAGAGATCTGTTTACAATACTTCACACCCGCAGTATAAATATTCACTGCTCCCATATTGATAGCAAAATGTGGTGTTACTATTAGAAAAATTAGTTCTGAACTGCAGAGGGGCAAAAACAGCTTAATGATCTTAGAATCAAAAAACCACTTACCCAAAGAACTGCTGTCTTGTAAGACTCCCTGTTACACAGCACTGGAATACAATGTAGTATTACATTGTACTTATCTATTAGGAAGATAACTTAAAATTTGTTATGAATTTTGACCCACCAATACATAGGACACTGCATTGACTGAAAAAAGCTTATTCAGAATAAAAATTCTAGTATTAAAACTATAGTTTTTCTTTTAAGTGAACAAGTAACAACATAGCAACAGACAGCAACCACATCTTAAGATAACTGTAAAGCTGAAAGTAAACCATTAAAGCTCATGGTCCCCGCCTGGATGAACTGTTGGCATTAATGTGTCTATCCAGCTTGAACATTACTTTGAAACAGCAAGATGAATTAATTAAATTTTGTCTAGCAACTAGAGTACTCCTCTTCTGAAGCTAAATATTTTCCTTCCTTGCCCACCATGGCATGTAATTTTAGTGGTCCCCTTTTAGGTGTGCCAAGGTGACAGAATGGTCGATGTGTGGTGCATAAAAGTAATCATAGCGTGAAATGCATGAAATGCCCACTGGATGGGGCATATGGGCAGCTAGCTGCACCCTGATACTGGAATCTGGGATATATATCTGGGATGTATATCTATATCTATATATATCTATATATATATATATATATATCTGGGATATATATAGAGATATATATATATAGATATATATATATATATATATATATCTGGGATAATCTAAAGATAAAGTTTTCTGTCCATCTCTGTTGAATTTCAAAAGGATAGAGACAGTGGAAATAACTAAACCTACAGTTACCTGACCTTCCTAGACTGGCAGCTTGTCAGTAGTTAGATCAGATTAGCTAGTAATCAGATCAGCACTTGGTCTGCTACTGAAGTTACAGTGTGCATGGGATTGGCTGAGTTCTTTGAAACAAAAAATTTACCAAATTGAAGATACTGGTAGAACATAAGCAAGAAATTCCCACTATGGGATGTCAGACTATTGACTGTTACAAATTTAATTTGCAATTGCCATGTTCATTGAGGTATTGGTAAGATAAGGAGCAACAGGTGAATTACAGGCTTTATTATAAGCATCTGAGTTCAGGAAGCTATAAAATCTTGAAGGTTCCTTGAAGCATCCTCTCAAGATTCACCAAAACAGACTCTAAGTCTGGTAAATATATTGAGCATCTCAACAAGTTCAAAGTACCCAGGGAGTTATGGGATCTATTTGCCTATGGAACCCATCCAGGGAGTGACTTCGTTTAAAATCATGATTGTTTTAGTCTAGTCAGGTGGGGGGTGATGATGCCAAAGCAATGTGGAAAAGCTGTCATTGCAAGTAGCTTTCCACTGGTTGGCTCACAGTATCCCAAATACAGACACAAATTAGAATGTTTGTTACCTAAAGGAGAATTTCTTGTAGTCTAAGTTCACATGCTCTAATTAAAAGGAGTGCAAAAAGATTGCCAGATATTTTCCTGACTGTTCCAGCAGATGCCAGATGATTCAGTAGTGAAACACAGCTGTATTTAACATCCTCTAAATTGTTCCACAGGGTAAAAAAGTGCTATTGTACCAGTGACACCACACACCAGAAAACCTGTAGTAGGTTGGAAGTGGCCATTATACCTCCACAGAGACTCCCTGCTCAGATGGAACAGCTCCTGTTGCAATTGTGCCCTTTTTTGCCTCTCTTTCTTTTTCTTTTAGTAACAGAGTCAACTCAAGTGCTGTTCTGAGAAGAAATGGGCTTGCTTATTTTTCTTAATTGAGGATTATGTAATTGCAGCCATTTAGTGGCCGCTGCCTCTGATAGACTCTATTTCTAAAATCAGGAAATTGAAGTTACAGAATTGGCACAAACAATGCTCCATTCCTCCACAATAGCTTCTGCTGACACAAGAGCCTACTTGCAGCGAACTGAAATTTAGAGTTTAAAAGATCCACCAAAAGTAGAATAGTTACTATTGTTTGGTCATTCTTGTTCAGCATTAGACAGCATGGCTCAGCCATATGCGTATTCGCCTATTAAAAGACAAAAAAATCTCATTTCACTTCCAAATTTACTTGAAATCTTTTGAACAGTTGGCACGTGATATTGGTGTTTTAGTGCCAAAGGTAATAAATTTTGTGGTCCTTTTGTGAATAGCTTTAGCATTGGAGATGGAAGGGCTAAGCTGGACTCTTGTCTCTATACTAGGATGGTTGCTTAACAAAAATGAAGAAATCAATAAAACTCAGCAGATGTATTTTTCAGTCATTTCACTATTGTTTTCTGGATACCCTGAATTTCAGAATGTGTTACCTCTGTGAGCCAGACCTCACTCATTAAGCATAGTACTTGCCAAGATAAACTCTAATTAAAATTAAAATTAAGTTAATAAAATTAAATTAAAAGCTACACTTTCGTATAATGCAAAATGGAAGAAAACAAAAGAAAAAGGAAGATTATGCTGTTTCCAATGTCATTAAACCTAGGCAGGACACTTTACATAACTTTAAATTGTTGATTTGAAACCACTTGATTTGTTTACTGCAGAAACAGTATTTTGTTGTGGGTGAACTTAGCAATGACCGACCAGGGATCACTGTATATTGATTTTTTTTGTTTTATTCAAGAATAAATTTAGATGGATGGAAGAATTTGGAACACTGTTGCTCCATCTTTATCCCTAATTGAGATACTACCATGGATTGTAAGGCTCTGGAGTATAATGATTTGTCAGCAGAGGACACAGAGTGGACCAATTTAATAGTTGCTAGAGGGGTTAGGATTCCTACTGCCTTTGATGAAATCTTTTTTAGGTCAGTAACATTTAGAGATATAAAAAAAAAATGAAGTAATTGGAGAGAAACCAGATGGTTTGTGGCTAATTTGGAAAAGTACAGATTATTGTTGTGCAGCATCTTATTCATTAAATGAAAAGGCCTTAAGATTTTATAAGGGATAGATTAATATTGATATCATGTTATGATTCACACTGTTTAGTGTGCAAACATCAGCCATCCCTTATTTTTTTCTGCCCATGCTCAGTGCTATCACTGAAACCCCTGTATGAGGAATTACCATGGTGAGTCAGTAAATGACAGCCTTACATGTACATTTTTCATTTATGTTTTCCTACTACGGAAGAAATATTTGCACACTGTAAAACACGAATTCAAATATTACAGAAGCAGCCAAATGTATGCTTATAATGGAAATAACATGGGTGAGCAGTGTCATAAGCATAAGCTGGTCTCTGCATTCCCTACCATTTTTTCAGAGCATCTTGCTTTGGCATTTGCACAGGCTCCTATTCATTGCAATTACATCTATTAAATATATATTAATCTTTAAGTTTCTTTACTGTTCCATTCTGAAACAATATAGACACACCAGCTGAGAATCAAGATGTGTTTATTTTAGGATGATAAAGGTAAAATGTTTACCCATCTCTAACTGGGTAAATATTATTTTACTCGGATTTATTACAATAGTGCCCAGGGACTCTGAATGAAATTGCTGAGCAGTTCATAGGTACTGCAAGGGGCGATTTTTGCCTCACACAGTTTGTAGCAAAAATAAGCAAGACAGACAAAAGATGAGGGTGCACACACAGCCTGGGAAGTGACTTTTTTAGAGGCTTTAGAAGAGAGAGGTGGAATGCTTAAGAACACAGTGTCTGCTGATTGAGCTGAGAGATGCTGATCGTACACATGAAGGGCCACATGTCCCAACAGATATGCAAATCAAGTATTTTTAACTGAGGAACATGTGTCGTATAATAATATATTTAATACATCAATATATTTTATATTTGTGTATTGATATATATCTGTGTGTAATTTTGTCGTATTTCAAGATGTCATTACAAATTGTTCTCAGTATATTGCAATTGGTAGAGGGGATTTTTTGGCTCCCATTTAGCTTACTTAGTGTTCTTCAGGCCTTAACCTTCTGTTGTGGGATGAAGAGATTTAAACTTCACAGCCTCTTGCTGTCACTTGCTGGCATAATTGAGAATATTGTCTGAGATTTTTGGAGAATCCTTTCCATTTGGCAGAGATGTTTGGACACGCTTGTTAGGAACTGAACACTACAAAATAGATGGTCAGCTCTGGAGGGGATCCTTCAACGAGGGAATAGCTGCAAGAAAACAGTGCCAAACAAGCAACATTTTGCTGAGAGGTTTTCAGAATAACATTCTTGACTCAGAGCCCATTATCTAACAGATGTGTATTGATTTAATAAGCCTCCCTACTGTTTCACTGTAAGCACTTAGTTCTCTCATCTTCAGTGGAGAACGTGGAACAGGAATCTATTAATAAAAAGTCTCTTATTCCAGAAAAACATGTTGGTGCCCATATTTGTCAAGGACAGTAAGTATTTCAAAGCTAATTAAAACTTCATTTTTTTCATTGGGATGCTGTGGGCAAGTCCCTCAGCTGGATATAGTACCTAATATATATACACTGGTATCCTTTTACTTGACCAAAGAACAACGTCGCAAACAATTTAATCTACTCTATATTTTCCTGGTATACCTCAAAATGATCTTACAAAATAATACGATTTTCTGTGGCTACAGAAGTAAGGACATGACAATTTGCCACTGTCAAGCTGTTACTTCATTCCTATTTCTTTAATTTTTTTTTCTAGATGATTTTTTACTGAGCAAGAGCAAATAAACAGGAAATAGTAAAATAGGTGTGATTTGGCACAAAATCTGTTGAAGGAATGCACAAGTGTGGGAGGAAAGAGGGAGGGACAGCCCGACTGCTGCTGCATAGTTCAGTCAGGTTTAGCAACGATTTTGGTTTGTGTGGCAAGGCTTTGATAGAGGGAGGCTCCAGGAATGGCTTCAGTGAGAAGGTGCCACAAGCTTCCCCCGTGTCTGATAGAGCCAATGCCAGCCAGCTGCAGGATGGATCCGTGGCTGGCCGGGGCTCAGCCCATCGGCAACAGTGGATGGGATATAATTTGTTCCAGAAGCGGGGGAAACCCTGCACTGCAGCCATTGCAGCTGGGGAGATGAGTAAGAATATTTGAGAGAAACTCTGCTAACAGCAAGTTCAGTGGAGAAGAAGAGGCAGGAGGTGCTCCAGCCACCAGAGAAGATTTTCCCGCAGCCCACGGAAGTCCATGGTGGAGCAAAGATCCACCTGCAGCCCCTGGAGGGAGACCACGTCAGAGCAGGAGGATGCCTGAAGGAGGCCATGACCCCATGGGACGTCAGGACCTACGGAGAGAGGAGCCCGCACTGGAGCAGGTTTGGTGGCAGAACCTGGGACCCTGTGGGGACCCACGCTGGAGCGGGATGTGAAGAACTGCAGCCGTGGGATTGGACTCATGTTTGAGAAGTTTGTAGAGGACTGTGTCCTAGGGGAGGGGCCCCGTGCTGGAGCACGGGAGAAGAGTGGGAGGAGAGCTCCCCCCGAGGAGAAGGGGCAGCAGAGACAGATGTTTCTGTCTCCTCAGCCTCTTGAGGAGTACTCTTAATGTTTGCCCATGCACGTCCCAAAGCAAAAGTCACTTTTGAAAATCTTGGCCTTCAAACTTTATATTCTTTCTTACAGCTTCCTCGGTTAAAGACACTGGATTTGCATATTGGTATTTCATATTTCTGTAGTGCATATGATGCAAGACCAACACAGGAATTATTCTATACAACACAGCTTCTTGAAGGTAATAAAAGCTTGTGTGACTAGTTCAGCAGCTGTTTTGAACACAGGATCTCTTCTTTCATAATCTGTTACTACTTTCTGCAAAGTTTCGAGTGATTTGCTTCTCTGAATCAGGGTATAAAGCTTTTAACTGGAAAATTGATCTCCTCATAAAGTAGGTATGTTCTAATGCTGTAATTACCTGAGGCCTGATCTTCCAACCCTTGACAGCGTAAGTAATCTGTACTCATCTGTCTAATCTTCGTGATTGAATATAGGGAGAATCAAGTGATTCCAGAACATCTACTAGGTCTCTACACAGTTTTCCTAAATCACATTTTGTTTTCACATAGATAAGTGATCTAAGTGAAGGGTTAACAGTGTTCTGTCTCTCTTAATTTGAGATTTGGAAGACAATTATAATTCAAAATGTTTCTTCTAGTTGAGACTCCTTAGGAAAGACACATACATAGCCTAGAGCTAGAAGTCCAACTTTGCTTTTAAATGCAAATATTTTAACAAGTATAACACACAGAAGCATGAACTATCAATTATTACTACTAGGCATATGTAAAACATCTTGTTTATCACAAAGAGACCAAATTAGGCTAAAAATAAAATAGAAATTTGTAATTGAAATGTTGCCTGTTCTCCTTTAAAACTGCCCATTATTCTTATTAGAAGCAGCCTTCAGGTTGTCTTGATGCATCTAAATAGATCTTTCAATAAGAAAAGATGGGAACTGCCAGTGTTGGCAGACTGTGGCATTTGTCATGCAATGAGACTTCCTGGGAATGGTGTTAGAACAGTGCATTATTTACAGCACCAGCCTGTCAGATAAGAGTAAAGACTTTGTTTCCCCTTACTTTCATTCTCTAAAGGTCTTACCGGTACATACAGAATGACAGGAGGAAGTTTCAAGTCAGGCAGAGGGAATTTCCTAGTTGACCTACCAACACAGGAATGTAGACAAAAGTCCATGGGAATTTTGAAAGTGTTAACTTCAGTAGATATTCTGAATCCAAATTTAACAGCATTTGACTGAAGAGGAAACAAGTACAAGTTTCAACAAATGTTGGATTTATTTTTCAGTGTAGTATTGTCTTAGCCTAAGTCAAATCAAATTCTACTGTTTATCTCCATTCCCCAGAAAACTTGGTTCTGAGAAAGTAATACCTTGGGGGTTTGGTTGATTTGTTTGTTTGTTTTCCTAGGCTTCTACTATTTATCTTTTAGAGCTCCGGCTGGATTGAGTCCTCAAGGTGGTTTAGTTGCATCATTCTGTAGACACGACAGCTGTTTTACCAATGCTTTCCCTTTCTCAGGGGTAGTTGGTACGTTTTAAGCAGAAAATAATTGTCTTAATCATCCTCAGTGCATCTTCAGGATCTCCACTTGCACAGCCACACTCACACGAGTCCCACAACAGTTGGACGTGTGCATGGCTCACTCCCGTGACTCCCGTGCTCAGGGCCTGATGAGTTATCCCTGGAAAGTTCTGTGAAGTCAGTGTTGCATTGCAACAGCCTGCTATTTCCCCTGTCCCCTTGTCTGTGGAGCTCCTCTGGAACTGGAACTCCCTAACCCCTGATGGTTATTGGACTGTTCTGTTTTTTCCTCTTCAGACTTTGGTACAAATTTTTGTACATTGGTCTTACTGGTATGGAGTGATTTCAGAGCTCCCTGCCACTACTGGGGTTCTGTATATCACACCAGGCCCCCTGATTTGCTTGAGGTATTTATAGAGGTTATTTCTATTACATCAGATACAGTTTCACCTTACAGTGGTCATAATTGAATCTATTTAATGTTGACAAGATTGATATTGTTGTTTAATACCTATTTTACAAAACAGTATGTCTAAGTACTATTATTTAAAAAGATGTATTGTCTGCATTGTTTCACAGTCTCCTCTCTGTCCTCTTACCGATGGCTTCTATGCTTTTTCACGTTCTGAGGGTTTAGGTGTCAGAACATGAACTTTTTTTCCACTCTAGGCTTGTTGGAATGAAGGGAAACATACACAAGGCTGTCTCAAAAAGTTAGAATATTTTTTTGTTTAGTGTACGGCCCCAGTCATCAGCTGGTTCTAATTTCTCTAACAGCATACAATTAAGGAGACTTGACTCAGCTGCGGAGACTTTCACTTCAACTCCTTAAGTGGATAACAGACCCAGTAATATTTACCTCTGTCAAAGTAATAGGTCCTCTACTCGGTGATGTTGCATGTTTCTGGTGGTTTTATACATACACACAGGTATTTCTGCATTTATCAGACACAGTGTATATACAGCATTAGATTTCGCATTTTAGTGAAGTCCAACAGTAGAAGTCAGACCATACCCTTTGAGTCACTCAAACTTCAAAAGGACATAAAATAGCCCTCACATCTCCACATCACTACCCAAAGTCTCTTCCGTTTTGTTTGGTCTCTTGCACCAGAGAGGAAGGAGTGTACCTGAGGCAGTCAGTTGTTTCTTGTCACTGTATTGTTTGATGTGTGATGAGCTTGGTTATCAGATCTCAGTGTGCAACCAAATATGGCTTCACTTGCTACAAAAAGTGCTTATCTACAAGGAGACAAATATGCCCTCTACTGACTTTATCTGTGGCTAGAGTTTAAAAGCTGCTGTCAGAGAGTACACAATGGACCTGTTAGCAAATAAAGCAAATTAAAATAAACATCTTTTATCATAAGAAAGCAATTAGTGTTGATTCGAAGCTTCACTTGGTTTTTCTTTCCTGACCTTGACTATGTTGTGATGGTTTTGTGCTTCCTCGGACAGTTTCTACTTGCATCTGCATCGATTAAACCTTGATCTCATTTATTATCTCAGGAAATGGTCTCAAGGTCACAGGGCTGGAAATTTAATTATGGTGGCAGTATATTAAGTGGCACATTTAAAGATGCTGAATCGTAGTAATTAATTTTTTGGATGGTGGTCTCCAGGGAACAGGTTTTCTCTACACTGGGTGTTTAGACATCCATCATGGCCATTCAGCTTGGCAGCTGTCTTTTAGCTTTAAACTGCATCATTATTCATCTTTTATGACTGACTTTAAAAACACTAGACAACTATATCCTTTTTTATTGTAATATATGTCAGATGCTTGTATTAAGCTATACTTCACCTTTGCTATAAAACATTAACAGAGGTTGCTAGCAGCTACCTAGGCTGGCCTCTAAATTGAGACAACAATTACCCTTCGCTGACATCTAGTGTCAAGACATGAGATATAGCTGGAGTGCCGAATCCATTGGCCTGGAAATCCTGCACTTCCCCACTGATTCAGGCTCACCCAAGAAGCTGCAGCACTGGACATAATTAGTGGACACGAGGGATTAACTTGGCACACAATGTTGACTTTGTAGCAGCACTAGGTTATTGGATGAAATGCAGCACTGTCAAGGTCTTAAAAAGCTTGTAATGTTTAATGAAGGAATGGTCATTAAACTTGCTGGATCAAATATTAGGCAAGATGGAACTGGGAGGTATTTAATAAAGAGACCTGAAAATATGAACTAAATCACATATATTCATTTAAACTGCTGGCTAAAGCCCAGCATATTTCAAAATAGTTCAGTGCTGGTTTAAGCTAGATGCCATGAACTGGGAAGGAGAAGAGTAAGCAGGTTTTAGTTTTCTGCATAACTTTACAGAATTTTTTTTCTACTGTAGATTTATTTTTCTTAAATGAAACGCTAAAGTTCACACATTCTGTTGGGACTGCAAAAAAAAGTTCTCTAGGGAGTGTGAGGGTGTTAAGAGTTCTCAAAGTGAACAAAATCCACAAATTTTTAAGTGAGGTCTTCCATACCTTTTCTCAAGCTGAATCTTCCAGGATTGATACCAAAATATTAAACAGTGGCTTTTAAAAATATTGTTACAAGAGTTGGTCCTCATACCTGTACATTAATAACACTATTTTTTATAGGCTGAGATGAAGCTGATCTCTTAAAGTGGTTGGGACAGTCAGAGAATGGAATTAAATTCTAGGTACAGAATATTGGGTGTAGCATTCCTCCTGCACCTTGTCACATCTTGAATCTCTCCAGCCATAGTTCTTCAGCAGTAAAATTCTTTGTGCTTGCAGTATTTGACCTTCTCTTGTTCTTTGTGCTGTTTGGCCTTTCTGGAGCAGTAATGTATTTTCTTCTGTAGAGATCCACTAGATCTCGTTTTTGTGCTCTGTTTGGTGATTGGAATGATGTGATTGTGGTTGAGAAGTTTCAGTGCAGTGGAGCTGAGGAAGACTCATCTTCCCAGGTGTATGTCATTTGAGAGCACCTTCATTCCCTGGGCTCACTCCAGGAGTTCCATGTGCTCAGCCTGGGGCTCTTGTTAATTCAGAGGGTTTGTAGGCAGTATTTGTAAATGCTGAGCATGTCCTTCCTCCACCTGTGCTCTGTGTTCCCACAGTCTGAGAAGGAAACAGCAAGATTACAGGCAGAGAAGTGGATGATGGATCTCTGAAGTGAGATATACAAAGGCACACGGTGTTTCTCAGCTTTACTTGGGCTTCACCACAGAGGGACTGCAAAGGGCATCTCCCAGCAGTGTCACACAGTGTAGATGTGCTCAAGGCTGGAGATGTGCTCAAGGCACAGCAGATAACTCGGATCAGATCAATCGAGTCCCACACAAAACTGCGTAGAAATGGAAATGAGTGGTACCACAGTGGCTTCTTACAGAGCTGCAGATGGAGCTTTGGAGCTGTCCACATCTCATCTAATTGAAGAGCTCCAGTGAGGTGGGGAGATGGCCTATATCTAGCCAAGAGTCAATTTAAACACAAAATGTTTGCAAGTATAATGCTCAGTCTGGTTTCCATCTACATGGGGTTGAAAACTCCTTGGTAATTTTCTTATAAAACCAGCATATAAGCTTGTAAATTAGCTCTCTCCTACTTTTAAATATTGCAACAGAACATAAAAATGGGAATAAGGTATCGTGATCGCTTCTGTGGATCATCATGGTTATGTTCCAAGTGCCCTTGTCTGTTCTAAATTATTAAAACTGGGCAAAGCACAGCAAGTCAGGGCTAGCTACAGCTGCAAAACCAGGATAGTTAAAATAGCTTTTTTTTTTTCCCCTGTGGGTTTCTGAAGAAGCCCCTTTGTTCCAAATCTACTGGATTTTGTGAAGAAACAAATAAATCACAATATAAGAAATACGGTGGAATTGCAGTATTTGATGGATATTCGTGGATATTGATACCCGGAGCATAGTAAGTACCAAAAAAATTTCAAGAGGACACATGGGTATTCTTTTTCTCAAGTGTTCTATCTTCTGGTAGTCCATTTTAACAAAGACCATATAGATATTTGGGTTGTAACTCTCTATGCTATTGACCCATTCAAAAATGGTTTGAATATATCCACATGTAAATATTGCCATCCATATGTGCATATGTGAGTATTCACCATGGAGTGGGGGCCAGCTCTTTGGAAAGTTTGAATCCTGGAGCACGTAGAAAAGATAAAATCAGTATAGTTGAGGTACCAGTGGTGGAAGAGTGATAGGTGGATAATAAATAATCCATTAGTTAAAATAAATTTATGCAAGTGATTAGATGAGTAGCTTTGCACAACAAATGGAGAAACAGAAGAAAAAATCATTAATGATAACTTGAGAAGAGGCTCATGATACCAAATCACATACTCACCATGAACTGCTGCTTCTGCTGCAATCATGACATACATTTTATTCATATTACCTTACTGTTGGATTAAGTCACCAGCTTTTATAGTAAAATCAGGATAGCCAATGTTCCCATAATTAATTTGGAATTTATGAATAGCAAAATTAGTCTGTTTTGTGGGGCTTTATGTCAACAAGCTCAACAAAACCACTTATTTCTCCTGTCTGGAGACCTTTTTATCTAAAATGCTACAGCAGAAGAGCAGCAGTGATAGAAAACTGTTGCACTTTACCTTTTTAACAGACTTGCATATGTTTGGTAAATTAGAACTTCTCCTACTGAAAGGCTGGATTTATAACCAGTCACGGGAGGTTTGGATCCAAGCTGTTGTAAATCATCAGAACTTTTAAATGACATATCAGGGTTTTTCCTCTGCTTTTAAACCATCTCTTACATTAAAATACCATGTCATTCTTGTAATGACTTCTTGTAAATGTCTTGTTGGAGTAAAAATTTTCTTAAAACATTATTTAAAGCCATTACTCAGTGTACTTGCTTTACTTTTCTAGTAGTTCTGAATGGCACAGTTCTAGCCCGTGTCAGAGAAAGTTCCTTCCAGATGAGGTAGGCAATAATTGGATTGCTGTGTATACGAACTATCTTTCAAAACTGTTTCGGTGCGTACTCACATGACTGATATCCTCATAACCATCCACCCTGAACTACATTCAACTTCCCTAAATGAGATTTTATTGGAACTGATTATGATTAGATAAATGGGTGACTTCGCTAATGTATAATACACTTTTCAATTATAGAGTATGTATGATAATTTACATTTCTTGTTTGATAGTATGATATTTATGTGACATATTCTGGATGAGATCTGCTGCTGTTTACATAATGGCCTTACTTTTCTTTTAAATTAAATCTGCTTTCAACTTCTTTCAATATATTTAATTTTTTAGGATAAACAAAGACATTACAAATCCACCTTAATTTACCCTTCAGTGGAATGAAATCTCTTGGTGGATAAATTCTGGTCCCCAAACTTGTTGCCTAAGGAGACAAATTCTATCATCAGATGAACAGATGAACATAATGTGGCTTGGAATAGCAGGTTCCCCAGTTAAGTGACTGCAGAATCAAGCAGCCATTATCAAACTGACAGCTGAGAGACTGTTAGAGAAAAATTAAATTTGATGAAGAAATAGGGTTTCTTCTTTCTTGCAGTAAATCTGATTTATCCCTCCTGGGTTAACAGTTTTCTTTACATGTACAGATTTTGCAGGATGCATTGGTAATTTTGAGATGGGTGAGAATTAGAGTATCTTCCCTGGCAAAGAACCCCTGGGCAGAAGAAATAAAAAAAGTATTTAATGTACTTTTTTTTTCCTGCCTTTACAACTTTTTATGTGGTGTCAAAACCCAAAGAAACTGCATTCAGTCAGAAAAGAGAAACTGTCTAAAGATATATCAATAAATTGTAATGCTAAATAGTTTTTAAACTTTATGGTTAAAAAAAACAAAATAAAAAAGTTAAAGTTGTGGGTCATATCTGTAATAAATAAAGAAATTTGAAAACTATCATATCACCAAATTTATAGTGGTCAACATACTAGAGGAATACATTTTTCTAATGTAATATAATCTCTCTGAATGCTTCCAGGAGTTTGCTGATGACACAACACTGGGAGGAGCAGCCGATCCCCCAGAAATCTGTGCAGCCTTGGGAAGGACCTGGGCAGGCTGGAGAGAGGGGCAGGGAAGAAGTGGCTGAAGTTCAACAAAGGCAAGCACAGAGTCCTGCACCTGGGGAGGAATAACCCCAGCACCAACTCAGGCTGGGGCTGACCTGAGGGGAGGCAGCTCTGTGGAGAAGGATCTGGGGTCCCGGTGGACAATGAGCTGTTCCGGAGCCAGCAGTGCCCCAGGGGTCAATGCCAATGGGATCCTGGGGGGCATCAGGAGGAGCATTGCCAGCAGGTCAGGGAGCTGATCCTGCCCCTCTCCTCAGCCCTGGTGAGGCCCCTCTGGAGTGCTGTGTCCAGTTCTGGGCTCCTCAGGACAGAGAGACAATGGAGCACCTGGAGTGGGTCTAGTGGAGGCTATGAAGGTGATGAAGGGACTGATGTACAGGAATTTCTGCCTGAGCATGAGGAAGAATTTCTTTACTGTGCAGGTGACTGAGCACTGGAACAGGCTGCTCAGGGAGGGAGTGGAGTCTCTCTCACGGGAGATATTCCAGAACTATCTGGACACAATCCTGTGCCATGTGCTCTGGGATGACCCAGCTTGAACAGGGAGGTTGCACCAGATGACCCAATGTGGTCCCTTCCAACATTTAAACATTCTGTGATTCTATGATCAACAACATTTCTTGAAATAAAATCATCAGGATGTAATAGAGTGTAAGAAATTTCGAGATAGAAGCTGGTGCATCAGAAACCCATGCATGCTCCATAGTAGCCTTCCCAAAAGGAGAGAACCAAAAAAAACCAAGGTAAGTTGTGCAGTTGTAATGAGGTGTTCCCTTTGTGTTCCATTTGCTCAGTATTGATTTCTTTTGGAAGTGGTAGTTTTTCCAATCAGGCACTATTGCCAGGTGCTTACATGGGACAATATACTGATACTGATCATCTCTGTATTTGTGTGTGTATATATATATAGTATATTTATATGTATAGTGTATATATGTTTACACACACATACAATGTCCTAAAAACTGACAGAAATTCCAGCATCCTTGTAACATGTACAATGAATTTACGTTTAGTCAGTATGGAACTGTCACGTGACACCAATACTTGGCTTTTAATTCTTTAAAGGCTTTTAAAAAACCCCAAACCTGATGCTTTTGCAGAAGCTCTGCAAAGAACTAAGAACTCACAGCTCTGTTTTAAAGAAACTTTGAAGACTATGACAACATTTCTTCTCTTTTTTTTCCCCCCTCCCTTCATGGCAACCAACAGAGGCAATTAGTATTAGACCTATTTCACATTTCAAATTTTCAATTGTTTTGAGTATCCTTCTGCTTTAACCATTCCTGGCACAAGTCCACTGGACTTAGAGAAGGAATGAGGCCAGCTCTGGGGTTAGCTCAACAGTAGTATTTTGAATATGGACACTGAAATTTCTAAGGTTAAGTGTTTGTTAATAAAACATAATTGTGTGTACTTTCTGCTTCCATAAAATGTTTTATAACTTTATTCCAGTTAATATTCTTGTGAGATTGCTGCCATGGTTCTGTAACTTGTAAAAATATGTGAGTTAATGAGCAACTTTCATGGCTTTTGCCAAGTTACTGAATTATATTAACAGCTGATTGCAGCCTGCTATTTTATTAGGACAGTATTTTCTTAGCTATTGACAGATATATTAATGACACTGATGAACAAACCAGCCGTTTTAGATTGAAGTTAGGAATTATTTTTGTAGTGGAAATTGATTTTTTCCCAGTTTAAAGTTTACTAAGGGTAATAGTTTTAAACTAAAAGAGGGTAAATTCATACTCAGTCTATGGAAGAAATTCTTTATGAGAGGGTGGTGAAGAACCAGAACACATTCACCAGACAAGTGGTAGATGCCCCATCCCTGGAAACATTCGAGGTCAGGTTGGGTGGGGCTCTGAGCAACCTGATCTGGTAGATGACCCAGCTTGCTTGGAGGGGTGTTGGACTAGATCTGTCAATGTCCTTTCCAACCTAAACTCTTCTATGACTAACTCACCGTAAGTAATTTGAATGAAGATATCTATGTCAAGCTTTTTGTGAAAGAGGGAGGAATAAGATAAATACTTTGGGATTTCTATTTGTTTAACTGGCACAGCTCTTTGAGGAGGGGCATCCTCTTCCTTCTGTTTCTTAAAGTTCCCAGAAGTGTGAGGGCAAAACACAGCTAAAGAAGTGTCCTTGTCTTAAAACTGATGAAGCACACCAGCTATGTAGTTGGTAATCCCTGAAATGTTTCATTATGTAGGATTGGGAAGCAGGAGCTAAAAAATCCTGTTTTGGAGGCAATCTGCATCTGTCTGCAAATCCTTCACTTCAAGGTCAAAAGATTGTCTTGTAGGAGCTGGTGACTCCAAACTCCTCTGGTGTGACATGTGGATGCTGTCCTCCTGGGAAGAAAAAGGAGGGCAACACTCTAGATGGTGGTTTGAGAAGGCCTATAGAAAGCTTACAGAAAAGGCTGAATCCCATCTCTCTTCTCTCGCTGTAAGACAAATCAAATTGCAGAAATGGTGTAATTTCGGGCTTCGGTGAGTAAGCACATGTAGGCTGGGAAAGACACAGTTTCATGCATGATGCAATTTGTACAGTTAGAAATGGTAGTTCAGAGGAGGGAAAGCAGACCAGGTTCCTCAGAGTCCTTGAACACTTCCAAAGATGGGGCATCCACAACTTCTCTGGGCAACCTGTGCCAGCGCCTTACCACCCCAACAGGGAAGAATTTCCTCCTAGTATCTAGTCTAACCCTGTCCACTTTCAGTTTGAACCCGTTTCCCTTTGTCCTCTCTGTCCATGTCCTTGTCTAAAGTCCTTCTCCAGTTCTCTGGCAGTCCCTTTGTGACCTGAATCTGATTCCTCTCTCTAAATCAGTTCTCTGTCTTTCAGTAGCAAACTACTGAAAATGCAGGTAATTTGATTAGGAAAAAATCAACCCTTGTATAAAAGCAGACTATACACTTAAACCTGTGTGAGGCAAAGCAGCTATATGAGTCTTCAAAACATAAACATAATTCTCTTCCTCCTTTAACAGGACACCACCTGCTAATTAAGTCACTAACTATTCTGATTATTCTAGACAAATTTCTGTGTGCATTTTCTTGTGTTCAGTAACAAGGAGTGTGTTTGCTCCAAAATCACCCTACTACAGCTAAATGTGAAAGCATGTGTATTTGATTCATATTCTTTACTGAAATAAAACAGGAATACTCCCAAGAAGTAAATACTTAAATAAGCAGTAATGCTGATGCAAGTAAGAGGAATGCTGAACCTACAGAATGGGTTATTAACAGCACATTAGTACTCACATTGGCTGAGACATGTAGGTAGTTGTGCATGCTGTAAATAATTCTATGGCTGTCAAAATAGTAGTGCCCAAGACAGTTGAACCCAGTGCAGGCAAAATGGCATGACCCACTTTATTTTCTTTTAAAATCGTGACTCACTCATGAACCAGCTCATGGACAGCTCTTCTTAGATTTTAACAATCAGTTAAAGCAGTTGGGCAGAATCCTTTTCACTGGAACATTACTGATGACCTCTGTTCGTGTCATCCTCATCTGAACTGGGGGGTGTGTATATACATATATGAAGTCTTTATCATACCTTTACATTTCCTTTCAGAGATTTCAAAGCATAGTTGCTTTGCCCCCCAACTTCAAATTTGTTCTTATGCTTGTCCACAGAACTAACTTCTTTCCTAGCCCATCTTGGACTTACAAGAACTTCCCAAGGAGCAACCAAAAAGAAATTTGCTTCAAATTAAAATTCTTGAATTCAGGTATGATCATGCAAACAACAGGCAGAATTTATTTAACCTTCAGCCAGCTGCTTAACCAAGTTGAAATTATTGATAGCCCATCAGCAATGATCGAGATGGAGAAGCTAAATGAAGAGGTGCCTTTTTTTTTTTCTTTTCCAGCCTCCCCCCGTACCACCACCCCCTTGTTTTTTCTAGATAAGAGAACCATTGAGCTGGTAACAAGACTTGAAATGCCGTGTCAGCTCAGCCAGCGTGGTCAAGGAGCTCAGCTGTAGAAGGGAAATAAAACTGTTAAGTTATGACTGCCCTCCAATCAGTCACAGGGGTAATGATGTTTGGCTTTAGTCAGGTTATATGTCAGTAAATATACATCTCTCAGACAGCCTTTAAGACAGCCTTAAGATCATGCTTATTGTTTTATATAGATAGGGGTCGGATGCTGATATATGGTGGTCATAGGCCACTGAAATAAATTTCACAGCATTCAGCAGGTAAAGTTAATCTCAATAGAACAGAATGTGATGGCACTTTTGATAGAATATTCATTTGACAGTGATGGGGCATTCTTTCTCTGTTAGATTTTGTGCAAATCACTCAAATGCAGACAATTTTTTTCCCCTGCATTGATTCTAAGTTTGCTGCTACCTGAAGTGGCCATTTACATTTGGTCTTTAGTGTAGAGCTGTGGCAAGATCAAAGAATTCCAGTTTATAAACAACAGTGTGTTCACCTTGTTCACTTATTCTGTTCACCCTGCTCACATATAAATCACTTTCAAAGGTAAGGGCATCTCAGAGTTCTAAGTTCTGTCAATGAAATTTCAGTCGTGTGTGGGTGATAGCGGGAACTTTGTCTCAGGAGCAAAGGACTGAGACAAGACCTTGCCAAGAGAGACATTCTAGACTTACAGCTCTGTGAATTAAAATTTTACTGTAGACTTAGACAAATATTTTTTAACATATTCTTTCTGATAATGATATTTAAGTTTTCACTTAAGCTTACTGCTAAGGACTTCATATCCTTTGCAAATATTGGATCACACCCTTCATTACTGTAGCTTGACATTAGACATTAAATTCACTAAGACTTTCAATGGCATTTTTATAACATAAATTGGATTATTATAAAAAGCAGAAGGTTCCCATTATACCAGCTTCTGCTCTTACTATTATTCAGTATTACCATTCCACAGAATAATAAAATGTAAAAATACAGCCTACATGCATTTCATGTGACACCAGTGCAATTAGACTAGAATTTGATAAAGCCATATCTAGTACTTACCCCCTAAGTAAAATGTGCTTTGGGTTTTAGAGAATAATGCAGTGTCCATTTTTAAATTCAACTAAATTATGGCTGTAGGCCTAGGGTTAAACTAAAGCATCAAGCTGCCCTCCCTGCTGGTGTAGGAGCCTTTAATCCAGATCTAGAATAACAAAACTGGTTTAGTTTAATTTAGTTTAATTCAGTAGGATTTATCAGAGCAATGGCTTAATCCTGACGTTTTATTTTGTGTTTACATTGTCAAATATAAATTACATTAATAGAAAATTGGTCTGGGTAAACACCAGAAGTGGAAAAACAATCGGTAATGTCTGGAATTGAAGGCAGGTATTGTTGATAAATGGACTGCATATCAGGCTTTCAGAGTTAACCTTTGTTGATGTTGTTTTGCCAGGTTTTTTTAAAGTTGTTTTAAGTCAATAAGTTAAACTCAAAAACTAATGTTCATAATACAGCTGTTTATATTTGCTAAATGCTGATCCAGGTCCTAAGAGAAAATTATTATAATGTCAATATAAACGTACCAGATTTTACCTTTTAAATCTGCTAGGAGAATTTTTATGAGACTGTGAAATATTGAAGAAGCTTTTTTTCCTCTTAGATGGTATGAACTATCTATATTCACAAATTGTTAAATTTTTTTTCCTAATGTCTGATTTTCTTTTGAAGAAGATGCTCTAATATTCTGGGTTTGTATAGTCCTTTTTAGACGGGTGTCCACAGACATCACTACAATGACGCTTCATAAGCTTCTTGATACAAACGTCATCAGCTGAAAAATTCCAACTATTACCAGGAATCCTGTAGTTAAACGAAATCCTCTACATGTGAAAACTGAGTAAGAAATGAGAGTTCATGTTGTCTGAACTGTAACTAGGCATGAAATTATTCAGAGACTTTCCATGTGATCATCATATGTTAACTTTCACCTAGTAAGGCCCGTTTCAGGGCAGTGCTTAGGCAGGTATTTCAAGCTATCAGCTACTGTAAGCTGTGATTAAGAGCTTTCCTCGAGAGTGACCCTAATTAGCATTCTCATGTCTGAAATAAGCTTGGCTATGTCTGCAGACAGACTTAATTTGGGGAACACAGGCTCAGCTTTTCAAATTAACATATTAAAGCTTTGTATTTTCCTCATTTAACATATTAAGTTACTTCAGAGAAAGAAAAACATTTATAACTATTTTTGAACGGTTTGTCAGGGATTGCTGTATTTTAACTCTTCTTCCTCTTCTAGTCAAGTGTAAAAAACGTTAAGTTCCAGGTCTCCGAGTTTTCTATTATAGATTTTACTGGCCAATTCTGACTGTTCTTCTGGTTAATATTTGATCAGTGTCTGGAAAGGCACTGATCTGAAGGGAACCTATGATCAGTAATGACTTTGATACTTCCTGTCTTGCTGAGAGTTGGCTCTCTTGTAGCAATGCTTTAAAGGCTATGAAATTGCTTCTGTGTTTTGCAGTAGTGTACCTTATATTGCGTTTCAGAAGCTTTAAGTCCATATGTGGCATTGTTAATGACATTGTTTTATGATTTATTTTTATTTATCTTTTTCTAATTACATGTATGTTATCACCCAGTATCATAACCAGTCCTCCTAAAAACTCATTTTTCAATTTTTTTTTCCTTGTGTTTCTGTCAAATTTTTAAAAACACATTAAAATAATTCAGATATTAAAATCAGGTCTTATTTAGGATATCTCGAGCTTAAAAAAAAAAATTAAAAGCACCTGCAGCTTTATAATGATTTAACAAAAAGTAAAAAAGGTTTCCTTGTTGTGGACAGGGATCAGTAGGAATTTTTTTACACTGATACAGCAAATTCTCATGAAGGAAACGCAAATCCTTCAAAATGTTTAAAAGCACCTTTTAAATCATTGCACTTTTATGAACGCCAAAATTTTTGTTGGGATGATATCAGAAGAAAACAAGTGTCAGTCTCTTCTGTAACTACCTGGGTGTGACTGGGCACTATTGATTATTACTTCTTTTCTTTAATAGATTCTTCACTGAAGCCTAGTGATCCATAGAGAACCATGGAAAGAAATATTTGCTTTGTTTCTCAAAAATTATTTTTCAAGAAGAAAACAAAAACGTTTTTAGCTGTTTTTTCAAAGTATAGTCTTTTCCAACACAAAGATATCCTCAAGAACTGCTAATATAATTCTTTAACTACTAATCTAATTGTTAAAATTTCTAACATAATTGTTTAACATTTCATAATAGGCTACCCAAGAACTATACCAATGCCCAGAAAATTAAAAGCAAATAGTCAAGTAGTAAATTACTAAGTTTACATAAATGATCCAGCAGTAAATGTTCAAATCCATGCAAAAATGATTAATGCAGCATTTTAGGCTGATAAGTGAGATTTTAGCAATATCCGTGTATGAGTTTCTGGACTGAGCATTTTCTACTTATACCTTCACTGAACAGATTTTCAACCCTTGTACATAACACATATTTTTCATATT
Source organism: Monarcha castaneiventris obscurior (assembly GCA_026261815.1). Taxonomy (NCBI): domain Eukaryota; kingdom Metazoa; phylum Chordata; class Aves; order Passeriformes; family Monarchidae; genus Monarcha; species Monarcha castaneiventris. The sequence goes on along the minus strand of JAMPIT010000434.1, from coordinate 15,632,116 downwards.
TTTCTTACCAGGCCTTAACAAACTACAGCTTATTCTCACATGGGGGGGCGGGGGGGGGGTAAGAAAAGTACTTTATTACTTCATACCCAGAGTTCAGAAGACACGCTTTAAAATGTTGATGTGATTTTTTTGTGTTCATGCAACTAAGGCAGACTTTGTGCCAAGACTGGAAGGTACTCTGGGAGGAAGAGAACTTAGGAGCTTTTCATAGTCACTACTTCCAAACACACAGCAGATAGTAATTTGTTAGCTAGTTAACACAGAAGTTAATCAAATCACAGCTGGCTAGAGCCAAGACAGAAATGCCAATGCTCTTTTGCCAAGCTGTCCATTGCAAATGCAGTGACTGATGTATGGATTTATCTCACACTTACGGAGATGGTCAGCTTCAGCATTAAAAGGAGGCATCTCTATGGGTTACTCCACAAATTCAGTGTGACTGGTTTTAATACATTTACTGCACTGAATGCTTCTGCAGTTGCTGCTGAAGAATAAATTTTGAAGGCTGGTTGATGATTCTCAGCAACCACTTCCTAGGCTATCTTTGCAACAAGAGTCAACTGTACCACAAGGCACAAATTCTGATTTGTGCTTTTAATGTTTAGTGGTCCATGGCAATTGGTGTAGATTTGGCATTGAAAAAACACTATTAAAACGTTCCAAATGGAGAACTGAAAAATACAACTAGGTGTGAACTGCGGTCTTTAATCACATGGCCATCACCATGCACGCAAATAATCTGTAGGAATTTAATGATTTTTCTAAAACTGACCTCTATTTTTCTTGTGCTTGGTTGCTGAAACACAGAAGTATTTTATTTAATTAAAACAAATTATTCTGATATTTTCCATAGGCACAGTTTCTGAAGGCAATATAGCATTAGTTTCTGAGATACTTGTCTTGTCTTATAGAAGGCGTTTCATCACTCTCAGAGAAGCTCTACATTTAAATCCCCTACTGGAGGGGACATGGATTTAACTGTGAGTCAACTTACTTTTTAAACCTCATTACAAAACAAGAACACGAAAAAGACCAAACAAAAACCCCACACCCACTGCTTTTTTTCAATCAACTCTGTTCCCAAGTAAGATTTCTCTTACAGCATTACAAGGAATAATTAAGATGTAAATGTAGTCTCTGTTTGCCAAATGGGAAACAGTATTTTTACCAGAGGCTTCCCCCACCTCAACTTTATCCATCTAGATAAACATAATTAAGTAATGGATGATGGTGTGTTAGCATTTTATTACATGTGTTTGCAAGGGCATTAAGAATAATCATAAAATGCACAACAAATGTTATAGGTATTGAGGTTTTCAGCAGTAGAAAACGTGACTTTGAAAAATCTGGGCTGGAAACATGGACTCCTATTCCTTATTAACTATTAACTATTCCTCTATGCAGAACAGCCATTGAGATGCTGCTGTCTTAGTTGATTTACATACACTAATTGCTAGTTCCTATTAAGCACTGAGTGGTCACCTGCTCAATAATATTAATAAATTAATATTTTCAGATTGCAGTAATTCCCAAGTAGTAGGCAATAGGACACATTAAATTCACTTTAGATTTTAGCAATGAAATTGGATTATCCTTTTGTTTAGGAACCTGTTTGCTGCTTTGCTGTTCAAACAAAATGACCTAGTGAAGGTGTCAAAATTTGCAATATTCAGTATGTGTATATCACGTAAATATATATCTATGTATATAGTTATATAATGGTGACATTTTCTGCACTTTGGCTAAATCACATGATCAAAATGTCTCTACCTGAGTCATTTATCTGGCTGAACCTTGAAAGTGGATTGAATTTTCCACAGACAGAACCTAAAGGAACAGTTCATGTTTATGGCTCCATCGGTTCAAAGGAAAATCTGACCTGGTGTGTGTAAAATTCCTCGCAGTGGAGCTTCCCCCAGAATGCATTTCACAGCTTAGTTCAGTGGCTCAGCTGTACCTGAATCAGTGCACAGCTGACAAACCAGAAGACAAGAGGCTGGCCAAGGGACCTTGCTGAAAATGCTCATCCATAGAACAAGTGGCATAACGTGCCTGGCCTTCCCAACAGCAGCACGTGTGCATGCACAGCACTGCCTCGGCCTGCACAGCCAGGGAGTGGAAGCACAGCTGGGGCCCTTCCGCTGCTCCTGACTGGGTTACTCCAGTAAATATTACCCTGAGTTGAGGCCTTTATGTGGGGTGACTTTGGGCCCTATTTACCAAAGAGATGTCCCAAATTACTTGTAGGCAGCAGGTAAAAACCCCTATTTCCAACACACTGACAGACTTTCTGACTCACTTGACTCTTTTACGCTCTCCTAGGTTTGGTAAGAACACTTCAAGTCCAGGACAGACGGCCCTTGGAGATGTGAGTGCAACTTTTGGTACATGCTGGAAAAACATACAGCAATTCATATGCTGCTTTAATGACAGTGTGGAGTGACTGTTTTGGTAAAAACAAGGCCCTCAGTTTTTGAGATTCAGTTCGGTACCTGACTTCTGAATATACTTTTTTTTGGGGGGGGGTTGCTTGTTCTGCTACAGCAACACTTGCCATTCAAGAATTTCCTGATTTTTCAGAACTAAAATACCCCAGACATCACAGTGCCTTTCTTTTACAGAATTCTTGATTCTCTACATAGGTAGCTTAATTTTCTAGAAAATGAGAAAAACTAGCAAGAGAAATTATTTTCTCTTGCAAATTCTTTGTGTTTTGAGTAGTGTGTTCAGAGCCAAGAGGACCATGATGCTCTCGCTGAAGGTATGAGCATGTAATATATGATGGAAAGTTGCATTAATACCCTGCCATAAGAAGGTGACAAATACAGACCTTGGAAAATGCTTTTAAAGATAAGTGTTATTTCTGTTATGCCATTGAAGAGGCACAGTACTGCCACTACTGGAATTTCAAATGAAACCTCAGTTTACTCCTGGAAACTACTGATTTTCAGAGTCTCATGTACAGTCTAAGGTCCTGAATTTGCTTGCGTTGTTTCTACTGACTCCACTGAGGACACACAGGAGTCCAAGAGGCCATCATTAAGGAGGAAGGGCAAATGCCCTGCCAGGACAACTCTGAATTTAGGACGTTATCGTGGAGTATTTCTGCATGGTTTTGATGATAAATATTGTTCTGCATAAAGCAAAATACTTGATAGCTCAACCTGATGGACAAAATTAGTTCTTTTTTTACTCTCTGTGTGTGTCTTTGTAACAGTTACTTCTTCATTACTGACACTTCTAATGTTAATTACTAATAATTATTAGCTTGAACAGCACTTCATCCCAAAAAGGTGCGTAAAAGTGCATCAATGTTGTCCTTTTGAATTGCTCATGTGGTAGTGTAAAGGTTATAAATCATTCCTGTGAGCCAAAATATCATTTGCTGCTTTGTCAGAAGGCAAGTTAACAGTATTACAACTTTGTTGGAATTTGAATGCATTCCACGTTCACTTTTTTTAATAAGAACTGTAAATAACAGGCCATTTTGAAGTATAATAAATGATCCTTTCCAAAGTCTAATGATAGCTTACTTTAGTTATAGCCATTCTTTTATAGCAATAGACAGCTTTAAAAAAATCATTCTTGCTGCATACACATAATTTTAAGGAGCTGGCATAAAGTTTTGGAGCAAGTCCATTCATTTAATTTACACAGACAGGATAAGTGCTAGGAGTATCTTTGATGACCTAAATCTCATCTTACATAGAAAGCTGCCTTATCTTCTGGAGTTCCTTTCTGCTTAGGGTATTGCTTATCCTCATGGATCAAACCCATCAATCAGAGGCTAAAGATTTAGTGTGCCTCCAGTTCAGTATGTTTAAAAAAATATATTAAAAAATTAATGAAGGATCTATTAAAAACTTTCCTCTTAATTTGCAATCTCTGAAGAATCATAGTTTCCAGATGTTATTGGAATCCTAAAGAGTATTATTTAATACTTTTTTTAATTAAGTAAAGCACCAATTCCACCTTAATCACTCAGACTTGGAAGTTGCAAATTTAAAAACACAGCAAGATTTATTACATCCTTGAGACATCAAAATAATGCAGCCATATTATTAGCATTGACTACAGCATTATGGTGTTCTTCACCTACGTAATAGCAGGTAGCTATTTTCAAGTGAACTAAGCTTCAAGTGTTCTGGAAAAAGAAAAAAGGAGTAGAAAACCAAGTCCCTTTGAAAGAAATCCATGTATTTTTCTGGTCCTGGTGAGGCTGTGATTTTTTTTCTTTGAAAGCAGAAGGATAAAAAATACTACATGCCTTAATGCATCATGAAAAGAAATGATAGTATAAATTTCAGTTTGAAACTACGAATACCTGGTGTGGAAGAAGAAAACAAATGGGTTTTCACTATGATGTTTTGACTGCTTGTTGGTCCTGCTTACTGCAGTTTTAACTATGCCCCATCACCACAGTATAAGAGCATGTTATATGGAGACTACAGCCATGAAAAACTGGTCCCATTAGTGTTGTGGCTGAGGAAAAGCAGAGAAATTATTTGTTTTGAGTGGGTATTTTTTTTCCTTCAAATTTTGCTGATGGTCACATTTATTCTTGAAGAGAAAGATGTGACATTCTTGCTTCCCACCTTTGTCCTACAGGTCGACCATCACCTGGCACAGCCTTTACTGTCCTATTTTCACCACTTTATTTTTTCATAAAGTGTAACTTTTCATGGTGTCTGGAAAGATGAAAAGCTGTTTCTGGAATAAACAGCCACACAAACCAGCCAATTCTGCACAGCATAATGGGATTTTAATGTATTCTTCTTGTCGGCATAGTGTATTTCTGTGATAATTTTATGTGACAGCATAATTAAACTGGAAAACAATTCCCATTTCCTATGTATTTTATCTATTTATCATCATTTATTTCTTTACTTTCTTGCTCTGCTATAAATATTATTGTAAGGAGAGTTAAATAAGTTAAACCAATGCAATTACTTTTACAGATTGAAATTAACTTCATATATCAATTTATACTGGTTTGTATACAGCACCTACTATTTGCCCTGTACAAATAAATGCATTTGTTGCAGTATATTTATAGTGTCACTATGGTTTCCATGTTTGCACTCCTTTTGACTAATGTTCTGTATGTTAAAACTTGACATTTTAACAGTATTTTCAAACAATTTCATTCATTATCAAATAACCATTTATTACATTGTGGCAATTTCAAACCATTTACTGGACCCTCTAGACATTGCTAAACAATGATTTATCAAGGAGTGTGCAAATTTTACTGCTTATCACAGCAAATACAAAAAGTAACATTAAATACTGACTTGACAACAGCCCTGACTAAATTATTTTCCTTTTTTAATCTTGATGAGTCATATTTAGTAATAGCAGTTTGTAAATGCACTGGAAATTGAGGCCAGTATTCTAGATTGCTCTGTTATATGAGGTTCTTTCTGGTTTGCTCAATTCTTTTGCATTCTTGGGGGATAAACCTAAGATTGTGGGACAAAACAGATGCATCTCTTACTATCTTTTAATTTTCTTATGGTGCTTATGATGCCCCAACATTGTCCTATGTGACAGTGCTTTTCACATTTCACTTGGCATGAATCTAAAAAAATTCACCTCTAGCCAAATCTATATTGATTTTTGCATACCTAGAGTGAATAGCAGTGAGGCAAAGGATTTTCAGTTCTGTTTTCAGGAAAAATCTCCTCCTTCCAAATATTCTAGCCAATAAGGAGAACTGATTTAATAATCTATGTGAATACTTGGCTGCAAAATGCTGCACTTTTAACAGCATTCCTTATCTCCCCCATTTCTATAGAATCTGAAACCCACGCTATATCTGTGAGAGAACAGACTGATACCCACAAATGACAATTAGGTTTCTGCAAGCACTTAGGTGTAAACTTAACAAGAAACAGTATTTGATGGAGATATCCCCATTCTCGGAGATCTCATTAATTGCAGAGCTCACACATTCAGCTCAACACAAAGTAAATTGAAAGGCTTAAATATTCCAGAGGATATTCACAGAAGGAGTTTCAAGGACTTGGGAGTCTTCCTCATTTGTGGGGTTCATACATGGACTAAAGCTGAACAAATATCATTAACACTGAATTTAAATGATCCCTAAATCAATAGCTCAGCATTGTTGGTTGATACTACAGTAACATTAAATAGCTCCAGAGAAAGCCAAGGCCTCACTGTGCAAAACTAACAGCTTAGCATCATCCCACACAGATGAATTTATAGTCTACACAGTTTGTTTGTGAATTGAGGTAATAAAGAACCAGAGAGTAGACTGTGATCTTCCTGAGCTAAGGTCATGAAAAAAGCAGAACTGAAAACTATACACAGGTTTTCTACATGTCAGTTTTAATTTCAAAGGCATTCGAAAGGTTTTGATTCATTATCTCCAATCCGGGAGTGGTTACGAGGAGCACTTGTTCTGTTACTACTTCCATGCTAGAGCCAGCAAAGACAGCTTTTACTCATTAACCTAAAAATGAAGCCATTTAGTTTAAACTGCCACAGCTTTCAGCTGTTTCTGGTAAGCCAGGCTGTAAACTGAGGTAGAGGAGAAGTAGTCAACTTTCTGCTCTGCAGCCTGTATATCCCAGGAGAGCAGCCTCTGCCAGAAAGGTGCAGTTAGGCTGGGGCACTTTGACAGCCAGTGCTGCAACAGCCAAGGTGCAGCACAAACTGGGGCCCTTACACCTGCAGAAAGGTCAAATCTTGTTTGCTTGCTGAAGGTCTTACAGTGTAAGTACTTCAGTTCTTTCATTTAACCCATGTATATCTGGTATGTTTAACCCTAGGACCAGCCTCAAAGCTTGGGTGTTTACCTGTGATGACAGTAAGTCATGTTTGGGAGGGTGGAGCGGTTTCTTGAGGTTTTATATTTTGTTGGTTTTTGGTCACCAGCTCTACTAATGTTCTCTGAGAATGCTCCTAGACTAGTAGTGTATGATCAAGCCCAAAGTATGTTTACGGAGTACACAGGGAGTGTTCATCCAAAAGCAGAAAAAATGGTAATTAATTTTACCCCAGCAGAACTGCTTACTTCGCTTCTTAATCTTAACAGATCATTTCTAAAAATTATTAATCTATTCCTGAATCTCAGTAATTTTACTACCTTAAACAAAACTGCCACTGAATTCAGGGAGGCCAGATCAGGCAAAAAAGAAGTTTTGGCTTAAACTGATCATTTAATTTTAAGCAATGCCATATGATGCCAGAATAAATGAACCATTAAATCAATGTCCCTGCCTATTAAAAAAACCCCAAAATTTGGCTTAGAAAAGTGTCTGAGGACCCTGAGCAGTCAGGAGTAAGTGTTTACTCACTGGAGAAACTGAAGCTGAGTTCAATCCCAGGACAGAGCAGAGGGGTTGCTCAGAATCAGGTACTTCAAATTACAGTACTTTGGGCACAGGTGAGCCTAATGTAAGTGCCAGCGTGTTTACTTTCTTTTATTTTGGTCAGTCTAAATGACAAACTCCTAGGATTTTCAGGTTCATTCAGAGCCAACTCTTGTTGATCCAGGAATTGATCCTGAGATCAATTAGGAGATGTTAATCCATTTCCAGCTTCCTTTTCTCCACTAGTTTGCCTACTGGCGATTACTGTTCCTTGGTTTCCACTGGTCAGATTAATCAGCTGACTTCTTTTTCCCCTATCCCTATGAAATCAAGTTTGAAGGGTATTTTTGAGTGGGTTTTGTTTTGGTTTTTTGTTTTTGTTATATTTTGTGGAAGACTTTGTATGTTACAGTCCATGGAGCTTCAGCAACCATCAGCTATCAAATGCCACTTTTGCCTGATTAAGGCAAAAATGGTTTTTAATATAATCAGGGTTAACTGCACTCCCTCTTAGAATGCAGAAATGGAAAAAGAATTTTATTATTCTCTGTGGCCAGCAGCCTGGGCATGAGGAAGAAAGTCATCAAGGCAAGCTCTTTCCTCACTTAAGGAGATATTATACAAAACATTAAACCCAATGAGGGTATCTGTCAAAATCTAAGAGACTTCATCTCTGCTGTTATCTACCTTCCATTAAGGATTAATTTGACACTAATTGCAAAAATGATTTAATTTAGCTAATCTTCAAAAAATACTGTTTGAAAATTAAAATTAATGGCCAGGATAAAATCCAAGTATTCTACCTGAATAAAAGCTTGGACATGAAGGGCCTGATGCAGAAAGATTAGATTGGAATTACCTCAAAAAATTGCATTTAGCACATAAGGCAACAGGGAACTAAAAATGAATGTAAAGAAGAACATGACAGGTATCAGTGGAGGAAATGTCAGTTGTGTGCTAAGTGAGGGATGGCAAAAAACAAATTTGGAGCATTTTAGCTCTAAAAAGAACTTTGAGACTATGTTATTTTAGATTTAAAAAACCTCAAGAAATGACACAATTTTTAATTGCGCACTTTTAGTTATCCAAACAGCAGAACCTAGTAAGTCACATACTTATCAACTGTGTACTCAACAAACCAGTGAATGTGATTTTTATTAGCAGTTTCGTAGTTCAAAAGTCAAATTTGTACCAGCAAACTAATCACAGCTTTGTGATGTTCTTCCAAGTTCCTATTTCTGATAAAGGCACTGTGTAACATGATAGATTCTCATCTGTACCAGATGGTACAAGTCCCTGAAGAATCGAGTGCCAGCTGTTCACAGGCAGAACACAACACACTCCAAGCACACTTGCTCTTTCCTCTCACTGCGTACCCAGCACAGCAAGGCTGCACTGACACTGGGGCTGGTGAGCATTCAGAGCAGCAGAATCTCTGTGTCACAGGCTCTCTGTGTAGCACATGTGTGACAGGTCACAGCTTCAGGCTTCGTGCTCTTCCTACGAGTTTGTTTCCTTGCATTCCTTTCCCCTGTTAAGTTTGGCCAAGCCAGTCTCCTGTGCCTGGTGTGCCTGCCTTGTCCAGGACGTGGGGAGGGTAACGTTCTCCAGGATACACAGGGTATGGTTTCCTTTCTCCTGTTGGCATTAAGGGAAAGGGTGCCATTTCAGCATCTTCCCAGCGCCACCAGACTTGCCTTGCTCTATAGGCCAGTGGGAAACCCAACTGGCCCACCACTGCACTACTGCCTGCTTCCCCTGTGTGCCTACCTAACATAATTAGCAATGTGTACAGCTTGCAAGGGACAATAAGGTTGATTCTAACACATGGTTAATTAAGACATTACAGTTAGCTATTTGCTAGGCTGGCTCAGGGGAGCAGTAATAGGATATGGAGTCTTTCACCTTAAGTTCAGCCATTCTTACCCCCAAATTCCCAGGTAGTGATCAGTAATTTCTCATTAACCCTGACACAAACTGAATCTGACTCCATTCAGGCACGCGGATGAGTTCTGAGCGCTTGTCTGTCAACAAGGACTGTCAGTATCTCTGATAATTAAATTTCAAAGTGAAGAACCCCACTGCTGTGAGTAAGCAGCAGAAGTTGATGTTTCCCTGTGGCATTATTTTAACTCCTCTTTGTTGTCATTGTTGTCTCCAAACTCAACAACTATCATAAGCTGTCATAATATCAGCAGATACAGATTTAGGTTTTGAAGACTACAAATTGACCATTGTTCTTAGGCTCCCCAGTAACACAAAGACTAGTAATACCACATAAAAGTTGGAAAAATGCAGTTTAAAAAATACCCAATCCAACACCTAAATTGTAATGAATCTCCAAGAGGCCCCTAATTTCATGATCCTACCTGCACTGCCAAGAATGTAAAGAATCATTGGCTCTTGACATCATTCTCTTGCCAAAGGGCAATTACCTATTCTGTATGCATTGCCTTAATCATGTCGTGTCCCACAAATTTGCATGTCTCCCAAGGAAGCACAGTGCATTGCCAGCAGCCTGATAGGCCAAATCAAAACAATTTCCTGGTGTGTGTTTACACCAGCTTTTGGCTTCTGAGCTGCTTTAGCTGTAGTTGCTCTGCAAAACAGCACAGATTCCCTCTCTCTGAACTGTGCTGCATCAGGGATAGAGGGGGGAGTGAGCAGAATCTGGATGGATACATCGTCCTTACCAGAACTGAGCAGTGCTTTCCAGATTAATGAACTGCAAATCAGCTACACAAATGAAACCACATGCTAGGGATAAACACAGTCCTCTGAGATGGGCTTGTTGTCACAGTCAGAGAGGGAGAAGGAACGAGAGCACACACACATGTGTGATGAGGGCTGTAATGAATGCCAGCTTCCCTCCTGCATCTCTGGGATATGTGAGGATGACAAACTCTCTGAGGAACAATTCCTTTGACTGGTTTGTTGAGGAAAGGAACTTGTCATGCTGCCAAGAATAAAACTGCTTCTGGGCTTAGTTCTGAATTTTATAAAGTGAATAAGTGAAAAATGTATACACATTCACTTCAGACCCAAGTCATGAATAATTAAAAGAATATATAATTGTACCCACTTTTCCCCTCAAGCTCAACCAGCAACGATATCTTCTGTCCATGTAACAGGGTACTTCATGTGTTTTGTGTTTTTTTCCAGGAACTGTTGGAAGTGAGCTGAACTGAATGCATCCTGCTTGCAAGTAGGAATAACAGCCTGACCATCAGAGCACACAGAAATGCAAATTGAGAACTCAACTGTTTCATATCAATGAAGCTGAAGACTTTTTGATTATGCATAAATATTTTCCTGGTGTGATTCATCCACAATTGATACTGTATTTAGACCACAATATGATAAAAATTATAATATTAACACAGCATTATTGTAGACATTAATCTGATACTGCAAACAGCAAAGATCAGACATTTTTATAAGGCACAGGAAGGTAAGAATGTTTACCATGTCAAAAATAAATATGCAGAAAATAACTGAGAAAACAAAAGTTATCTGTGCCTATTTCCCTTTCCTGAGACAGGCACACTTCCCAGTACAAATTTAGGAACGTGAGTTAATGTTATACAACCACACATTTGTCTACAATTCTACTGCTGTACTGGAATTATCTAGTGGTACCTGTCTGGGAGAAGCAGATGCAAGAGATCTATTGCTTTTATTTTTATACATTATTCCCACAATTAATAGGTCCCCCAGTTTTCAGCCAAAATGAAATTCATGATTAATATTCACTCTTCTTGAGGGCATAGAAATTAGTAAATATGGTATGAATAGTTGTGTATTTAGTACCTTTCACTTGCTGTACAGAAATCTTATTTAAAGACAAACAAAAAACATTGATTATTTTGTTTACAGAATTTTTTATTATTATATATCCCCTCCCTTCCAAACACAGGAAGTTTCTCATGAGTAGCAAGCTGGCTATTGCTGCTTCTCATACCAGTATGGCTGTTTGTAGCCAACACATTGTGATGCTCTCTGATAAGAGAAAAATATATAAAACCCCCTGAAAATCATACACAGAGAGATTGAATAGATTGTATGTAGATAATAGCTACGTCCTTGAAACGGCAAACGTGTGGGACTTGGTTTGACTCCTGGAAGGATACACATCCTCTCTATTTTTTGTACTTCTCCAGCTGAATTCCAAACAAAAGTTCTTCATTTAGACCTGACTTAGAACTTGGCTTCTTTTCAACAACCATGTATTTGTTCAGAGATGGAAAAAGACAGAACATCAGGGGGTCTGTTAGGGGATGTGAAGTGAAAGTCTGCTTAAGAACTAATCCACTACAGCATCGTGAGCTGTATCTGAAATAGCTCAGGGAGTTTTGGGAGAGAGAACACAGGGACACAGACTGTGGGGAGGGTCACTTTCAGACCTGTAATTTACCTCATGATACGCAAAGACTATGAAACTCAGCTACTATCACAGTGGGACAAATGATTACAACAGAATGGCTTACAGAGGAGATGATAGAAATGTCAGAAGTGAAGCAGAATATTATACACTACCTACCTCTTGTCCACATACCTGGAAGCTGCTACTCTGTAACATGTTGATCTTGTCATTTTTTATCACTGTTGTCTAAGGCAGGAGCCTTGTGGACTACAAAAGCAAGGTAAACTACAACCTCAAAACCTTACAATCAAAAAAGGGCAAAATAAAGTTGCAAAAACATTCACACAAAAGTACTTGGATTTCCTGTACAGGAGAAATGGCAAGGAAGAATTCAGTACAAATGCAGTCTCTACAGCCACCCCCGCTGAGACAGACTTCCAAATTAATGTTTTCATGTTCCAACATTTTTGAGCTGTTGCTTCACCCACTTGAAAGGGGGAGGCACTTCCCATCTTGTTGATGGGACTTTTTTAGATTAGAAAATATTCTTCTAATATGTTAAATGTGAAAGGACTATAAAAAGGGGGAATTTTTCGTATTTTGCTACTTCTGATAACTAACTTCCGTTAAAAGGTTAATTGTCAATTATGTCAGACCCCAAAATTGTGTAACAGTTGATTTTCCCCACGCACAGGACAAAATGCATGCAACAGAGCATTATTCCTTCAAGCCTGCTCTCTTTCGTAAAGCTTTCGTTTCAGAAACTGCTTATATTTGCAATTGTCTGATGTTTAAAAATAGCGTTATTCAACATTCCCTAGTAGTTGGCTCTGACCTCTTGCTTGCTTGTTTTCTCGGTTCCATTTGAACACTTGATGGTTTTTGCGGCTATCTTGTGCCACCCCGTGTAAGAGATGGGAAATTACACAACTTTGCTGACCACTGTGACCTGAATGTGACATTGGTGTTCTGCAGATGGTATTTGTGAATTTTGAATACACTTTTCAGTTTATCAGCAACTGAAACGCATTTTAAGAAATATTAAAAGTATTTAATATGACAATTTTTCTTAAAACGGTATTTCTTTATACTTAAGCTAGCTCTTCCTTTACATTTGTAAATTTCACATGATAATGTATACAGGCTCAGACCATCTGCTGTGCATGATACTAGTTCTTTATGAATATATTTTCAATATCCTAATTCATTTACGTTCATAATTGGGCTTTTTTTCCTGTTATTTGTGATTTTTTTTTCTTTGCTGGTTGGTGGTGTCTGCTTTCTTTAGTGGTATTTTTCTTTCTCATGTTTTCCTCCATGCATTTTCTGCACCCTTATATCCCTTTTTAATTCCTTCCACACTTCTCCATTTCAGTCACATTTATTCCAAGTTCCTTTAGTATCCTACAATAAAATAAACTTTGTTGCTATTGTGTCTATCGGGCAATAGATCAGCTGTGATCAAGGCAGTAGCTGTTTGTGTATTATAAGTGTGTTAGTGGCAAGTTCTAAACCTTAGCCAAAACCTTAATTCTACTTCTAAACCTTAGCCAAAACCTAGTAACTACCATTACTATTCTTAGGTATGTGAAAGAGATAAAAAATTTTAGATTTATCTACCTTCTTGTGATTTTACTGTGATGAAGATCTGTATATTGGATGCTCTGTTTATACAGCTGAAGTTGTAGCTGCGAATGATGTGGCGATTCCGAGGTTTTCCTCGCTAACTCTGCTACTGCTATGTAGTGCTGACATTATCTGTGCTCTTTTCCCTTGTGCGGGAAGCTCCAGTCGTGCTTCTGACACTCATCTCACACGCTCTTGGGCTCCTGAAGCACCGGGCACGGCACTCCAGCCTTCCACACACAACTCAAACCGTGGATTTGACGTTTTCCATCCCGTGTCCCGCGGGCGACGGCCCAGGACTCGACTTCTCAGTCAGTCCTCCGACAAGCAGGACGGGCAGTGGGGGAGGGCGGTGCTGTGCGCAGGGACAGCAGCTAATTAGCGTTAATCACCTCCAGCCGAGGGCTGCTCGGTGCACGGCCCGTCCCCGCCGCGGTGGCAGCGCCCCTCAGCCACAACAGGAGCGGCCGGGGGCCCTTGGCTTGTTCGGCCAGGAGCAGGCTGAGGGGCGAGCTCACTGCAGCTTCCTCCCGAGGGGCAGCGCAGGGGCAGGCACTCATCCCGGCTCCGTGACCAGGAACAGGGCCCGAGGGAACGGCTAGAGCTGTGTCAGGGCCGGCAATCAGGGAAAGGCTTTCACCCTGAGGGTGCTCGTGCACTGAACAGGCCTCCCCGGGGCAGCGGTCACAACATCACGGCTGACAGAGCTCCAGGAGCGTTTGGACAACGCTGGCGGGCGCACGGTGCGACTCTCGCGGAGCCCCGTACGCGGCCGGGATGCGGATCCGAGGCTGCTCCTGCTGCCGCCCTCAGCCCGGCTGCTCTGAGGCGCAGCGCCCCTCCCGCCCTCACGGCGGCGCGAGCCCCGCCCCGCCCCGCCCCGCCCCGCCCCGCCCCGCCCCGCCCCTCCTGCGCGCAGCTCACGCATGCGCACGAGTGTCCGAGCGCCGCGCGGCGGGGGCTGTCACGTGACTCGGGCGGCGGATGCGGTTCCGGGTGAGCGCGGGCGCGCAGCGCAGCGCGGCCCTTCCCTTCCCGCGGCCTTTCCCTTCCCTTCCCGCCGCCCGGCCCCGTTCCCGCTCCCGCTCCCGCCAGGTACGGCCGCGGAGGGCCGGGAGGTGCGGGAGGGGCCGCGCGCGGGGCGAGGCGAGGCCGCAGGTGCGCAGGGCGCGGCGGGCTCCGCGCTGCGGCCGGGCCGGGCCGGGGCGGTGGCGAGCAGGGGCCCCGCGGCCGGGAAGCGCCTCGGCCCCGGTCAGGCGAGCCTGCGGCTCCCCCGCGCCGCTCCCGCCGCGGAGGGAAGAGCAGTGAGCGCGTAACTCTCCGCGGGGAACACCCCGTGCCCTGCCCCGCAGGGTCTCGCTGCAGAGCGGCTGTTCCGCTGCAGGCGTAGCGAACGCGCCGTACCGAGCCGTGTCGCGGAAGTCAGAGTTGCTTTCCAGTGCCTTTTGTCTCAGTTCCTTCTGGTTTCCTGCCGCTAACGCAATTCACTAAGTAGTGGTTGGTTATTTCTGGTTGACTTGTAAGCATATTTAAATCTTATAAAGGAATATCTGGGCAGGGTATAAATTGTTTGGGATTGTTTTGAGAAGTTAGTGTTTACCTTTAAATGAATCTGAGTGGTGCAGAAATACAGACGCTTCTTTTGCTCTGGATGTGGAGATTAAAGCAGTATCCTCGAGAGGAAAGCAAGTGTTTTCAGAAATTTTCTCTTTCAGCTGTCTGATTTCTCTGTGCTTTGATGCTGAGAGAAGGGAGAAGAAGGAGACAATTGATTTGTTATTAACGATAGTTCTTGCTTTGCCCCATTTGCAGACTTGTAAGTGATAAAGTCTGGAGGTCCATCTTCAGGTTTGGGAAAGGTGTTCTAGATTTATGGCTAATCTGGCCATGTTCTAAAAACCACCGGAATTATAGAAACATCTAGAAATTGCAGAGAGCTGCATCATGTGGGTTTGTGTACCAGAAAATGTGCCTGTTCCTTGCTATAGGCTTGCTGCAAAATCAAATGTTAATATTACTCTGAAAGGCATCTCTTTAATGCCTGGAACCTGGAATTAACTTGACAGTCAGTTAATGTTTGTATTGGCACAGTGAAGGTGAAATGTGGGGCGGGGGGAAGTGTAGGCTGACCTTGTTTTGAAGTTGATTTTGACTTTTTGAGATGGAGACAGCTTTCTGTTCTTTGCCTATCTGGTGCATTGTTCGGTAAAAATGCTTGACGTTGCAATTGTCTTGCAAAGTTAAACTTTGTGTTTATTTTAAATAGCAGTGGTAGGAAGACTATTCTAAACTCCACTTTAGTTTGTATAAGTAGAAGTAGACTTTTTTTTGCTTGTAAGCATTTATATTAGTTGATGTAAAATAACTCCTGTCATCACTTTTCCAACTTTCTTGAGTTATTTTATCTAACCTTCCTTCTTAATTTCTCATTCTTCTAGTTGACAAAAGATAGTGCTTTTATAGCTGAGACTTGAGTCAAAACATCCAAAACAGCTACTTAGTCTGCGTGTTAAGTAGGATGCTGAAAGCCTAAATTCAGTCTTATCTGAAGTTGAACTCCAAGCTTGCCTTGTAAGTTGTTTTCAGTAGTCCTGTGTGGTATTTAGCAAATGATTATTTTCTAATCTACCTTGATGAGAAGCTGCTGATGAGAATTCTGCAAGTAGTGTGAGGAGTGTTCCATAAAAGCACCTTAAGCTGAGATACCAGCATGAGTAGCTTTTAAACTCTTGTCTTAGTACAAAAGGTTTGTCCCAGTGTAATGAAATAAGTGCAGGTGGAATTGCTTCTGCACTGAAAGGCTGTCCATTTGAAACTAATAGGTGTTACTTGGTGTTTGGTATTCTTCAAAAGTGTGGGAAGAAAACTGTTTAAGTCCTGGGGCAAACCCCTGTTTTGAACTGTCTGGGAGCTGTATAGGAAATGCAGTGCAGGCGAGCTCAAGAGGAGCATCCTACAGCCACCAGCACAGTGACAGGCCTGGGGAGGGCAGTGGGGTTTGGGTGTTTCTACTGCCAATCTTATGTCCCTTAGGAGTGAAGTCATCCACTTAGATTTTCTTTCAGGTTTACAGTCACCTGCATGTTTGCACTGGCTGGTTTGTTCCATGCTGATGGTAACCACTGCATTCTCCTTACTGCTGAGGGTCCCTGGGGAAACTCCTTGGGCTTCATCTCAATGTCCTGAAACATATGCATAGAGAGCTGTGCACACATTCACTGTTACTACTGGTCCAAGTGTGATCTTCTCTCTGAGCAAATATTTAAAACTCGCTGTTGCAGTCAGCAGCTTGGTACCCAGGAGTGTCCATACCTTGTATGCTGAGAGCCTCATCAGCTTGGTGAGAGGCTTGGCAAAACTTTGTGTTTCCCAATAGTGCTTTATCAAGAAGGACAAACAGAAAGAGGGACAGCTGGGAGGGCACTCACTGGGGCAACTTCTTCACTTTGCTGAAGAACAACAACTGAGAGGTGCAGGTGCTGAATGTCTCTAACAAGGAGAGTCTGACCCTTAAGAGGAACTAGGTTGCTACCTTTAGAAATTTTATTTAAATTTTCTGGGTGAGGGAAGCAGGGAAATGTCAGTAAAATAGGCTTAAATTGAGATCATTAGCATTTAATTTGTAGTACTGCAGTTTTACAGAAAGATCACGTAATTTTTCTTTATTATCACTTGTGTAGTGTAGCTTTAAGCATTGCAGGACATTTTAAAATCAGGTCAGGAGAAGAAAAATTTGGATTTGTCGTGAAAGGAAAGCTGATCCTACAGAATAGTAAGTGTAATTTGTTTTTTCAGCCATGTAAAAAAAATTATATCTCTGGGTTAATAAGAGTACTGGTTGCATTCAGCTTTGTACTTACTGGTGCTCTGTGTTGATTGCTTCTTCGCAAAATACCATGGTTTCTTGTTTTGATTAATGTTGGTTTTCTTAACACCTTCATTGATAAGTTTACCTGCTTCTGCCAATCTTTAGAGCCAACACAGCCAAGAGCTTCAACTGGTTTGGACTCCTACATCAGCAGAATGGTTTATCATGTTCCATTATTGGGGATTCCTTATTGCTGGTGATGGGTGAACCTGAAAAAATACAGCTTTACTTGCACATCACAGGGTGAGTTCTCTGAAAACACTTTCCTAAATAGTGATCTTTAAAGTGTTTGGGTTGTTTGGGTTTTTCCTTTTTAAATGGCTTGTATTTTAGATCTGACCATCTGGATTTTTTTTCTCAAAATACACACTTATTAATTACCTCCTATAGAATCTAGAGACACATCAGGTTTATTACATTTTGGAGCGAACTGGTGTAACCATAAATGACAACAGGTTGCTCAAGGCCTTAATTTCAGCTGAGAGGTTGATCCTGCTTGACAGCATGAAATCCTTTCCAATCTAAATTACTGTATGATAAACCATTCCATAAGCAGTTTTGTCTGGAAAGAAAAAAGAAGTAAAATGGAAACAAACAAAATACTTTTCCCTGTGTTGTTTTGTTTTTATTCTGCATAATCCTCAATTTGATGAAAGTTAAAGGATGTGTTGCAAGTATGGGAATTACCACATCATTGAATTAACATGTTCTGTTGTGTTCCTGCAGCTCCTCTTTAGCCCATTGTGCTGAAGACCAGAGGTTCTTCCTGATCAGGAGTCTCTGTTAGCAATTCAAGTTGGCTGGAGAATGGAAGGGGTTGAATTTAAGGAAGAGTGGCAAGATGAAGATTTTCCAAGGTTTTGAATTCTTTTTTAAAGTAATTTGGATCAAACACATAACATCAGCAATAAGCTACCTCTCGGTCTTCCTGGTGAACTAATACTCAGTGATAATCTTGAAGTGATTTCCATTAATATAGCAGTTTTGGAAAGGTTTTGTGGCATATTTCTTCAGGATTGCCACTGTTGAAGTTTTCAGTGTTTCTGAAGTGAAGATTTGTAGGCTTGGCTTTGTTTATTTTCTGTGATAATATTTTGCAACTACATTGTTTGCATATTATTACCAGTGTGTCACGGCCCAAATATTTCGTGAAGCAAAATTTCTGAGGAAAATCTTTAAAAATTAAGGCTGCTACTGATGCTTGGGCCTGCAAAAAAAACCAAATCAGCTGATTTTAGAGGCGTTCTATGATAACGTGACTAAACTACTTCTGTAATTTTTTTGTCAAGCAAGAATATGACAAGTTTTCTGAAGGATGACACACTGGTAGTAGTCAGTGGTTTGGTATTTGTCACAGGAAGGGATGGTCACTTGAATGCTGTAAAGGAATTTTCTGCTGCTTTGGTGTTTTGTTTACTGAAAGTTTGAAATTTAGGCTGTAAATAAAGTTAGTTCAGTACTGTCCTGCAGTGGAATTTTTTTAGTAGTGTGTAAGTCTAAATATATGGCACTAAAAAATGTAAAAGCAGTTATGTAAAAGCAGTTTTGTAAAAATAATTTCTGCTTTGTGCCCCAGGCCCCTGCCAGAGGATGATCCTGTTGAGTCTAATACATTGGCTGCAGCTGGACCAGAAAGTGAAGCTGGTAAGAACATTCCACTCCAGTTGAACTGACTGCTTCCTACTCAAATGGCTGCTTTAAAGCTCCTTGGGGGGGGGGGGGGGGCAGGTTTTTTTGTTTGTTTGAAGGTTTTTTGTTTGGGGTTTTTTTGTTTGGGGTTTTTTTACATTTTAAAATCTTCTAGGTTTTGTCTGTCGGCTTTACTTTTGGGGCATTTCCAGTGCTGGATTGGTAATCTGATTTTATTCCCTGCTTTCAGCTGCTGCCTAAATCATGCAAGTATTCACCTTGTGCCTTGAAGTGTTCTGTATATTTACAGAACAGATTCTTTAATTTTCTGTCCTCACTGTTTTGGTTTTTTTTTAGCTTGTGTATTATTTTCTATTTTATCAAAGATGGTTATGATGTTACTGAAGCCTAACAAAAGCAAGTGCTAGGGACATGATTCCATTGTATTATTCGCAAGACTTACTCACTGTAATATCTGCAACAGCTCCTGGGACACTTGGATGCAGCAGCCAGGGGTAGTGGTGGCTGAGGTGGTGGCAGCTCTTCAGGTTTTTCTTCTGCAGGGGGTATGGTTGGTGGTGTGGCACCCTGGTCATACTGTGTGTGTGCAGTTGGTAACTGAGAACTTTCACCTGCTGTTCTTTCCATCCCCTATTAAAGTCTTACTCCAAAGATACCATGTTTAAATTATGGGCATTAATTTAAAATGCTTTATAAAAAAGGACTATGCTGTTCTGTCTTGGTAATATGCCTATGTAAACTTGCTTTAGCTTTGAAAATAAATAATCTGCTTTCTTTAGATACAGAGGGTAATGGAACCAAATTGAGGAAGAAACTAATGGCTCCAGATATTAGCTTAACTTTGGATCCCAGTGAGGAATCTGTTTTGTCTGATGACTTGGATGAGAGTGGAGAGATTGATTTGGATGATTTAGA
The DNA here is from genome assembly GCA_026261815.1 of Monarcha castaneiventris obscurior. Lineage (NCBI taxonomy): Eukaryota > Metazoa > Chordata > Aves > Passeriformes > Monarchidae > Monarcha > Monarcha castaneiventris. Next base: position 15,612,357 of record JAMPIT010000434.1, on the reverse strand, counting down.
TACTCCTTCAGAAAATAGCAATGAATTTGAATGGGAAGGTGAGTATTTTGGTCCTTTTCTCTGATGCTCTAAAGTATTTTCTTATGTGCAGGTCGACCGTTTCTCTAGTAAGAAATAGCTGTGACTCAAAAGAGGAGAAATACAAAGGGAGTGATTAGATTTGAAATTAGAAATAGGTGCAATGACTTTCTAAAGAGCAAGTAAGACCTCACCTGATTCATAAACAGGCAAACAGTTAATAGCTGTAACTGCAGATAAACTTAGGTGAAGATCACCTATATATGCATCTATAAGGCTTGAAGTTATGGAAAATCCTCTCTGTTGCAGTTAAGTCTTTAAGAACCACCCAATGGGAAAAAGTACCCAAGGTGTTTTACGTGTGTTAGAAATGAGTTTTAAATGGAGGGAGCCAAACAAAGGGATATAGATTAGCTACTCAGAAATTGATGAATTGCAATTTAAGGAGGACTGAATGGTATTTTTTAAAATACTATGTAACACCTGATCTCAAATCTTCCTGTGGTGAGAATGGCAAAGCAGCTTTAGAGTTTGCATATTTCCAGATTGACTGGCGGCAGTAGAAGAGCCTCTATTGTGTGTCAAGGAATTCTGCAATGACTTCATAGGAAGTTAACTTAGCTATAGCCACACTAGTAATGATCTCAGTTTTAAGACAGTAGGCATTTTATCTTATAGGCAAAACCTGGAGATTTTTAACAAATTTTATTTGAGATAAACATTTTGTGTAGGAGTTAAAGCACAAATTTTACACTTGGAACTTAATGATGTTTTAAGGAAGCCAGGAACTGTTGTGTTGGGGAAATTGTTGGAGTCTCTAACATCTGTAAACTTCATAGTTTAGGAATGTCTCTAATAAGTAAACATGTAAACTATTATTTTCTTATCCTGAAAATAAAATAATTTAATTCCTGAATAAACTGGAAGTTCTCTACTGTTATGTTTGAAGCACTACCTGTGGAGAAAGAAACACTCTCTAGAATACGGGGGTGGTTTTGGTTTTTAAAATAGCTAAAGGCATATTGCAGGTGAAGTTTTCCTAACAGGGACTGTGTGCTTACCTTGGTAAAGGATTTTCATTGTTTTAATGAAGAATTTGTATTTAGGATTAGTTTTGCAGTGATGCAAAGGAAATGTTCCGGATGTTTGTGTCTTGTTTTTAAAAGTGGCTGAAAAGGGTTTCTGTCTTTTCTTCCTTTAATGCTGCTGCCTTCATTTTCCTGGAAGGATAGTTTCAATTAACTGCTTTGTCTTGGGAACAGACAACTAACTTGCAGTAGGTTTTTCTCGCTTTGGGTAAGGTCCATGCAACAAAGTCAAGAATCATAATTTCATTGGAGCAAATTGTCTTACAGATTGCTGTCAGCATAAATTTCATATATTTTGATTGCACACATGTGAATTAGATTTAATTTTCAATAGATCTGCCTGCATGTCTGCTTGCAAGGTACCTCAATGTTTTAAATCATGCTTCATGTAAATCTGTGATCAAGCAACTTCTGTAATTCTCACTGGAGTTAACCACTTTGTCTGTTTTGGTGAAATTCATTGAAGTCTGTGTTCTGAAAGCCTCCAATTAATTAGGCTTCCTCCATGAATGGAAATTTTTCCCATACTTGTAATAGAGAAAATTACAGTCAACAGCTAAGTGCCAACATGAGTATGTTGATAAAATATCCATGTCATCAGCTGGTGTGTCTGACTGGCTGAAGAATACCAAAATAGATCAGATAGCAAAGTGGTTAACTTGTGTTATAGCTGATTGTCACTATGCATGGTATTCATAATGGGTCATCAACATGTTCTCATTTTGGCAGATGATCTTCCAAAACCAAAAACTACTGATGTCATTAGGAAAGGATCACTGGCTGAATACACTGTGGCAGAGGAGAAGGATGATGGTCGACGCTGGCGAATGTTTAGGATTGGAGAACAGGACCATAGGGTGGACATGAAGGCAATTGAACCGTACAAAAAAGTTATCAGTCATGGTGGTAAGGATTGGTGATGTGCTCAGGGGAATTGCTGAGCAACTACTTCTTTAAGCTGAGCTGGGGAAGCAGAGGATGAACTTTGGGCATAAAGACTTGTGGTGATTCGTTTGTTGCAGTGTTAAGATATGGTTGATGTAATAATTTTTTCTCTGTTAAACTAAAGTTCCAAAACATACACATGGTGACATGTACTAAAATGCACCTATGTAATAAGATATATTACTCTATCCTACAGTGTCATTGCTACCTAATTTTTTGTCTTTAAGACTGTTGCAAACATTAACTATAGATCTACTAAGGCAGAAATCAATTCATGACTCTTTCCAACAGTCTGTGAAGTTTAGGTAGGAAGAAAAGTTGACTAAACTTTAGTAACGTTATTAAATATACTGAGGTTCTGTACTGAAGTGTTGGTTATAGGTAATGGTGTTTGATTGACATCAGCTGTTGCTTTAGAAGCAGGCAAACTTGAAAAAGAAACCTTGAGGTTTTCTGTAACTGTATGAATATGTCCATATGGATGTTTGTAAATCTCTTTTAGGTAAATAATGAGAAAGCTTACTGAATATACTTGACTTTGCCTAAATGTAGTCAGTCTATTGTCACCTTTGTCACTGTTGCTGCTCATTTCTTTGGTTTTAGGTTATTATGGTGATGGGTTAAATGCCATTGTTGTGTTTGCTGTTTGCTTCATGCCTGAGAGCAGCCAGCCTAACTACAGATACCTAATGGACAATCTATTTAAGTAAGTCATCATCTGCCTTTCTGGGTTTTTGTTACTTTTAATATATTTGAGCGCTACTAGGAATTGCTTTCAAATGAAGATTGTGGATATTAAAGTTTTCTTTGCTTGTCTCTCCAGGTATGTAATTGGCACTTTAGAGCTGTTAGTAGCAGAGAACTATATGATAGTTTACCTGAATGGTGCAACAACACGGAGAAAAATGCCAAGCTTAGGCTGGCTTAGGAAATGTTACCAGCAAATTGATAGAAGGTAAGAAGTTCTGCAGTGTTTTCTTACAATGTTCACATTCTCAGAGATAGACATATTTAGGAAAAACTGCTCTTTAATGTGGTGTCTGGTCCCTTCTGGTTAAGATTTGATGAAGGAAGTTGGTGTATTGAAAACCTCTTCCTAAGCTAGACAATGTAGGATGATGCTACAAACATGCCTGGGTAGTGTTGTGTGGTGGATTTTTTTGGTTCGTTGCAGGGTTTGTGTATACCTTTTGTTGCTGTTGTTCTCAGGGTGTTTTTTTTAGTGAAAATAGTATTCTTAGAATACTGAATATTATCTTGTAGAATATCCTTACAACTTAATGTATTAATACCTGGTTAGTAAGGGGGGTTTTTTGTGAACCACTTCATCATTAGTTGTGTAAAAAGATTCAAAGAAGCTTCTCCTTGGAATGTTACTTCTTGTCAAATTGATACTGAATCTTTAGTTTTTATTTTACAGTTGTGTAGTATTTTTAATTCTGATAGAGGTTGACTTCTAATAATGGGATGTCAGAATACTGTTTATGTGACAGTTGTGCTTCTAAAAACAAACTTCTTATATATTCAAAAACTCCTGGTCATGCTGCCTTTTTGTTTTAGTAATTATCCATTGTTTAAATGCTTCAGGTTAAGGAAAAATCTGAAATCTCTGATCATTGTTCATCCTTCCTGGTTCATCAGAACACTTCTGGCCATCACAAAACCTTTTATTAGGTAATACTCTGGAAGCTTTTTCTTAAATAGTTCTGACATCTGTTTGCTTTGAATTTAAAAGACTGTTTTAATATTGACCCAGTGAAAAATGTTTAAGTTGTAACTGTACCCTGCATTTGTTCTTCCACAGCTCAAAATTCAGCCAAAAAATTAGGTATGTCTTTACCCTGGCAGAACTAGCTGAACTCATCCCCATGGAATACGTTGGCATCCCAGAATGCATAAAACAGTACGTTTTATTATTCCAACATCTTCTACACTGATCGTGGTTTAGGACTGGTAGACATTGACTGTAATCAATGTTTGGTTTGAATGTAACACTGGGCACTTAATGACTTCAACTGGGATCATTGCTGTCCCTAGGAGGAGTGTCCATGTTTGACCTCATAGCTAAAGGCAGTGTGGTATGGAGTAGCATGGATAGCCAAGAGGTTAATGTATAGTGATTTTCACAGTGGAGCTTTGTGCAGTTACTAAGTTGTGGTGTGTGAATTAAGCCTTCTAGAGAGAAGGTCTCATTCCAGTTGTTCTGCACCTCAGTGTGTGTACTGAACTGGCTTGTGAGTGAGAAGTTCTGGGCATGCTGATACTGCAGTTGTTTATAATGTCTTTGGTGTTTGGAACAGGTTAAGTGCTGAAATATCACTTGGACTGGGTTTTCATTTAAAAGAAAAGTAGTGATGGGAAAATGCTGAATCTCTACCCATTGCAGTTTTAAACTACTTTGGTAAGGAAATGAAGACAGCATCAATGTAATTTTTTTTCCTTCCTGTCCAGATACAAATACCCATTTTAACATCAGCACAATTCTGCTCTCAAATAAGATGATGATCCTTTTGTCAAAAGCATTTGGGGATGCAGTAACAGAGTAGAAACCATAAACTTGGGTCCTAAGAAAACCAGATGAAAACACTAACAATTCTGATGACAAATTGATTGGCCCATTAGAGGGTATAACACACAAACCCTGTGTTGTCTGCATCATAATAGGTGAGCACAAACTGGGGGAAGGTGGCCCAGTGTCACTGAGCACACAGAAGGGCACATCCATGTTGGACAAAGCCTCGTGCCCCCTGAAGATGGCTGGTTATTTCAGTAAACATCCAGCTGCTATCAGTTCCACAATTTAAATCTGTAAAACAGAAAAACAGTTTTCTTGGGATGGGGGTGAAAGACATGACAAAGCTGAGGCAGCCTTGTGCTGTCGTTAGAATTTTTTTGACTGGGGTTTTACAGATGTGTTATGAATATTCAGACTGTCACTCCAAGCTTTAAAAGACTCCTGTATTGACGAACCCTTAACTGTTCTGCAAAGGCTGGACTTGGTTAACTTACAGAGTTAATTCTCAGATTTCTGTGGAGGATTATGTCTGGCTTCAAACTGTTACGGATACAGACTTTAAATTTTAGTGATGAATGCTAACACTGTACAAGAGGTCATACTGAATCACTTGTTATGTCATAGTAACTAAATATTAATGCTTTTTGTTTAATGCTAATAAATGTTGGAAGTACAATGTATTTTTTTCTTAATCATATCAGTTTCAAAATCTGCTAAGTTTCTGCAAATTATATTGACACTAATACTGGTTTGCAGCTTCTGTTGCATTTGGCCTTCATATATTATATTTACTGAAATAAAACTTTTCCTCACCAAGGTATGAAGAAGAAAAGTTTAGAAAGAAACAGAAAAGGTATATGCATATTTTGATTAGGGTTGCATCTAGATAAGACAATTTGCACTGCAACTAACTCCCAGTTGATTGGCTTGCATAAAGGAATAAGCATTTGTAAATATAAACATGCACTAGTGCCCAAGTTTTTATGCATGACAGTAACTATACTGTACTTGCAGGCAGTATGGAATCTATAAGGACTCACCCTGGGTGTTCAGAACATAGTTTCTATGACACTTTTATGTGAGATGCTCACTTTTAAGGGGATGTGTGGGTTCTCAGCTTGAAGTCTTTAAGAGGCAAAAAGTAGTGCTTCTGTATGAACCCATTCAATCAAATTTCACTGTTTCTAACAGGAATTGATATCTGAAGATGAACTGTATTTAGGTGCTAACCTGTAGCTATGCATTAGCAGAAATGCAACTCTGTAAGAAATTCTAATATTGAACCTTGTATTTTTGGTATTCACTACCTTTTTAGTTATTAACTTGCATAGATGCAATCTAAATTAGTGTTTTAGTGCTGTTTGTATTTGCAGTGCCTATGTTCCTTCCTAATAAATACTGGATTTCCATTTTGTTAATTTCCAGTCTCCTGCTAACTATTCAAGCTATTCCACAGCTGATGAATTTTTTTGAATGGATATGTTATTTTTTCACTCACTAACAAATGTACTGAAAGATTTTGCTACTAACTTTGGGGGGTTTTTTAATTATTTTTCCTTTGTGTGCCTAACTGTTAAGGAAGGCTTATTGTCTAAACTGGATAGAGGAACACCGAGATTGAAGCAAAGGAATTAAAATTATTTCTGAAAGCTCACATGTAAATCTAGTGATGTGTTGAACATTCTTTAAGAATTATTCCAATTAAGTGATCATTTTAAAAATCTCCAGTAGAACAAGCACTTTTTAGTGTTCTGGTTGATAACTTCACCTATACTACCATCACTTTTTAAAAAAGTAATATGTTCCTCAGTGAAAATTAGATACAGAGAAGAGATCACAGGCAGAATTGGATACTGAGCCTTTAATCAGCAGCTCCTTTTTATGGGTTCATGGCCTAAAGGAGCTGTCATTATTTCTATCATTTTGAAAAACTGGTTACAGTTTGAGAGACTGGACAGGTATGTTAGATTGTTAGAGGACAAACTTGGTCTTTTGGTTTTAAAATTAATTTACCTCTATGCACAACCTATTTGCTAGAAGATGTTATCAAGACTGTAGCTTGTTCTTACTGTAAAGAGAAGAAGTACATTTTGTGCAGGGCTGTCAATCATCTGCTGGTTTTTGCAAAGCAGCATTTTGTTTGCTGGTCCCAAGGCAGATATTAAAAAACAAGACACAAAATCAAACCCGGTTTTATCAGCATGATGGTGAATTTTTCCAGGGTAATTGCAGGAGTCTTAGAACATAATAGAAGAAGTATTGCAGTTAAGGACCCTCTTCACTTTTGTTGACTCAACTAGTGCTGTTACCTTCTTGGCTTAATTACTATAATATTAAGGATAATTCAGTGGTTATTCTGCAGCATATGAGCTCATCAGAGTGAGTGGCAGTGCTTGCCAGTATTGTCATGTTACCTGTAAGCTTGTGTTCCTGCTTGCATTTGTTACTACAAGCACAGGCCCTGCTTTTTTCTTCTGTAGTCAAACTTCACTTGCCCTTTTTAAATGCTTCCTTTCAAGTGCTGTAGTTATTTAAATGGTTTCCTAACAATTTAAATTAATTTCTAGGGGAAGGTAGGAAAATTGATATTGGAAAGAACCCAACATCATGACTACATTAAATAAAAATCTTAATTTAATATTTATTTACTAAAACTTTTCCCATGTAAAAGCTTTGTGTTTTCCTGTTAAAGTTAATAGTTTTTTCTTAATATATGAGCTATCAAACTATGTTAACATAGTTTAATTTTACTGCTTTCTTTGCTAAGCAGAGTTGACCAAGAGCTGAATGGAAAACAAGAGCAGAAAAGTGAACAGTAAGTTTGGAGTCCAAACAAGACTGAAGAATATGCAGATGGAACGATGCCGTTTGTGCTCCATTACAGTGCATTCTCTGTGTGTATGTATTATATAATCTGTTGCAAAAGGTGCTTGGACTAGCACACAATGAACTGCTTACTGCTGTATTGGTTTGTCTTGACTTTAATTGCTGTTTATGTAATCATTTTATACTGCTAAATGGCAAAGAACCCTATGTTTTCAGAGGATGTTCTTGCAACTGTTTATCTAATGATGCATGTTCTTCAGTAAAATATTTATATACCTAAATGTTAAAGGAAAGAGATAATATATATATTTTTATGACTGAGCAATATATTGTGTGTACCTGCTGAAGGAATTCATTTGCAGGTAGACAAGGCCGTAAGTTACTTGTTGTTATTGTATAAATCTGTTTTGCTGTAAATGGTCAAGTGCATTTCTTCATTGTCGTGAAAACTTGTTTGGATATTAACAATCACATTAACTTAGCTTTCACAAATGTTGAGATCCTTATTGCTGTCCACCGACCTTATACAAGCTCACTCCTTTACCTCAGTAGAGTGAGCTTCATCTTTGGTGTCTTTCAGTCCATCGTTCAGGATGCAGAACTGCAGTTCTGTGGGTGGCAGTTTGTTGGCCACGAGGTTTAAGCCTAAACCACAAAAGCTGGAATGTCTGACTGCTGAGATACCAGACCTTCTTCAGTTGAAGTTGTGAATTTAGGTTCTGCTTCAGTACGTCAAGACTGGCTCAGCCAGCAGTAGGAGACGAGTTCATTGCTGTTCCTCATGGATGAGTCTTGGCTGTCACTAGTAGGAACTCTGGTCATGCTCAGTAGAACTTGGGAGTTACACAGGTTTTCTAGCCACAATACCTTTTTTTGGGCAGAAATATGAGAAGTCTTACGCTACCTGTGTCATTCTTGTAGATCAAACATCCATTTTTAAAGCTGTTAGGCACATGATACCAGCACTAATTTAACTTCTAGGAAGTGTTTTAAAGGTTGGGGTGTTCAGTACCTGCAATGGTGGTAAACCTGTGTCTGTAAGAGGTGTTCTTGGACACATAACTAGTGTTCATAGGTTTACTGGGACAACAGTAATGCACTGGTTGACATGTTGTAAAAGTTTGTAACATCTTTTGATAAACATTGCAATTTCCATGTAAGGGCAGGTGTATGCAAATAAATTCATTCAGGAGTTGAGCAATATGTTGTAGCAAGTATATTAAATCTTTACTTTTGGTGTTTGTTGTGCTCACAATTTTGTCTTAATGCCAAAAAGTGTCACTTCTTAACTGTATTTAATGTTACTCAGTTACCTTATTAAAAAAAAGTTATGTTCAACCAGATTACTACCTGACACTGATAAATAGCAGTTGTGAGATATTCCATGGTCAAGACTTACCAACTAACAGTTAATCTACTGTCTCCATTGATACCTGTATAGACTCTGAGAGCATATGGATGTTAGGTGAGGGAAAATTGCTCATGTCTCTGGAAGTTTTAAGCCTGCAGTTCAGATACTTTCATCTCAAGATCTAAGTCCTTTTGTTGCAGTAGTTTCTGCATCAGAGTTTCAAGGAGATCGATGTGCAGGATGTATTCACACAACAGGCAATACTAATGCCAAGTTGCCTTGCATCCATTCCATCAGGTTTGGATCTTGCTCTGAAAAGCAGGATACAATTGCACTTTATTTGGGGCTGGCTGTCTTATCTCCTGCTTCAATTTTGATGTTGAATCAGATTAATGTAAAGTTCAAGTCAGTACATGGGGCACTTGCAGCCTGTTTACTTCTGATACTTTCACAGTATGGTCTGTATGACCATGCAAACCTGAGTTCTGCTGGGTTTGCATGTGTCCTAAGCTAAACAGGAAGCATTCAGATTATCTCATTTCCATTTTTTCCTAACTGATAAAAGGATTATTCTCAGTAAAATTATATTCTTAGTGAAGGGATTGTAATTCTCTATGTCCTGTTGCTTCCTATGTGTATAGTGCAGTACAGAGTAGCCGTTCCTCTGTATATGCCATTTTTACCAAATGATGGGATTGTTACTGTGTTTCCTGGTGGTCAAGGATTCTAGTTTCATGCTGCAGTAGTATGATTTCTTTTGGAAATAAGTATGTGCTTATAAATGGTTTATTTCTCTAGTATAAGTTGTTGTGAATGAGTACATGGCACAACAGTTGTTCTGTCTCTAAAGATATGCAGCTTGAGAAAGAAATGTACTAAAGAATTATTCCCCTCTGACTTCTTGCAGCTCATCATTTAGTGGTGAGGTGGATGTTTACAAAAAGCAAAGTGGTCCCAAAGCTATGGGTAATGTTTTGTCAAACTTATCTTTTTTGAAATCTATAATATAATGTAATATATTTTAATATTTAAAAACATGAAAAGTTGGAATGTTGTACTTTAATAAAAATTATTTCAAAACTTGAATCACTTTGTGAAGATACAGTATTGTAGGGAATTCACCTTTCAATGGGACTTCCTTCTAAAAGTAAGAGTCATTTTGCTAGAATTTGGTGAGCCCTGTCAAGAAAAGATTTCATGAGTCTCTAATTTACCTTTGATTTGGAGGTCTCATTAGTTTATATATATTTATATGTGTAGTGATAAGTCATTACCTATCTCGTTATTGCTGTGCACAACTGAAGTAGAGATGTTTGGGCCAGTGGCCTCTTGATGTGGCATTTCGTAAACTGATTTCTGCAACAGGGTAAATTCAGAAGTGGCAAAGAGATTCTGGAGAAAGTGTCATTAAAAACTGATGTGAGTAGACTCTAGATTTGCTTGAATGTTCTTGATCTGTGTTACATGGCAGGGCCATGTTCTGTTGGAAGGTAATGGGAAGGGATGTGTAAGGATTTAGTGCTGAAACAGCTTGAAGTCTTTGAGGTTCTGGGATGTTGAAAAGAAGAACTTTTATTCCAAGAAGTGTAGAACTAGTTAGAATAACATGTAACCTTGTTCATAACAATGTAGTCTGGCTTATTTTTGCTTTACTCAGTAAACAAGTGAGGGACAGTCCCGATTGCTGTGAGGGACGTTGTCCTGAGACAGTAGCTACACTGCTAATTGCACTCAGCTGGGATATTCTAGCCTGTATCTGTTAGCATGTCTTAGCAACTCTGTTGCATCATACCCTTAAGCGCTCTAATGACAGTTTAAAACTTTCAGCACTTAATTGTGTCAGACTTCAAGGTTAGGTTACATGTGGTGGTAATGGAATCTTTTATGAAATGACCTTGAAGTGTGTCATGGGGAGGAGAAGGTGTCATTGGTGCCTGGTCATGTCAGCTTCACTGGTGCTGTCTGCTGAAATGTCTGTAGTGAGCTGAGAAATATTGAACTACCTTGTGAATAGGCACTTTCTTAACTTAATCTGTCACAAGGTAGAAAGTTTTTTGGTGAAAAGTGTATTTCTTTGTGTCAAATTTTTGTCAGTGTATCCTACAGATTTATACAGTATTTACTATGTAGAAGGTTGGTTTAAATTCATGTGTTCTCAAAAGCTGTTGTCTTTGGAGATTAATTCTCAAGTCATTCCAGTCTCCCTCAGATAAATCTCATATGAGGAACAGAGAGGAGAGGGATAACTGCTTGCATGCTTTTTGTAACCACAGAAGTCTTACAAATCTTGCAGTGAAAATTCTTACTTTGTCCTTGTGGATGCAGGTCATTCTCTAGATGATTTCTTTCACTGACTGCTTGTCAGAGACACTTGAAACAAGTGCTTTAATGATACTTTTAAGGACACCTGGTTTTAGTCGGAGTAGTACTCTGAAATGTAAGGAATATTTAAATATTCATATTCTGAAAGACATATCTTGCAGCTTTCCTTGCTTCAAAATTCTAAGTTGAACTACACCGTTTCTTTTATCACATCTCATTACCTACATTAAACTAACAGGAAAAAAGGGCATTTGTGAAGAGGGTGCAGTCATGTTAGTTTTTCATCATTCCCTTCAAGCATGATTGCGATTAGTGAAAGTAAAGCCCTTCTTTGCTCAACTAGGGGTTTTTTTTCGGTTTTGCAATTTGAACTGCCCAGATTACTCTGATTTAATTTTTTTTTTTGTTTGTTTGTTTGTTTTTTTTTTTTTTTTTTTTTTTTTTTTTTTTTTTTTTTTGTTTAGTATTGAAAAGCTATCAGAGTGTTTTCCGGAAGTCCTTATCTTACCTTGGTCCTTACTCTAGCTTGCTCAACTGCTAGTTAATATTTATAACATGGAATTCCAGGTTAATAGTAACAAATAAATATTCATGAAGGACAGATGTTTAGTCTACCAGTAGCTCTGCAGTTCTGCAATGTTTCTTAGTCATCTGCCAAAACCTTTTTATTAACAAGAAAGACCTCAGCAGTAAGGTGCTCTAACGGTTGAATGGTAGATTGAAGGGTTAAGATAGAACGATTACGTTGTCAATTAGTGTCTGTAAACTTTATTAAGTGCTAATGGAAAACGTGCAGTGTTTAACAAAATGAAGCTGCAGTAATCATGCAAAAACACAGGTTGTGAGTCATGGATAATGACCCAACTGGCTTAATTGGGCTAGTAACACTCTTCACAGGTGTGACTATTTTCCTTTGTCCCTTTAATAGAAAAAATGTAAGTAGAAGACTCTTCACCTACCTCTTAACAATATTATGATCCTTTCTTTTTAAACGAGCTTGTTTTCTGTTTTCCAAGGCGTCAGGGGCTGATGCGATAAACCCGTGTGTGACTGTGGTAGCGGTTGTTACTCACGGGGTCTCTCCCTGAGGCAGAGCCGCCGCTGTGTGCAGTGCGGGCCTGGGGCGGGGCGCGGGCGGGGCGCTGCTGTGGGCGCGGGCCCGGCGCCGCCGTTCCGCTTCCGGGCCGGGGCCGCCGGGAGGGGCCGCGCTTCCGGCCGCGCGCGGTGAGGGGGATGGCGGCAAGGGGCCGGGGGCGCCGGGGCAGGGGCAGGGGCAGGGGCAGCCTCCCCGGGGGCGGCGGTGGGGCCGGGCCCGGGGCCGGGCAGGGCTTGGCGGGGCCGCGCAGTGCCCGGCTCCGGCCCGGGTGGCTCCGGCCGGGATGGCTGCCGGGGCGCTGCCGGGCCGGGCCGGCGGTTGTGCGGCCCCGCCGCCGGGAGCGCCCCGAGTGCCGGGCGGGGTTTGCCGGGGCCGCTTACACTGTGCGCGTCCTGCTGTGCGTATGCCCGGCAGGCTCGGCTTTGGGCGTAGAGGGCTTTATTGTTATCTCTGTTTGTTTTCAATGAGAGCGAGCACAGCACAGGCGCGCAGCCGTGGATGACCGGGACGTGTCCAGCCCTCGCAGTAAACCATGGCGTATCAGCTGTATAGGAACACCACGCTGGGGAACAGCCTTCAGGAGAGTCTGGATGAGCTCATACAGGTTGGGGGCTTGAGGTCTGGGCGAGTAGCTTAGTAAAGACAGAGGTTTTTATCCGAACGGCTTTGTGCTTCTGGATCGGAGTACTTACTGCCAAGGTTTGGGAAACTTACTGGTTGGATTCACAAACGTTTGGTACTCTATTCACTTGTGATATCTTTTTGTTTACATTCTGGGTGAATAAGTGTGGCATAATCTCATGTGGCCCAGTAAATGAACAGCTAGGTTAAGCTGGAACATTGCAGTCAATATGCTGCTCTTCTGGTTATTTCCAGTAAATATTTATTCTAAGAGATCTTTGTGTAGCACAGAATTTAAATACAAAAATGGAAATAAATACAGGAACAATATTTTTGTAGATTGATCTTCTAGAGATCTGCTTCATGTGAACTGTTTTGATGTTTTTAACTTTTACTGCATGTTTGAGCTTACTTTGAAACAACTCAAAACTTTTTTTTTTTTTGAAACTATTTTAGTCACAGCAAATCACACCTCAGTTGGCCCTTCAGGTGCTACTTCAGTTTGATAAAGCTATTAATGCAGCACTGGCACAGCGAGTCAGGAACAGAGTCAATTTCAGGGTAAGGAAATTGTATCTAAAAGTTTTACATGAAATACAGGAACTCAGTGTGGATGCAGAATGTCATTAAAAGCTGTGTCCTCTAAACAAGAACTTAAGAAGGTCCATTTTGGCTCTAGTAATGACTGTTTACATGTATAATCTGTATGCAGTTGTAAGGCTCGATACCTTGTTCTGCCAGGGATCTTTTGAATGAATGCAAAAATTAGATGATGGAAACAGGGAAGAGGGAAATGCTTTTTTGATGGATAACATTGCCATCCTCAGTGTCTTGCAGATGAGGAGGGAGACTTTTGCTTCTCGCAGCTGTCCTTAGCAAAAGTGAGATGAGGCCAGATTTTCAGCCACATGAGTAATGTGAAGAGAGACTAGAGAGTTTTAGATCTACCCTTTCACTGGATCATTTTGTAGCTCTTTTCTGTAGGTATCATAGAAAAATAAGTTGGGGGGGGAGGGGATTCCCAATCAACCACCCTAATTGATGTTAGATAGCCAGCAACTTAAATGTCAGCTTGAATGTAATGTTAAGAAAAAACCCCCACAAAACCCAGCTTCCTGTTAACCTTGGTCATAATACTTCCCTACAGTCTGTGTAGAACACATGAATGATACGGGCTCCTAAGATGTTGGATTTTTAAACAATATAGAGATGTTAAAAATAGCATAATTTATGTAGCATGGTATAGAAAACAGTTTAGCATGTGTTTAGTGGATAAATTAAAAAAAATGTTACTTGGAGCTTAAGTTCAAGAATGTAAATTTAAAATATGTAAAAGTGAAGGCCAAAAGTTTTCCATATTGACATTCTCAGTAATACTTCAAATAGGAGGACTACCGCTTTATGTCACATATGTCAGTTTTGTCATCATTTTTTACTTAAACAAAGCTACTACTTTGTTTAAGCAATTGGAGAATCCACATCTTGTTATGATCACTGCTGTAGCAGATTTTTCTTATGGCTCAATATTTTAAGCAATTTTTTCTGCTACAGATCCTTTGTACACATTAGAAAAGTTGCAAAACTTCTTAGCCTACCTGAGGAGCCTCCCCTTGGATAAGCTGTAACATCACTGCATGGTCTTGAAAATTTCAGCCACTGGAGGGCATTTAAATTCCAGTTTTCCTCAGAATTGCTTGCTTGCCAGTTTGTATGCATTCAGGTCCACTGTTGGCTTTGTAGCAAATCTTGTTCTAGAAGGGACATAATTCAGTAGATACTCATCATATTTTCTGTTGCTTTTGAGATGCGTCCTATAGAAAATGTCTCTTGTCTTTTTATAGGGGTCTCTGAACACTTACAGGTTCTGTGACAACGTATGGACGTTTGTACTGAATGATGTCGAATTTAGGGAGGTCACTGAACTTGTGAAAGTGGATAAAGTGAAAATCGTAGCATGTGATGGAAAAAGTAAGTATGAAATACGATATAAATAGACTGAGACACAAGACTTGGTTGTTTATAGAAAGCTTTGACCAAGTGTCTTACTAAAGCCAGACTGATTGTATGACTTAGGCAGAAGTAGGGCTCTGCATTCCCTTTTACATCTGATGAGAGGTGAAACAAAAGCCAGCTAAATGCTTCCCTGACTCATAAGCACTGAAGTAGAACTGTGTTAGGGACTGCTGTGCACCTGATGTTGGGAAGTACATAATACTAGAGCAACTAGAAAGTCAGAAGTAATCTTTATTTTTTGTGTGGTGAGTTTTCTGGTATTAACCCGGTTGTTAGGATAGCACCATGTTTTACTGAATCTGAAGGGTGCTTCAACTGTTTGAGCAAGGAATTGTCTGAGAAAAGTGTCTAAGCATCATTCTCTGGATTTGATAGTTGGGGACACAAGCCCATGAAAAGCTTATGCTTGCATTTGCAAGTCATAAGACTTACTTGTTCCTAACAGACCCTCTATATGTACACTGCTTGTGGGAGTTTACAGTCCATATCTGCTTGGCTGGATTACTTTGTCCATGTTCCTTGAGATTCTTTAGTGTAAAAAGTAATTCAGTGACTTTTGTGGCAAGCTGCTTTATAACTTTCAAAACCATGAATGTGGCAGAGTATTGCTAAAGCTGTGTGAAATGGTGCCACTTGTTTCGTCCTTGAAGAGCGATGCTGAAAGCAGGAACTGAGCATGGAAAAGGCTTTATTTAAATGCACCACAGACCTCTGAAACAGGTTCTTCATGGCTTCTTGATCCTGGCACGATTACAATAGTCACTTCAAGTTGTAGTTCTAAAGAGTTGACAGAATTTATTGTTTGCCCAACTTCTGGTATTAGCCAAGCATATAATCTTACTGCTTAGTTTTTGTGTGCTTATTATAGCTAGTGGAGGAAACCTACTTTCCAAGTATTAATCGTTTTCATTCTTGATAAATTGTGCAGATAAGATTTAAACAACTGGCTGACTTGAAGTTGCTATTAACATTACAACAGTTTTTTTTCCCACGAGAAGTTGACTGACTTGTTGAAGGAACAGTAGTAAACACTGGCTTGTCGTTCTCCATATTTGAGTTACATACTTTTTCCACAGCTCTAAAAACAAGAAGACAGTAATGGTAGTGTATCAAAAGCAGCAGTGGTGTTAATTGGTGATTCTGACAAAAGTTCAGAACAGAGAATTGTTCTCAGTTGCTTTATGAAGATCATGCTCATTCTTGCATCTATTTCAAAATCCATAATAAGCTATGGCCCACGCTCCGTCAGAGCTTGTGCTGCTGGATGTGCAAAAGCCTTTCTCTTTAGCAGATCATAGCCAGATGTGCTTGTGGCTGACTGCAGCAAAGGGTTCGTGTTAGAGCAAAGCTTTTAGTATTTTTAATGCATCTGTGTGCACAGCCCTGGAGTTTTGTGCTGGCTCTTCTCAGTTTTGCTAAGTGAAGGGAAACAGCACAAGCAGTTCATGCATGGCATTGAGAGCAGCGGAGAGAGTTGGGTACGTACAGAACATGTTCTAAAATGCTTGGGGAATGCTTTAGAACTTGGGGAAGGTATTAGAGAATTCTGTTGGTTCTCTGTTTTCAGTGGGGGTATGTATTAGTCTCACTTTCTCTTTTCTTTCCTAGACACTGGTTCCAATACTGCAGAATGAATAGACCTGTGGTTTGTCTGCAATATTTTCTGTTAATATGCAGCACTTTCTGGAGAGAAGCATGGAAAGGGACTGATCATACTCAATTTTTGTGATGCAGATGTGAGTTAATCCATACTAGAAAGCATCACAGAATGACAGCGGAAGAAATACCTGTAGCATTTCTTCAGTTCACCTTATAGGGCATGAATACAATGTTACCTTTTTTTTAAATTACAAGAGATACTGTTGTCTTTTTTTGTTCAAAATAATTTCTGTAATAAACTTTTATTTAAAAACTTTTGAAAGTGTGATCATCGGAAAACTTTGTTTAGAAACTAACATTAACATACCATGTTTTCCCAAAATTTTCTAAGTGTGTTTAGAGAAATGTTGCAAATGAAAAAGTCTTTCAGTTATAGGGTTCCAAGTGTGGTTGCACTGTTAAGTATTGCAAGAAATGGCTGTTCCAGAATGATGGAGGAGGACATCAGCAAAAGCTTAGCAGCTCGTGCTGGGCAGCATGTTTGTGTGTTTGTGACTGCTTCTTTCTCTCTATAAATAGCTCTGCTACGTGCCCTTTGCTGCACACTGCAGATTGGTAAGTAACCATTTCTGAAACCAAAAGAACAGACAGTTGCTTTTATTTCAACAGGACAATAAGTGTCTGTTTTTATCTTAAAGGATGCAAATGTGTATTTGTACCATGGTTTTCTCTTGTTCTACATTTACAGTCTTCTAGGTTTAAACTTTTTTTGTTCTCTAATAATCATGTGATAAACTAAATTTCAACCAATAGAAGTATAAAAATTTGCTCTTTCTACCTCCAAGTACTTGTAATCTCTTCCTGTCTTTAGACAAGCTTCTCCATCTCGAGTTCTCAGTAGCCTTTGGACTCTCTTGTAATGCAAATAATTATATCTTTTATTTTGTTCCAATTAAGTGTGCATTGGAATCATAGAATGACCAGGGTTGTAAAGGACCTTTAGGATGATCTCATTCCAGCCCCGTGCCATGGGCAGGGACACTTTGCATTATCTCAGGATGCTCCAAGCCCCATCCAATCTGGCCTTGAGGACTTCCAGGGATGGGGCAGCCACAGCTTCTCTGTTCTGCTATCTCATCACCCTCACAGGGAAGAATTTCTTCCTGTTATCTAAACCTACTCTCAGTTTGAAGTCATTCCTCCTTGTCCTGTCACTCCAGGCTTTAACCGTATTTCTGGGGTGGTGTTTGTCCAGGTCCTGGATCTGCTCCTTCTGTGGAGGTTGTTTCAGTTCTCTGAAGGAGCAGGGAGCAAAGGGAAGTTAGGGATCTGGTGCCAGCATTGTTTTGCTTTTTGTTGCTTTGCTCTCCGTAACTTTCTTGCCACTTGCTATTTTTTGTGTTTGAATTTCAGCTAATCCTGCCAAGTTCATGGATTAACGTACTTTGTGGTCTTGAAAGATTGAACTTTAAAAGCATCAACTGCATTTTTGTTATACTAATCTGTTGTAACATCCAGTGGAATACACATCATTTCACTTGCTAGAGCATCAGCACGCTGCTGCATATTATGTTCTTCTTTGCCTGTAGTGTTATGGACTTTTTAATTTATTTGGTTATATAATTGTTTTTCTTCAGAAAGGTCACGATTGCTTCCACTTCTCAGCAGCAGAAAGTAAAATACACCTTTGTGCCTTTACATTGAACTGGAATAGATGTTTCTATTTAAAAAATAAATTAACTTAAAGAAAGTGAAGGAAAGAATAAACACCAATACAGAATTGGCTGTGGATGACTGCCTGTTTAAACATGGTTTCCAAGAAAAAGGATTTTGTCAATTCCATAGGTGTGCAGACCAGGATGTTATCTGATGTAAGCTGTTTGCTCAGTCAGGGGTGTCAATACCTGAATTCAAATGTTATCAGAGAGGCACAAATTAAAGTGCAGAGCGGGAAGAGTTTATGATGAATTTCCAGAAGACAAGTTTAATTGGGATCATTATGTACCTTTGCACAGTGACTAGGCACAGTGAGGTAGAGAATTACTCAAAGCACAGATAATTGTGTTTAAGGATCTTGGCAGCTTAGGGGATAGGCTTTCAGTCAAGGTCCTACTGACCTGGGTTTGCTTTTCTGTAGTCTAAAACTTAGGGATGGGGAGGAAAAGTAGGAGCATGTTACAAAGCACTTCAGTAAGACTGTACTGGGAGATGTGAACTTTTTCTTCACTGTAACCTAAAGGGTGGTCTTTGTTAGGATTAGCCATTATGGCTTAGGATGTAGTAGTTTACAGATCTTTTAATATTTTGGTTTGCATCTTGTGCTAAAAGCACCTGCATCCTTCAAGGAAGTGGAAAATAGTTCACTGAGAGTCTAGTTAGCATTTTACGGTCATTGCTGTTGCAGTCAGAAGAAAAAGAACACCCTAACCATGCTCCCTGAATCTACTCATGACTGCAAATACTTTATTGGCATTGTGTTCATATGGTTCATGTTTACTTTTTTGTTTCTTTAGAATTTATGACCTGTTTTCCTCCAAATTCATTTTCATTGACCCATCTCTTTATTATAGGGCATCTTGGAGATAATCATATAAAGTATTGAATGCAAAGCAAGAAGGAAATAGAGCCTCCTAAAGTTAAAAAGAACTGTTCATGGGGCTGTTGTGTATGTAATAGGCCAGATGCACCTCATACTGTTCTTGTACAAATAAAGTGAAAACCACTTGGAAATAAAACATAATTTAAAGCCAGGTTTAAACCAGAAAAATCTGTTATTAAATTTCAGAATTACAGTTTCATCTTCCACCCATGCATTTCTTGAAAAGTAAATTTGCAGCATATTTCCTCCTTAAACCA
Organism: Monarcha castaneiventris obscurior; assembly: GCA_026261815.1. Classification (NCBI taxonomy): domain Eukaryota; kingdom Metazoa; phylum Chordata; class Aves; order Passeriformes; family Monarchidae; genus Monarcha; species Monarcha castaneiventris. The sequence continues at coordinate 15,593,107 of JAMPIT010000434.1, read as the reverse complement.
GTGGTGGCTTATTTAGAGTTCAGGTTGTTAGTTAACAACTGATTGTAGACAGAAGTGTCAGAAGTAATTTTTACTGCACAAAGTTAATATTTCTCATATGACTTCCAGTTGGACAGCCCATGATTTTACTGATGAATTTCATATGGGGTTTAACCTACTTCTGGAGGTGATCCTATAATCCTAGTGTTACTGCTACTTTGGGCTAGAGCGGGTCCTACTCTATTCCAAGTTCATTCTTTTTTCAGTTCTGCAACTAATTGTGGCAAGTTCCATGATTTCTCTGTGCTCTGTTGCCAGCTTTCTAAGACAGATCTCTGGAAGGCAAAGTTCTGTATTAGAGTTGAGTGGTGGTTTTTACTGCCAGGTGATTTTTCTAATGGTAAGGAGATGTATCATTGTTTTGACATGTGACTGCACTCATGGCATTTCTAATGTCTTTGAAAGAGGACATGCTGAGAACATTCCTTTGTAGGAATCTTTTTGTCTTAGTTCACCTTTCGCCTTTGGGAGTAGGCTCATTCTTTCTCACTATATTAAAAGGAAGTGAGCTGAAAATAAATTTGCACAAGATAGCCTGCAACCAAATCATCTGAGAGGAATTCTGAGTAGTAACACCATCAGAAACAGGAAATTTCCTTTGGATCAAGAAAACTGGATGTCGAGGTTTACAAGTTGTTTACCTCTGCAGGTAGTAACACCAGAACAGTCATTTTCATCCAAAGCAATCATCTCTCTGAACGGGAGGGCTGCCTAGGATGTGGTGTTAGGTAACTGCTGTCCCTCCTAGTGAGTTGCCAAGCTGGTTTGTTGGTATGCTGCCTTCCCTTGATGCCTTCATATTCTTTGGGCAAGCTCTTTTAAATCTGGATAAATGCTTAGATTCTCTGTCTTCAGGTCTAAGCAGAAAGGGCAAAGATTGCAGTGAATAACATTAAAAGAAAAAATATTTTGACTTTGCTAGAAGACTGACCGTGGAACAGATTTAAGTGGGACTTTCCACCCCCAATCTAAATCCTTGTTTCTGTCTCTCGATCTCTGACATTTTTGTGTCTGTCAATAATAGATGAAACACTGTTATTACAATAGTGTATACAAGCAATACTTCTTGTTTCTGAGAGAAGGAACAGCTCCAGAAGTTAAACATTTACAAAGTAAAGGGGATAAAAATTACTGTTGACAAGTCTGTAAGTAACTTGTAAGTACGTATCTTTCTCTACAGGTACATTTGCAAAGTAATAGAGAGGCCCCTCTATTGAATAATCTTCCACTATTTCAAGCTGGGATCTCTTCCAGCCCCCAAACACCTTGAGAAATAAATGATTTAGTTCTTACAGACATGGGTTTTGTTTTGATGCAATTCCTTGGAACTGGTAAGTATGGGGATTTTTTTGTCTCCATGAATATGCATATTTTTCCTCTATTTTCCAAGGGAAAAAGACAATGCTTTGTCACAGTTATAAACAGTGACCCTTCTCTGCCTGTTTCAGTACAGAAAATTGAATGTATTCCAGTCCCCCAGTGAACCCCTTGGCACTAGTTTACATGTTGAGCTAATATGTATTAACTTAAAGTAAGTGAAAGAGTTCTAACAAGCAAAATCAGGTTAGGCAGTAGTGGTTCAATGCAGTCTTCTATGGTGGGAGACCTGAATTCTTAACCTAAATCATCAGAGAAGTTTTGTTCATTCTAAAAGGATGTACTAGGCATGGAGATAATTTCTATTTAATGTTGAATTTGCTGCTGAAAGCATTTTTAAAAGTTGTGTTTCTATCAGGTTAGCATAAAGCTTTTAATCTCTTTAGCAGGTGTCTGCTTACCTAGATTTGAAACAGTTCCCTCCAGGATCAGTAACCCTATTACTTTATTTGCTCTTTTTGCATAAACAAATGCCCAGTGGTACATTGGGTATTTCTGTTTGAGAACTTTTCTTGTCAGTACGTGGAGTTGTTGTCTATAATGTTTGCTGTGAAATCACCATGGCATTTTAAAATTCACTATTTTACAACCACGTTCACTTTAAAATATCTAACAAAATTGCAGTGACGCACCTTTTTGAGTCAGTTGCTTCATCTTCTCATTCTGTTTAAATGAATGTTTTAAGATCTGTGTGACTGCAGTCATAACTTCATCTAAACTTAGCCTGGTGTTACGGAATTGCTTCAGATGTTCTTTGTGTAATGTTAATTCTCCACTGTAGACCTTAAATTTATAAGAAAAAAAGTTTACTTAGAAGAAAGTTACTTGTTTTTTGGTTTTTTGGTTTTTTTTTTTAATATATAAAGACAATGGCACTAATCCCTTTAGCATTACAGGTAGTGAAAAGCTGTTGGATCCATGGGAAGTGGCTAGTTTTAATCTGAGGTGAGAAAAACACATGTGGGTGAAATATAGAAGTTCACAAATCTTTCTTTCAACTTCTAGAAACTTAAGAAAACAATGTGTTGGATGACTGGTTCGTTCATTGGCCATTACTGGATATGGTAATTACAGTATTGAAATATCACCAAAATATCTTGGGGGGGGGGGGAGGGTGGAGGGAGAAGAGAGATACTGATCTTAGAAAATGTGGGTTTGCACACCATTGTGTGCATCCCTCTGCCTGTGTTTCAGACGGAGAAGTGGGTGCCTAAAGGGTTAACTGGTATAATGCTCTGCTCATGAGGGCAAACCACTCTCCTCAGAGGACATAGAATACCGAAGCGCTATTTTAGTATCTTGGATTTTATTGAAGATTGGGTATTAACGACTAACGGCTTTTGATAGTCAAAGTTTAAAGTGAGGCAAAAGCAACAGCCAGATGTTCAGGCTCGGCAGCGCTGAGGGTGCCAGGAACGGGCGGGCGACTGCTGGGTGCTCTGTGGAAAAGCAAATTAATCATGGTTTCAGCTCCGTCCCTAGCCGGACCTGGAGGCGGCGTGGCCCGTGACCCAGCCCTGCCCGTCTACAATCGGCAGCCCTGGGGTCACCTTTGCGAAGAGACTCTCGTAAGGGACTGGAAAATGCCCCCGCCCGTGTCCTCCAGCCGCTCTGAGGGAGCGCGGCGCTCCCGCGCTTTGTGAGGGGACGCCGGGGGCCGAGGGCAGGGGGGGGCTGAGCTTCCCGCCCTTCCACACCGGGCCTCCGCTCCGCCGGGCCGCCCCCTCTGTCCGTCCGTCTGTCCGTCTGTCCGTCCGTCCCTCTGGCCCTCGGCGGGGCCGCAGCCCCGCGCCCGCCCATGGTGCTTCTCCTCGGGGCCGCGCCGAGGCTTCCGCCCCTCAGGGGACAAGGGGATCCCCTCCCGCTGTCCTCGAGGCGCCGTCGGCTGGACTCGCCCACAGAAGGCTCGCCAGGGTCTCCGCGACTCCCCCTCAGAGCCCTCGGCCGTACAGGGCCTTGTGGCGCAGGTACTCCTCGAGGCACTGGACGGCCGCATCGTCCATGTCGGGGTCGAACTTGTTGGCCAAGAGGTGGTGCTGCTGCAACATCCAGGGCACGTCGCCCACCCCGTAGACGCAGACGGCGCGCTGGTGACGGCCGGTGCAGGGCGGGTAGGGTGCGCCCTTGCTGATGTCCCCCTCCAGGTACTGCCACTTGACCAGGCGGGGAAGGGCGTTCATGTCCGAGAGCTGGAACTTGTCGCTGTGAGGCATGGCCCCCGGGACGCCCGGCATGCGGTTCAGGGTGGCCCAGACGTGCTCGTCAGGGCTGTAGGTGTCCTTGGACCACTCGAGGAACTTTTGTGCCGTGGGGTTCTCGAAGATGTACTGCACGAAGTCCCGTGTGACCACGATGTACGCGTTGCCCGTGAACATGGGGTAGCTGTGGGGTGGCGGCAGTTTCTTCTGGGCAGTGCGGAAGATGGCCTTCCCCACCTCGTGGTGGTACTGCCAGCGCTGCTGCTTGGCGGCTGAGGGCTTCTCCGACTCCAGGCTATTCTGGCCCTGCAGCACCTGCAGCGCCCGAACTATCTCGGCGTTGGTCTTGATGGGGAAGTCGGTGCCGCAGGTGTTGATGAGGTAGCGCCATGGCACGGGGCTCTGCAGCAGGTCCTGCATGCAGTTGAGGTCGGCCTGCAGCCGGGACCAGGCGGCATAGACCACGGTTTCCAGGCGGCTGGCCACGAACACGTTGGGGAAGCAGGCAGCGATGGCCCGCACGGCCTCCTGGAAGGCGGCCGGGGCTTTGCTGTCCACATGGACGCAGTAGACATTCTGGGGGGCGTAAAGAGACCGCAGGAGCCGCTCGAACATGTCGATTTTGTTGTGGATCACCATGGAGTAGGCGATGGGAAACTTCTCCTCGTCCTGGCTGAGCGGGAACTCGATGTAGCGCCGGGTCTCCTTGAAGGCTCTGCAGTCCCTCGTCATGTTCAGGTACTCGCCGGGCGTCAGCGAAGCGTTTCTGTTCGCCACTTCCAGGTTGCTGAGCTGCGCCTCCTGGATAGCCGTCTGGTCCCCGCGGACGACCCCCGAGCAGTTGATGCTGCGGCCGGGGGAGAGCTCCAGCGCCCGGTAGAGGCGGGAGGGGTCGGCGGGACCGGGGCGGGCGGTGCCGCGCAGCGCCAGGGCGGCGGCGAGCAGCGCCAGCGGCCCGAGCAGCAGCCCCCAGCGCCGCCGCGGTGCCCGCTCCAAGCACCGCATCCCCCCGTGGGTCTGCCCTCGCCTCCCGCCTGCGCTGCCTGCAGGGCGCCGGAGCCGCTGCCACACGGAGCCGCCCGGCAGCTGGGCACCTGCTGCCGCTGGGACGCGGGGAAGCAGTGCCGGGCGATCCCGGTGTGACCGCAGGTGAACGACAGTCCCCTCCTTCCCTGTGGCGTGGCTCTGTTTGGTTTTTTTAACAATGGGGTTGGCTGCATATCTTCTGTGTCCGTTTAAAAGATGATATTTCATCTTACCCCTGTCCAGCGTGTAACACAAGGAAAATTCTTCTAGAATTCAACCGTATGTCATGCACTTTTTGGAAAGACTTTACTAGATTACTTTGGGGTCTAACCTGCTTTTCCAGTGTTCCGATCATTCCAACTCATAGGTTAAGGGAGTGGTTGCAATAGGGCTGTACTCTAGAAGTCCAGTTTCAACAAGCTTCCCGATGTCCTGGAGTACTTTAAGTTTAGTGAAGAATTACTGCAGAAGATAACTGGGAAAAGTCGAATCTCTGCTTTTCCAGAGGAAGCAGAACGTGAAAGTAGAGGCTATGGTTTATAAATAATTTGTCACAAAGTGTGTGCTTAAAGGAGGAAGTGAGGGAATATTTGCACCTACACGCTGGCCGAGGGAGTATCACATAAAAGAAAGAGAGGGTAACTGCAAGTGATAAAACACTCCTTGTGCTGTGATGAACAAAATAATGTTCCCTACACTTTGCAGTCTTTCTGAACTCCTTCGTGGTTTGAACCAAACATAGTATGGGGAATCATGTTTGTAAAAAAGGACCAGCTTCAACAGTTTCAGTGACGAGTCAAAATTTCTAAGATGGATTTTTTGAGATAGAAGGCATATTTATTTTTTTTCTCTCCAGATGTATGAAGAAGCCAAACTCACAGAATCTGCAGCTGGACTGAGGACAGTTTTAAGTGCAGAACTGCACTTACAGGTTCTAGAAAAAAGCAGCAGTTACTTCTCCAGTTTCAAAACTGAGAGTATTTGTTAAATTAGTAACTTTAACCAACTCAGTAAATAATTGTCTTAGACATCAGTGGCCCAGAAATTTTAATGGGCATTATGGAAAGCAATTATGTGATACACATAGTATTTCCTATATGCACAATGCCAGTTTGGCTGTGCTGAATACCAAAGTGAATATGCTCGGGAGAAATATGGGGAAAGAAGGCTTGAGGAATGTAATTAGATGTACTTAAATTATGTTGGATTAATTTGTCAGCCTTTTATAAACTTAGTTGCAGATTCTCTGATATGGGACTTCTCTGGAAGAAATTTGTTGCTTAGGATTAACATCTTGAACTTGTTCAGTGCAAGAAACTTGACATTTTTGAAGGTTTCTAAGTTAGTAGTGTGGCCATAGGACCCCACATAATTTGCTCTGTGGTACCCAGCTCTTCATATATGGGCTCTTACAGTACTTTTACTGCTTTTCTTGCAGTAAAAAAAAAACCTGCAGGGAACCAAGCAGCCTGAAGTGCTTATGCCTCTACTTCCAGGGTAAAATTTTAAAACTTTCTCCTCTGGAAAGTCTGACATGTAAATAACCAGGCTAACAGCTGAAAATCTGAAAAAATTGAATAAAACAATTTTTGCAAAGCTGCTTTTTTTTTTCTCATGAAAGAAATGACAGCCTATGCAAAATAATGTTTTGTTAGTAAAGTCCAAGACTCGAGGACTCATATCCTACTAAATAGAGCTTAAAACCTGTTAATATTTGTACTCTTACGTGTAGTTTTAACTTCCAACATACTTAATTTTAAACCCTGGGCTCAAATCTCTGGCATTCCCTTAAATGATGGTACATGTGACTAAATGCAACAGTGACTCTGCTCACAAGTGAGTCATGTAAAGCAACTGTCCTGCAATCAGTATATGACATACAATCCAAGCACTGCCTACAGAGTAACCAGCAGCCTCCTGACTGCTTGCAGAGATAAATATCCTGGAGATATGACAGCTAATGACAATGTAAGAGGAGGTTTAATCATATTGAGATAATAATCTTGCAGAAGACTATCTGTGAGGAGTTACACAATGTGTAAGATTCCTGTGGTTATGCTTTTTGCAGAAACGTACAACAGGCTGTGAAAAGTTGTTTTGTATTTGAAAGGGCAGAGGAATGGCAGAGAGAGGAGTTCAAGTATTTGGCAGACATGATGGCCGTGGCTGAAAGATCATTGTGCTGTCATAAGACAAACTGGTGTTGCAATTAATTTCCAGAATTCCCCTATTGATCTCAAATTCTGAAGAGTTTTCATCAGTGTGAAAACTTTTGTTTAAATAGTTTTGGTAAGTCTAGGTGCCATGTTTCTCTAGTGCCTTTTTGTACCTGCTTCCATTTCAATAAGCCATATCAAGTCAGAATTTCCTGCTCTTTTAGCTTTCCTGTTAAGGGATAAAAAGGATCTTCACAAGTTAACCTGCTATCTACTTGCCCAATTGCACAATTTCTAGGTTGTGGTTCAGATTAGAGCATTGAAAAGTGGAGAGAAACATCTATTTTGCTTGCTTCTCCAAGGGAAAAAACCAACAAATTGTGACTATTTGCTGATGTTGTCAGACCCAGTGAAGCATCTGGTAGAAATTTACACTGATGGCAAGGGTCATAATCTCACCAGGTTCACGTGTACACAGCTTGTAAAAGGGTTTTCCCAGTGAAAGCAATGTTAATAAAGAGGGACAAACAGAACTCATGTGGAGGGATCAGTCTGTAGTGGTTGCTAAAATCTGTAAGGAAAGGATTTTTGTATGTATTGATACACTGTCAGCTTTTTTAGCATGACTTTTAAGAAATTTATGGAAGCAGTAAGTTTTGTGAACTTAGTCAAAGAGACATCTGAGACCAGGCTTGTATATGCTACAAAAAAATCTAGGGTGTTTTACTCTATTGACTGGGGGGGCTAAGAATTTCACTTTTAGCTTCTTGGTCAAAAATGGTTTGAGTGTTCAGTGGTTTGGTTGGGTTTTTTGGTGTTTTTTTTTTGTTTTTTTTTTTTTTTTGGTTGGTTTGTTTGGGAGGTTTTCTGAGTTCCTTCCTTCCCTCCCTCCCTCTCTCCCTTCCTCTCTCCCTTCCTCTCTCCCTCCCTCCCTCCCTATTCCAGGCCAGCTTGCAGGGATTTTGAAGGATTCCACCTGGAAGCTATAATACCACTTTTAAGCTATCAGGCTATTTTTGTCTGTATCATTCTGCTGCTTTTCTGTATTTCTGAGTTTTCAGAAGAGAGACTTATTTCCTGCTCATTCATTCAGAGCCATAGGGTGCATTGTGTTGGTGCAACTGCTTTGCAGGCATTACTAGCTCCCAGCTAAGTTCTGTGTGGTTCTGAATGTTTGTGTCTACAGGAGGAATTTTGTATTAACAGCACAATGACTGTTATTTGACCATTGTGTCTCATAGCTGTTTGGTTTTCATGTGTCATCTAGATAGTGAAGACTTAACCTGAAAGAAGTATGTGCACGAGGCATAATTCTAATCAGAAAGCAGTGCATTTTCTTTTGTGAACTGTTCCAGTGTGGGCCCTGTCCTAGGCTACAGGATATACAGGATAGCCTTCAGGATTTCAGTTCCACAGTGGCTCCTCTTGCCAGTTTCCCTTTGGGAACATCAACTACCCCACCCTTCCACCCTCCTGCACTGACCTTGGTGTCTGCAAGATTGGCTCAGCTTTTTATGTCTAACATGGGACAGCTTCGGGTCTCTTACCACAGGGACCCCTCTGTCTCCTTACAAAATTATTGCCGTGTTAGCTCAGTACAGGAACCTCTTAAACTAATGGCAGGGAGAGAGCGTGCAGAGGTGAGTGATAAGGGTGTAACATCAAAAAGGAAATGGTTGAATAGGATTTCTTTCTTGCTTTTATCTTCCCATTATTCACATTCTCCCACCCTCATTTGACTTCCTATTTGCATAGAAAGGGCGATGGCTCTAGTCTTGTCTGTCCACTAGTGTGTTTTACAGTTGTAAGATCATGGAATCATAGAATAGCCAGGTTAGAAGGGATCTCACAAGAGCACCTGGCCCAAAGGCTCAGGGGAAAAGGAGCCCAAATAAAATTATAAACACCTTGTCCAATTGCACTTTGAAAGCCTCCAGTGATTCCTCCCATATTTGAAGTCATGCAGTGGTACTGCAAGCTGTGTAATGTTTATAGATGCTACATGGAATGATTTACAGACAGAATTTGAAACTTGCATACAGAACCGACTTATTTTGCCAAGGAAAGTGTGTAGAAGCACAGAATATGCTGGGTTGGAAAGGACCCATCAGGATCATCGAGTCCAATTTCTGGCCCAGCACAGGACACCCCAAGAGTCACACCATGAGTCTGAGAGCATTATCCAAATGCTTCTGGAATTCTGGCTGGTGCTGTGACCACAGCCCCATGGAGCCTGTTCCAGTGCCCAACCACCCTCTGGGTGAAAAACATGGGGGTTTGCTTTGTTCTGTTGGAATGACTACTGCTGAAAGTGTGGAATCAGGATTGCCACTTGAGTACCCCCTTGTCACTGACTGATTTATGGTATAGGTAATGTGTCAGAGACATGTAGCTTAATATCTAGGTTTACAGGTAGCAGATAACATGAACCCATGGTGAATCAGGTTTCTGTCTCTCTCCAGAGTTATTTGGATTAGTTATGTGAGAAATACCTACTTGCATGAGGCCTGTAAAGTTATTTACTACATCTTGTAGTAAGATACAGTATCCTGTTGTGAACCACTGTATTCCACTTTTTTAATTTGTGTTCACATAAGGATTGTTCTTATTTGTGTCAAGTAGTAATGAGTATTTTCAAAAGAACGGTTCTTTTTTTTATCAGCACTTCCTTTGAACTATGACAAAAATTAAGAAGAAATTACATTTCCATCTTCTTGGCTATTCAGACCTTTTTTTTTTTACTGTCTCTGCTGATATTGTGATACTTATCTAAAAATCATGGGATTGTATTTCGCTTATAATTTTGAGATTTATAGTTTTAAAATTATTGACAAACATTTGGAAAACTTAATTATAGATTTCTCATTATACATCTTCAGAGACCATAAGTTCAGTGTTCTTTTTATATGGAGTATTTGGCACATCTTGGCAAAGGTGGGAAGTGAACAAGGAAGTATAGAGGTTTCAAAATACTTACACCTTATGCAAATATGGGTCTATAGTATATGTACGCTTTATCTGTAAAACTTTAACATGATGAACATGGTCTTGTGCGGGTTTTGCTTTTTGAAATTGAAAACTGTCTGTTTATAGACTTTAGCTTCTCTTTGCTTTCGTTTAATTTCAGCTGAATTCTGTGTCCCAGTCCTGTACTCTCTAACAGTTCAAGCTGTATCTTTACAAGCTGCTAAGACTGCATCCCCACTAGCAGAGTCTTGGGTCAGTTTGATGACTAGTTAGAGATTAAGCTCATCTTTGAGGAAACTGTTGGATGTTAGGAGTCTGTTGGATGTTAGTCTTGCTTTTAGAGTTCTACTTCATTGCTGGTTTGTGACAAATGGTTTGAAAGCACTACATGCAGTATCTCTGAATCTGATTCAGAAAGGACATGAAAAGGCAGCAGTAGAAAGCGGTAAGTAAAAAATCAAACCACAGTAATTTTTGTAGCATGCATACCAGTTCCTATTATGTAATTGAGCATTGCCTGATGCTATTCACCTCACAGTTGCAGGCTCATTGCTCTGTTCTTTCTGGACCTCTGGTGCACTTTTACGGAAGTCAAAGGATTTCTGCTTTTATCCAAGGCAAAATTGCTGGACTGAAGAGCGTGAGTATGGCTTAGAAGAAAGCTGAAGCAGATAATCATAATTGACATATAGTCTATAGGATAGTATTTTTACCTGAAATTTTACACAACAGCTGAACATTGCTCATAAGGTATAATAAGTTTCCTCAATTACATTTTGTCTAATAAAGCAAAATAGGGGAACAAGGCATTACCTTATACAGGTTGCTGAAGAGACAGACAAATAAGTAGGATGATGCTGGTAACGATGTTTAAAAGAATTTCCTTTAAACCACTGTGGAAATTGGCACTGTTTCTGACTGTGGTGCCCAACACTGTAAACTGAACTGTGTCCTGGAGGAAGAAAACCTGTTTTTTTTCTTGAAGGATGTTACACAAAGAAAACACGGTGGTTCTGGGGATCATAAATACATTAGCTCATGCTTCATTGTTTCTAGAAAAGGATTGCTTCATACAGCTTGGGAAATAGAAACAAAACAGCAAACAAAACTGTTTTAGACAGATGATAGAGGAGGTCAGGGCCACAGGAATAAGGAACCAAAAATAATGAATTTAATTTTTTACATTTCCCACAATGAAAGCTCCAATATAATATTGAAGAGATTGTTTCTTCAGAGATAAGGGACTTCCTGAAAAAGACACAAATGTTACTGAGAAAGGTTTTTATCCTTAAAAGCATGTTATTTATGTTTCTTGCCTTGGTTTGTTTCTTGTTCTGTGCAGTTCACAAGTAGAGAGTCTGCCATGATACACAGATACATGCACAGAGTGAGGCTGACACACAGATCATGTCTAAAGCCTCTGTGTAATGGAGTATGTTGTGTTCATGTCTCTGTGGCTGCCCAGAAACATCTGAATATTAGACCTGCAGCTGGTCTGGTTGCCCTTGAAGATCCCACAGCTGGAAAAGAATACTTTGGGATGGGACTTAATCCAGTTGCTGAATAGGTGTGTCCTGGGCTTGCTGAGTTCAGTAAATTTTCCTTCAATGCTTGTAGGATTCACGCAGAGCAGTTCTTACCTTCACACTCAGAGTGCATTATAAGGGAAGTCACACAAGGAATCCGTGGGGGAAAGGTGATTGTCACTCTAGAACTGTTGTTGTGGGCTGTTCAGTTCTGTCTGAGGTTTCTGCAGTGAACCTTCCTTGCAGGTGCCCTTGTTTTGGCTTCAATTCTGCAAAGAAACCCAAGTATTTAATAATAGTTTGAGTGCCCTGCTTTTTCTGCCATATGTTCACAGCAAAAGTCAATAGAAGTTATTTCGTAGGGGAATATGCAGTTGTGGAGAGTGTAGTACCATTTTTTCCTTATTCCAGGTGATCTATTTGCCTCCTATTTTTCACCCTTTGAAATTCTCCTATATACTTGACATTTCTGTTTCCTTATACAAAACTAGAAGAAACATTAGCTGCACTTTTGTCTGAGAAAATCCTTAAGGTTTTTATTTTTACTGCTTACTGTTTCATTCTTTCCATGCTTATAACATGTCTCCACAGCTTGTCTGTCTGTGGATGTTTTCACACTGCTGTAAACTACCTCCAGGGAAAAAGTTACCAATAGAAAAAGAGAAGCTTTCTGTACAGCAGGTAAGCAGCTGAGGTCTAGAACCACTGAGCTACTTGAGCATCCCACCCAGAAGTATTAAGTGCCTCAGTATGTGGGCCTGTATTCAAGAACAGTTCTGCACACGTAGTGCTGATGCAGCAGACAGCAACTGCATCTTTCTTCTGGCACCTGTTAGGTCCTAGTGTGTCCTGCCCATGCAGAGGGGGCCAAAGAAGGAACTGGTTTTCAAGGAGCATTTACTGTCCAAAGACTGAAATGTTGATTCAGCTGAGTGAAGGTCATGCTTCTCAGTGTATGTTTAATGAGCATGACTGAACTTACCTTTGTGAACAAAGCAGTTTATGGTAGTGCTAGGTATATTTCCTGACTGGTAAATCAAAGGTTACCACATGTATTTCTACTCACTATTCTTTTTAAAAAAATACAACACAAAAACCCACAGAAAACCTCCCCAAAAGAAACCCAAAACCCCAATAGCTTCTAACCTTCTGACATGCATTTTCTGCCTGTAATATGATGCCTTTCTCCATGATTTTGGCACTTGTTTTAGGCAAATAGTGCACTTTGCAGGAGTACCAAAATGTCGGCCTATGGTGAAACACCTTAATTATAAATTCAACAGTGGGAAGTGGAGTAGTAGTTTATTCTTAAAAAGATGTGACACTGGCATGTCCCTCTCTTCATGTTATTTTCAGTTCTAGATGTGGATGAAGTCTTTTTTTCTACATCTGTGTTCAGCAGTGAGGGTATTAGGAGTCATACAACAGTGACAATAAATCAGAGTGGAGGTGTGTGAATTGAAGCACTCTTTCTCACTGAAGTCAAATGGCAAGGAAGAAGGGAAGTGAGTTTGTGTTTTACTTCAAACAGGAATAATTTCATAGTTTTTGCCTGACCCTCTAAGCTCAAGTTTGCTCTGACATTAGCTAAAAATGTGCAGTGTCTTAACTTGTCTTGTTGGAATGGTCCATATACCTGAATGACAAAGTTACAGTGATGCTGCTTCAGTATTGTTTAATGCAGCAATGAGATTTTCATTTATTTTTTAGCTATTTCCAGGACATTTCACCTACCTTTTTAAAGTAATTTTGCTGTTGTCATGAGTAGCTAATAATCACTATATCTCTGGACTCTGTTGGCAATTGATAGCCATAGAGCCAATGTCTTTGTGGTTATGAAATAAAAACAACTATTTGAACATATATTTGCATCTCTCGTTATTAGGCAGCTTGCAGAAGAGTGACATGGTACTATAAAACATATTTTCAGTTAAAAGATTGATTCAGGCCATTTTTCTTAGTCACAATTGAGATGAAATTTTGCAGGTTGCTTCAGAGAAGAACTGCTGAAATTGTCACTAAAACCATGTCAGACTCCTGAGGTACGTATGTGAAAAAGGTTAGGCTAGAAAGATTTTGCCACATGCTAGTGCATAAAAAACTAGAATGTTTGCAAAATGTGTATTTGACTAATTGTGGAACAGTTCTTGGACAATAAAGGCTGGGTTCAACCAAGCTGGTAAGTTGGAACTGTTCTTCCCTCCCCTCTTCCCCAGGCAGACCTACAAAAACAAAGCTAAAAAAAGAATGCCAAAAAAACTACCACCATCTGCAAGGGTATATTTCAGCAAACAATGGATACATACCGAAACAAGGTGTTCTTTAAGAGCACTAATGTTCCTTTATTTCAGGAAGGTTATGGTTCGTGGTCGCCTGGAAACTACTTGGAAATAATACAGCAAAAAGGGCTACACTGTTCAACATTTAAAATGGTGAGATCCCAGCACTGATGTATAAATCCTGACTGATACTGTGGCAGGATGCCCTGTGCTGTGCCAGTGTGGGACAGAATTCCTAGAACACAGATGGCATTGTCCATTGGTGGTGTTAGCCACCATTGCTAAAGCTAATGGACTAAAGGAAACACATGTATCTGTAAACAATAGGTTGGTGGTTTGTTGTTTCCTTTTTTATAATATATATTTATATTTTTTCTTGTAAGAGTATTAGTTATAAGTCTGACTAGAAATATGGCTGTGTCTTTTTACTGCTGACACTTGACAGGCATACACACACACACACACACACACATATATATATGTATTCCCTAGTGTGAATATTTAACATATAGCAAAAAATTGGGTCAGGAAATGTGGTGTTTGTGGTTGTGTTCATATGAATAAAAAATACACATCACAGACTAAACTCTCTTCATCAAAAAAGGAGAAAAAACTTCACACACAGGAGAATATGAGCTACAGTCTTTGTAGCTGGGTAGTTTTGCGATTATTTCATCTTCTGCATGAAGTATGTTGAAATGATGGTTGACTCTAACAGGAACCAAAGTGACACAGATTTTACTGGGCAGCAAGAGCCCACTCTCCTGCTTTTGGGGCACCAGAAGTGACCAAATGTAATGGTAAAGGAAATGCTTGCCAATAAGAGATAAAAGTGTAAAAAACCCACACACTGGGTTCAGTAAAGGTTTTATGGGTCTGAATGAAAAGGTTTTATCGTGATACATCCCTCTAGGCCTTAAGGCATCATTTGTTTGTGATATGTGTGTTCTCACCTCAGATTGGTAGAGAACAATGGGTGATGTTGATGCCCATTGTCACTCATGATTGCCATACTGATGTTGTTTTTAAAGTTATGAATGCTGGGGGCTGTGAGGGAAGATGATTGGGCTTGCATGCACAGTTTTACCCCTGAGCATGTTATGGAATGTTCTGTTTTCATAGCTTTGAATTTGTGTTCTGCTAATGACACTTGATAGCCTTTTGTACTTTTATAGAGCAGATAGTGCTTGATCTCTAGGTGAGCAGCAAGCAAGAAAACTTGCAGCAGTGGCTGCAGAAAAACCCCAAAGAGTCTGGGCAATATGCAACAAACAGCTGAGTTCCTGAGAAGGGAATACATCTGAGAAGAGCTTTTACCACTGGAATTGATTACAGTGTTTTCATAAGCAAACAGCTGAATGAGTGCTGTAAGAAAAAAGATCAGAAAGCCTCCATGCTTTCTTCTTTATTCTATCAATTAATAGCCTGAGGCTTGAGGTTTTTCGTTGGATATTAGTGACTCTTGTCTTTTGAAGGAACAGGCAAAT
This sequence comes from Monarcha castaneiventris obscurior, assembly GCA_026261815.1. NCBI lineage: Eukaryota > Metazoa > Chordata > Aves > Passeriformes > Monarchidae > Monarcha > Monarcha castaneiventris. Next base: position 15,578,052 of record JAMPIT010000434.1, on the reverse strand, counting down.
ATATCAAGAATGCAGCATTGGAATTCAGGGATTAGACCTAAGTTAAGATAAAGAGAGGCATTAATTAGAGAAGAGACATGAGAGGAAGGCAATAGTGCTGCATGTGGAGAGCTGGGCAGGTATTAGTTGTCTAGTTCCAAGCCCCCATGGCAGGGGTGTTAAAACTGGGTGATCTTTAAGGTCCCTTTGAACCCAAACCATTCTATGGCTCTATTACCTCCATAACAGGTGTGGTGAGCTGAAAACTGAGTTAGAAAAATTCTTGTTTGAAACAAGGTACTAAAAACCCAAAATGCTAAATACTTGGTAGTCTATAGAGTTTTCTAAGTAAGACTGAACAAAAGATTATCTTTTCTAGGCTGATTCTAGAAGTCCATTTTTCTTTCTTTCCTCCATAAGAGGATTGGTGTAAATTGCTTGTCCAACGTTTTGGTTTCCAGCTATGCTTGGAGCTTCCATTAATGATTAATTTGGGATTATCTGCAGGCCATCCATTTTGTTCCCTACTAATACTTTGTGTGTGCTTAGAACTGCCAATGTGGCCAAAAGCCTTCTAGATGGAGTGCCAACTTACAACTGCAGATGTCAATAATACCTGCAAAGTGCATGTGTCCCACTTGGCAACTCCAGCATTTTTAGTGCAAGGTGAGTGAAGTTGAAGGGAGGATACAAGTCTTCACAAAAAAAAAAAAACCCAACTGAAAAACAACCAAACCCAAGCAACTCTTTGTTTTCAAATCACCTCAAAAGGAACACTTGAAGCATGTCATACTTGTAAAAAGCAGTTTCTCTGTATTTCAGTCATCTTAGCATTATTTGCTTTTCAGTTTCAGGATCCATGAAAAATTGGCAGAATCCAGTGCTGAACTCTGCAACCCTCAACACCAACTGAATGGCCTAATAGTGGGACTAAATTAGACAAGCACTTGAAGTAGATATAGCCTTGCCAAATTACTGGCTGTATCCGCAGCAGCTTCGGTCTGCTAGCTGACAGAGGATCTGGCAAATCCAGTATATATTGCAGGATCTGCCTTTAATATTGTTCCACTGTCAACTTGTGTTTCTAACTAAACTGAAGTTAATTTACAGCTCAGGGAACTGGCTACATTCCATTGACTAGCCCTGTTCTTCAACTGTGGGTGAAGAGTTCAACTGTAGTTCAAATTCTTCATTGTTTCCAGCAGATGATTCAAATAATGAGTGTGAGATTCTGCCAGTTACTAATTCTGAACTTTTCTGAATTATTTTTATGTTGTGTACACATAAACATAATATGCCTCTTCTGAGCAGTGTCACATGTGATAGTTGATAGAATTACACTCTTTTATGGTGAAAAAGCTGTATGTGTCTTATTAGTTAAATGTAAACTAGTTACTGCCTATGTTCCTTTGTAGCTTGGTGGTTTCCAGTGATGAGTTGAGCAGTATCAGCACAAAGACATTGTGAGGGAGAACTTTCATCCGTAGCAACAAATCCTGTTCTGTCTCCTAGTGAATGTTTGAACTAGACACTGCCTCTGACACTGAAGGTATGTATAGCACATTGCCTGTTACCTTTTACCTTGAAGAGTCACCCTCAGCTAGAAATGACTGTTTTCTATGTACACACACTCCCATCTGTCCAAATCTCTGTCCTGCTAAGACACACAATGTGAGTTTTAGTGGGGATTGATAGATTAGGATTACTGGAAGCAAAAGGAAAAGGAAGTTGTTTTTCTCAAGGGGGAAAAATGAATAAAATGTGACTAAAATAATCACCAAGACCAGTACTGCTGGTTAGAAAGGAAGAACAATTTCGTGTCAAAACTCTCCTCAAACCTTACAAGTTCTGTGTGGTTTTACTTGCTTTGTGCAACACTCATTTTGAATTAAATCACTAAGTAATCTGACTAAGTTTGTCTTTTTAAGTAAAAAACTTATTGTTTGCTGTGTACATGTTGTTCAAGCAACACCAGGTGTCTTTTCTCCTGCAGATTTCTAATTCATTTTATGAAATGAGCAAAGTTAATTAGTTTTTGTCACCTTGCAGAATCATAAATTACTACAGAAGGAATTTTATGTTTTTAAAATATGTGAATACAATGTTCTTGGGAAAATGCCTGCTTAGTAATGCAAGAATAACTCAATGTCTCCTTCCTAAAGAACACCAGTGCTTTTAGCATAGCACCTCTCTGGATGCAATAAACTCACTCACCTGGTGGTTAAAGGAGGGGTGGATCTGCTTGCTCCCAGTTCCCTTGTCACTGCAGGATGACTGTAATGAGAGCAGCCACATCAGGAAAGAGTCAAGATTTCAACTTACTCACTTCTCTTTATCAGATTATTTCAGTGACCTAGAAGTCAGAGTCACATAAGCTTTTCTTAGGGGGGTGAGACAGGGACCAGAGGCTGTCTTTTCTCTGCAGTCCTCATGCTTTCTTTCTCAAGTATTTAAACTCGAGAAAGTATTTAAACTTCTCAAGTATATAAACTCCAGAAAGGAATACACTAGAAACTCTTTGTCATGAGAGCACATCAGTTTATGCCTATATTTGGAAAATACATTTTTTTAAGTTACTCGAAAAACTAAAATGAAGTTATTTTCCAGACAGAGCATACATTCTTTCAGTTCTTTCCATCTCTTTTCTTTTCTACTTTGCGGTGCTTTTTATTAGAAAATAGAAAACTTTTCGATAAAAAAGCAAAAAGTGTATTTGTGTGACAGAGAGAGAGATAAGGGAAGACTTTCAGTTGCCTCTTCTGATGTCTATTTAGATAACAGTTACAAGTCCACATTAGTGACCAGTAAAACACAAGTGTGTGTGTATGTAGCTGAAATCTGAACTTTTAAACGGTCTAAAAGTTGAATATTTTTCAGTTAAAAGAGAAAATTGCTTTTCAGATTTTTTTTAGCCATGTTGTCTGACCTTCCTTTATCCTAGTTAGTGACATAAATTTTGGTCATGCCATCTTTCAATTAGCCTACACATTACACAGAATTTAATATTTTGAGAAAAGGTGCAGTTTGGGTAGAATCTGTGCATATATTTCAGTATTCTTCCAGTGTTATGACTCAGTCTAACAATAAAGAGATAAGGTAAGCAAAAAGAAAAGAGACTGTTTCTGCTTCAGCAAAGACAAGGGTGTTCAGAGTGCTAGCCTGAGAATAAGATTAATTTTCATTTTTAGACTTTGCCTTGGTGAAAAGCAATGTCATCTAATTTTTTGATCTTCATTTTTGTACTCCCTTTGTGGAACTGATCTTCCATGTCTCACAGGGCTTTTCCGAAGTTAAATATTTTCTCTATGTAATCTCTTTTACAGTATGAGGTGCTATGTGAGTACCTAAGCCTTAATCATAAAGATAATCTTCCTCATTTAGATTGGCATTTTGGCTCATGAATATTCTTGGGCACCCAGAGGGATCAAGTCTGCAAATATGTAAGATCTGCTGAAAAATGTGCAGTTAGTATCTTCCCTGAGTAGGACCTATGAACCTAATCAGAGCACTGGATATAGATATACAATACATGCTTTGAAATTCTCTGCCTCCCACAGAATCCCGTGTAGTCTCTATTGTGGAATCCTAGATTGTTTAGCTTGGAAAAGATCTTTTAGACCATCAGGTCCAACTGTGTCAGCCCAGCACTGCTCAGTCCACCAGTAAACCATGTCCTAAAGTGCCACATCTACAATTTTACTGTACACATTTAGTCTTTTATCTCCAGGGCTGGTGACTCAACCACTTTCCTGGGCAGCCTGTTCCTGTGCTTGACAACACTTTTGGCTATCTCAATCTAAACCTCCCCTGATGCAGCTTGAGGCCATTTCCTCTTCTTGTATGGCTTGTTAATGTTCTTTTCAGCCTTATGCAGAGGACATACTGTCATGGAAATTGTGTCTTCTCTGGTGTGTCCTTGTTTGCTTTCCTGACAGCATCATATTAGCCAGCAGATTTCTCAAGAGTGCTTATCTGACAGATTTTTTTTTCTGCTGTCTTGTGTTTGTTCTGAGGATGGGAGGATCCAGGAAAAGCACAAGTGCCACAATCTCTGGCCTCTGTTTGCCTCAATGTGCTGCATGTAATTCCTGTGGGTTGACCTGGGGTGTGAGTAATGGAATGCTTTCTGAAACAGCTTCTCTTAGGTTGCAGGGCTGGGTCACACCTGTATCCCTGCTGATGTCCAGAATGGCCACAAGCATCATCCTGTGGTGGAGAAATGAAGGTAAAATTCTGTCACTTGGAGACTGATAATAAAATTAATGGCCTGGCCTCAAAAAAAGAACTGCCAGCAGTCATGCTTACAGGGCAATCAAGGTGACTTTCCTACAGCAGATTTTGGACTTAGCTGATGCTGGATTCAGAGTGGTCTGGAGGCCCCTGTTCCCTACTCTGTGTAGTGGCCCTGTCTGCAGTGGGAATTTATTGCCATGTGTGCAGCAGCATTAGAACAAAGAGGATGGGGGCCAAATTTGCAGTCAAGTGGAAGAGCTTTATTAGGAAAGAAAAACGAAGTGAGCAAAACAGGATTCTCATCCAACTGAGATGTGAAGAGTATCTATCACCTTGCAGAGGACAGATATTGCTGAAATGGCTTCATCCTTCACCTCGGGGCAAATAAAGTGTGCTGAGCTAGGGAGGTGCCCTAAGCAGTCCTTTGGGATGAAGATATTGAAGGTGGCACTTCAATAACCATAGTGGGTAGTTGCATTTGTGGGAATTGAAGTTTATGTTTGGCCTGGCAAATACATGTCTTAGCAAACGTGTAAACATAATTTTGCCAGCATGGAAGTATGTGGTTAGGTCAACTCTCCCTATGGTACTTAAGGAGGTGACATAATAGTTCATTTCAGGATGAACTGCTCTCAGTACAGGCCAGCAGCTCTTCTGGTGTGGTGATACAGGCCTTTCACAGTGCCACAGACCACGTGCTGTGCTGGGAAAGGCCTTGGAGTGCACATATGCCCTCAATATTGATTTGTGGTTTCTGCTCATTCCCAAGTAAAAAGATTTTCTTCTACTTCCCATGGGTGTAGTATCAACCAAAAGAGGCTACTTCACTGTTGAAGCTATTTAGTAACTCTACAGCTGCCTTTCTCCATTGTATAATGAATTTATGTGGTGTATGAGAAAAATTTGACTGTAATTGAATTATTTGTCTTCATTTTCTGTCATGAATCATCAAGCTATTACTGGATTGTTGTAGGACTTCCATTCTATCTCTTAACAGCTGTATTCATGTTTGGTTTTATATTGTTGACATATTTACTACACAATTCTGCTCTGTGTACTGCAAGGGGAAAAGGACACACTTGGTATCCCTTTTGGGCAGTTTGATTCCTAATAAATCCTGTCATACCTATTTGACACTGTCAGTTCCATTTCTCTTTGCCAGTCTGGCAAAGAGTTACAGACTTGGTGACTGATTTTGTGGGGTTTTTTTTAAATAGTAGAAGGCTTGACAGCTAAATGTATAATATATATCCAAGAAATGTTCTTTCCTATAATGAAAGCCACAAGTCCTGTCATCTCCTGAGGAAATTCTAACCCATGAATGCATCCAGAGTGAGAAGAATCTTCAGTTATCTTCAGCTATCTTGGTTTTCAGGTTTTAGTTTTTAATGTATTGGTCACAAGCTCCCTGTAGGTGTGTGTTACTCAGCAGGATTTTCTTTGTTTGTTTTTGGAGGTTTTTAAAGGTTCGTGTGGTGGGTAGCCATGGCTGGGTGGAGGTTTCTTTCCTGTGAAATGAAGGCGTGTGCTTTCCGTGTGTTATCTTGCATACGTGAATAATTAAATAGTCTCTTTGACGTCTACTGGCTGATAGAAAATTTACCTTGTCCACGTGATGTACTCCTAATGTTACCTACCCAACACTTCCCTTATTCTAATAGGCTTCAATGCATATTATGCAAAACTTTGGTTATAATCTCATTACTGATGACCATTAAAAAATCTTTCTTGGAACAACATACATACCAGGCTTCTAGTTCTGCTGGTTGTGAACAAAGTAAGCTCAGATCTTCCATCTAGAACTGGAGAAGACATTTTTCTTTATCTGCTTAATTAATAATGAATTGTTCCTGGTACTCTTGTTAAATGCTTAACCCAAATTACTAAAATAAAAATCCAGTCATAATTCACTGGCAGTATAAGCATCATACATGTACTAAAATACTTTACAGTTTTGGAACATGGCATAATTTTTAAATGTATTTTTCCTTTCAGCGTCTCTCTGAGGTTGGAAGTGCTAACAAACATGCCATGAACTTTATTTCCAGATGAGAACTAAGGTGCAATGAGGTTCAGGCTTGTTTTTTGGGTTTGCTGAGTTAGTCTGTCCAGCAGAGGAGGGAGCTGAATTTGCCTTTTGTCAAGATCAAGAACAGCATTCTGTCCACCCTGATCTGCAGTGGTTGGTCTCTTCCCTCCTCCTGGAGCTCCCAAGTTCCAGAGCCTTAGGGAGGTCACAGCCATTTCATTACCGGTTTTCCCTCAGATGACCAAATATTTTCTCTTCTTTGAAAGAAATACCAAAGAAGGGAGCGAGTAATTGGCTCTAGGGCCAACGTCAGCAATTTTGCCACATACAAATCACAGAAGCTCAGTTTACTTGGCAGTGCTGAGTTGTCTCCTGCTGTTGCTGGGGTGAGGAAGAAGCAGACGACAGGCTGTGGATTTATGAATTATTTAAACTCTTGCACCATCTAGTGGTACCTTTTTTAAAAAGTCTCTCAATCATATAAGATAAAAGCAGATAATCTATTTAACTTCCTATTTCAAATTCCAGCTGCATGTATAATTAAAAGCAAGTAGCTGTGTTAAGGCGAATATAAAAGCACCATCTTTCCCCTAAGGAAGACTGATGTTATATTCCTCTTTAACATGGGTATAAATATTTCTTGCAGATAACATAACTCTTGGTTTTACCTTCTTAAGTAAAATACACTTAGTTGCAGAAGAGTTAGCTTCCAGAGAAGAGAAACCAAGAACAGTTTGTGCACAAAATAATATTTATTCTTAGTTCAAAGGTCAAATGTTCTTTCTAAAAGTATGACTTTTAAGAGAAGCTGTATTTGTATTCTGAAGAGTAAGAATACCCACTGCACAGAAAGAGCAGTGACAGTGGCATTGCATATTTGTTCCATGTAAAATTGCTGATGTGCCTTGCATCTGCTCTGGAGATATTCCAAGGAACAGTCAGCCATGAGAAGTCAATGCATTATCTAGCTTCTGCTAGATAACTCAGAAAATCAGCTTAGATATTGTGAGCTTTTTTTAAGAACAAAACAAAACCCACTCTGAATTTCTTGTATTCTTTCTAGATTTTTAGCCTGTAGGCTGCACTCGTTTCACACTTTCAAGCTTTTCTCAGGATGCAGGGGAGTGGAAATATTTTCTTTTAAAATTAATGCTGAGTCTCAGACGTGATTCCAGTAGCACAGACTCTAAGCAAAGCACTAAAAATAGTGAGAGTCATGATAAAATTGCAAGAGCAGGAAGTGTTGCCTCTGAGAGGAGTGGGGAGGAATCTCAATTTGCATGCATTCATTAACTTGGCGTCTGAAGTTAAGCTGCTTTTTCTAGGGTGCTGCTTCTTTCTTTGCCGTAAGAATTATAAAAACTTCACACACCAGCTCCTGGCTGAATGCTCTAAGGTAGTTTATAACCATTACAATAACTTGTTATTTACAATCCGTTATCACAGATCTAACATGTAATTCAGATTATTTATAATGGCTTTTTTTTTTGCAGGTAGACTGAAGCTGTGTGCATGCTTAATTTTTTTGATAAAATGTCATGGACGCTAATCTCTGGTTAGTGGTAATGATCTGGAGCATGTTGGAAAGATATCTGCATTCTGGGCACAATGATCTCACTGAAATTGGTGATTGTGCTGCTTGATCTCCATTGCAATACCTATGGCTTCAAAAGATGCTGTAATAGTACTTCTGCATAGAGAGTACTGGCTTTGTATCTGGCAAGAAGGTTCTACTTATATGCAGCTAATTATGCTCACGCTCTTTTAATTATCATTTAAATATAAAAGCTTTGTAATTGCTGCCAGGTGTAATGCAAATAAAGTGCATTACATCTCACTTTGAAGGAAGGAGGCTACAAGGCAGCTCATAATTCTACAAAACAGCGTGAAAGGAGATAGGAAAACAAACTTGATGGGCGATTTGGTTTGGGGATTTGTTCCACCCAGGGTCCTTAGACAGACTAAGGACTGAGCCAGGTCCTTTCTAGCTGTGAATTGGAATAGTTTGTTATGATACCTTCTCTCTCAAGTTAACAGGTAGTGTGAATCTAACAATTGTACCTTAGAAAGGAAATACCCTTGAAAGTGGAAATGGCTGTTCCCAAGGTTATGATACTTGATACTGAAAGAAAAATGTCTCATCTTCTTTACCATTAGAGCTGGATGTTTAGTAAGTGCAGAAAGAAACTCTTCTGGTTTTAATGAATAGAAACTTCTGCTCCTGAACAAACCCAGAATATAAGCATTTGATTAGTGATTTGTGTGGTATCTATAAGAAGAGAGGTAAGTTTTCTCACTATATACATTTGCTGTTAACAAAGAAAGCATCTTTACCTCTATCCAGAACGTGACCTTTCACATTCTGATTTTACTGTATCACACTTGAAAGGTGGTTCCCATCAATATTTTGATGGTCTTTCTAAAATTAAGTTTAATTTGTAACAGTTTTCTTTTGTGCTCTCATTTTGCTCAGTAATTCTGTACTCCTGTTGACTTGTTTGTGGTTGTACATAAAATGCTATAATTAGTCTTAAATTTCACTAAGATTCTGACACTGAAATATGAAGAGGCCATTGCGTCAGTAATAGAATTTTCCTGTTTGCCATATTTTATTCTGTCTTAGACACTAGTGCAGCAGAATGTTGGTGGTAAGGTTTTCAAGGGAGCTTAAGACTTTTCATGCAGGTCCATCTTTGTGCTAGAACACTGAGAAATTCTGAGGTAAATAATAATCGCGGTCCTTTCTGCATACCAGAATTAGTTTGCGGAAATGCTCTTTTATATATTGTTGAACTGATTGGTTATACCTGGTTATTTTATTGTGTGTATTTCAGTGAAATACAAACAAGGCCCAAGTGAAATCTAAGAACCAACCACTTTCTAAATCTCAAAGTAATCCACAAGTAGAGTGTCAAAATTATCTTCAGCGTTCTTGAGCAATGATTAACTTATATAAGCAGCTGATGAAATTGTCCATGCTTCCCTTTTCATTCCTCTTGGTACTAATTTGAAAATTGAATGTTTAAATTATTTGGATATTTAAATTATTTTGTTTAATGTTACTTGAATGTTTAAACAGATGAAAATCCTGTTGTAGTCTAGAAATATTTCTAACTGTTGTGGTTTTGAAGCAGTTCTTGGAAATAAGACAGTGCCTCTCTCCTAACATGATGTTTAGTTTTAGTGAAGTTCAACTCCTTATACAAGTAATGTCAGGTATCATAGATATCTAAAAAGTCCTTTTATTTGCATTTTTTTTTATGAACTGGAATACTCTGCCCATTTCATTATTTTATTTCTTTATTATTTTTTAAATCTTTATTCCAACATTTAAATAACATTGACTAAATCCATTAGCTGGCTAGTGGCATCCTTGTTCCTGAAATAACATGACAATCTATTTTCAATAGATTCCCAGCTACATAATTGATATGAGGAAGTAACCAAAATTGTACATTCACTTTCCCAGGGGTTTCAGGGGAGGGAGCAAGGGAGCTAGGGATGCAAATACTCCTGATATTATTTGAGGATTAATATTTTTAATATTATGAATTCTTATATAGTTTTTAGGAATCAAGTGATCCTAACAGTAAAACTACGTTATGGAGTACACGAATGAAACAAAGATTTAGTATAACCATGGTTTTGCTTTCAGAAGTGCCCAGCACTGCATATTTTCTTGTCCTTTGTATCTGCCACTTTCAGAGTTAAATGTGTGCTTCTGCTTGTGATGGCAACCCCATAGCAACACCATCTGTTTATTCAAATTGATGTTTCCTTATAAGTGAAACATGGTAGTTAAATATAGCTTGACAATTACCTGACATTTTCAGAGTTTAAGTTGTTTTTCATTGCAGCATAGTAAAAAAGCAAAACTGGAATTAATTTGGTTGTCAGACACTAACTGTATTGTAAACAATATTTTACAAAACCAAATACCTCAATTTTCTGTGAAGAAATGCTCTTATCGCTCACATTCACCCATTCACCCATGACTTGCTTACTGTGGGTGGCTGTATGATCTAGATCATTGAGTAAGGACTGAGAGTGGGAAGTATAAATTCATAAATGTCAAAGTGCCTAGACCAGCTTTGGTTTGCTTTGGAAAACACATACCATACTCTAATATGTCATAGACTCAGTTTTACCCTCTCACGTTTATTTGGATGAATGAGAACTGTGTTCATGTTACAGTTGTAGCTTTGCCCATTTGTAGGTGTAAGTTCACAAATGTCAAAGAATATCAATCCTCATGAGAGTAAATTTTTAGATCCCACCACTTCTTAAATAGTAGCTGTGCGTAGGAGTTGGTTTAGGACTCTAGTCCTGAAAGAAGTACCATAATTTCTAGGTACTTTGGGGTTTACTTGTTTGTTTGTTTGTTCCTCTTTAAGAATATGGCGTATTTCGGAGGCCTGCTTGCACACAGGAGTCCATATCGCTGTGTTTAATCCAAGTCAGAGACAGCTGCAGATGCTTAATAGAAATGTGTTAATAGAAATACCTGTCCAAGCTAAGTTCCAGTCTCTGCCAAAACACATGGCAAGATAAACTGGTATAACCTTTAAATGATTAATGAAAAAACAATCTGGTATGGTCATCTTGAATAGATGACAGAACAGCCTTAATCATAGCCACAAGTGCAGTTATTCTGTTTGAGCAGAAGAGTAAAAATACCACAAATATCAAGCACATCAGTCTTAGATTTGAATGTCTGTTTTGCTTCTGTTTAGTGCACGACTCAAAATGTGAATGTGACTATTCTCATTTCTACAGACTTCAGCATTGTAGGGAAGGAAGCAAGAGGAAAGAGAAGACAGGATAATTCCTTCTTAAACCCTACTACTCTGTGGCAAGCAGAGTGGCATTACTGAGAGTTGTTCCTGTCTCTGTTCCTTTTGTTGAAGCTTTAGAGATAGTATAAATTGTTAAAACCTGCTATCACAACAGCACAAACACTGCCAGTGACAGCCAGTGGGGGCTTTTCTACTTGTCCTACTTAGTCTTAGGTATATGAAAGAGGCAGGGGAGAAGGCTGTAATGAAACTGTAAGACTTCAGTTCATCAACATGAAAGGAAAGGAGATTAAAATGACATAAGAGGCATGAGTCATCAAATTGACATGCACCACTGGATTTAGCAGTCACTATTGGTAGGGTTTCTGTAGGAAAACCTGTGGTATTTTTGGCTATTGCTGTCAATAGCTGTCAGAAGAGTTGAACTGAGCAAAATGAGATAAAAAGGAAGACTGTAATACAGAAGGGAGGTTTTAAAAAGCAACATATCTGCTTAATTAATTGCAGCCTGCTTATATATTCATTAACTGCTACTATGAGTCAATCTTTCTTTGCTTCAGATTTCCATTCTGAAGATAGAAGATACAGAGCAAAGCAACTGTTCTCCAACCACTCCCCAATAGTATTTTAAATTTTGTCACATTTTTATACTTCTCATTTAAATAATAAAGTACAATTTTGAGGAAAAAGTCCCTAAGGGAGAAACAGGACTGGTGTTTATACAAGAAGACTGTGCTATAGTTGAGATTCATGCAGTCATAATCTGAAAGTGCTTTTAAATAAGCAACTATCCATTTATTAGCAACATTATTAGAACTAGAATTCTCCCTCTCTCTTTCTGTGTGTGTGTGTGAAATAAGACTGGCAAACCTGTAAACTTTTAAGCTGAGGAATGTATTTATTCCTCCTCCCACTCCTCCAATGTTGAAATAATTGACTCTAAAGCTTGTGCTAATTCTTTTTTTTTTTTTTTTTGCAACTTCAAGCTACTTAAAAAAAAAAGAAAATTGATATAAAAATGTAGACATTCTATCATGGTTTGCGCCAGATTGAGTTAAAGTTCATATAACACTTTAGTCTGACTTAGAAGTTGTAACACAGGCTTTTCACATGAAATAAGGAAAATACCATTTTAATAACTTGGTTTGGATAAAGTTCTCTCTTCCATCTTCTTTTCTTCAAATACAGTGTTTCTTGCCAGTTGTTTGTTATTCTTTTGCAAAATGTGATTAAGCAGCTAGCATAGTATCCCAGAAAGGTCTGTATAATAGTCACAAGCCACTTACTTTTAAAATATTTTTCTTCAATACCAGTGGCTTTACTTGGTATTTGCTGCTGTTAGGTTCCCTCACAGTGTTTTCAGCTGAGCCATCCTTAGAGATGACACAGGACTTTTCCTGGCTTGTTACAGAGCAGCATGTGCCTGGAGCAATCCAAACTGACAGAACACCATTTTTCTTTCTTTCTTTCCTCTGCTTCATGGAAGTCCTTAATCCTGGCAGAGAGCTGTAATTCAGATAAATCATTCTCAGAGCTCTAGTAGCTGTCCTTGCTGAACATGAAATGTCCTGGATGGTGTTGCTTTAGGGGGCTGAATCTTAGCCCATATAATACTGAGAGAAAGCACACGATAAATGGAAGCCTGTTCCTTTTTGGTGTTTTCTTATGCAGAAGCAGGTGGAAGTCTTCCCTGTATGGCCCAGTAGTTTCCTCCCGTTGCACAGCCCTACAAAATGGCCTCTGTTCCCTTCAGAAGTGCCCATTTGTTATGGTTATGGTCCTGGTCAGGGCAGTTCTTACACTGAGACCCTCCCCAGTTAGAGCTTTTCTTCAGGTCACTTCAGTGAAGTCCTTCTGAATGACTTTCCTCTTCACTGAGCACAGACAGGGCTGGAGGCTGTCAGCACAAACCCAGACCATGAAGTGCAACTTGTCCAAAGCAGAGCTGCCCATACACATCTGAAGGCTATGTTTTCTTTTCATTTTAATTGGCAGCTAAGAAATAAAAACAGAAAAGGGATGGGGGGGAAAGTCTGATGCATTTAAAATTAATTCCAGGCAGTTCAATTCCTTTGGCTTCAACTGAATATGTATTTTTTCTAGAATGTTTACAAGGGGTTTTTGCTACTGTATATCTTTACTCTTGGTGATACTTAGAACAAAATTTACCTTGAAGCAGTTGCTTTGAAATCTGATCTGAATTGCCTGGTATTGGCAGAGTTCTGTCTCTCTAATCATTATATATATGGGTCTAATTATCCGCTTTAACTCAAACCTAATTTTGATGAGGTAGCTTTATGATTTCTCCTATTTTTCTTTAAACACGTTTAGTTTAAACACGAAGAGATGGCCAGCCCTGCTGATAACAAGGAATAGGATAAATGTGTTATATTGAATTTCTAAGATCACTGAGTCAAGTGGATATATATATTAAAATTGTTCATTTTGCACCTGGACTTTGGCTTCGTTACAGTTCTCGCAAAATGAGTGCCTTTGGTTTAACAGTAGGTTTATTGTGTGCTGTATATACATATGTAGATGGATGAGGTTTCTTTTCTATACCTATCTTTACCACAGCAAAAAAGAAGGAAGTTTCAGGTTGTTAAATCCTCTGTATGATCTGCAGGGGTTTTTTGCACACAGTGCAAAGGTAGGTCTGCTGAAGTAACTGTTTGTCTTTCCACAATTCGAATATCTCACTAGCAAGTTGTGTCTAAAAATATAAAAATACCATAAATTGCTGGAATTAATTCATTATTAGGATCTATTTCAGATTGGAATAGTGATGAAAGAAACTATTATCTAAATTTTACTCCTTCATGATTTACTGCAGAGAACAAACTCCCTGTAGGGATATCGCACTGCTTCTGGTTTATGGGCATGAGATACACAGAAAATGGAAGTGGCCCATAGGAAGCTCACAGGGGATCTGCTAGAGATAATTAGTGCATCTGTTTTCTCTTCCCAAATTCATCTCTTGTACTAAACTAGCTGATGGTTCTGTTTTGCTTTATAATTGTGAGGAAGGTTATTTGACTCATGAAAAGTTCATTCCTCATTAAGACAAGTAAATTCATGTTATACTGAGAAATGTGATGTGGATAGTAGGAAACAGATTGCTATGAAATACTGTTGCTTCCTAATGCTTTGCCCTAAATGAAAGCTTATAAAATGTGTGAATTGGAGTGAGTGCAGAGGGAGGTTTTTGAGAAACAGTGCAGCTGCCTTACCTGGGAGGCTGAATTTTTTTGAGATGATGAGCTGTAATAGGTGAATACTGTTTCACTGACTCTTAAAAAGTTTCATTTAATGAGTCAGAATTAATTCCATGCAAATCTGATTTCTCCCTTGCTCTTTTTCTAACTGTCAGAGAGGAGGAGGAGGAGGAACATTTTATAAAACATTTTTTGCTTTAAGAGTAGAATTTCAGATGAGTTACATAATATCCATAAAAACTGAAAGTGAAATGTACTATTTTGACCTTCACAGTCATCTGATAAGTGTTTTACAGCCATTTCAATTTTGTCTTCTTAGTATCATTAAATTCTAGAGAACTAAGTCTAGTCAATTAAGATTTACCCACTACTTTAACTAAATTTAAAATATGGTTTTGAAAAAGCTTTTGATGTTTTAATACTGAATGTATTTTCAGAATAGAGAAAGCTCATAGCTCTATTTCCCAAAGAATATATTCTTTAAGCCTCTCTTTCTTGAGAGTACATTCCCTTGGATGCCTGTCTTAAACTACTCCTCCTTCGGTAAATAATATCTGGGTGTGATTCTATCTTGATCATGGCATTCCTGAAAGTGAGTGTCAGTTTATATAATCACAGAATATCCCGAGTTGGAAGGGACCCACAAGGATCACTGAAGTGCAGCTCCAGGCCCTGTGCAGGGCACCCCAACAATCCCACCCTGTGCCTGAGAGCGTTGGGCTCTGTCAGGCTGGTGCTGTGACCACTGCCCTGAGGAGCCTGTTCCAGTGCCCGAGCACCCTCTGGGGGAAGAACTTTTCCCTAATATCCAACCTAAGCCTCCCCTGGCACAACTGCAGGCCCTTCCCTCAGGCCCTGTCCTGGTCACCTCAGAGCAGAGATCAGGGCCTGCCCCTCCGCCTCCCCTCACAAGGGATTTGTACCTGCACTGAGGGCTCCCCTCACTCTCCTCCAGGCCAAACGGGCCAAGGGCCCTCAGCCACTCCTCACATGGCCTCTTCAGACCTTTCATCATCTTCACAGCCTCCTTTGGACACTCTCAAATAGCTTAATGTCTTTCTTATACTGTGGCACCCAAAACTGCTCAAAGGACTCGAGGTGAGGCCACCCAAGTCAGAACACACCGCTATCATTGGGGAATATTTTGGATCGGGAAGGAAGGGAGTAGTTTATAAGTCCTTTCCCCACACCTGAAGTTACCTTATAAACTTCATAGGAATTACTACCAATGAAAATTTCTAATTTCATGATTTTGTGCAAGAAATAAAAAGCCTGGGTGTAAGCACATGCTTTAGTTGCCTGGTAATTTTACTATAAAATGATGATGTGTTATGGTAATTTTAACATTAGTCTTTGGTCAGCAAGCTGGACTACGTTCCTTCAAACCTAAATTTTTCTATGACTTCTAGAACATTATCTGTGAGCTGACATGAGTAAAAGGGACTAAGGATGACTGAAGCAGGTATTTATATTTATGTCCAGTTAGGTTTTTAATTGTGTGATTTTTTTGAATGTTTTTTTAGAGGCAGGAGAATGGAGAATCAGTATGAGTCAACTCTAGGGAGTGTTTGAGTAGGAAGGGTCAAAGACTATCATTGTAACAGAGATGGCTCACCCAAGCCAAATAACTTTCTCTTATTTAGGGGAATAGCTATTCTAAATCTGTTAAATGTATATTAATGGAATTTTCACTGCTACTATAAACATCAAAATATAGACAAAATGGATCAAAGTAATTTTCTTAACCTCAGTAGCCTTAAGAGATTTCTGTTACAATTATAAGTAGTTTGCACTTAACTGTCAGCATGAAATATAGAAGTTTCCTGTCCAGTGTGTGGAACAGAGTGCTTGCATGCCTTCTGTAGAAGATGATGTTCATGCTTTCTTCATTCCTCTGAGGTGCAACACAGAAAGAGACAGCCCTTATGACACTTACTGGATAGGTTTAATTAGGCCATTTGAGGCACTTTGGATCAAAGTAAAAAAAGAACCTGTAACTGCAGGTCAAATTTCTCAGTCCCAAAGGCCACTGGAACACTTTCTGCAGACAACTGTGAAAATTGGAGAATATTATAATTTTAAAGGCTATTTTTTTTCTTTACAAGAAAGGCTTAATCTTTTTGCTGAGTGCAGGGAAAGAAAGAATGCTAGTTCAGAAATAAAAGTCTTGTTGAAGGTGGTGGTGTGTCTAACGGGCTGATTTCAGTCTTCCTGCAGGGTTCCCACTTGGTATGTAAGATACATTGTGGTTAAAAACTAGTTATAAGCCCCACTGGTTTATGTTTCTTTGTTCAAAAGCAAGTTGAGAGTGCCTCTGACCCACCTACTAGAATAATGTGTAAAGTGTGTTTGGTTGTTTACCCTGTGCCATGTGCTTTCTGCTCCTCAGGCTGTGAGCAATGTGCTGTTAAATCTCAGAGGAGTAACAGTAGCAGTCTCAGAAACAGAAAAGCCAAAATTAGGAAAGGCAAACTCTACAGCAAGCTGATTTCATTCTATTCTGTTGTATGTTAACTGTAGCAGAATAATGATCTGTGGAAATAATTGTGTCCCCATGGACAGCTACAACCTACACCTCCAGAGCTGTGTACACTGCACTGATACACTTGCACCACATGCAGGGGCCAACCAGCATATGTGTAATGTGAAATGTTTAATATTTGTTGATAGTAATTCCTCTCTGTTTAAAATTGGTGAAAATGAGTCTCATCATATTTTATTGTGGACTACAGAGAATAATGGAGTGAGCAACAAAAATTACTTTTGGCACATTTCCAGGATAGGCTGGAGGTGATGCAAACAATCACACTGCATGAAATAGAGCATGGTGGACTGTGTCCACCACAGATGTTGACAGAGCAAACTGGTTGTCTTGTTTTATTTTGGCTTACAGAATTTAGTATGGGGGGAAAAAAAAAGACTTGTGCTACCCAAGATCATTTTGAGCATATTCAACTGTAGAATCCAGGCTCATGGAGAACAGCTGTGCATTGCTGTGCATGTGTGTCAGAAAGTAACATCCTTGCATGACAATGGAGGGGAAAAAACCCCAAACAAAAACACCAAACAGACTCTGCTGTCATTCTGCTATCTTTGTTCTACCTATGTTTACACATATTTTAATTATAAAATTTTCAAGCTTGTCAGTGCAAGTTCTGGCTGCAGTTATGTGAAAGAATTCTAGCTGATGGCAAAAATGCATTTGCCCAAAGAAAGTTTTATTTTAAATGAAGTCAGTCTTAACAGATGTTGACAGACTGAAATCACCAAAAATAATGCCAGTTACTTTCCGTGGAAGTGTCATCTATTAGAGCAGTGTAAATCAGGAGGTCTCAGAGAAAACCCTCTTGAATTATGCCAGGAGCATTTTCATGAAAATCTGTAGAGGGGCAAAGTATGCTTTTCTCTAATAAACGAAGATCCCTGGATTTTGTATGTACAAGAATCCTGTTCATTTGAGAACTTGTGTTGTGTGAGGCTTTTGCTGTTGACTTCCCCACAGTCAGTATCAGCCCTATACATGTGCCTCTTGTACTTACTCACACATATAATTGCCACTCATGTCTCTAAGGTCCCACCTTGTGTCTGAGGGCAATCCATCTTGAATGCCATCTTTTATAAAATTAATTTTTCATTATATCTCTTTTTATTTGTTTTCCCCCTGTGTGTTACTTGCTTTTCTTATCTCCCATCAGCAGAGATGAGTTTTGGTTTTGGCACAGGACTGTTTCTAGTGGCTGCTGTGGGAAGATCAGATGTAGTCTTTCAGCTTAAGCTGAACTGCAGCAGGAGAGAAACTTGGATATGTAACAGTCCTTCTGCCTTTTCCTTTCCTTCTGATTCTCAAACACCTGACTACATCCTGAGTTTCTCACAAAATTTTGAACAGTGAAATGTGAAGACTTTTTACTCTTGTCCAGATTTTCATTCTGCTTGAGCACCCTGATTGGAGCTGGAGCCTGGGCTGTGGCACGTTTGGGAGTATCTCATATATCAAATGTGCACGTGCAAGCAAAGCCTCTGGCTCTGAGAGCAGTGTCTCCAGGAAGCATCCAGCCTCCTGGACATGTGCTTGGCAAAGTTCTGCACATTGCAAACCCTGAAACTGCTGCATGTGAGCTTCTCCTCCTGTCATTAAACCCTGGACTGACGTGTGGTGTCCACCCATCTGCCCAGGGATTCCTCCTGTCATTAAATCCTGGACTGACGTGTGGCATCCACCCATCTGCCCAGGAAATGCTTGTTCACTCAGTAGTGTCACAAAATTACTGTGATGAGTCATAGCTAAGTGTCCTGAGGTAAACTCCAGCCACAGTGTGCTCTGAGCTCCCTTCAAATTGAAAAACCCACAACTCAAAATCAGCACAAATGGGGTAACTGTTGAAAATTCATTTCATCTAAAGCTTCAGAGGATAAAATCTTATCTCAGATTCACAGACGCTCTCTTAGTTAAGAATGTCTGCATTATGTGTAAGAGCAAACTAGATGAGTTCTATGGTGTTATCATTAAATATTCCATCAGCAAACCTCTGATGGGACCTAACTCAGCTCTTTTCCTGGAGAGAAGGGGAAAAAAACCAACTATTTAATTAGGGCTTTTGTACTCTCAGCCAAAGCTGGAATTTTTTTCCTGGGATATTTTTTTGTAGGTAACACTTCCAGTAAATTCTGTTGGTAGAAGCTGTCCATTTTTCATAGTCCATGTATGTGGGCTGAGTTCTGCTGGATTTGGTAGCATTGGACAGTGTAGGAAACTGGCCTGACATAGGGGATGGGGCCAATGCTGTAGAATCTTTAGCTCAAATGTATTCTGAGGTTGCTTTTAGTCAGCATAAGGCCTGTTCCTGCTTGAGGAGAAGGGAATAAGAACTGAGAAATGTAAGAGCAGTGGTAAAGACTGAGGATTTTTTCTCTTACTGTCCAGTTTCTGAACTTCACCAGAGAAGTGGATAGATGAGTCATTTTCAGCGTGGAGTAAACTCCACAGTAATGACTGGCCTTAGAAAGCATCCTGCCCTTCTGTGTTTTGAGATGCACATCAGGGTTTTTTAAGAAACAGGTTTGTCTCCTTTGATATAAAGAACTTCCTGCTTGCTGTTTCTGTCCATAAAACCTTCCTTTCCTCTCCAGGAACGAGTAATAGCCCTGTGCTGAGCCAAAGGGTAAACATAAACTTGTAATCAAGGAGCTGTTAGCAACTAAGTACTGGTCTATTAACTGCCTGTTAGTACTAAGTCATTTGTTTGTAATTTTTTTATTTTCTTTTTTTAAATGTCTGGGAGGAGCAGGGGAGTGATGATTTTTATTTTCTGTTCTATATTGGGGAAAGAACTGATCAGAAACATAAAGGCTGATTTAGGGACTGGTTACCATTGAAGAGTGGTTTTACATCTTTTACCTGAATAATACTCTTTTCTGTGGTTTTGAGTTGCTACCTTTGATTGCCTTTTGTGGGGTAAAGCAAGAAACACTCCTTTGCGAGTTGGTCTTGAAATGTGCAGTACTCTGCCCTGGTTCTGGACCTTGAGCTAACAGTGCAGAACTAGCTCTATGTACACCTAATTTTGCACTTCTTAGGTTACCAGCGTTTCTTCTCTAACTAAAGGGAAGAAGAGCAAACCTGCTGTTGCAATAGATGAATTTCTGATTGGGATGGTTGGTAATTAACTTGTTTGTTTCTCTGTGGGTATGGAAAATTTTCCACTGTATTTAAAATATTGGTTTTTTCTATCCTCTTGTTTTTATAGTTCCTGTAAAAATCACTACTGTTCATGTGACATGGGACTGAGATATTTCATTGCTGTTGAGTGCACATACATTAGGAATTGTCAGTCTCTAGTGTTGTCACAAACCTGCATGGGACAGGTTTCTATGCTGTTTCTCAGCTGTTCCTTAGAAGGCTCGTTCAGAAATCCCATCCTCTTCCATGCTCCACTAACCTACATGCATCACTCAGAGCGTACTCGGTTCTTCTGCTCTGCCATGGCGCTGCAGTGCTTCCCAACAGTCCCATTCTCCTCCTCCATGTGCACGTGGATGTGGATGAGGTATGTGCCAGATGCTCCAGGAAGGAATAGACATTTCCATGTCTTCTGGCTTTCTGTCCTTCACACTTCTTAATCTCATGACCTCGTTTTAAGTCTTTGCTGCAGAATCTGGTGATGAGACATGCCTGCAGGTAATGTTCTTTCATTTTCAGTTGTATTCATCAGGAAGGGTGACCCTGGGTAGCCTTGACACAGGTGTGTAGTGTGCCATTGTGCCATTACTCAACTGTGCTTTTTCATTTGATACTTCCTCAGTCAGTCCTTTTTTCCTCCTGCAGAGTTAAAAAAGCACTCTGTATTTTGCTGCTAGTGCAAATGTAATAATTTTAAGTGTTTGCAGCAGCAGACTGGCCTTCTTTAATACTCAATGGAGAGTGGTAGGGTGAGGTTTGGGAGTACTCTGAAGGCTCTGTGACTATATAATGAGTGCAGGCTTCTAATTTGGGCTCCTGTATTAGATGGCACTAACGATCTCTGAAGAGATTAAGTTGTGCATGTGGTTAGCCATGTATCCATGCATGGCAGAAACCTGAATGATGTCCACATAGCCTTATTCCCAGACCTGTCCATACTCTGAAGGAGAGGACTCCTGGGGAATGGTACTGCTCCCTGCAGCCCCTCGTTTCCAGAGGCAGGCTTTCAGTCCTCTTCTGTGCCGTGCCTTCATTTAATAGCAGTGTGTTCTCTCATGTTCTTCAATGAATCACTGTTGAAAACTTCTATTCCATCCATCTAGTACAAGAAATCGGATAATCTTTTTGCAACAATGTTCACATCATGGGCCAGCTTTCCTCTCAATGTGTTTGGTAACCCCATTAATGTTAGTAGGAGATACAAGTGCATACAGGGAATAATGGTCTCCAACGTCCCAATGACAACTGCTAATTCAGTGTGACCAATGTATAATTCCTGCTTCAAGCCCGAAGCAGTCTTTGGACCATTAAGTTAGTCTTACAGCCCTGCTTAGAATGGCTTTTTTGCAAATTCAAATAATGATGTAGAAATTTTAGCATGATTGTGTTTAGTTGGTTTGGAATTTTAAAAAACCTAAGGCAGTAATCGACTGTTCAGATTTATGTTCCATTTGCTACAATTGAATATGTAAACTGAGTACATTAACCTTAACTGAAGCAACTTAATGTTGATCACAATTTCTAGCTTTTGTGACTAGATGCCAATGGAGACCTTTGAAGATTTCTTAGTAGTGAAAACCTGTCTGTTGAAAGTTGTATTACAGAGAAGGCAACATGTTTTATTAGGCACTTAACTTTGGTGTGCTGGTGCAATGGGAGTAGCAAACTTTTTCCTGGCAGGAATAACCGTAAGTAGTATTTTAACAGTTCATAGTGTTTTCCTTTCATGGGGCAGTAAAATGATTTCTCTTATGAGCCAAGAGATGAAAATATTCCTTAGTAATGTTCTTCCTATGTACATTTTGGTGAGAATTGGGTACCTAGTGTCATTAGGCAATATTGAGAATTCCAGAGTTGTTTGCTTGTCCAGGCTTTGTTTTAATCTCTTGGTCTCAGATGTGTTGAGAATTTGAGTTCCAGGGGCAGTTAATGTGTTGAAAGGGAAGGGGAAGTATTGTAATTTCAGTCACTAGGGTTCATTTTAATTACATGTTCCCTTGGATTTCCACCCTGAGGATAATAACAGAAGCCCACCACCGTTGTCTTATTAACTATACAACTTGTAGTGTCTCTTCACCTAGAAGGCTTTTCTTTCTTTACATCTTTCTGAGGCTCTTCAGCTTCTGTTCATAGAAAGCATTCTCAGGCTGAACACAATAATCCAGAAGAAAATTTACCTTTCAGTAGTAAAATATTTGACATTGCCACTACCTTTAAAAGACAGTATTTTCTTTGCTCTTTCCAAGGCTCCTGCAAACTGAGCAGAATGTATCTCCCACTATTAGTTCTTAGGACTTTGTTAAAGCTTTTAGTTATTAAAAGTTGTAGTTTGTTTCTTTTCAAAACAATCCTCCAAAGTCTGCTAATTTGTTCTATGATTTTTGGAACAGTATTGCTGTGCCTTTGCATAGATGTAAAAAATATATTAGGAGCTTGCAATTCAGCAGGAGTCAGGAATGCACAGGGATGTTCTTTCAGTACTGTTGGTTTATCTGGTAAATGAACTGGTCCCATGTTTCCCAGTAATATGGTAATGCAGGGGTAATGCTCTATTAAAGAAAGCTGAGATGATCCACATTGATTGAGAATCCCATAATACAGATTATTGTCCATATCCAGAACTGACTGTTCCAAGTGCTCTGTCATAGCACATAGGCAGCTGTCTTCTTCCACAAGTCCTAAATTTTGTACTGAAAGACAACTCTGTTCATGAAGATTCAGTGGATTAGGAAATTTACTCTTCACTCCTGAAATATCAGCCAAAAGTGTGGTCATTCTCACAAAGCAAAACGTTCCCTGATAATTTGTAAATAAGGAATGCTTAATGTGTTCCTTATGCATGTAGTGCTGAACTTTTAGCCACTCAACTTGATTTAAAGATAAGAAATAAAAGAAATTAAATTGGAATGTCATGTCACCTTTCTCTGTAACAAACAACTTCAAGATGCAATCTTCTCTTCAGTCAAATGCAAAGGCATTGCAGATTTGCTGCAAGTTTCAGTGCAGAAGTGTCATGCCATGGTGATTTTGTTCTGTACCAGGTTTCACTGCAGAATTAACTCCAAAACATCTGTAGAACAAATTTTTGTGCATGCTGCATAAAAAAATGTGTTGCTAATTGTGTGGGTGGCATTTGTCAGTCTGCTTGTGAGTGTCAGGAACCATATTGTATTATTTTTAAAGTCTCTGAAGGCTGATAACAATCTGTCTGTAGCTGTAAAATAGTAATCTGATGTAATGACGGGAGAAATAAACTTCCCAGCTGACCTGACAGAAAAATGTGCTCCTGTTCAGTAGATATTTACAGTCAACAAGTCATAAAAGCAATTGACTGGCAAGAAATGCTGTTGATTTCAGTGACACTTAATAATAATAAGAGGTTTAAAAATCAAATTGATCAGGAAACAACCTCATCTCAGTCCCAGTCTCACAGGTCAGGAGGAAGAAGAGGTAACCAGTCTGATTTCTTGCACTGCCCACATTCTGTCCTGGTCTGCAGTGTATGCGCTTTAAACAGTGTAGGACTGAGTAGCAAAAATTCTGATGATTTGATCTCTATAAACATAAGGAGGGGACGCAGCAACTCATAGTAACCCTAATTTTAAGTACTGCTAGCTACAACTGCTCGTTAACATCTGCTTGTTAAAAAATAGCTATAGCCCTGATTTCTAGTTCAAGTTAAATATTTGGAGGTATTCATAACTTACATCCTTCTTGCCTTTTCTACTGGCCTCCTTGTGTCTGTGGTTTTATTTATTTATTTTAAGCTTTAATTTACATCTATGGTTAAAGAATATTGTTCCTAAGCCTTCAAGGAAATAGTTTTCTGCGGATATTGCATGTTAAAATAGAATAATACTTCTTATTAAGAGGTATTCTATTAGAAACTCTTCCAGGTGCTACAAAGCTACTGTCAATGTATCACTAAGAGCTATTTTTCATGTAGCAATCCTAAAAGATGACTAAAGGAGATTTTCTTCTTGGGGATAGTTGACTGTGTCTTCAATTTATTAGACAAAGATAGAATTTCTGAAAAACTTTCTGTTGGACTCTAAGCATAAATATCTCTTTATCTTAGTATGCAAGATGCAACTGTTGTCTGTCCATTTGTATCTATTCTCTAATGATCTTGCAGACGGGTATTAGCAGAAATAAGAGCCCTGTATGTTGAGCTTACCATTTATATTCAGTATCAGTTGCAATGGAAAGGGACCCAAATTGCATTTCTATTGTATATAGTTTAAATTGTGGTATGTAACTTGTCTTTAACAGCTTTGCCCCATTTTCCGTGTTTTCTGAAGTAGGAGATTAAAGTGGATGCTTCATTATATTAAAAACAAAATAAATGAAATAGAAATAAAGTTGTTTTATAAAGGTGAAATAGCTAACAGACCAATGAAGCCTCATTAGATACCTTATTCCACATTTTTTTTGTCTTTTATATATGTATTTACATCTTTTTTGTTAACTTCAGCATATCTGTAGTCCTCTAAAGAACTTCCTGATTGCAGTGAGGTATGGATAGAGAAATGTGGATAGGCTAAAGGAAAAAGTATGATGGATGAAGAAAACATCAAAGTATGTCAAGGAGATATACAGCAAATGCTGTGCAGGAAACCTCATTCCCCAAGCTGAGGATTCAGCAGATTTTCATTTAAGCTCATTTTATCCACTAAATGTTCTGAATTCTGTTTTTATAATTTTCTACAAAATAGCTCTTTCCCATGAAAATTTTGGAAGTATGCTCTTTGGACTGGATTTATGTCATCAGACATGAGGGTGGTGAGGCCCTGGCACAGGTTACCCAGGGGCTGCCCCATCCCTAGAAGTGTCCAAGGCCAGGTTGAACGGGGCTTGGAGCAGCCTGGGATACAGTGTAAGGTGTCCCTGCCCATTGGCAGGGGGGTGAAACTAGTTGACCTTTAAAGTCCCTCCCAACCCAAACTCTTCTGTGATTCTGTGATACCAGATAATTTTCCCCATGACAGGAACCTCTCTACTTCTAAAGTCATGTTATGCTGACAGTCACCCAACCCCCAGGACTAATGAACAGTGTCGAACAGCAATTGTGACAATACTTCTTTCATTTCATCCCTCTGTGTCTGTGTATGGTCACAGAAAAGACACAATAGATTTTGCAGGGAGTGTAAGTCATATGCATGCTTCCCTTCTCTTGCAGCCTGGAAATTTAAGGTCTCTGAATGACTCAGTGATCTCTGGGTTCCTAATCTTTGTGGACTACAGCACACCTCCTTTCTAATTTAAAGAGGGGGAAGATGTTCAGATGAGACATTGCTGTATATGTTGCATCTCTTTAGACTAGAGAATTTTGTTTCTTGAATCTGTTCACACTGCTGTTTTTGGAGATACTGCCACTTTTGTGGAGGCAGAACATAATGGCCCCAAAGTATGCAAATACTTCACCTGAATCCAGCATCTCTGCATTTTCACACTTCATCTGGGACTTTGTCAGAAACATGTTTGTTTTCCTATAATGATGGCATAAAAGAAAGTTTTGCCAGTAGGAAGATGAAGAATGAGGAACTTTCAGGCCTCAAAGGACAGCCTCTTCCTGCATGTACCTGGCCACCCTTTCCTTTGGAAAGCCCTTCAGACTTTTGCTGGCATCTCTGGCTTTGCCTGGCAGACAGACAACTGCCCACTTCCATTGCAGTGACCATCTAAACGAGTCCCCAGCTCTGTGGCACCACTTGGCTAACTAGAGCCTTCAGATCACACTGTGTTTGAATTTCTGGCATGATAATAGCTTCTCTGATTACTTTTAGAGTATCTTCAGTCTTGAGAGCTCTAGAGCAGCCACCTGAAGGTCACATATTCACTACATAATTTCCTTTGCAAGGTGAACTAGGGCTTTCAGCAAAACTCTGCTAAACTGTTCTTTATTTTACAGACAGAACTCTCAATGGCTGGGAATCACCTGTAGGACAATCTGTACAGACAATCACATCAAGGAAAAGAAAAAGGTATGACTTTCTGTAATTATGGGGGTTTTTTGAGTGTGTTATCCATACATTTCGGTTTATTTTTCTTTGCCACATTTAAAGAATGCTGGACTTTGCACTGGTGAAGAAACCAAGGAACTGTTCTGCTCATGGATTTTTTGGTTTTGGGGTGAAGTAATCTTCAATCATGAGCATAAAGAATTTCTCTAAGGAGAATAGAGAATGTGAGTGGCAAACAATGGGAGTTCATTTTCTGCAGGCCCAAAACAGTATTGGACAAAAGTGTTTTGTCTTTTGCCTGTCATGGTTTGCCAAAAGCTTATAGCTCAGTGCATTTACAGCTAAAGGTTATACATGCAACTGTTGGGAACCTTTTCAAATTTTTTTTTTTCTGTCCTCCACATTAGCTTCAAAAGGAAATATTTTTCAAAGGTGAGATTTTTTGGGGGTTCCAACAATATTCTAAACGGATGTTGGGGTTCTATCAGAGAACTAGATCTGGTTTTCTTTTTTAACCATCAACCCTCACTTGCTTAGGATATGAAAATGCGTATCTGCAAAACTGTGTTGATGTGTTACCAAATGTACTTCTCCAGGTGTGTTGGTGCAAAATGTATTATATTGTTTACAGCTGGTGTTTCCTTAAGGATTTAGGGTTGCTGTATCTGTCACTGATTGCACATCATCTGTAGTAGGCTGATATCAGGTGAGAACTCTTAGTGTTTCTAGATAAGGAGGCCTTTCTTGAACAGGGATGGGTACACCTGTGATTTTTTTTTCCTTCTATCCCACGTATTTTGCCTTGTTTTTAGTCTTGCACGTTTCTGGTTTTGTCATAGTAAGTGGAAAAAGGGGATGCTTAGTTCGGAGGCATATTGCTTAATCTATTTCCTTTGCAGCTCTAATGTTACTGGAAGAGCAGCAGTGAAAGACTGCTTTGGTGTGGGGGAGGTAAATTTAACCGGGTGAGATAGACCACACCTGTGTGCACAGCTGGAACCAGGTTAGTCGAGAAGTTACTGTAGGCTGAAGTAGACGTCCGTGTCGAAACAGAAGGCACATCGAAAGCAGTAACTTACTGCAATATACCCCACTTTGCAGCGGGCAAAACGGGGCATGGTGATTTCCAGAACGAGGATGGAAACGGAAAGGAAGCAACGCTTCCCATCTGCCCCTGCCGCGGGACATCGCGGGGCGGAGGAGCGCTCGTGGTGCAGGGGTGGCTGGGGGCCGTTCCCGGCCGTGCTTTGCCGCTGGTACCGTCCGGGAGCGCCGAGGCCACGCTCGTCCAGGGCCGCCGAGAGAGGAGGGAGGGAGGCGGCAGCCCCGCGGGCGGCCCCGGGCCGGGCTGTGCCGGGGGCTCGGCGCGGCTGCCGCGGGGGCGGAGCGGGGCGGAGCGCGGCTCCCCGGGCCGCTGCGGGCAGCCAGGGGAGGGAGGGCCCTGCGGCCGGTGACTTCATGGGAAGGAGGCGGCGGCGGCGGGAGGTGGGTCTCGCTTTTCGTCTGCCGGTGCCGTCTGCAGGGTGGGCGAGAGGCGGCCGCTGCGCCGGGCAGCGCGGGCGGGGGGACAGTGGTGACGGAAAGCGGCAGCTGGGGGGGGGGGACGGCAGCGCTGGGTTGACTCCTTCCCCCCCTTCCCCCTCCCGGCCGGAGGAAGATGGAACTCGGTTAGTGAGGGCTTGCGGGAGGAGCAGCGGGAGCAGGTAAGAGCTGCTTCTCCTCCTCCTCCTCCTGCGCCCGGGCTGCGAGCGGCGGCCGGCCGGTGTCACCGGCGCAGGTGGCACAGGTGGGCCCGGCCGCTGCCGTGTCCTTGCCCGCGGGCTGCCCGCGCCGCCCCGGCCGCACAAGTTCCCGCTGTGCGGAGCTGCGGGCGGAGAGCCTGAGGGCAGCGCCTTCGGCCGCAGCCCGTAAGGGCAAAGCCGGGCGTTCAGAAACGCCTCCCGGCCCGTGCCTCGGGCTGTCGTGGCGGGGATGCGGGTAGGGCTGCCGGCTCTGCCCCCGCCCCGTCTCCCCCGGCTCATTGATGAGCTCCGGGAAGGGCTTCTGCATTGCAGACTCGCTTCGCTCCTGCATTCGCGGCTTCAGCCTGTGCAAGGAGTCTGTTCCCTGGCCGGGTGCTTCGGTGCTGCTTGGGCGAGAGGCCGATTTGTGCAGGTGGTATGTCCTTCTGTGTTTCTTGGACCATGTCGGGACATTTGGGGGGATTGACCTCATTCGATAACTATTAGATGTACATCTGATATATGTTCTCTCTCTGAAAGAGCTACAAAAGGGTATCTGCCTGGATTTGTGTGAATAACACTCATTAGGCGTTCACAGGGTGTTATATAGTGCAGTGAGATATAATGTGCATATAAAACATAATGCAGCGAGGCACACGACCTTACATAATCTAAATTTAAAAAGCTCACTACCCCTACGCTTACCCTGGAGGTTGTAGGAATATGTCTGTTCTAAGTGCTTTCTGGAGACTCATTCGGTACCTAGCTGACATAAAGATGCAGCATGCCCCGTGAGCCAATGCTGAAAATAAAAGAATAAATTGTTGACTACTTTTGCTGTAGTTTTGTCACAGTAAGTTCCTCGTTGCTGGTCAGTGTCTCACACACACAGTGATATGCATGGCTACATGGGCATACACAGCTGCCACAGCCAGAGGGAATGGTCTCTTCTGTTGTCCCTTGGATGTGCCTTTAAATTGACCAGCTAAAACACTCATATTTTGATAAACTCTTGAGGCTTCTCTCCCTCGGCCTGAATAGTGCAGCATATTCTAGCATGTGGATATGAATTTAATGTAAGCAGAAATAAAACTTTCACACTTTTCATTTGACCTTCACCATCTCAGACAAATACTCAAAACTGATGATCAGGGAAAGTATTTTGGAAAGGCTTGGTTTCAAATATGTTGCTGGATGCAATGTATGTAACTCAAACCATATATGGGATGGCACCCAGTCAGTGTTCTGAGCTCTGTATCAAAGGAAACTAATGTCTGATAAATTTGGCCCACATTTTATTTTAACTCAGTCCTTACAGATGACATTGACTTTAATAAAGGTTGCTATGGCACAGATTTAAAGCAAATGATATTAAGCTTCTGGAATTGAAACTGCTGTTGATAGGAACAGTGTTGTTTTGTTATTTACAATCTGTTATTAAAATATGAGTGTGTTAGCTGTTGAGGCTGGATCTGGCTCTGTTTTCTGCTGTTGGTGTGAATTGACTAAATGGTCTCCTTTCTATGGATGGAAGCCAGATTTTTCCCTGGTATGACTGTGCTGCTCACACAGGGACAAGCTAGACTTTTCCCATTTGAATCTGGAATATAGAATGAATATCAGTGCCCACCAGCCTCTGGAACACTTTCTATTATAAGGCTGTACGCTTTGGATAAACCTGTAACATTGGTGTGGAGTACAGAACGTCTGTGGGCTGTGCATGCCCACACAGCAGCAATCGTGGGATGACATGGGGTAGCAATGACACCTTTGTGAATCTGGTGCTTTTGAGGTACTATGTTTTCATGCCTGTAGTTTTTACAAGAAAGTCAAGTCATCTTCAGGACAGCTTAATTCAGGTATAATGTAACAATTGTTTAGGGTATGAGGCTGGGTAGGGATCAGGTCTAATAGAGTCATATTTTTGTGTATGTATAGTGCGAAAGTAACTGATTGTTTGCTTAATCGTAATGTATCTGTTTTTGGAAAAGGTTGGTTTGTTGGTTTGGGGTTTTTTTGCCACTGGATTCTAGAAGATTTTAGTCTTGGTTTAATCAATACAAATTCATGTAGTGGTGATGGTGGATGGAGGCTACAGACTCCAAGGAAGCGTGTAATGAGCAGGCAGAAAGGTACTTAGTCCTTCCCTAGTAAGCCTTACTCTGCATCTTTCACTGCCCTGGCACATCTCTCTTATTGTCATGTTGGCAGACTCAGCAAAAAAGGCCAATGGGAGTCCAGGTAAGGAATTTTATAGAGCTGCACACATGCAGGCTGTGAACACTGACTCTGATTTTACCAGTGTGACAGTTGTGCTAATTGTTGCCATAGTTGCCCTTCATATTACTTATTTAAAAATCAGGGAATCTATGTTTTCATCAGTACTGTACATAGAACATCTAATTTAAATTATAACTGTATGTTTTAAATATAATCCCTGTGGTGTTTTCAGATCATTTAGAATCTTGTATGAGTTCATTGGTATCATATCTGTGTTATTTGGGGGGAAAAGGGTTTTTTTACTAAATTTGTTATATACTGCATAGACACAAGAATTTAAAAAATGTGTGTATAATTGTGTTGTCATGTACTGTTATTTTCCCTATTATTGCTTTTACACACAGTAACCCTCTGTAGTCTTCATGGGAGAAGAAGAACAATGGCAAGGCATAGTTATGTATTTATTGCAGGAGAGAAAGTTGGACTTGAGAGGAGGAAAGGACTAAGGGAACTAGCAGAATGTTTGTTTCCAGAGAGTCTACACCTCATATCTTGCAGTTTTTAATGAAGTCTCCTGTTTAATATTTCCTGCATTCCAAAAACCTAATGAAATCTGAAGCTCCTTTTGACTTGAATTTCGAAAGATATCTTGGGATTCATATTAAGCAAAAATTAAACATAAACTTTTAATAAAGCAAATGGTAAGTAAGCTTAAAATACCAAGTGCAACTGTTTTTGAATTGAGGACTGAAAATAGAAAAGGCTTTGTTGTTGTTGAAGATTTTGTATTCTACTGGTTCATTTATCATTGATATGACTACACAGGCATTCATAGATATTTAGACTAAAGCATGGAGTTAAATGGTGTCTGGACCTTCTAAACAAATGAATCAGATTGCCCTAATGAAAAAAACCTGGGAGATTAACTTGGCTGCTTAGATGGTCTGAAAATTCAGCTGTATAGTATTATACAAAAGTAGTTTACCAGTTGAGGTACAGTACAAATACTGTATAGATGTTATATTGCATTTTCCTGTATTTCTTTATCGTTATTTTCCTAAGGCAAAGCATGACACAAAACGGAGAAGTCGAGTAAGATGGCAGAACTGTTCTCAAATCCTTGGTGGTAATTGATTAGTTTTAGTTTAAGGGCAGATTAATTAGTATATACATGTAAATGCAACAGTACAACGCTTTCACTGTCAAATATTTTCTAGACTCTTTTTTTTTAGTTGTCCTTCCCCAGTTACTGACCCAAGGGAGGAAAAATTGTAAATCTGACAAGCATGGAGGTACTGGAGACACGAAAGACTTGACTTACAGTTCTGTTTTCATATTTGTTCTCCTAACATCACTGCTTCTGTGATTGTTTCTGAGTTTAAGTCATTTAAAAAGACAAAGTTAATTGTGATGTATTTGAAGTCTCATTCTCAGTTTATTTAAGTTTCTTGTTCTTCTATTTGAGGTCGGTGTTGTCTCTTTTAGAATGCTGCTATACCAGTGATTTTTAGCCATAGTGCTTTGCTGTAGTGTTTTACTGTGGATTATTGACATTATCTGTATTTATTTAATGTCTGTTGGATGGACCCTTTGAAAAGCTTTAGGCTTGACATAGAGAATTTGTTCAGCTTGGTTATTAGCTTTTATTAAAAGGGTTTATAAATTCATTTATTTAGACTATCTCAGCTGTTTGAAGTACACTTTCAGTAAAAAAAAATCAGAAATCTCAGGACAAAAGTATGAATCTGCTCTAAGTTAGTTTGAAAATGTATTTTCTTATGTATTTTATAGAACACATGAAGGATTGCTGTTGCTGGAAGTATTTTTCAATACTTGCAGGGCATTTTTCAGACTGAGCATATTTGCAAATGCTTCCTGATATATTTAGTAAAATTAGGATGCTTCCCGTCGTACGTTGAAAATTCCTTTGGTCAGAACACTGAATTTTACTGCTCTCTGATCATGATTTCAGTCTTGCATGCCATGCTTCAATTTAGCCTGTACACAGACCAAAGTATGGGGGTTTTGTACGAAGGGTAAAGTAGCTATTTTTATCTGTCAGTGTTTTGCAGATACTCAGTTCTCTACAGTGATTTTTTTTTTTCCACTTGCACATTCTCTTAGGATCTGCTGAGTAATCACTTGTATTGAGTAGTTAATCAAAGAAGGGGCAAAACCATGTAGAAACTGAGCAAGCTGTGGAAGAATTATGATTCTCATTTTGGTCACAATGGCTATATTTCCACTATTGTTTTCAGAATTAGAGTAAGGAACATTGAGAACTTGTTCTTTAATTAGATGCTTGAAATATCACGTTTCTTATCCTGATGTCTGCTGACATTAGTTGCCTCTGTCCTATGGAAATGTACAAAGTGGTTACTGCTGCGTGTGACCAGGAGATGTAATACTGTGATGTTATCAGAAATGTGTTCGAATGCCTTTGATTAAAATGGCTAGCTGCCATGGTGATAGTGCCATAGAAACTGGTGAAATAATCAGTGCCTATTAGGAAATCTGAATGAAAAATTCTTCTCTAGTTTTCTATCTTTTATGTTTCAGCACCTAAGCAGAAATGAAACTCTGCTGATGTTATATTTCTGATTGAAAAATATTGAACTAATTCCTTTGTATTACACAGCAGATCAGGTTCAGGTTATTGTATTGGTACTGCTGAAACATTAAATGCATGAGTGACTGACAATTCAGTCATCCCACAGATGACTTCTAGTCCCAAGAACAAGGGCATTGGGGTAGAGACCTTTCTTACAGAGCTGATATTTGTTGTTATTTCACTTTACTCTTTTCCATTGTGATTACTTTCTAAATAGTGCAGTAAGTACAATTTCCTTCAAAAGCACTCTTCAGGCAAAGAAGGGCTGCAGCTTTGTCCCACAGCCAGTGTCTGCAGAGACATAGCACAGTAGTAAAAGAACTTTTAATTTGGGAGCGTGACTTTTTAAAGGGTTTTTTCTGTCTCAAACCACGCAAATCTTGAGTACAAGAATACCAAATAACATCATGTAACAGTAATATCTTTACTAGCTTCGTTTTTCTCATCTCTTTTGAGATCTATTGCAACAAGAAGCAAAGTGCAAGAAACAGTCCCTAGCTTACATTGCTCTGTCTCTGGTTGGAATGAGTAATTTCACTATTACTGATTAGTGACTCTCTAGGGTATTTACGCCCCATTGGAAATTGCTGAGCAAGGACATGGGAGGATGAGCCCAGAAGTATCTGTCTAGCTATATGCTGATTACATTTCTGTGCACTTGTACTGCCTGCAAAATTTCTGAGGTGGTGCAGAGGGCCTTTTATCCTGTGTTAAATAGTTTTCTCTCTTAGCACTGAGATCAGTGTAAAGGACAATTGCTTGATGGTGGTGAACTTGAGTTAATTACTTAGGTTCACCCTGTGCTAAGCAGCAGACAGTAGAAGTAAACACAGACTATCAAGCTGTACACTTAGATACAGATATGATAACACACTTTCTCTAATCAGAATAACATACTTATCTGAGAACAGAACCCAGACCAAAGCATTGCAGATGGATGTGTCAGGAACAGTCTCCTATCTGCCATCCCTTGACATGTGCCCATCTCTTACCTGAGAATATTTAATAGCCCAGTAGCTTCTATTTTAAGTCTTAGAGCTGTTCCATTGTCAATTCTGAAGAAGAGGAGGACATACAGGTGTATTAAATAACATTATGGTAATGGGACAGGATTTGTTTAGTGTAAATAAAGCATTGATTCAACAAACTATAATTAAGTGTGAACCAATGAAATCACATCCATGTCCCTCTAAATGACTCTTCACGTCGCTGTCTCTGGAAGAGTACAAGTAGTTTAAAGGAAAGACAGAGTATAAAGGGAAGGCAGATTTATGAATTTCATCAGAAAGAATGACAGAATATACAACCTGTAGGTAAAATTCACATGTGGGAAAGATTCAGATAGTATGGTGTGTTAATCTGTTCTGCCAACTACAGCTGAGTTAAGAGCTGGAGACAAACTTCCCTTCAGAGCAAATTAACCAAAGTAACATATAATGGAAAAAGCCACAAGGATAAGGTTAAATAAAATCGGGTTGATACATTGTTTGCACTTCGCTAAATTGAGACTGTCTGCTGGTAAGAAATTGCCATTGAAAAGTAGTATCCTATTTCATTACCCCCTTTTCATCACCCCTGTGTACTGGTGTGTCCAGGCATTTACAAGAAGGGGGTTAAATTTCAGGGATTGTGAAGTTCACCTGAAAATTCAAAATTTAAATGAAATTCGCAACAGCTGAGTTGTTTTAGATCAGTGTTGGTGTTTCATGTTTGGTTTTTCAATAATCATAAAAGCAAGACTAAAAACTATGGGAAGGCATGTCAATGTCAAGATATTTCGGGTAGAAGTTCCAGGTTTCAGTAATAGTTTTCCACAAAGATTTGAGGCCCTATGAGCTACTCTCACAGCTTATCATGTATAGTTTTGATCTCTGAGGAGGCGGGGGGGAAAAATCAGATATTCTAATATTGAACTTTATGCAGTGTCTCTTCTGTATTGAAAGAAGACCTGTGTTAAGGAATGATTTTTTGAGCCATGTAGTTGGGAGTGTCTTAGTGGCTGACATGCACTGTAGAAGCCAAGTGTTTTTTAGCAATAGACAGTTTATTCTTTCAGGCTTCTTTATATGAATGCATATGAACCCCAGATATACGGAACTCACATCTATGCTTATAACTGAAGTTTTCATAGATGTTTGTGTTGTGGTTCTGTTCATTGCTCAATACTTCAAGACAGAGTTTCAAATAAAATAGGAAAAGTTGCTTGCACTCATGAGCAATCCTCCTTTCCTGAGAGGCACCCAGAAGTGCTTTGCTGGTTTGCTCTTTCTCTCATGTTTCTCTCAGTGTGTGTAGTCACACTTGTGACTATAGTCTGCTCTGGCATTCCAACCTGAGGATGCTTAGTAGATAGGACTGTATAACAGTTTTGGGCAGGAAACACAAAGGTACATATTTATTAGTGTATAGTCAGGCTGTAAATGCTCAAAGCAGAATTTAATCAGGATTATTAAAAGGACTTGTTTTCTTGGCAAGAATAAGAGGAAACAAAAGGCTGTGAAAAAACATTATATGAAGGTTCTCTTGAAGAAACCCCATGTAGAGAACTGTAATGTCTCCTGGGCAACACAGTTTACATTTTTAAATTTCTGCATTGTTCAAATTTTCTTCTGACATTGACAGATAAAAGCCCGTGCAGAAGAAAGAGCAGCATCATAAATCCAGAGCTGTGTTGTTTGTAACAATAATCACTGTGTTGTCTCTCTCTGGGCTACATCATCTTTGTAATGGGAGATAACCTGTTTGCTATCGCTTAATCCATCCCAAATATTGTTCTCAGCTCCTTTACCTTTCAAAGGAAAAATCCCCGTGACTGGCAGAGGAGGATGTGTCAAACAGTGGCTAGTAGTTGGGAATTGAATCTCAATACTTGTGACTGGGAGAGTTAATAAGGATTTTGTAGTAGGGTTCAAGTCTGTTTGAACAGGTTTTGTGATTATAAACACATAATTACTTATTACACATGAGGGAGTCTTTGAAGCAAGCCTGTGGCACTTACTGGCACACGCCCCTCACTGCTGTCATGTATTGCTCATGTGCAGGCTTGGTAGCACTCTGACTGCAAAAGGATGATATTCTTGTGTCTGCAGATAAGCAATATGTACTCACCCTGGCAAACGCCATCCATGTGCTTCCAGTTGAGCTATTGCTGGCTGCTCCCCCTCAGTGCTAATGCAGATCAGGTGTTTGATTATCAGCACACAACGCTGCAAA
The DNA here is from genome assembly GCA_026261815.1 of Monarcha castaneiventris obscurior. Lineage (NCBI taxonomy): Eukaryota > Metazoa > Chordata > Aves > Passeriformes > Monarchidae > Monarcha > Monarcha castaneiventris. The sequence continues at coordinate 15,542,392 of JAMPIT010000434.1, read as the reverse complement.
GTGTAGACCTCAAGTAGCACGGAAATATAAATAATTACCTTTTGCTACCACCAGAGATGAATATTCACTCAGCCTGAGCAGCTCAGTTGTAAGTGTCTGGAGTTGATGACATGTTTGCATCTAGCTGGTAATCTCCTGACTTTCTTTGATACAGAATTTGAGAAACAAAGCTGTTTTCATTTTCCTTCCTCCAGTTTTGTCTCCTAAAATATGCTTTACATGAGAAATGGTCCCTTTAAGAGCTATTCAGTTGTTAGGTTTCATTCCACATGCCTCTCATATTTAAGATAAAATATTTTCCTGTTCAGTATAGAGGGATATGTACTCATGAGGGAATATATCTCTGAAGCTTTTTGGTTGTCATTAAATGTATCTTTACAGAAAGAAAAATGTGAAATATTTTTCTTTGGATTTCATAATGAAGTTTACTTCCATAAAAAGTTGCTTTATTTTTGTGAGGTGAAGATTGGGAGAGCATACAATTTGACTGTACATTTAGGGTAGAAATAGTTCTATGACTGGTTTTACCCCAACTATTTTCTTATAGAGGTTATAGTAACATGTGTATGTATGTTTTCTGTGAACCATTTTTCTTTTATGGATCTGAAACTTATCAATGAAGGAAAAAATGATTCTGTAACAAATTCCTTGAGAGTCAAGTTGCCATAGTCCTTAGGAGCTGGAGAAAAAGAGGTCTGGGGCTTTGAAAATACAAAATCCATCCACCTCCTCCAGGCCACTGAAATGGGCCTTTTCTCCTAGTAGAATTAGGCCAGAAAAAAGCCTTTGAGTTGTGGAGTTCTGAGTATCTCTGGCAGAAGACTACTTCAGAGGGAATCACTGTGGCAGTAAAATACATTTTGAGCTGAAATACTAAAAGAGTGGATGGCCAACAAGTGGGTTTAGTTCACTGCTATTACCATTACTCTGTTCTTACCCATAAACTGTCTTTTACTGTCAGAGAGCTGCAGATTAAGGCCCGGATATTTTAAAACACGTCTCATGACTAATATCTATGAAAAAAAAGTCTATTTTGAGCTGTTTGAAATGATGCCATGTCAGAATATTCACTTTTAAAGTGGGGTGAAATGTAACTGTATAAAATAGTTTGCCACATAGGTGTGATTTCTGGTGGTATTTTATATTCAAGGCATATCTTTCTTAGATATCTCTATGGAAAATACATCATGTTTAGGGAGAGGAAGAAAAAAAAAGAATAGATTTTCATGCGTCCTGTAACTTCACCAGTATTGTGTATTTCATGGTCTTAAGAGGAGCTAATTTTAAAGCTGATTCAATGTTGTAGAGTAAAATCCTGAGATCTAGATGCAAAAATGTCTAGTAAGTCAAACTCTAATTAGAGTAGCTTGTGGTTATCTTATTTGTCTTAATCACTATACTGTGATAAATTTAACCGAGTGTTAATTGTAATTTTATAATTTGAGATAATGAGCACTGCAGATAAGGGTTCACCAAGTGAAGGTGGAAACGCCAAAGAGGAACTTCTCTGTCTGTACAGGTGTGTATGCAAAATGTGACCTTTGTTTGATCTTCAAGCTTAAGTTACAAAGCAAATGAAATGCAGTAGCTGTAGGTATAAAACTATATATATACAGTTATAAGGGGCTATCACTACTTTTGAAAGAAAAGGCTCTGGAAATCTTCAAATAGTTGAAGTTTTACAGATGTGTTCTAGAATCATGAGTTATTGTCAAATTGCAAAAATACTTGCTGAAAACCTGTAGAAATCTTTAAATCTTGTAAAATTATTTTGAAGTATGGAATCAACTAATCCTCCAGTAATTTACCAGGAAAGTTGTGTGGGGTTTTTTTGGTTGGTTAGTTGGTTGGTTGGTGTTTTTTTTTTTTCTTAATTTTTAGAAATTCCTAAGCAGCCAGGTAAGAAAAAGCTTATTGCTTGTTTAATAAAATAGCTGGATGGAGAGCACTGCTAATAATATGCAGTTCTCCTTCTGTGTTGCTTCTTCACGTTCCCACTGTTTGCTTGGCTGGAATGTTGTGGTGTTACATATTTGTAGATCTAACAGCTCTTCTTCAAGGCTTGCACTGTTAAATTGGGTCACTGCATATAATGCATGTTAAATAAGATAAGAGGGTTTGTTGTATTTACAGAAAAAGTTAGCAGTAGGATCTCACAGTATTTACAGGAAACATATTTCGGTTAAGAATAAGCACATTTCCTTTAAATACTTTACTAGCCATTCACAAAGTGCTGTGTTCTTCTGGAATACATCTTCCTTTGTATGTAAATGACACAGCTTTCAATTAAGTTCACCAAATGTAGCAAAAAGCAGACTATAGCTCTGAGATCCAGGGGCTTGGTAGATCTTTGGTTAGGGTTTTGCAATAGCACGTTTAAGTTTTGTGTGTGAATAGATGAGATAAATCTATTATTTTTTCAGAGACAGATTAAAATGGATTATTTTATATCAGTAGCCATACAGAGAAAATTGTTTTAAAAGCTTCCAATGCTCCTTGCCTCAGTAGAAAAGCTGACTACAGGCCTTTAAGAGATCACATGACTTCTTTTAATGGGCTTTAAGCTTCTAGGTCATATGAAGTACTTTTAAAAAGTTTATTCTTGTCCTGATGATTAAAATTCCAGATGAAATTGTAACTTCATTAATAGCCAAGCTGTAAAATAATAATGCAAAACATTGATTCTGTATCTGAAAAAGTCCCTGTATGTGAATAAGTCCCAAACCCTTGTGTGTTGTCTGTTCTTCAGTACTTTGAAAAAAGAAACATTTTCCTAGCCCTTAGACGTGCCTGTTTAAAACTGAACCTGCAGACATGTGGTCTTTGGGAAGCTATGGCAGATACTCCAGCATTTCCTTTCGTCTTTCCCATTCTGGGATCCTCTAGAACTGCTCTTAATTGATGTTGTCCTATGGATCCCATCTTTGCTGATCCTAGGGCTTTTATACTGCTTTGTGAATAATGATCAGTCATGAAACAAAGTTTCTAAAATACTAATTTTGAGTGCCTCTTGAAAAAATCCTTCAAATGAAATGCCCAAAGAATGGGCAAAGGTATTGCTACTAACAGAATTTGCCTTAGTATTAAGGGGATTAGGGCTTAAAAGTTACCTTTTTTATTTCAAAATGTAGTTTCTATGTATCAATGGGTAAATTATTCACAGACTTTGCATATGTTGTGGGGATTTAGTATTTTGATGGAGAGATGTCTAGGACGTGACACATTAGATTTCTGAGGCTGGTGGGACATTCATGAAGTTTTGTGGTTTGATCTCCTGAAATCACTAGCTATAGAACTCAGTGTTGGAATTTCTTCTATTGAACTACAGGATCCTTTTCAGAAAAGACTCTCACTGCTGATTTATAGACTCTTAATTCATCAGATGAATATAATGAATCCATAAAAAGTAGCAGCCTTGGACAGAGGTTGTACCTTTGTGGTTCATAGAAGCCCTTTTGTATTATCTTTCTTGTGATCGAGAATGAAGTTTGAATGAACAGTCTGGCTTTTAAACATGACTTAAAAAAAAAGGATTTGCTTTTGTATGATAGCTAAGGTGGTGTTTCAATTCAGCAGTAGGTGTATGCAGATTTTAGAATTGTCATGACTTCAAACATACGAAATAAACATCCTGCATTTGTAAAAGTGATCATAGAGTGTGAAATGTTCTTTGCTAGAACTTGCTTTCTATTTACTTGCATTTTATGAATTTATCCTATGATGAAAGCTCCTGTTGGCTTTACTGAGCCCATGGGTAACTTCAGAGGCCTGTATGCATAAGTAAAGCTGCAGAATCAAGGCCAGGATGGAGAAGCTGCTACTGCTATTGCACATACTGGCACTTGCAGTGTTTTATATGTCCAGAATAGTTCAGTGCCCAGGGTAGCAAGTGTTTGGGGAAAAAAGGTCTTCTTTCTTTGCAGAGTAAGCTAAGACAGCTGTTAAATTTCATGCTTAGCTGCAGAGCTCATGTGTGATCACTGAAGATGAGTATCTGCCTTAAATAAAGGAGCAGGTCATTAATCTTTTGAGAGCTGTTCATGCAGTCTTTGCAAATACAGAGGCCTTGGGGATAACATAACTTCAGTAGCAGAGCCTGCTAGCTCTTGTGTGCCAGTGTGGTGTTAATTGGAAGGGAATTAGAGTAAACCTGCGTGCTTTCTAGCTGAATTGTCACCAATCTGTTTAAAATATTTTAGTTGCCTTTCTCAGATCTTTACTGTTAATGAAATTACTTCCTAAGATTTTATGCATCTAAAAAGATGCAATAACAGTGCCAGAAATGAAATTAATATGCCATGGGAGCTTTCCTAATGAAATTAATATGGTATTTATAACCTTTTTAAAGAGGCTTTTCCCCAGTTACAGCATAAAATGAACTCCCAGGAGAATAAGATGCTCATTCTTTGTCCAAGCTTTTATACTCCTGCCTGCTTCCTTCCATGATACAGGAAATAGAAATCTCAAAATAAAAATTAATTCTTTGATACCTTTCAGTTGATTCCTAACTTTTTTATTATTGATTGTGAACTTCAGTTTTAGATCAGAGTTTATTTTTTTAAGCTATTTGGCTGTGTTTTTCCATGAGGTAGTGGCGCTATCAGTATAAAATTAATTTTTCTTTGATTTGAAGGAGTTATATACGTGTTTGGGGTTTTTTTTGCTTTTTATGTTTTTTTTTATAAATGATGAATCAAATGTACCTAAACATCTATAAATAGGTACTATTATTCCTAAGGTAGGCCACAGCTTGCTGAGGAGAACTAAGAGGAAACTGAGTATTGCTGCTGTCAGAAGTGAGACAGAGCTGAAACCAGCATGGAGTGGGTTTATTCAAGAACCAACAAGAGTTGGGCTTTTATCACAACAGTCCCATTTGGGACCTCACTCACCTGCTCTGCTGCCAGCACTACATTCAGTGGGTCTTTGCTTCCCTTCCCAGCAGGCTGAGCACTGCTGTGTTGGGAACGTTGGGTAGAAAGTTGTGTTGATTTGTGCTGTGCCACCAGGGTTCCTGGGCATTTCCTGGCATTCACTTGTCTCCATGCATCTCTCATCTCTAGCATTTTCCCTTGTTGCCAGCCATGATCTTTGCTGCCTTCTTTCCTGGCCTCTTCTTCATTCTGAGACTGCTACTGCTTTCAGGGAACAACTCTTATTTTCAACACTCCAACTCCTGTTTTTCCCCAGTTGAAATAGTCAGTGTGCAGAAACAAAACATGTGAGCAGCCTTTTTAATGGCCTGTGCTAGTAGAAGGATCCAGAATGTGACCCTTCTGTTTAATCCAGGTGTCTCCAAAGTTTACAAGCAGCCTGTACAGATTGCAGGGAGCAAGTACCAGTCTCTGCCTGAGGGTTCAGAATCCAGCTTCCCTCACCCACAGACCCACACACATCCCCAATTCTCTGCTGCCTGTTAGCATTTGCAATTGAAGCTGTTTTTTTCAGTGATGTGCTTATGCCAAAAGCTGTTTGCTGTCATTAGGAAAATTTTCATTTACCTTGTCTCTGATCTTCAGTAATGTGAATATCTTGCCTTTGCAGCATATTTTCACAGAGAATTTCTAAGTTTACATGGTACAAAAGGAATCCAAATGTGGATTGGTGCTAGAACAGGAGGGACAGCATATGACTGTCAGTTTGCATCTCATATGACAATTTCAAGGTTTACTCCATGTGAAAGCTTTATATAATGTGAGAATGTTCACATGCTGCAGTACTTGGCATGATAAATTTCAGGTAGTGTTATAGTCCTTTAATGATGCAAATGACTCCCCTATAGACTGTGAGTATAGAAACATAAAGGTAACATTTTAAAAATTAAGGTGAAATAACAGTAGCAAGAAAATATCTTTGTCCTTATTGCAAATTTGGATTACTTCTTTATATCTTTTATTCTTTCTGTTGATGGCCTTTTCTCTGGTGTTTCTTCCTACCTGGTTAATGTGAGGGTGTCTCTTTGCTGGCCTGGGGAAGGGTCACGTTTCCCCTCACTTTTCAGAGTCCAAAGTCCAGCTGGATGCTCTCTCATGTCTGGAGGCAGTTGACCCCAGAAACACAAAGCATTTGGGGGCAGTTAAGGTCCAAAAGCATCACTTGTACATCTCACTGTTGGTTGTCCAAAATTGTTTGCAGTTATTAAGAAGCTTATATATTTGAAAGAGGTGTTAATGGACTTTATTAAATTGCTTTGTAGAAGCAGCAGAGCACTTCCTCTTGCTGTTATTTTTATGTTTCAGGATATTTTGGGGAGAAATCATTTGGGATATGAAGAACAGCTTCAGAGATGAGGAAAGTTCTTATTTTCTCATGCCATAGGCCTTTCAGAGAGCAGATACTCATCTCCTGTTCTTTCCTTGCAGTGTTTCTGTAGCTTTTGGTTCTGCTGATCTGTTTGAATCAGAGGGTTATCAGCATGTCCAGTGTTCCCAAGAGAAAACAATATGGAGCCTGATTGTTTCTTCTGTTGGTTTAGCATCCTTTCTGCTGCTGAGTATCAAATTTTACTGGGAATGTTTCAACTGGCTCCAAGAACTGTGCTGCTGACTGAAGCCAAAGGAATAGTAGCAAAATGTGTGCTTGCCACAGTTCTAATCAAAAGCACTTCTGCTGTTGGACTTGGAAGGAAATTAAAACGTACTTCTTGGGCAGTTCGCTCTACTTCTGTAGCAGAACTGAAAGAGATGTCCTAGTATTTTTATTTATTTATTTTTAATTTAATCAATTAGAGAAACGGGGTCAGGAACACTTAGGGAAGTAAAATATCAACCTTTATGCAAAGATAAAACACATTCTAGACCATAAGCCTTCCCTGTATTTGTGGTGGAGAAAGATGTTTGCCATGCAGCCGTTTATACACTATTAGAGTAGAATAAATATTTATACATGTGTGTATATGCATGTATTTATGTGTGCATGTACATCTAGAAGAGCACAGCTTCTGTTCCTGCTGGTCAGTGTAAGCTTTTTCCATATGCCCTTCCTTTCTCTGTCACCTGTCTGTCCTGGGCTTGCAGCAGGGAATGCAGAGGGATGTAGTGGGTAGTGGAGCTCTGGCCATGCTGGCTTCCTAAGGGACATAATTTGGGAGGCAATGAGATTTTTAGGGAGTGAATGATGCAGGACATTTTTTATGCTCTTCAGTGTGGGTTTTCTTTGAATTTGGGTTTGTTCTAATGTTGTATTGGGGTGGGTATTTTTGGTTTGGTGATGTTCTATTTTTTTTCTTCTCTCACGTATGTGTTTTAATATAAAGATCATTATGAGCAAGGATTTGCAATGTAATGGACAGATACCCCACCTCATCATTTCGTTCATATGTGACCTGGGATGAAAATAGGTTGCATTCACAGGTGCAAGACATGATTGAACTGTCACAGTCTCTGTTCCCACAAGACAATGTTATGTACAAATTGTGTGAGGTTTGTTGTTGCAAACCTGGCACAGAAAGGGGAGTTGGTTTCCTGCTGAGTGGCTATGTAGTTACTTGTTATTAAAACGTTTCCTGCCCCATGAAGAGCATTTGCAAAATTATGTTAGGATAATCACCATCTTGATGGATACATGAGGTGCTGAAGTGCAGACATGGAATATTAACAGCACGTCTCTCTTCAGTCTGAGCTAGAGTCAGGTGCTGTAGCCAGGAGATGTAATAGTCCACTCGAAAGTGTATGTGTTTTGTGGTTCTCTTAAAATCTTCTCAAAGATGCAGAAGAAAGGAGGGTAAAAAACACGTTTTAAAAAATGACCCTTTAAAATCAAATGCTTCTCAACTCCTGTTAACCTGTCATTGTGTCTTCTGGCAGCACAATTCTACAACTTCCTATCATTCTCAACTGCAGTTTACTAAATATTTGGAGGATAACACTGAGATTCTGAATTGTACCTTCCTCCCTTAATGGATCGCTTAACTGGGGGAGTAGTGTATAGAAGACAATTGCCAAATTTATAAAAACTGAAGGGAGCAGCTGCTTAATACATGTGTTAATCAGTTGTATTTCTGCCCATGGCAAGTGAAGAGAGTTTTTGGTATTGAGAATACTATGAGCAAAGAGACCTCTGTGTTTGAGGCAGAAGTTTTAACTTCAGGGAAAATCAGTGCATAGAATACAGCAAATCATTTTATGTTAAACCTGGGCCCTTGAACTTAGGCCATGAGCTTTGCAATTTGGGTTGATTTTTTTTTTTTCCTTCAGACAACTGAGTAACTACACAGTTTCTTAAATAAACTGAAAGATACAGACTGTTGACCCCTTAGGCCATTTTAATTTTAGACACCTAAATTTAGAGTTTGAACTCTCATTTAGAGAAGTGGATTTGAGAGATTTGGACTGGAACCCAAGAGCCTTCACCCTGTCCCTACTTACATTACTGTCATCTCTCTGAATGTCTCCCTAATTCTGAAATTAATAGCACTTCTTTCTGTCTTGAGACCTTCTCAAATTGCTTTATTCATTTTTCACTTATTTTGCTTCAGAAGCTATGTGTGTTGCAGTTCCTCTTATTAAAAGCAAAATATGAATCAGATATGGAATGCAGAGAGTTTTTTCACTTATAATTAGAAATTTACAACTGTCTGCTTTAGGTGAAGATTACTGTGGAGCTCTTCAAATAGCTATGCTACATGTTCTATCATAAAATGGATTAATAGATTATCCAAAAAAAGGTTGCTTATTGCATTTTTTTTGGTGTTAACTAATGTGTTCTCATCATTGCCTGGATTGTAAAGTAAAAGTTATAGATATATAGTGAATCTTTTAGATTTCATAATCAAGAAAACATCTTAAAATAAAAGAAAGTTACTACATCTATAAGGAGGAGAGCCTAACAGAGATGTTTGTGTTTTGAAAGGGAAAACAGTCTTTGATAAACTCAGTTTTACATAGTAGCTCAGCACAATCACATATTCAACCTGTTACTGCAGTTCAGCATTGGAAGTCAGATCCAGCACATTCTCTGCTGGGAGGTATTAAAATCGGTTAAGTGCAACTTTACATGAAACCACTAGTCTCCAACTATATAGACAAATGCATACTAAAGTCTGTCAGCCAGATTTCTGGGCTGGGTATGGGTATGTGTATGGTATACACTGCAGACACATGCTGGAGTTCTAAAATACATTAGGGATGCTAATCTATTATATTGTTCTAGTATACCACAAAAACAGTATTGGAAGTGACACTGTATTCCTTTAATCACTCTCCTTTATTCTCGGCAGCTCAGTGGAATTAAGCTTTGGGCCAGACAGTGACAGCTAGAAGCCATTTATGTGAGCTCTGCAGAAAGCAGCCATCATGAAGGGTTCTGCATTTTGATGTGTAATTTGGGAAGAGAGTAGTGTTATTTTCCTGTGCTATGGAGAAACTAATATACATTTCACGAAGCATTTTTGTTTCATGTTTCAATGCTATCCAAGTGCAAATGTCAGCAAAATCTGTCATCCCCTACCTCTCCAAAGCCATAAACAAGCTCAGCACTCCAGTTCTCTCAGAGATTTGTTACTAATAGTCTTTTTTTTTTTTTAATTATACTTATCAACAGCTGTACAATAATTCTGCTTAGTCATTAAGATACAGAGATAAAAGTATGTGACTTTCATGAGCCCTCTCCCGGGCAAGGCCCCAGAAGGAAGCAGCAGTCTTGTGTCAGAGGAGTGAAAGGGTAAGGAAGCATAGCCAGGGTATCACTTGAGGCCTGTAGGCATGTGCTGATGAGCACAGTCACTACACATTTCCCAAATTAAGTAAGACAGTAAAAAATATGCTCACAGTTCATTGGGGTAAAAGCTTGCATTTTCCCTTAAATCACTGGTATAATTTTCATTTCTTCCAAATTCTGAGAAGCAGTGGGGTTGTTAAAAGTTCTAATATGCTGCCTTTCACACCATTTTTTTTATCGTAGTGCTGATGAATATTTTTTTTGGCAGCAATATTTCACTTTTCTACATTTTACAAAGTCCAAAGTAGCTTGACTTGGATGATTGGAAACAGCTTTATCTGAGGAATAAGTACTTCTGTCTAATGAGAAATGCCATTAATGATCTAAAGCTATTAGATGGCAGATGTAATACCCAGTTTGGGTTGTGTTCTGGATAACAGAATAAATAGATTATATAGAAAATGGTTTAGGATAAGATAAAATTAATGACATACATTTAATAGATATTTCATGGTTTGGGTGTATACATTAAGACACAGTTTGAATAGTTTATCTTTTTCAGTAGGCCAGATTATACAGTCCAAAAAATTTTCAAATACTGAGAACAAAAGGTTTTCTAATTGTGTTGGTGTGTTTTTCCTTTAGAAAGAGCTGTTGAGTTTGATGAGATGCCTTTCTGAAAGGCAGTCAACTTTAGTATGGGAGATTCCATATACTGGAGAATGAAATGTGATAGTTAAGGCTAAGTGAGAATTGAATTCAACAGATATCCAAGGGAAAAATCTGTAAATGAAAGTAGCTACAGAATGCAAGCCCTAGTACTGTAGCTTTCTGAAAGTATGCTGTACAAAAATAATTGTAAAATGTATTTGTGGCAGTGGGAAACAAATATTTCAAATAAACAAGTGTAAATTTATGACTGAATACTTTACCATCCCTGTTTCTATAGGTTTCAAAACCTTCCATAGGTTTTGAAAATAAATTCTGGTTTGGTATGTCATTCAGTTAATTTTAAAATTAATTTTGTTATTCAGTTGTAACGTGACAGCTTAGGCTGGGAGTTTGAGACAGAATTTACTGAATTTTCAATCTAGTGTACTACAGCAATCTGTGAAACTGGGTAGTTAAAGATGGTGTAAAAATTCAATAATTAAATGATAACAGATTAATTTTTCTGAAAAGCTTGCTCATCTGTCAGAAATCATTATTTTATTTTTCTTGGTACACATATACATTTTCCCTGCAGTGTGTGGGGGTGGTTTTGCTGTGGGTGTCTGAGAATGTGCTTTTGATTGATGAGCTAAGCTGTTTCTTCAGGTACTGTAGCAAATAACTTTGGATGAAGTACTCCAGAAACTGCTGCTCCTGAAGAGGGAGGTGGAGAGGGATGCTGCTGCCACAGTGCTCCTGCTCTCTGACACGGGGTTTGCTTTGCTTTGGGAGCTGTTACTGAAAAAACACATGCAGCTTCCCTCTGCTGCACTTACAATTGTCTCTCTTCAAAAGCTGAGCCATGACTGTGGTCAGTGAAAGATGGACGTAATACAAAAGTAGTAATTCTGAGCTTTGGGGACTCTAAAATGGGATCTTTTAGTAGGAGAGGGAATTTAGCAACTTATTAATAGAATACTTCTATTACTGCAGTAGCTTTGATTTAGTAGCTGTTGTGTTTCAGCTGTTGTGTTCTTTTGATTTGTTTTTCTCTCTAGGAATTGGATGGAGGATCTCCTATAAATAATAATGTTATCTCTGTTAACTTTCATGTAATTTGACATAATCACCCCTTTCCTGTTCTTTTATTTTCTGTGTCTCAGAAGGATTTTCTGTCTTCTCAATAATTTGGTTGATGGAACAAAGGCCACGAGGCTTTTGGGACAGTACGTTGGTGTTATGAATGGATGATGTGGATTTGAATAGGTCCCTGCCTTTTGTCCTGGTAGCAGGCAGTTGCGTTATTGGGGTGGCCAGCACCCCAAGAGCCACTCTCATTTGTGAGTTCATTAATAATGGCTGATTCAGTCTATCATGGAATGAATTATTTATTAAATAGACACAAAACTAACAGACATAAGACTTAAAACAGACTATTGCTACACAGGGGTAAGACAAAAGAGAACAACTAGTATTATACACGTGGGGTTAAAGGTACCATTAATTTTTCAGCTAGCAAAGAAATACTATAACTTAGGATCCAATGTTCTTTACCGTCCAATTCCTGATGGAGCACACATCAAAATCCTTTCCCTCAATTCCCAGGAAAGTAACCGCGGAATCGTGTCCAGGCTCTGGAGGGAAATCTCGCTGTTCTCAGGGTGTGTGTAGGAGACTTCTGCCTCTGTGATAAACTGTAGTACTTTTATGGTGTAAAAACAGGCCTTTTGGTCACCTATGTTTTCTGTCTCTTCCCACACCTGCTAAGCTGGCAGACCTTTTGGTGCCAGGAGATGATACCCACTGGGCCTTGCCTGCCTGGGTTATCTCTCCTGTCTGCACTGGCCACCTGTGGTGGGAGAGGGAGTGTATGCCCTGCCACTGTTGGTGACTTGGTTTACCAGCTTATCTTCAAGGAGTATTTACACCTCTGGCAATATATTCTCTGATTCTATACATGTTACTGGTTCACAAGGGCAGCAACTTTTTTTCTCTGGCTATTTTACTGTTAATTTTAGAAGGTGTTTTCTTATCTTCAAGCTTGAAACATATTTTGGCAGCTAGTATCGCTCTAAATGAAAAAGCAGGAAAAATTGGAACGTGGCAAAGAATATAGCTGTAGCACGCTGTGTTAATTTTTGGAATATCAAAAGTCCAAACAGCTTTTGACATGTTTGCTTCCTGAAGTTGAGGGAAAAGAGGCTTCTGTTAGGGCTTAAAAATGAATGCTGTGTATTTCCAAGGTTTTCAGCAAAGGAGCACATTAAGTGTGTGAGTAGCCAGGAGACTCCTTGTCCTGCCATCCAGTGTCTACATGCTGAGGAGGGGGACTTTGTTTGGTGCAAATTTTAACAGAGCTGGTTTTCCTTGCAGTCATCAATATATTCCTCTTTGTGCAATATTTGTCACATGGTCCTATTACCATTTAAAGGAAAAGAATTTAAATAATCCCTTCTATGAGCTATGATCATTAAATTAATTTTATACTAAAATATAAATTTCCCTCCAGGCTTAGAAACAGTTGACTTCACAGCTTTCCCAGGCAGCCTTGTCCACTGTTAGAGACAACTGAATCTGCTAGATACAGTAGAGTACACTAAATATTTTGATATTCAGTCGCTGGAAAACTCCTGTTATACTTTCCTAAGTTTACTGAAAGGATGCCTACTTGCAAAAAATCTCATAATTTCTACAGTGTCTGTGGTGTCACTTAAAGTTGCAGTTATTTTGCCCCATCAGTCATTGAGTAAAATGATCTCTGCAAAACAGATATAATATAAGCTGCTGTGCCTTTCATTTCGTTGATATCTGTGGGTATTGGTTTGGGGTTTTTTTTTCCTGTTTGGTTGGGGTTTGGGTTCTTGGGGGTTTTTAGGGTTTTTTGGGTTTTTTTTTTCTTTTTTTGCCTTTTTTTTGTTTGGTTGGTGTTTTTTTTCCGAGAGGCTGATGCTTTAAAAGATAGCCAGACTGGCTGTGTTAGGGACTCCCTGATACATGTATATACAGTGTCAGTGTCTTCAGTGAGTGAAATCCTCCTTCTGTTCTTGTCATTTGTTCATATTTGAAAGCCAGGTAACCTGGGGAGCGCTGGGGTCTCACATCTTCTGGGTGCCAAAGCCTTTCTTTGCAAGATCAGTATTGCAGCACTCTGACATGGAAGTCTTTCATCTAATGAGGGCTCCAATTCTTCAGAGGAGTGGCCAGGAAATAAATAGGTTTTGTAAAAGGAATCAGTGCTTCTCTTCCTCTTTGCAGTAAATGGTAGACAAAATATGTAGGCTGATTTTGTGAGATGGCAAGATGCATGTCTGCTGAGGTATAGCTCTGTCAGCAGATAGAACATAGCAGGGGCTTTTGCTGCCATTTTGACTTCAGAGAGAGAAAACCATACTAGGATCCATTTCACTGCTTGCTGGATGCCATGCCAATGAACATATTGACTCTTTTTGGAATTAAACCCCACTAATTGTACCCCAGTGTTTGATTACCAGCTTTTATCAATAGTTCCTATATATATATATATATATATATATATATCATTCTAAATAAGACTTTCTAGGGGCTTGGTTAAATCCTTTTTGAGATACAGAATTTTCATGCAGTTTTGTTGAGCTTTATTCTAATAACAGAAAGAAATGACATATTTTCAGAACGTACTTGATACTGACAAATCCCCTTATATTTCCATCAATTTGACTGAAAAAGGCATTGCCTGTTACCCATACAGCATACATGTTCTGTTGTTCTGAAAGTCTGCAGTTTATTTACTTGTACAATAAGCAAACAATACAAAAATCTGTGCTGCAAGAGCTACATTAACAGAAGACTATGCTTGAAAATCCAAAGATTAACAAGTTAGGAAGTGATAAAAGAAAATTTATCTGGATTTGTAGCTCAGTGTCTTGTGTTTACTTATTACAATGCAGCCTTTTGTAATAAAGTCACTTATTAGGTCTCAACTTCAAGGTTTTAACTTGAGCATTTCTGACATATCTGAAAAGAGTGACCCCAGAAGATTTTTCAAAATAGAACAATGTTTTTAATGATTACCTGACTTTGTTTATCAGTTCCTCTTCCATACCAGTAGATGTGTTTTTTTTCTATTTTGCAGATACTCTTTGAAAGTTTTGCCTGGTACTGGTTTAAATAGGGAGGCCCTTCACAAACTTGTTGAGGTTTGTTTAGTAAAGGTTTCTGTGAGATCAGGGATCTGTGAAAGCTCGCAGCCCACCCACGCAAGTGTGAGGGGCAACATTCTGCAGTTTGGAGAGCTCTGTATTTATAACTGGACTGTTTTCTAGTCAGCCCTTTATAAATGAAAAGGAAATTTGTCTTCATATGAGACGCATTAACTATTTCCAGACAAAGAAAATGTCTTAAGCTAAAAAAATATTGCCATGCCTGCCAGTCCACAGGCTAAAACAGACAACGTGAACGTGTAACTCCATTTAATGGTGTCCTGAGCTGTCAGTGCACAAACTGGCAGTGAACGCTCTGGAATGGAAAAGGAATGGCAGTGACTGTCAGGTGTGACTACCAGGGTCTCTGTCCTGACTACCCAAACGTCCTGTATTGTCATGTAGAATCCTGCTGGCTGCTTGTAGCACATCTGTGGGACTTTATTGAGCTGTGAAAGTATCTTTTTAAAGCCTAAGGGTAAATCTCTTACTGTTTCTTTTTTGGAAGTGTGTTTCCAGTACTGTAGGAGCAGTGATTTGCCTATATGTGAGATGAGAGCTGAAATTTCTACAGTCTGTTCTTACAAGACAAGCTTTGTGAAAATAAAAATTAACTATTTACTTTATGGGGGGAAAAAAGGGGTAAAAGAAGATTTAATTGTTGCCTCAAATTACCAGAACAGAGAAAAAGACTAATGATAGTAGGGATATCTTTTTAAGCATAGACATGGTGTAATGAGATCCATGACTTAGAAAATGGAGCTAAATGAAGCAAGTTCACCAGATTTTCAGTGGCATTTAATTAACCATCTGGAATCTGATGGGTTTTCCACCAGCTGAAGTCTTTTAATCAGTGCCAGTTGTCTTCCTAAAATCAATTTTGTAGCTTAAATGAAGAGAATCCTAGAAGTGTTAATGTTGGGAAAGACCTCCAAGATTCTCAAGTCCAGCCTTTGACCAAACACCACCACGCTCCCTAATTGTGTCGTGAAGTGCCACATCTACTCATTTTCTGAACTCTTGCAGAGATGATGACTCCATTACTTTGTGGGAAGCCTCTTCCAATGCTTAACCCCTCTTTCAGTGAAGAAATTTTTCCTCATATCCAACCTGAACCTCCACTGGCACAACTTGAGGCCATTTCCCCTTGTCCTGTTGATTGTTACGTGAGAGAACAGACCAACTTGCTCCAGCACCTCAGTGTCCTTCTTGTGACACTCCCACCCAACTTGGTGTCATTTGCAGCTAGACTGGCCCCAAAACTGAGCCCTGGAGGACACCTCTTGTGACTGACCAACTGGATTTAACTCCATTCAAATGGAAGTCATGGCCTTCATACAAAGATGACAGAATTAATTTCTCTGGCTTGTCTTATACAGGAGCTAGGCAGAGACCCTGAATTACACTGCTGTCTTCTAAATTACTACTTTGACTTAAATTTCTTTCTCAAATTTATGAGGATAAAATGTCAATTTTTTAAATGATGATGTGTTCAGAAAAAAGTTAATTGGCCAAAACTATGGTTTTAAAAATGCCTTGCTTAATTTTTTTGCCTTTGTTCATTACAAAAGTCTGATGAACCTTTTACTTACAATTTTCCTTAAAAAGTGATATCTTTACATCTCCAGTAAAGGACAGAATCTACTCAGTTTTGAGAAAAATGTGGTGAATGGGGAGTTAAAAAACCCCAGTGAACACCTTTCTGTTACATTTTTTTTAGCTGTCCAGGGTGTTGAAGAAACAGTAAATACTTCAGTTTATTTTTGGAATGAGTCCAGCTGTAACTTTAACTGTTCTGGTTTATGTTCGGTGAAATTTCAAAATAACAATTCATTGCTAGTTCAGGTTAAAAAAGCAATGTTTGACCAAGTTTTCAGAGTGGGTTGACTGCAGCTCCCTGGCTATCAGACAACAGATCTTGACAACTGAAAGAACAGTTTTGCTGTTTTCTGGAAACTTAGTATTCCTGTGGTCATTGCACTTAGCAGAAAAATTAAGAAAAAAGCTTTCTCAGTGTACCCATCATTCCGTGTGCCTAATTGGATGAGTAAGGAAATTCGTGGATGTTCTTTTCAGAGGAAGTGTCTTATGGCATGAGTTTGTTCATGTTGTAAATGACAAGGTACTGCCCTTCAAGGCAGCCCATGGGCATAAAAGCCTGTGACCACAGTAAGCCTCTTGCAGGACATTGTGCAGCTCTGTAATTGTTGGTCCCTTTTCTTTTCTTCTTCATTTTTGCACAGCATTGTGTGAATGTTTCCCCCCTTGCATGTTTTACCTTCCTTTTTCAACATGGCCAATTATGGCTACAATTGAAGAAAACCTAAGAAAGAAGAAAAATCCCTTTCCCTTCTGTTCATTAAAAAAATGAATTCATGAAAGTATATGGGAATATGGTAACACATGCTTCCTTTATTTATATACGCTTGTAAGTATACTTGCTTTTCCTAAGAGCTCATTCTTGATGTAAACCTGGATACACTGGACAAATATACAAGTTCCCTATCATGCAGCTGATCTGTGTCCATTACGTATTTTGTACCTTGCTGCCATCTGTCCACTGGCACATTGCATGGATAGAATAATAGGGGAAAATTCCAATTAACTGTGAGCAGCATACAGCAGATATTGGTGGTTTTCTGATCCATGGAACAGCATCAGGTGCTCCTAGACTTCCTAAAGACGTTTTGACCTTTTCTTCATATGATATTGTATTAGTTCTAAAATATGTTGCACTAACTGAACATTGTTTTAAACTGAATTTAAGAAATCTAGACTGAAGATTTGAGAAAATAATATAAAAATGTAAAGAATGTATTACTTCATATATATAAAGAGAGAGTATCTACATTATGCTGATTATCTGGTTTTCTAAACTAGTTTAAGGGTTCAGCAGTGATCATTGCTGAAAACCTCACTCGAGCAGGACTCTTCCATAGGAAACCTCATGTGCTTACAAGCAGGCAGCTGAATTGCACATTATCTGCAATTTTCAGTAACCTATGCTATGTGACCTGTCCAAGTCAGGTAGCCCTGCAGCATTTTAGGATGGGAGTGCTTACAGCCCTCAACTGGGTCTGACCAGTGCCTGCAAAGTCAAGAGAAGCATTGCTCAGGTAGCTTTTGAGTCTGCAAGCTGTTCCATTTGGCTCCAATTGTCTGTGCATTTGGAATAGTCCATGGGGGAGAGGATTACCAATGGAGTAAATCCTGGCCCTCTCCAGCTATGAATTTCCATGTTATTACTCTTTGCTATCTGCATTCATTCAGGGGCGAATGTCTTCACTCAACTCCCAGACAGTTCTTTGCTATTTTTTTGGGGAATAATTTGCAAACCTGTACTTGTTAGGAAAGCAGAGATGGGAAATGTAGCTAAAACCATGAGGCTGCATGTACTGGGGTGGGTTGTAAAAGCCCTGCCCAGACAGCTGCTCCGGCGGAAGACCGTAAGAATTTACACTAATTCAGCAAAAATCTTGTTTCAGGTTACATTTTAAAAGCTTTTTTCCTGGTCCTCTGGAGACATTCATATATTTTAGGGAAGAACTGTTTAGTTCAGTTTCTCCCCAGACATCTCTTCAATGTTTGTTCCTAAGATGGCACCCCTCTGTTCTGGTTACAAGAGAGGGAGTCAGTGTTCGGTGTCTTTGGCTAGTATTATTTATAATGTTTGTTTTGTCCCTATAAACAGGTCATAGAATTGAAATTATGATTTCTTCTTGATGTCTCAGATGGAACATGCAGTTACAGAAGCAGAATTTTGTTTTTGCTGTGGTGTTGACAGTATTCATAAAGTCTGTGGTATACAGATGTACACCCTTAAGCTGATCTAGACAACAAATCCCTTATGAAAGGTGGTAGGGCTTTTTTCCTTCTCCAGCCGGAATTGCCCTCCTGTGGTTAGAAAATGTTCTTATAAGGGAGATGGAGATAATCTGAACAGGGAGCTCCCTCTGTCTTGGAATATTGGTCAATATCTGCTTCAGCAATAAAACAACATTTAACTAGAGTGAGAATTTCCAAAGGATCTGGAGAATATTGACTACATTGCATTATTTATTTTTGAGGATGAAGCTATAGAGGAAAAGTGGTTTTATTTTGTTTTCTTGGTAAACACAGACAAAAGTTTCTAAGTTTTAGGGAAATTAAAACCAATAAAAGTAGCATTGTAATATAGTGAATTTTGCTGTCTGTGTTCTGAGGATTTTGATATCCCTAGAATGATAATTCTTGCCTCTTGAAGCCAGTGTCAGAATGACCAGTTCTAAGGAAGTTCAGCCTCTACCAAAGAAGGGCTTTCTGTCCTGCTTCAGTGATTTGTTCTCTGGGCTTCTGTGGGTTTCTGTGTCTGGCACTTGTGTGAGATTGGTTCTTGTCTGAGTGCTTTGTGAGGCCTTTGGATGATTGCCTGGGAATTCCTGTAGTGACTCTAATCAAGCCATGGGACATTCAGTTGGAGTCACAGTTCCTCTAGAGATGCAGAGAAATCCTAGATGTGTGGACAGCATGTGTTCAGCTCAGATGTACCACAGATGTGCAGGAGGAGTGATTTGCACATGGCAGAGAAATCCAGCTTGCCTGAGACAGAACTTGGCGTCCTGTCTGACCTAAATACTCGGTTTGTTTTCTGACTGGAAAATCAAAAATGGCAATGCAAGACGTAATTAAAGCTTTCTTCCCATATTCAATTTCCAGTGCATCAGCTTCTGGAGAACCTAACTAGAGATAATGGGGGTGGGGAAGGGACCACACTGCAGTAGGCAGCAGATGGACCAAGCCAGTCTTTACCCTGTTACATGAGTAATTGCAGAGATGTGATTTAGAGATGGGGAAAAAAGTGCATGTTAATCTAGAAACCTGTTTTATCTGGAAAAACCTCCACAGATTCTTGAGAAGCACAGTGCAAATTGTGAGTGCGATTTGGGATCCCTGTTCTTGGTTTCTTGTTCTGAAATACTTGGTCTGCCCTGAGCAGCACCAGACGAGGAAAATCTGGCTATCCTATACAAAGTGTAGCTCAGCTGGCTCTTTGTTGAAGCTATTTATGACTTTTGAAAATGCTGTTGCAATGATGATCTACAGTGTGTCCTCACGTCTGCTCGAGTGTTAATTAGGTTATTGTTTTGCGTAGTGTATTAAAAGCTTTTCTGTTCCATTTAAAGATTGAACTGTAACTCAATCCTTAGGATGCCCCACATGTAACAGAGTTACAGAGCAGGAGGTTAGGATGTGGTATCCCTTTCCTGCAGTGTTGCTGCCTTGGCATATTATCTGTTTGACATCTTTGGTAAATGAGTATCTGAAAAGAGAGTGAAAGACAACAAAGAGATTTTGTTTTCTCATCTTCTGTATTAGGTATCTCATCCTCCTCTTACGGTGGGTTTTTCTGTTTCAGTTTGTGTCTCAGTGGGAAATATTCCAATTAACATACGTCACAGATGTACCTTGTTGAAGATCAGAGCTCATTTTGCCAGGCACTGCTACAGTTTTGTTACATGGAAGTTTTTTTAAAACAGCAATGCCCTCTCTTTTATGCAATTTAGAATAATAATGCTGGGACTCCGTAGTACTCGAAACTCTTATTTATGGTCAGTTGCACTGTTTTGTCTCCAGCTATTGCTCAATTCCCTTCCAGCTGTAAGCCCCATTGTATTTTCTGACTGCTGAAATTGGGGCTGGTTTTCTCCTGTGCTGCCCAGTGTCCCTGCAGTCAGTGACACAGTTGCTCAGTTGGCGATTATAGGCAGTTCTGTTGACTTTCTGTTGAGTGTTGGCCTGTGTGCACTCTGGATGCACTTCTGTTTTATTCATATGTAAAGATGCTCTGCCAATATCACTATGGAACATCTTTGTTTTTGCTAGAAGGATGGCCTATTTTGCTGAGGTTTACAAATTATATTTAAGTTGCTGTTTATGTGATTCTTCATTAGCCAGCTGACAACATAAAGGATTACTCTTCTAACTAACATACAGGGTTATTTTTCTTTCAATGAAAGGTAGTCCTGAGGAAACATTGCCAGGTAAACCTTGGAAATGCTTTGTCCTTGAGCAGTATTCAGTCACTTGTAGTGAGGATATAGATACTTTCTTCTTCTATAGACTATGGTAATAGCTATATTATGAGGCAATCGTCATTTTATATTGCACTATCTGGTTTTTTGTAAACAGCCCATTACTCATCATTCTCCAACTGTCTTGCTCACAATATGCATTTCAGACAAAATGCAATTTAACAAACAAGTACAAAAAGAGCTTAATTAATTACCTTTAAAGTTAATACTGACCATCAGACTCAGTGTAGTTTCTGATAGATTTCTGCTATTGGCCAAGCTGTTATGTTGAAAAGTTGAGCTTCCTTAAATTACATGTAACTTGCATCTTCTCATTGTGTTTGAATCACTTTGATCTGTAGTTCTACCCAGGATTTTGTTCTCTGCTTTGACCTTTGTGCAGGGGTTCAGAGCTCTTTACTTTGTCTAACACTATAGCAAATGAGTGTATTTTGAAATGTTGTCTTTAGTTATTTGACAGACTTCACGGGTGCAGTCTCAGGTGCTTCAAAAGTGCTTCTGTAAATGGCTGGTTCCCCTGATAGTAATGACAGGCACTTTGGATGCAACTGGCAAAGGAACAAACCCGCATGGGATCGAGTTCAAGACACCTGGCAGTGTTACCTCTCTCACTGCCAGCAGGACGTGTGACAGGTCCATCTGACCCCCTGCGAGGGCTGGGGGAAGCTGGGGTTGTTACAGACTCTGCCTCTTGTCATTTCCACCTCTGTCGCAGTGTGCTGTGTCCTGTCTGGGGAAAACCCTATGAAGAATTTCTTAAGATATTGCAGGTTAAATAGAGGCATGAAATCAATCCTTCTGGAAGGCTTGTGAAGTGAAATGGAACATAATCACCTTACGATCATTTTAGGGACCATTGTAATTTTTTCTCGTTGCATTTTATTATATATTGCTTCATGCATGTGATAGGACACTAGAAAGAGCTACTTGTCTTCTGTTGTAATTTGCCTTCTTTCTGCTAGAGGGAGAAGAATTGATATGATGATAAGTTTAAGGCATAATATGGAATGTCCTCTAGAAAATTTCATACTGGTTTCTTTCACATGTGGTGCCTTAACACACACAATAATAAAAAAAAAGAAGAGACAAGCAAGCTAATGAACCAAGAATGGAGTACCACTTATGATTTTTTTTTAAAATTAATGCCTCTTAATTTTTGATAGAAATTATTAAAGCAAGGGCCATTTGTTGTAAACAAATTTCCCATCCCCCACTGTAAAAATGTGGAATGTCTTTCTCTTTCTTCTGCTAAAACATCTGGGGCTCAGTGAAATCAGCCTGTGGATAAATTAAATGAAATGTTACATTTCTGTGTTGTCAGATGTCTGTCAGCTGCTAGTAAGAAGAATATTAAATAAATCCTTTAGGCTCTAATTGCATGGCTTACCATAGGGTTAGGGATAAATGTATATCAAGTTCTCTGTTTTAAACTGACTGCTTCTCCCAAGTGGGGAAAAAAATCGGTGGTAGTTGATGTTAGTTAAGAGATCTATATAATCTAGAGAGAAAAGTATGTATGTTTATGTCTATATAAATATATCCGTTATACATAGACAAATAGATAACATAGATGCAGTATAGATACATATATATTATATATATAATATATATAGATTCTATAAACATGTAGATTCTATAAACATGTAATATCTATATACATTTTAATGTATGCATAACATTTTCTTTCTGTCCACAAAAACTCACTTGTATTTTTTATATTTATAATGCCTTTATTCTGATGCATTTGACTTCTCATTGTTAAAATATTTGCACATTTCTTTGCGTGTTACTTGGTAAGATGCTCAAAAAATATAGCAGATGGAGGGGGATTGTGCTCCTTTATATTAATGGGTAGGACAGTTGGCAATTAAAAATCAGTTCTAGGGATTGAAGTAGGCAGTTCAGCTACAGAGAATCATATTTTTCTTATTGTCTACATTTTATAATGGAAAATATGGAAATTATTTCTCTGACTTCAGCTGAAGAATATATGAAGGAGATAACAAAAGAAATCTGTGATAATCTTATGTACGTAACTATCCAGCATGACATTTAATTTTTTCAATCTATGGCAAGGCTACATTTATTGCAGTTTGCATTAGGTGCTCCATAATGTTGTCTTCCTTAAACCTTGCAAAAGATCTAATTCAGTGGAAAAGGTAAAAAAAAAATTGTTTTTATTAGTTTCTCCTAGTAGTTGAAAACATGGAAGAAGTGGAGATTGGGGGATTGTTTGGTTAATAGGTTGGTTGGTCTGATGGTAGATATTTTTTCATCTTTTTAGATGAGTTTTGATACCAACTACTGTGCAGATACATGTTTGTGTGCTACATAGCAGAACAGATCCAAGAAAATTCTTAGTAGGAAAATTTACAAAATGTGCTGTGTGTTTGCTGGTAGGCTTCAGTAACAGATCGCATTTGTCACTAAGCCTTACAGTACTTTCCATGTGTAAATATATTTTCTTTAATGTATTCTGGCCTAGATGTTGTGTCTCAGATGAGAGAATTAATTAGATGGGGAATTCCAGGGCTGGATTATGTCGATGGCAAGTGAATCAACTTCTCTTCAGTTGCTGTTAAGTTCTTTTTAAGATTAGTATAATTACTCTCATTTTACAGGCGTAGAAACTGATTCAGAAAAGCAGAGTTACTTGCATGAGTTTGTAGGAGCCTTTTGAAGCACATCTGGCCCCATGCAAAGGAGGATGCTGGGAGCACCAAGCTGTTCCTGGAACTGCAGCGTGGGTGTCTGTGGGTGCCAATTAAACATCTCCCGTGCCATGGGGCAGGCAAACAGCTTCAGAACCTTTGCAGGTCAGCTCTGTTTGTGGCAGGTTCTGCTGCACTTAACATATGCCTATTACTTGATCAGTGGGGGATCCACACTGTAAATTCATGGCCCACTTTACAGTGTTTAGATGTGCTTAGATGTGCCTGAGATTTCTCTTTCCCCTCTTTCCACTTTCTCAAGCCAAGTTTTGATGTTGTCTTTGACAGGTGGAAACACTGAGGAAGGGAGTGAGGAGAGGGATTTGAGGCAAGTGTTGTTTTGTGTCCCATTGAAATGCAAGTGGCTCTTAATGTGACAGGATGTACAAGCAGGAGGAAAAGAATAGAGAAATGTGTGAGAAGAGGTGAAGAACTGTCATTGCTCTCCACTACTGAACAGGCAGAGTAGGCTGATGTCATTGTGACCAGAGGAACAAAAAACCCCAGAGAGATGCTAGGCTTGATTACATCAGTTCATAAAATGGGCTTTGCTTTCCTCTTTGCACTACCAGCTTTGATGCAAAAGCTGATGTAATGCAAGAACACTTAGTAAAAGTGCAAAACAACCATGTTGTAATTTTTTTAGCTTCAGAGAGGATTCTTTGTTATTGAAGGAATGATGATTGTGCCACTCATTTCAGTAAGTACCTTTTATAACAGTTGACTAGATGATGTTCAGCTGGACTGGCAGAGACATTTTCATCTTCTGATGCTGTTTCTAACACAATCTGTAGTTTAAATGGAAAATTTTGCTTCTTCATCTTTTACACATACACAGGAACTTGAATAGAGAAGAATGGAAGTCCTGCATTATTTTAATGCATTGAAATGTGCAAATATACTTCCTTTTTTTGTTATTGAACTTCCTGCTTATTCTGCCAATATATATGAGAATTTGAATGGGTCCTACTAAGAATGCTTATTGAAGGAGGGTTCCCAGCTTGCTGCAGTGGGGGACTGGGGCTCAGTTTGAACACCTAGACTGGCTGATACTGAAACATCTGTTATTTACCTTTTAACAGTTTGTTTCAGGAGCATGCGTAAATAAGGCTCTGCACCCTTACAGGGCTCTTTGGCAAATGAGAGCTTGAATATGTTTTGATGTAGGTTAATGATATATGAACATATAGATACTGTAATGAAGTTTTCTGGGGGTTTAGTAAACATGTGTTGCAGAACTTTTTACTATCTCTGGTAGATGGTAACTAGCAGTGTAAGATTGGTTATCCTGTACATCACATCTGAATTTCATACTTTACCAGCATGGTTTGAGAAATGTTTAGAATGTGGCTTTCACAAGGACTGGGATGATGTGTACTGGGGAATGCCCTTAATAAAAGTGAACCATTAAGGGTGTTGTGAAAATAATATTGATTTAGCACATGAGAAATAACAATAACTATTCTATTTAGCTTAATAAAAGTGTGGAGGAGGAGGGTAATTTTTGGAGAGGAACTTGGCATGGTAAAGTAGTGAGTGCATCCTGGGTCATTTTGCCAGTGAAACTCTATAACCATGTAAGCATTAAACTCAGCTTGGAACACTTAATCTAAAATGTTGGGCATTTCTCCTTTAAAATTCTGTCTTGCCTGCTTTTGAAAAAAGTAGAGTTAGGCAGTTTAAAATTTTGTTTCTTATGCTATAAAAATAGTTGAGGACTTTCTGTTAATATCATACTAAAATCATCAGACAGTTCTGTCGTTTACAAGAGAAAATAATTTTTTGATGTATTTCATTTTCAAATTAGGAAAAACCCCATAGCTGCCCACAAAATTTACAGTTTTCCAAATAGTATAGGAAAATTATATTAAAAAAGAAAAGGGAGGAGGGGTGAGAAGCAAGCATTCAAATTTCCATGGAAGCTCTGTGTTTATGTAAAGTACAGCAGCTGCACTGCAAATTCCCCTCTCTGGATGACCTCAGTTCTGAACAAGACAGACTGTTCTGGGTGCAGGTGTGATTACTGAATTATTTGTTCTGTTTTAGTGTCAGTCAGTTACAGAGAAGTATTATGGGTAAAATTTGTATCCACTGAATAAAGTGAATTGGTAGATTTGGTATTCCACAGTTCACCATGTGCCTTCCTGCTATTGCAGAAATAGTTTATTTTATTCTCTTGAATTGCATTAGTTAAATAGGACAGACAAGAGGAAGTGACTCCAGCAACAGCCTCTGAATACATCAGGCAAGCAGAAAGGCAGGATTGCACTGAAGACGGTGCTGGACACAAAAGAGAGTTTTGACAGCTGAATTAGGATTTTTTTAAAGAGGTTTTTATATGTTGTTGGAATTGAGAATTTTAAGTTTCTTCTCCATGCTTCATGAGAAATAGAGCTGTGAGAAATGCTCACTCCTAACACATGCGTATCCAGTCAGCCTTGGTTTGACTGTGATTATTCTTGTGGACTTGCCAGCGGTTTTCCAACCTACCTTAGATCACATTGGTCTTTGCCAGGTGTCTGTACTTACTTATGTTCTGTGTGCCTTTTATCTCTTCCCAGTTCATGCAATTTTATAGGAAAATCCTTTTCTTTCATTAGTGTTTAGTGTAGACTGCCAGAGAGCAGGACTAATGTATTGGAACATGGCTGCTTTTCTCAAACTTGTCTCCAACCAGACAGGTGCAGTCAGACTGGGGAACCCAGGTTACTGAACACCCAGTGTGCAGGATGTCATCTTTTCAGGGTCTTGGAAGAATCAGCACAGATCTAGAACCCACAAAAATGAGTCCTTGTAGAAAGATGGGTGTAGTTTTCTCCGAATAATTATCAAATTAAGTGTCTGCTTTGGCAACAATTTAAGACAGAAGTATTCACCATAAGATGCATGAATTCACCAGCCAAGGCAAACTTGCACTTCTAGGAGGTCTCCCTTTTACCACTCAAAGGGCAATAAAGGACATGGCATTTCAGGTGAGTGGTAATCCTGGAAGGGTTAAAGGAGTGATGTCAGTAGTGTCTTTATGCATCCACTGTTCTGATCCTTCACTCTTCAGACATGGTCCTGACAGGACTGGCTTCATGTGAGGCACAGAGCTTTAGTACAGAAATGTGTCTGAGGATTTGGTAACATTTTTTAAAAGAAAGGAGATTAATATTAAGATTCCTATGCAAACAGCAATGTACTCATAAACACTTCTGTGTTTAATGGGTTTGCCATTGCACTGTGTGCTTTAAGTAAAAAATAGATGGAAAATGGAAGGAAGTTTCCTGAGACTGATTTTAAATACTGGTCGTGTTTCTGATCCAGTGCAGTTTCTTTAAATGATCTGACTCTAATTGAAGACATATAGGGAAATAAATCAGATATCTCTGAGGATTTAACAAGTGTTTTAGGTGAGTAGTGAATGATAAACAGGTCAAAGGAACGTGTAGTCCAGTGTACTCATACTATAGCATGATTCTCCTGAGCATGAGAATTGCCTATTTTTTCTTTTAAACCATCTGAAGCAGATAGATCTTCCTCAGGAAATTGGTGATGCATTCATCGTAGGACTTGGAAACACATCAACATTTCTAATGGTGGGAAGCAGTGGAAGAGGGATTTGGCAGGGTCAAGGACAGCTCGAGCACCACCCACTGCTGTTGGTGTTGGGAGTAGTGAGACACTGTGGTAAACAGCTGGGATTTCTCTGAGTCATTCATTCTCCGTTCCCACCTCATCGCTCTGTCTACGTGTGTGGGTGGCCAGGTACGTTTCTAGGCAAGGAAGTCATTAAAATTGATGTCACATCTCACAGTCATGTTAGAGGGGAGAGGGGACATGATTGCATCTTTCTCTTACCCGTTTTGGAACCATTTTGCACTCACCTACCTGATGTACATAACCATCAGTAAAACGGGCAGGGGAACAACACAGAGATGGCCAGTTATTGTCCCTCAGGAGGATACCATGGCTTGTATCTTTAGTCTCACCTGTCTGTGGCATGCCAGGTACGAGGCTGTACACCCCTGTTAAGGTGCAGGAATGGTCTTTTTCAGAAACAGAATTGTCAATGTCTTTGTGGTATTGTATTCGTTTGCCCACCTGCATTCTCGGGGGTGGATGGTGGTTTTGGGTTGAGAGCAGTTGATCTGATCAAGGGCATAAAGGTTAAGGGTGATACAATTAGGGGCATGTTAACTTCAGCAGATAGTATGGCTTGTGCTTGAATCAATTCTGCCTCCTGTTGGGAAAAACTGGTGCAATAATGGAGTATCGAGGCTGGGTGTCTTGGAGCTTGTTGAAGGTCACAAGTCAGAGTTCATGGTGTGCTCACTTTCCTGCACTAAAAACTTGTGTGTATGTTAACACTAGGCTTGAACATTTTGCTTCAGAAAAGGCCCTCCATGTAGAAACTTAGGGCAAGGTTGCTATCTCTGCATGGGGTTACAGTAACCTGGAATGATATTTTGTGTATGTTCATTTGTCGGTGTAAGGTAGAGCAGAGAGTCATTCTGCTTCTTTTGCTAACAAAATCTGACACACCTGAGCCCAGGGTGGCCAGCTGGAAAAAGATACTGAAACCTCCCTGTGAGTGCAGTGAGTGAGGTACTACTATCCAGCATTCAAACAAGTTATATATAAATTGAGATAAATAAGAATTGTTTCTTTGTGATCTTTGAACTTGTTTCCATGTTTCTCTTTTGTTCTTTCAGGTAAGGCAGTGCAGTCTTTAACTGCTCCGGAAGAAGAGGGTCTGGAAAGAAAATGTCTCTGGCAAATAAGTATCAGGTAACACTGGTAGTGGGGAAGCTTCTTAATTTTTTAAATATTTATCTGAACCAGTCCTGATGAACTGAGTTGCACCTGAATTTGAAGTTACAGATTCAGAGGAAGGAAATCTTGAGCTCTTAGTCACTGAAACCAGGAAAGTGCCTGCTTTTCATTTTTATGTGAAATGCTACTGCTTTTGATATGCAAATGGTGCACTGTACTCTGTAACCTCAGTCTTCTAGATAGCAAAAGGAAGGGCAGAGAAAAATGTGTGTGGTGAAGGAATTCAAATGATACGGAGGCAGGGTTCCTACTCTCTTTCACAATGCAGTCCTAAATTCCAGTAAAGCACAAAGAGATCAAATCAGCTTGGACTCTGAGGGCAGGGATAGCCCTGTGTCACAAGGGGCATTTGATAATTCTTACATCCCATGAGTATAAAAGGTAACTGAGATGACTGAATGTTAAAGTAGCTGGAGCAAGCAGTAATAGAACTGAGTGGGTTGTAGCCGAGTGACAGCTCATCATATAATCATCATGTTTTCCACTTACAGCATCTCTGAAAAACAAGAAAGATGGTTTAGTTCTTCTTGGTTTTTCTCTAAAAAGAGATTTTGAGTAATTGTTTTTTGGAAAACCTTCATTGACATCTGGGCTATAGGTACCTATTTTGAGTGATGTAAGAGTTATTGCCTATGGTTCAAAATATGTTCTCTCACACACATACCTCATTAAATCATAGGTAGAATTTCTGTTAGTTGTTTTTCTTTTTCCTTAATTGCCTTCTCTTGCACAGAGGTCAGGCTGGCTGTGCTGGCATTTCATGGTGTAGAAGCAATCACTGAGGAAAGCACAGACTCATGCATGTTTTGGTGCCTTTGATGCTCTCCATTCTTTCTCCTGTGCACATCTCATCCCTGAGAAGCGGCCAGAAGAATCCCAGATGGGCACAGATGGGCCACCTGAGTGGCTCTCTGAGGACAGCCTCCTGCCCTTCCCATGGCTCAGCGGTACCATGGTGGGGAGCCAGGCCATTGCCCGCTGCCTTCTCCTTTAGTCCTCAGTTCCAAGAAGCTGATAGAGGAGAAACAATGGTTCTGTGATTATATAAAGCAGTAGCATGTTCCCAGTTTTTACAGGAAGCTCTCACTAACCTCTTAAGTTAGGTTGGTTTTTTTTTTTTATCATTATCAGGCTTTATTAGGTGAAATAGGATTTAAAGGAAAATAGGTCTCATGAGATGAAGCTAAAATCAGTGGGAGATTGCATTTTATGCTGTGAGTCTTTAGGAATCCATATGTACTGTGTGGTATAGTTTTGGGTTGGGAGCTTGTCAGGTTTTGGATCCAGAGGTATGCTTTGCAGTTAATAAAATGTGATTCTTTTAAAAGTCAAATTGCATTTATTATTTCTGAAAGTGAAGCTGTCCCTATGAAATTGATGAAGTGTTGTAAAAATGTCTTGAAGGGTGTAGCTATGGCTGTGTTTCCCTGTGAAGTCAGCAAACTGAGTGGTTGATGCAGAGTGTGAGAGAATAACTTTTGCTTGCTTTTGTGTTCTTTCAGAAGGGGTAGCTCTGTTTGCAGCAGTGCACTCCCCTGAATTGCTGAAGTTTGTGCAGCTCTCTAGCAATAGGCTTTCCTACTGCAGCCCACCACTGTGTCTATATGCCTGGAAATTGCTTTGCTGATGGCTTTCAGTTACTGTTGGGGTGGGGGGGTTGCATGTGTATAAGATTCAGAAATAGCTTTTTCTCAGAAATTTAGGCTAGAAATCATCAGAAATGAGGAATGTACATGTCAAAAGTTGCTGCAGCGGCTCAGCCCACTAGTGGGCTTTGGCAGGCAGGTGCCCATCAGGTCCTTGCCCTCCAGTGGGCAAGTGACTCAGAGTCTGAGGGGACGTCCGAGGGTGGCACTGCAGTGTAAGCCACTCTTTTCTATCTAGAAAGTTCTCCCCAGGTCATTTTCTCATTGGTTGCTTCGTTATATTTCCTCCTGTGCTCTAAAATGATTTATTGTTATGCTTGTTGTGTATTGTTATATTGTGATCCTATTGGTTGTTACCCCTTGCTCCTCCCCAACTTACTCCAGTATAAAACCTGTTGTACGAACCCTGATCCCTTGGTTCTCTGTCCCTGTCCCTCTGGGGAATAAACCTGTGGAATTCATACAGAAACCCTCTCTGGCCTCCTTCACTCCTGGGGCTTTGGGCTCTGAGCTGGCCTCTGTGGGCAGCGAGCCTGCTCTGTGACCAG
Organism: Monarcha castaneiventris obscurior; assembly: GCA_026261815.1. Taxonomy (NCBI): domain Eukaryota; kingdom Metazoa; phylum Chordata; class Aves; order Passeriformes; family Monarchidae; genus Monarcha; species Monarcha castaneiventris. Next base: position 15,512,112 of record JAMPIT010000434.1, on the reverse strand, counting down.
CACAACCTGAGCCCCGGTGGCCGTGAGCAGTGAGGGACACTGCAGGCAGCTCGCTGAGGCCTGTGCAGGACACCGGGCTCCTGAGGCAGCCCCAGTGCCAGGAGTGAGAAAAAGTCATTCATCCTCTGCCACCTAGGAATGGATGAATGAATGAAGGACATAGATTCTCATTTAATTGAGAATTCTGAGCTTTCACTGGCTAGGGGAAACCCTACTTATTTAATAGTGTTTTTAAAAGATGAATATGTTCAATAAAGCCTAGGTGTTTACAGTATTGGAGAGGTAAAAATAAGCTTTATGATCTTGTAGTTATTTCTCAGCCATGTTTACAGACCACTCAGACAATCACCAGAGCAGGTGTCACCAAGTGGCCCAAACCAGTGGTGCAGAGAAGAGGAATCTACCTGTTCAGGCCTTCTGGGTTTTAGCATCACCTTTGAGTCTGCAGGCTGCTTGTGCTGGGAAAGTGCTATAAAGCAGATAGGTGGAGACTGGGGAGATAACATCCTTGGTTCAATTCAGATTGTAGCTATTTTATTTCAGAAGATTAATATTGATAATTGATAAACTTGGGAGTTGAGATTTGATATCTTTCTGTCATGGGCCTGGGAGAAGTGCCTTTGCTTTTTGTGGTAAAACATGTTGTATAGTGTTTAAGGTCTTAATTAAAAGAAGAGAGTTTTCCCTTGTAAAGAGGTGTCTCTAGCTTTCGACCAGTCAAACATTTGCTGTGTTTTTTGTGACTTCAGCTGTTACTACAGATGCTGACACATAACCAGACGGCTGCCTCAAAGTTCTCTGGGAGCTAAAGGGAATGTACAGAAAGCTTTCCAATATCTTGGTGATCCTGCTTCTGTCACCAAAAGCTTCATGAGTCATCAGAGATTGTCACATTTTGGTTATGCCATAAACAAGACACAGGTTGAATTTTGAAAGTATTAATAACCTTCATAGGAACTTACTGTAAATGTTTCATGTTTTTTCCAGAAGAATTTTCTTGTGGTTGTTTCAGTTTGACTCTAGTGCCATTTGTTTTTCTTTCATTATGGATGAATCATCAAATAGCTGAATGTAGAATTGAAAATTGAGGTCAAATTCATTGCTTGTATTGGCAATTACAATTTCATTTAAATCTGTAGTTCACACTTAAAGGAAACTGTGGCTTTTGCTCTGGCCTCTGCATTGAAAGACACATTTGGTATCTCCTTGCCCATTGTTTGTGCTGTCATATGAACTAAACCCAATTAGGAAGACACCAATATACTTCCTATCATTTTCCTAACCTCTGTTATTACCCAGTGGATGCATGCAAACATCCAGGGATGGTGTTAACAGGAGGCAGAGAAGCCACGAGAGACTGTCCTATGCAGTCCCTTCTGTATTCATTCTTTCCCTTCAGGTTTTTGCTGCCTGGAGAGAGACTTGTTCTGGCTATTTTTTAATTTCTGCAATTGAAACAGCCATTTTTAATGGACCTTCAGAGAGCCCAAGGGGCACTTAGATGGACAGTGACCCTCTGAGTAGCCCTTCCATGTGTGCTGTTTCTGAGTGTGGTGAGTGTGCAGCAGCTGAGCAGGATGAGAGGGCACCAGGACAGCGCAGCAGCATTACTGATGCACCACTTGCTCTCAATGATTTGTGGGTGTGACTGCAATGTGTGCGTGAAGGAAATGCTGCTGTTGCAAAGGATGAACTCACAGATCCTGAGCACCATTTTTCTGCTATGAGAATTTTAGTGTGATTATGTGTACTTGTACAATCTGCACGTTACAATAGAAATGCCACAGTGAAACTGGGGTGAAGTTTGGGTAATGTTTCAGTCTAGAAGTTTGAAATAAAGGCAAGAGTGGAAAAAGTATCTGGACAATCTCTTTAAAATGTCTAAATTTAGCATTTTGGATTTTTTCCTATAATGCTGGGAATCAAAGGCATGTTATCTTTAGTCAAAAACATCAGTAAAATTTTGCATGTGAAATTCAGTAGAAATTTGTTAAAATGTGCATGTAAGATCCCAACAGCATAGAGTTGTATCTTCAGTTTTCTAAACCTAAAATATGTTGGCTTTGGGACCACCACCACCACTTGGAAATACTCTGTGTATGAATATGGAGACTACTTAGTTCTCTCTGGTCAGGTTATCATGGCTGTTTCCCTCTTCAGTGCAGTTCCACAGAATAGTGAACTTAATAGTCTAGGTGGCTGACATGAGTTCACCAGGTGAGAGCTCAACTCAGCCTGTGGAGCAGGTAATGTCTAAGGGCTTTAAAGATGTCCAGCAAAGGTGTGTTATGTTGAAATAAATTTGTGCAACAGCATATACTTGGAAAAAGTATAGCTGAGAGAGTGGAAAAGGAAAACAGAAAAGAGTTTTTTAGTCTGTCTTTTTTTTGTAGAAGAAATACATTTAACAAATATGTGGATTTTCTTACATCAATACACAATTGCTTTTTCTTTTTTAGAGAGGAGAAAGTGTAACTAGGAAGGATAAAACTTGAAAGAATTGTGAGAATTCACAATTCATATTCTTAGTATTTAAAAATTACAAGAATGAAAGACCTAAAAATTACAAAATTATGTTTTAAGACTTTGATTAATGATGCATAGACCAACAGAGAAGCAATATTTAGTTAGCATCAAAGAAAAAATATTTGGTCACAGTATTGCTAAACAGCCTGTAAAAGAAGAGTATGTGCAGGTCATTTTTGCTTTCTTAGCTGGTAAAGCAGATTAAAGCTAGATAAACTATAAAATGCTCACATATCCAGTCAGGATGCAAAACACTTGAGACAAAGCTCATTAAACCACGCAGGTCTGTGCTTCATGGTTAATTTAATTAATAATGAGGATTCTTTTAGATCAGTCTGCAGTGCTTTTTGGTTTTGGGGTTATTGTTTTTTTAAATCATAATAATTTTTTTTAACAAAATTAGTAGTTCTGCAGGTGAATTTTTCATGAGTAGGAAGGAACTAAATGTATTTGATCTGCTGGAATAATGTAGTCAGTTCTGTCACTGACAGAACTGGTCAAACTGGTGGAAAACCAGCCCTTTAAACTGGATTTTGAGGTGTATTTCCTTTATCTGAACCAAACAGGAAGGGGACTGGATTCCTAAGAAGCTGTCATCTGATGTACATAGCATAGAATTATTTTTTCCATAATAGTGCTACAGGGTCAGAGTGTGTAGTGGGTATGACAAATGGATGCAGAACAGTAAATTAGTGTCACTTTTGGAGTAAAACAGTAAAACTTGTTCTGCTCTTCTCTCCATACTCACAGGTACATGATACTGCAGAGCTTCAAAATCAGAAGTAAATCAGCCGGAGAGTTGCCTCCTGCCTTCCTAAATAGGCAAACATATTAGAAACAGAAAAAAGGGGCCTACCTACCTCATTCCTGTGAGTAGCTATAAACTTCTCCTCCACCCCTCAAATCAGCATCTGCCAGGTAGTTGTTTTGGAATGCTGAGCATAAGGATGTGGTAAAGAAAACAAAAAAATTTAATTTGTTTTCTTATTGACAACAATTAAGTGTAGCCAACCAAAGAAACCCACTAAAATTATTAACAGGCTACCAGCATGCCTATTGCCTGTGGCTACACAGAGCTGATGGGTGATGCATTTTTACTCATTAAATGAACCTTTATCTGTGCTTCCTAAAGCTTGGATGCTGCATAAGTTCCTAAAACCATCCATATCATTACCATGTTAAACTGCTGCTGCAGTTGATGTGTCACTGCAGAAGCTGTTTTGGGCTTAGTTCTTTGCTTTTATATTTCTTAGCAGTTCATTCTGTAATAATGTGGTGTAACCCATTGTGAGGCTTAAAGATCCTCAGAGTGACCCCCTTGGTCAGTGCAGTGAACAGAACAGTGTTTGCTAAATGGCTGCTGTGTAGCTGATACTCACCTGCCCTGGATTGCCTTTTCCTTGCTGACTTCTCTGTCCTTTCTCCAGGGAGAAGGTGGGTTTGCTGGTGTGGATGCCTGCCTCATTTGCTGCACCAAAATGAGTTAGGGCATGCAGGAGAGAAGGGAGACCTTACAAGTAGAACTTACCATGGTGAGTCAGATTTTGTCCCTGCTTTTGCTGTAGAGCTTCTCAGTGTCGCTACATTGCTTAAACCAAACTGTTCACACACAAGTCTCTCTTCCCTGCAAGTATGTTATACATAACATTTCCTTGGCAGCAATGCTGGATTGAGAGGTTCTTCCCTACTGCATTTGTCTCCCCTGCCACATGAGGTCCACAAAAGTGCTTGGGGGAACCCTCAGGAAATTAAAGCAGCAAATTGAATGGAGCTGAAAATAATTACTTTCTACCATGTACGCATGAAAAGTGTGAGAAACTGGTTTGTAGTTTTGATTTGGAACCACAGCATCTGTTTTTAACATTATACTAAAATTAAGTACATGGGAACTGTATTTTTAATTTTGAGTTGCTAAATACCATCTAAAATACCTCATAGAGATTAATTTCCATTACTACAGATTAAGTTTCCTGTCATCATTCGCTGGGATTGTGAAGGAGTCCCAGCAGAACTCCTGACAGTCCATAGCACTGCAGCATGGACATTGTATCTGCCCTGGTATCTTCATTTAATGGATTTGTTTCTAATTTTGAAGCTTAACCTTGGGTTTGAAATTCACTTCAAAGAACTTTCTCAACCGCAATAGGAAGTAATGGAACATAGTTTGCTATAGAAGCATTGCCCTTCTCCCTCCTCCTCCTCATCATGATAGTTCTGTCTCATGTCTTGCCTTCTTTATTGCCTTCATTTCTCCAGGTTTTCCTAGCCTCCCACATCTCTGTTATCTCAGTTTTCACATCATCTCAGTACCCTGTAAGGATGTGTCAGGTCAAGCTTCTGGGCAGAGGCTTCCCACATACTGCACTCAGATCAGCCCAAGCACTTGTGCGTCTACGACACTTCTGAATTAATTCAGGATTAATTTAAACAAAAGCAAATGCAGTATCTTGTGCAAAAATGTTTACTTACAAGCAGATCTTCATACCAAATACGTGTAAACAGACTGGATTGTGTGTGGATAAGCAGAGAAACAAAGTTAGAATTCAAAAATCTTTCCTATTTTCGAGCATGAATTTTTCCAGTTCCTGTGTTGTTTTGGGGTGTTTTTTATTTTGGGTTTTTTTTTTTTTTTTGTCTCTGACTGCCAAAGGTCTCTGCTTGAACATAGATTCTATGTCTGTCTCTGCTTGAACACAGATTCTTTGTCTCTCTTCCTTTCAGAAGTGGGACTTGACGTTCCAAAGTGTCTTAAGGCTCTTGAACTATTGCTGAGCTCATCAGTTCTCTGTATAGCTGATGCACAAATTTTTTCTAAGCTTCACCCTCCTCTGTGCATACTGGATTTTATTTAAGCTGTTGAGGATTAGGTATGGTATTAGCAAAACCTTTGGGATTCTTGATGAGAATTGTATAAGTATCCATTTTGATCATGGAGAAGAAGCTGTATCCATGTGTTGCATATAGAATTTTTCCTTTGGAGCCATTGTCACTTCAGAAGTCCTTGTGAGTTTGGACACTGCATTCAGCATCTGTGAGTCCCCATCTTTCTACTTGGGTGTCAGATTACTTTTATTTGTCCTTGCCAGATCACCAGCACTGAACAGATTGCATTGCTCTGTTCTGCTGGGGCAAAGTCAATCCATGTTAATGGCTTCTTTAATCTTTTAAAAGTGATTATTTTATTTGGGGCAGTGGCTCCAGCCAATTCCATTCTCTTGCTAGTGATAGTAGTCAAGTAGAGATAAGCTGTGCCTGCATAAGACAAGTCAGACTCTAATCTTGCCTCATTTTGTGCCTAATTTAACTGGAAAAAAAAAATCTAAACCTGGTTCTTAGAAGTCATAACATTGCATGGCTCATGTGGTTTAACTTCTCCAACCTTGATTTCAGGTAATACTGGCTAGCACTGTATATACTATTAACTCTTATGTATCTAATCTAAACCAAATGTATCCAATTTATCTTGTTTGTGCATCTGAATTGTCTAATTCTACTGTATACTTTAGTTAGATTTTGGTTTTTAAGGTCCAGAAGAGTAGAAAATTAGAGTAGACCAAGGAGCCTGCAGACTTGAAGAAAAAGGAGGAAATTCAATTACATTTTATTCCACCCTGCATCTAATTTTTTTTTTTAATGGTAAAAGTCTCTTTTAAGCTATTAATTATTTTTGTAAAAATAGATCCTTCTTGTATATTCCTTTTACCATTTTTACAGAACTTCATTCTTTGGGTGTCCCCTGATGCCCAGGTTTAGATGGCTAAATCTTCAAGTCACAGGTGCTGTTGTGTTGCTGTCTTGAAATGTGGGAGCCATTCAGGTCCTACTAAGCTCGGTGTCTACTTGAGCAAGGTGGGGTCCTGGCTTGTAAATAAGCCCAAGGATCTCTCACCCTTCCCCCAGTGCCTCCCCTGTGCTCCTCCTTTGCAAAGGAATTTCCAAGTTCTAGTTTGTTTTATGCATCTGCATCAGGCATCTGCTGTTGATGCATGGTGACAGCATCACCCAAAGCACAACAAACTCCTGCCTACAAGTTGGTAGCAAACTGCCTTCTTTGGGATGTAGGCCATGTCCCAGAACTTTCCTCTAGTGAGGAGGTGGTTATCACTTTTAATTTTCTGATGCAGTTACTATAACTTGTAGTCAGAGTGATAAGACACAAATGTTATTCCATTTTATTTAAGTGCTATCTTGGTTGTTGCTGTGGTAGTATTTTTACAGAAGTTGGCTTATTATAGAGCAGTGGCATTTGGTTTTGCAAGTAACTGGGACACATTACCTGCCACTACAGGCAGCTTAACTCTTGAATTCATCATTTGGCGGTTACTGTTCATTTTAGCTGATTTAAGATGATGTACCATTTGATTATAGTCTGAATTTCAGTATTGAATTTGCCCTAGGAATCCTCATTAAGATACAATTAATAAAGACTAACTGCTGCATTAGGATACTTGGGCAGCTCTGCCTAACGTGGGTGGAAGTAGAACTGTGTTTTAATTACAGGCAATGCTCTGTCATTTTCAGATTTAATTTCGAGTTGGATTGGTTATTTTAGTAACTGTCTATTATCAGTTACAATTATATTACATAATAGCAACAATATTGTTGTAGCAAGAGGTACATGCTGTCACTGAGTGCAAACATGGAGACCTAGAAAACATAAACATTCCAGTCAGTGCTCTTCACCTCTGCTACATGCCTTTACAGCTTTCATCACTTATTTTGTCAGTGTGAACTCAACTAATTTACTCAGTTCCCATGAAATCAAAATGCTTTTGGTATGTATTAGAAGTAGCGTAAAATACTTCTAAGTCATATTCCACAGTGAGAAATGAGATTCATTCTCTTTTGCAGAAACGGTTTAAATCCTGTTTTTTACCATTGAATCCATGTCTTTAAAGCACAAACTTCACAGAGCTTTTCAGGCCAGTGTATTTCTTCTCTTAGCCAGTACTGTCCAAGGTGGTTTCTCATGGAATTTCAGGACATTTTTGTTTGTCCTGAACATTTCTTTTTCACAGTAAAACTATTTTTCTGAGATAGGCAGTTCTAGACCTGGGTGAAAATAATTAAATTTATCCTTTAAAAAAACTGTTCTCCCTGGCCAGTCTAACCATCAGGATGTAATTTAATTTAAAAATAAAGACTGGTTCAGTTCAGAGCAAGATCCTGACATTCTACAGAAATATATCTTAATCTAAGAAGGCCTTAATACATTTTACCATGAAAATTACCAGTGTAGAGCAGTAGAAGGATACAGTTTAAGTATTTGATGCAGTATACTTTTATAGTATTTATACATTCCTTTTACAGTTATTTAGCATGAAGTCCATGAGAATTTCTCTTCCATTGGTTATGCTGTTAATAATATGATGTGTATATTAGCATGGTGTCTGCAGACAAAAATAGAGACAGTGGCTGCATGATGAAAGTATGATCTTTGTCTCTCTTGAGGTATTACTATTTTAGATAAGGTGGTTAGAATCTCTTTAATTTCTAATGTGTTAAACCTTTAAAATCAGAACAGTTCAAAATAACTATGTCCATCTGCTCTAGATGCTGCACGGTTTCTGCAACAGAGTTTTAGCGTTGCGGAACTAAATTATGGCCTAGCCTTAGTTCATTCAGAGTCATATTTATGAGTAAACTCATGTGGTTTTGAATGACCTCTCTTGCAAAGCCAAAAAGAATTTCAGTAAATTAGACAAAAGCTATCTATACCTGATCTCTTGGTGTTATTAATGTACATGAGGGCAGAGAGCATATGGATGGAGAAGCTGGCACTGTTTGTATTGCTAAAAGAAGAGCCAGTTGATGTGTTCATAGAGAAGACAGGGAATAACTTGTTTCCAAGTAAATCATCTCCTGTCACATTTCTTTTGAGCAACCTCTGTATATTTACAGCATGAAAAACTGACATCATTTTTTTCACTTGGATGTTTAAAATCTTTGGAAATTTACCCAGAGAGAATAAAGTTTTGAGTAACTACAGTAAGTTACAGCATAAATTAGACCAGTAGGATTCTAAAAGCATCTCTTCATGGAGCAGTTAATTCTTTACAGAGGACTAGAGGAGGCTTAACATTCTTATAAGCTGAAATGACATTTCGCAAATAGTAAATTTCAAGACTGAAAAGGGTCAAATAAACACTGTGGTGAAGTTCCAGACACTTATTTCCTGGTCACATTTTGCTAAATTTGGAACTGAGTCTACATCCTTTGCAAAATGTGTACTGCATGTAATTATGTTCCAAATATTGTTTCACTGGAGGCTCTGAGATTTGGCTGTTTCATTTGTGTTATTTATTGTTGCTGTGTTACAAAAAGGAATTGTGCACTGGTGGTGTAATAAACTAGTGAATGTCTTATTTGTCTTATTAAACAGGCAGGGATTAAAAGGATGTCCTATTAAAATGTCTTGGTTGAAAAGTTATGTGAGTAATTGGATAAATTTTTATGGTGAAGTATTTTATTTTGTGAAGGAATGATCTTTCCCTTCATGCAGAAATTAAGAGAGACTTACAGTCTTTTCAGCAGTTGTTGGTTAACAGAGATTTTACTGCGTACAAGAAATCATTTCAATATTTTTTTCTTTGATTCTGAAAGCATCTGCTGGATTGCTCAACACTGTGATGAGACAATTTCTTAGATACAATTTTGATTCTTGTGACAATTAAAGCATCGCTGAGAGGAGGTGCCTCCCAAGAGGAAGCCAATTGTCTCTTTAGTGAAAGTTTGGCTGGTGGAGAAAAAAGTCCCTGAAACTGGCACAGTACTTCTTTTCTACACAGTTTGTCAGAAGTTGTCTGGACAGTAGAATGCATACGTGTCTGGGCTAACTCTGGGATGTTCTGGTGGCTGCAGAAGTTTAGGGTATTAAAGGACAGAAATCCAAAGAAAATGGTGCTTCCTTCTCTCTGCTGCTTGCAGAACAATTTCCTGCAAAGCTGATAGGATTTCCCGAATAAGTTTTCTTCATGTGGAACTGGTTTAGGTGGATTCATAGATACTAAGTGTGCCTTGAAGCATGCTGGTCTTTGTGTGTTGTTATTAACCAGAAGTAGATAGATAGGTCCAGACAAAACTGAAGAGATTGGCACCTTCAGCATTGAGATCTGCCTTCTATTTCTGAAAAATGTTGGAGCTATTTATAAATTTGGAAGATCACAGGACTGTATGTGGCTTATCATGCTTATGCTTGTTAGTTTAGCTTCTGATGTACTATTGTAATTAACTTTATTCCTAGCTTTCACAATCACAAGGCTGTTTTTCTATTTTTAAGGCCTTCTGCAGGAATACTGGATATTTTATCTTCACTGAAGCGCTGTGGCACATTGCAAAGGATGTATAAGACTTAAGTGTTTCTCTTTATTCCTCTTCAGAGTACATAGTATACATTGTGCTGTTTGACATCATAGCCAGCTTAGTAATGCCCAGGTGAAAGTTTCCAAGGCCTAGAAAGGTGAACAAAGGTACTATAAAAGCTAAACCCCAGATTTCATCTTTATGCCTCTGCCTACAATGAGCAGGGGAGCTGAAAAAGATTTCAGTGTTTTTTCAGGCTGTTTAAAATATAGATGCAGGAAAAGAGACTGCAGTTCCTCTCAGCTCTTCCTTAGCACATTAGCACTCCTTAGAGCTCTGCATTTTTCCTGCTCAGCCAAAGCATGGTGAGTCTGTCAACCTGTCTACAATCTTACCATTACAAACATTACTTCATTATTGCTTTTCCAAGTTAGCAAGGCAAAGTGATAAAATTCCAGCAGTTCGGGTATTTTTCTCAGCCAGGTTTCTCCAGTAAGAAACCTGATACACTACAGCTTCAGTCCTTACCTTTTTGTCTCCACATGGGAAAAAAGGCCCTTGCTGAAGCCTTTGCTTCCATAGATGTGTGTGTTTTTATCTTGTTGGTGTTTAACAGATGGATTAGTTAATGGAAAGAACTGAGAACAATGTGAGCAGATCTGTCCCTTAGTAAATTCTTGTAGTGGTTTGTGGAAGGCCTGATAGGACAGGAAGATTTCAAGGTCAGCTTTCAGTGGTGACACTGGCTGGAGTGACATTCTATTAAGTGTCTGACTTTTCCAGAGGTAAAGTATTATGGGAAAGTTTACTGCTTATCTCTAAGTAGCAATGGCAATTATAATATAAATTCTCTGAATGCCTTTCTGTTTGAGAGCTTAAATTCTATCATTTGAATTACAGAGAAGGTACAGAGCCAGATTTTCAACCTCCTGCTGGTGATTGTTTATATAACTTCGGGCCTTTTGGCTGTGGCTTTACTTCAGGAGACTGACAGTCTAATTTAATCAAGCACATGTGGATTTGTATATATGGAGTAGATACTCAGTCACATAAGCTGTGTAAAAATTCGCAGGTCAGATTCAGGACTGTTTGAAGGTGCCCAAGAAGTTCTTTGCAACTAAATCCCTTTTAGAGGAAATCTATTTATTAAGTGGCATTTTTTCTTCTTCCTTTTAGTTAAAGTCTCTAATCTTTAGAGATTGTCATCATTAATATTATGCGTAAGAAAACAGTAGTTTCTGTGTAGTTCCTGAGTTGCATAATATTACATTACACAGAAGGAGATCCATTTCTATATTAATTAAAACACAAATATTAGTGGCATGAGCTTAGTTCTGATCCAAGTTTAAATATTTGACTGGTGGTAGTGACCTCCTTCTTTTCTCGACATACCACTTTTACTTTGAAGCTAGTGCTAAAAAAACTAAATTATTATCAACTGGGTAAAGTTCAGCTTGTACCTTTTTACATTTTCACATATCACGAACTCCCCACAAGATGGTTTGCTTTTCAGTGTGTACTGACTGCAGCTCCAAGAAATGAGCTCATTCTGTCTGTCATGAAACGGAGAACACCGCTGGTTAATTGACTGGTTCAGCAAACAGAAAAGCAAGAGGTTTTTCCCAAACATTTGTACCTGAAAGAAAAGCTGACTCAAATGAGTGAATATTGCACGTCTGCTGGTTTTGGCTGGGGTAGAGTTAATTTTCTTCACAGTGTCTGGTATGGGGCTGTGCTTTGGATTCATGCTGAACACGGGGTTGATGATACAGAGATGTTTTTGTCATTGCTGAGCAGGGTTCACAGAGCCAAGGCTTTTCCTGCTTTTCCTACTTGTAGGCTGGGGAGGGATCTGGGGGTGACTGGGAGGCTGTGAGGAGATGCAGCCAGGACAGGTGACCCCAACTGACCACAGGGATGTTCCAGACCATGTGACATCATGCCCTGATTTATATATTAAGTGGGGGAAGAAGGAGGAAGGGGGGGGACATTTGGAGTGATGGTGTTTGTGTTCCCCAGTCACTGTTCTTTGTGATGGGGCCCTGCCCTCCTGGGGATGGCTGAACTCCTGCCCAACCATGGGAAGCACTGAATTGATTCCTTGTTTTGCTTGGCTTTCCCTGTTAAACTATCTTCATCTCAACCCAGGAGTTTTCCAGCTTTTACCCTTCCAATTCTCATCCTGGTCCTGCTGGAGGGGGAGTGACCGAGGGGCTGCCTGGGCTGGGCTGCTGGCTGGGGTTAAACCACAACAGCACATACTCCCTGTCTGGCAGGCTGACTGATCTAGTGCAAAGTGACTGACAACAAAAAAAAAAAAAGCCATCATTTTTTCAAATAGATTTCTGCAAAGCTAAACAGAAATGAGAGTTCTGCTTCTGGCACTGTGGTTGGTCCTTCCTTAAGCCACCAATTTGAAAAGCTCATATAGTCGGGTTTTTTGCAGGTGATGGAAGAACATGGTTTCAAGTAAACTCTTTTTTGTTGGTTGTTTTTTCCCTTGGTTGTGTTTTTTGTTTTGTTTGAGGGGCTTTTGTTTTGTTTGTTTGTTTTTGATGGGGTTTCTTGCGGGTTTTTAAAATTCCTTTTATGTGGTTTATATTCTTGTCTGTCTGTTGAGCATCTGTCTTATGAAACACTACTGAGCTGTTGTTGGGGGACCAACTCCCTACATCGAATCATAATTTTCTCTTTTTCCCTCCCTCCCACCCAGCCATTTGTGTTTCATATAAAACCTTAATGAACTTAAAGATCTTCATTGAAATCATTCCTGCTTCACATCCACAACTTTTTATTCTGAACCAGCAGTAACAGAATTCTCTCTCTCCTCCTTGCATTTCTGGCTAATAAGCAGCCCTGCTAGTCAGGCAGAGCCATTTTCTGCTATGAGTTTTTGAATAATTCCTAATAAATTGAAAGTGGGTATTGTCCAAAATGCTGAAACATTTGTTTCTAAAAATAATCAGCAACAACTCCCAATCAGCTCTGCTATGCATCTGGCTTCTGATCAGCAGCAAAGCAGAGGAGTTTGATCAATGCCTTTATAATAAAGAAAAAAAAAATAAATGTATGAAAGAAAATAGATTTTTGGATAGCTTAAAGGATTTTTTTTTTTTTTAATGTACCTGTCAACTTTCCAGGGCTTTTATGACAAAAAGTAGAGAAAAATACTGGTATTTCTGAAATCCTTTTAGAATCCAATTTAAGATGTTTAAAAATATATAAATATTTTTCTCTGCAGCAGATTAAATTGAAAGATATTTATATGCTGAAGCTTGCAGTAAGCTCTACAAACCTGTCCTAATTCCTCAGAGTGATGTTGTCATCACGTTTGCCAGCTAAGGCTCAAGGAGACCACAAATTCTTTTGTATTTTCCTCTCTTTTTCCTGTCTGGGAGTTTGTGATGAGCTATTTGTTTCAGAAGAGATTGTTCTTCATTTAGTTTACAGGTGCTCTTTTCATATGTGAATTTGGTACATAAGTTAAAAAAATACAGGTGCTGTTGTTATTTTTTTTTAGCTGTTGCCTGTATACATTAATATTCAGTGTGGTGAAGGGTTTTATTCCCCCGCCCCCAGGCTCTATTTTGCAATCAATAGCATTTTCCATATGTTTTTTCCTGGCATTATGAATTTCCTATAATTTCCTTGTACAGTGCTATTTAATTCCATGTCCTGCTTTTCCGTAGAATGCAATAATAGATGATGACGACAGTGGCAATTAGAACTAATGGTCTACTTCTTAGAGATGCAGAATATCCATTAATACTGTTGAACTTGGTCAGAAATTAGGCTATTTTAACATCAAACTGAATATCTGTTAGTTGCTGTTGCTTTTTTTGTGTGTACAGTTCTGCTGTGTGTTTCCTTATAACACTTTTCCTTGATGCATCTCCTTTCAGTTCTCCTTATTGAGCCGGAGTATTTCCTATTAATTATTATTTTTCACATTGCCTGAATTACAGGAAAAATCACGATGGTAGAGGTAGCTACAGCTAATTTATAGTGAGAAGAAACTTAGTCTGTGTTACCAAATTGATTTGACTAAATGAAAGAGGGATTTTTCTTACTGTTTAGGGCTTTTTTTTTTTTTTAATTTTTGATGAATAGCCATACTTAATACTAGATAATTTCACATTTACTTCACTGCATGACTTTCCTACTGCAGGACTTTCAGTTACTTACGTAGTTTAAGTGAAACACACAGTTGCTATACTTATATTATGCATCTTCAAAATGTTGTGAAATGAATCATTCATTTCTCAAATCTTTATTTTCTCATTTGTATCTCTAGCTGTTTTAAAGTCTTGGAGATGATATCAAATGATAGCGTTTTAGGACAAAAAGGAATTAAGCCTTCTATTCTTCTTAGTTTCATTTTCTAAACTAAATGAAATAACTGAGGAACATCATGTTTCACGGAAATAAGGGTGGGAGTCACAGGGTTGGGGGGAAATTACCCAGTTCTGTTTTGCTGCATTGTGTGTGTGTGTGTGTTTCCCTGCTGGAGCTCATTTAGCTCAGCACACACCGAGCTGATACTCCAGCTTCTGCTGAATTCCAGCACATTATGCGTGTGCCTGGCACGCTCGTAGCTTGCTATTCTTTCTATCTTATGTGCACCTAAGGACTTACAAGGACTTGCTTTTTGTACATAATCTGAATTTCAGAAGTTCAATCCTGCTGCTATTTTTAGGGTACTTGTAAGAGAGAGAACTTTCTCATCAGTCTGTCACTGAAGCTGTGGGATGAACAAATTGAGGGGATCAGTATTTTTAAGAGGAACTTGGGAAAATCACCATTATGTGTTTTGCCTTGATGTGAGGAACAATGCAACATGCAGAGTGACACAGTCAAGCCTTGTGTTTAAAATAGCAGCTGAATTGTCTCCATCAAAGCATGGATGTGCTGCAGACTCCATTTTTAACGACTATACTGAACCCTTAATCGCTGACTGTGCACTTGACATACAATTAAGCATTTGAGCCTTACCCTAATCTCTGTGTACAAGAAGATAAAGGACGCTTGGAGACTTGTATCAGTAAGACTATTTATACCGAGCTCATACTGCTAACACTTTTGATGTCCTTTAAGCTTCTGCCTTCATATCCCTGTCAGCTCAATCCACTGCACACATTTTCTGAGTCAAACTGGCATAAGCCAGGAAGAGGAGAAATGTGTTCACATGCAAGAACACTGGCCACAGTAAGACTTTTTTCTAGCTAGAGGAGAAATCCTTTCCTTCATCAGTAACTTGTGACAGACTCTACAGACTTAGGACACAGATAAAGCAATAGGTGTTTCTCATGCAGTGATCATAAAGAGATTTCAAGTGATGAAGGTTCAGAAGAAAAAGAAACTGAGTTTGTGCCAGCACTTCAGACTGTGCTTAAGAACTTGTCTTCGAAAATTTAGATCATTGAGGTGCTACCTTACTCTGGGCATGAAAACCCCTTCCTTCAGGGGGTCTTATTATTATTTCTTGAATACTACTGCTTCCCTATTATTAGAGATATTTTTTCCCTCATATGTTCCTTGAGCTACATTAAATAATTGCAAAGAACCAATGAGCAGTGAGCAAGGCCTTGTAGTGAATGTAGAACTTGCACTGAAGAAGACAAGTCTTGACAGAATCTGAGCACAAAGCTGATGTAACAGAAGGTGATGTTTTATGTCTGGACTTACAGCTACTTCAGTGTGCACGTAGGCAACAAAAATAATGGAAGCAAGCGCACAGTTGAGGTGTACTCACACTTGGGGAGATGCTGATCCACATTCAACAGAGTATTGACAAAGGTTTTCAGCAGTGTGCAGCTGATCCTAAGCTGCTGAGGAAATTGTAGGAAGTATTTCAGTCCTGTGTCAGAAGTGGAAAATGGAACCCCTTTGAGTTCAGAACAAGCAGTGCATTAGAGTCTTGGAAGAGAATTGAGGTATTTCTAAAAACTGAGTGGAGGAAGCTTCTTCATGTCCTTATTAGTGACTACTCTGAAATGTCAATTTAAAGTAGGGGAAAATGAGTTATTGTGGATATTCATTCTTAACAAAGAACATCTCTGCTCTCTGGCCTCAGCTGACTTTGTCTCAGACTCTTACCTTCAAAAGACCTGTTGGAGATTGAGCTCTTTGATTTGCAATACATATGTAGCATCTTCAGTTTGTGTTTCATTTTCTTTGCTAACTTCACACAGAAGCTGTTGCAGGGACCATGCAAAGGTAAAAAGAGAAATTCAAAATTTGTGCCCAGAATGATGAAAGAATTGCAACTGAAATTCCATCCTGAACTTTTTCATATCTCACAATAATTTTATTCTGAGCTTTTATATCTCTGTGTAGTTTGTCATAGACCAAGTTGGGGTCATAGAGGGAGCATTCTTTAGCTTCCTGGCCCACTTTACTGGGGAATACAGCAAAGTAAGCAGGATTTAGGGTTGATCTTAAACTGGTGAAGCTCCAGTGTATGTGTGAGAAAGGCTGAAAAGGGCTGAGCTATGTGCATGTCCTTGTGCCCTGACCATCACAGTATCCATGGTAATCATTTAGATAACTTACTTACAACTGCAAGCTAAATGGAATAATTTTTATTTTAGTTTAAATGGTATATTGTGATATAATAAAAAAATATCTACTGCAAGCACATTGGCTGAGTCCTCTTTCAACAGAATAAGGAGGCTGAGTGCTGGAAAGTGTTTATTTTTCTGTGCAGCAGATGCGTTGAACAAAACTATAAAAATGTTTTAATAGTCGTTTGTTAACATGTAAACATGAGAAAAAAGGAATATACTTTGCCTGTTTATTTCCATGGTAGTGATAAAAGTTACATCTCCTTAGCAGAAGCATCATCATTAGGCTTTGAGGGCTGGATATCAGAGTTTTTAGTTATTTCCCTGTAGCTAATGGGAGTTTCATAGTGTAGATATTTCAGTTTGTTAACATTGTATAACTGGAAATGTGGAGGCATATTCACACTGGATGGTTATTTCTATACCCTGCAGTCCAAGTATCCTTGAAGGTGTTAAGAGTTATTAAAGGTTGCTTCTGTAAGTTGAGGGTTTTACAGCTGTTTTTGTAGGTTCCCTGAGGGTGATAAAGAGAGGGTCACAGGCAAATGTGGTTTGACTGCATTTCCTTTGCAGTGTATGAAATGATGTTTTTATATTGTTATAAACTTTGAAATAACCTGCTTCAGTGTGAGGGTATCTGTGGTGTGCTACATTCGTAAGTGAGTTCCAACAAAGAATTGAAGATAATACTTTGGTCAGATTTATGGTTCTTGCATGGAAATATGTCATGGTGAAGAAAAAAAAGGTAGGAATCTTATTAAGTCCTATATGTTATGTCACATACACCTGAGTTAAAGTTGGGTATGTTAACACTTGTTAATTTAGGTACTTATGTTACAGATGAGTTGTCACACAGACAACTGGGAGGTTTTGCATAAAAACCATTATCTACTGAGATTTGGCTACCTCTGTATGGATTCCAGGAAATAACGAGAAATAATGTTATGTTCTGTTTTCGTGTTCTATTCTCACAAATTTGTAAAAATTGTGGACCTTGTTATAGTTTTGCCTGTTTTAAAAGCATTAGCAGAAGGAATGTTTTCCCTGATAAATAGATTTGGGCAGATATCTGTTAAATCCTGATTTTGGTGGGGTTAGGCCCAGTTACAACTGTATGAGTTTTGCGAATGGATTAAAATACCAGAAACAGTAAAACTGATTGTAAGTGCCTTTTAGAATAATAAGGTGAAGCTTATAGTAATTGGATTATGTATTTGTAAGCAGCAGGATTTATTCTTAAGATATAGGAGTAGATTATATGTACAGGGAACTGCTGTATCTTTTAAAAAGAAATAAACTCTATGAAATGGTGGTCCTTCTTTCTTCATGTCCTCGTCTTCTTTTCATCAAAAAAGAGTGGCCATCCTGATTGAGTCTTCTCCTGGATATCTCTTTATTAGTTCATTGCCTTCGATTTTGGAAGCTTATGAGAAGAAAACTTTCAAAGCTGTATTTGATGAATCTTAGGACAAAGAACTGTTAGAGGAAATTCCAAGTGCAGGTTGCCATTTTCATGTAGGAGAGTCATAAGGATATTTTTGTACATTCATAATTCTTTTTTTATTAATTGTCTGGGTTGTGCCCAAGTAATATTCTTAATGCAAATTACTGTATGTGGTGCTTTATCTGCATTAAGAGTAGTATCCATTAGGCTTCTAAGGTCAAAGGTAAAGTCGATTTTGGCAGTTACTATTATTCAGATAGCAGAAGTGGAATGATTAATATACTACTTCTTTTTCTTTTTTCTTCCAGATTTCTCAGGGGACAACATTTTGCTTATTCATACCTTCTACTGTGGCAAAAATGGATTATTTTCCTCACCAAAAACCAGCAGCATAACACCCATCCAACACCTGCCTCAAGGAACTCTTATTTAAAGTCTGTTGTAAGTCAAATTAACCACTTTCTTAGAGGTAGCTTTAATCAGCTATGCATCTATTTTCAGCTCAGGACCCAGCAGCCTTCCCAGGAGCACTAATCTGAGCAGCGTGGCTTTGCTGCAGCAGCTGTTCGCTCCTGAGTGGCAGCACAGGAGGCAGGGCCGGGCTGTGGGGCAGGGCTTGGGCTGAGCTGTGCCGGCCGCTGTGGGGCAGGGCTTGGGCTGAGCTGTGCCGGCCGCTGTGGGGCAGGGCTTGGGCTGAGCTGTGCCGGCCCGCGGCTCCGGTGTCACCCGGGTGTCCCCTCAGCACCGGGCTATGGGGCAGGGCTTGGGCTGAGCTGTGCCGGCCCGCGGCTCCGGTGTCACCCGGGTGTGCCCTCAGCACCGGGCTGTGGGGAAGGGCTTGGGCTGAGCTGTGCCGGCCCGCGGCTCCGGTGTCACCCGGGTGTCCCCTCAGCACCGGGCTATGGGGCAGGGCTTGGGCTGAGCTGTGCCGGCCCGCGGCTCCGGTGTCACCCGGGTGTGCCCTCAGCACCGGGCTATGGGGCAGGGCTTGGGCTGAGCTGTGCCGGCCCGCGGCTCCGGTGTCACCCGGGTGTCCCCTCAGCACCGGGCTATGGGGCAGGGCTTGGGCTGAGCTGTGCCGGCCCGCGGCTCCGGTGTCACCCGGGTGTCCCCTCAGCACCGGGCTATGGGGCAGGGCTTGGGCTGAGCTGTGCCGGCCCGCGGCTCCGGTGTCACCCGGGTGTGCCCTCAGCACCGGGCTATGGGGCAGGGCTTGGGCTGAGCTGTGCCGGCCCGCGGCTCCGGTGTCACCCGGGTGTCCCCTCAGCACCGGGCTATGGGGCAGGGCTTGGGCTGAGCTGTGCCGGCCCGCGGCTCCGGTGTCACCCGGGTGTGCCCTCAGCACCGGGCTATGGGGCAGGGCTTGGGCTGAGCTGTGCCGGCCCGCGGCTCCGGTGTCACCCGGGTCCCCTCAGGGCCGGGCTCGGAGCAGTGCAGACCCAGCCCGTGGGGTCAGGCCGCGATGACACCGGCTGATCAGGAAGCTGATCTGCATTGCAAATGACAGCTCAGCCTCCTGTTGCTATGACGATTGATTTCAGACGTCGAAGTGTAGAAACAGGAGAGTAAAGAGCTCAAAGTGTAGGGAACTGCAAGGGCTTCAGCTGTTGGTGTTGGCTGTGGAGCTGAGGGCTTCTCGTGGTGCCCACAGGCCCGAGTCGGTCACGCCTAATGCAAGGCCGACTTGAAAAAAAGTAATGAAACTCCACATTATAGATATCCAAAAATGGCTGCTCAGAATTCATGCTTTACTTGCACTGAAGTTAGCTTCATGCAGGCAGAGTACATGATAGATGTTTTTGGGAGAGAAAACTGTGTTAAGATTAGAGTTTTGGCCAGCATACCTTCTCTATTTGAAAGAAGGATGGCATTTGGAGAAATACATTCAACATTTCTATATAACATCATCTTTCTGTGTCAGGACAAATTCATAAACGAGGAAAATGAAGGGGAAAAAATAAGGAAAAAATGCCAAATGAAGAAGAAATTTAGTTTGTTTATGTTGCATCTTTGGAGATATACTCTAGTAAAGAAGATGCATGTTACTTAATGAAACTGCATTTAATAAGAGGCCTCGGATTAACGTCTGAAAGCCTAATTGTCATCTTTTCAGTGCAGTATAATACTGCTTACTTCTTTATTGCTCTCATAGATAAAAGAATAATTAATACTTGAATTTGTTCTAAAATTAAGGTATTTGTTTTAGAGAAATTCCAACTTTATCAGTGGCATTACATTTATCCTTTGCACAGCTGCTTTCTGTTAGAACACGATTAACACGCTGCGAGGGCCCTTGTGCATAAAGTAAGGGAAATATTGTAATTGACTTATATTCATTCTCCATGTCTTATTTTATCTTATCTATATCATGTTTTCTTGTTTGAGAAAAATTACTATAGCTATAATGGTGGTGTTTTATCCTGAAGAAATACTGATACAAAGATGTAGAAGATCCTTACCTGAAAAGGCTCTGTCTCTTGCTTGGTTTATTCCAGTTCAGGACTCCTCTTTCATCTGTGATATTTTTTCCTTCTGAGAATGTAATCGCGCTTAAGTAAGAAAAACAGTGTTATGAAAACCATCTGAAGTTCCATGAAAATACAGTTGTAAAAATCTCCTCTAAAGATAATTCAGTTGTGTCCTTTATTATAGTTTGATATTGAAATAATTAAAGTATGTAAGCAAATAGTAGACACTTTAAGTAGCCTTTCTGAAAATTGAAATGTAGCTGCATTTTTAAAATATACTCTAGTTGGTCCCTGAACCTTGCTGATATTTACCCTAGAACTGGACTTAAAATACTTGAAAAGTTCTCTTGGATAGCTCTTTGATGGTTCCCACAGAGCCAAGGATTCTTTAGCATAGCTTCTTTCTTTCTCTGTTTTTTCCACTTCTGTGGCTAATGTATCTGCTCAGGACTTGTCTACACAAGATACCAGGAAAAAATTATGCAAATCAACTAAATGTAGGAATTTGAAAAGTGCAGCTTAAATCCCACCAAGTCCCTCTGTGCACTATCCCATTCATAATTAAAGTGGCCTCCAGTGAATTCAGTTTAATTCACTTCGAAGGCAAGATGAGCCAAACCAAATTAAGGCCAGCATTTTATTCACAGATGAAAGTGTTTGCAAAGGAATTTAATGGACATAGACAAATCCAGTTAAATTAATTGGGTTAATTTTCCTGAGTTCCACTGTGCAGATAAAACGTTGGTAATAATGTCTGATTTGAGCTTTTACTTTTCTTCGTTCTTGTTCTTCTCCTTTTGTTCCCATTACTCTGATATATTAGACTTGAGAAGGTAGATGGCCCTCACTAAATGCTGTCTTGTAATTTTACTGTGTTTTGAGAGTCCACGTTTTAACATATAAACGCCCCACTTTGCCAGCAGGTCTAGTTCACAGTTACCTTTTGTTTAGGCAATTACCATCGATCTGTCTCCTTCAACTAATGCCTTTTAATCCAGTTAGCAGAAAAAATACCATCTCCACTTTCTTAAGTGACCTGCATAAACTACCCCTTCCCTTGAAGCTGCTGTTCTCCTCCTAAACAAATCTTCTCTACTGAACTTGATTATTTAGTTACAGATTTTTGCTTAATAGTTTAACTTAATAAAGAGTGGTTTAATTTCATAATATTGTCAGGATTGTAGAATTATGGCATTTCCCATCAATTGTGGCCTGTCAGAAGGAATTACTTTCAGTCTCAAACTGTGCACGAAGACGGTCTTTGTGCCTTCACAGCCAGTCCAAGCAGCAGGAACGCTGCACCCAGGAGTGAGTGCACCTGTGTCCATTGCCAGGCCAGCTGAGAGCCAGCAGTGATGTTAAACAGGCCCTGAGCTCTGTCACACTGCAAGGACATAAAAATGGCCTGTGGGGAACTGGTTTAATGCAATCGCCGGGTGTCTCTCCATTGGTTTCCCAGAGCACCAAGACTGGGCATCTTATTGATGGTGCTTATTTCATCCTTTCTTTGAAAATGAGGAAAGGGAAAGATCTTAGGTGCAGCTTAGTCATTCTGTCTTCCTGAGGATTTGTCCAGTGTGTGCTGTTTTATCTCTGTTCCTCACTTTGGATATTTCAGCTGTCTGTTCTGGATGCAGGGGATTTGTTTTAACATGGTTGCTTTTGCTTCATTAGTTAGCCCTATGCATCTCTTTGAGCTTCTTTAGAAAAAAAATAGTTCATGTCATTTAACCGGGTGAAGCTATTTGATTTTGAAGAAGTTAAATTTAGATTCAGGTGCAGACTGTTTACTTCCAAGTATGGCTTAGCTTTGAGAGAGAGGTACTTTAAGGAGAAGAAAAGATCAAATATAACTGAGATAGTGCTAAACTGATTTCAAGTCCTATTAGCCCATCTTAACATTTCAAAGTAATCAGTATCTCCTCTTTGAATACTTTTAAAATGCTTTTTCTTGTAATATACAACAAATTACCCAATTTCACTGCCTCTTGTATTTTCACTGTATAAACAAGAAATTATTTATGGAAGAAATTTGGCCAGAAAGTCAGTGAAAACCAAGGTCTTCCTGTATTTTGATCGCCAAGATGTTTCAATTTACATTCAGTTCAAAGTTAGTGTGTTGTGTGTGACCCATTTGAAATGAAAACTGCAGATGTCTGTGATGTTACCCACAGGAGGACTGGTGCTCCTGGACAGGTGGTGTGAGGTGAATGGTTATGTTAGATCTGCTCCACATGTATTTAACGTGTAAGTTGTGTTAATGCTTTGAGAAGCCATCAAGAGCAGAGGTGGTTCCTTAGGTGAGGAGAGACCCAGTCCGTCTGGGGAGAACAGTGGGTCTGAGAGCCATCTGCCTTCTGAGTCAGTGCCTCCTTTAGAATTTTATTTTCTATTTTGCTTACTTTTTACACTTCCATCTGGGTAGGTTTTCACAGCTGATAGTAGTTTTCTGGTAAAGATAATATTTTTAAGACTTCTTCTACTGGGTTTTGTTCTTGGTGGTTTGTTTGTTTGTTTTAATCTAAGTTCTAGAGGGCTGAGCAAACAACTTCCATGGGGAAAAAACAGTGTTAGTTCAAATGTATGCAGAGAGGATCCTGCAAACTCTGCTCTTTGCTTCCAGAGTGTGGATTCTGTGAGGTAATTTTGAGGTGATGGTGACATCATAGATGCAGAGCTTGGTCTTGTCTTTTGCTCTTAGAAGGATGTCTTTTTTTACTGTTGAAAATACTGAAGTAATGCTGATCCTGAGACAACTCATGAATTGGCTTCTTCAAGCTGATATGCACTTCAGCTCCCCAAACTTATGAGCACTCCAGCCCCCACACAGTGACTGTACTTGAGTGCCCAGCTGGTGCATTTTAAATTAACACTCATTATACTACTGAGTCACTTCTGGTGGTGATCTGAAATGCACCAGTGCTTTGTATCATCTCTGGCAGGTTCCTTTGCTTTGATCCATATGTTTCCATCCTGCTGGCTAAGATTCATTTCATTCTTTCTTGTAGTCACTAAAGAAATTAGTTGTATTCAGTTTCTGGTGATCTTTTTGTACAGATTAGTACGGTTGAGTACATTGCATCTATGTATGAGTGTTTGTTAAAAATAAAAGTAGCAGTTTTGTCCTGCATTTGCATTGGAACAGATTCAGTTGAAACACAGCTTAGATGTCAAATTTGGCCATAATCCATTAAGGTAGTCATCTTACCAAAATGTCTGCATTCCTTTTCAACTAGTCTCCTCAGTATTTCCAGCTTTCCTTCTGTTGCTGTATCTTCATCAGGATTACAATTTAGATGTGTTTCCCTTGCACAGGGGTGATCCAGTGCAGTTTGTGGTCCTTCACTGGACTCACTCCAATATGTCCATGTCTTCCTTGTGTTGCGGATCCAGAAATGGACATAATATTCCAGACGAGTCTCACCAGAGCTGAATAGAGAGGAAAAGATCACCTCCCCTGCTATCCTCACATGGCCCAAACATAATGATCCAGCTGTATAAATAGTATAAAAGCATAAACGTGCAAGCAGTGTGGTACAATATAGTGGTACAATGTGGAGGCCAGAAGAGTTGAAGTGGGTAGGATCAGCAGCAGTGTAATCTACCTTCATCCTGAAAAACATGGAATTGTGTAACCACAGAGCACAGGTCTGATGAGGAGCTGTGCCGGAGCTCGAGTTGTTTAGCCTGGAGAAAAAGGGGCTGAGGAGCGCCTTATTGCTCTGGCCTGAAAGGTCGTGGTGAGATGGGTGTCAGTCTCTTATCCCAGACAGCAGTGACAGGATGAGAGGAAATGGTGTCAAGTAGGACCAGGGGAGATTCAGATTGGATATTAGGAAAATATTCTTCTATGGAAAGGTTGTAAAACACTGGAACAGGCTGCGCAGGAAAGTGGTGGAGTCACCACCCCAGAAGTGTTCGAAAAATGTGTGGACATGGCATTTGAGGATATGGTTCAGTGATGAACATGATGTTGCTGGGCTGACCATTGGACTTGATGATCATGTCAGTCAATTTGGAACTTCTTGGATGTCTGGGCTGAAGCCCGTTGTATGAGGTTCAACAAGGCCGGGTGCCAGGTCCTGCCCTTGGCTCACACCAACCCTGCAGTGCCACAGGCTGGGGCAGAGGGGCTGAAAAGCTGCAGAGGGCCCTGGAGGTGCTGGTCAACAGCAGGTGAACATGAGCCACGTGTGCCCAGGTGGCCAAGAAGGCCAATGGCACCTGGCCTGTACCAGCAGTGCTGTGACAACAGGAGCAGGGCAGGGATTGTCCCGCAGTACTGGGCACTGGTGAGGCCACACCTCGGGTGCTGTGCCCAGTTCTGGGCCCCTCACTGCAAGAAGGGCACCGAGGTGCTGGAGCAGGTCCAGAGAAGGGCAATGAAGCTGAGGAAGGGTGTAGACAGTAAGTCCTGCAAGAAATGGCTGGGGGAGCTGGGGGTGGTGGACTGGAGGCTCAGGGGTGACCTTACCACTCTCCAGAACTCCCTTACAGGAGGATGTAGCCAGGTGGGGATCAGGCTTTTCTCCCAGGCAACAGTGACGGGACAAGAGTACGTGGCTTTAAGGTGCACCAGGGGAGGTTCTGGTTGGACATCAGGCTCAGGGAGGTGGTTGAGTCACCATCCCTGAGGTGTTTGAAGAAAGACTGGACGTGGCACTGCCATGGTCTAGTTGACAAGGTAGCGTTAGGTCATAGGTTGGGTTTGATCATCTCAGAGGTCTTTTCCAGCCTAATTGATTCTGTGATCTTAAAGGACTGTTCCAACTGTAACAATTCTATGATTCTGTGATTTCATATCCTGCAGACTTTTAGTTTGTTGGACTAAGTTGGGTTTAATGGCCGCAGGGATGAGGCTGAGAAGGACCCTACCCTCCTGGGGCAGAAGGTAAATGATGTTTGCATTGTAGCAGAAAAGAAAAAGGCAGAAAAAGGCAATTTCTAAGAAAACAAAGGCATTCCATTTTTAAGGCTAAGTATAACCAGGTAATTACACATGAAGTAGGAAAGGACTATTTTTCATGTGGGGAACAGTGAAATTAATTGGTTTCCAATTTCTTTCACAGTTTATTTCCGTGTAGCTGTGGCGCAAGCAAGAGCCAACCAACATCATCTGCTGCCAATAGAAAACTCCATGCCAGTCCTTACCCTTGGCACAAGGTAAAGTTGCAACCGAGCCTGTGAGGAAGAATCAACAAGGAATATCAAATTCATGCTCAAAGGTAAACTTTGACCAATGAATAACAAGCATGAAAGTAAAACATATGCTTTTCCTTATGTTGTATATTGTTTAATTTCATCCTGTTTTCTTTGCTTTGCACTATTTCTGCAGCAGTGCAGGCAGGGTTGAAGTATGGAAATACCCGTAGGATAACTGTGTTTTAAATTCCAGCTGTTTTAATCAACTCCTCTTGTAGTGCCTGCTTTAATTTCTATTTTATGTTTATAAAGAGCACTGCCTAGAAGGAGGAGGTTCCTGTTTTCAGGAACAAAATGTAGGTGCAAAGTGCAGTAGAGCAGATATTTTTTTGTTAGCCATGGATTTGGCAAGAAAAATTCCCATGCCAGACATTGTCATATTTCACTTGGGGCAAAACATGCTCTGCTTCCTAACAGGTCCCTGGGTGATCATGCCCCCAGGAGAGCACCCTGGTGAGATTGTCCCCCACAGACAGCTCATAAACACAGTAAAAACTGTTCAGCAGCTACAGCATTGGTCAGCAATAAAAGAAAATAAAATAAATAAACCTCATAAATTACTGTAACATCAGCTGTGTCCCCTCCCAGCCTCTTGCCCACCCCAGCCTGTTCACTGTAGGGGGCAGAGCAGGAAACTGAGGCAGCCTGTTTGTTTGGCTGTGTAAGCCCTGCTCACTAATAATGAAATACTGATGTATTATCAACACTGGGTTAGCCACAGTTCTAGAAAGGGAATGAAGAAAATTAACGCCATGCCAGGCAGGCTCAGCAGAGCAGAGAGTCTATAAATTACAGCAGCTGTATTGACAAAGCAAATAAAAGAACAAATCCTAAGCTCTGCTGTGTGTGTGTTAGTATTAGTAAGGCGAAAGAGCTCTAGACATTCAAATCCTTGCTAAACTTCAGTTTATGAGCAGTGACAATGATACGGTGATTGCGGTTTTAATAAACCAATCTTGTGTTTAGCTGAATTGGAGTCAAGTTGCAAAGCTATTTATGAGGTGCACATAAGAAAAATCAATAAAAAGATGAAATATTAAGATAGAGAAAACCTTCCAGTATGAGTGATCAGCAGCTCTAGGCTAAGGCAGAGATGGATGACAAGTGCTGTTTATTTTAATATGCTGTAATTTATATGGTTTAGCTTTTTTAAAAGTCTTGTTTGGGAGATAGAGGAAAAATGTGGTTTACGTCACCTGGGAGTGTGATTCTAAATCCTGTTTCTTTTTCTCCTTGGCAGATGGAGACCTTTTAGCCAGCCAGTGAATCCAACTGCTGCTGCATGTCTGGCAGCACCTCTGAATGATCACATGACTCTTGATATGGATGCAGTCCTGTCAGACTTTGTTCGGTCCACAGGGGCAGAACCAGGTCTGGCAAGAGACTTACTAGAAGGTAAACTGTTGGGACACAATTCCTGTGTTCACTGCTTGCTTAAACCAAGA
This sequence comes from Monarcha castaneiventris obscurior, assembly GCA_026261815.1. Lineage (NCBI taxonomy): Eukaryota > Metazoa > Chordata > Aves > Passeriformes > Monarchidae > Monarcha > Monarcha castaneiventris. The sequence goes on along the minus strand of JAMPIT010000434.1, from coordinate 15,485,162 downwards.
ACCAGAACCAGTCATAACAAGGGAGCTCTGGTCTATGGAAACAGATAATTCTTAGTATTTTGTATATATATACACCTATATATATATACACACACCAATATATATTTATATACCAAGTCCATTCTTGTAATAAGCTGACCATAGATTATACTAATGCAGGCTGACCATAGATTATACTAATGCAGGCGTTTTTAACAAAAGTCTTAAAAACTTCTTAGTATTATATTGCTGTGTTTTAAGTTGTTGAGAGTCAAGCCCTAAGTGTTTATGTGCTAGGGAGAAAAGGGAGAAGACTTCAGAATTTTCATATTCAGCTGCCTGAAAGTAGTTGTATAAGTTTCTCAGGTCACTGTGTTTAGTCTGAAGTTGAGTCTGAAAGGGACTTACTGTACAGTGATAGACACCAGAGGATTTTTGGGTCCAGTGGTTAATATGCATACCTGAACTTCACAGCATGGGAGTCAAGTGGCTAGGTTGGAAAACAACTACAAGAAGCTGTATCATAAAAATAACTGTGTTATTTATTTATTTTGTTGTAGTTGTTTCAGGCTTATAGGCTTAAAAGTGGAAAGACACCATTGATATTTGAGGGCATTTTGTAATAGTTGGGTTTGTTTATTTCTTCTCATATGGGCTGACAATAATTGTGAAGATGGGAGGTTGGAAATAAGCAGATAAATCTGTAAATTGCAAGGTGGTTCTGTGGGCTTGAAACTTCCATACTGAAGTTGCTGCCTGAGAGGTTTGGGGTTTGGTTTATTTTTTTTATCTTAATGTGCTCTAAGAAATTGTGTTAAAGCAACTACTGAACAGCTACAGCAGACCTAAAAGTGTACCTCAGGTTGTGTATCTCCTTTTTGCAAGAGCTGTTTCACTTTATGTATGCTGAAAGTTTTTTCATTTTGTGGTAAGTTCTTTCTTTACTCTGGGCTTTTCAGTAATAAGGCATGATAGATTATAAACACAGAGATGCACACAATTCTGCAGCATTTCCCAAGTCATCTGATATGTGAAATAAAACCTTGGAATACCTAGCAAGGAATATTAGCATAGGCTTGCTATATTTAAGAGCCCTCTGTTTTGTCTGACTGATTTGATCAACCTGTCATTCTCGCCTAGAGTCTGTCTTAGTATGATGGTCTTTTAGAAAAAGAACATTTTTTCTCAGCTGTATCAGGACAGATTGTCAGTTACTGTGCTGATAGAGCATTGCCAAAATTTGAAAGGGTTCCTACATATCAGTGATCTTCCAGAAGAGTTACTTACCTTGTTTCCCTTTCTATAAAGAGCAAGGCTTTCAAATAGATATCGAATAGAGTTTCTTTTTGTTGTACTTCTCATTTCTGTAGGTGAATAGATCCACATTGAACATACTAACAAAGAAATAAGCAATAAACAATCTAATTGTTCTGACAGGCTAATAGACATATGCATCTGCCCCAAATTATTTCCTCCTACACAGGAATTTCTCAAAGTAAAATGAATTGTTGCTGGTTCTGAACAAGATGTGCTTCAGCACTTGTAGCTACATTTGGTGTAACAGCTTCTAACACTGGTCATATCTTGTGCTGGGAGACAGTAATTGATGGAGTGGTTTCTCCTTTGTTCAAAAAAGACACAACAGGGACTGTCACCCTCGCAGCATTTTGACTGTCGTTTGTAGTCATCACTGCGTGTCAGTTCTCTGTGAGCAGCACTGAAACCCATGAAGTAGCTTCTTAACAATAAAATAAACAATATTCAGAAGAGCAGCCCCCCACCCCATGGTGAACAGGCTGTGTCTATCCCTTGCACTTGGCCTTGGAAGGATGATGTCCATAGTTACAATCAAACTTTGAAAACAAGTGTGCACAAATATTTCCCAGAAATTTCAAGGTTTGGTTGTTCGTAGCCCTAAAAATGACTGTCATAGTGAACTTGGAGCCAAAAAAAGCTTGTGTAGACCCTCATTTCCTTGTAATCACAAGTTTTACTCAGATCTTCTATGACCCCCTAGCCCTTTGCACTTTCTGGCCTGCTCAAAAATTCTATTTTTATAACGTGCTCAGACTGAATTTTCACATTGTGATCCTATGGAGTAACACCTCCTTTTCAGAGTCAATGCTGTTTCTTTTGTTCATCTTTGGGGGAAATTTCAATTTCACTGTCCTGTAGATAGTCAAGGATACCAATTTCTGCTTTCTTACACAATTATTTTAACATATTAATTGTTTTGCTTTGATTACGTCCTGCTACATCCACAGCACAGTTATGCACATTCATGTTGCTTGTCCCAGCAACAAATGGGTGAGTTAAAACACACACTGACTGTTGTGCAAATAGGTAAAAAATTCTGTACATTGCATATAGATTTTCTACACTGCCAGAAGCTGTCCTAAATGTTGGCTCAGTTGATGTTTCTATACTTTGCCTATCCTGCTGATAAAATCCCTGTAGTTTTCTTTTGCTGAGCTTTTTGTTGAGCGCAGCTGCCTGTCTCTCTAGCTCAGAAAATATTCTGCTGGTTGTGCTTGACATCTGTCTTTCACAAAGTGCCCATTCTACTTTTGAAATGAAGAGGCAAAGAGATTCTTAAAAATTATAGTTATATAACATCTTCATGGCTGGCATCTGGTATAAAATTGGACTTCCATATTTATTAAGATGCTTGCAGCTATTTAAAATTAATTATAAATTAATATTAATAAATTTCAATTACATATCATTAGCTGTGCCAATTTTATGTTCATGGATTATACATTCATGCTAAACCATTTGTTCCTTAGAAATGTTATTTTCCAGCTTTGCTTTCATGTTTGGATGATTACTTACTGAATCTTTCATGTTTAGTTTCTTGTCTCTTTGAGATGTTTACCACTTCCTGAGGTTTTTACCTTGTTTATGTGCTCTCAAGAACTGAAAGCACTCTTGTGTATGTGAGGTGATGGAGAGTAGAAATTACATTTTGTGAGCCTTCACTGGGTCTCCCTTTTCAACCTTTCATTCTCAGCCTTTGCTGGTTTATATAAAAACAGGCTAAAATAAAAGCCCTCAGTTGAGTAGTGAATATTGACAGAGCAATTTGACAATAAATGTGACCCAGGTGAAAGAAACAAGAGTCTCAACAAAACAGTTTGAAAAGCAGCCCATGCTGGCAGACATGTATCACTGCTTTGGGCAGGAGTGAATTCAGAAATGGATCAGCCTCGTGTCACAGGGAAACAGGGAATCAGCTGCAAGACTCTCCAGATGTCACCTCTGTGTGAGCAAGGCACCTTCTAGTCACTGGGAAAACTTCTTTGCCTTGCTAAGCTTTGGGAGAGTTCTTAAGCATAAACTGAGAGCTCTGCATGATGGAGAATTGATTTCTCTTCAGCTGTGTAAGCTCCAACTTCACCCATATCCGGGAATGAGGAGGGCATGTCCCTTTCCCTTCTGGATAGTCTGGGTTGGCACCTGGATTCTCTCACACATAGCAGTAATGCTGGTGGGTTTATGTATAATCTACTTAAAATGTGGCCTAAAGCAGGAAGAAAACCTTTAAAGAAAGTAGTTTAATCTTTAAAACAAGTTGTGCTGTATGTGGTTTACAGTGCCAGGGCTGTAGGTGTGGATGAACTCAGAGATAACTGATAAATCAGGTAGAAAACAGCTCAGTTTTCAGGGAGCAGCAGGTGTGCAGGCAGTGACCCCTGGAATAGAGGGGGAAGGCACAAGATGAAATACTTTAAAATGCTGACAGTGTAGGCAGCCATGAGGTACTGGAGGATTTGTGAAATAATAATAATAATAATAATGCAAACTGATTCAAAAATAATGTTTAACTGAAAAATTGCCCTTTGGCTTGTATAAATGGTTTCATTTATTTATATAAATGATGTAGTATTTCATCATTATATAAAAAAAACCTGCTGTTTATTTCCAGCTGCAAACAGCACTTAATTGAGGGATACAGAGCTGAACATGAACTCAGGAACTGGGAGATTGGCTTTCCAGTCATGAAGTGTGAGCAGTAAAGGTGACTGACCCCATGGAACAAGACAGAACCACAGTACAGAGACATCTCCTCAAAGAACAATCTATACAAGCAGAATTCAAAGAAAAGCATGGAATTTATAGAGAGGGAGAGAGACATTTACAGTGCTGTCATGTGATTGAGTGTACAAAACTAACTCCCCAAAAATAGTGTCTTATTCTCCTCTCCCTCAGATGGTTCCTTTTTTAGTTCTCTTGTGGAAGGCTTGGCAATGGGAAGAGGAAGCTGAGCTGCTACCAATGTCTCGTTAAACAGGGAGCAAAACTGTCATTTCCAGCTGCCTGTTCAGTTTGGAGCATCTTTGCATTCTAGCAGAAAACGAGGCGTGTGTTAACAAAATGGCCTTGCTGTATTATTTTCCTTTGAGAACATGGACCAAAATTAAATCTTGTTTTAAAGCATATGGTCTAATTTTGTCCTAGTTTTATATATTATTTTTTCAGAAGGAAAAAAGCTGGTCTGGAGTTCTTCTTACCTTTTGCCTGTAAATATTTGTTAATCTACTTCATGCCAAACAGGAAGAAGTGCCTGCATTTAAACTGAACTTGAGAATTGCTTTATTAGCAGTTGGTTTGTCAAAACAGACTTCTTTGCATTAACGTGGGGTGTTCCTGTGTTGCCTTCAAGTTGCACTTGCAGATACATTTCATAGGTATGGTCTTGATACTCAGTGCCTCCTCAGATGCTTGTCCAGCTGAAGTTAACTTGTTGCCCGCTCAGTTGATGTTGGCCCGTAATGGCTGTATTCCATTGGGTCCTTTGGTCCTGTTTCACTCTAGGCAGCGTTTCCTGTCTCTTTTAACGTTTCCTTTGCTGAAGTCCTGTCTGTACATGTTGTTGCTGCAAGCTGCCTTTCATTGTGATTCTTATTATTTAGATCTTTCCTAGTTCCCCATCTCGAATTGCATCCTTTCCAGCATTTTATTTATCATTAAATCAGGAATTTCTGGTGACCTTTCAAGTGTTCTTTTTAACATATTGGAGTAGGTGGATATTTGAAAGCTTTTGGGGGGGAGGGAACTGTGTAATAGTTGTGTATTTGCTCTTCCTACTAATTAATGATAAAATCCTCTTGGTTTTCATGATATCTGATTTAAGAAGTGAAAGATGATAGATTTATTAACTGCTACAACTCCACTAAGCTATAATGTTTTAGCCAAAACAGTACAAAGCAAAAAACCCAAAAACTAAATAATATCACGTTGCTCTGGGGTTACAGCACTGGAGAATGCTCTTGTGAGACCCCTCCTGGAGTGCTGCATCCAGCTTTGCTGCCCCCAATGGACCTCTCAGGACACGTCCAGAGGAGGCCATGAAGATGCTCAGAGGGCTGGAGCACCTTTGCTGTGACACCCTTGGGCTTTTGGGGAAGAGAAGGCTCTGGGAAGACCTTAGAGCACCTTCCAGTACCTAAAGGGGCTCCAAGAGAGCTGGAGAGGGGCTTTTGACAAGAGCATGAGAGTGATAGCACAAGGGGGTATGGCTTCAAGCTGAAAGGGGACAGGGTTAGATTAGATATTGGGAAGAAACTCTTCCCTGTGAGGGTGGTGAGGCCCTGGCACAGGTTGTCCAGAGAAGCTGTGTGTGCCCCATCCCTGGAAGTGTCCAAGGCCAGGTTGGATGGGGCTTGGAGCAACCTGGGATAGTGGAAGGTGTCCCTGCCCATGGCAGTGAGTTGGAATGAGATGATCTTTGAGGTCCTTTGCAACCTAAACCATTCTTTGAGTCCATGATTTTATGAATGCTTCTAAGGTGAATTCTAGTTGTGCTGTTCCTTAGCATTTTGTTTATTAACCCTCTGCTAATCTAGTTTGAGGCGGTAAGATAAAAATGGGTAAGTGGCTTCTTAGACCATATATTGTTTTATCTAAATCTTTGGTTTTTCTTCAGGCTCATGATGCTTCCTGTTGTTATTCAAGTAACCATTATTTAGGGCAGAAGCTTCACAGTGTAGCTGTGTTTATTTTTGAATTTCCCTTTTATGTAGGCGTCTGCTATCTCTGACATTAAAACATCAGTACCAGCCTTGAGCCACAGTGTGTCTTCTATTCCTTACTCAGCTGCACTTATTTTTTTTATTTTGTTGTTTTTCCTCCAAACAAGAAGGACTTGGTTTCAAAGCAGAGACCTTTGCGTGCTGTTAAATTTCACACCTGCTGACTCACATGGCACATGTAGCTGTTCAGGAAGCAATTGCTCAGTAAGAGTGTTCTTTCAGTGAATTGATTTGGTTCCAGCACCCTGATCATGTTTGCACTACCTGTGTTTTCTAACCAGCTTTGTGCTGCTCCAGCTTTTTTGCTGACTGATGTTCTCTGGCCATTCAAAACTGGGAGCCTTTCCTGCAAACCTACTGTGTCGGTGCTGGTTTGGAGCAATCAAGTTGTTAGTGATACAGAGCTGCCAGTGACTTGTCATCTGATGTGATTGTGTGCGCTGAAATAAAGTTGTTATGCCTCTGAAGTGCCTTTTTAAATACAGTAATATGTCATATAAACAAAGAAGCAGTCAGTGGCCAAGGTGCATCAGATAAGTAACAGTGAAACAAAAATAGCAGACAGTCTAAAAATAGTCATGTGTTGGTTTTGTCTGTCAAATTGCAACAAAAGCTTTTACTTGACTTAATTGATGAAACTATGCAAAATAAAGTAATTGCCTGTTACTTACCCTTCAGGCATAACCTCTGGCAGGGTAGGAAAGATTGGCCCTTTCTCTTGGGTGCCTGTGCAGGAGATAGCAAAGAAAATAAGAGATACGACAGAGAAGGGAGTTGTGTGAGGAGCAGGGTCTGAGAGATGTTGGAGAAGAACATGGGAGACACACAGAAAGAGAACTTAGGAGAAAGCTTCCTCTTTCACTTCCCTAGGGGCCAGAGGGACTCTGTGCAGTCTGCTCCAAACCAGGAGGCCAGTGCCACTTGTTGGACAAGAGGCAAGACTGGAAGGAGGGACCTGCCCTACAGGCGTTGGGTGGGAGGATGTGTTTGTTTTCCATGTTAGATGAATTTATTTTCATCATTTCTAACCCAGCATACCTCAGGGGGGTTTGTGTCTCTTAAAACTTGGTTTTTAATGTAATAAGATACAGTTTTACAAATTCAAAAGCTTTTGGTATGCAAAGTTTAAAGGAGGAGAGGTAGGCAGCGTTAATTCTGTTAATCTCCACAACCACAAGCACCACTAATTTCCTCAGTAACTTCCAGCTGAAACTTTCTCGCCTACCCTGTCACATGGATAGAAATCCTCATTCAGATCATCTGCTCTGGACATCTCTGAATTTAATAATCTTCCTGATTTGTTCCCAGCTTGCCTCTTGCTTCTGCAGTCTGCTCCTGTGGCCCCAATCGCATCTTATTTTTTATTAGATTTGTTGATTTTTTTTTAAATTTACTTTGCACTGCATTAAATTTTTGTACCTGTTTGTATTTCTTAACTCAGTGTCTTCCATAAAACCATTAGTTTTGTTCTCTCTTCCTTTCCTCTAATGGCTCCGGTTTCCTTTACTTTCACTTAGGATTTTTCTTTGCTAATTCTCCCAAACTGATGAATTCTCCTCTTTTTTTATGGGCAATGGGGAAAACAAAAGATTTGTCATTTGTATTTACCTGTGAAAGTGTAAACCAAATGGAGAGGGGCAAAGGGGGAAACCTTCCATCTTCCCAGTGGAGAGGGTAGCTGGGAACACTTATGCTGGTCAGTGAGGGTGGCTAATTTTCAAAAACATGACTTCGTGGAGATGGAAAGGTCCTTAATATGTTCTTTAATTTGGTTGAATGTTTTTCTTGCATTTCAATGCTTGGAGGCTCCAGCAAATTTAGGGAAAATGAGTCCAATGATAATTTCCTGTGCTGGTTCTCTGAAGTTTAGGGTTTTGGTGCTGAATTGGTGCTTCTGTACTGGAGATGGGGACAACTTCAGGGACATGGAGAGATTTGAAAAGAAAATATTTCTGTGTAAGATATAGAAATCTTAATTTTTGTAAGGTTTCAAGTCTATAATAGAAGTTCAGTTGCTATAATGTACCATGGAGCGTAATTCAAGAGCTGCTGTGCAATCCAGTTTTAAATGCAACACACTGTGAGCCTCCTTTCTGAAGGCTCAGTGTAATTTTTATGACAGAGCTTTTATATAAGATGATTGCATTTGGCTTAAAACTGAGGCCAGTGGGATTTCTGTGAGTCTGCTCATATTCTGCTTTCCTGTTACAGGCATCAAAGCCCTGTCACACAGCAGCCACTTACAGCACATGCACTGGGATTTTTGTTAGCTTCAGAATTTAAACATGAAAAAATCTTGAGCAGGTGACCTGCAGGCAATGCCTTGGGAAATGCTGTGTTCCACTGCTACAGGTCTGGTACTCAGGGATCGGTACTCTCAAGGAATCCAGGTTGTTCCTGGGGGTCACATGGACCTGGGTTTGTAGCATTGCCAATATTAGAATAATAATGTTTTGTTTAAAGCTACATTTCCTATAATTATATTTATTGCCACCTTCACTTTTTTTTTTTAAATTTACTTTATTGTTTTTATGGTTGAGAAGAAGAATTAAAAAATAAGTTTAAAGTGCCTCTTAGAATCAGGACAAAAGAAAAGCAGTTCTTGCTCCAAACACTGGTTGGTTTTGGGAACACACTCATGGCTCTGGCTGTTTGGGTTGTGTGACTTGGTTGGGATGTATGAAAAGTTAGAGCAGAGCCCTGACTGGATTACAGCCATTCACTCTACGTGGGATTTTTAGTGAAAAAATGCTGGCAATAACTGAAGTGCTTGTTCCAGGATCTCTGACAATTTTCACTGAATTTACAATTTGTCCTACAGACTTTCTAATAGGTGATTACAGCATTACAGAACAATTTTGTATGGCTCACATTGTGGTTTATATTATGGTCTGCTCAGGATCTAGATAACGTTCTTGCTCAATGATACTGATTCTCCTTTCACAATTTTAGTGCTTCAAAACCTGAGGTAGTTTAGCTCAACCTTGTAGGTAACAGCTGTTTGTGCTATTTTTTTCCTTCTTCAGTTAGGTTTTTGTTCTTCACAGATATGACTGTAACAGGCTTTCTTTTATCTGTTTAAAACTGCTTTGTGCTATATTTAGCTTATCTCCTTCATGTAAGCAAGTAAGTTATCTTTAACTGCTACTCAGGTAACGTAGCTTCTCAAAGTACATTAAATGACAGCCTTCTATGGTGTAATAAATAATGTGTTAGTCAGAATCAGGTTACTTTTGAATTCCCAGGAAAAGTGCCTGTGGAGTGCTCTGAAAGTCTCATATAGTCTCTTCTTGTTATTAAATATTTTTAATTTTCCGATTAGAAACAAGTACTTGGAGAATGGTGGACATCTCTGTATCTTAACTTAGCAGGAGCATTTTGAAAATAGCAGGCAGACATTTCAATATGTTTTTCATGATTTTTTGAGGATGACAAGTACCATTTCACTGCCTGTACTACACAGACTTGTGCATCTCTGGATATTGGCCTGCATTCTGTGGTTGCTGGCCAGAGCCATATGCTGAAGTGGAAGGTGGAAGCAAATCCTTCAGAGGATTCTGTGCTGGCAGGTTCCATGAGCAGCTCACACAGACATGGAACCACACTGGCTGAGTCTCTCACTGCAGGCTTTGTTACAGAACGCTGTCCTGTATAACCTGCTTTCTAAAAGGCTTTTAAAATCTCAGAGAGAGCAAGTTCTCTCTCATGTATGAGAGCCAAAGTATTTTGTGTTTGCGTTCTAGCTGTTCTGCAAATGAAAGATAAGAAAGTTTCTCACTCTTTTGGGCTATGATGCTATCACTCTTGTCTTTCCATCATTGCTCCTGAATTATTATTTATTATTAATACAACCACACAAATGTAAATTATTGCTCCCTCTCAGTAGGATTTAGAGTGCATCTTGAATTGCTGATTTCTGGAGCCATTTGATTGGAATCTGAGCAAGAGAAGTCAGAAGTCCTGGCCTTGATCACCTCCTGTGATACAATGTCCTAGATTTGGGGTTTGTGGATGAGAGGAGAGTAGTGGATGAAGGCTTTTACTCAATGGAAGCAGGCTTTGACACTTTTTCCCACAGTACTGCTGTGTTGGGATGCTCCAGGCTGGATGGGTGGGCCCCCAGCAGGGTGGTGGGGGTTGCTGCTCCTCAGACAGAGGTGAGCAGATGGTTCCTTTGCTGTTTTGCAGGCAAGAACTGGGACCTGACAGCAGCTTTGAATGACTATGAGCAGCTGCGGCAGGTGCACACGGCCAACCTGCCCCAGGTGTTCAACGAGGGCAGGTTCTACAAGCAGCAGGAGCCCGAGCAGCCTCCCCAGGTGACCAAGGCTGAGAGGCCCTGCCTGCAAAGGCAGGATGACATCGCCCAAGGTAAGAGCTCCTCTGCTTTCAGGGGACAGGCAGGTCTCTGACCTGTCTGCGTGGGAGTTGTGCTAGGCTGCAGAGAGTGGAAGGCCGTGTGCTGGCAGCCTGTGAGCTGTGTCATTGTCACGGGGCTCAGAGCTGCTGCTAGACCCTCTTTTTCATGTTTTCGTGGTTGTGAGCTCTGCCTCACTTCTGCAAGTAGTTTTTTTAATGTGTGATTAAAGTACAAAATATATTGTCCCCCAGCAGTCCTGTGGTACTTATGAAAGGAGTTAATTAGAGGGTGTCACAGACCACTATTGTATATAGTTTTCCATGCTTATTGAAACAAACAAACACAAAGGTTTAAAAATCTGTATTTCACTCTTTGCATTCTTACTCACAGTATGTGAATAGGATGTATGAAGACTATGAATAACTTTCAGCTTTAAAATTTCATTTTTTTATGGTTCCACAGAAACTGCCTCCTATCCCCTGCTGAATAGAAATTGAAACCTTAAGAAAAATTAGTCAGCTACCTCTAACAGTTAATTTCCAGTACAAGCTGACAAGAATTAGAATTTGCTTTTTTGTTTGCAGACCTCTTATGGGTTTTATTTCAGCTTTCTCTCTGACTGTTGGATTGCAATTTTTTTCTATGAATTTCTCAAGAAGCTGTAGTTTGCACCAAAATAAATCTGCAGGTCTGACAGCTTGTCATGTAGGCAGGTAATAGCAGTAGCATGGTGATGGCTTTCTGTGCAGTCATTAAAAGCAACAGAAGGGCTTCCCTTCTCCTGCTGGCTCTTCCCTCCTATTAAACAGGAAATAGCATCAGTATTTAGGAGTTTCAGTAAAGCTCTTTAAAAATTGCTGACTTCCATCATAAGGAACTATAATGCTGCTTATGACTCGTTAAAGCACTGAATACAAATAAAGGGAGGAAGAGCAGCACAGCTGATAAAACCATGTCCCTTCATCCTCTTAGGGATACAGTTTGCACTGAAATGTCCATTTGATATTTAGTGGGTGCAGTAGATAGTGTGGGGTACATCTGGCTTTGACCACCTGGACTGACAGGAACCTGGCTGCCAGCTCTGTGTGTAGCTGAGGATCTCTTGGTCAGAGAGCCATCTCTGACTGACGTGGAACTAGAGGTGTTCAGGAGGAGCAGAGAAGGTTTGCACCAAGGAGTGGAGGGTGCAGCCAGAAGGGGAGGGCTGGGCTCTGCTGGGAGGGGTGATGGAGTGGTATAGTCTGTCTGTCAGTAAATTTTTTTCCAATGAATCTTTGAAAACTTAAGATACATCAAGAAAATATTTTATAGGAATACTTGTCTTTCATATCTTGTTACTTTTACTGCTGGTCTGTTTTGCTAGGAGAGTCAAGATCCTCTGACTAGCCAAAGGGATCTGTAATAGGAACAAGCAATCTTTTACAGCAGAGAAATAACCTGGAAAAGGTAGCAAACAAGAAGTGGAATAAATTCCTAGTGAAAGGAATGTGCATTCACCAGCCTTGGCATTGCTGACCTTTTATGCAGTGGTACAGGCTGTAACTTCTCTTTGGTTTCTCTACAGAAAAGCGTCTTTCCAGAGGGATTTCCCATGCCAGCTCAGCCATAGTCTCCCTTGCTCGCTCCCATGTAGCAAATGACTGCAGCAATGAGCAGTTCCCTTTGGAGATGCCCATCTACACATTCCAGCTGCCAGACCTGAGCGTGTACAGTGAGGACTTCAGGAGCTTCATTGAGCGGGACTTAATCGAGCAGGCCACCATGGTTGCGTTGGAGCAAGCAGGTGGGTGGCACCTCGGGTGTCTGGCAGCAGCTGGGTGGCACCTTGGGTGTCAGTAGGTGGCCAGTCCAACATTTGGGTTGGCATTTCTGATCTTGCTGTGCTTCCGGAGCTTGCACGTCCTGCCTGGGAAATAAAAGCCAGAGAGTAAAAGCAACTGCTGTGTTCTTTGCCAAATGACACGTATCCTAATCCTCTGTTTCCTTTAAAACATTACAGAAAAACTGTCAAATTTAGTTAATAAAACAAAGTAATTGGGAGAGGAAGGAAAGGACTGAGGGGGAAGTCATGCGATAGAGAAGGACATGAGTCTGGATGGTCAGAGGGGGTTGGTACTTGCAGTTCTCCTGAGGAAATTACATTGCAGCGACTGTGAAAGGAAATGTCTTCAAGTTCTGTTGCAGCTTGAGAAAATAGTTTTTAGATATGTATTTTATGTATTTATTATTTTTTGTAATGAGAAACTCCATAATTTTAAAGTAATTCTTCAGTATTGCCACAGGGAAAAAAGTGTAGATATTTAAAATTAATGTTAATTCACATCTATTAGTAGTTTAAAGTTTTAAGCCAATTTTGAAGGATATGGAGAAGTCTATCTAAAATTAGTATTGGTGGCATATGAAACAACAGGAATGTTAATGAACCATGAAATGAACACATCTGTATAGTGAAATGCCCAACTCTGGTGAGATAAAAGAGTTGTAAAATCAGATTTCATGGTTGCTTTTGGGATGCGGAATAGACAGTTGCTTTTTTGGTGTGTGGATTGCTCTACTGGCTTGTGTAACACTCTGGATTGATCTGAGATTCGTTCTCCAACCCTGGTGCCCTGTGTGAGCCCAACCTCATATAAAGTGCACTGAGATAAAGTGCATCTTTGGTTTGAGGCTCTGCTCCTCTGGTGTCCCACTGAGTGCTTACAAGGTGTTGTCATGTGCTCTCTTTTGGCATTGGTAATTGAAAAGCCAGACATACTTAGATAATAGCCTCAAACAGTAAATACTTAAGGAAAAAGGAACAAAACCTACAAACAACCAGAAGAACCCCAAGCAGTGTTCAGAAGGCCTTTTTCTGGGAGAAATAGCAGTATAAAATAAGGTAGGAATGCTACCAGGCAACTATGAAGCTTGAAAACTGCAAGTCACCTGTCAAGAAAATATATCCAGTGTCTCTAAGAACTAGCTAACCCGAGGAGGACAGGGAAAAAAAAGGATGGTTCTTCCTCTGGCAGCTCTGCTAAACCCTCCAAATTCCATAGGGATATCAGAAGATACCTTGGTACAGTACTGCTGTTGGCCTACCTGTTTCAGTGCAATTACAGCCTTTAGAGTCTAGTATGCACTAGAGGATTACAGAGGCTTTCTGACCTTAAAATCAGAGAATATGTGAATTTAGCGCTGACATCCTCTAATCCATACAGAGCTGGCTGGCTTTGAACTTGAACTGGCTGCAGAAACTACCGAATTTGCTGCCTCTTAGCATTCCTCTCTCAAATCTCTCTGAAAATTAGAATAAATCATTTATTCTTTTCTTCACATTAATTAGAGCAGTAACTTGACACACACTGGAAAAGTCCCTTCATCCCCAGAGCCTCTTGCATCCTGGAAAGGAGGGGGTTTGACTGTTCAAAATACTCACGGTTTTGATCACAGGTATCCTTGTAGCCTACATAGACTAAATTTACCTTGTGAGCCTTTCATTCAAATAATCTGGAACTTCCTGGAAAACACTTCTGCATTTCAAGTAAGTTAAACAGATCAAACAGTTTGCTTAAGAAAATAATGTAAGGCTTTATATAAACAAACCTTTTGTCTTTGTTTTAGATGTAAAGATACTCAGTTTCATGCCTATTTAATTTATTTTATTTTATTTGTTGTACAAAATGAAGAGAGTGAATTGGTCGGAAAGCCACACAATATTAGACATTTTATTTTCTCTTACCAACAGTTTGACTATGATTTGGTCAATGACATAAAAAAACTAAAAGATGAAGTGTATTTCCTGCAAGGAGCCTAAAATCTGTTTCAAACCAAACCCCATGAAGGACAGTAGCTTCTGCAGCTGAGGTTGGGGATGTTGTTAAAGGAGGAGAGGAGTATAATGGGTATAATGCCATGAACTTCAAGAGAAAAGAAAGAGAAAAGAAGCTGATTAGGCAAAAGGAGGAGGAAATTTGCTAGGAGCTAACAGCTTACTACTCCCAAAGCCTGGATTGGGAGAGCAGAATTGCCACTAGGAGTGTCACACACATGGGTTCTGAAGTGGCCATGAGCTGGGTGTCTGTAAAAGCCTGTAAGGCTTTTATGTTCTTTTTTAATATGCTTAAACTCTTGCTACTGTGATATCTATATGTGACAGAATGTCCTGGTTACATCCTATATCTGTATGGAAACTCAGAACAAAATTCCCAATTTACTGCAAAGTGCTGTGGGAGATGATAAAGGAAAGGCCCAGAGAAAGGCAGTATGATTTACTTGCTCCCCACTGCTGCAATTTATTATTTGCTCCTTAATGTGATTGCTTTCCAAATATTCCTCTGAAAGGACAGAATGCATCACATTCATGAAAACATTTTGAGGTTTTGTCCATCTTATAAACTCAGCTGTTGATTATTGCCAGAATTGGAATGAGGTCAGCCTGTAAGTAACTGGCAGACTGATCTCTGAGCTCTGGCAGTAATCGATGTGGTTCTTCAACAGAGGATGGCTCAAGGTGCTGAGAATATTAAATGAAGTCTGTGTGAAAGCAATTTTACAATTCTAAATATTTTGCTGCGGCAAGTTGATTTTCATTATAGACACGTGCTCCCTTGTGTGTTGTTAATGTGTGGGTTGACACAAAGAGAGATATTATGAAAACTTCTGCTGTACTCAAGTACAGCGTTTTAAAAAACAGTACAGGCAGAGGAATGGCTGGTCTAACACAGTGTTTTTAACGAAAAGAAAAACCAATTCTATTGCAGTGCTGCAATATATTTCAGTAGAAAAGGCACAAGTATACTGTATGAAAGTCCAAGGACTGTTTTCCTCCACTTTTCTTTCTGTGCTCATGTTTGTGTTTCCTAAGAAGCATTTTATACAGCTATAGCCAAAGTAAATAGTAATATGCTGTTAAGCCTGGGCTTCATGTCCCCCAAACCAATCCACCAAAATTCTGGAAATGTTTGATGTCAGTTTTCATTTAAGCTGAATTTTCCTGTTTTTTTCCTTAAAGGGACCCACTATAACCACTAGATTTGAAAAATGAAAATGTACTTTTTTTGTTAAAATCCAATAATAAACCCATATCTGCTATTTTTTTCAGCCAGCCATAAGCTTTGTGATGTTAACCAAGCCCACAAACGCTTTTTGCAGAATGCACTTGACAGAAGATCACTTTTATAGAAACCTCCTGTTACTCAAAAGATTCATAAATACCAGACTTTGACATTTATTGTCAATAGGTGCTAGTTAATCTGCAAAGCAATGCCACTTATTATTTCCTAAAGTCCTACCTAAGGTCTGTGTGTTTTTAGGTCTTCTAACAATGCTTTATGCAGCACCTTGGTGTAGCTTTTTGCTGAATATGATTCCACCAAAACATTCAGCTAAAAACAGGTGGCAAGTTGTCATTTCACAGATGCAGGAGTTGCTGAAAATGATCTTGTTATTTCCAAAGGCTAATAGTGCTTTAAATTAAGGTTCTTTAATGCATATTTAATTTAGAACAGAATAAGCCTAGTCTGAGGTGTTGTGCATTTACAAACCAGCTGCTAAAGTCATTTGAGGATTACCAGATGTGCTTATTGATCTGCTATGCATCTTTACAGTGTGGTACTCTTAACACATTCTGACTAATTGCAATTTAATTCCATAGCTCTTAGTACCCAGAACAAGTAACTGGGGTACATAATAAATATTGCTACACTGTTTTTCCCATAATGTGTATTACCTGTCGTTACAAATAAACTTCAGTATAATTTTGTAATGAAAACTTATTAATGGAGAGACATTTATTTGTTGTTTAAACTTCCTTCTGTTTTGGGGGTTTAATTTAAGTGCAAGATTGCCTGTACAAATATATAGATGCTATTTCCTCTCAGCTTCCCAGTCAAGAAACTGGGGGAGAAAAAGTCTGCCTGTTGCATTATTCATTCAATTATTCACTTGTGCATTACCCACAGACCTGCCAAGTCTTGGGAAATGTACCAGCTCTACTCACCCCTGTTAATCATCTGCTTTTCCTCATCCCCAGAGACGTTACACAATTACCCCCATTTGCTTTCTTTCTATTAGAAGTGCTCATATGACCTTTTAACCAAGACTTAACACTCCAGTTTGCTACCACATGGCAACCTGTGTGCCAGGAATTACCTACTTTTAGTGTGGCCTTGGGCAGTGATAGTCCTCATGACTTACTACTTCATCAAATATCTGTCCACTTGTCAGGCTTTTCCATACCCAGTCTCTGGTTTATAATCTGTAAAACATGCTTCACATAGCAACGATGGATAAGTGGTTCTCTAAGTATTCCCAAAAGAGAAAAGCTACATTCTATACTACCCCTCAGGCTATGCTTTGGTGTCATTTTAATTCTCTGGTAGTGTAGCTGTTGGTTTTAGTAGATCTAATAATGATTTACACTATGGGAAATGAGAGGAGAATCAGCTGTTGAAACAATCCATCTGGTTGAAACAATTTACTTAATAAACTTACCTTTATAGTAACATATCTTGATTACTGCATATATATTACTTTTGTCTTTTGACAAAAGAAAAATTCCTTTATTACCTTAATGTAATCTGGTGTGTGTGGGAGGCCAATGTTGATTATGTTTGGGAACTGACAGCAAGACTCATAATGGTATTAAGGCAATAAAATCCTTGGAAATCCATCCCTGGATGCAGCATATGAGAATGGAAGATGCAAATTAATTAAAGGTGCTGTCTTCTTTTCCACATCCATGTAGAGAATAGTTTATCTGCCTCTTGTTTCTAATCTTTTCAGTTTTGACTTCTGACATGACATCGAAGCTTCTTGGTAAAGAGGATGTTCGTGGTTGCCCCTCCTCCTCGGTGTTTGCCTGTGCAGAGCCCTGGCCCTGTTCCAGGTTCCTCTCCCCCTGTAACCGAGGTTTTCTTTCCAGGGCGCCTCAACTGGTGGTCCACGGTGTGCACAAGCTGCAAGCGCCTGCTGCCCCTGGCCACAACGGGCGATGGAAACTGCCTCCTGCATGCTGCCTCTCTGGGTAAGGGACAGTCTGGGCAGGAAACCGACTGCCAGAAATACTCACTGCTCTTCTCTAGCCCCCGCCAAAGCCCGGAAACACGTGAGATGCAAAGATTTGCATTAAAGGTCTGGTTCTGCAGCAGCATGCTCTTTGCATTTCACTGTAGTGTTGTTTCCCTCGAGCGTGCCTAAAGCAGGAAAGGAAAAGGTTTATATATACAAGGATATAAAGTAGAATTGGAAGAGTATCCAAACACATGTGTGTCAAACGCCAGTGATTTGTATTTTCCTTATATTTTTCGTGTTCACAGCCTAACAGCTCTGGAACAGGCAAATTCCAGGTGCTTCTGCAGGACTGTCCTCATTATGCACAAGGAATTTCATTCATTCTCTTGATTTCTCTTCAAACAGCTCTCTGCTGTTTTCAGGAATGCAGTGTCAAGCTATTATCTCTGTTAGTTCCTTGTACGTTTAAGCATATGTGAAACAGCATTTGGGGTGAATTAAAATAATTTCCAATTGATAAATTAATTGTTTATACAAGATTTTTGAAGCCTTTCTGCAAATCAGTAGAAACCTGTGAAGCTGCAGGTTTTTTGCCTTTTACATCCTAACCTGTTATCAGGAAACTTAGATTTTGTTGCAGTTGCTAAAATCTTCCACCAGCAATACTCCAAAAAGTGACTTTATAAAAACACTGGCATTTTTAATCTTTTGAAGAGACTCCTCTTGTTGAAAGAAGTAGTAAGAAAAGAGTTTTTGCTGTTTCCAAGGATCCTTTTATCTTTGTCTACTTCATTTTCTATGCTAATTCCTGCAAATGTTCGGAGTATTTTGACCTGAACCCAGCAGCTGGCAGTGCGGTAACTGAAACATAGGCACAGGACTGGGGACAGCTCTGCTCTCTTTTGGTGTAGGTTACTATTCCCAACCACATAAAGATGTTTCATTATCTTAAAATGAACTTTAAAGCCTGTGGCTGGATGTATTTTTAGACTTTCTGTAATCTTGAATGCTCGTCTCATTATCTGGGCGTTGAAGCAAAAGGAAATTTCCTGCTGTGTAAGAGCTGGAGCCTTTGGGTGCCGGTACCGTCTGTGATTCTGAGAGGTGCCTGCACTGCTCATTAACATCCTTGTGCCTGCTGGCAACTGCAGCTAAAACCAACCTGTGCACTGAATATTCCATGGCATGCAGCAAAGTTGGAGTTACCTGCAAGCAAACACTGAACCAGCTCAAATCCTTGGTCCTTCCTTAATCAAAGTTTAAAGTGTGTTAGAACTCCCTCGTGTTGTTCATTAGCTTTTTTACATTGACTCTTTTCTTTAGAAACCTTAAAAACAGTGAGTGAATTATTTGCCAGGGAGCATCTTCAATTATGTATTAGCTATTTCTGTTTCACTGCAGCTTCTTTAAAACTGGATGTCATCTTGTGCTGCTTTAGGGATGTGGGGATTTCACGACCGGGACCTTGTTTTACGGAAAGCCCTCTATACTATGATGAGAAGTGGAGCTGAAAGGGAAGCACTGAAAAGAAGATGGAGATGGCAACAGACTCAGCAGAATAAGGAGGTCTGTATGGCCCAAAGACAGCCTTCTTAAGATCGTTTACGGTTAAAAGCATTCTTCTGAAGTTTGCTGTGAAAGTTTTAGTTCCTATTAAATTCCTTGTGCTGCCCTTTTTTTTGCACGGGGAAAGAGATACTTGTATTCAAATTCATATCAGAATGCAAATGTGTTTGCAGCTGTGTGGGTATAACTATGCAGAGTTTTGGGCCTAAAATGTCTAAGATGAGTTTGGAACCTGTGGAAAATTAAATATATAATTTAGCTATCAAAAGCATTAAAAAATGAGTGGATGAAACCCACAAAAGAGAGGGAACCCCATTTAGGAAAGATTTCCTAGAACCATGAATTAGGATTTTTAGAGCTGTGACCAAATATTGAGTGGATGTTTTCTAACTAAAATCATCTGTAAATTTGGTTTGACTGTCGACTAAAAGCTGTACCTTCAGCATGTTATTATTTCCTGAAGATATCTGTGCCTAAGCAGTGGCTAGAAAAGCCAATTTCAGGAGTAATCCTGAAGGCCAACAAGTGAATGTGCTAACTCCACAGCTGGTAGTTCAGAACGTTTAATAAGTTAGTATTATTTCACCTGAGTAGAAATGTTGAACTATTAATGATCCAAGATACCGAACTGAGTCATGTGTGAAACTCAAGTTAGCTGCAAGCACTGCTGCAGAGCTCTGCTTGCAGCGTGTGTCAGCAGCGTGGTGACAGCGTTTCCTTCTGTCCCATAGTCAGGTTTGGTATACACGGAAGAGGAGTGGGAGCGCGAGTGGAATGAGCTGCTCAAGCTGGCGTCGAGCGAGCCTCGCACGCATTTCAGCAAGAACGGGGGCACTGGTGGGGGGTAAGTGCAGAGCATGACAGAGCCTCTGGGCTTGATTCTCAGTAGGAAACAACACAGCACAACTGGGTGAAGGTGTTCGTAGCACCACCAGTCTGCCTTTGCAACTGTTGTACTCTTCTGGAATGATGGAATTATCTAAATATCCCATTGTAATATTCAGCATTTTGGTGAAGTTCTCTTGTACAGTTACCACACTAACTTGAGGTTAATTTGTATCCAAAATAGTCTGGATTTATTAAATCCTAATTGCTTTGCTTGTGGAACAAGCCTTTTGGCAGTATCCTTTCGCTTCTTTCAGAAATATATTTGTGAAAAGTTTTGGGATGGAACCGTATCCACACCATTTAAATACCCCCAACCCACATATAGAATCTGCTTTAAATAGCCACTCTGATAAACCATCCCTCACTTCCAGTGCAGTTATTTCAAAGGACAGGCTATTGACCAGCCTTCAGAATGCAGAAGCTTTAGGTTTTATGTCTAGTGTTTATCACTAAAAATATTTAGTGTTTGCTCAGTGCATAATTTTCTCTAGCTGCTGTTTCCCCTGGAGAAAATCGCATGTGGTGATAAAAAAAATTGACAAAATAAGGCATACAGCACAATGAGAATAACAAAGTTTGTAGAAAATACTCTTTGGGCTCTGAAAGAATGTTCTGTTTCCCCCTGTGATATTAAGGATAAGTAATACTAGGAATGCAAGAGGACATTGCCTAAGAAATTGTCAGCCACAGTGTGTCTCATTTTCTTCTCTTCTGAAGCAAAAAAAAAGATTTGCATTTTAGTCTCTAGTTTGTTTCTTGTTTGTAGATATTTTCTGTTGATACATTTCAGTTTTCTAATTCAATTCACTTCATATTTCTATTAAACCTGGTCATTCCGCCCGAATTTTCTATCACTGTGTTCTGTTTCATTCTGCATGTTCCATGTACCACATTCTGCATGTTCCATGAACCACTGCACGTTCAGTACCTTCTGGTCAGAGATGCCCTCAAATGTTATCTTTGCCAGGCAGTCAACCTTCAGTTCGCAGGTACCTACACAGGGAGTAGTTCTATTACATAAATAATCTTCTCATCATGGTTTGCATTTATCTTTTTTTCAAATCAAAATAAAGTAAATACAAATAGCCAGCAGTTAATTTTTCCTTTGAAATAGTGAAAGATCAAGCAAGAAGCTTACCCTATTAAACATTTGAATGTATAGTTCTCTTTACATTCATACCAAAGACAGAATGAATGTGGCAGAATGAATTATTTTCTCAGTTTAATGATCCCGTGTTCAAAGTAGGGTCCTTGACAAGGAAAAGGAATATCAAAATAGTATTTTTGAGATGGGGTATATTATGTCCTCTAGTTAGGTGCTATATTAAGCAAGCTTGCACATCAGTCTTTGAACTGTAGATGAGAGGTTTTCCTTTGGTGTCAGAATTAGCTAAAGCATCAGAAGTTGTATCTGCTTCAAAAGAATTCAGTGACAAACCTAAGCCTGGAATTGTGCTACCTCATTCACCTGAAAACTTATTTTAGTTATTTTTCAGAGTGAACTACGTGCAAAGGAGATCAGCAATTGTCACTAAATTTCCAAAGATTTCTCCTTTGTGAGCACTCATTCTGAGGCTGGGAAGTTGAAAAAAGAAAAAAAGGAAATACAGAAAAACCTGGTTCTTAAGTTCTTGTTTCCAATATGTAAAGCAGAACAAACTAATTTTGAAGCAGATTCTTGTTTTGAAACAGATTAGCACCTCTTTTTGTAAATGCAAAAAATGAATTCTAGATGAACATAATTGCTTCATTTATCTCCATTTACGAGCAAAAGCAGGGGCACTGAATTGAAGGAACTGCATTGAAGAAAGGAAAATGTCTTGTACCCTGTTTTTTGTTAAGAACCTAGCTATTGCCATCCTGCTCAAAAGAAAATTCCAACCCCTTCCTTCACTGCGCAAGTGTCAGTCAGAGCATTTCTGGTGTGAGAGTGAATAGCACTGTTGTTACTCACTGTTGAAAACCCAGGTGCTGTCGTGGTGTGAGCTCATACAGACTCTGGAAGTGGATGGTATTTGTATTTAGTCACCTCCTAGCTGGATCTGTGCTGTTGGCATTATCTTATTAATAAATTCAAGGGACTTAAAATGGGGAAGAGGGAGGGAATGCTGCTGTAATCTTCCTGTGTGTTGTTGGAGTTTTATTTGAGGCAGAAGCCCAGAACACTTAAACAGGAAGTACCTCTCAAATGCAACTGTCCTCTGAGGTTTTGGACTTGGTTTGGTATTGAGAACTCTTTAACAGCTCTTCATACACAACTCCTGCAGCCATGCAAGACCCTCACCTAGTACAGAATTTAGTTTAGACCATTTAACAAGACTTTGCCCTAAAATTATTTTTAATTGATCTGGTGTCTGTTACAGGAGTGCTGTTTCTTGTTGACTGTTCAGTCTATGCAGCAATTATAGGGTGCGGATAGAAATGGTTCATTACAACATATTTATTGATTGTTAGCTGTTGTTTCTAAAGGCTAATGCCTCTTTTCATCTGGCCTATTTTCAGTTCACATGAAGTACTGAAGCCAAGCACAGCCAAACTGCTGTTGTGATTCAAATATGGAACTCAAAGCATTCACATTCTGTGTTTCCTTTCCTTTAGTCAATTCAAGATACCTTTTTTTCTTGAAGAATGAAAGAGAAATGTTCCACTGTGCAATTTCCTGTGTTTGAGTTGAAGCCCATTGCTGACAAACACTGTAAGGAAATCGAAGGAGAGGTTCCTACACCTACAGCTGCAGCTGTGGTTTGTGCTGGTTTTCATTTGGGGATTGTTAAGCAGGAAAAGAAAGGTGTCAGAAACGGAATTTTGGCAAACTGAGCTATGAACTCAGGTGTCATTCTGATCTCTTGCTTCTGGCAAATCACCAGGTTGAAGAACTTTATCCCTGCCATTGTTTCAGTGCATCTCCACTGTCTGAGGGCATTGATCTCTTGCTCTGTGTGAATCAAACCGAGAATAGCTGTTAAGAGTCTGTTGGACTGAGAATCTGGAGCTGTGTGTGGGGAAGGAAAGCAAGGTTACCATAGGGAGCTGTTAGAAGGAAATCCAAGGACATGAGAACAGATCCTGCTCAGAGTTTACGGGCGAGAAAGCAGCAGCCAGCCAGGTGGAACAGCAGGCTAGGTGACACTCTCTTTCCAGCTTTTTGAAAGAGGTTTTCTTTCATTCCTGGCTGCAGTACAAATTGGATTTTCCATAAGAGAGGGAGTCTCTTTGGAGTGCTGAGTAGGTGTCTGCTGTATTTGGACTGGAGTACCAGTGGTTTCATAGGTCAGACTGAGATTTTTGTTTTTATTTGTTTTTCTTTTTGTTATTAATTTGCTCTTAGAATCGAGGTAATTTATTTAGTCAGAGTGCTCTGGTTGAGCAGGGTTCTGCAGTGCAGGTTTACATGCTCTTATATAAGTGGATTTCATTATTTAAAATCAGCTTAACATGAACAGAGGAATTAATTTCCGTTTCTTAAATTTTCTTTGCTTCCATGTTTTATTGACAAAATTGTTTTGTCCACAATTTTCATGGCCATGTAGCCAGCATTCATAAAGATCCCTGAAAAAAGTGTAATGATAGTGGATCAAAGGATGCAGCAGGTTGCTATGGATACTTATTAATGATTTTTCATTCTCATTAATCTTTAGGAAAATTCATACTGAATCCTCAGCAAGTGGCACTGAAAGAATATAAAATGGGCCACATAAATTACTGGCAGTGATGGTAGAAAATTGAACATTGAAAAGGTTTCCCAGAGAGGCTCTGTGAACTCTTTCTCCTTGGAGGTACCCAAAGGCTGTCTGGACACAATCCAGGGCTTGGGGTGGCCCTGCTGGAGCAGGGGCTGAATAAGGATCCCCAGAGCTCCGTTACCACCTCAGCCACTCTGATCCTGTGGCAGTGAGCAGTGGAATGTGTAACAGGAGAGAAGGGTTTGAAATGTGTGCCTGTGATCAGAGATAGTGAATCAAGCAACGTGGTGATGTGATACTGAAGAGTAAAAAAAGCCCAGTGGAATTTTGGAGTTTGTGCAGTCAGGCATGGCATCAACTGATCAAAGGGATAGAGATCCCTCTGATACAGCTGCATCTGGAATAGGCCTTTTGCTTCTAGAAACCTCATTAGCTAGATGAGGAATAATTAGAGAATTTGAAGGAAAAAAAATTAGGACTGATAGGCTGGAAATACTAATGTGAGAAGATAGCTGGAAATCTTTCTGGCATATTGTCTTGCCAGTAACATGATTCCCCTCAGTTGCTTTTGGCTGACAGATTACTCTGAGGTGACAGAGTGGACTGCAAATGCTGGAAAGCTGTCACAGCCAGCTGTGGAGAGGAGTTCAGTAAGGAATATGGGAAGAAATTGCAAAATGGGGAATTCAGTTTGAACATCAGGAAAAATTTCTTGATGAGTCTGGGTAGCGGGAGGTGGGATGCAGCAAAGGAGAGGTGTCTCACTGCTTGACCAGTGAATGTGTCCTGCACCAGCCTGCTGGTGAACGTTTCCATCCTGCTGTGCTCCTAGGCTGGGATGAAAGGTTTTAAGGTGGAGTTCCAGGGGTTGGCTGGATGCTGTCAGACCTGTGAGAGGTTGCTCTGTTTTTCCCACACTCTGGAGCAGTGTCCAGATCCTTCTGCTCTGTTGCTGTTGTTCACATACATGGAAAGTTAACCCCAGTCAGTTCTGGAGGTTTCCTGCACAGCTGGCAGTAAGAGGACAGGTGCTGCCTCCACTTGACAGTGTGCCTGTGTCATCTTGCCCATCTTTATTTATCAGGGCTCACAAAAGCTGTGCTCTGGATGTTTTATATTCTTAAGTGGCATTTAGCAGTGAATTATCACCTTTACTTTTGTCTGCTTCCCACAACCCTGCCATTTTTCAGTCTTCTTCCATCTAGTTTGTTTTTGTTTTCCAGGCAGAGGCAAAGCTTTGAAATGTGGTAGTGACATTAATAACATTAAACTGGGAAAACAGAAAGGGTATAACTGAAACAAAAGATTCATTAAAATGTTTATGCAGTCATAGAAGAGCTTGGAAATGTTCAGGTAGAGAAGTGGGGACTTTAACAGATTTATTCTTGCAGTCCAGATAAAAAAATGATCTGTCTGGTAGAAAATTGACTTTATAGGTTGGATTTCTAAAGGTGCTGGCCATTTCCATCTCCTGGAAGATTGTGGGGCTGATCTAAAGCATTGTGATACTAGCTGGAAAACTTTTTTAAATGCTGCTGTTATTTTATCTACAAAAATGCATTTTCCTTTCCATTTCTTTTTACCTACTTTAGTTATTGAAATATGGGTTTCAGAAGAGTGGGGATATAAGTGACAGTGAAGAAGAAACAGCTGCTGGGGTGTGTTGATCCACCAAAGTCTCATGGTTGGTTCCAGTGGTTCATAAAGTCTCAATGCTGTGTCTTCCAGAGTGGACAATGCAGAAGATCCAGTATATGAGAGCTTGGAAGAATTCCATGTTTTTGTCTTAGCCCATATCTTGAGAAGACCGATTGTTGTAGTAGCAGACACGATGTTACGAGACTCAGGGGGAGAAGGTAAGAGCTTTTATTAGAGATCTCTGCACCTCTGCAAATTGAATCAATTGTAAACTGAGACCATTAAAAGACCCAGCTGTAACATATCAGTGTTTATGGCAGAGCTGCTGCCTTCTTCTGAAAGAAAAAAAAGAGAAAGCACAGAATGATGCTCAATCCATTTCCATTAGATAAAAGTAAAAAACACAGGATAATTATATAGCCTTGCTGAATATCTCTTTATCCTAGATATTTGCTATTAACTTAAATAACCACCAAATTACAGAACACAATACATTTCTGACTGGTCTAAGTGAACAAAGTTCTAATTTTGCCATGTTATTTTGGTGCCCCTTAAAACTCTGCAGAAATGAATCTAATCTGACTTGGAAAAATTGAATCAAAATGTGTGTATCTTAGAGTTTTGTTTTTAATGACTCCTTTGCAGCTTCTCACTCAAAAGTTTTGAATGTTTTATTCAGTTTGCACATGTGAGCACACAAATGTTAGATCCATATGTAGAGCCAGCTGGACTCTGTCTGAGCAGGACTCAGAGGATTAAATTCATCTCACTTTCTACCGTGAACTAACAGAATTCTAATTCATTATAGGGTGTTACTTAATTAAGGGGGGATGTTTGGCTGATTAAAGGAGGATGTTAAGCAGGTGATGGAGTTTACAGAAATTTATTTCCACAGGAAAATACTGCATAATTTCAGTTTCCATTGCAAATTATGAACTACAAGTAATGGTTGTAGATTTTTCTGTGGGTTATTGAAAAACACACCTCAAAGACAGGACCAGTCATTGGTCACAGCCAGAACAAGGGGTTTATGAGGGGAACTCATCTTGCAAATATTTCAGCAATAAAGACTCATATTTTTGTAGCAAAAGGAGAAATAATTGATTGGAAGCAAAAACATTGAGAGAATTTTCCTGCCCAAACTTGCTGTTTCCTATAGTTATATACATAAACAAGTGTACAATCTTTCCAAGGAAAATTCTGCCCGTCCAGATGGAGTATCCCATTCAAATTCTGCTTGTCAGATTTTTTGAGTCTTTCCTTATCGTTTATACATGTTTATGTACATTCAGATATATACCAGGTGTGTGATGAAATGTGTGGACTATAAACATGTTTGTAATGTTTCTTCTAGAAGTCTGTTAATGCAAGGCACAAGCAGAGCATGTCACCAAATGACCTGAAAGTATTTACTGATGATTATTAGACAATAATTCTGCCTAGAAGCATTAGAGGAAGGTACAACTCTGCTCACTTGTGTGAGAGTCATCAAGATTTTGTTATAAGACCATAATATCTTTACTAGTAAACAATTAGAGCAAGGAAGATTATGTAAGAGCAGAAGGTTTTCCTTATTGTTCTTCATATATTTCATGACATTTTTATAATGAAATTTTATCTGTTGTTGTGACTGTTTTCTGCATTGATCCCCATTTTAAGCTGCTCTCCTGGAGCTCTGAAAAAATTGCAGCACAATTGTTTATACAACTCTTGTCTGTTCTTTCACATAGTTACAAAAATCTCCTTTTTCTCTTCAGCATTTGCACCAATACCGTTTGGAGGAATTTATTTGCCACTTGAAGTTCTACCAAACAGATGCCATTGCTCACCTCTTGTGCTGGCCTATGATCAGGCCCATTTCTCTGCTCTTGTCTCCATGGAACAAAAAGACCAACAGAGAGAACAAGGTATGCTTTCAACACAGCAGCGCTGGCATGTGTATTGAATGCAGTGCACAAAGTACTTTCTTTTACCTGTAGGTGTATTTATCTGTCAGAAAGGAAACAATATTCACTAAATTTCATTGCTGCATGGTCAAGAGTCTGAGTGACCTAATCACAAGACAATGGTACAGTCCATTTCTTCCTGGAATAGTATCAGCAGACTGACAGAAACCTCATTTATCTGGGGCACATCTCTCTGCCTTCATTTTACCAGGTCTTACAAGAGCAATAATGTTACAATAATGTTAAATATCCTTCTTGAGGTTAGCAGCTGCCATTCTGTAGGATCTTCGTACACCTGTATTCCCATGGAAAAGGTGCTGAGAGAGAAACTCCTACCAGATATCCAGCATGGCATCAGAAGCATTAAATACTGACTTTCACGTACAAGTTCATCCAGGTTAATTACAAGGGTTGGTGAATCAAAGTGTTTGTTTTGTGTGACCTGATTGTACCTCTTACTGCAGGGCCTTGAATGCACCGGCTTCAGTTGCGTGGAGCAGCAGAGAGCATTTGGCATTTATTCTGGGATGAAGGGAATGCTGTAGCTTTCAGCTGTCAGGCTGGTTGCTGTTGGAGACTGCAGCAGTCCAGCAGCAACCACAGCATTGCCGTTGTCCTCCACGTGCTGTGACAGGAGGGAGATTGGCACAGGGATGCTCCAGCAGTGCCTGGGGTTTGCACCTTGTCAGCAGAGCAGCTCTGGCAGCTTTGGCACATGGCAAGGGAGAGCCACAGTTGTCAAGTGTCAGCAACAATGGCACAGGGAGCACAGCACATGGGCAGATTTTGAGCTATCAGAATGCAGCTTAGAGTTGCTCCTTCTTAAAAGGAGCAGCCTGGAGAGCCAGGCCATTCATAACTTGTAGTATTTATGCTCTGAGTGTCAGGAGCAGCCTCTGAAGCTCTCTGAACTATTGCAGGTACATACACCCATGTTAAAGCAGCTGCTGAGCTCTCTAGTGGAGGAGACAGTATGTCTGTATTTGAGAAATACGTGGGGTGAGATAAATACTGATGTGAATGCCTGAAGTTCTGCTTTGGCATAGAGTCCCGTATCAGATCATTTAAAACACTACTATAAATAGATATAGAGAGAAAACATGCTAATATCCCCTTTCTGGAGAGAACTTAAAACACATTTTGACACTTCTTTTTACCAGCACACAGCCCCTGGCATTCTGATGGTCACCAGGGGTGGTCTTGTTTTGAAATCCAGTGGCTGATTAAAAACTGGTAAATACTTTTACATTCATGCAGGCATGACTGATGCAGATGTTTTGTGTCTTTGTTTATGGAAAACACAGACTAGGTCTAAACTGCCCCTAAGATGGCTTTCTTGGCCTTGGAGCTTCCCACACTGCTGTGCTCAGTCCAAGTAACACTCTTAAGAGGTGTGGCAGTGGTTTTAAACAGCACTGTGTCAGTCTCTGTGTCAGCAATTTATTGTACTGGCATGTTCAGAAAGAGTTAAAGTGTTGTTCTTTTTAGATGAATTGTGGCACTTGAGGCATGAGGATGAGAGCTGGGAAGTGCTGTGACTTCCTTCACAGCACAGAAGGCAGTGCACCCAGCTAGGGAATGGCAGCAAAGTCCCCACTGTGTGTCTCAAACTGCCATGGACCAACCAGCGGCTGTTGCTTGTCACTTACCCATCTGTTGGAATTCGGGCTGGTAGACTGTGCTTGGAGTAGTGTAGTTCCAGCTAGAGAGCCACTGCCAAGTGGGACCAGCACTGACCAAAGCTGCAGACCCTGCTGGGTGTCAGGGATGTGCTGCAGGCTGTGGAATTTGCTTTAGAAATGAATGGGATGGATCCTGCTTGCAGTCGTGATATAAAAATACGCTTCTGTCAGGAATTTGGGGAAATCCTACATTAAACCCCAGTAAGACAAGGGCTTACAGCAGGGAGTGTTAAAGTGTATTCATTCGTCACATCTGCTGTACATTTGTGATGCTCCTACCCCAGGACCTAGCAGTACACTGTATGCTGAGCTGTAAACTCAGACTCCCTGCCTGTGCCCCCCGAGTTTCCCTCAGGAGCTCCGAGTCCGTGCAGTTTGTGTGTCCGTGCCGCTGGCTTAGGGAAGCGGCGCTGGCGGGGCCCGGTGTGCGGCTCAGGCCGGGCAGAGCGCGGCGTTTCCTGGCGCGGCCGGCAGGGGGCAGCGCCCCGCGGGATTTGGGCTGCTTTGGGCCTTTCTGGGCAGCCCCGCGAGCGGCGGCGGCCGAGCCGGGAGCGGCCCCGGGAGCGGCTCCTCCCGCAGCCACGGGGCCACCGAGCGCTGCCGAGGTGGGGAGCAGTGTGGGACAGAAGTGCTGTCCCTGCGCTCTGGCGGCGGGTGTTTGCTGCACTGCAGAAAGGGTAAGAACGGCTTATAACCCCTGGTGCGGTCAGGTTTCAATAGCTGAGTGCCGTGGTGTTTGGATGGCTTCTCCAGGTTTCATTGCCCTTGGATTGTCTGGAATGAATACCCAGGGCAAGTCCTGAAGGGTTCTAGTGCAGAAAGGTAAATGCCTTGATTGGCTGTCAGAGGAGCAGCAGTGACCTGCACCATGCTGAGGATCCTACCCAGGCCCTCAACAGCTTTTCCCTGTTTTCCTAATCAAATGGAAGCGAATTGGTGGCTTTAATTAAAGCTGACCTTGCTTTTTTTCTTAATTTCTTGCTGGTGATGAATGATAGACACTCTGTAACATCTGAGTGTGGTCCCTGCATGCTGAGTATAAAGCAGAGTCATTAAGAGACAGGGCATTGAGGTTTGACACAGAGCCATTAGTGCAGAGCCCGAGCAGAGAGGGGAAAGAGCAGAAGTGCAAAACTGCTGGGCAGCAGTGCTGGGCTGTAAGAGCAGTAACGGGGTGTGCACTGCACTCACTCAGAGGCCTCAAACTGACCTCCTAACCTATATATATGTTGATCTCTGCTCTTCAATTATGTTAATTCAATTTCAATCCAAAATCACTGTAGCTGCCTCTTGCTTTGTTTCTTAATGCTGATATCAATATATTTTTATTTCTTTGACAGTAGAAAGGTACTAAAGAGACAAAATAATTAACAAACATGAATCCCTGATTCTGAGAGATAGGCAGGAATATTGCAACTTTTTATTGCTTTCTGCTATTCTAATGGCTCTGTCTCCAGGAAATGTTGATTGTGCAGTACAAATGGCCATGTGGCTCTCTCCAGAGGTCTCCCCTCCTCCACAGGTGACTATCGTTCACTCCAGGAGCAATCAGTGTATTAACCTCTCCCTCTTCTCTTTTATTGCACAAATATGAAAACAGGCAAATGGAGCCCAGTATAAATCATTTGTGGTGCTCTGGATGAGGCAATTCTGCAGCACACTCAAATTCTGCCCTTCTTGAAGCAGCAGTTCTGCTTTTCACAGCTGAGTCTTTTCTTCTTTTTGTCATTTTTGTTCCCCCACCCCAATCCTTGTTTCTTCTCTGCTTCAGCGGTGATCCCCCTGACTGACTCTGAACACAAGTTACTGCCTTTGCACTTTGCGGTCGATCCTGGGAAGGACTGGGAGTGGGGAAAAGATGACAATGATAACACCAGACTGGCCAAGTAAGACCTGTAACTTCAGTGTAACTTCTGTAACTTCAGTGTTAAGCAGTAAAATGTCTTGAGCCGTACCTGCTTGGAGTACTGGGAGAAGTGCTAACAGCGAGGGCTTGGTTCATGGGCTCTGGTTACATGGCAGAAGACATGGGGAGGTCTTCAGCTGACCATCACGATCAGGCTGCTGTTACATCTCTCCCTGTTATGAAGTACTGCTTTTTCTTTCAGGCTTTTTGACTGTTTGTTCCCTTCTTTTTTCATCTTTAGTTTGATTCTGTCTCTTGAGGCAAAGCTTAATCTTCTGCACAGCTACATGAATGTAACCTGGATCCGCATCCCATCTGAGACACGGGTAAGGTAAACTTCCTGCTTGGTCCCACAGCATGGGAGATACAAGGCACAGTAGGATGGGCTGCCTGCAAACACCTCAGTGTCCTGGCAGCAGGGACAGTCACTCATGGCTCACTGATGCCAGTCAGGCTTACAGATTTATCTGGCTGATTTAATAACACTGTTGCTTGTATATTTTTTGCTGAAATGTGTCTTTTATCTTAATTTTTCTGTTACATATTTCAGTAGTCTGTGTAGTTTAAAGAAACCTTTTCTCATAATTTTCTCAGAACTTTGTCTTGCTCTCCTGATGCCACTGTTAGGTCACCAGTTTCTTTCTGAGAATGCATTTGCACCCGTGGACAGCTCCCAGTTTAGAGTGGCTGACAAAAGGCCACAGACTGGCACTGAACTGGAGCCTGCCTCTTCCAGAGAGTTGTTTTAGAACCATGCCCAGCTGGCACCGAGTCAGTTACAAATTTCTCTGCAAATTGCATTGAATAGATGGAGGAGTTGGGCTGGAGCAAAAGGTTGCTAGGAGAGGATGGAGGTGACAGCCTACACAGATGGGGCTTGAACAGAGAAACAGAATGCAAAAGGAGAAAGTATTTTAACAAGCTGCAAAAGGGGAAAAATACATTTTTCTTCAGTTTCTACAGTAGCAGCTACCACATCAGAAAAAGGAGAGTCAAAATAGTCCTGCAGTTGTAAGTGGTGAGCCCTTGTGAAACGTGGGTTACCTCTCCCTGCTCATATTTGCTGCATGAGCACAGTCAGGTTACTGCAGCACTTTCACCTCTGCTCCATGGGAATAACACCTCTGCTCCCAGCTGGGTATTGGGGTGTTCAGGGGTTCCTGGGAGAGAGGACATGGAAGTACTCAGGGACAGAGGCAGGCAGGTATCTATACCAGAAATATATAAATGTACAGAGCTTACCCCTCCCCGTGTCCTTGTAGTTAGTTGAGAGTTTCATATTTATCTCTAGCAGATTTTAGCTTCATGGTGCCTGAAAGCAAGGCTGTTCTGCAGGAGTAAATGAACAGAGTCCCATTTTAAATTACCCTAGGATCCATGTTATTGCATTTTCAGGAAAGGTGTTTTATCACGTTACCTAAAATATAAAGTAGAACTCAGACTTGTGAGTTTATCTGCATTGCCTTTGCAAGAAACATGAATACACATCATTGTATTCCTCAACCTACTTGCTTGAGTTTAATGTCTGATATTTCAGGTGAGGTGTTTAGCTCTGGTACATCACACCTTTGATTTTCATGCTCCAGAGACCTGAATAAATAAAAAGTCAATTTAAATAAGCTGAGTTTTGAACATAATCAATTTTGGAATATTGCTGTACACAGGTTTGTGTGCTGTATCCCACTCAGAGCTTTCAGCAGCAGCTCCTTCCCCTTCCATCGCGTCCTCCCCAGCTCCTTTCCTGCTGGCTGAGGGACAGCCTGCACTGCTGATCCTCCCTGTCCCGGCTCACCAGGGCAGGAGGGGACTCACTTCTCCCTGTGACTCAGACACTGACTTCCACAGAGCCTCTGAGTGACTGACCTCTATTCCACAAACGTGCCTGAAATGAGCCAAAAGCTGCTGTAGGAACAAGCAAAATACATAGTAAACGCAGCCAGAAAAGCTTTATTTAGTGATGAAACCAGTCAAAAATGCCAGTGCATAAATTAAAATTTATGTTTAAAATCAACGTCAAAATCTGTATTGAATTTGGGGTGGGTATTTTTGCACCAGTTCCTGTATGAAACTGATTTTGCTGTATCTAATTATAATTCCTTTTCCATAGCAGGCCCCTTTGGCTCAACCAGAATCCCCTACAGCTTCAGCTGGAGAAGACGTGCAGTCTCTGGCTGACTCAATGGACTCAGACCGAGATTCCATCTGTAGTAATTCCAATGGCAATAATGGCAAAAACGGTAAAGAAAAAGAAAAGGACAAACAAAGGAAAGATAAAGACAAAACCAGGACGGATTCAGTTGCCAATAAAATAGGAAGCCTCAGTAAAACCCTGGGAATTAAACTGAAAAAGAACATGGGTGGTCTTGGAGGTCTGGTGCACGGGAAGATGAGCAGAGCCAATTCAGGGAATGGAAAAAATGGTGACACAGTAGAGAAAGTGAAAGAGAAGAAGTCCAAGTCTCGCAAAGGGAGCAAAGAGGAATCTGGACAGTCTGCGAGCACATCTCCGTCTGAAAAGACCACTCCATCTCCGACTGACAGAGCCAGCAGCTCCCCCACTGAAAAGGTGAACACTAAACCCTTCTCTGACAAGCAGTCTGACCCATGGAAGTACAGCACGGATGTGAAACTCAGCCTAAATATTTTGAGAGCTGCCATGCAGGGTGAACGAAAGTTTATTTTTGCTGGCCTTCTTTTGACCAGTCACAGGCATCAGTTCCACGAGGAGATGATCGGCTATTACCTGACCAGTGCCCAGGAGCGCTTCAATGCAGAACAGGAACAGAAAAGAAAGGAAGCTGAGAAAAAGGCTGCACTGAATGGCTCCTCTAGTAGGAAACTGGAGCCAGAAGCATTTTCAAAAGAAAAATTAGAACCATCTCCTCAGGATAGGGCATCACCCGTCTTGCCTCAAAGCCATACAACTCAACTGGTTTTAAAATTTAAAGACCGCACTAGTCCCACTCCCGGGTCCTTTTCTTCCCCTAGTAACGGTGCCAAGAAAAGCGGCCCCATCCCGGTGTCTGCCCACTATAGCCATACCCCTCCCGTTCAAAGGCAAAGTGTCATCCATTTGCATGACGTCAACTCCAAGCCATCGAGCTTCCAGGACGATACCTACAAGCCAGTGGTTGGCACCCTGAAAACCTGTGCCACCTACCCCCAGCAGAACAGGTCCCTGTCCTCGCAGAGCTACAGCCCCGCGCGGCTGCCCGGGATGCGCACGGTGAACACGGTGGAGTCGCTGAGCTACGCCAGGCCCGCCGAACACAAGTCCCAGACCTACACAAACGGCTTCAACACCGGGGACATCAGAGACTGCTTAGAGTACGCTGACGAGGATGCTCCTCAGACCTGGCTGAACAACGATAAAAACCAAGGCAGAAGCACAGTTTGCCCAATATACTCCATCCAGCAGAACCGCTGTAAGAAGGAGAACTGTTCCTTTTATGGTCGTCCCGAGACTGAAAATTACTGTTCCTACTGCTACAAAGAGGAGTTAAAGCGCAGGGAGAGGGACAGCAAGGGACACAGGCATTGAGGATTCTTCCGTGACTACTTAGTTTTACCATTTTCTTACTTACAAAGTAAACAGTGTTGGATTGCAGTAAAAGGAATCCTTTAAAACAGAATAAAGGATTGATGAGTAAATAGTGTCTAGCTCTTCGCTTTTCCGGGGCAATGAGGAAATTACAGGATTAATTTATCATAAAAAAATATTCTTTTCCATTTTGTCAGTGTCTTTTTTACATATACTGGTAAGCTGAAGGGTTGTTTACTCCTTTGTCAGTGCTGTGTATATGTTTGGTCAAAAATTTACTAATGGTGCCTGAATTTACACTGACATCACTCAGGTAGTAGAATGATAGGGGAAAGTCATACTAGTGAAGATGTGGTGTTGTAGTAGGGTAGTATCTGCCTTGCAGACATTTGAAATGATATAGCTATTATTGAGAGTATTTTTTCCTCAGTAAAACGTAAATTTTCATAGCCTTTTTTTTCAGGAGGGTAGTGATTTTGCATACTGCACATTTTTAACATGGCAGCATATTGCATTGCTACTAATGTTTGTACTTATTTCAGTCTGAAATGGAATGTTTCTGGAAAAATGGGAGTGAAAGGTCTGAATTCATGAGGGCTGTAGCTCTCCCTAACTTTAAGTTCTTACCAATTGTTTCTAAATTTTAATTAAAAAAAAAAAAGTAGATTTGAGCCACTTTTATTTGCACTGAGCTTTTAAACAGGTTTTATAAGAAAATTCATAATGACTTTGTGTCCCCAAGCCCCTCACACAGTATAGTTTTGTGCACCTGAATTTCAGAGGTATTTTTGTTGCTGTTAAACTGCAGAGAAATATTAAAATAAAATGTTAAAAAAATTATTAGATATGGAAAATTTGATGACCAGTTAGGAAATTTAGGATCTGAACTTCTTGCCAAAACAAATGTAATGCATCAATTTATTCCCTTAGCTAGCGCACAAACCTAATCATTATTTACATATTCCTTCTCGACATTATGGAGTGATAATTATTGCAAATGTAACTACTTGAGCCTTTCTTGAAGACTGTTGGCTCCACCTCTTTTCAAGTCTTCTCCTAGAGTGAGTCATCTCCCCCCGGAGGTTCCCAGATGGCTGTGAAATACCTCCAGCAGGAATGGCAGCTCCTAGCACAGATTTGCACAAGTCTGAGATCCAAATATTTACGTAAGTGTTTGCAATACTTTTGAAAATAAAACTTTGCTCACAGAAACACTTCTGCAAAGCAGACACCGCAGATACTGTTGAAGTAGATGGATGACATGAGGAAGTTTTCTGGGATACAGGACTGGGTTTGCACCCCTCCACCATCAGCTGGCAGAATGTAGTAACGGGAGCTCTTTGGTGTTGTTACGCCTGTGAACAATGGCTCATTTTAAGAGCTAATTTTGCAGAACAGGTGAAGTACTGCCTTCAGGACTGCTGACTCTGCCACCTCAAGGTGCAGAACAGGAGTTCTGCCTTCCTCATTACCGAATAACACTTTTCTGGCCCACACAGGAGAGATTCTTTGCCAAAGAGTCTTTGTTTCTGATTATTTTTCTGCTGCAGCCCAATTTTAATTCTTGACATGGGTGGCACCATTTCACTTGCATACAGTTAATCCTAATTAACCCTGAAACCAAGCCTAAAGTTCCCTGTGAAAAAAGATGCACAAACTTCTGCTGCCATGTCCTGGCTTTCAGAACAAGCACATGAGCTTTGTCCAGTGTCCCAAATTGGTAGACCTGAGCACATACTTAAAATTAACCATATTTTTAGGTTTTCTGCTGAATGGGAGGTTTCAAAATAAGTCCCTTGGCCACTTCTCTAAAAAGTTAGGGTCTTTGCCATGTTAGCTGTTCCATGAATCCAGACCTGTACTTCGTATTCCTTGCTGTATACTGAGCATACACTGAATCTTACTGAACTTTCATTCCTTCATAAAAGGGAAATATTGGTGTGTATTAAAGCTCCATGTGACTTCTGTCCTTAAGGTAAGCACCTTCCAAATCCCTTGTCTCCCGTTGCAGACACTGGTAAGCAGTGTCCTGTTTTGCTTTGCTGTTGTGATTATTACATTTGAGTTCTAATTGTCAAAGAAAACTGGGATTGCAAATTGTGCTAAAACAAGCCAGACCATGTTAAAAGACATTAAATATACTTGATTGTATTTGCTGCTGAGACTGAGAAAACTAGTGGGATAAAACTTCAAGAAAACCAGAAATATTTAAGAATTCTTAGGGCATCAGAGTAGCAGTAGCGTGTGATACTCTGAGAATCATTTCTGTGTAAAGTTGTGCTTAAGAAATTACATTAACAACAAACTACACCAGCCCATATATTTAAGTAAGTTACATCCTTTCTGAATGAGGAAAAAAGCAGTACGTATGTTAAAACAAGCAATTACCATGAGATTTTGTTGTTTCCCATTTTCATAGGATTTGTTTCTATAGTATGTTTTT
This sequence comes from Monarcha castaneiventris obscurior, assembly GCA_026261815.1. NCBI lineage: Eukaryota > Metazoa > Chordata > Aves > Passeriformes > Monarchidae > Monarcha > Monarcha castaneiventris. The sequence continues at coordinate 15,448,505 of JAMPIT010000434.1, read as the reverse complement.
AAGATCTTCTCATAAAAGAAAGAGATTTACAACCAGTCAGCATTTAGGTAAATTACTCTGTTCTGAATTATTGAATACATTGTACCTGTGTTATAGATTATTTTGAAAAATTAATCGGACTTGTCTGTATAGGATACCAAACCTGAGTGTTCATTATCATCCTCAGGATGCTCAGATATTTCCATAAATATTTACCTCTACAGCATTGCTCACTTTAAAATATCTGTTGTATGAAAGACTGATAGAACACTTTTTAGTTGTGCCTATTTCCTTAGGATCTTTTTGTTGGGATATCTTTGAATAATTTTCTAATTGCTCTTTTCTTTTAGAATTCTCTTCAAACATCCCATGATTCTGTTGTTCCTTAACATTTTATACTGAAAGGAAGTTGCAGGCCTACAATGCAATTTGTCAGTTAAAATCTACGCCTCTTTCCCAGTAGTTGTCCTTTTTTTCCAGATAAGTAATACTGGGGGTGGGGAGGTTTCACCTTTCTGTTTCTGGGCCATTTCTGGCAGTTGTGCCATAGCTAGCATTAAACAGACCAAACATGCAGAAACTGTGTCCCCTCCTGAAGAAGTGTTGCTCCATTAAAAGAAGACTGTAGCTAGAAAAGAAAATTTTCTACCTATTTTTTTTAGAGAGAATTCCCAACTGCTCATGAGTTGCATTCACTAGCACTGAAAGAAATTGTGTCATTCCTTAGCTACAGGTTAGAGGTAATTACCTTCATCTGTATTCCTCTTTTTACTACGTGCTACCCTCGGAGTTCTCTTTTGGGTTATTTTTCCTGACAGTTGGAAGTGTATGCAGCCCACAGGTCAGCCAGCCCCGTGCCTGACCTGCCCTCTCTACACCCTCCAGAGCTGAAGAGTTCCCACGTAGTCCCAGATGTAAATCAGCTTTGCACTGGGGGGACCCTACTCATTCCTTCTGTTTGCTGGAGTGGCTGCAATGCACACACACGTTTTTGCATTTGTATGTGCTTTTTTTTTTTTCCCTTCTCTCCTAGATAGTGATTCAGCATTTATCACTGTAGTCCAGATTTCAGCAGTACAGAGTAAATACTGGGTAGGCTACACGTTCCCAGAATGGATTCAAAATCACCAGGAGATATTTAGGTTGGAGGAAGGTGGAATTCTTTTAAAGTGTGAATGTGCAATTTTGCTAATTTAAAAAAGGCTTGAACCTATTATGCATTTTTTTTTTTACTTTGTTCTAAACTCTGATGCAAAGGTCTGTTTGTAACAGAGGATGCCTATGAGACATAATGGGTTTCAGTCATGCTTTATATTAAAGTTCCATTTAAAATGCTTTATAAAGAGTTAATAAACCACTGTTAGAGTTTACAAATATATTTTCAGAGGTAGGTATGAGTTATAGCATATGGCTAATGAGCAGCTCATTCAGAAGAAGGTTTTGTAGATTATCAAAAGTAACAATTAAAACAATTGGTGACCTTTTTGTTCTAGAAATGCAATGGCAATGTTGTCCCAGCTTTCTTTAGCAATTAGTTGCTTCTTCCTAAGTCAAAGGTAACATTAGGAGCATCAGTAAAAGAAAGATGCTGTACTCAGAAGTTTTGTGTTGCTTGTATCTTAAGAAGTCTAGGCAGGCGAAGCAGAGCCTTTGGTGTCTGTGTGGGGCCGCGAGCCGAGGTGTGAGCAGCGGTGCCCGGCCCGGCCGGCGCTGGGGAGGCGCTGCACAGCCCCTGTGGGGCTCCTGCCTGCAGCTCTGCTCCTCGCACACGGGCACGTTCAGGGGCAGCTGCTCCTCGGGTGAGCAGTGTGTAGATTATCAAAAAATGCATAGCACAGATCTGACAAAATACTGCCCTCCACCTGCCCGACTCTGAAACAGCTACCCTGGTGCTCACCTTCACCAATGTGAATGGTCTCCCTGACAGCAAGGAGACTGCTTATCTTGAGAAACTTGCAGCAAGTGTTAAGGAAAAGATGAAATGTTTCTGATCAAGGCCTGAGCCTTTGGCAGTGTCTGTTCCCCACAGGCTGCCTGACGTTCCTCTTCCAAGGAGAGAATCAATGAGAATTTTGCCTGAGGAGTAGAGGGAAGCCTTAGGCCTCTTTGGGCTACATTTGCTGTCCTCTGCAATGTGTGGACAGAATCCTATTAGTACTGGGGGCCTTAAATCAGGTGCTTCATTGACATTTAAAATATTGCAAACTGGGCACGAAAGTAAAGTACAAGCTAGTGAGGGGGTAAGGTCTTCATAACACTGTGAGTGTTTTGCACAGGTGAAAACCCATATGTTAATAGAAACCACAATAATCTCAGATAAACATAGGTACAGAGAAGCAAAATAACTGATGCTGATTGTAGATGGCTTTTCAGCTTAGTGTATTTTAAGTCTCTGTCAGTGTATGTGAAGAGTATTTGTTTTAGGGAATGGCAGCTTACGTGGAGGATCACCAAACTATAGCATAGAAATGAAATTATTTCAGTAACAAACACTAATATCTCTTTTAATTTGCACATGGATTTCCAGTGTATATGACTAAAATATTATATTGTTAAAAATGAGAGGAAAACAACACAAAGGTGTTTGTAAGTATGTTCTATTTGTAGACTTAAGGCTGTATTATGTTGGAATTTTACAAGCCAAGTTTAAATTGTAATATAGAAATTATTTTTATATTATTTTCAAAATACGCTACAGAGCAATATTTTGCGCCTTTATTATAAAAAGGGTCATCATTTTAGTAGGTTACTTTCAGAAATGCTGGTAGAAAATAACCATGAAAAGAAAGCTTTGTAAATGTACTTGTTGTTTTTAACTGCTCTGTCTGTTGTGCACATCTGTATCTAATGTGAGTTGAATATATAATTTTTTTTTTTAATTGAAAAGCTTTAAATTTTTGTTTATATATTTTGGTACAACACTGTTCCTCTCTATTTAATTTTTCTCTCTTCCAGTCCTTACCAATAGCCACTTTTATAAGCAGCTTCTGAATAAACATTTATCTGGAAAATTTCCTTACCAAATGAAACATTTCTGCACAGATATTAATTGACTTGGGGCATTCTTAGTATACACCCTGAACCCATTGGAGTAGGATTGGTTTGTGTTTTTTTTTTTAAAAAGAAAGAGAATCAGCTATTTATTATTCCTTCAGAATGAAAATCAAGAATGAATAACCCATGCAATCATTTAGCATCAAGGGGAAAAAAGTCACTCTAGATCATAGAAATGTCATCCCTAATTGGTAGATACATCCTCTTAGTATGAATCAAATATGCATTAGCTTCTTGCAGATTGAAGTGTTCCGATTTTATTTCTTCATAGTTCTTTGTACTGTACATATCAATTACTGATGAACTGTGCAAAAAAAAAAGACATCACAAACTAATGCATATGTTAAATTAGAGGTCTGTGTAGTTTTTTTAATTCCCTAACTTCTGTGGTTTAGTTTGTTGGGATTTGTTTGTTTGTTTAAGAATTACTATTAAGGTATGTACTGCAACCAAAATTTTCAAATCTGGATGCCTAATGATTGTGCATCTGGGTTTCTCCTGATCAGTAGACTGGTTTTAAGGTGTACTGAGCATCAGTTTCTGTGGGAAGAAAAGCTCCCTTTTCAGAAAATCCAGTGTCACTCTAACACATATTCAGGTCTTTTCTTTATTAACACTCTACAATTCTTTTTAGTCAATGGAATTTACATTTTATCTTTAGTGTTTTTCCATGTGTGAACAAATAATTTGGCTTATTCATAAAGTTATTGTTTGAATATGGAGAGACTTGCCTCATAGCAAAACACCATATAATTGTTTAACTGTTGCATTCTTAATGGAGTTCTTGTATTCCCCTGTTGGGGTGGAGAAATAAGACTTTATTTTTTCCTTGGGTATCATGATCCTGTGGTTTTGTCTGGTTGGGTGTTTCCTCCCAAGTGTTCTGATTGCTGGTTTCTCTCCCATTACCTGAATGCCTGTACTGTGCCAAGAGAATTGAAATGGCTGATGCACATTTGCACTGTGGAACAGGCCATGTGGGTAAAAGCCACCGTGTTCCAAACAGCCTTAAAATTGCGGCTCTCTGGGGACTGAGAGTCACTTAACTGGATTCAGCCTCTGTCCTATTTCCTCATTTAACCATGACTGTAAGACTCAAGCCTGCTCTAGTCTGTTTGTCTCTAGACATACTCATGTAAATACCCTGTAATCTTAACAAAATTTTCTTTTTAAAATTGTGACTCTTTGATAAGTGTTAGTGTGTCAGGAAACCTTAGTCAAAAGAGGAGATTGAGTAAAAACAGAGAGATAATCGTAGCTAGTGGAGTAACCAGGGCACCAAAATACTAAAAAGAGGGAAAATAATTAAGATGTATCAAAATCTATTTCCTGTCAAGACTATAAGTTTTGTAAATTTTCCTGTATTCTGGGGAAACAGAGAAATGTTTTTGCCATTCATCTCTGCATCTAATGTAGCCTCTTCCTTTGTTGCAGAGGTTTTCTATTCAGGAAGAAGGGAGAAAAAGAAGTTCTCTTCCCTTCTTAAAGCAAATTCTAGTGGCAGAATCATCTGAGAGTGCAAAAATATGATCCAGTGTTGGAACTAAACAGTGCCTAACTCCCATGTGCATTGTGTATTTCATTTTGCCCCTTCCAAACACCATTTCTTTAGAAAAAGAAGGAGGGGGAAGTTTCAAGATTAAGCTTGTATGTTAATGATCCAGTTCTTCCTTCTTTCACATGTGGAATCGATATAAACAGGAAAATGGAATTACACTGGAGTTGCACTTCCCCTGCTGAAAGGTAAAAGCCATCTGTACAGGTAAATTCCATGTAATTGCTTTGCCACAGAGTAAAATTAGAACCCCTTGGGACAGAAGCCTGACAGCGTGTCAGGAGCCTGAGAGCCACGGCCACCGTGGCTGAAACAGCAGCTCTTGGTCATTGCTGCCTTTAACACAGATGCAGTTCATTGTGGCCCGTGGTGTCTGAACAGTGTCTTTGTAGTAAAGGTGAAATGGAATGCGGCCTTGTTGCCATTTGCTTCCAGGTTTGAGTAACAAAAAGCCTCTTCCCCATGCTTTTGGTTAAAACATGCAGGAGATGCAGCAGCAGAATGTGGCAGTCAGGCTCACAGAATGCCCCACATCTCCTTTAAACGGCCTTTGCAATCAGGTATGAATTGAAACACAGCCATGTGGGCGTGACAGAAGCGCTCTCATCTCTCAACTTTGCAAATTGTGTGCACTTTTAATACTAACAAAAACTAGGCAATGGTTTTCTTGTTTATTTTCTCAAGATCCTGAGTACTGTAAATACAGTCTTTGTATAATGCACAGTGTGTGTACAGTACAGAAATGCTTTTCCCCCAGAGCTGCTCGGAGAGCTTTGCATGCACATGGTGCCCAACTCTGCCCACTCACCGTAACCAAGGAGAACAAACAGGATTTAGGCCTAGACTAAATAATGGATGAAATTAGCCACATAGACCTAAACAGCTGTGAGTTCCCAACCCTGGTGTTGTAGGCCAGCTTTGACAGCTTTGTATAAAACTCCATCCCAATGGTTGAGATTAGGTTTGTGCTCCTTCCTGGGGAGGAGTGATTACTTCTGTGTCTTTTCTAAGCCCATTGCTCTTACTCTCTAACTCCTGTGTTTGTAATGTGCCAGCTAAGCATGATTCAGCTAGGAAGCAGTTTTAAAAATCTGCATAGAGCTCTTGTTTTCTTTTTGGAATCCATCTTAAGTTTTACTTTGCATTCAATTTTAAGACATAAAATATTGTTATGAACTTTTCACAATGCCTTGAAGTTGTCTCTTGTGGGGCTGAAAGACTTTGTTCTCCTTGGGAGGCCTTGTTCTTCCTCACTGATTCTTGTGACTAACATTTTTGTATGGAAAAAGTTGAATGAACCATTGAAAGTATCACTGCTGTTTACATGAATTCTGCCATTTGGTACACTTTGTGTTGCTAAAACCCAATGCCTCTCAGACATGGGCAAAGCTTGAAGGACAGTCTGAAGTATTCAATACAAAAGGTATATGTAGTAAATTCATCATAACTCTACTGTTGCTGTTGTGCAATATGCCCCCCAAACTGTTTGTACATCTTCTTTCCTATTGCTAACATTTTTTTATCTTCTACTTTCTTAAGACAAATTCTAAAGCTCTTTGTCCTTAAAGACTGTGATAGATTTCCAATAAATACTGGCTTTCTCAGTTCAGGTTGCATTTAGAGTGGCTTGTCCCCCCAAACAAGAACTAAAGTAACACAGATATCACACCCTTGGCTTAGAGAAATTTTTGACTCATTAACTGAGAGTCTCTGTTCAATTATAACCAAAGCTAATTATATAAAGTTCAAAATACCAAGACTGGTAATGTGACTCTATCTAATGACCTGGCAAACTCAGCATTTTGAAGCCACAGAAATGTACAATAAATGTGTTTGTACTTGACGTCTGTATTTCAAAGAAAGAAAGTAGTTGGCTCTCACTGGGGCTTAAGAAAATGTTAATAAGGAGTAAAGTAAGTCTCATTGATTTTGGTTGGCCGAGAATTCAACTTCTTGGTAGTCTTACAACCCTTCTCATTTTTCAGTCTGAGTTTCTTGTTGCCTTCTATAAGTTTATACACTTTTAGCAAATATTGATTTAGGCTTTCAATAAACTATGTAATAGAAACTACAGAAGTTTATTTAAAGCTGAAATTACTTTTCAGGTTTCTTGTTTGACCATTTTCATGCAAAAAGGAATGAATTTATCTTTTCCCATTTCCCCTCCCTATTCATAATTTTTAAACACAATTGGTTGCAGTCACTTTTGTCTGCAAAAGTAAACAGTTGATCATTTTTAAGCTGACTGCCATATTGTTTAAATCCACTGTTCAAAAGAAACATTAACATTAAAGAATAAGGAACATTTCTTGTTGTGAAAAGTGTGAGTTCTTGAGAGCCTTTTCTACATGCAGTTTTCATTCAAATTCAACTTAAATGTCATTTTTAATCTGATCCATGCTTTGACAAAGATGATGTGTAAGAGCTGTTTTTAGCAGTTGGATTGTTACTTTGTAAAGTATTAAAGCACTAAACCAATTTTTGCAATAGGTAGTAAAACTTGGCTTTTGTTTTGAAAAACTTCCAGTTATAACTGTCGCACTTTTTATAGCAGAACTGTATTTAATTTCTTTCTTTTATGAAAGATTACTCAAAGTAACTGATAGCTCTGTAATCTGTGTGAATTGGCTTCTCCATTATTTGAATCTGAGAGAAGCTACAATGCCTATTCAATAAAATTAACTTATTTCTAAAGTACCTGTTTGCTTGAATTCTTGTTTGTGCTTTCTGTGTGCTCTCTCAGGGTGATGCTGGACAGACCCCAAAGCCCAGGGAAGAAGCAGGGACAAAGATAAGGGGCTGCTGCAGACCTGGGGGAGGGGGCAGTTGGCTCAGCACAACCTTGTGTGCTGCTGCCATAAAGTGCATTTAAATAACAAATTTAATCCCTTTCCCAAAACTCCACCTAACCTGGATACCTTGCTGAAATCAAGCTGTTAATACTATTACCTCAGAGGAACCGAAACGAAAGTAGTTCAATCAGCCTAACATTGCTGTAAACCTCAGATCAAGAGCAAGTACAAGTCCTGTGGGAAAGATCTGATTTCTCTTACCTGTTGTAGGGGCTGATTGTCCCTTGTCTAATTTCAGTGTACATCAGAAATGGTGCCAATGGAATTGCACCCTTGAAAAGCATCTGTATCACAATTACCCAGAGCAGGGACACACTGAAAGTGGAGAGGGCATTGCAGGGGCTGCCCCTTGAGGGCAGTAATTGTCGGAAAAAGGCCAGGGGTAGCTTGAGTGAAGAACTTAGAGGGGCAAAAGGATCCTGAAATGGAAGTAGAAGCTGTGGCTGACATGGCAGCCCTGTGCCTCCTAGGAGGGATGATGAAGGCCTTTTCAAGGAGAAAGACTCAGAGGGCTACACTGGGACCTGATAATAATGGTTTACAGGACTGCTAAAAAGCCAATCAAAACTCACAAAGTGCTGTGAATCTAAGGAAAAAAAAAGAACAAAATATTATTATATTATTCCTGTAACCATACTATTTGCCCAAATGTTTAGCTATTTGCAGCGTAGGAGAAATCTGTTAAGATGAAGCGAAGGCCAAGGCAGCTACCTGAGCTCCTTGAGCTGGAGAAATTCCTAAAGGATTCCTGCCCTCCCTCTGCTGTGCCCCATCTGATGCTTGCAAAATACTGTCTTTTTGCACAGAAAAATGTTAAGTCAGTGTGTTCACTCAAGAAGGTCACAGAACCATCTGAACAGAAAAGCCATCTGTCTCAGTGCTGTCCAGAATGATGCTGAATTTACTTTCTTCATTCTACAGGACTTCAGGATGCCTGCAAAGGCTAAAAACTGCTGGAGTGACTGGAATGAAAGGATGGCAGACCTAAGCATCCACGCCTCTTCCAAAAGATTCAACAGCCTGTAAGTCATGGTATGGTCAAATTTCTTTGAAATGTGATATTAGAACCCAGACCTCATCTGCCCATTATGATAAAAAACCTGGATCATTTGAGGAGGAAGGAGGTGGAGCAAATGGCAATGGCTAGTGAAGGACCCAGCTATTAATACATATTAATTAGTAAGTAAAAAAACAAGCTGACACAAAACTTGTTCCGATAATTTTCCAGAATTTCTGGGTGCTAGCTGGGTTTGAACACAGTAACAAACACTTTCTAGAAGGCTGGTTAATGTGTTACCAAGTGTGTTATAAATTTGCCATTAGAACTAAAGGGTTTGTGGGGTTGAGAGACACATCCAAGAAGGAAGATGGCTTTTAGGCAGGGCTGTGCTTATAATAGGCAACACTGATTCTGCTGCAGCATCCAGATCTTTTCTGTGGAGCAGAATGTGGCTAAGGAGGGAAACATCCACGTTCATGTCAGCTCTGTGTCTGTGTCCCTGCGTGGTATCCACAGATGGGGATGGCAGTGGCTGCGGGTTGGTCATTGTCACCTGAGAGCTGGATGAACTCACCAAGCTCGTTCCCCAGGTGCAAATTCAGTCTGTTGCTGTCTGAGGGCCTGTGAGGTGTTTGATGTGCCTCTGCCTTAGCTCTGCACAGCCACGACAGGCTGTGTATCTATACCTGCTACAACCTCTACTGCAGCCAGTCTGCTTTGGCTTCTGTTCTTCACACAGTGACCCTTGTTTGTTGAGGAAATTGTCAGAGCAGCCAGGAGCACATTAGCTATAAACATCTCACATATATGCACATAGCATAAACATCTCACAAATCTGGGCTTCTAAGGTTTGTGGACAATACTGCTGTCATATTTTATTATCAAAAATAATTGAACGCAAATACAAAATATAAATGCAGCAGCATCACATTTACTGTATAGTGCTTATTAAAATGTGGGTAGCACCAAGTAGCCGAAATGCTCATTACCCTGTCACATGTGCAAGCCTTTTTAAAACTAGAAATATTGTTCATTAAAAGAGATACTCTGTAGCATATCCTCATTCTTTCAATTGCTCTATATATTCATGGAAGATGACATTTACTCTCCCCGACCTCAAAAATAAACCGATCCTCATCCACCATGTTTGCAAAGAGGTTTCGTGTAACTAGAGACATGAGGGCAAGTGTTTTATCAGACAGGAAAGGTATGATTAGGAATAGTACTGAATAAAAATTCCCAGGGATTTTTCCTAGCAACACAGTCGTTTCCTAGATCACAGCAGTGCTTACAGGAAGTGGCAGTTCTAAGTTAAAGATAATTTTTGCGTGATGCTTCCCAAAGCAAGTCTTTTTAGAGTCACCTCAAAGGAGGATACAGCTTTAGATTCTGACTGCTGCCCCCTGACATGTTCCACTTGTGTCAGGTGTCTCACACAAATGTTCCTTGTGCTGTCAGGAATTTACAAGCTGGGCTCAGTCCAGACTGAGGTGACCCCTACAGTATAAAGATTAGCGTATGTAACACTGAATGTAGTTTGCAACTGGCTAGTAGAGAGCCAGTATTTTCCCTTGGAGCAGGGCGAGGATGCCATCCCTGTGTGTGTTGATTGCACACTCTGCAGTGCAGAAGAGGCTGAGCACGCAGGCACGGAGGCCCTGCTCTGAAGCAGCTGCTGTTTGGAGTGCAGTGGGATGCGAGCACACCAACAGAAGATGACCTAGGAAAAGCTTTTTTCTTCTATGGTAGCACAAAGACTGGTAGAAGCCTATGTCGTAAGGCTGAGGGATGTGACTATAAAAACCATTGGTATCAGTAAAATAGCAGAATTTTGAAAGCATTGCACACATTTTCTGTCACATTTCAGCTTCCGTATCCAATAGGGTGGGGTTTATTTCCCAAGAATCTCCTATCTCAGTTCATAAAGCTGCTTTTCTGGCCCTGTACTTCAGGCAGATTATTTGAAGGACCTGGTGAGGGTGCTACATAGCTTGGCTGTGATTTTTGTCTCACTGTGTAACTTCATGCACAGGCCTGGGCATGTTCTCAGGTCCCAGCTGGCCCCTCCCAAAGCCTGATCACAACATCCAGAGAAACGGGAGCCTGAGCACAGCCCAGACCTAGCCAAAAGCACAGCCACAGCACAGTTGTGATTTAAAGCTGGCCATTCAGCTGTGCCTTTACTCCTACTTAATAGTAGTTAAGTGGTGAAGTGCTGTCTCCTTGAAAAGCTTCCCCTCTCTTAGCAAACAGCATGAACATGCAATTTTTACAGTGACTTGTAGGATATTTTTACTCCTGAAATACAACCCTTTCGTTTTAGATGTCCTTAATCATAGTGATTTTGTGGAGAATAACAAATTTTCCATTCCTTGACTTAAAACTTACTTTTTTCCTTATTTCCTTTAGCATTAATTATCCCTCCTAAAAATAGACAGGTGGGGTCCAAAAAATATCCAGAGCCTTAATGGAAGGTTTCTTGCTGGGAAGCCAACAGCCAGACCTGATTTATTCACCTCGTCTTGTTGTTTGTGCAGACCCGCCCTGCACCAGGTTCCTGTTTCCAGGCTTGCCTCTTGTTTGCTCTCCCGGTTAATCAGCACAGCTGCCTGCGAGGGCACGTTAAGGGGAAACAATCCCTTACCCAGTCTTTTGGGAAGGTTGCAAAAGCTGGGGAAGTGCGTGGCTGCTTTCAAACCCTCAGCTCCTGAGAGCAACTCCTCTCGTGCAGGGAGGGAAGTGCACTAGGTCATTTCTTTTGAAGGATCTGCCAAGTTTCTGTGCCTGGGAGCACGGGTATCTCCCTTGGCTGGCCCTGCGAGCTGGCAGCAGAGGAGGGACTGGCATTCCTGAACAAAACTTTCTTCTTTCTTCTTCCTGTCAAGTCATCGTGTTCCTCCCAGCAGGCTGCAAACACAGCTTGTACAGCAACCCCAGACAGGGAAAGCTTGGGATTTGTTTTACGACTTCCAAAGTCAACAAAAAGCTTGGAAGTTAAACCAAACCTGCAAGGCCTTGCAACTTCATGGATAATTTCAAAGGGTTTGAGTTGGTTCTCAAACTCGGCTCTGAGGAGTGGTGATTCTGTGTTTTGGTGCAGGAAGTCTTGATACAGCCTGGGTTTGGGGCCAGCCACTTGTGGGTGTGCCCATCTCATTACTCCCCTCTGGGCAGATTGTAGCTGTGATGTTGATTCTTAGACATATGTGAGCTTCCAAGTGTGGCATTTCCAGAGTCCCAAACTGACATTTTTTTTGCAAAGGGTGGGGCATGAGGCTTGAGAAAAAAAAAAATATAGGGTCTTTGAAGTACAAGGCTTTGAAGTTTAAAAAAACCTAGCAAATTCCTCTTGCAGTTCACTGTCTCTGGAAAATCTGGAAGCTAAGACTTTTGACCAAAGAGGCTGGATAACGTTTAAAAGTAACAGACTGGGGAAGTGTGGCTTTCATGTTTTAACTGTTCGTGCCGTGGTGGAGAAGGTGAGCTTGATTCAAAGAGTGTGTACCAAACAACACTGTCAGTCTCCGCCTTCCTTCTCTTCCGCTCTGAGGCTTTGAGTGCATTCAGATCACTGACATAAAATTGTGTGGTGGAAGGGGGAGGGAGGAATTTCTCTCTTCCCGTTGCTATTGTGTTTTGTTATGTTTTGTGTCTGTTCAGTTTGTCTCCAGGATCAGAGAAGTGACTCAGAAAGTTATTTTCACAACAGGAGAGCATGGGAAAACACAAACATTAGTCTCTTAAAGACACACAGCCCTGTTTATCACACGCTGACATACCTCACCTTCTGTTTGCTGGAATTGCTACCACATGAGCTACCTTACTCCTTCCTCTAGAACCCTGTTTGGATTTTGCCCCTTAGGCCTTTCCTTTTGTCTCTAGAAAATTACATCAAACTTCTCCACCCTCTACTCCCTTCTTTTTTTTCCTATACTTACCTTCCTCCTCTTTAACTTACCCTTTCCCATTTATTGCACCTCTCATCTGTTCCTCACATGGTGTCATCTCATCCCCCTTTCCATGCTGCCACACACATGAAAGTCTCTAACCGGCACCATCTCTCTTGTCCTTCAGCTGGGCCTTTTTTCTCAACGGTGTCCTCATATCCACCAACCTGGCATACCACACCTTCCCTCTGGGAGACGTCCCAGTCCTACCCAGTATGCCTTGGGGAAAACACTTGGGCTAGCTCTGAACAAGCCAGCCTGGGCACTATGAACCTTTGGGACCCTTTGGATTATTCCCTGTAAGTCCTAGTGCTGCAGGCCCAGACCTGCTGTGCTGTGCTCTGCCAGGCACAATCATCCAGTGATGCAGAGAAGAAATATCAGCTCAGCAGAAACCTGGCAGCAACAGCATCCTGGAGCCTCCCGTAGTCCAGCCCCTGGTGCCAACCCCTCTTTTTTGATTGAGTATTTGTTTCAGCCAAGTGGGAGCCAAAGATTAAATCTAACTCCTGCCAATGCCAACCAGGTAGGACAGGTTGATCCTTTATTTATAATTATGATGAGGTAGCAATTATACTCTCAGGCTGTTTTCTCTTGGTGAGGTGGAGCTATTACCAAGCTCAGTGGTTTGGTTTTGTTAGCAGACCTTTGGGGCCTGCTCTTGCCCATAACCCCCCTCAGGTTTCCTCGTGTCTCTTTTCTTCTCTTGTTTCTTTGATGACTTGTTTAATGTAATCTTGTTTTCCAAGTTGCCCAAAGCACAAATCTGCCCCAAAGCCTATGTTCAGTCATGCTTCTCTCTTCTCCCCTTGCTGCTCACGTATCTGGGCATCCAGACTGCATCCCTTTTCTGCTGCATGCATTGAGAAATCTATTAAGATAATTCCTCCCTTTCTCTTTATCCTCTTAGCTGTGCCAGCAATGCACTGTAGCTGTCTAACACATGTGCTTGCGTGCTTCAACTATTCCTTGACTTAGCTCCTTCCTCTGCTGCTCTTGGAAAACATGCTGCAGCTTCTGCTCATCTCAGGAGGTGCTGCCTTGCTTGCTTGCTCTGCAATTCTGTAGGAAGCCCCATGTCTATTCTGGTGCTGTACAAGCCTTTCTAGTCAGCTGCTACAAACACTTGTCTGATTGTCCTCACCTCATTTTTATTTCAGTCTTCATCTTCTCTCACTTTTCTATCTCTTTCTATTGACTGTGTATTTATACTTATGTCACTTTAATCTCTTGCAGTCAGCTAGCAAAGCACGCCATGGGTGTGGTTCCTTGAAAAGTCAGCGCAATGAATCTTAAGGTGGATTACTTTGAAGCCAGAAATGATACACAGGTAAATGGAAATAGGGAAATCCTACCCTAATTCTAGCATTATTCTTGCTTCTCTTCTGAATTGCTGGGCTACTGCCAAGTCTATGAACATTTCATGACAAATGCTGAGTCACAGGCAAGACAGAAACCTTTGCATTTAGGAGCTGGAGAAGAGAAGCAGGAGAGAACGTGTTAACATACACATTTCGGAGTGTGGGTGCCTGGCTGGGAAGGCACGTTACGTTACTGTATCAAGGCAGCAACTCCACACTTAAACTGAAAAGAGATATTCCTCTGGAGGGAATTGTTTCCCTTTTCATCCTTCTAGTAAGTTTAGAAAATAATCTTTGACTGCTCTTCTGTTAGCAAGCACAAGGTGGATCTTTCATTGTAGGAAGACTTCCAGAATGCTACTCTTTAGAGGCTATTATAACAAACAGTGCTTAAAGTGTTGTGTAACCTGTATTTTCAATAAACTTCAGATGCATTCCTTCACATCTGCCAATGCCTTAGGTTTTTGAGAAAGTGACTCAAATTTGTGTTTCAATTTTCTCATCTTTAAAATTAGGAAAGAACATTTCAGGATACTGTGAGATTACATTGCTACTGTTTTGACATGATATTGCCACTTACAGAGATGATATCAGAAATTTGCAAAGAACTGGGCTTTGAAAGAAAGGACAGCTGACTCTCTGAACTTTAAGTCACACATATTAATCCCATAACCATCTTGTAAAGAAAAATGCAATATATACCACCTTTGAGAAAGGAATTTCACTATGTAACTACAAAATATCAGTTAAAACACAGAAGAATACAAAACAAACATCACAAAAACTCTCTCTCAATGGTTAAAAGAAATACCATTTTAAACAATAGCACTGGGTGAAATTTAAATAAAGACACCAAACAAGATATCAAGTCTCAAATGAACAGCAGAAATATTAACAGTTGATGCTTTTTAGGTGATAAATAGAGAAGGAAATTATGAAAAAACCAATATTTCATAGTTATAAGTTTTATTTTGGAAAATGTAAACCTCACTAACCATGCATACAAGTTAAGACAATATTTTACAGTTCTTAATTTTCTTCCTTTTTCCATTTTTTCCTTTTATAGTTGTTGCATAGGACATTATCACAATATATAATCTATGCAATGCAAAATACATAAAAAGTTACAGCAGAGCAAGAATAGATGAACATATAACTGTACAACTGTAATACTTCAATGTAGTGATTTAAAGAGCTGAAAAGTGAGCCACGGAAGCTTTCATGTGCTGCTGATAAACCTGTACAAGTGAGGATGACAGCGGCAGCTTTGCAGCTGAAGTTTAGCTGTGAACACGTGCGCACTCCTTGGCACACGCGTCCTCTGCCCCCCACTCGGTGCTGGAAAAGCACGTGCATGCACACACGTGTCCCCCAAATGCACAATATACACAAGTAAATGCACCTGTGACCAGAGATGAAACTCAACCACAAATCTCCAACAGGTTCTAAAGCTCCAAATGCAATGGCATTTGGATCTAGGAATTTGGTTCAGGTCCAGCACTAGTTATAATGAAATGGATACCTATTTTTGCTCTGTAGACATCCCTTCATTATTCAGCGTGTAGTACAGACACACTGCTGTGTATTTATGTATACACACATACACTATACAATATACACATATATATGTATTTTTTATATATATATGTGCATATGCTTATATAAATCCATATATATAAATATATATATTTATAAAAACCTATACCAGTGGATGGGCTTTTGCATTCTATATTCTGGCTTATGGGATAAACAAGTATAATTTGGATATTTTCTTCTGCCTAAGGCTATAACTCATATCCCCGAGAGTTACAAACACAGATGTTCATCATACCATTCACTGACATAGACTAGATGTTAGCACCCAATGCACAAACAGATGGTGTGATGGAGTAAAAGAGCACCTAAAAGTTAGTTTGTAGGCATGACCTGATGAAATTAGTAAATCTAATGGCAATGAAAAGGCAAAAACACACAGCACTTCATAAAGTACAAATTCTGTAACTCACAACAAAGCACTGGAGAAGAGCAGTTGTGAAACAGGTATGCTCCTCATGCATGAGACAAGGAGAGCGCTGAACGTCTGGGCACAGGGTAATGAGGTTTAAAGGTATACAGAGGCTCTCATAGCTACAACTTATGGCAAGGGTTAATGCAGTAAAGAGGGTGGGATACCTACAGGAATTAGGTGTTACCATCGAACAGAGGCTTCTGATGACTTGTCATAAATATATACCTTTGCAGTTATGTAAACAAATACTATGCATGTATTATAAAGGCAAGGAACAATTAATTTGCAGCTACAAAAAATTCTCACAAAATCTAGCTGCCAGGAATTTACCAGGACTGCACTCTAACAAGGAGGATGAAAACTGAATTCATGTTGTCATTAGGCCTTTGCAAAGGATGAGGTTAATGGAAGAGGTGAATGAGTTTCTAAGGGCATTTTTAGTTTCAGCTGAGCGGTGTTAGCGAGGTGATGAATTTCACTTGCACCTTTTTCCTACAGCAAGGCAGTTCAGCTCAACACTTAGAGAGGAAGTAGGAATCATGGCTGGAGAGAAACAAGCTTTCAGGGCTTTCTTAATAATAATAAAGCTGTTGCTATAGTCTGAAATGAAAAAAAAAATATCATGGTTGTATTTTGTAAAAACACCTCAACAGATTGCATGGGGATAGGAGGAGGCAGGAGAGATGCACACTGCTCCAGATGGAGAAACCTGCACCTTGCTAGAGCAGTATTTCCTGAGTGTGCAATGTTTGTTGCTGTGCCAGGAGACTGTTTTAGATTACACTGCTGGGTGAAACAACAGAAGGGTAAAAATCTGAGGTTAGTTTGGATAAGCACACAGATTTCAAAACATAATTTGAGCTGACTTCTCATATCTGCAAAACTCAGGAGGAACCATCATGAGAATGAAGTCTAATGACCTTGCTGATCATTAGACATTTCTAGCAGATGCTAGAAAACCCCAAACACTCTTTTTTCATATGAAAATATTAAGAGAAGTTCTTGCTCACATTCAGTTTTGGAAAATACTAGTGGTTTGGAGCTTATCATTTTATCCTAAAACTATAATGTATTAAACTTTTAATGGAGATATTTGAAACTCTAGCTGGGATTTTAAAACACAGTAACTTGACTGTCAGCCTAATACATGCTGAGGCATTTACAGCTAAGATGTAAAAACAGAAAAGTTTTAACGACCAATTTCAGAGAATTTCCTGAAAGTGTCATTATGTTGGCTATATACAGTCCCATAGTGTTCTCATTAAATGAACTGACTGAACTGGAAATTTGACTTTGAACCAATTTATTTTTTCCTGCTTAAACTTGGAGAATTGCTAGTAATATCTATGAAGAATACAAGTAAAATGTAAAATGTTAGTTCACTGTTTAAGATTACATAGTTCTGTGTCCCTCAGAATAGGTTGTCCCATCCCATACCCTTTATATCCTATGATATATGCACTAATAAAACCTGGTGCAAATATTCCTTCTCCAGGTGAGTAAAACAACTTGTTTGTAATGTATAAACTGATTCATGCATAATTGTTAAGTCCTAAATAGACTGGAGTGGTTCCTCCTTTCCTGAAGATTAAATGATGCTCTTGTTGGAACAGGTGATTTTACAACAAAATGAATTTGGAACATGTAGCCTACAATGTTTGCCAATACTTAGTGTTCCTTTTGATTTTGGTTGTTCCCCCTTTCCTCCATATACCTCTCTTAAGGTATAATGATAATGAGAAAAGTGACTTGTTTTGAAGTATGTGCACAAGAATCAGCTGACCTGTAGAATTCCTTGAGCTAGATATCTGAAATGCCTCTCTACTAACTACAGCACAAGAGCACTTTTAGCAGTCACAGAAATGATTGGAATGTGAATTCCTGTTACCTGAATTCTATCAAGTTGTTAAAATTGTGTATCTCAGTAGATGAGATTGAAAAAAAAAAAAAACCAGGAAATCTGTTGAGGCCAACAGATCTGGTTTTACCCTAACTACAGAGGCTGGGCAACTCATCACATTAACTCTATTTGTCATTTTGCAAAAAACCCTTAAAATGTTTTTTTTTCATTTTCTGTGAAATTAAACAGTAGAATTGTGCCTCGCACAACTTTCAATTCAAAGGGGGAAATTAACAGAGGTGAAATCTGAAGCAAATGAACAGGAAAAAAAACCTGAAACATCTGCACTTGTTTAGATTTATAGTTGTATAGTTGTATAGATAAATACTTAAGAGCATTTCTCTATACATCTAATAGAATGTGTAGTATTAGGAATAATGTACACTATGCAAGTACCTATGAAACTACTTGGAAATCCATATTAGCTTCTCACAGTTAACATACAGTACAATAAAACCTTGCAAAATTGGATCAATGCAAAGCAGCAAGTAAGATACAGGTTCATTGGGAATCTGGAGGCATTCACTTAATATCAAATGACAGGTTTGGCGCAGAGAGTTTCTCTTCACATGCTACACTTAACTGCATTTATACCCTACAGTAAAAACAGCAAACATCCCAAAATTCCAGAATCAAAAGGACCTGAATTTATAATATGCACCATCAGACCCATACAAACCAAGGAAAGTGTATTTGCTGCCAGTGAGGTTTTCAGTACATCACAATGCTCCTGGTCTTTACTATATTTTCTACCATATAAAACATAAAAATCTACCTCTTTGTGCTCTGTCTAGTGTTAAATATTTGAAAGTTATTGAAAACGAGCCAATATTCCCTTTCTGTTATTAAGCAGTTATTCAGAAAAAAGAGCACCTTGCTTTATGCTGGTATGTGTATTTTTGAGAAACTTGAAGTAGTGCTGAGCTATAATGTAATTTTATTTTGAACTTAAAAATGCATATTTTATTTTTCCAGTCAGAAGATACCTTGTGATTTTCACTTCCTTTTATCAACAACCACAATTGTGATGCAACAGAATACACAAACTATGTCTTAGCCAATTTTTCTTTCTAAGATACAGCTCTTCAGTAGGTAAGTACCTTGATAACAGTTTTGGTGGGCATTGGTTCAGTAATGCTATTTCCATAGTTCATTAAAAAAAAAACAACACGAAAACAAAGGAGGAAGAAATAAAGGAAATTGTTCAAGTCAGTGTGGTTTGATTTGAATATTCTGTTGGTCCCATACTGAACAGGCAGTGCAGACAGCTTAACAACTTGGAGAGAGTGACAACAGAATGTCTCCAAGATTCCAGGCCACCTTGCAATAAAATGTTACCCAGTGTAAATTTGTTTCTTCATGATTTACGTTACTTATTTAAGGCATCTTGTTGAATTTTTTTTCTCAGAATATTATCTAGCATGAAACAAACCAACAAACAAGTTTATCAACCTCACAGAGATTTTTGCAAAAGGAAGTTGGTTTTGGAGCATCTTCAGCATGAAGTGAGAAGACGGCTTGTTACTGTAAGCAGAGGGCAGCTTGAAGAAAGACAAGACTCCTGTTTGGACACTCCCCAACATAGGTGTATAATCAGGAAAACACACAATGGAAGAGTCCGGTACTACATTCCAGTATTGGGTTGGTTTCTGTATTGTTTGCTTGTTTTTTATTTTTTCCCCAGTGTGTGAAAGAACCTAACAAAAAGCTTCTGAGTGCAATTATATTTACAGACTAAGGCCGTGGTTAGGGTGTGTCTTCATTGTAATTATTGTGTAACATAAATATCCATCCCTGAGAAAGGAGAAGTGGGACACAAATCCAACACAGTTGATTTTTAAGTGAATGTATGCTCATATTGTGCAATCCGGTTTTACAAACTACTTCAACACCTGAGGTGAATTAAGCGGACTTTTTTTCCTATTTTTTTTTAATATTTTTTTTCATTTTCTTATAAAGAATAATGAAGAGGATCCAAAAATGGTCGCAAAATATATGAACTATTGGGACAGCAGGAGTCACTAAGTGTAACATGTAAGTCTGTCTGTCCATGAGGTTAGAATAGCCACTTGTGTGGTTGGGTAAAGAAAATATGACTAAAAATTGCAGTGGGAGGCAGCTATTTACTGATTTTTAAAAAAGAGAGGGTGGGAACTGAAGGAGGGGAAGCAACAGAGTTTTTAAATGTGTGCAACACAAACAAAACTCCACGTTAGGCATTAGAGGCAAAGTGCTGACATCCAGTGCAGGTAGTCTATGGGGAGCTGGCGGGGCTGATGGTGGGGCTTGAGGCGTCCGAGCGGCTGTAGTCACTGACAGAGCCTGTCCGGGAGCCGCTGCCGCTCCTCCTCTTGAGCATGCTGGGGTGGAAGTTGGCGTGGCGCCGGGCGTGCTTGGTCAGGTGGTCGCTGCGCATGAAGCGTTTCTCACACAGGGGGCAGCTGAACTTCTTCTCTCCGGTGTGAGTGCGGTAGTGCCGGGCCAGCTCATCCGAGCGAGCAAACTTCTTGTTACAGCCCTGCCAGTTGCATTCGAAAGGCCGCTCACCTGCAGGGAGCAAACACGGCACGGTTAGAAGGGAGAGCAGCGTCTTCCATGGGCTATTTTTTTGTGTGCAGAAGCTAGAACTAAAAGGCTGGAAGCCGGGAGGATGCCACCTAGGACTAACTGGATGGAGAAGGTGTTACCCTCTACCAGAGAGGAGGCTGCTGTTGTATTCCATTAAAAATACTGTCAGTCAAACTAGTCATACGCCTTATTTAATAACTGGGTCTTCAGGGATGCTGGGCTCCTGATCCTTTCATGGATATCACATCTCATATCTCTTGTGGTCTGTTGAACTTTATGACTTAATATCTCTACTGAGCTTTATAGTATTTTCACTTATTCCTCCAGGCTCTCCCTATGTGTCTAAGTGCTGAAGTTCAGAAAGTGTGATGAAGTCTTCACTTCAGCTATTTATAAAGTTATGGTAAAGATGCAAACCAGCATTTTGAGGCACTGGATGTGAGGCTCTCGCCTTGTATTCTCCATAGCTGAGCCTGTGTTTACTGCACTTGCTACAAACTACTCCAGTTTCTCTTGTTCACTGCCTGAGGTCTCATTCTGAAGTGAGGCAGGGAGCACTGTATTCCAGCTGGGGACAGGTGTCACCTTGAAGGCACCAGCCTTTTTTGAATAACTAACATAAACCCTATGAGCTGTGACACCTAAGCTTGGAGCAATGAGCAGTGAGCTCACAGAAAGAGTGATCTGGTGACCTGGTGCAGTTCTGAACAGATCTCAGACGTGGGACAGACATCTGGTGCTGTCGTAGGGCTGTGCTGGAGGCCTGCACTTGTGCACTGTGGTAGATGTGCAGCCTGAGAAGCTGTGCACAGGCTGCAGACAGAAGTAGCATTGTTGTTGGGTATCTGGAATATATTCCCAGCTTCATGACTGACGTGCTGCACAGCTTGGGCACCTCATATTATCTGCTTCCATCCTTGGTTTCTCCATTTGATAAAAGTGAAAATGTTGAATCATGAAATTTACTGTCCACTACTTCTGCATATTGGTTTGGTTCTTACTGTCACTGAGTCTGAACATCACATATTCTTTGATTGTTATTAATTGAGAACATCTTATTCTTTTGTGAATACATAGACTTAGCATTTTTTGTAGTTGTAATTTTAATAACTTCCAACTTGCACTAATCCTAATGTTTCTAATTCTGAATAGCCTGTTCAAGAGGCCCAGAGAGCTATATAAATTCTGGGCCAAAATAAGAAATGAAAGTTCTCTCCACGTACACTAAATAGGAAATAAAGAAATTAGCCTCCTGGAGAAATTCGATGCACCTTAATTAAAACTGTCTGAGAGCAAAATTGACCCCAGCAAGTCTTCAATCTAAGCAGCCAATAATCTGCTTTAAATTCACAAATTTGAAAATATTTATCTCCAGAATCTGCTTAGGAAGCTCCTGCTCAGAAAAATAGTTGTATAGGCTCCTTTTCTCTCTGTTTACGTGTCTCAGTGAACAGACAAGCAAGTCTTTTTTAAATAGGATTTTGTTCAAGAATCTGGAGAAAGCAAAGGAAACATCCCTGATGTTTCCTTGATTATTTAGAAGAAAGACCAAGGCTCATTAGAACCAATTGTTCTCAAGCACATTTGGTGGATTTCACTACACCTACAACCACAATGGATAATGCAGTGGTTGTATCTGTGCAGTACACAGAGACTGTAGTATGGAGAACCATGACCACCCCCTCCTAGGGACTGGCAAAAGGCAGCAAAGATGAACAGAACTGTTTTCAGGTGGCTGCCCCTGACCTACAGCCTAAAAAACTCAGGGTTCCACAAATGAATTTAAGAATAAAATCACAACCAACTGGATTTAAAGGATACAGTCTTGTTGCTTAAAATAACCCATGCAAATCCGTTCAATGTCCTCCTTAGTCTTATCCTGCCTGCAAACTGTCAGGGACTGAACTCTCCATCTGCTGCTGGAAATGGGAAACAAATGTGTTTTGCCTGTTTGTCATATATCCAGTCGTGTGTTCTTAGATATGTTCCTGCCTGTGGTGGGACATGCCTGGGGTGTGACACCCCTGCTGGGTGACCACATTCACTGGTCTTCTCCCTATGTTTTGGTCATACTACAGATATACATCTCAGAGGACTTTGGTACCCTTGGGAAGAAGGGCAGTAAGACATGGTCTGAAGGGTACATCTGGCCTGTGGAATCAGAGTTCTTCATCCCTGAGCTATGGCATCCGTTTTTGGTAAGACAGTGGCCTTTGGATGTTTCTATTGCCTGAGTTAATTTCTCTGTGTTTATTTTCACTACAACATCAGCAAAAGTACTCCACTCACTTGAAGAACTGTCCCATGAAACGAGTGCTTTCAGACAAGGAAGGCCAAAGTTTTCATGCAATGTTTTGCTTCTGTTGTTGACACGACCATGAAGCACAGACAAAATGGTACCTTTTGTTCTGATTAGTTTAATGGCACCAGCTGCTCTTGTCCATGGTTCTATCATTTGGGAGCCAGCAGTAGGCACAACATTCCAGTTCCTAGCAAGAGAGCTGGTTCTGAAGCAGGATTGTGTAAGATCAGTGTTACCCAGCACTAGCAGGTGATAAAGGGATTGCACAACTTATCTGCCCTTCTCCTCACTGCACATCAGATCTGGATGAGAACATTCAGGTTCCCACTCACCGGTCTGATTTGATATTAATGATGGTGGTGAGGATTTGGGTGCTGAGCCAAAAAATGTGGTACTTCTTCCACTGTATTTCTACCATCCCTGTCCTTCTCCTTCCTAGTGACTATTTTCCCCCTCAGTCCTCTCTCGTCTTGATTTTCTGTCTTCTTGGTGCTTGTCTTTAAGTTTCTTGGCCAAGTGATTTTCCACTGACAGCTGGCATCACTCCCTAGTAGTGGTAATAGTTCTCTAGAGTACTTCCCAGCTTTGTTGAGGTTTAGCAATTCCTCTTCAAAGAAAAACTGTATTGTGAGGAAATGCTGGATGCCTTGTGTGAAGATATAAGAGTCATTATTGTTCATAAAAAATTAGTACACAGTCTGGAACAAAGTTGCTGCGGGGTATTAATTAAGGCAAGACCCAGCTGCTGCTCCAAAACCACACATGGAAATTCACAGTCTGTCATCATTCTCATCTCTCAAATAAAAGGGATGTGGTTTTCTGTGCAGGTAAGTTATATAAATGTCCTTTTACCAGCAGTAAAGCAATCAACAGAATGAGAGATTATATGAATTGATTGCCTAATCTCATTATGGAACATGGAGCCACAGTACAACGCTCCTGCATAAGCAGTAACCCATGGACATGTTGCTTTCAACAGAGAGCTTTCACTGTTAAAATGGCTGTAACACAACACAATAAGGATTCTTTCAGCCTGTTTTAGGCAATTCTGAAGTCAGAATTTTACCTTTATACCCTGAGTACAGAATGTGATCTTACAGATAATTGTAGAAGTGTTTTCAAGTATGTTAGATATGGCAGGAAACACATCAAGCATGTGAATGTGTATACTGAGAGTCTTACTGCTGTGCCTTGGCAGCAGCAGTGTCTTTGTGCATTATGAGCCTTACTAACATGTCTCAAAGAGTCCTACGTCTCCAAAAGATAAAGATGGTTGAAAATAAATTAATCAAAAAGCAACTCTGGCTTCTTTATCTTTGGAGAGGCAGGCAAGAGATGCCTTTAAAAGATAAGGAATACGGTAATTATTTTTTCACAATTTTAAATAGGTTTGGATATCCATGTTCCAAATCCTCCTAAATGGTAACCTTTCTAGCTCCTTTGCCAGGGCACGTGACATCACACAACTTGTGCTACAGTTACACAAACTGATGGAAAAACATTACATTTGGGAATTAGATTCAGCTGATTTCAACTGAAAATTATACAATCAAGAACATTTTGGACTTTTCCCTGAACTCCACCCAGTCAAAAAGCAGGTAGTGTAAAGCCACATTAAGAAACTTGCAGTGCTCACCAAGTGAAAGTACGTGAGCTCTGCAGGTGCACCGAGTTCTGAATTCCTTTCAGGGGCACAGGCCTTGCTGCTCATATTGTCTGGCAGAGCAGCCTGCCAAAGGAAACCCAGAGCTGCCTGGGCTATAGAAACAACATTTAAAAAATGCACCTCTATCCTCTCTTGCTGGAAAGGGTTCAGAAGCAGCTAGAGCCAGCCTGCTCTTATGATATTACATAAAGGTCCTTTGTATTACTCTGTATTTGTCAATCATTATATAGTGAGGCAACTGTATGTAGTTATGGGAAACAGAAACTGCAGAGATGGTGGTACCAGATAGGATGTCTACTGAGCTTGATTTGTACAATCCTTTTAGTGCACATACAGTTTTAAGGACTTTTTCTATTTAGTGACTCCTGTACAGACCCTGGAATAGTCCACTTCCTGCTTCACCAATTCATCTGTCTGACATCCAGCATCTGAGTATCAATTCAAAAAAGATAGCAAGTACTGTGTAGGCCTAAGCATACTTTAAAAATAACCTACTAATGACTGAAATGCCCAAACAGTTTAAGACAACTGTGAACCTAACCATTTTCCAACTTAAAATGCAAAGATTATGCAATTGTATGTGAACAATTTGAAGTGTCACATCCACTGCCCTACAGATCAGAGTATTATCAAATCAAACCACATACTGGGGGATATTTTTTTCAATTTAACTCATGTAATAGCTCTTCACATTATGTTAGCATCTTCAAGCACATGTCAAGGCCATGCAGTAACAAAGGAATTTGTATCCTGGGAATTCCACAAGTGCCTGCAAAACCAGAAACAGTAAACCAGAAACAATTTTCTGTGATCTTTAATCTGTATTGCTGCTTCCCAGAACAGGGTTGAATGTTGTTATAAAAACAGACCAGAAGCCTGAACATGCCACTGTGTGCTATTCTTATGTTTCTACATTTTCATATACATAATTAAGAGTATATTTGGAAACACACATCAGCAGGCTGGGTGGGGAGGATGAGGGGCAGACAGTTAAATAGAGATGTGACTGAAGAGGCCTTCCTCCAGGAGAGGAAATGCTATCCTGGGAAAAACATTCAGCCAAGCAGACTATGTTCCTTGAGACTGGGCTGTTACTTAAGAAAAAAAAAAAAAGAGGAAAGGTCATCCCTCAATAGTACTGATACGCATTTATGAATATTTTAATTTCTGATATTCTCTTGTTTACAAAAAAGCCCTTTTGCATGGTCAAATAACAAATCCATAATTTCAGTGCAAGAGAGAATAATACTTTGATATTAGGCAAATGGGATAAAAGGGATAAAAAAATTCCAAAGCCTCACATTTTCAAATTCCTATAAAATGAAACCACTTAATTTTAAATTAATAATTTTCGGGGTAATATTTCATAACCAAATAAGTTAAATGCAATTGGGTTTTTTGCATCTGCTTTTGTGTCTGTCCAACAGCTCTGGAGTATCTCGGCCACCTTCACACACATCTAACAGAGGTAGCAAATTCAGCAATATTAAGCTTCACTAATTCCAGGAAATGAGGATGTTTTAGTAATGTTCTCAGTGAAAAGCAAAGTTATAGGGTGAATTAGACTGTCACTAGACACCGGAAACCCAGTGTGGGAGTGTGATATGAATGTCCAAATCCAAGAAAAGCTCCCGTTAGAGTTCCCATGTTACTGGACACTGGCACATGACAGTCCCCCATGCCCCTAGGACACACAGCAACAGCAGCTAGGCTGCACTAGGACCTGCAGACAGAAGCATGCAAATTCCTGCTAATTCCATTATTTGTCATGTGACCTTTTTTTCTTGGAACTGGAGTTCTCAGAATTCCAGCAGGCACAAACCCAGGCATCTACAAAGTTCATTCACTTTAAAGTGTGTATGTCTTTATTTTGACCTTAACAAATCCAGTCATTACATTTATAAATTACTGGATCATATGTTTCCTGTGTGCATAGGAAACTACTACTGAGTAGGAACTGTGACAGCTACCATAATGTCCATTATTGAAATCCTTGGTTTATTTTCTATACCTTAACATTTTCATTGAGTTATTTAGACATGTATGAATGTTTCTTGCAAGGGGAATTTCCAAGTGGCAAGTTTACATACGAAGTCAGTGTGTGTTACTGTTTGCTGTGGAAGTGTTTGTATTACTCCATCTGGGAGCACAGATTACAGCCTGGGATTTATCTGTTACAACCACAGTAACCAGAACAACTCAAATAGCAAATGACGAGCACACATGGTCAGATACTATAATGATAACAGCTACAATGCCAGAGAAATATAAGCAGTGAAAAATTCCTTCCCTAGCCTTAACCACAGACAGGTCTGTCTGAGAACCAAAATAGCTCATTTGGTATGTTCCATGCAGATATCTGGTCCTCGTAAAAATATTAACACTCACCAAAATGGAAGCAATCTTTTTTTTTTAAACAGATTGCATTCTATCAGTTATATTCTAGGCTTTTATTTCAAACATCTTCAGTAATGTCTTAAAACTCCATTTATAATAATTTTAACTACTTAACATAAAACTTAATTTTTATCAGCCACATTTGCTTCTCTTTTGTCAAAGCAGAATCATTCAAGCCTATTCCATCTTTTTTTTTCCCCAGGACCCTCCACCACATAATCTTTCTATTGTCTAAAATAGGCGTTCCATATTTTAGATTTTTTTAGGCTTTACTCAGTCTTTTCAAACAGGGGTGCCTAAGCTGAACTGTTCTGATATCTATAGCCTAGCATTTTAAAAATGGTTTTTATCCTGCATTTTTGCACAGTGAATTAAGAATCTGAAATTTGAACCTGCTGGCTTTACCAAGTCATTTTTTGCCTGCCATTTTAACTCCTGATTGACTCCTGTTTAGTTCCTGCTTCATCTCTACTGCACACCACTGTGTGTTCAGTAAATTAAGCTCTGTGTTCCACTCCCAGCTGAAACATAGTTCCAGACCATTTCACACAAACAACCAGTAAGTAGCTAGAAGTTATGTTCCAGGATCTGGAAAATAAATCTTTACAGCAAATTGGCTTTAAAATGAAATGGCCATGAATTTAATAAAAAGAAATATTGCTACATCCTTTGCTAAGGTTTTGAATGGAAAAGGGAAAGAAAGGCTAGAACTATGTAGAAAACTTTTTTCCTCCTCAACTGAAAAATTAAAAAACCCCATTGAATTGCAGAAGAATTTAGCAAACAAAGAAACCCATAATAATTTTAATTTTATTTGACAAAAATGTTTTACTTCTTTTGATATGTCTTTTTTGTAACACTATTTAAATTCCTTTAGCTTTGGGGCCAGTTTTCAAGACAATGAAGATGTTAATCTGAAATGAATAAATGAAACACACTAACACAATTTTTCTGAAATAAAATAAGTCAGTCTAAACAATTTGCTGACTACTTGTCAGTTCAAAACTGTTCATCAAAAAATGTAGTTTCTATACTTCTTGCTAGCAAGGAAATGCAAAGTTTTTAATATTCTTCATTAACATTTCTTGGCAGCTTTTTATCCATGACGATGAAATGCCTGACGTTTTAACTCCCTGTGTTTATAAGCACAAGGGAATTCCAAAGACAGCCAAGGATAAGGACCATGAAAGTCTATCCTCCACTTCATGAAGAAATCTTGGAATAGATTTTAGATCTATGCTGAAAATGTGACTGAGAATATGCTTTGTGGCATTGCAGTATGACCAAAGAGTCTTGGGTGATTCCCTACAGCACATTAAGTACAAGAAACATTTTCCGGAGTTATGCTAAGCTGCTTTCACTTCCTTGTACTTTTGTCCTCTGGAGTCATTTTGCAAACTGGTGGTAAAGTGATGCAGCCCTTCAAAACATTGTATCTGCTTTGAGTTCTTCCTTCAAAGAGCACAAAGATGCACTAACATACCATGCACTGCCATGGCAAAGAAACAACCAACCTGAAGCCCATGCTGGAAAGACCACGCATATTTTCCAAAGGTGTATTTTTATGATCTTCTCTGCACTGATACAGTAAGTTATAATTCCATAGATATATAGTGAATTTTGTTTGGTTTTCTTCTCTCTAGCTATGTTCACACTGTTGTTCCTCTCTGCTAGAGAGTACTCCAAAACACAGGTAATCCTGCTGGGCAACTGAGAAATAAAATTCTTTCCCATCAGTTGAAGATCATAAAAAAGCCATTAAATTAAATTAAAATAGATTAAAATCCCTTCAGGATTTCCAGTTTGAAATCCACATCTGTAGACCTGAGCACTGAGAAGCTACTTGCTTTACTGCACCCTTGGTACTAAGATACATAATGCTTGTCAAAGCCAATATCAGGCTTTCTCCAGTCACCTTCTGGTTTCAGAAGAGTTCATGCTTTAACTCTTCCTTACACACCCCCCCCCCAACCCATCTTGTGTGTTCCTTTCTCCTTTGAAACTACAAAAAATCAGCTGCACTAGGCAAGAGGTTTGTGAAGCTCTGAGGTCAGTTATACAGACTACACCAAAACACAGCTGTGGTGGGTGGGTGGATGTGTGGGTGTTAAATATGTTAAAGAGTTTTTCTCTTGAAACACAACCAGAGAAAAAAATCACTAAGGTGAGTTTAGCATTCAAGATTCCTTCCTTTTATTATAGGGCCTAGAAATATAGACACAAATCTTTGAAATCATTCTCTCTACAAGTAACTGGAGTATTTAAAGCTACTTCAGCAAAGAAGCTGAATTAGCTGAATAACACATTGGACCAAAGGCACTTCCATAACTTTCTGAATAATTAATTAACCTGGTCATCCACTCATCACTTAGGTATGAATGTGTGCATCTGCTGACTCAATTTGATGCATCAGAAGAATCCAGTGGAGTAGAAAAGCCAGCAGAAAGGCAACTCTGAAAGCTGAGAAAGGGGGAGTGAGGGAACAGAGACACATAATGTCTAAAACACTCCTATGGCTTAGGAATTCCTCATCACTCTATTAACCAAGAGTCATAAACTATCTGCAATTACTACTAAAATGATGGGAGTTCATTTAGTAAAGGGTGATGAGGGCATCTTTGTTTTTGCTCCCCTCCCTAGCTTCCCACCACAAAACTGCTAGGAGGAGCCACAACAAAAAACAAAAGAATCAACATTCTTGTTGGTAAAAGTACTGAAATTTAGCAAAACAGCTCCAAATTCTTAGCAAGGTGTTTCAGGGGGAGTTAGGGTTGATCATATACAAATGCAGTAAGAGCAGGTCCTCTTGGACGTAAATTTGCTCATTGATACTCTGGGTGTTCAGGTTCGACACGTTAGGTAAGGAGGAGATGCACATTTGTTTTCTCCTCACGCAAGTATAATGAGCATGAAGGATGCTGCCCCCACCTCACAGGACAGGTAGTTTTCTTTTCATGGCTAGAAAAACTTTGTGGCAGCAACTTCATTTCTGCTGTATCTTCCAGGAGGCCTTGTCAAAGTCTACGTAAATAGTATTTCTCTTGACCCTTTTCTGTCATATTTGCTGTAGTTTTGCTATGTGACTGCACTGATAGCATGGACACTTTAAATGCACTATCAGTAGAGCAATACCTCTTAGCCTGTAAAGCCCTGAGCAATCAAAACTCTAGCCATCTCCTACAAAGGCAGGAATCCATCATTCAGAAAAATGGTTATATACACAATTGTATGAGATGTTGTTTACAATGAATGCAATTCCAAAAATAAGGTATTAATTCCCTTATAGTTCTATATTAATCCCCATATAGTTCTATGGATTGATCATTGTTACCTAATGCTGTTTCTGTATTCTGTTTTATTTCTGAAGCCTGAAGTTCACTATTTCACTCTCTTTCTCCTAAGTTTTGACCCATGACCAAAACGGAGACCTCTCATCTGAGAAAAGAGAGCCATCTGAGCCATTAGGATACCCATGAGGCTGGAAACATACCCACCTAGCAGGGACAACTTCCATATCTAGGTGAGTGTGCAGACTGGGATGGACCCTGTCTGCCCCACAGGGATAAATCCTATCGATCATGCTTCCATTAAGTGCAATGCTTTTGTTCACGTGGACTTTTGCCACATCCAATTATAAAAGCAGCATTTTTTTACCTTCTTGCTGGAATATATGGGTAAATAGAGCTCTTTTACTGAATACCGATGACAAGCCTAACTTAAAAAATGAAAGGCAATGGCCTCAGTGACAGAGAGTTTATGTTCTAAAGTGATATAAACGAAATGTTGGGCTTTCTGTCTAAGTTAAGTACCTGCGACTGCTGCATGTAATTTCTGTTCGCTAAGCCTAAAACTCTTACTGGGTCTCCTTTTCTCTGAGGCATTAAATCCTAGACCAGTGCTCAGTAAAATAGTTGAAATCCACTAATTTAAAAGAACAGCAACTTCCACTTGATTTTCTCTCTCCTGTGGCTTGTTCCAAGAATGGAGATCAATAGCTGACCCTTTGACTTTGCCCTTAAATGACAGATAATTAAATTGTGTTATGCTGAAATGATAAAGTGATGAATTTAGGAGAGAGGAAGATGTACCTTATTTGCAAACCACACTGAAGTAAGACACTCAGCAAAGAAGGGAACTCTGAAGTTTAGCAAAGTAGCCCTTTTATGACTGTATTTTTCTAATTTTTTCTACTCAGCTCTATAAGTGTAATAAAGGAGGCTGATTATTTAAACATCTACTGTGATTAGAAATTAAAAAACCACTGTAAAAGCCTCTGAACACATCTACGTATCACTGAATGACAAAACTAAAAGATGGTGGGTTTTTTTTCCCTTTTCCATTGGTCAATTATAGTTTTAAATAAATATACTTGAAAAGAATACTGGGGTTGAAAATAAAAAAAATCTATGTGCTAATCAGCAAATCTGACCTATTGCATCACCCCAGCACAGGAATTTCAGCCTAGAATTCTTGCCTTGAGCCAAAAATTTGTTGTTTAAGGCACTTTCTTCATTCCTTACATACAAAGATTGTAGCTTCAGCATGGGTCAGAAAAGTCTGGCCTCTTAAAACAGACTAACACAGATGAAGGTATGTGGGACTTTGTTCTTTTTCTGTCTTGTTGATGAGCCAATTCGAACCTTTTAAAGTGACAAGGGACTAGAGGAGGGCTCTCCAAATGTACTTAATTAACAAGCACCGTTTTTATTGAACGAGTCCAGCTAAAACTTGAAAGTAATAATGTGGGCCCTGATGAATACATGCACTGGACTGAGGCCTTGCTCAGTCACCTGCAGGCTCGTGTTACTCCTGTTGCAGCATGCTAGCAATGCTGATTTGTTGTCTGCTATGAGCTGATTTCGGCTGCTCTGTTAGAGCAAACAAGGTGATTAATGACAATGTTATGCAGACAGCAACTGAAGCCAAGAAAACAAACTCCCCAGACTAGATTCTTCCTCCTCCAGGAGGGAAAAATGTCTTTCCAATAGCGGAAACAACAGATCCAAATGTATCTACAGGGAAGGTGCAGTTAAGGTACCAACAGAAACACAAGGTTTCTATTACAGACTCCTGTCTAGATCTTTTCTGTGCTACCTCAGCATTGCTCAGTCTGTTGCCCACTCTGCAGCCCACTCTGCACTCTTCTTCCACAGCTTCTGCAAACCCAGAACAGCTCCAGATCAGACATCTGGCTTAGCAGCCCCATGGGAGCTCTTGAGTATGACACTGCTTGGCATCCTATCCTTCTTCAACCCACTCTTTACAGTGGAAAAAAAGAGTACATTCTCACTATAGGACACTTCCACCTCTCCTTCCAATCTGGGAATTTCTCTTTGTGAAGCCCAGGATTATGTGCCAGCAGAGCTCACAGGCTCTCAAACCATTCCTTCTCAGTGGTGTGGTCATTGCATAGAGAAATTATATGTGTAGCAGAATTAACCAATACGTACTTATTGGTCAAACAGCAGGAACCAAAAATGGCATATGTCATAACTTTTTTTACGAGATTCTTTTGCAAACATATCTCTACTGGTAACTGTGCTCCAATTTTTTGATCAGCGTGATGACCTTTATTTCCTCAGCCCTCTGTGTGGGACACAGGTTATTCCCTGCTTGTCTAAAAATGGAAGGGACTTTTCTATATGAAAATGCTGTTATCTAGTGCTTATTGAAAAATTCTGCTAGCTGACTTAGATGGTCTGAAATTCTTACTTATCTGAGTTCTGATCACTCTGGGAGATAGAAACTTAAAAATTAGATCAAACCTAAAAACTTGAACCTGAAGATGCTTGTATTGCAAGAATGCTTGAAATCACACTGAAACTTCATAACCCATCCCTGTCTGTACAATGACCACAGGAACAACCTCTGCAGTGGTTTAGACTGCTTTCAATGAAAGTCTACCTCCTAAATTTTTATTTGTGGTGACTTTTAAAAAATTTGCATGGTAATGTTCCTGATCTCTGGTTAGACAATGAAAATGTTTTAAGTGGGAGAGCAGTTAAATAGCTAATGACCAATTATATTAATCTGGTGTGAACTGTGGGTGAATTCATGCTGAAATGGGGAAACTTTGGCTACACGAGCTCTGTTCAGCAGTTGCATGAATAGCTGCAAAGAAGGAATCATATGACCTCATGAATCAGTCTTTTCTCTGTTGACATATCAATGATTTTTTTATTATTCTATTCTACTAAAAACAGGAGAATGCTTGTAAAAGCAAAGCTTATCAAATTCACGAAAGGTTGTCCTGCTATGCAGAATAACAGACTAAAGGATTATTCATCTAATCTGAGACCTGCACTTTATTTATCTGAATTCTGGAAGATGTTGAATGTCATCTGCCTCCAACTGAAGTGCACATACTTTGGCATGAATAGACCTTGTGGGTAAGTTATGACATTTCATGTGCACAGCAGCTCCCAGGATTTGGGGACAGGATGAGATTTCATTTTGCTAGAAGCCAAGCAAACAGAAGTTAGTAAAGTTGTCTTTGGCTGTAATTGTGAAATGTCTCCTTGTGAACTTTTGAACTGTTCAATCAACAACATCACAGTAACACAGCATGCATGAAACATGGGGCTTCAGCATTTATAAGCACAGCTAAAGCTGTAAAGCTAAGTGAAAAATCTGATACTGAGAGTTTATTGCAACTGTATGGAAGAGAGAGGGAGAGGGATTTCCTGTTATTTTATTCTCATTCTGGGTGAATTGTTTGCCAGAGAGCAAGGTGGTGTTGAAGTAGTTTATGAGCAGCATCTGCCAATTGCCATATTGAGCATCCAGCTTCAGGGAACAGGCAGCTCTGGAAAGTAGTTTTTATGGGCTGATAATCAAACACTAAATCTGTTGCTTGACACAAGGCAGCAACCATTCAAGGTATGCATAAAACTATTGCATACACCTCAAAATCTTCTGCCCAGATTGTTAAACCACCCTCTCTGTTTAAAGCAGGCTTCAGGTTTTTTGTTTTCAATAGAGGAGTTAACATTCTATTGTAACAGTTGTACTTATGTTCTGAAGTGCCCACTTTTAAAACAGGTCAACTTTTCAGAAAAGACAGTATTTGCAATTCAACATTCAACTCTTGCAAGTCTCATTTATATGTCCTATTTTGTCAATACCTTCCCTGTTTCTTTTGCATCTCCTGGCAGCCTCCTTCAACCACAGCTGTATGAAAAGGAAAAAAGAGCACCAGTTACTTGCTCCTTTCCAGTTTCAGCTTTTTTCAGTCTTTTCTATGTGTTAATACTTTAAAATACAAATGTTTTTAAGCACATACCCATCCAGGCCTCATTCTCATATCGAATCAGAAAATAAGCAAGAGAAGGTTTCCAACACTTCTGCCATGAACACCCATGGTTTGACACAGCCTAAGTGCAGCTCAGCTGCTGTGACCCCCCCATTTGATGTTGGTTTTGAGGACAGGGTTGTGAGGGAGTCAGCCCCACCAGCCGTGCCTGACGTGTGGGGTCATGGCGTAGGAGAGAGGCCATGGCCAGTGCTGGAACTCAATGAATGGAGCATTTGCTGGATCGTGGAGGATCTGAGTTACAAGCCAATTATCTGAGTATGACTCTGGATGTGAAACTGAAAAGCTGAGATCTTACACAGAACACAGATGTATTTCAAAGTCAGCTTTGTCAAGGGCATCTTACGATATATAACACATAACTCAAAAACAGAGAGGTGTTTTCAAAAAACTTATAATGGACTCACATAGAGAAATCAACTGGATTCCCTTTTTCATGAGCAAATATTACTTTCACTACTTTTCTATCTCAAAGTAGTATTGAAAGGAACATCCATACTATTTTAAAATTTACTAAAATACACATATATACATCATGGCCCCTTTATCAACTCTAACTGTCTTCCCTTGCATGCTGCACCCATGTGTTCATTGCTTGCCTTTACAGAGCACTCTGTAAAGTGTTAAAACGCTGTTAAACCCATTTACATCTCACTGCAGAACATGGTTTATACATATGAATCATGCCAGAAGGGCTGCCCAGCAGCCACCATTTTCTCTGTAAGTATTTAAAAACCTTATTGACATGTAAACCATTTCGTCTTGTGAGAGATGAGTGATTCTTTAGCAGAGATTCTTAATTCTGTGGGTTCATGCATGCCAGGTAAAAATTCAGTAGCTGTAAGTGTAGACAAGTCGTAGTACAAAGATCCCTATTACTTCCCAAAACATAAATTCCTAGTGCCTCCAGCACATTTATTGCTGCTCTTGTACACTTGTTTCTTCAAGTGTGCAGGTCTATTCTCTAACAGACCTGCATTTCTGGGTGAGGAGAAGAAACCCACTGGCCTTTCTGACTTTTTGAGGTGGAGCACCTGTTCCCTGTGTTTGTAGGAAATTAG
This sequence comes from Monarcha castaneiventris obscurior, assembly GCA_026261815.1. Lineage (NCBI taxonomy): Eukaryota > Metazoa > Chordata > Aves > Passeriformes > Monarchidae > Monarcha > Monarcha castaneiventris. The sequence continues at coordinate 15,413,543 of JAMPIT010000434.1, read as the reverse complement.
CTGACCACACTTGACATGCCTGAAGCACAGGGGCTAATGAAATACTCTGAAATACAGGATCTTACTGTGGCCAATTTTTTTCAGGAGAAGATTCCAGGGATAGGGCAGTTCTATGAAATAGAATAGGAATTGAACCATTACTATGAAATTCTGAAAGATACCAGTGGCACGTAAGTCTGCAGGCTAGCTTTAAAACCCTATGCACAGGATATAATTTTTACTTTGAAAAAGATCACAGGAGTTCCCTGCTGTTCTTACTTCCATTTGGACTTCTGCTCAATCCAGTCCTAAATCTGAGAACCACAAAATGATTTGAACCTGATTTCCTTCCATATTCCTAGCTCCTGCAGAGCACAACTCTGGCAACCATGGGTCTTGGGCTGGGATTCAAGAATTGCAATATGCAGCACTGCAAGGTTCATAAACTTGAGTAATCGGGAGGTTCTGTTACAACAGACAGACTGTGAATAAACCCAAAGAAAACAGGAATTGCAGCTTCATGAGTTGTGGTGTTGTATCCTGACTTAGCTTTGAGGGATTGAGATGATCCAATTATTGCTGTTGCAGCTTGACAGTGCCAAATGGGACCGCTTATTATTCCCATCAAAAGACGTGATGCACAAAGTACTTTGAACTTGATTTTCAGCCAATTGGTTGGAACTTGTTTCTACTTTCCTTTGAAAATTAGTTTTTACAGCTCAGTTTTAGGATTTGTGAATAATGGACAAATAAGAAAAAAGCATATGTCTTCGGAAAAATTATACATCATTACACAAAACCAGGAATGTGTTTAGCATTTTTTGCAGAACATAAATACCTCAGCACTGTAAAGCTGTGTACACCATGCTGTCTGCATGCTCATCGATGCCCATTTGTAAATCGCCTTTTCAGGGATTCACCCTTTGTTCTACTACTCAAGGCTGCAAATGCTGTTAGGAGAACAAATTCACCACTCTGTGTGAGGCAGCTAGGGCTTATTCCCATGCCTTAATAAAGGGGGGAAGGAACTGGATACAAAGATGTCTACACAGAAAGTAAGAGAGAAGCTGAAGGATCAGTTAATTATTCACTGACTACTGCTGTGCCATTGGAGTTCTGCACAGATGGTAAGGAGTTGTGTTTTATAATCAGAAGAGTCAAGCACAAGCTTGACCTAGGAACTCAGGACTGGTTTTATATTTTTAAAAAATTAGATATTAAAAAATCCAAAGGTGGTCTGATTTCCAAGTAAGAAACAGCTGTGCAGTGAAAATTACTGTTGTTCTTCCTGTGTTTGTCTGTGAAACCACAACAAATGTACTCAAATGAAAAACGTGCCAGCACAGTCACTTCTTCATAAAGGAATACCACAGACCTTGCATTGCACAGATGAGAATGGTACAGCCTCCTCAGAACTACTTGATTGAGGAAACAGTTATGAGATAATTTGGATTTCTTTGCAAATGAGACTGCAACTCAGTTCCTCCACAGCATTCAAAGAAAAACTATCAAGTACACCAATTGCATCGGCTCCTTGCCTCTCTGTGAGAAATTCACCTAAACATCTAAGAAAGCAATTTGCATGGCAACACCAGAAAGATGTAGCTTATACCAAATGAGTTTGAGTCTCTTGCAAACAACAGTGGTCATATCCAACTGACAGCGTATTTGTATAATACAGAAATGCAACTTGGATTTTTCCAAGGATACTCTACACACAGAACCAGAGTTGGCTCTTGGAAAGAAGCTTTAAGCAAACATTTGCACATAAGTTCAGCACAGGTATGGAATGTTTTTCCAAACTAATTAGTCTGTAATTCACCTGCAAATGCTAACCTTAGCAGCACAAATTGATGACATAACCTTAGAAAGTGTAGCTGCTTTTTCAAGAATTCATTACAAAAGCAAAGCACCAGCCAGAAAACATTCTCTCAGAACTTTTTTGTAACTTATTATATTCTTGATGACAAAAAAGAAATCTTAGTAACTTTTGCCTAAGTGACAAAATTAATTTAGTGATTTGTACTTTCAAGGGGGAGTAGTCTATTGCATGTAGAAATTAAATTATGTTCCTGTAAACAGTCTGTAAGAACACCAGTCAGGATTCTTTTTTTCACTGAGAAGTTTGGTGTTAGACTGAGAGGAGGGAAGTACTCAAATCCTTATTAATCTATCAAACATAGTGAAAGGGGAGAACTAGGATTTTTTTCATGTTACAGAGTCCTAAAACCTCTAGGAATTAACACCAGCCTATTAAACAATCTCATTTTAAATGATAGGGAAGAGAAAAGGAAGTATCAAGAAAAAGACATAGGTTTAAAATCGCCTATTTTCAGAGAGGTGATTTTGTTTTGGTAAGGTCAGTCATACTTCTTTCTCCAGAGGCCACACTGCTCAGAAAAATCACACTCAGAAATGCAGAGAAAGCAGACGAGTTCTACATGACTTTTCACCAGTAAGCAATGTTAGCAAAAAGTCTCTAAAAATGTGTAGCCCTTCATCATGTAGGCCCTTTTGGTATGAGTCAGGTGAGATTTTATGCTTGGAGAGGAAAGCTGTGTTTGCTTAGTCCACACTACTTACTGGAAACATCAGCCAATTCCAAATACTGCAGTTAGGGTAAGAAGCAGAATCACAGAATGTTCTGTTCTTTTTGTTGGTTTTTTTAAAGAACACCCCTTTGGGGACTGACTGAAACTTTTCTTAGAAGATACTGGTGCTGAACATCTGTACTTTGACAAGCAGTGTTCAAAAGCTGTTTCTCATTACAGTTCTCATTACTGTCTCTGCAGTATGGAGTGAGAGCTTTGTTAAATTATCACTTTAGTATAAGGTATCCTGACAGTCATGTTCCTAAACACATTTCATCTGCACATGTCCCAGTTATAAAAGTCTGGGACAAGGTTCATGGTAAAACATTTGTGCCAGCTGTTGTACAATATTTGCTTATATCAGTGAGCACAGCAAAGATAACATTGTAATCTGCCTGACCACCTCAGCCTCTGAAAGCTACCAATGACACTTATTAATTAAAATGGCTCTCCAGACATTACACTGCTAAATTTGCACTCCAAGGTCCAACAGATGCTGGCTTAGATCATGTCTGATTTGGCCAGTGAGATGGTGCCCTTAATGATACTGTCCTGCAGACTGAAAGGAGATGCCAACACAACAAAACTCACTCAAGCTGAACAAAAATGTGGAAAAATGGTGTAAGTCTTTCAGCATGGTAATTACCTCGATCTCGTGTGATATCTGAACTCGTTTGCACATGAGATGTTAAGAAAGCTGTGGAGTACTGGGATGAATGATGAGTTCCCACAACTTTCTGGCAAAGCTCCTCTTTAAATTACTGTTTCAGACCCTCCACAAACTCTAGCAGTCATTTGAAAACTTACCTTAGCAACAGCATAAGGAATTCTGCAGAGCAGGTAAGAGCTGGAGGTTGCGGGTAGAGGGAGAATTCTGCCTTCCACTATTTGAGCAATACTGAGGTAATCTGTGAAGCTGCAACAGTCCCCCTTCAAGGCCTCAGCAGTGCATGGAGGAGCAGCAGAATCAGAGTTAGGGTTCACTAAAAGTTATATTTAACTGTGCAAACCCACTTTTATGTGCTTTATCAATGCAATGCTATATATATGCATATTATATTTGCAGGTGGTGGGCTAGGAAGAGGTTTCTTTCCAAATGAAACACAAGATTCTGTGCTTAAAAAAAAAACTTGTGTGTTTCCTTATTATGGACACTGAGAGCTGTTTTTTTAAGACAAGGGGTAGATGATTAACTAGTCTTATATCATACACCTTGAAGTAAAACTGATTCTGTTAAATTCACACCTAGCATCTATTAAAACTAGTAATCAGTAATTAGAATTACTTTGTCCCATGACCAAATTCTACATGTTCTCTGTCATTTGGGAAAAAAAAAAAAAAAAAAGAGCTTTTTAATACATTTCTTATAGATCTGTTTAGGTCTGTTTCTGCTAGTAACACTGTGTAGGGGCACCTATAAATTCCAAAGCATTTGCTTTTCTGGTTGCTCATACATTTGCTCATACATTTCTATTTAAGCTAGAATTTGGTTCCAAATGTTGCCAGTCTGAGAAATTCTAAAATGCTACTGAGAAGAATTCAGTAGTTTTTGATGATAAAAGCTGGGTGAAATAGAAGGTGTAAATATGGTACATCTTTGCACAAAGGGGAAAAATGTATCAATGATAATCCTGTCTGAAAGTAATCCTTTGGGGTATCTAAGAAATTCCGTTTTGTTTTGGCCATGTTAGGAGAATTTAGAAGACATATTTACAAATACATTCTGGATTTATTACACAGTAAGGCTAAACCTTGTATTGGCACCACTTGTACAGATATATATACAGCAAATGGAAGTTTCCATTGACTTTGAGGGGCTTTCAGTGGTCTATGAAGAGTTTCACATGCATAAGAAAGCTGCATACAATTCACATAGGGCTTGGAAAATATATCAATCACCAGAACAATCAAAAACTGCCATGGCCCTCATGTATTAATGGTCGTCTGCAAGTCCTTCTGCTGGCATTTAAAAGAGATTGCAAATTAAAATTTAGTAAGCCCCTATGTATAAATAACAAAAATGAGTCTGTGGTTCTGTGAGGTTTGAGCAGCATCTCTATTCTGTTATAGCAGGATAAGGTCTAAACTACTAGATTAAGAACGTAGGAAAGCCCTGTATTCAACTATGAGGTTTTGCAAGAATGTAAAATAGTCTCTCAAGCCCTGGTCTAGTATGTAACTTTGTACCAATGTAATTTCATTTATTTACCCCAAAACTGCAAAATAAATATTTCTCTGATCTATTAACAAACAGCCCATCATTTCACCAAAACTTTTGCAGGAAACATCTGAAGCTGTACTAATGCTTTTCAGCTGGCTCCATTCTAAGTTCCTCTAGTGGAAATACTAACAGCTGTTTACTTTAAAAAGCTCAATACATCCCTTCTGGCTGCTGTACCTCACCTGGTCTTACTCTAGAGGAGTTAGCATTTCTGCTGCTCTCCTTTACCAGCTTTAAAAGCTACTGTTGAAGGCAGTAAGGACATAACCAGCATGCCCATTCTGCTTGGATATTTATTGTCCAGGGATATTCTAGCTGGCTGCAAGACCAAAGCAGATGGAAAGATGCAAAACATGCAGCAGCAACACTGTGTTCTTTCATATGAGTTTTTCAGGTGCCTCTATTCCAAAAACTCATATAACTTATAACCAAATAATGGAGAGTGGTCTGGTAGAAATACAGTGTGCAATAAATCTAAGATAGCTTATTATCCATTGACTGCAACATCAGCAGCTACCCAGTCACCAATATTTTGCCTGTATTTCCCGAGAGCACTACAAAAGGACTGTAAGTGATTACAGCAAATCTTTTCCTTGCACTAGAGGTCATTTCAGGATATGCTTACTTTAATAGCATTTGACTTGTGCCAAGTTCCTGGTTAGTAAATGCTTTTTATGTTAGGGCTGCAAAAAAGCTTCTGAGGTCGTTTTTCTACAAGTAACCACAACGGTGGCACTCTGAACTTTTAAAATTTTTTCTTTTATATTAAGTGGAGGCGCTGTAAGATCTGCTGAATCTGCAAGACCTGAAAAATACAGGATATGTGTGTCTGACTTCAGTGCCTGCACTTAAATAACCCACATTGTCTAGCTATTGTTAAACTGAACACAGCAAGATAATGATCTCACTGCCCATGCAAATCTACCTCATAAAAGCCAAGTGGGTAACAAAGGGAAAATAGTATACCTATAGAAACTCTACAGAAAGGACCCTTCAAAAGTTGTCCTGCATTTGAACAGCAGAGTATTTTTTTGGCTCTGTCAGCACCGACTTCCAGACAGCTGATCCAAGATTGGAAGGGGGCGGGGGGAAGTTGGAACATGTTTAACTTATAAAACAGAACTAGAAACCACATGTCCAATATAAACAAGTTCCAGGTTTCTGCTCTTGGACGTGCCATAACCATGTTCAGCCAGACAATAACACAATGGAACAGTTGTATTTTAAATGGTTAAAGGTGCCTTCTTTTCAGAGGGAATCCAATTGTGAGTTTGTTTCATAAGGAATTCCAGTTTAGCAAAAGGTTTGTTTATGCAAAACTTCTGTCACATACACTTTCCAGTGTCCTGCAGAGAAATGCTACTGCAGAAAAGTCTTCTGCAGATCATTCTGAACACTCTTGTCCATAGTGCTGTGATTAATTTCTATAAAAACACAGCTATCAATTGCAACTGTCCATTCATCAAAAAACTCACTTGCTGGTTTACTCCCAATTATTTTTAAGATCTAGGTCTTGCCACTGAGAAGGAAAGTGCTACTACCTGTGTTTAGGATGAGGAAAACAACTGGGGGGTCATCCATCCTCACTACTTCCAGTAGTAATAGGTTTCATTACACTGGACCCAAGTCCCACTTCTGTGCTAAAAGAAAGACGGTTTGTGGAAAGAGAAATCTGTGATGTTTCTGATTTTCCATTAGACACATAGTTGTAACAATAATAAGTACAGTTTTACTTTAAATGTTTTTTAGCTACAATACTTAAATTCTGCTAATTGTTACCAGAAGTTTTATTTCTGTGTCTTCTGCATGATTAGTATCTCCATAAAGACTAGGAAGAAAGAGGGGGGAAAAGGAAATAAAGGGAAGCCTTTCACAGAAAAACCTGTATAACCATCAGAAGAGGTAGTTCCCCCAACAGCTTATATTAATCAAGTGTATGGCAAATACAGGTGTCATCCAATTGCATTCTCCATGCAACTAATTTAACCCTAACTCTTTTGCAGCTGAATTGACTGAATCCTATTATTCAGTCTTGAAGCAGTCATGTAAAAGGAGTGAGTAGGAAGTAGTTTTACTTTTCTTCCTGACTTCAGCTCCTTTTGAAATACGTAAGTTTTAAATTTTGCTTACTCTTTAAGAAATTTATGCCCTCTGTTTATTTCAATGACTTTAACATTAAGAAACTTACGGCATATATATATGTTTTGTTATCTTCAATGACTATAGATTGTTTGATCCAGGCTTAGAGTCAATACTTTTAAATAAGGACTTTAGTCTTGGGAATTGCATTGTAGGGTGAGGACTCAGGCGGGGCTTTGAGAGAAGTTGTACTGTGTTTTCTACTGACATTTTTTTCACGTGTTGAAATTTTCTTAGAGGAAGTAAGAAAGGAGTTGCAAAGTTCTTTCAGAGGAAACACAAACAATGCTTTGAAAATCTGTATTGTTTTTAAAAATATAGGCTTATTAAAAGAGTTAAGATTATCAGTTTTCAGGGAAAAAGTAACAGGCTGCTGAAGTTCCTAACACTGAGAAAGAAGGCTTACACCTTAGGCTGGAAAGACAACTATTTCATGAGGCTGGTATTTGAATCTATCCAGAAGTCACCATTTGGGCCCATCTCAGAAAAAAAACCTTAGAGAAAATACTCTGATGCACTCAGCAAAGTAAGGAGGTGGAAGGCACTTAGGGGACACAATAGCCCTGAGGAATCTTGCAGCTTTTGCATAATAGGGGTGTATGTTAATGAGAGTGAGGGAAGCATGCAGAGCCTGTAAGCTATTTCTAACTTTTAACACAAGAAATCTAACCCAGAAGGCCCAACATGCAGAGGGACAAATTCATTTAGACTGTCCTTTCCTTTTGGGAAATCCACACTGGGGAAAGGCCTTTCCAGTTTTCTCTGGCATCCTGTTCAGAGATAGTGCAGCTCCCCGTAAGTCCTGGTATGCAGAGCAGCCCAACTGGCAGCTCAGGAGGATGGACTGAAGCACCAGCACCACTCATTTCATCCTGCTGTACACAAGAGCTGTCAGCAGTCCTGCTCTGCACCTCTCTTGAGTGGCACAGAAGGTCCTAGATTGGGTTTTTTCTCTTGTAATCTTACCCTACAAAGCCTTGGGTCTTCAGCAACACTGCCCACCTGCTACGCACATACACATATACCCCCTTCAAGAGTCACTGTGTGCCTAGAGACAAACTAAAGAAACCTCAGCCAAATCTAGTCCAAATTTTTTATTTAACTAGCTATGTTTCTGGTAATTGCCCGGTGCTAAAATGGAATATAAAGTTTATTTCAATGATTCAAGAACTTCCTTCTTATATTATTAATTGGTTTCTACACACATGCATAGCATCTTGATTCAGAACTTAAGGGAAGTTGTGCTTTACTGTTTTGTTTTGAATTAACATAGTGTGAGCAAATCAGACTTACTAGAACTGAAAGTGAAATCAAAACCCCAATTTAAAATGGATTATTTGTACTTTATATAAAGGCCTCTTTACCAGCCTGAACACAAGCCATATACTCCTCCTGTTTGTCCAGCCTATTGTTATGCTCTTGTCATACTTGTCGCAGTGAGGTTTGATTGCTTTATTCTCAAATTGCTTTCAAATGCCAAATACATTATTCAATTCTCCATCTTCATATACACCAGCTACAAAGTCATCAGAGAAATTTTCCCAGGGAAACAAGATATAATAACTGATGGTGAAAAAGGGTACATAAGGTAAAAAAGAACTTTTTTTCATATAGGTTCATTAGTGTCATCCTCACATACGTGATTATAGAGATTTAATGTAAAGAAATGGAAATAAGTTGGTCTTTTCTACCTATTTCAATTCAGCTAATGAATAAGGGTTAGACTAAAAAGAAAAACAGATGCCAAATAATATATCCTCCACAACTGCAAGGTTGAGCAGGCAGAACACATAGCTGCCCAGGCTCACTCTGCCAGCTAGAAATCAACAAAGGTCTTGACCACCTTCTCTTGGATGAGTCCCAACCTGACATCTATGAGCAAGGATAATATAATTAGGCCTTCTCTTCTTCCTGTGCTCCAACAGCCACATAGAGCTGGTTTAGCAATAGTACAGAAAAGCTACTGTTAAGCCACATGGCCCCCAAGCTGGTTTTGCTGCAAGACTAAGTAAGACTCCAGGCTGAGACTGGTGCCTGCTTCTCCCTAGCTTCTGCTAATTTGTGCAGACTCATTTAATTCTGATGTCTGACTGAAAAACTGTTTCTGTGTTATGATGTGCTGCTTAGTGCTTATAACTAGTAAGTTTAGAAGGACAGTTCAATGGAGTCAAATGAAGGTTTATTTTGTACTTTCTCTGCATTCATGATGGCGATGGTGTGCTAATGCAGATGGCTAAAAGCTTCACACAATAACAGGAGGTCACAATGATTTGGTGGGGAGAGGCAATACATAGGATCCTTGTGATCCTTGCCGAAAATCCCATCGGTTTTTCTCTACGTGTAAATACATAATATAATGCAATAAGCTGGGACTCTCTACAGCCTCTCAGAACACAGCGGTCTTGGACAAGGCTCTATAAGATTGTAGCCTGTAGATTGCTATTAGGCTCTGTACTGTCTCCCTTCTCTCACTGGTGCATCAAGAGACTAACTGGTTTCCAGTAACTCCAGAAAATTTCCAGACCTTTGTGCTGAAAACCTGCTTAGATGAAGAAGAGCTCTGTCATGTAAATTATTTAGCTGATTTTTTGCAAGTCCTTTGTGTTTAGGAATTTTCTCAGTGGAGAGGATTTTTAAAATCAGTGCATCAGTGAAACCTTTTGTATCAGTAGGGTCAGTATAGCTTGGGACAAACGGGGGTGCTGCCTCTGTGGACCACAGCAGGGCTTTTGAGATCCACAGGAGCCTTAGTGGAAAAATATCCAGACTTGACAACTACCCACTGACACTAAATATAACCTTCTGGTAAATATTAAAACTTCAAGGGCTTTGTGGCTGATGATCATGTTGAACTCCAGGACATTCAGTGAGAGCCTAGAGTGGAAAACATAAACATGAAAAGAAAAATAGGGGGATGGGAACTTTGAAAGCTGGTGGAGAGAACAGAGAAGATTTTGGTGACAAAATTTTTTTTTGCCTGGTTCAAGGGTTTGCAGTGTAATAAAGACGAAGTATTCATAAGGTTGAGACAGATTAACCAGTAGTATACCAAAAAAGCACACAAGAAACTTGTATTGCTCCAGCACATTTTGTTCTAATAGGAGTACTAAAAAACGCTGTACACGGAGTAAAGGACAAAAAGCAGATGCTCTTGGCATTTCCATCTTGGTTCTTCTGCTTTAAATAGGAGAATTAGCATCCTCTGAACTATGTTTTTTACTTTACATATTTAAGCTCTGTTATCTGGCTATAACTATCAGAAAGATTTCACACAGAGCACCAAAAAGCTGGAAAATAGTACCGGCTCTCAGTCCCTATCAATTTGGGCTGGATTTGATGCAATAGTACTTGAAAGGCTCTGTATCTCTTTGACATAAGCTCAAGGATCTGGTCTATCCTTCCTCAAACTATGAAGAGCAAAGCCTTTATTTTCTCAGCACAGCAGCAGACAAGGACAAGCAAGTTTCTAAAGCAGATCATAACCTGTTCTGTTCAAGTACCTCTTGCACGATCACCAGTTATCTTCTAGCCTGCGGTGCTGTTCTCAGCCTTCTGGTCACCCCAAAATAGCAGCTCATCTAGTTATACAGCACATGGAAGAAGTTCTGCTCCATAGCAGAAGTTTTGACTGTTCTTAGCAAGCAGGTTTGGGATTTATTGGATAGCTGTTTAAAGCAGCTTCCATGTGTACCTGAGTACTTTCACCACTGCTCTGTGAGGTGGACAGCCATCACCCTGTCTATGTGACAGCTGGGCAGACTGATGTGTTACTTAACTAGTTGAAGATGACCACAAAGCAGAGGAGACCCAAAGCCCTTGTTCTAAAGCAGTAAAACACCATTATGTGTTTTGCAAGAACAAACATTTACCAGTCCTGGAAGTGATCATTTGTTCTGTTAGCTTAACTCTTATTGTCTTACAAACTTTTTTCAAGGCTGTCGCAATTTCTTTTAAAGACAGAAAAAAATTCAAACACCTTAGAAAACATTCTGCGACGAGAGTAAGATGCATTTAAGCCTGTTTAAAACTCAGCCCAGAGACAGACCTGTTGCCAGTGAGGAGGAGAACTTGGCAGCTTTGCTTAAAGCTTCCCACACAGACACTGGAGAAGAAAGAAAACAAAGAAGCTGTAGTCCCCGAGGGGTCCTGCCACTCCCTGGGCAAAAACAGTCCCTTCCCTGCTTTTCCTTTAGCTCTCAGACACACACACGTGCTCTCTTAGTGCTATTAGCTACAGCAATAACCAATTGAGCCCTACAGTCATGGAAAAAAATACAGGAAATGAAGAGTTAAAAAAAAAAAAAGGGAAAAGAGAAAAAAAAAGAGAACTTGGAGGCGAGCCAACGTCCCCGAATGACTCCGCTCTGCCGGCAGCCTGGAGCGACACTCCCCGCCGATCCTGCCCTCCCTCCTCTCCCCGTAGGGCGGGCATGCCAAGCCCTCCTCTCTTTATCAGGGATTGGAGTTCCCCTTCTTGGTCTCTGGTTGGTTTAGGAACCCAGAAACGTTGCTAAATTTATCTTTTGCTTTCAGGACAATGGTAAATGCCAGCAATAAGAATGCAAAAGAACTGAAAATTAATGGAGACAATTCCCTGCAAGCCAAGTGGAAACACCTTTTCTGTATAACTCCCAAGGCGGCAAAAAGCAGTTACACAGTGCAAAGCAGGACAGGCTGCCTGGGGTGCCAGGAACACGCTGTTCCTTTGGCTGTGTGCCACAGGGAATTGTCCATCCATATGCTCAAATTTGATGGGGCTTTCTTCTCTCCCACGGAGAGCAAAGCATACCATCAAATTAGAATGTCTCTTGCTTTATCTCAGAAAGGGAACAGGAAAAGCTGAAGGTACACTGAAAGTAGGGCCAGCATGGGTGAGGCTAACACCTCAGAGCTAAAACTGTTCAGGAGTTATGCCATGTTTAGTTCTGAGGATCTCTTTCTGACTGCTCTTTATAAGAGAACTGACCACACATCTTAGTAAACTAATTTGCCATCTGAAATTACTCAGTGGAACAGCTTGCACAAGTCTGCTCTAGTCGGTGTGGTGCCTCAACACATGTGCTATGATTGGTGTCTTCAGCAGAGATTGGTCTCAATTTTTGGTGTCCCCTGTCTGTCTGGAAGCCATCCTGTTTCCCGGCACCAGGCAGAGGCGTGAGGTGTGGCAAGTCATGGAGCCTGTTTCAAGATGGCCCTCCTAATACTTTCAGTGAAACTTTCACAACGCTTGCAAGACTTCCACTTTTTCTGTGGGTGTGTCTCATAAAGTACAGTACCAACAATAAAGTGCTCAGTCTTCACCAAGAAGTAAGCACTGAACACTGATGAGTACAAGTTACTGTTTGCATTCAAATGTTTTTTTTCTTTTGAGTTTGGTTTTACCCAGCTGCCAAAAGCTTTTTAGACACTGCCCATATCCCCCTCTCTCCTCACTTATGGTGTCTCCTTGTGAATCGTGTTCAGCCTCTCATCTACCTTCTGCTTACTCCAGCTTTCACAAAGTGTCTGCTAAAGAAAGAAACAGACACACAGCCATGTAGGTGCCTCTAGAACATTTAATTTTAAAATATCAAGAGTATCGATACTTGCATGGGAAGCGATAAGCTGCTATAAAGAGAGTGACTGGAGCATGGAGTAGGAAAACCGGGGAGGTAAGAAGTACTGGAAAGGGAAGTAGAAGACACACAGAACAAGAAGGCCAGCGCTAAAAATTACAGCTTGGTACAATCCACACAGATGACCCACATGCCGCTCCCTGTGACATTAATAAAAAAGGGCAACATTAGCTTTGAATCTATGCCCAGTAAGGGTTTATTCCCAGAGGGTTTTTTTTTTGTTGTTGTTGTTTGGTTTTCCCAAGCTTGAGTTCCGAGAGGTGAAACCATAACAGTGGCCAAATAAAAGTTTGTTTGGTTTTGTTTTTCATTTTAATTACCAAGCTGTAACAAATAAATCTCTGGCTGGATTGTAACTAACCTGTGTGGGTCCTTAGATGAGCTTTAAGATGGGAAGATTTGCCATAAACTTTTTCACACCCCACATAGTGGCATTTGTGCTTTTTCTGGGGTGATCCAGGGTCAGTCCAGCTTCTTATGCGTTTGTTCTTTTGTCTGGGGCTTGGCTCAGTTACTGCAGCCAGGCTAGTAGGTGTGGCTGCTCTTTCTCCTCCATGCTTACCAGCTGAAGACAGACTTTCTTCCCCAAACTCCTCAGGAGCAATAGAAATGTGTATTTGTTCTGTTATATCAAGCGTCTCTTTTTTTTCCATCCTTAGAGCAGGTGAGTTTGGGACATGCTGGTTCAGATCTGCTAAAATGCTAGCTACCACAAGTAATGATGATCCATTGTCTTTCCCGGTTTCTCTGACTTCCCGTCTATCTTCTTCATTGGATGAAGGAAGTATTGCTGCATCAGGTTGGGGATCAGGCTCCCCTTTGGGACTATGGATAACAGCACGACTTGACATAGAAACAAGGCACTCTGCTGCAAAATGATCCACGTACGCTGCTGTTGCCATTTTTTGTAAGTTTAAAAAGAAATCCAAACAGACGAAGACAAAAAAAAAAAAAAAGAAAAAAACAAACCCAACACAACAGTGCTCTTTCCCTTTTTAAAAAGATTACACAAGCAGACTTTTCCCTCCCTTATTTCTTAGGATCGGTTTGTAGGAGTAAAGGCTGATTTAGCAGCCATCAAACCCACACTTTGTTCATGACGATCACACCCAGCTTGTCACTAAATCGAAAAAGCGTTGGCGGTCCAATGGAAGGGAAAAAGAACAGCAGCTAGATCCTGGCAGTGGCAGCTTGTTGCTCGCAGTAGGGATCAATGCCGTTTTCTCAAGAAGGCGAGGAGCTGGCGATGCGGTCCCGCAGCCCTCCCATGGCGCGGTGACAGCGGCCCCGGCGCTCCCCGTTATCGCTGCCCGGAGCCGCCCGGACCCCGCGGGGCGTGGCCTGGGGAACATCTGGGCGTGACGTCAGCGCGGGGCCAGCAGGTGGGCGGCGCGCGCGGGGGGCAGCGCCCGCCGGCGGCAGGAGGCGCGCCATTGGCTGGCGGCGCGCGCGGCCCGCACCCTCCGCCCCCGCCGCGGCCGCAGCGCGCAGAGCGGCGCGCGCGGACCCCTCCGCCGGCCCCGGGCGCGGCCCCGGAGCTGCCGGGCCTTTGGCTCCCGCCCCTGCCGCCTCTGAGGGAGCGAGGCGGGAACATCCGCGTTAGAGCTGCGCTGCAAGGACAGCTGAACGGGCGCTGATCTGCCTCCAGATTAAAACGCTGTGAAGCTGGAACCGGTACAAGTGACAGGAAGGAGCGGGGCTGCACAGTTTGGTCCGCAGCTACACAGATGGAGCTCGGATGCGGATTTTAATGGGTTGTGACAGGTTTTACTGACTGCCAGGGAACACACTGGAAATCACCCTCCTTCCTGTCAAAACTCCAGCACTCTGCAGCCTCTGAATTATTTAAAAGTACAAATGCAAATGAATTTGGTTTCATTATTATTTTCTCCTTATAAAAGATACAGCTCAGCCAGTTTTACAGAGATTAATGCCCGAATCAATAAGAGAGTTGTATTTGTGATTAACTTACGGAGCAGAAGTAAAGAAATGCATCTGAATGGAGATCTGAAAGCACGTGTGGTACCTATTGACTTTTGCTGGAAAACACTTCTCCAGACTAATTCCTATGAAATTCACAGGAATTCGTCTTAGCAAAGATGGCCCTCTTCTCTGAGACAGAGATGGTCAGAGGAGGGTCACTTCGGAAGCCCTTCTTTCTGGAGGAAAATTTTTGTGGAGTTTGAGGGGGAGTGAGAGGAAGTGAACATCTGTTCCAGAAACCCAAATAGTTTTGGTGTTAGGTTGAGCAAAAAGTTGGTTTCGTACATGTGAAAATAGCACATTCAGGAGTAAAGTCTGCTTCTGCTACCACTGTGCTTTGTGAAAAAACAGGATTTATGTTCTCATGCAACACTGCCCCTCAGGGCCAGGCTTATGGGTAACCTGTGTCTGCCACAGTGCCCCATGTCTGCTCCGAACAGGGCAGCCTGTGGTGCTGTGTCTGAAGCAAAGAGAGAAATAAGGCACGACCAGTGCAGGAGGATGTGGTTTAATGCTGAATTGAGACAGATCATTTTGATGCAGACATACCATACCATACCATTTGTTCTGATGAGCGTATCTACAGGAAATGTTAACACACTTCCAAATAAAAAAGGTTGTGTTTGGGACTTACCCATTAGAAAAAAAGGAATTCTCTGGAAAACATTCTCATAAGAAATTTTTGTTGTGTTCAAGCTCAACCTCTTTCTTGAGAGAGAAGAATTGCTTAAGTAGACCTACCTGGTGGTTCTTTAGCAGTAGATTCAGAGAAGAAACCTTGCAGCTCTCTCAGTTTGAGAAGAAACGGGCCGTTTTCAGGGAAATGAGGGAAGGGCAATGGTTAGGTACAAGTTCCCAGTCTTAACTTCAGCATCAAGGACAATTATCAGAAAATGCCAGTAAAAGGAAGACCTGGACTATCCTGGTTGCCAGCCACCAGCAGGCTTTGCCCCAGCACTGACGGGGGTTCCAAAGGCCCCCGGTATCTCTGTGCCCTCGGCCCACGCAGCAGCCCCCTCAGCCCTGCTGGGCCCCTCTCCTACCGCCTCTCCTCGACGCTCTCTCGGCCCGTCACGCTCTGTTCTGGCCGTGCTCTTCCCCGCTGTGTAGCAGTGGCTTCCCCGGAGCCAGAGGGGGCGGTGGGGCCGTCCCCGGCCGGGGCACAGTTGCTGACAGAGCCGACAAGGTCCTCGGCAAATCCTGGGAATTCCCGCGCTCAGCGCGGCCCACACCGCCTGCCCGGCGTGAGGGGAGAGCCCCCCGGAGAGACGAGGATTGTGATTGGCTGCCCCGGCCCCCTCTGGCGCCTTTCGGAGAGGGCCGGCCAATGGGAAGGGCCCTTACATGCTGTGGGAGGCTTCCCTCAGGCAGGTGCGGGCGTGGACAGTGCGCACGGTGGTGTCTGTGTGGCCGGGGGTTCTGTGGGTGACAGTCTGATGCTGCTGTGTTTTGTGTTCATGGCGTGAGCGGGCAGGACACGACTCACCATGTTCCTGGGATCTCCGGCCAGAGAAAAGCGGCGCAGCGTCGTGTGCATAGCCGGGCCCGATGGCAGAGGCGGCTGTGAGCGGGTAATGGCTTGTACAGCTGATGGCTGGGAGAGGGACGGACTTTGTTTTTCAAATGATCTGTTGGGTTAAAGCCTTGTTCTGAGAGCAGCTGAGGTTGTGTAGGAGTGCCTTTCATGTAAAACCTGTGTCCGTAACCAAGCCTGCCATGGTCCATGGCCTCTCCCGTCCTTCTGCCGTTTTGCCCTGAGAGCTTGTGTCAGTAGCGGGCTGGGAATGTGGCACAGTGGGGCTCCGGGCAGGCCGGGGCTCGGGAGGTTTGCTTGGATGAGAACTTAACTACTTCTTTGGGTGGATGAACCCTATGAGCTTCCTTCTTCATTTGGGAAAGAGCAGTGTTGTGAAGGTTACTTGTAATAGAAAGTGTCTTTGATGCAAAAGAAAAGTTAGTGATATTCGGCAGATATCTATGTAGTCCAGTGAGGGTTCATGTATTACTCTCTTTTAAATCATAACTATGAATCAAAATGCACCTCTGACTTTCTAATAGCTCACTAGAAGTAAAAAAAAAAAGTCTTGTTTTGCGCAGACTGTGAAAGTCACTATCTCTGCATGTTCAAGAGCAGGGTGTGGAGTAAGTGTATTTGTCATGTGGACATAATTCCAGCTGCCCAGTAGGACCAGCTTTGGCTTCGATGCAGGGTTGCAAATCTCAAATGCAGCTGTGTGAACTAACAGTAGTAAATAACCTCCCTGCAGGTAGCAGGGGCAGGGGGACTGTCTCCTTTGCAAGGAATTTCAGTCATTACATTAGATCCGTAGAATAAAAACAATTTATGGAAAATCACTAGACAAAATACTGTGCCCATTTATCAACTCTTTCTTATAAAGGTATATTTTTACCTGCCTATTTGTTCATTGTTACGTATTGCGTGTTGTCTTTTCTGATTAAGTGGAAAAGTGGATTTCTGTAAGTACACAGTAAATATCAAATTCACCTCTGTGGAACATCTTATACCTGACTTGTTCTCACCAAAGGAGGTGAATTTTGAAACTGAGATTACATAAAAAGTAATAAAAATAGATCCTACCTCCTTATTTAATTTTCTTTATTTGATTATATTGTTGATGTATTCTTACCTGCAGGCATTTGTCCCACAGACTGAGGTGAGAATTTTTCCCTGTGTTATGGCACTATTTTTCTATCCACTCAAGAAATACAGCCTGGTTTTTGGCAGAGGTTTTTAATATTTATTGTTTTCTTATTACGTAATTTAGAGTTTTGTTTAGCTGCAAATGCATACCAGCAGAATAATTTTACATGGAATCCACCCTGTTTTGCCCTTCCCAAAATAGCTCATTGTTTTAAATTACAGGAATATGAAACTCTAAAATGCTTTGTGAAAGGAAAATAGTTTTATGGACTCTGGTAACAGGAACTTTAAACAGAATAGAACAAAGTCCTTATACAAATGCCAGACTGATGTTATATTTTGCATGGCCAAAATAAAGAAAAAATTGAGTTAGAGCAGCATTTTTTATAACTAATGTGAAAAATGTTATTCTAGTTAAAAGGATGCTGTGAACCAAGTTGTAGTGGAAGACTGCAACATGCAAAATTGGGCAATCTGAAATAAGAATTTTATGAGTGGGAGATGTGAGGAATTTTATCTGAGAGAAATTAGTTTAGTATTCCAAGGAACATGGTAAGACCTAAACATGCAGTTTTATAGTAGCAGATATTTCATCAGCACTTCTCTTGCATGAGTTAGATCAGTAATTTTTTCTCTTTTCATACACTTGTGCTTTAGATCCAGTGAGTGAGATTAAAAAAGTGTAAACCACAGGAGTTCTGTGGACTTCAGGGAAGTAACATTATTTTATATCATCTCAGGAAGCTCTTTATGAGAACAGGAAAAGGAAAGGGCCATGTAGCTGCTCTCCCTATTTCAGTTCCTGCACAGCATCTATAAGATGAAAAGATGTAGTTTAATTTTATTTTGTGTATGTAAGTAGTTCCTTTTCCAGTGAAACTGAAGAAACAAGATAAAAAAGAAACAGAAAATGACAGATGTCTGTGCCTGCGTTCTTGCAGTGCTTGTATCCACAATCCTATACTTTGATGGAATCTATCAATCTGTACTGATGCTTTCCTGTGGTTCCTCCTTAGTGGTTTCATGGTTAGAGTGGGTGTCTGGAAAGAAAAGGGAATAAAGGGGACAGAATTATAAAGCCTATGGCCTGCAGCTCTCTCAAAGATAAGTATGCCTAACACGTCTCTTTTGGTATCAGGTTAATAGTAATGCAGAACTGCAGAAGATAGGAAGAGAGGAGGGCAATGAAAGGTTTCTGCCAGGAGTGAGCCACACTCTCCAGTGAATGTTTGCACAGTGTTGTTTTCACCACATCTCCTGGTGTCTGAATAAAAGAGTGAGTATCAGATGTTTAGCCTCATCTTCAGAATCCCTTTAGCTCACTTTGGTTTGGACAAATCACTGTGTTACATCAAGTAATTGCTTGAATTCGTATCAACATCACTAATAAGTTGTTTAAGACTTGGTAAAAAAACCAAAAATGCTCCAGTGGCTTACATTTGGCAGTATTTTTGCAAAAGATGGAGGTAAGGTTTGAATATTTAAAAAGTCAAGAAGCCATTTTTACCTGTGAGTCAGTAGTCAGCACCTTTGACATTTCAGAAACACAGCAAGAAGCTTTGGAGGGCTGAGAAAGCACTGTAAGCTCTAGTGACAGCAGTGTGCTGTGTCACTGAGCTTCCTGGACTGGCTGTGACTAGAATCAAGAGTGCCAAAATATTGCCCATGGTGCTGTTGTAACTAATTATTGCACACAAAATAGCAGAAGGTATTGGTGTGGCAGTGATAAAAAATAATTAGGAAAATAAACTCAAAAAAACCCCTTACATTTAAGAAGTGTTTTGATACTTTCAGGGGATGGGACACAAAAGACACTAGGATGTACTGTATCAGTTTGTGCTGTTGTGTGTGCTGTGGAAAAGAAAGTATGATATGACATTCTTGCATTGAGCAGTGATTGAAAGGTTTATTTTATTTTCAGCTGTTCCTTTCTGCAGTAGGAGACTGAAGTAACCACTGTGGCAAGGTAAGGGCTGGGGAAATGGAGAGTCCCAACTGGACTCCACTGGTCTGAGTGAATTGGTATTTACTGGGTAATGTATCTTTGGGAAAATGCCAAAAGCTGAGAAACAAAAGGAAGCACAATTGTTGTTCAGTGCTTAGTCCTTTTCTGTCACAAAGCATGAAATGATAGTTTAGATCTTAGAAGTGAGCACCAACGATACTGTATAGAAACTGAATCAATTTTAATGGGTTTCTTGGGAGGACACAATGAGACCATCCACAGAATCATCAAAGCCACTGTGTGTGCAAACAATGCTTGTGAATTTCTAAGTGGCAACACTCACTGGGGGCTGGGGGGTGCCTTACTTGATTGTAGGGTTCTGTGGCTTCTGAGCACTGCCTCTTCCAGACTGGAAAGCCCAGAGACAGAAGTCAAGCACTCCTTTGTGAGCAGCAAACTGAAATTCAGTTTCTGCTTCAGCTGTCAGACATTGAGTGCTCAGCAGATCACAGGAGACACCTGCAGTTGCTGTGCTTATGGCGTTCATTTTACAGACAACCTCTGAGACAGCTGTGATCAAAGAAATACCATAAATGAGGTTGTAGAGGCCTATTTCTCTGGCTTTTTTCAGCCACGAAGCAGGAAAAGGGGACTTCTTTAAGATGGTAGCACTGGTGTTTGCAATGATGATCAGATGGTCATCCTAGAAGGCTGCACAGTGATCACCATCACTGAATACACCAAGCAGGCCTGTCCCATCATGTGCCTGACCTCTGCAGCTGCGGCACAAGAGTGTCTTGGTTCATTTCCTGATACAGACCTGCTTTTCTGCTGTGGTCAGACCTCTGAACTGGTTACCCACAACTAAACATTCAGGATTTTTGCTGTTAATTTCCCTTTTTTATCTTCCTTTTACCTTTCTGTCTTCTGATTTCCATAAGGTTGCTGTTCATCCTACTTTACAGAAGAGCAGTTTGTTGAGAGCCAAGCTGTAGGTCAGTGGTCTGAAACATGATGAAAAACTTCCAAGTGAAGGAGTTACATTTGATGGCCATTGGTTCCCAGATATCCAGGCGTAATAAGTCAGCAGCTGGGCTTTCTCACAGCTGATGTAAAAACTTAAGAATATTGGGAATTTCAACTTTCCTGCCTTAAGAAAATCATAGAACTTGAAAGGATAACATCAACTTCTCCGCCTGCTATGTATTTTTGAGGAATTGGGTCAGAAAAAGAAAATAACTTCTTTTAAATGCAACATCAAGTTGAATAAAGTTTACCAAAGAAGTGGAGGTTGTTCAGGTAAAGGTACAGCAAACATGGGAAGGTAAAACAAAAAATAGTTACTTCCTCTATTTTCATTCTGTAACCAGATTCTGTCAGGTTTTGCCAGCTATGAAGCAGAAAGTGATGAAGTTAGAAGCCATGTATTGAGCATAATCACTTCCACTGGATTTGATCCAGAGAATCTTTACTTTGAGCTCAGTTTAACTCGTTTCAGTGTTGGTTTTGGTCTTTTATGATTTACCCATTTATTATTTCTGTTTCTTAAATTCTCTGTGCTTTTTGCAATGTGTGAATATTGCATGTTGTCACTTTTGCTAAGCTTCTTTTCATTCAAAAGCACAGAAAATACCAACACGTCATCAGGAAGTGCTCAGATGAGTGAATTGATCCAGTAGCTTATTCAGTAAAAGTTGTATAACATTCATTCAGGTTCATGCTTGCAAGTCAGCAATGACTCACAGGTGAAAACACCACTGCAAAATATTGCAAAAAAAGCTGGATATTTTTGCAATATGCTTTCTGAAGCAGATGTCAGATGAATAATATATTAAGCCTACTGCAGTAGTCAATGCTCAAAAATCAGCATTTTATAGTTGCGGAATCATTATGAAAAGATACAATGTTTGGGTACAATTGATGAATAATGCTTGCTATTGGGCAGTTGGTATGTTTGTGTGAGACTGCAAACTGAATTTAGGATAGGGAGTTCTATCAATTTTTCTTCTGCTTTTCAGTTGAGCCGCTGCAAAGAGCAAAATTAATTCCTTCAGACAGCATGATGAGATGGTGAAATACTGTGTATTTATGGGTAGCTGTGTATCCCAGTGGAACCTGCATGAGTAAGAAAATGGCTACTTTCCATGGCAAAACATTATTTATAACCCGAATCTGGACATGAAGGTGAGGGTGTAATGGAGATTCAAGAGAGGTGATTACATGATGAGGCTGATGAGAGCTTAGCAAAGTAACTGCAAATTATACTTAAAAGCACCTCTGCTTAGCCTTTTTCTTTCCTTTCAAGGAGAGGATAAGCATACTCCTGGTGGAGAAAATGTAGGACATGGGAGAAGGAGAGAAATCAGTTTTGTTGCTGCTTGATTCAAAGGTCAGCTAAAGAGAGAGATTCAGAGACTGAATGACAAGGAACTAGATTGCTCAGAGACCTCTGATGTTAGAGAGTTGTTACGAGGTTGCTGAAAAAGTGGCCAAGTGCATGCGGGTGGTTATTGTGTCTGTATGAGCCTGTAACTTGTGATATGCAAAGTAAAAGTAACTGGTTTTCAGCAGATTCATGTGACCTATGTATTTGCTTTCCCTAAAGGTTGCCACTGAAGGAATAAACTGTTAACCCAAAATGTCCACTTAACTGGGAAACTTTGACCTATTTCAAGAGTATGAATGTAAATGGGTCTATGAGATCCCACCTCTGCAAAAATTTTTCCCCAGGGTATGAGTGCCCTGACATTTGGCAAAAACCAAATCCAGCAGTTTGCAGTATGTCCAACTTCAAGAGTGTTACTCAGATCTGTGGCAGAAGCACTGAGTTTTTCAGTGGGTGTCCTTTTTAAAAGATTTATCAGCACAGATTTCAGCTTCTCTGGCCTTTGTGCAGTAAAACTTCCTTTTATTCCTTAGTCTGCATCTAGGTCACTAGCCCAGGTGTGTGGTCTGTCCATCTATCCACACAGCCTTCTGTGTAAGCTGTGCAAGTCACCTCCCTGAGTTTTGTGTAAAATAAGTGAACCTGTCTGTTATTGATTCATTAAAGAGAGTGAGGCACCCAAGCCTGAATTCCACTCCACTGGAAACCATTACTCAAGTGCAGCTGGAGGCTGAACATGGGATAGTGGCTGTTGACAAGGTTCATTCAGCTTTAACTGGGTGTGAGTGGGTCCCTGTACCGTGTCTGCCTGAGATGAGGTTAATTTACTTTGCAGCAGCTGTACAGTGCTGTGCTTTGGATTTGTCACCACACAGTGCTGATACCACACAGATGTTTTAGCTACTGCTGAGCAGAACTTACACAGTGTCTGGGCTTTCTCTGTTTGTCACTGTGCCCCTGCAGTGAGGAGGCCGGGGGTGGGCAGGAGGCTGGGAGGGGACACAGCCAGGCCAGCTGACCCCAGCTGACCCAAGGGATATTCCGTACTCTACAACATCATGCTCAGCAATGAGGCTGGGGTGAGTTTTCCAGGGGTTGCCATTGCTTGGGAACTGGCTGGGTGTTGGGTGTTACTGGTGTTAAGTGATTGCTTTTGTATCACTTGGTTTTCTTTTTTCTCTTTCCTTTTTTTTCTGTTTTGTTTGGTTTTTTGTTTCCCCCTCTCCTGATTAAACTGTCTTTATCTTGACACACAAGTTTTCTCACTTTTGCCCCTCCAGTTCTTTCCCTCATCCCACTGTGGGGAGAGTGAGGCAGCACCTGTTGTGGAACTTAGTCTTCTACTGCATCCTCTGTGAAAACCAGCCCCTTCTCCTGATCCTGCCTTCCCTGGGCAGTGTGCTGGTGCTCTGTTTTGGCTGGTCCAACCCACGCCTTTCGGTGACTCCTGCTCTGCTGTGGATTTCTTGGCAGCAATGGGAGATTTGCCTGAGTTGGTTTTTTTTGTTTTTTTTTTTGCCTTTGGAACCACTGTCAGTTCTTCTGCAGCCAAGAACTTTTATTGCCTCTTCTGCGAAGGAGATTTAGCCAGCAGATTTAGCCTGCTCCCAGAAACAGAGCCTGAGAAGCTAAGGCAGCCTTTCTCACCTGTGAACACACACTGCTTCACTGCCTTATTACTGTAAACCCTGTGATTCATTGTCTCCTATGTATTTAACACATGTAGTCTCTTAAATGCAGTGTTTGAATGATTCCTTATGAACAGGAACTGTTCATGAATCAGAGATTTGCTCTCCTCCTTTTCTTGTTTATTGCCCATGTTTGCACTATGTGCACTGTCAGCACAGGACCTGCATCTGGCCCTCGTCTTCTGCACTGTGCTGGCATCTTTCATTTTCTTGACAGTGTTATGACTTCATCTTTACAATAACCCTGAGATCTACATATTGACACCTGAGTATCCGCCCTACAGATGCCTAAAATCCAGATACTTTGACAGAGATAGGATGAGTTACCCCATCTGTGAATCTGTAATTCACAGATGCCCAAACTTAATCCATGTGGGAAGGTAATACAAACTAGAAAAAGGCACTCTGAAGTCCAACCAGGCAACTTTCTTGTAGAATGGGAACCAGGATACCTTTGTGTATTGGATGAGAATCTGATCCCTGCATTTTCAGAAATGCTCAGGCATAGGATGCTGGGCACAGGTTTTGCTGACACCCTAAAAGCAAATACTTTTTACCAGCATAGTTTATGTCAATAAATGGATTAAGTGCTAGCTAGACATGCAATTTAGATGTTATGTGTCATATGCAGACAGACCTCATAAAGTTCTGTTGGGGTTTTTTCAGGAACACTAGGTGACAGTGACACCATTTAACATGACAGTATGTTCTCCTCTCCTGAGTCAGTTCCTGATGCAGAAGATAGATCATGTCTCTATAGCAGAGGACAGTTGCAGAAATGTGTCATCAAACTACAAAAAAGGCTCAGTTTGTAGAGCGAAGTACAGAAACGATCACTCAGATGACTAAGTGCTGTGCAGAAACTTAGAGATATTTCCAGGAAAGCCAGGCAAAGGGGGAAGGATGAGCATGTTGTATGACATAGAAGTGTGAGTTATACCAGCTGGCACTCTGGGAGCTGGCCCACAAGTTTCCCCATCATTCAGTATGTCCCTGCAAAGCCATATCAGTGCTCTCCATTTCTGAGTGCATTGGGCTCAAAGACATTTTGAAAACGGGGCTCATTTAGTGTAGTTTTGGAAACCTTCAACATCCATTTTGTAAATTCTGGCTGTGATTTCTTCCCCTTAAGCTGAGAGTAGTTTAGTTTCCAACCTACAAACTTGTTCTGAAGTAGGCCTATGTGCTACACTGAGCTATATGAGAGTAATTCTGTTTGAGTTCTGGAAATGTTTCTTTCCCAGAATGCATTACCTGAATACAGTGCACAGTGCCCTTCACTCAGCACTGGTGAGGCTGCACTGCTGTGCCTGGAGTATTGTATCCAGTCTTGAGCCCCTTGCTACAAGATAGACATTGAGGCGCTGAAGTGAGTCCAGAGAAGGGCAACAGTGCTGGGTAAGGGTCTGGAGGACAAGTCTGATGAGGAGCAGCTGAGGGAGCTGGGGGTGTTTAGTTTCCCACCTGGGGAGAAGGAGGCTCAGGGGTGACCTTATTGCTCTCTACAACTACCTGAAAGGAGGGTGTAGCCAGGTGTCAGCCTCCCAAATAACAAACAAAAGGACAAGAGGAAATGGCCTCAAGTTGCACTAGAGGAGGTTCAGATTGGATATTAGGAAAAATTTCTTCACTTAAAGGGTTATCAGACATTGGAACAGGCTGCCAGGGAAATGGTTAAGTCACCACTTCTAGAGGAATTTAAAAGATGTGTTGATGTGGCACTTAGGGACATGATTAAATGGTGAGCTTGACAGTGTTGGGTTAAAGATTGGACTGGATGATCTTAAAGGTCTTTTCAGGCCTAAATGATTCTGTGATTCTATGACTTGCACACTGATCCATATGCTGCAGACATCTGAAATCACCTTAATGTCCTTCAGGAAAGGCTTACCATATCAGTGATTATCTCACTAGCTCAGATTTAAATAGGCTTTTTTAGGATCAGGAGTGATTTTTCATTGTAATGGTTTTCCCTAGGAAGTATCCTAAGTTTCCAGCATTTGTCATTCAGGCTGATCATCCCACGTTTAGGAGGAGAATGGGCCATCTTTCTGCAAAGTTAAGATTTACCAAACAGCTTCTCGATGCAAATGGCTATGTACAGTAAAGGTGAGCCCTAAAATTTCATCCTCTTGTTCCTTAAATGGTTGGTGAGATTGTTACTGCATTTTTTGTAAATCTTCAGAGTCCTTGGCCTACAATCCTGGTTTTTATATGACTGAAATCAAAGGTAGCTGGCCTGTAACACTTTAGCATCAACTACTCGAGCACATGTTTTTGAATTAAAGGAAAGAAAATCAAATCTGGACCTCATTAGACTACAGAGGAACCAGTGCAGTCACCACATAAATTTTGCTCAAGAAAAATATATATGAAAATCCACAGCCTAATTTCTGGAGTCTCCTTTGGTCCTGCTTCCTCTTGTTGGCTGGTTGGTTGTTGTGGATTTTTTTTGTGGAAGCTGGGCTTACTCAATTCCACGTCTGTTTTCTACTTAATACATTTTCATCTTGTTCTGTGAGTTCAAGTGATAAAAACAAGTAATGTCATAGATGTCCTTTGAAAACAGGTAAGTGGATAGAGGACAGGTCCCTGTCTGTGAGGATGGGAAGCTGCAGCAGAATTTTCCCCTTTTTGGGCATAAGTTATCCCATGCTGATTAGCCTAGGAAATAGTTTTTCTTCATTTCATGTGCCTACAGACCTATTTGCTTATTGTTGAGCTGCCTGTGGATATATCACAAGCATGGTTTGCTGTTTATCACTATTCACACTTTTTCCTGGGGAATTCTAGGTATGCAGATGGTTTGCAGACAGGTGACTGAAAATTTGCCATTTGTTTTATTGGTTAGTTTCCCAATTCACGCAGTAGTTCTATTTCCTGAATATAATTGACATGGGAGAGCACTGGCAGCATGGATTTCCAATGCATCTTTCTATGTTGCTTCAGAGTAATTATGTAATCCAGAATTTACTTTGAGTAACTGTTGAAAAAATAAATGTGGACCTAGTTAGCTCTTCGTAGGACTTATCATTCACCAGAATCAAATGCATTCACTCAGATTCAAGGAAAACAAACATAGAAGGGCTCAAATAGCACTAACTGGAATGTGTTTAGAGTACAGAGTGATAGTTTTCCAAGTGCATGGGTTGATTTACTCTTAGCCCAGATTATTTACTTGGGGAATGAAACTGACTTTTGTTTTGTGCATTCAGCTGTTTTCAAAATTAGAATGTAGTGGAAAATGTGGTCTGGCTAGGTCTGCTAGGCAATGGGCTTGTGTTCTGTGCAGTTAAGTGGTTCAATGTATTCTACAGTGGGAATATTCATTGCCTGCCTGAGGAGATTAATTTCCTTTTTGGTGGTTTATGTATTTAAAAAAAAAAGAAAAGAAAAACCTTGTTCAGTAAGAGGATGAGTTCAGTGACATTCATCAGAGCATGTAACATGCTGGTAGTCATTTAGATTTAGGACAAAGCCTTACCTCTGTACTTAAAGTGGACAATGAACTTAGGATCCCTGCTGGAGCTAGAAGGAATGAAAGGTTTAATGGTCTGTGTAAACAGTAACCACCTTAGCTTTTTGGTGCAGTCTGTGAGTAGCTCTTCTCTAACCCTCTCTTCTCTCTGCCGAACCTGTGCAGCACAACCTACAGCATCTCTGCAGTTAGTTCTGCCTGCACCTGTGAGGAACAGATCTCCCTTAGTAACATTGCATTTGATTTCTGGGGTATGCTGTGCTTCACTAATAATATGCAGGCAATGCAACAGTTGCTTGTCTAACTTGTAGTGTTTTCTCCAGTGTAGTTGCTCTGTCTTTAGTAGTCTCCTTATCTATCAGAGGGCAGCTTAATGTTGTGAATGAGGCTTGGGAGTGCTGTGCATGGCAGGTGCTGGCTAATCGTGTGTTTGTCCCACAGCTGCCAGTGCTCTTCTGTCCAGCTGAGACGTCAGGGCTCATCTGAACCATGACTGGTCAACAACAGCCCAGAACAAGGGGCTGTTTGTCCCACAGTGGTGACTGCAAAATGCCACGGGGTAGGGCTGACTGTGTAATAGTTTTTGATGATTTTGCATAGCACAAGTCCTGAACAAAGCACAGTGAGTGAGGGACATGATGTCATGCATTTTCCAAGAAACCTAGATATTAAAAAATTAATAATAAATTTCTTCAGAGAGTGGGATGCTTTTGGGGGAACTAACTGGGCCTTTCTGATAACAGTGTATTTATTCCATAGTGGAGAACTGCCATGCTGTGTCTCAGAATAAGAGAAATAATATCACTATATCATCTCAGTCAGTCACTTAGGATGTGTTTGTGTCCTTCTCCCATAACTGCCTAGTTTTTCAGCTGCACTGTGAAGGCTGAGGCTAGCAACAGAAGTCTTGTGCAGACAAAATAAGGATGCAGGCTTAATTACTTGTTGCAGTAATTAGTACAGTGCCATGACAGCACTTGTTTGTAAATTATAAACCATCATTTAATAAGTAAGGTAAATTTTATTGTCATTCTTTGTGTTTCAATTTGTAACTTCTTTCCGAAGTTTTATACCTTTCAGAAATAATCCCATACAGGCAGTTCAGATAGGAATGTGATGATACTTAATAACATATGGAAATGCTTTAGTGATTTTATGGTGAAAATATTAAATAATACACTTGATGCCATTGCTTGGGTGAAAAATGTTAATGGGTGTATTACAATACTGTGAGTCAGAGCACACACCCTCTAGCTGGAGCTCACAGAACCCACAGAAGTGAAGAAGATGCCTGTGTATTTGAAAGTAGCTGCACAAAGACAGTGTTGACTCTCCAGCTCATCTCTGAACAACAGATTTTCTTTGGGCTAGGGGATTCCCCAGGTGGGAAACCTGCAGGTGAGGAAGCAACAAGTACAATTGAGGCAGTTAACAGCAGCTGACCCTTAGTGAAAGGGCAGGCCAGTTGTGGTTTCCTTTAGGCAGGAAATGTCCACCAGGTGCTCACCTTAATTGGGGCTCTCCTTTCCAACTCTTCTGCCTGCCACCAGTGAGACGTTTTTACTTCTCAGGTCTGGCTTTTTTCCTAGCTCTCCTAGCAGAGTCCAAGGTTTGGAAAGAGCTCTATTCAGCAAGGGCAGCCTAATTGTGTCCTTAAGGTCCACCAAAATCAACAATATTTTTCTGAAGTAGGACATCAGAGTTTCACACAAGCAGGGAGTAGAGCTGGTGGCTCTCCACTGCATGGGTCAGCTCAAATAGCAAGCATCCAGAGACCAAAAAAAGAAAAACTAAGACAAATAAATTCAAATAGCAAGAAAACACAAGGAAACAGGGGGAGGGGGAGGAGAAGGCCAAGTATATAAAATATAACAGCAGCAGCAAAGAGTCATTTTGACATACTTAGTCCAAACACTATCCTAGGTTTGGAAAACCCTCTTGTATCCCAGATCTCTGAATTTTTCAAAGCTGTCTTCAGGAGATACATCATATATGTTACAGACTATGCACCACCTTTTGTGGAGATTACTAGAAGGACTTTATGTAAGTAGTGAATGACATAATTAAAAACACAGAAAGCATTCTTAATCTGAGTGAACCATGGGGCAAGGATACAGGGTTCCAAGGGGGCCTTTCCCAACCCTGGATCTCACTGCTTGTAACCCAGAGGATTAGCTCTGCTGTACAAAGTGCCCATTGTATTCTGCACACACACTGTTCCTGTACATTTCCAGAGATGTAATGCACTGTAGTAAGTAAATGGCACAATTACACACAAAGCCCTATGGAGGATGTCTCAGAGAGGATTTGAGCAATAAAACATCACACTGTTAATTAACATGTTCCATGTGGTAAATAAAAATGCTCTGACAGTCAAGAGAGGGAAGGCTGTGAAAGCTTGACTGTAAATTTTGCTTAAGCGAAGACTGCATTTACCTTGTAGGAATATTTCCTGTGACTAGTTTATGCAATATGAAGAATAGGGAAGTCCTACAGTTTTGCATTCAGTGCAAAAACTGCTAGAAGAATCTAATTTTTTTTGTTTCCTGCTATCTAGAATAGGCTCACCATGTCACCTTTCTTTAATTCTCCAATTTCTTTTTAACGCCCCTCTTGCCCTTCTGCCATAACTCTATTTAATTTAGGTCTGATTAAGTATTTGCAGAAGTGCACCTTTCCAGCAAGCTGGTGCAAACCCCAGGGCTGTTGGACGGAGACAGAAGAGGAACAATTAGCACAGTGCAGTTTTAGCATTCTGTTGCATCTGTTATATGGATTATCCACCGATAACCCATCAACTAAGACTGCCTGTTTCATTCTCTGATAACAGAGATTTCAGGCTTTGTAGAAAAGTTCTGCAAGGGCTCTTGTCCCCCAGGAAACCTGGGATTTCTGGCGTTGGAAGCAGTGCACTGCTGGTAGTTGTTGTGGGCTGGGGGAAAGTCCCACCTGCTACAGATCTTGCCGTTAAAATAAGCAGGAGACACAGGTGTTTCCCAGTTCAGCAGGTGCTGAGAGAGGCTGGGAGACAGACAGGAGAGAAGGTAGCAGAAAACATTTGTCTCCTACAGAGCTGGATGTGGAGGAGCAGGAAGAAGAGGTTTAGTTTTCCATGGAGGCAAGTGAAGAAGGTTGGTTGTGTGAGTGCTGGAGTGGAAGAAGGCTTGCTGCTTTCAGAGCAGGGCTCTTGGCTAAGAGAGGAGGGAGAGCATGTGGTGCTTGGCTTACCTGCAGTGAGAGGTGGGGGTGAGTCAGGGGCTTGGAAAGGCTGAACAAATGTCTTTGATTTTTATCAACCTTCTGCCCATTACCTAATTTAGCTGGTAGCTGTTAGTGAGGGGAAAAGGATCATTTCTCAGGGCAGCAGAAGAGGAAATCATTTGTTGTGCTTGTTGCCATGACACCTCCCCCCGAAGTATTTGAGGAAACCAACATTAAAATGTAGGAATGAATAAAAAAGTGAGTGGTGTGGGACAAAACTTGCCATCTTTTGGTAAAAACTTGCTGCATTCCTCTACTAAATCATGTGGATTGTTGTGTAGTCTTGAGCTGGTTTTGAATATGTTTGCTAGAAACTGAAATTCAATAGTGGCAGTCCATTGACTCCTTGCTTCTGTAATAAGCCAAAAGTTAATGCAGAGCCTTAGAGTCTGGGGTCCTCCATTCCTTGTCCCTTAGGAAGGCTGGGAGCACAAGGCCTACACAATTTTTTTCCTTTTTGTATATAGGGTAAAAATTTAAAAAACATCAAAGTAATTAAGTATTTATGTTCTCTTTTGATATAATATCTTGGGACTTCCACTGAGATTGAACCCTCAAGTTGTCAGTTATTTTCAGAAATAGATTCTGTTCTAGACTAATAGAGGGTTACAGGGAGTTATTTTTATTTTTACACAGTCTTTGTAGGATTCATAGACTTAAGAGAAAGAATAAAAACAAGAACTGTGATTTCTGATCAACTTCGTACCTACAGGTTGTGCTGCATTTTGTTCCTTGTGCTACAAGTGAGAGCAAGTAGTTCTTTTCAGTATCTGACAAGTGGCACATGCAGTGAGAAGGGAGAGGAGGATTAGGTTGTGAGAGGGGCTGCCAGTCAGTGCAGCAGCTTTGTGCAATGCATTTCAGGCCACTTGTTCATGAGGAGTTGTGCTCCTGTCGTGTGTGATGTGCTTCACCAGGGGCAGGTGTGGCTGGCAGTCGGATGAGTGCAGACAGGCCAGCAGGAGGGCACTCTGGCAAGGGAGGAGCCCTCTGGCTGAAGGAGTAAAAAAGTAAATGAAGACCTCAGAGTACCTGTAACAGGGCAGAGCCAAGAGCTAAGGAGCAGGAAATGACACAAAGTGAAGGATTTGGGAGATTATTGCTTGAGTATTGCAGTATTTACTGGATATATTGTCTGTTCTTTTTCATCCTGCTCCCATAGCAGATAGCAGCAGGTAACAAATGCCTAATGAGGGTTACAAAACAAGCAAAATGGGTTCCACATTCTTGGTTTCAAGTATGTAATTGAATCAGATGTTCAGAAGCATGGCTCTGACTCCATGTAACACTGAATTAATTGTATAAAATATTAGCATTCTTCTCCCCCATCTCCTATTGCCACTCACAAAACAAATTTAGGTAATTTTGAAATCTTGTGTGAAATCCTGTGAATGCTGCTCAGCAAACAACAGTAAGCTCTGGGCTATACATGAATATTTGATTCTAGGTTTAAGGACACTCAGCCAGTGAAAAGTAGTAGGCTGTCTTTAGTAACTGGAAGGTGGATTAAATCATGCAGTGGATACCCATTATTGCTAGTTGTCTGCTGGTAGAATGCAGCTTCAAACCAGAACATAATGAACACTAACATTATGAGGTAGATGATACCTACATGAGTGTTTTTCCTTTAGAGGAAATAAAATATAACCTAGAGGTGCTGCAAAGCTCAGCTCTAAGGAGTATTATCTTTTATAGAATGTTCTACTGGGGGTGTGAGACCTGAAGCTTGAGGGTTTGTTTAAGGAGCAGCTAAAAGCTTTGGCCAAAGTCCTGGCATTTTGATATAACAGGAGTACTCAGCTGGCAGTGCTGTGACAGGAAGGGCAGAAAGTGGCCCAGCAGTGCCATTGCAGAGGCCTGGGATGGCTGCTGGAGGCATATGAGGGGTATTGCTGGAAAGGGCAAACTGCTTAAAAATCCCCATCAGTACCTCGAGGAAGGCCAGTGTCTACAGAAATCAGTGAATAAAGTAGCCAGTCACAATTCCAGTCGAGCCTGGCTGAAGACTGTACTTGCCAAGACCTTAAAGTACAGAAAACTCCTTTGGCCACCCCTACCCCTAAGCCCATCAAAGGGCTTTGGAATGTGTTTTCCCTGTGTTTACTGCTCCGTGCAGTTTAGTCTAATGCTGGCATTGGAGAACTGTAGCAGGCATTCCTGGTTGTTTGAAGCAAGTGGTATCCATGGCTTGGGGAAGAAGTGCTTTTCAATCTCTGCCAGGTTTCTTTGTTTCTCATGGATCAGCACTGATGGTGCTACAGTTCATCCTCATGCAAGCATGGGTTCTCCAAGAGTACTAGTCTATACATCCCCACCACTTCTGACTCTGTGCAGTGAAACTGTACACCAAACCCATTGTCTAATTGTTTATCCACTCCTGCCTTCTAAAGCTGAGACACTGAATAGAGGCAATTCTTCTAGCTCTGGCTTCATGCCTCATAGCAAACGTAATTCCTGCCATTTGCTTCAGTTTTACTCTTGGCTGAAATTTGAACGTACAGCACAGGGTTATTTCACATTTCTTTTTCTCCCACAGGCTGGTCTCATTATGGAGGATCATCCTCACCATTGGATAATTTCTGTGTGCTGAGTGGTGGAAGTGTGCGAGTTGGTCGTGCTTGTTGTGCTCACATCTCATCTGTGCATGAGCCATATGCAGTGGAAATTGTTCCTTCCTAATAAAGGCTAAACTGGTGGTGTGAGGCTGCTGCTGTTTTTAGGAGTAGAGAATGCTGCAGCTACAGAATGCTGTACTTGACAAACTTTATTTCCCACTATAGAAACTTTCTTCTTCTGTTCCAGACACTCCAGTACAATGGTGAGTTTAGTGAATCTTGACCCCTAAAACCTGGTGAGGATGGCATGTCCACAGGCTTTTGTTTGGCCAGAAGGTGCTTGGGATTTAAACTATTGTAGGATTTGGGACATGATCCTTCTCTGCAATCTGAAATATAGAGGCACAAATGGAAGAAGAGCTGCTCAAACCATGCCATGTTTTCTTTTTTACTGCCAAGAGCTAGATCTGCTGGTGAATCTCAGGCTTACCATCTCACTCTATGGTTTGAGGGAAAGCAAATCTTAACCTCTGAAGAGCTTGCATAATACTCAGGTAGAAGTGAATTTCTGGGAGTCTCCCTTGTTACATTTGCTGTTTATTTCCCATTGGGAGTTTCAAGCAGAAATGTTCTGAGGCCAGGTCACACATTTACCCTATGTCCAGTGTTTCTACAAATCAATACATGTGGTTCACTGATCCTTCATCTACGTATGACAGATGGGTTCCTTTCAGGATACCTCACACCTAAGTGTTCTCTTCCCAAGGAAGAGAATCTTTCAAGATTATTCTGCAAATTCAAAAAGACAAACTGAGTCCAACCCTTGAAAAATAACCAGGGCAAAAAGAGATTCTGTTGATTTCTGTCCCTCTCCATTCCCCTCAATCAAAACTATGTATCCTCCAGCATAACATCATAATGATAAAGGATGCTTTGGTGGTTTCCCCTAAGAAAATGGTTCAAAATTCCATGATCTTCATCAGAATTTTCCAGATAGATTCTAGCTGCTGTCCATTTTGGGTCACATGTTGTTGTCTACCAGGCTTATGAATCCAGACATCAGGTAAGAAGTTATTTCTGCTTGACTCTGATCATACCCATATTACTTGTAAATACACCTAGTAGAAAGTTTTTGAGAGACAGCATATTTTGTTTTGCCAGTAGCCAGACTTTCTGAAGGGGTGGAGAGTAATGAGGTGGAAGTGGTTTCCAGACTTTTGAACTGCAGGCTTTATATAGATACAAGAAAATTATTTAAATATCAGCTAGATCCTCAGGTGACTTTCAGTCTTTTTATTTCAGTAGTCAGAGATCAGTGCTGTGGGAGGCAGACACCAGCTGCAGTAACACTTGTTTTTCTGTTCTTGTGGTTACTCTTCAGGGTTAGGCAATGTTTATTTCCCAGCATAACTGCTCAACAGCCTTCCTTTCAAAACTGTCAACACATGCTAATACGTGTTTGAGGAACTGCTGCTACAGTACCTACTGGTTGCACTGTTGGGTTTTTAAGTCCAGTTACGTGTAGGTTAAAGAGCCTCAAGAATTTCAGTGTAAAATGTGTACAAACTCAGCTGTGTAGTTAGTCTTTGTGTCTAAGCATGCATTGTACTACTTGGAACAGTCTGCTGCATTAAGGCTAAAGATTTGTGAATTAATAACTTTCATAGTTTCAAACCCAGCGAGGATTCTTCCAGCCTTGCTTTTCCTTAAAAACACAAGGCTGGGGGGTGAGTGGGTGGGGTAGTGTGTCATGTCCCTGCAGAACAAAAGCATATCTTGTTCTAATACTTTCATGTAAAAGCTATCAGACTTGCTTGCATAAAGGCAGACTTGAAGCCAATCTCTGTCTTTCAAGGGCCACCAGACTGCACTCCACATAAACAGTGAAATGTTTGTGTCTGTCACTGTCTCCCACTACACTGGTTTTTCATTCACTTCATGATCAAATCCAAGTTTTCTCTCTCTGCATGAAGTGCTGCCTCAGTAAAACAGTACTGGCAAGCCCACACTGACTTAAATGAGGCAAAGGATTTCAAGTTCTGTGTTTTTTTTCAAAGCCCCTCATAAACTTGTTGCAGCCTGTATCGAAGACCTCTTCCTGTATCTTTGCCTCCTGGATTCCTCATCTATTTTTAAGTCTTATGTTCTTTCCTGCATCTATTTTAACTCTGTTACTGTACCATTTAACCCCTGTGGGATATGGAGCTTGTGGGAAAGAAATGGCATATTACAAAAAAAATACATTGGTTACTCTACATACTCCTAGGGTTTCATGGCATAGGGCATGCAGGAACCCTGATTAGGTATTATGCATTTGTTTGCCAGCAGCTGTAATATAAACTTATGAAGAAATACTTAGTAAGGATGTCATACTGTGTCTGTCTGATCTCTCTGCCTGGACTGATGCCTAAGCAAAATATGTAGCTTAATGCCTATGATTCAGGATTTACCCACAACTCTGAAGTGTTTTCCTCATAGGACATGTACTGGTTTGGACTTGTAATGGGAATTCTTTTCCGTCAGCAGTGTCAGTCTGTGCAATGTCCCTATGCTGTGCAAAAGTAAATAATACTCAGGCCTTGGAGCTCTTAAATATATTTTGTGCTACAGATCCCCCAGGGATTCCTATGAACTTGTGTTACCTTCTGCATGTGTTTCCTAAACTGCTTGAACTTGTGTTACCTTCTATTTCTCCTTGATTCACTTCGTCCCAAGTCCCAAACAAGGCTGGAGAAATATTTAAGAAGACTTAATTCAGCCTTTGGAGGAACAAGACTGGAAACAAAAAGTTGCATTTAAAACAATCCAATTCTATTTTAAATTTAGCGACTAGATAGCTCTCTAGTGGCTTAACCTCTGCTATGCATAATCCTAATGGCATATCTCATCTTTGGGACCTGGAAATTAACATTCATGGCAAAAATGTCTTCCAAGTCCTTACATAGCTCCAAGTGACATTTTACTTTTCTTTAGGAATAAGTTTTGGTGCACAAGTATGAACTATGTTGATGTGGGGTTTCCTGTGTTGCAAACAGTGATTCCTTCCTAGCCTATGCCTATTTAGTCAGGCAGTGTGTTAATACAGCCAGAGGTTTCTTTATAAGTTGTTCTGCCCAGCTACTTCCATGAGAGTGTGTGTTCCAATTCCAGATGGTAGCTGCTGGAAGTTGTGTTGTGCCCATCCTCACTGCAGGCTCTATCAGTATCACTTGCTTGCTGCTTTGGTGCAGTTCAGGAAAGAGCAGCCAACCCTCCTGCGCTGGGTGAAAGCCTTTGCAATTCTAGTTTAGATACTCAGTTTCCATTGTAAGTTACCTTAACATTGGAAGACTAACAGGCTGCTTTGGTCCAAAACTGCAGAAGTTAAATTTTCAAAAACTCTTGCATTCAGCAACATCTTACAGTGTCTCATGGGTTATGTTTTCAGAATGGTCAAAATGATTTCCTTCTCAAGGAACATTTTTTAAAGCATGTAAGTTTGCTCATAGACATCTCTTGTCTGTTATGTTACTTGGATCTAGGAAATGTGCCATTGAAATAATAAAGTCCCACTGAAGTTCAAACCTGCCATGTTTGCTTTTCTGAGTAAAGCCAGTAAGATGCCAGATCTCCTGTGTGGCCTTTGGCAAGCCATTAATCTCAACTATTCCAAAACTTTCCAGTCTTTTTGGACTTTTTATTTTGGATGCCAAGTTGGAGGCTGCTAAATCAGGTAAAACTTCCATGGCTTCCAGCTGGACCTGAGGTGGTCTGTACAGCCAGTGCTTAGCTTATCCAAAACTGCACAATCTAAACTAAAGAACATTCTGGCAAATGCTGGGTTTTTCATCCTGACCTCCGCAGCCTCACCTACAACAGCAGGGTCACGCCACCACCTCTAACCCTGCTGCCACATGAGCCCAGGCCATATTGGGTACTGAGCTGTGTTAGGCAGAGACTTTTGAGCTTGGTGTTACTGCAGTACAAGCTACTGCTTATAGATAACCAAAAAGCTGAAGAACAAAGAATATTGTGCACATTCCTTGATACTAAAAGGACTTAAATTCTCTGCTAGATTTTAGTCCTATGTCAGTCATTTCCTATCAGTTTGACAGACTCCAAATAGTTCATGCAG
Organism: Monarcha castaneiventris obscurior; assembly: GCA_026261815.1. Taxonomy (NCBI): domain Eukaryota; kingdom Metazoa; phylum Chordata; class Aves; order Passeriformes; family Monarchidae; genus Monarcha; species Monarcha castaneiventris. The sequence continues at coordinate 15,376,926 of JAMPIT010000434.1, read as the reverse complement.
CTCGTTTATTTATATATATGATACAAGAAACATATCTTGTCTTTTTTGTTACTAAATTGCCTCAGTTTTTTCAGTTGTCTTTTTTTCCTGTTGACCTCCCATTCAGATTTCTTCCACTGTTCCTATTAACTTTGTTATTGTCTGTTTGTTGAAAAATATCCTTTTTCTTGCAGAAATGTTGAATGCTTTTTGCCAATCATAACACCTCCTCTCTATCCTGTTATTTTATCTTTTGTTTTCCTTCTCTTTTGAAGACTTTTCCCCTCCTTTTCTGTTAGTTATGTGTTCATACACACTAAATGAGTTTAGTAATCAAAATACCATGTCGTCCCCGAGTAGGAAGGTTAGTTTATCTCTGAATTTGTTTGGGCTAAGTAGGTTGTTTTGGTTTTTGACTTGATTGAGACTTCCTTTCTCAGCAGTCTGTCTGTTTGCTGTTGGGTTCACCAAGAATATGTACTCTAACTGCATATAAATTTTCCTCTGGGAATTGTAGTGCATTATTTTCAGCATGCTGGAGATTAAACTTTGGTGTTGCCTCCAGAAAGTATTTCAGAATAATTTCAAAACCAAAAGAATCCTATTAGTTGAATTAGATGTTCCTCGTGAAATATCTTTATGAAAACAAGGGTGATCTGTGGCTGGAAAGAATAACAGCATAACCTTTATGGCATATGTTTACATGCTTTGCACAATACTGTGTTCTGATGAAGCATTGTTCATAACTTGGCAAAGATCTCTTAAAGAATGTTGGCCAGAACAAGCTGGTTTTTTACAAGAAAAACAACAATTTTGGATAATTTCAAATTAAATGTGTATTAATCCAGACAGACACCACTATAATTCTCTTCTTGTTTGTAGAGGCTTAAATAAATTAGCTCCTGTATTTCCAGCATTCCAGCCCTGTGGGGTTTCACTTCATGTTGGTGCAAAGGTACAGATTCATTCAAAAACTGAAAATAGAGCATTCCAGCTCAGGTGTATATGGCTGTATGGCATAGAAAACTGGAAAATCAAAGGTGTTAGTTCCAGGTCTGGTTGCCTAAGTATACCACAGAGTATACCAAGAAAATCACATGCAGTCAATAAGCTTACCAAAAGATATTGTCTGCCATAAGGGTATTCTGGCAAGTAGGGGTAGAGGGTAGAACATCATATTTGCCTCTGTAACTCCAAAGTGTGCTTTCACGCTTGGTGGGTGAAGAGTTTGGTCTGTAGAAAAATCATAGTATTGGTAAATCTCATGTGATTGTGCCACCATGCAGTGTAGCGGGTCAGCTAAACACTTAAAAGGCTGTGAGATGGCAATGATTACAGTAGCAGTTGTGGCCTGTGTATCTGTCTGTCTCCTTGTTACTGCATGGAGATGTAAAACACAAAGGGCAGCAGGATTTCTATAATATACATATAAACATATACTGCACTGTATATATGATTATTTTTCTTCCTGCGTACAAATTTCAATGTGAGAAATAATCCCAAACCCATAAAAAGGGAGAATATGTTTGTATCTCTGTGTGGCTAAGGAGGTTGAGATACAGAAAAAGAGCTTGTTGATTGGGTCTGCTCCCTTCAGATGGTCAAAACAGGCAAGTTTAGATTTATGTCCATGAGAAGCATGGTGACAGCAGCAAGAAAATGGAGTAAAAGGTAGCATAATTATTACAGAAAAGTTAGGATGAGAGTTTTATTGCTGTTGTGATTAAGTTAATTTCTCAAAATATTAGCAATAATCCTGCCAGGTGTAAAATAGCCAAGCACTCCTGATGCAAGAGACAGATTTCCAGGTAGTGGGCACATGGAGTTCATTCTGTGCTCATTTTAGCTACTACACGTGATTGGGCTCGAGTAAGTAGGAAGGAGAGTAGTCAGCAGCTTGTGTCAAAGTGCTGTGTCCAGGCCACAAAGTGAGGATTTAGAGAAACACAAATGTTGCTGACTACATTATAAATTTAGTCATCTTGCAAAGTTCAAGGTTGGTGTAATTCAGTCAGGCAGAGGGCCAAGCCAGTAATTTCTGTTTAAGCCCTAAAGATTGAATGTAGTGTACCAAGTTTTTGTGGCTTGTTGAGAGTGAGGGAGAGGTGGAAATCAGCAATTAATGTCGTTTCCTGGTAAGCGAGGTGCACAGCCAAGTATAACTCTGTAGTCCCTTTCATGGAATATGGATTCCAGCTCTCAGTGACCTGGTAAAATTATTGCTGAACTGCAGATTCAGAGACGTACATTGGAAGTGTGCTGGATGCTTGCTGTTGTGCAGGTAGGGACCGATAAGATCAAAGTCCTGTCTGGTAAGGTTTTTACCTTGGTTAGAACACGTGTTTTGCATTCTTAAGATACAGGGTAATGTATTTCTGATCTTAGCTGAAAGGGAGACGCTTTGAAGGTTATTGTTTGGGTTATCCCAACCTTTTAAATTACAGTGATGGTCACATAAGAGGGGCAGGCTTTCTCTTCAGCCACTTTCTTCCTGACAGAATCGTCACCCTGTGAAATGGAAATTTCCGCTCCTGATGTACGTACCTTCTGCAAGTGGTATTTTGTCAGTCAGGGCCAACTCTAGGCAAGTTTAGGCAGAAGTACTGGTGTTGAAAAGGTTAAACCTCAGAAACTTTTGCTACTTGGTCTTCAGATACGTTCCCTTTTACATTTCCTGCTGCTAAAAATGAAGGCGTACGCGAAATGTGGGTGCTTTTGATACGCGGCATATCCTTGTTTACGAGGCTCAGTCTCAAGGATTGCCTGGAATGCGGTGTTAAAGCCACAGAGCGGGAGGACGGAGAGGAGGAGCGCTCAGGGCTCCGGCGGGCACCCGGCGCGGGGGGAGGCGGGGCCGGGCTCGGGCGGGCCCGGCCGGCGTTGCCCGTTTAAGCGGCGGCCGCCGCTGTCCTCGCGTGCCCCGGCGGGATCCGCCCTCGCCGCGCTATTTATAGAGGCCGGGGGAAGGGCCTCCCGACACGCCAGCGCCCGGCCCGGCCCGGCCTGCGGGGCTGCGTGTGTGCGCCTTCTCCCTGCGGGGGAACGCTGTGTGTGCCCCGTCCCCGGGACAGGGGGGCAGCGTGTGTGCTCCTTCTCCCTGCGGGGGAACGCTGTGTGTGCCCCTTCCCTGAGCGAGGACAGCGTGTGTGCCTGTTTTCCCTGCAGGGGAACACGGTGTGCCCCTTCTCCCTGCGAGGGAGCGCTGTGTGTGACCCTTTCCCGTGGGGGGAAGCGTGTGTGTCCCTTCTCCCTGCGGGGGGAACAGGCGTGGCCTCGCTCCCCGCTGCACAGGCCCGAGGCTTGTGCAGCTCCCGCTGAGCAAGGGAGGGTGAACGAACAGCGTTGCTCTGCAGGCCAGGCAGCCAAGGTTTCTGACCTGTCCCTTGTCCCCTGAGGAGAGAACACTGTCTTCTTCCCTTCCGCCGTGTTTCTTTCTCCCGGGGGTTTGGCACTGGAATCTCCACCTGTTCTAACTGTAAATGCTGGATTTTTCCCTTATTTCTGGTCAATGGGAAACATGCAAGAAAAACGCCGACGTGTGCTCACTGAGCAGTCCACCCACGCTCTGAGCTGTGGAGAAAGGAATGGAATGCTTTCCTTTCGAGGAGGGATATCATTTACTACACACAAACCGTACTTTGTAAAAGCAGTGAAGAGCCTTTGTCTCGCTGTAAAGGCTGTGTAACTGTGTAATGTATTTGTATATCCCCTGTAATCAAAGAGAAAAAGAGGCTGTGCTGAATGAGAAATAGGAATTGCCGTACTGGATTAGAGCCATCTGCTTCAGTATCCTGTGTGAACCCAGCCAGAAAAAAAGCACTGTTGAGGAAGGAAATGTGCATCTCCTTTTTTTTTTTCCTTTAAACTTCAAAAATACTGCAGTATGTTGCTGCATATTACACAAATTACTTCAGTAGTTAACATGCAGCTTGGAACCTTAATTTTTGTTGGCTTTTTATTTCTATACAATGATAAGTACTCCTGTTAGTCATTTAAAAATGACATTATTTCACTCCAAGTCCATTGGAGTATGGCAAGTTTCCCTTCCCCCAAGTTATTTCTGTATTGCCACTTTTTTTAACAAAGGATGAATTTAGTCAGAAACACTCCATCTCTGTTGTAGATAGCAGAGGGGATGGGGGAGCGGGTGTCCACATCTGATGCTTTCAATTTTGCACCTTCCCTACATGTCTTCATCTGAAAAGCAGCAGGTTGTTACCACTTTATGGAACAGCTTCCCTCCTCCTTCACCCTGGAGCACAATTGGATGCACTGTGCCACCCAGCCCTTTGGCAGGAGTGGTATCTCTCTGATCAGCAACTGCCCGAGTGTGACAGACATTGAAAATAAGGCCAATTGCTTTAATGCCTCTGCCAGCAAAGCCGTGTGAGAGCAAATGAGCATGAGTCACTGAGTTGGAGTGGGCTAGGAGAGTCTGAGACACTCATTTTATAGCTTTCCTGGGTATTAGGGAATTTGCTCACTTTTCAGGACAAATGTTCTGTTCCTTCCCATAGCCTTTGCTATCACCTCCTTTAATAAACAACAAATCAACCAGTGGCAGAGAGAGTTTACCTTGGAGGTGTTTAGGGTGAAGAGAGCAAAAGTAATCTCTTAAGTGCAGAACGCCCTCAGCACTTTAAACCACAGCATTAGAACAGGAGTCTCAAGTGTGCATTTGTAATGCTTTTGCCCTCTGCTCTTTAGAGGGTTGATTTGCTCCACAAATACTTTATGAACCTCTTGAGACTGTGGCACCATGTTATTCTTCAAAAGTGTCCACTAGTAAATTCCCACTGGATTAGAGCATGGGCTTCTGTCACAGCATGTTAAATAACCATGGGCAAATGCTATCTCTTTAATTACAGGTCTGTGTGCATGGTAGAATCACACACAAAAACAGTTGAGACAAGATAAAAAGATCAATCTTGTATGAAAATAGTGAGAAGGTTGAGTGCCCCATGCATTCTGAAATGGACAAAAAAAATTAATAAGTCATTCAAGGGTAGCCTTGTTTGTATGCTGTAATGTCACCTTTTCTTTGAATAGTTGACAAATTGAGCACAGCTGAACCAAATAAACTGTGGGCTATGTATCCACAGACCTTTATTTTTCTGGGTAGTAGCAGTCACTGCACTGGGACTGGTCATCTCACTATGTTGCCAGAGGGGATTTTCCTGCTGAAGTTTGTAGCATGGGGAATTTTGGTGTGGAGTTTATAGTCTGTCTGTTGTAAAGCTGAAATACAAAATTATATTTCCAAGTGTAGAAAGAGCTTAACTGCTTAGTTCAGCTTCATGTGACAATAAGAATATGTGTGCTGCAGGCCTGATTGATCTGCTGCACCTCAGCTCTTTGCATACCCACAATCTGCCTTTGGCTTCAGCAGAGTAACAATAACTTTCTTTCACATAGCCTTGCTGAAAATCATACTACTGGGGGCTTCAAAAGATGAAGAGTCTTCTGTTTTCCCTTGGCTTTTGCTTACTGTGTTCAGCATATTCCTCTTTTGGGCTTCTCACAGGTGCTGGCTGGTGCTACACTGCAGGGGAGATGGGCAGTACTTTCTGCTCAGTCAGAACATTTTGGCAGGTAGACAGGAGGTTTGGCCTGTGGTAGACTTGGACTGCTGAGGCTTTGTGGTGCCAAAGCTTCTCACAGAGACTGACCTGCTAGTGTAGGCAACTCTGCCTGGATCATCAGTCACGTACAGGCTTGATGGCATCCTGCCATCACACCGAAACACTGAAGAGAATTATCAGTGAACTAACAGGGGAAACACAGTAAACCAAATCATAATTCTTCAAAGGACAGCAATCTTCTGGCACTTTCAGAGCTCACTTTCAGCAGCTTACACTCTCACTTTTTGCTCTTGAACTCATTTGGTAATCTTTGCTTTTGGACTGTTTGGCTGATTATTATTTTGCGTACTATAGATGTCTCTTAGTTCCGCTCCTTGTATAACAGATGATTTAAAGACATCATTGCTCAAATGTTTTTGTGTCATAGTGGTAAGTCCTTAGTCAAGCAGTCCCACTGAATTTGATGGGAGTAATTTGGTGAGTTCATTTGTGTTGATCAAACTTTGAGTGCATATTTCACTGCAAATAATTGTTCTTTATAATGTGTTGCATTTGAAATTTACTATCTAGAAGCTTTAGGGACTGCAAAAGTTATTCAGAGTCATAGCTGAAAATATCTAATAAAAAACCCCAAAAGATTATAGTTAGGAAAAAGCAATAAGAGGTCAGAAGTTCACAGCTGACGGTAAAATGGGCCATATGTCCTTTTAATCCCCACTCAGGAGATAACTAAAGATCTGTGTCAGACTCCTTTTCAAACATGTTTAGAACCACAGAAGGAAGGGTTACATTTTAAGATGTCTGTCAGTGTTTAACCTTTTTTACATAGGCAAGAGAGAAATGGGAAAGAATTACTTTTTGTTTAAAGCTGGTTATACCAGTTAGGAAAGGTTGGCTTCACACTGTGGGATTTTTTTTGTTTTCGTATATCTGAAACAGTAATTATATTTGGACAGTTTTGTGAACAGATGGCTTTTGAAATATTAGATTTGTTCAAGAAAAATGTAAGTAATTTTGTTGAGACCCTTAAGAAAAAAACCCAGAATATCTAATGGAAGTGAATATGTGGATTAGAAAAAAGCTGCCCGTGTGCACTTCAAATTATCTGTCAAATATGCTCATTTTCCTGCTTTTGAAGATGCAGTAATGTTTAGTTCACTCTGGCTAGTTGCATGTTCAAAGTCCTATAGATAATCCATAATCTTTAAAAAATACATTGCAGAAAAAAATGTTATATATCATTGTCTCATTTAACAAGCAAAAGATGATGGAAACATAATATGATTTTACTCAGGTCTAAAGTAAATTAGTAGTAGTGCTGCCTTTGTTAGTGGGCATGTCTTGGACAACTGGCTATATGTTTTTTTTAACGTTTAAAGCTTATCCTCTTCCTGGCTTCTCTTTTTAAGGTCTGGATGGAAACACTGCCAAAGGGAACCTGGTCGAATTTTGTGAACACAGAGGGCTCATCATTCCACTGTGTCTTCCAGTGAAGCAAGTTGATTTTCTCCCTGGTGGGTTGGAGAAACACAGGCTGTCCTGGTAAATGAGGTCAGAACTGTTAAATATTAACTTTCAAATACATGGGTAGGCCTGTGACTCAGGCACTGTTCTGCTAACTAGGCAGTATTAGGTCTGGGGAATCCTGTATTTTCCTAGGCTGGCTGGAGTTTGGCCTCCAGAAAATAATTCACTCTGATTTCTGTATTCAGAAAGTTAGAGTAAACATGCCCAGAATGCTAAGAATTTTCTCTTCCTAATCTTTCCCAACAGTAGTTTAACAATAGTTGTGCAGAGGATAGATTATTTTTAGCCTAGATTCCTAAATCCGGGAGAGACCTAATGCAACCTTGCTGTTTGTCTGAGTACTGTGGATTTCCCTGGCTAACTTTGTCTAGCTTTAACAGCAAAGCAGTGTCTGAAATGAGGCTAAATAGCATCATAGGCTGGGAGAGACCAAATTAATTCTGTGACAGGGAGACTGTGTCATGAGCTATGCAGCAGCGAGGTGCATAGAAAACTGACTTTGTCAGTGTCTGTGCTCATGCCTTTCATTGACTGATGTTATTTGGTGACAGTCATGTGGAGCACAGTGCTTTCTTGAATATGCTCAGTGCTGTCTGAACTAAGAAGCTCTTCTGCCATTGGAAAATAGAGATTTTTGTGTGGAATTTGGAGTGTACTTGAACTACTGTCAGAAAAGCAATGTTTATTACCCATGAGTTAAAATTTAAACTCGACTGTTGGCCTGATTGCCCTCAATGAGTCCAACAGAAGCTGGAGGTAATGACTAAGGACTAATTCCAACCAGTGATAAGGTACCTGGGCAGGACTCTGTGTCGACAGTACTTGCTAGCTGGACCTTGCTTGAGGTCTCTGGAAAGTTGCCATGCAAGGTGAGTCTCCTTTGGTACTGTGGGGCTTCCAGGAACATGGTATTTGACAGTGTCATGAGGGGGAGTTGCTGTTTGTTTATGTACAGCCTGGCTCTGTACTGTGATCTGTTCTATTCCTCTCACATACAGAAGTTACACTCTGTGATCTGAGTTTTAGCACTAATTTAGAGCATGGCACATGCAACTTCAAAGAGAGTAATCAGGATGAGATTCACTGCTCAATACATCACAAGGCCTTAACTCTCAACAGAGATGGCAAAATCCTCTTTTGGACACCAGCACAGGGTGAATTTCATGCAGGAATGCATTTCTTCAAAGCTATTTAAGCTCCTAGAAGTTCAGATAATACTTAGTGGGATTTTCAGAGTTGCATATCTCACTCATCTTCAGCAAAGCAAATGGTATTAAGGTATACAGTGATATTTTTTAAAGTATTGCCTGCATCATGAGGCATCTATTGGAAAAAAATACTGGAACAAATCCAGCTCCAAGTGTCCATTTATACTTGTCTTAGAAATTTGCCTCTGACTTGAGTGGGAAGGGATTGTAAAAAGACTTAAGTAATTGGCATCTGACTTCATTATTGCACAATGTGGTTTTATGATTTATTGAATAGTTGCCTACAATGGCTGGCCTGTATAGTTTGTTTATTTGGCGTTAGGAAAAACATTCATATCATTCTGTTATGAACTCTCCTCTTCTGAAGGGATGTGTTTGTCCCCTCTACAGGCCTGCCTTGTCTGTGATGTTCAGAGAACATTTTCTGGGAAATTGCCATGGCAAGAAAAATTGCATCTCTTCTCTCCTCCTCCTCTTCTGTCCCTGCAAAGAATATCCTATTGTTTGTGAAAGGTAAGTGCTTTGGGTAGCAGCTGCAATCAGCAGTGTGATAGATGGTTAATATTAACAGTGGTGGTTTAGTGCACGAGCCAAGTTCTAACTATTTGAAAGTGAAATTAGAGCTGTCAGACCTCACACTGTGCCACTGCTGACCACTGAAGATTTGCTAAGCCATCGTTGGTAGCGTGTTTGAGAAGCTTTTGGTGGAGGCAGCAGACTAAACCTCAAGATGACCCTATACATCAATTTGCTTCTAGTCCCAGCATGGACTTTCAGATATGTCTCATGCCTGGGTGAAACAGCTTCTATTTCAGCCAAGGTACCAGGGCGAGGAGGGCAGCTTTGGGTGTCACTGTGTTTATGTACCTAGATTACTGAGAAACTGAGTAAGAATGCAGCTGTGAGCCTTTAAAGCAGCATGCCATGGAAAAATAAAACACAAAGTGTGTATGTGCATGAGGGGAACGGACCCAGCGTTTTGCACATTCCAGCAGAGGCCTCAGTAAAGACTGGAATTTTAATTCTCATCTGACAACATTCCAGAAAGACAACTTACATTCCCTTCCTGCTTCCCCCTCCCAGGAGATTAATGTAAAAAAAAATTGGCTGATTATTTATTCTGCCTTGGCTATCAAATAACTGTTGGAGTGCCAGCACTCAGATTAGCTGGAGTACTTTTGTTTAGTTCCTCATTTGGGTTTTCTGGGTTTTGTTAGTATTATCTGTTTTCCTCTCTGTATATTGTCATTCAAAATCAAGGCTAGAAATGTCTCCAGCTACACTGATATCTCTGCAGGGACACTTCAAATTTCCCTTTACTACACACGTGGTCCATCCCCCACATGCCTGTTGGTCTATTATAAGGCAGGAAAGAGGTGAGGCAGTGACTCATGTAAACTTCTTAACAGCACAATTAAAGTACAAAACCCCACCTATCCCAGCAGAAACAAAGATCTTGAGCTGCACAACACCTGCTGTACAGTATTCCTATGTTTATTCCAATGTTTTTAGTTCTGAATACAAATATGGAAAGTAGGCCCCTGTTCAAGGAATTTGAATGAAAGAAATGTTGGTTTTGGAACTTACATTGGTGTGAGATCAGGCAAATCAGACTTTGCACACAGTCATCTGTTCATTTCTGGATTACAAACTATATACAAAAAGGTACAGGAGTCTGTTTCCTCTATATAAGTGGGCCTGCCAGCATTCATAATTATCCCATTTCAGCCACAGCTCATGGCTAAAATAGTCAGTTAGTTAGTTGTATAGCTGAAATCATAAAACAATGAGTCTAACCACTTCAAATGAGGATGCTTTTTTTCCTCTTTTTCTAATTGTGGTACTAATCACAGTAGATCTTTTTTATTGCAGTAACTTCTGTTTAACATTGTTAATGTTTTCTTTCTAAGATGACACTTTTACTTTGTCAACTGGATTCCCTTCTCTATTCTCTTTGCCTTTTAATTGGTAGTCATGTTTTTTAGAATGTCAGTTTTGGCCCCTACTGTGACACAGCAGAACACAAGACCCACAACCCAGCAAGGGGCAAGATGACTGAAGTTATCCTTTTCTGCTTCTATGATTCTAGAGAGCTTCAGCAGCTAGGAAGATTGATGGTACATAGAGAGTATCTCATGTCTGACATGGATAGCAACATGGTGTCCTGTAGTACTGTCCCTGGCAGACCTCTGGCACCTGAACGGTGGGTGGGATGCTTAGAAGCCACCAATGTATTGTGCATTACTTGACTTCTTTCTTCTCATGTGCCTTTTCATTGGGTAAATGGGTGAGAATCTTTCCTCACAACTTCAGTTAGTTCCTAACATAGATTAAGACCTCTGCAGTTGTCCAAAGAGATATACTGCAGAGATCTGAAAGCTAATTGATTTGTAGGAGGCAGAGCTATTTTTTCCTCTCTGGTTTACGCTACTGCTTTTGAGCTCAATCATGAGTTACTAGAGGAGATGAGGACAAGCATCACACCATATATCCTATACGTGACTTTCCTGTGTCACTGGACTGTGCTCAGGATGGCAGGGAAAGCTGTCCTGCAGCAGTGCCACACATGGTGGCTGAGAAGGATCTTACAAGGAGGAAAAGGAGCAAACAATCCATTGCCTTTGTCCCTGTTTGCTGTGTCACCCACTTGAGATGGCCAAGCTGCCTCACCACAGGAGAGGCCCATCCTATTCAAGTTCAGTGTTAAGAAATTGACTCAGTGTTTATGAAAAAGGCATCAGTTATTACCCAAGCCCCACAAAACCCCTCAAGACATCTCAGAATCTTCACCCCACCCCATTTCCAACAAAGGCATCGTGTAGTTGGAAGTGACTGTGAGATCAGCTTTCCTTTTATGCCTGCTCCGTCTGTACCATGTTGGCAGCATGAAAGGATAGGCAAGTGCAAGCTGTCCCTTAGGAAGACCCTTTACAGAAGAACATTTATTTGTCTTTGCCTGATTGTTCCTTGGACCCTTTTAGGAGAGATGGTGGCTCTGTGCCAGTGTATCTGCCAGACTGTGCTGTGACATGGGCCCCAGTGGAGGTGTTATGAGCACAGTGTGCTCTGGCTTCCTTCTGCTTGGAACACCCTGAACCTTCATAGGGTCTGTTCACAGCAGATGAGGAAGACAGGGACTTAAAAATTCTTCTCCGCTAATCAAGCTTAAGAACAAAAGCACTGAGCAGGAGATCAGGTATGTGGGCTGGCTGCCTAGAAGGTAGCCCTGGGTTTCGGAAGTAAGATCATGTGGTTGTGTCAGTAGGGTTTGCTCACAGAGATGGCTCTGGCTTAGGAATTGCCCGATGCAGTGAAGCACCTGCTTCCCTTCTGGTAAGGAGGAAGAATAGCTGGGGGGAGGCTGATGCACCAGAATGGGAACTAGAACATTCTGAAAGCCTTGCTGGGAACTGGCAAATGCCCTGGGACTTTGAGGGCCTGCGTATATTAATCTATTTAATTACCTTTTTGTCCAGCATCCTAAGCAGTGGGTGAGCATTCTCTCAGTCTGTGAACACTAACCAAACCCAAAAATGAATGTCATCTCATTCTCTTTTTTTCTTTTTTTTTTCCTTTTTTGTTTGGTTGGGGGTTTTTTTTGTTGAACTAATTAAAAGCAAAGCCTCAGTCAAAATCTTGTATTTTTCAGGTTAGTTGTAGTTTAGTGTCTGGGTTTGATACTGCTTACAATAGCAGTGAAGCAATCATCTTTTATGGTAGCTATAAATCTCCTTATTTTCCAGAAGTTAATGTAATAATAATAATTTTAAGGCTCTCTTATTACCAGCTGTAAGTCTAATTTTCTAACAAGATGCTGCTAATGGTATTACTCTGGCTTCAGCAGTTTTCTTTGTGTCAGAGCCCCTTAGAGGGGCAGTAGATTCTTAGCTAGAGCTCTTGTTTTGGTCCTGTAAAATGTAGTTTTGTTGTAACAGTAGCTTGTTCTCAATAATTTTTATCTACTACTTTGTTAATTTATTATTGTCTAGATTTTGCTGCATCAATTACTTTTACATTGCTGACAGCCTAACAGATGTAGTTCAGATAGACCAGTATCCACAAACTGTCTCAACTGGTCTTAATTACATTACTCTCATTTCAGTGAGTTCAGCGTTTTCCTCACCAGCTGGTAGAATTTTGATTGTATTAAAAGTAAAATTCTCAAAACATTACATGACCTGAAGATTAATTTGAAAAACTATCCCCAAGAGTCTCGCTCGTAGTCTGCTTCTGTGAAAAATAAATGGACGTGTTAGACTCTGCCTTCAGCCATAAGAGTTTTTCAGCCTTCACAGTTGTTCTTGGGCAGTCACTGTCTTGGTGCATGGCCCAGCAGGTCTAAAAGGGAAGTAAATTAAGCAGTATGAAGAGCAGGGCTATAGTCAGTTCTGTATAGGGAGATGAAAAGACATCTTTTGGGTCACGTTGTCTGCATGAAGCTGTTACACAGTCTCAGCTTTAGCTAGGTAGAGTGACACAGTATTTTTGACTGATGCTAGCTTCCATTTTCAGTGACTCGCTTTAACGGCCAGTGTTGTAGCAAGAATTTTTTTCAGTTTATGATCTTTATTAAAGACTCTGAGGAAGAGCAGATCAGAAATTACCATTGCATTTGGCACATGCTGCACCGTTATCCAGCACCCTAAGAAAAGGATCACTGTAGCTGAGGATGTGACCAAGGAATTAAAGCTTTCAGAGAACATGTTGCTTCCTCTTCACTGTTGAAAGCTTTGTCTCATTCTGCAATAAAAAGTTCAGGATCCTCTGAAATTCAGGTTATTGATCCTCTTCTCTCTCCTGTAACCCTCATGTCCTCCTTGAGTCTTGTTCTGGGGTGTGAACCAGATGTGTTCTGACCTGTTTGTCTTTTGGAGTTGCTGCCAGACTGGCCTCAGGGAAATGTGTCACTTCACCTTCCTTTTAGGTGAAGATAGATCCGTGTTTTTGCAGTTTAGTAACGTCTGGGACCGGTAAATACTTCAGTAGGGATTTCATACCCCTGGCAAACTGTGATGGTGAAAAGAAAACCTGCCTGATGTGCGGAGCCAGCTCGGCGGCCCTCTGCAGATGTGCCTTTGCTTGCTCGCAGGCGGCTTGCTCGCGCCCTCTGCCGGAGCCTCCCGCTGGGAATGCTGTGGGGAAGCTTGGCTGCACACAAGGTAGATTGGGGAAAAAAGGAAACGTGCCTGAACCAGAGCGACTCGGTGTGTGTCATCAGGACTGTGAGAAACCAGGTGGGAACAGCCACCTCCAGAATGCATAAAGTGTTAAGGATAATTAAAGGTTTGCTTGTGGTTGCATTAATTACGACCTTTCTGGTTGTTCTTAGGACACACAAAACTACTGAAGCCAGTTATATTTAGAACAGTGTACAAATCTGTATGATGCTGTCTTTTTTGGCATGTGCTGCTGTGCAGAAAATAGGACTCTGAAGGTGGTTTAGTCAAAACTAGATAAGATAATTACAAAGTAGATTAATTTAAAATTATTTGCTCATTATGGAAAATGGAAATTAAAGCATTGTTTCAAAAGTAGCAGGCCACAGAGTAATTTCAGTTATACAAGGGTGTTATTCTGTGCATTTTAGGCAAGAACTTAGTGGCTACTGATAGACTTTGAGAACTTCTGCAGATCTCTTGTCTCTTTGGAAACTCATCTGCCCATTACATTAATCTTTTTTTATTACAAATAAAAACAAAATGAAAGGTTTATTGGCAAGGCAGCTTCTTATCTGGCTCTCTGTCCTGCAAAGATTGCTTTGTGTTATCGAAGCTAAATGTCACAATATAGTTTGTTTGAACAACATACTCCACAGTGGGAGAAGTCAGCCTACACCAAAAACGCCTCATTTATGTTTTTGACAAAATTTACATAAAATGCAGAATTTCCCCTAAGAAACAAAGTTTGTGATGCAGAATGCCATTAAATTCATGCCTATGCTCACATGTGCCTTGGACAATTCCTTACTGACTAGTGGCATTTCCAGCTAGTTCATGAGAGTTTCATTTGGTTACAGCTGGGTTGCAAGGTACTGGTTTCTTTTAAAGTAGCAGGAACATCAAACAACATCTCCAGTCAGTACCATTGTCCTTGTTCCTGTTGTGGGTGAGTTACAGGTGTTAACCCCTCCTGGGATTTGTCTCCTTGTTAGGTAACCAGCCTTGGCTCTTAAGTTATGTGGTTAGAAAAGATTAGATGGCCTACACCCAAAACTGAACTCTGAATACAAGCACTGCTTTTTCTGACAGGGCTTGACCTTCTCATCATAATTGCTGCCATCTGGGGAGTGGTATCAGCCTGCTCCCATCTGCTGTCATTGATTCTTTGAGAGGCAGTTTGGCTTGTGAGTGGAAGGGGTATGTGACCTTATTGCCTATCAGCTAATGCTGGAAAAGTGAAACATAAATACCTGCTTGGTTCTCAGGCTTAAACAGCTACAGACTTAAAATTTTGATCTTTTTACTCAAAGCTAAATTTTCAGAAACCCTTTACCATATCACTTTCATGATTATCTGTGACACAGCACTGTCACCTTTGGCAACCGGTAAGTCTCTAATAGGAATAAAGCCTGTAGTAGTCCATAGCAGCAAGCAGGCTTACTCAAGGGAATTAGGAATTAGCCTTTAGTAATACCCTGAGTGGACGTTTGTACATCCTCTACCAGAGCTAAAAGAACCTCTGCATGCTAAAGGCTATGGGGAATACTTTGATTTTAGACTGAACTTTATCTTGCTATGTCTAACTAACACACACCCCAAGGATGTGGTGCTTTCTTCAAGTCTGACAAGGTAGGTGCTTCTCATTTTTCTACCTTAAGAAAACCAGTACGATAAATGGGTGCAGATTGGGTGCAGGTGAGAAAATAAATGTGGTTGTGTTTTCTACCACTGTTCTAGTGGCCGTTTGGTTGGGTCAAAGATCTTTGGCAAAGCAGAAAGCTAAAAAAGGCTCATTCTGCCTTCAAGGAGATGAAAGCTGCCTGTGGTTTTCTCCCAAGAGGTGGTTATCTCTTCCAGTGTGTCTTCTGATACTCCTTCATCCTAAGGAGTTTAAATCTGAGCGCTTTTTTTAAGACAGTAATATTTTTGTGTATCAAGACATTCTCTATTTTGTATTTAATAGAGGGATTCTTTTTCTTGAAAATGAATAATGAAAGTCAATGTTTAGCCATCTGACAGATGTTTGAGGAGGAAGTACAGAGGTACATATATGTTTTGCTATGTAGTTGTTAAATGCTTTATCGAAGTTCAGGGGTTTTAGTACTCATTATACTTGCAGGACAAAACATTGCTGATACACAGAACAGTAGAAGAAACAGATGATGAATGAAAAAGGCCTGATGCTGTAAATATGATGCAAGGCAAAGGTTCCAAGTTAACTGATTTTGTTTAACTGGTGTTATTTTTGTTTCACTGTCATGATTTTCTCTTCAGTGCTCCTTGATCTGAAGCAAAGGGATAGAGCTCTGAACATTGGCTGTTCACCTTACTTTACCAACCATACTGGAATCTGTTATGGTCACAGTTACTTTTGAGATGAACACATAACAGAAAATCAAATTAGATCAATACAGTAGCTTTCTTCATATCTGTATTGATTATGTGGCTGCTGAAATGGAGCTTGGCAGTGGACTTACTCATCAGTTGGGCCTTGAGTGGCTGAAGTGAGAAATTGCCTACCCCTGACTGTTCCTGGGATGAGAGCTTGGGAGCTTTGCAGGGACTCAGTGCACAGCAGCTGGCAGGCACTAGTGAATGTGGATGTAGCAACTCTAAAGAGAGCTCAATGGCAGCAATAAAACCTCAGTCTTATGGTCATCTGCTGTAGTTTGTGAGGACTCACTCTTTTGCTGGGTAACCATGAACCATGTGTGTCATAAATATACACTACAGCTCAGACATTCTCTTTGCAGCCCTAGCTACCAGTTTCAGGGGTGTCAATGGGAAATTCTTCAAAGTACCTTTCTACTTGAAATTTATTGTTAATTTTGCTGCAGAAATCTTGCTTGTACAGTTTTCTGCTAGTAACACCAAGCTGAATGATACCAACAGGTGCCTTCACCCTTTCATCGGACCACGCAAGTTTGAAAATTAAAAGTTCAAAAGCAAGTTGTGGGCAAACATAGTTCTTCCAAGAATCCATCTTGCAAGGACACCTTGGATAAAATATGGTTAAGCTAAGCAAGAGTAATGCATTATCAAGGAAAGTGTCTGCAAATTGAGTCAATTAGGGATACAGTCACCAGGACTAATTGCATATGTGTTCAAAGATACAAATGCTTTCAGTCTTGTCTCCATTCAAGCCAGTTGTCAGAATTGCTTGAAACTACTTGCCATCACAACTAATTTAAAACCTTTTCCATCAAGCTGAGGCCAAGTTTTCGTCTGAAAAACACTGGTGGTTCAAGTTGCCATATGACCATGTTTCTTCCTTGTTCAGTTTGGAAATTGTTTTCATTCACAGTTACAACTAGAGGTGTCCTGATAAAATGGGTCTTCAGTGTTTGCTGAGTTCTGTTTCATCTGCTTATTCCCTCCAAAAACAAATGTCAAAAATCTGATTCCAATATATGTATGCTGAGAATTAGTTGGCTGCAATGAAACAATATAACAACAGTTTTCTAATTTAAAAACTAGGCCCTAAACCTACAGATCCTGGAAAAGCCTAGTTCATATCAACTTCATTAAAGGTGGAATTCAGCCTACTGCTGAGGGCTGGCGTAAAGCCAATCTATGCTTAACTCTCCCTAAGTCCTAAAATATGCACTGCTTTTGTTTCTGAACTATGGTAAATTTTATGTGGAGAATTTAACACCCCAAGGATTGGGCCCCAAAAACCGTAGTAATGGCTAAGGGGAGAAAAAATCTGAAGTGTTCTATTGCACAGTACAAAAGAGTACTTCTTGATGAACCAGAATTTGTTTTCATAGTCAAGAAGTTTTCTTCATCTTCTGTCAAACTAGTCTTGGATTTCATTATTTACAAATTTTCTCTCAAGACAGTACCTACTTATAAAATATTTCATGAAGCCTTCGTTGTAATTCTGTTGTTCCAGAGCACATGAAGATGAAATTTTTTGAGGACATGTGCGGAAGGCTACTTCAGGTGCACTAATAATCAGGTATATGTTGACTGGATGTATGTGTATGTATGTTTGCAGCTAAGTGGATGTGTTAATTTGGAATTTTGCACTTTTATCTGTTGACACAGCTTGGTAAGTTCAGCAGCAGTAGCACAGTATGATGGTGACACATGGTACTCTGCCCTGCAGGCAGGGACATTACATTAGAGGGACATTACATTACAGACATTACTGTTCTGGTGCTTCTGTAGTGGTTGACTGTCCAGAGGTTTGCAGAGCTTGGTTTTGGTGGCACTTCCACTGTGCCGTCAGTAAAACAGTGTCTGATGTCAGCACAGTGTCTGGGTTACCCAGTTTTCCCAGGTACAAATGTTGGCCATGTTATCTGGGGACACTGGGCTGTGATTGTTTCCAGGAGTAGAAAAACAAAGAAATGTGAGGATGCCCTGCCAAAACATGGTTTATTGCTGTGTAATTCCCCCAGTTCCCCTCTTTCAGTCATATGCTGATATTTTGATGAAAATTCAGACTAGAGACCCTGGAATACATTTTAATTAAGGGAGGTGAAGGAGAGAAGTCTGCAAAAATGACTGTCAACAGCCGGGACTGAGATGGCAGCGTGGGTAGTTCCTAAAGGTGTGCAGACTCGTGATCACATTTTCTAGAGAAGTGTGATACATGTACCACAAAGGGGCTTCCTGTGAGGAACAAAATGCCTCCAGCTCTACCTCAGTCCCTGGGCGCAGGTGGGCAAATGCCATTACTCTTACTGGTTGGAGAAGTCATGGTTCTGTGGTGCTCAGCAGGAAACAAACCACAAACCCCAAACACTTGTGGTGCGGTGAGCTGTGATCGTGGTGCTCCGGGGCTGATGCAGGGCAGCAGTGGGCTGGGACAGTGCAGTTAAGCAGTCACCAGCTGCCGTGTTCGTGGGCAGGGAAGTACAGTGGTTATCCTGTTCCTTCTCAGAGCTGCCACAGCTCAGAGCATCCTGCTGTTTGCAGTCAGAATGGAATATTGCTCTGCCAGGCAAAGGAAGGCTGTCCCACTGCCTGCAAGGCATCTTTGTCGTGCTGTGCAGGATGCCTCTTCTGGAAGCTCTCTGCTCTGCTTTGCTCAGACAGAAAGCTGACTGCCTAAATGTGAAGTGGTAGAGTCAAAGAGTTTCGTGAGTCAAACAATATAGTTCAAAAACCTGTTTAAAAAGTTTTTCCTTTCTGAAGGCACCTTGAAGTCACTGTTGCAGCAGTAATCATGCTAAACATTCATGTAGCTGCAGTCTAGATTGTCTGTTCCAGCTAATACACATTTTACACTCCTGAGTTTTTCCCATCTTAGTGAGTAAACATATAGTCTTAGCTGACTGTAAAAAGATTAGTTTACTTCACTGGGCTTAATCTATGACATGGACTAATCTTGGTGTGATCCTATTACTGCAAGGTCAGCTGGGATTGTAGTGTTTGATTGTCTTGCTTTGCTCATTTGATTCCAGCATTCGTGGTTTGGAACAGTTTTTGTCCTTATTGGTATCTTTGCAACTTTGTAGTCAGGAGAGACTCATGTGATCCTGACTTTGAAAAGATTAGGGTATTGTCTGTGAAGGAGGGAAAGGGGAAGTCCTCATCCCATCGTGTATCCCCTCATCAGTGTTACTTTTTAAAATTTAAGTTGCAGTAAAGAAAGTCCACCATCATTTGGCAGATCTCTGAAGATCTGTGTGGCAGGAGTTGGTCAGCTGGAAGGAATTGCTGAGATAATTGTTCCTAACAGAAATGGAGAGCCTGCCACTGATGGAGCTGGTAAAGATGAGAGTTCTAAAATTCCTGGACTAAGATCTGGATAATGGGTCTGTCACAGGTAACTTCTCTTTGCCTCTCACAGCTGGGGGCCGTGGCAGGCTGGTGGCTCTCAGGTCTTGGTGTTGCTGGTAGAGGATTGATCTGTAGCTGCTCAGAAGCTTTTCGTTTCCAGTGGTTAACTTGGCACATCTCACCTCTGAGAATGAACTGCAGCTAATGTCATGATCAACAGGTAGGAGGGATGAGGTGCTCCTGACAGCCTGTGAGTGAAAGTATGTGGTGGTGTCTTTCTCTGGCATGAGCACTACAGCAACTCCTGTTGGCAATCCCCAGGAAATCAGTGAAAACTAAAGGGGCTGCCCCATTCTTCTACAGAGGTTTGCAGCAAAAAGCACAGTTGGTTTTTTACCTAGTGCTTGGTAGGCAGATAGGAGCAATGGATTTTTCTCCTAATTGGAGTTTTAAAATCTCCTCCAATTTAATTAGGTTTTATTGCTTTAATGTACCTTTCTTAACAAACACTGGTCAACAGGAGGTAAAACACTACAGTCAGAAACTGTGCAGCATCATGACAAAACTCACTGGGATGTCACAGGACTTGATGAGTTATGCAATGGCAATAAATAGGGACCAGCAATACACTGATGGGTGCTAAGCTCTGTCAGACAAGGCCACCTAGAACATGCTGATTTATTGCTTGCTGATGTGTGCTAGAGTTGTTTCCAGATTGCATCATCTGTCATGGGTAAATTTAACTGAAATAAAGAAACCTCTAAGTGATAGAGTTATAATGCAGAGAAGAGGGATCATAATATTATATTTGTATTTCTCCTCTCTTCTTTTTTCTGGTGATGGACCATGAGGTGTTTGGGTTAGCCACCTCTTTTAAATTAGCATCCTTCGGAGTTCAGCTGAGGTTTCCCTTTCTCTTCTTTTCTGTAAAGGTTCATTAATGTTGGGAAAGTTCTTAAAACATCTTGCAAAACTTTGAATCCATTGCCATAAAGAACTGTGGGCTTGTCAGTACAGCTGAGAATGTTTTTCAAAAATATAGGGATTGTTTGCTCAAGCACTTTGCAAACCATAATCATATTTTTATCTGTCCAAGAACTCCAACTGAATTTACAAATATAATGGAATTCAGTATCTTTGCATAGGTTTATATGATGGCTTCTTTTATTCAGGTACAGAAACCAAGATATTCAAGATATGGGATATCTTGCACGTGGCCCCATAGAAAATCAGGGGCAGGAAGAGAATATCTGATTCTCAGTCCCTTACTTTACACTGAAACCTGTTCTACATCTTATCTTTACAGTTATCTTGCAGCTAACTCATCCTTCATATTGTCTTGTTCTTCTGGCACCAAAATGTATTCATATGCACATTTCTGGGTGTTCTCTAGGTCACAGTTAGCATTATTGCTAACTGGTCCAAATTTATTTTGTGTACTTTATTCATTTGAAAAGCATTTTTCACAATCAGAGCCAACATGATGGTGTACAGTACCACTACCTCAGGGTTTAGGAAATGTCACTGGCCGATTAAATTCCTTTTAATACTGAGAAGTTTTTAAACCTCTTCTGGACAATTAATTGTGAGTAAAGATGAACATATTTGACATTTCCCACATGCCAGTGTATTAAATATTAGCCATGGTTATATTTCTGGAGGGCGGACGGACAATACTCCCTGGGACAATGCTGTGCTTTCCCAAGGAAACACGCGCTGCAAAGCAGCACCAGGTGGCGCCGGTGGCCCCCGAAAAGGCGTGAGTGGGAGGGAGGTGCCGAGTTTAGGGGAGTGGGAGCGCTTCCCGTGCATCCCACCCGGTACGGAGCATTCCCCATGGATCCCACATGGGGGATGCGGGACTGGGCATTCTGTGCTCGGGACTTTGCAGCCGACCCCAGTGCTATGAATTAGAGAATTGATACATTACCAGGACATCTCAGGGAAGTCTGTCCTTTCCTGGTTTTTGATAGCAGTTCAGTTATCTCCTAATAAGAACCAATTGTTTCTTCTACCTCGGGAATGATGAAGTACAGTAGGCAGCCTTGTTTCATCATTTGGTATGTTGAATAGTAGCAGGGTTTCCAGCACATCTGCTCTTCAGACGTTCCTTGGTTACCCAAGCAGGGAGCAGGTTTTTTGTCAACAGTTGCAGATGCTGGCTTGTGGTGGGAAGCAGAAATAAGCATCTTCCAGAGCTACAACCTCATTCTTTTAGTTCTCACATCAGTGGAGTTTTGTGGGTTGATATCCAGTGGGGCCATTCAAGGCTTCCATGTTTACTTGTCATTAAATTACTCATTTTGATTATGCACTAATTCTTTGGCTGTCTCTTTTTCTTTACTACCCTTTCAAGTCCTCTGTTCTTAGCTAAGTAAGAAACATTCTTTCTTGCAGCCTTTATTTGCTTGTAGATATGGAAATGTTCTGGATTTATTTCACTAGCTTTGTTTGAGACATGGTAATGCATTGACAAAAGTGGTGTATTGAATACTGAAATGATGATTTTACTCAAATCAAATGAAATGAAGACAAAATCTCATGTAATTCTTCTGAGATCCTGTTCTCATTGAAATCTATGTCAAAATCCCATTTGCTTTTAAGATTGTGAGGCTGAAGCTGATTTCTGCCTGTGTTTACGCAGTATACATTAAAGTCAGCCAGTCTGAATCCCATCTTCAGTGGGAGGCCACCACCATTGGCAATGGTTCTACCTCTGAAATCAGTCTGGTTTGCATTTTGGGTCTAGGATCACCCTGCTCACACCCAGGAGGCCCCCAGCATCTTTCCAGTCTGCCCAGCTCACCAGACTCTTGATGCTCCCCTCTGGCTCCAGTTTGTGGTTCCAATAACAGAGTTAGCATTCCATTTCTATTACAGAGCAAAAGTAACTGTATGGAGGTACAGACAATTTCAGACTGTTTTAGACATAGGAAAAAACATTCCAAACAGTATTTAACAGAAAACATTTAAAGGCATTTTATTTATGACGTGTGATTGTTTGAATAGAAACAGACTACTTGGAAAATAATGAAAACAGGGAAAATGAAGAAAAAATCTCACCTGATTATTCAGACAAACTGATCATAAATGGTCATCCAAGGTGAACACTGTGTCAGTATTTTATATCATTTGTCAGTCAAGGCTAGCAGGTGTTTTACTTTAGGACAAGAAGTGCTTGGTCACATAGACAAGTTTGACTCCAGTGAGAAGTCCTTTCTCAGGGCTGATGATGCATAGAAAATGGAAAAAGATTCAGCAAAGCTGGTTTATGAAATAATCACATAAAGAGCACTGTAATCCTTTCTGCCATCTAATTGATTTTATTACTACTACTAGGAGGACTGCAAAGAGTTACAAAGTGAGAGTTGAAAAGTTGCGAAGTGTCTAAAAGGAAAGTTACTTCCAAGTGTGCTGAGGCTGAACAACATTGTAATTAATTTGTTGTCATTATCCTTAAAGTAGGCGTGAAATCATAGCGTGTTTTTAGAGGCTTAGCTTTGTATCCAGAGTAACAATTTGCTTATTCTGTTTTAGTGTCCCTAAAACAGTTACGAAGTTCAGTCTGCTTACAATCTTTTCTTATTATTATAATAGTTGTCCTATTTTTTAGAATTCAGGTTTTTACCTCCCCATGTTTTAAAGCAACACAAGTCAAGAAATCAATTTTCTTTTCTTAGCTTGGAAGACCTATCCATTTGCAGAATCCTAGGATGAGACAAGGGCTTGATTTGTCAGATTGCTCCCAAGTGACTCTAAATGTGCCACCAGCTCTTTCAGCTTGGTTGGAAGTTGAATGTGATGCCATAGTGAAGGAATCCAGTGTCCTGGTTTCAGCTCTGCCTCTCTGAGGGACAGCAAGAAGCTGTCACTAGCTAATTCCATTAGCAGACAATTTGCATGTGAAGTAAATTACTGTACCATGGTATAGAATATATCATCGAGGCCTGAGTTCTCAGAAATACCTATTAATCATGGGCTAGATGCCCATAAATGCCAAGATTGAATTAGATAGTCTTCTATGCTGGATAAGGGACTTTATCTGCTTCCGTTTTTGAAAAGTCATTTGAGGCAACAAGAACCTGAATTGAAGAAAAGTGGCAGCTTCCATTTGCTATTATAGGAGCTGTTGCTTCTTCAGCATTTTTCAGAATTAGGTCAGGAACTGTCTGAGCTTAAGCAATCAAAATTAGTGAGCGTCTTATCAATATTGGAGCCTGCAACCAATTATACTGTTCCTTATCTGTAAAATTATGTTGGATTTCTGTTATTATTCTGGGTAACATTTATAGGAAAAAATAAAGAAAAAGAGGGCACACATTGATGTGTGAATTACAGGTCTGTTATTCTTTCCATGGATGCTATTATCTAATGACTTCCTAACAGGTGGTGCATATCCACTGCTACCAGTCCATGAGCAATTAATGGATGAGGAAATGTGCAGCTCAGACGATCTGGGAGCTGTGACTGGTTTTCCCTTGGAAATCAGTCCTGCCATCAGACTGGGGGCAGGGGGGAGGAAACCAGAACCCAACTAAAAGGAAACAAAGGTGTTTGTCATACCTGGAGGTTCATGCTTTGTACGTCACACAGATCTCAGCCACTCTCTTATTTGTTAGAGAGGAGAGTGCTTCTTTGCTTTCCAAGGGTGCTGAAGTTCAGCTTTTTAATGTTCAAGTCACTTGAATGTTAAGATGGAAAGTGTTGCAGAAATAGCCACCATGTTCTAGGCAGTGTAATCTAAGTGTAATACACTGTCTATTAGGGGCAGGGACAGATGAATGCACATAACATTTTGTGCTGTCCTCAGCCATCATTTTCTTGTTTTGCTATTTTTCATCCCAGGTAATTTCAAACGAGGGAACGAAACCAAGTAATTCAGTTTTATTAATCAGAGATGAAGTCTTTGCTAATAGAAGCTAGAGCTTCTTGTGATACTGTTTGAAAACACAGGAATGTCAAAAGTGCAGTGCTGGACAAATTTTCCTGTAAAAATGCTCTCCCAACACCATCTTCTGTGATGTGAGGTCTTCATTTCCATTTCTAATGTAATACCTACTCACCGAGATGGAAGCTGATTGTGCTTTAAATTGCTGTGTGCTGCCTGTACAAGCCTTTAATGCACTCAGGCAGGGGAAAGGAGTCACAGAGCTCCAAGAGAACTCACCGTGGTTCTGTGGTCAAATGAAGATCATCCAGCCACAGTTGCTCAAATGTTAGTACCAGTGATCATGTAACCAATGGAAAATGGTTCAACAGCTGGCAGCTAGCCCTGACTATGCAAGAAGTTGTCAGCTGGCTCAGCCTGCTGTTCAGTGGGCTCCGCCTGCTGTAAAACTGTTCTGATGTCTCTGAGGATGCTATAATAAAGTAGGATCTAAGGAACACCCTCTATCGCAAATTCCGACTTTTAAGTTATCTGTCTATGCTTCAATTCAGCACATTCTAAACTGCTAAGATGTACACGGTCTTTTTGTTTTTAATTTTCAGTCTGAATATGTCTGTATAGCTAAAATGTGATAAAGGATGGGCCCATATGGTGTAACATCTTTGATACCCTGGAAAATGGGCTAGAGTGCACTTGTAGGAAATTTGCAGCTGTACTGAGAGGAACACAGCTGGAGGCTGTTCCTCTAACGGGCTGGAGGAGTTGACCAACACAGACTTAAGAGACTTTTACTAAGGCAAATGCAAAGCCCCTGTGTCAGTAGGACTGGAATCCCAGGGAACAGCAAATTGAAGATGAGTCAGCAGTGCCTTTGCAGTGTTGAAAGCTGTATTAGTGAGAGGGAAATGTTTGTTCCCTCTGGCACTCCTGAGTTTGCATCTGGAGCACTGTCTTTATTTTGGGAGCCCCGTAGTACAGGATTGACAAATACCTTTGTAGGGGCCCTTGGGACGAGGGTAGTTGGAGTATAGAAGCTCCAGATATAAAGATAGGCTGGAAGAGCTTGATCAGCCTGGGGAGAAGGGCCTAAGGAAGAATTAAGTTGTAGTCTTCCACTAAGTACAGGAAAGGTGGAGCCAGATTCTTCTTGTAAGTGCAGAAGGAAGAAATGCTGCAGCAAGGGAAATTCCACAGGAGCATAATGAAAGAAACCCTCACAGTGGGGAATGGTGGAGTACTGTAACAGCTTACCCAGAGGACTGGAAACATTGTCCTTGGAGGTTTTCAGCATTCAGCTGGGCAAAGCCCTTGACCACTTGATCAAACTTTTAGGCTGTCTCTTCTTTGGATGGGAGGTCAGACTAGGTGAGCTTCACAAGTTGCTCCAACTTATTTTTTTCCATGATTCTACAGATATAGAGAAGCTGATGGTTGGTAACCTCCAAAGATGAGGTGACAGTGTGACCTGGTGGGTTTCTACTCCCTCAGCATGTTATTGCTATATGAGATTACTGGTATACATTTTGTTATTTATTAGCACGGGGTTTGTTGTTCATATGATCAGTGCAGATTATTTCTAATATGTGAGTGCTCACATGGGCACCAAATTACAGGCCCACTGGCACAAACAGAGGTTATTTGTTTATCTTTTCTGTCCACATCTCATGATCTGTTTTAATTTTTCTTTAAACTTGCTGTTTTCCTTGCAAGAGAAAGAGAGGGGGCACACAGCTGAGAAATAAGGCTCTAGAATGCAGAAACAGACAATGCTGCAATAAAAGTACCACAAAGTGGCCCACAGTCTTCCTCTGAGTTTAGGTGTAGAATTGACTACATGGAACTTCTTTTCTCTAGCTGTCACCTGCCAGTCACATGCTGAGTTTTTGTGTAAACTGTTAGGTTTTTAATCCAAGTGTGCTCTTGCCTAGGTTGCTGCTGCAGTGCTTTGAGGATATGTAGTTTGCGGAAGAAGTCAACTCTTCGCCCAGCAGTCCCCAGTGACCTCCAGAGTGCTCATTCTCATGGTAGGTAACCAGCACTGAGCAATATTCTGTCTGTGCTTTGTTTTGGGGAGGCACAATAAGGAGCCAAAAACTGTTAAGTGCATAATGGACCCTAGGCTGGCTTTTCAGTTAAACACATGACTCTTGAAATTTTTGTATTGTATCACAAATGTCAGAGGACATCAAACCAGCATGCTTTTTTTACAGAAAACATTATTTTAAGACATCCCATTTTAAAAAGGTGCTTTAAGTTTTTGTTTTATAATCCATTGCCTATGAAAGAAACTTGTGTTAGTTTACTACTCATATTAAATGCAAAGTGAAGGAAGGCCTAATTCTGTATGTCTTGTACATGTAGGTCTTTACACAGGTCTAAGCCTATCTTACCCCTTCCTGTCAGTGTAAATAAAGTTCATTGGATTATGGACTGCTGCTTTCCATATTTAGTTTGACTACCAGGGTGAGTGGAAACATTTTAGCTGATGTGATGGACTACAGATCAAAGCTTTAAATCTATTGCATTTTGTTTTAAACTAACATCAAACATCTCTGATGTGATGTCATAGAGTACAGCTCTAGGAACAGCAAGAGCAATGCTGGTGGGTTTTTTTCTAAGAGGTGAAACAACTTCAGTTGTTTCTAACCATACTATTCACTTTTTTAAAACACATTGTGGTAGGGCCTTTGGGACATGGATCTGCTGATGACTGCAGATGTTAAATTCCCCTGGTGTGGTATCAATAGGATGTACAACTACTTATGTCCTGGTATATTACTTCTGTGTACTTTGAAATGCATGCATCCTGCTTTTCCCAGAGAGCAGGCTGTCAAGGACCTTGATGGTGATCTTGCAGATAGTGTGCCTGCGCTCTGCTCGTTCCTTTATGGGGGCGTATGCTCTTGTTTTTTTCATCATCAGAGGTTGACCAATTTGATTTTGATACAAAACATGAGGGATGATGGACAGATGTGTCATTTCATGTCATGGATTGTTCCATTTCAGATCCAGTTTAAGGGTCTTTCACTTCCATACTGTGGAAGTGAATATTCATTCATTGTCCAACAATATCCTGTGGCAAGAGATTACTGTGCTTTCCTCCCCCTGTGCTGATTTTGACCACGTGGTTACACAGATATGATCCAGGCCACACAAACCATTGAATCAGCTCAACTGATGAAGCAGAAAATTCCAACGTGAGACAGGAACCTTCATAATAACATTTGTTTTAAAAGGTTTTCTAATGTGAGACTACGCTCCTAAAACCACAAGCTCTTTTGGAAAATCTATTAAACTTGTGCTTCTCAGTCACAGAGCTGTTGAAAGTGCCAGCATGGCGCATGTTTCTGTTTCACAATCTCGTGGAAATGGCCCATGAAGTGTTATACAAACACAGTGGGGGCAAGAATATCAGCTTAGTTGCCTGATTTTTCAGCTGGGGTTAGTAGTCAGCAGCTTCTGTTGCACTGATTGCTTTCATCTGGCTCTTGAATGCAAGCATCCCTTTGGTACTGATGACTTGTAAAAATCCAGAGTGGTCCTTAAAATGCACCAAGAACAGTTATAGGGGGCTCAGACATATTAAAATCACAGATCCAAAGGGGCTGAGTTGATTCCTCACATTCTACGCTGTGTTTTGAAGAACAGATTTGTTTTCTAAATTTCTGCTTTCTGAACAGTATGTCCCTATTTTTGTTCTATGTTGACCAAAACAACAAATTTGGTGCATCTCTGTGTATCAGTCTCTTCCATGTTTTGTTTTAGGTTTTCATTACAGTTTTTTGTGCCTCCTCTAATCAGCTGCAAGCAGGGACCTATGCCAGTCTTATTGAGGGACAAAGGGATGAACCTAAAAAAAGAAAATAAATAAAAACTATGACTCTGTAGCTAAATCCTGGAAATTAGTGGTGCTTCTGACAACCTCACAGTTACAAATCAGCCCTCCCTGTGTATTTTTCTGAAAGGGATCTCTGTTTTCTCAGTGCTCTCATCCATTTTCTCTTTCTAAATGGGACTTTCAAACAAATTCCTGGCTGATGTCTTCTGGAGCCAACTAGGTATTTCCGAGTCAATAATTACTTCATTTTTCTTTTAAAGAACCTTGTCTCTTCCTCATTTCTTTTTTTATCCTTTCCTAACTATCTCCTTTTGCTCTCACTCTGCATACTTAGGCAGAATAGTACAGAACAGATGCATGAAGATAATGTGCACCACACCTTATCTACCCTCATTCCCTAATTAGTTAGAATCTAACTGGTGATCTTATGGGTTGTTTGCTTTTAAAACCTTGTCACTCTCATCCCAGGGCCTGGTGTAGGCACACTTGCCATCAGCAGTTAGCCTTTGGGGCCCCACCAGGCCTCTAACCCATGGTCTGCTGAGGACCATCTGCTCTTTTCATGTGCCTTTCTACTGATACCAAAACAATTTCCATCTGACTGCCCTGTGCTTTGCACAAATAAAAACCTTTCAGGCTGCTGCTTCTAAAGTAGATTTACCTTCAATCACCATTTATTAAATCTCTGTCCATTAAAAACCATAGCTTGCAGAAGCTGTGTGCATTAAGCCTGATTATAGAGTCAGTAGAGAAGAGGGAGGGGGCCAGCAGTTGCTATCAGTGTATTGCCTTGTTTTGCTGCTTGGCTGGCTGCTGGTAACACTTGTGGCAGGGTGCATATAGGAACAGGAGTCTCATCATTTGGCTTTGATTTTGTTCTATGCATTTGTCTCTCCTTATATTTAAGCTGTAACTTAATGATTGTTGGCTTCAGGAGAAAACCTGCTCAGACTACATGAGTGAAATTAGGGTTTTCTTTGATGCTGGGGTACTAGCTCCGTTATGGAGGGGATTAAGAAAGGAAAGTTCACAGGTTCCTTACGGAGGATGAGTGGCTCCTTCAAGCGCACTTCATTTAAAGGCTCAGCATCTGGATCACAGAGGGTAAGTCTGCAATTACCCAAATAGTACAGCCACAGGGAAACAGTTGGAGGCACTGTTTGGCCCTCTTGCTTGAACAGCTGGTACTGTTGTAAGTGAGAACTATTCCCTTTTTGCTTGTTTAAGTCTTGGAGGTATCAGTCGTGTTCATTGCGCTGGTTCTAACAGTGAATCTTACTCATGTTACAGGAGTCCTTTCACAAGTTCCTGTCTTAAGGATCTTTGGGTTAAATATCACTGTACAGGGTGATAATTACAAACTGAATTAGCCTGTAATTATTCCTGTCCATACTCAACATTTTGATGACAATTGATAGTGTTCATCACCAATATAGATGCAGTAAATGTGAAGACTGGTAGGATGTATACAAGATTTTGATGTGATTCACTGAACTACAGATGACAGATTCTATGGGAAATACAGTCTATGATGAGAGTATTTGCTGTGTAGGTTATGAATGAAAAAGCAAGGCGGGAAAATGAAGACATGAGTGCTTTATAATGTATGAGCTCACTGTTGTTATTATAAGCTTGCATGTAGTAAATGAATAGTAAGAATTTGGTTTTTAACTGTTTTCAAGCTGCTAAGGGAATTTACGTACATATTTTGTCCATAGATTGGTAGATTCTGTAACAAGAAATACAGACTTACTTCAGCTCAGGATTACTTAAATTCCAGCTCAGCTGACCTTTTTCAAACTGATTCTATTCAAATAATGATAAATAGTTTTTGTCTACTCTTCAAACCCCTGCAACCCTTTTGCCTCTAATTTCTGCCATCATCACAGTGTTAGTGTCAGATTCTAACTAAAGGGGTGAAAGGAAGTTTCAAGGAATATTTAAACTGAGAGAAAAAACGTCACATAGGCAACTAAGTATGTATTAAAATGTTTCCTTCTTTAAGAAGATTGTTCTATATGATGTGCAATATTGGTCATAGTTATCTGTGATTGCAAGAGAGAATATGTCTGGGTTTGAGGGACTTCTTCAGCAGAGACTGATGGTCAATGGGCCATCACCAGGGGAATTCCAAGCACTGTCTCAGTATAAAGTAATGTACAGATTTACAGTGATGGTTTTTAGGTACTGCCTGTGGACCCTGGCCCTTTTCTCTGCTAGAGATTGTCAGGCTGCATGTAATACCTGTATTATAGGCCCAATTACAGACACTGACTGCTAGATGAAAAAAAAGAATGCTTCAGCTGTAATTTCCTTGGCACTGGGGCTGAGGTTAAACATTTGGAATCAAAACAGAAAGTGTTTGCGGTGGGTTCGGTTTTTCCTCCTCTGATTGATGTAAAGCAAAGTGGCAAAATGAAATATCAGCTAATACTTAGCAAGTGTTACTTTGGGTAACTTTGCCCATTACTCACACAGTTGTTTCCTGGGTGCATCCTGCCAAACCAGGCTGTCCTCCAAGAATCTTGTATTTCATGAACAACTGTGTTTTGCTTGCTTTGTCACCCAGATGACTTCTGGCTTCGTAGGCTGGTAGTATTAACTTTATTTATTGAATAATACAAAGAAATAATGATAAAGGAAGTTGAAAATTATTTCCCCTTTAAAATGTCCCCAAGCCTGCTTTGATACTGCAAAACATAGAGCATTTTACTTCTTGAAGGGAATAAACTCAGAGTAAAATGCCCAGGCAAAAATGGCTTAGTTTCGTCCCACTAATCCCATGAGAAAGACTAGTCAAGTCAAAGTAGAGGGAACACAATGCAGATTTTGTTTTTCTTGACTTCTTATTATAAGAAAATGTTGTTTTTCAAAAGCTGAAAATTCCTTTCATGGCTTGCTTATTTTTTTGGTGTTTATTTGCTTTAATGTTCATTTCAGAAACAGAAACTTTACCTTTCGTGAAAAACAGTTATTAGAGTTGATTTAAAAACTAGATTTTTATGCTTATTTAATAGGCTGGGAGCGTTACTTCTGCCAGAAATTATGTGGGTTGTCTCTCTGAGGTCAGTAGCACACTGTCATCGTTCAGGCAGGTGAAGGGCTCATCTCTGGAAGTCAGGACATCTTGAGGGAAGAAACTGGGCATTGTTGTGCTTGAGAGTGTTTTGTATTGACTGTGAATTTTTGCTAATGATACAGCTGAAAACAGGAATTGAAACTGGTCTCGAATGTGTGTCCCTTGTAGGGGTGTAGTGCTTCGGGATACTTCTGGAAAATCTATGCAGGAAATGGTTAAAGCTATGTGATGTAGCCAAGCATTGAGGTTTATAATGAAAATTTCACCTACTACTCTAATCTTTTTCCCTTTTGCCACTCTCACTCTTGCTTTTTTCTGAGGAATGTGTAACTGTGTGTGGTCCTGGCCCATGATTTTAACTTCCAGTTTTTACTGCAGTAATGCTGGATACCAAGACTACTTAAAATGTGTCCTGCTCAGCTCTTTACTCTGCTTAGTTTTCCTGTGTAGTCCCCTGATTTTGACAACAGTGCTGTAGAGGAAGATAAAATTTTATTTCCTGAGCAGTTTTACAAAACCACCTGTTGCTACTTGCTGTGCCATTAAAGGTGTAATTCTCTCCCTCAACAGAGAATGTGCTAAATGAAATGTGAAACCCATAATGTTTAAGGAAGGATTGTCCTAGTGTGTCTGTTTTGGTTTTGTGTCTTGTAAACATCTCAGTTTATTGACAGAAGAAGAAGCTTATCTGGATGCACATCACTGCTCTGTCGTTCCCACTAATGGGAATTACTTCAAATTACTTTTCTAGTACTAAACAATGCTTTCATCTCTGCTTGCTGTCTCCATTGACTTGATCTAAATGTCTTTGAAATGTACCTACTATGACTCATTTTCTGCTCCTCTGAAGAGAAAACCATTTTATTGGAACGGCTTTACTCTGCATTTATTTCTCTTTGCCGATAATTCTTCCATGCTTGTAAATTCTCTGCGATTATCTGTATAAGGGTATATTCAGTACAAGCCTTCCAGATGCTCAGATTTAAGCTTTTATAGAGCTGCTAATGTATTTTATCACTGTCTCCTTCGTGGCTATCAGATGTGGTACAAGAAATTACAGTAATGCCTAAAAAAAATTTAAAGAATATTTTATCTATTTTTTCTAAATGTAGTAGACAACTTTAAAAATCCCAACAGCACTACTATAGAGAGCATAATGGATCTCTGAAATTTTTTTAAGGTAATACAGTATTTCCCAGTGGTTTATTGGAAAAGCTTCCATGGATTACAAAGGAGAAAAGATTATTAGACCTTCAGACTAAGGCAAATAACTTGTCCTATGTTTTGTAAGTGACCAGACAAACCAGTGATGAATACATTCTCTTAGATGAGGGAGAATGTAGCTTCTAGGCAGAAAACCAATTTTGTCTCCTCTTTAAGTCGCCGTTTTGATCTGTCTTACCATTTGTTAATGAAGCTTGAAAATTGGTATGAAATCCCTTGAAGTGAGTTGCAGTTGTTAATCTTAAATTGTCTGTTTTGTGTGCTTTCTTACCATAATATTAAACTTCAAATAGGAAAAAAAAAAAAAAAGACTCACAAGATTAATTCACTTTCTGCTTTTAAACTATTTGTCAAGCAGCTGTGATTTCCTTCAAGTTGCATTCCTTTTGATGGTTTAGGTTTACGATGGTCATAGGTATATTTGGAAGTTTTCTGCAACTGGTTAATATTGCAGCTATGGTTAAATACATCCTTTGGTAACAGTGAAATAGTTTTCATACTCATTCCTTTTGAGAGTTTCAAACTTTTCCCCCCAAATTTCTGCTGGGATTAAGATGAGCCAGTATTTTAGTCAATGTCTTAGTGGCTCAAAAGATAAAAGTGCTCTGTTTCTGACATTCTGGGGAGACAGGTGAGTGATGTAAGTGTGAAAATAACTGGGACATTATAAAATTAATTTCTGAGTATGTCAGAGCAGGTTCTATATCTTCTTTAATGTTCCAAAAAAATAAGAGGGCAATAATTAAACTGTTAGAACAGGTAGACTTTCATGGCCATAAAGGGAAATAGAAGCAGACTCGTGTCTGAAGAACAGGCCAGCAGGTTATCAGTTGCCCCTTCTCACATGAACGAAGACTGTACTTAGCAGCCTGTGCTCTGGTACAAGCTTCAAAGTGAGACAGCAACACAACCTGTGCTCCTCTGTGTAATGGCAGAAGGGAGTGTCAGATCAGAATCATCTCTACCAGAGAGTTTTTAAGAGAAACTGAAATACATTATATTTGGGTGTATAACTTTGTCCAGTTTTGAGAGATCTTTTCTACAGAGAGCATTCTGCAGCCTCTGTCACTTCCCTGCCCTGCTGAATTGAGGTGAGGGAAGTGAACCAATCACTAAAACACTGAGGCGCTTTAGTGTTGATTGGGCATCGCAGTGTCCTTCAGCAGTCTGGATAAGAGCATTGTGAAGAATGTCTAATAGAGTATGTGTTAGACAGCACCAGCTGATCTGAATAGGAATTGGAAATAAATCCTTTAATGCCCTAAGCAGGATGCACAATTGGCCAAGTGAGTTATAAGGCTTTTGTTTTGCTGTGACACACCATCCAAAGGAAGAATATCAGTATAGGAGAGGATTTGTCCAATTTGAAATGTAGAACCAAAAGGTTCTCCTTGGCACATCCATGACCTTTTTCTTGACATCCTGCTTCTTCTCAAGACAGACAGTGTAAGGTATGGCTTTTAGGAATCTCCCTGTTGTCAGGAATTGTTCCTAAGGACTCGAGTCTCTGTTCTGCAGGAATGACTCATCCAGCATAGTCAGGCACGAGGCATTGCAGTAAAGCCTGTCCCTCCAAGTCAGTGCATTGCAGCCATCCAACAGAAGAAGATGGTGTGTGCATACAGCATGTAATATCTGGTCTGTAGCAGGAAGGAAAGGCTACCATAAAGGCATGGAAGCTTGCTGCTCAAGATAGAATAGAAGCATGGAATCAGTGACAAAACCTCTTGCATTACGTAGCTGTTAAAGTCTCATGTACCTCTCCCCAAAGTGCTGCCTCCATATGACTGCTGTGTCATGGTGGCTTGCAGCAAGTTGAATGTCATGAGTTTTGTGGGAGCTTTTTTAGTTTGAGCCCACATGTTTGTCAAACTCTTAAAACCAATGGTAGCTGTTACTTACAAGGTACATCTCATAGAACATCTGTATGTCTGGGCAAATACTGCATAACCCCCAGAGTTTACAGCCAGTGCAGCCTGTCCCCAGCTGGATACATCCATGACATGACATGAGTCCTGTACAGAAGTCATGGACTGAACGTCAGAGTCACCTTGTGAGTTACAGAGTAATGGTTTTTACTTTTCAGCAATTTGCTTCTGTTCTGTTCAGCAGTTTATATTCACTTCTGGCACTTGCATGCATCTGTGTCTTTTGCAACTGTGCTTTGCTGCCTGTTTCCCAACATGAATTCCACCTAGTCTCACACAAAAAAACCTGCCATAGCTGCTTGGTTCATGCTGACCCTCTTGCTAGTTCTTGCTTACAGCATCTCACCGGTGACAGACAGACTAAAACAGGCCTTATGCAGCTCTGAGTGGAGAAAAATGGGAGCAGAAAGCCTTGAGCAGTTTTCACTTTGAGTGTACTTTTGGTGAAGGAATCTGTCAAGGGTGGATACTTTTTACAGACTGAAACAAATGCTCATGAATACTGAAAATCTCTCTCTGACTTTCAAACACAGAGAGCAAGTGCATATTAGAGTGCTTCTGAGATGGATCGTTTTATAGTAGCAGGGAATGCAGAATGTGACTGTAAGAGGCCTAGAAAACATAAATGTGAATAAACAAAGGAAGAAACAATTTTTCTGGAAAGTGAAATTAATTCGTGTCTCATGTAGCAATAGTAGGTTAGTTGATTTTGTAGTGAAGGATATGGATTGGGGTACTCCCTGCTTTCCAGTCCTGAGTTTGAAGAATCAGCCACTGCCGTAGTGAACAGAACCTTTCTGGTGGCTTTTGATTTCAGACTCTACATTAGCAGAATCTTCTACAAATGGTTGAGGTTCTTTTAATTTAGTCCTTAAAATGAGATGAAAAGGAGATGATGGCAGAGTAAAGGAAGACTCAGAAGGCATTAAAAAAGAGATGTTTCATGGGCAGTGTGGTGGACTTTATCAGCAGTTGAACTTCACTGTTTTGTTGCTACGTGGTGAAATTGGGCAACTCCATTTTCCTCTGTTTTTTTTACGTGTCTTGTCCACAGAAATAATTTTCTGTTGTATGTGGGTCCCAACCTCTAGTGCAACTTCTATGATCTACATTAATGGAAAAGTTAGAAACTCTATAGCTGGTTAAAACTGATCTAATGTTCTGATTGTATCCCCCACCTTGCTTCAAGCCTCTTTTTAAATAAAATGTAAGCCATGAGATAACCTGCTTAAAGGCTTACATTTGGACCCCAGTTTTACCTCCTAGTATGTATGTTATTTTCTGTGTTGTCAGTACTTTTGTCTGCCCCGTGCTTTTGCCAGCTGTTAGCAAGCAAATTCTCAATATTAAGCAGCAGAAGTGTCATTGTAGGGTTAGCCACTTAATCCAGTTTGGAGATGGGAGAAGTCCTGCAGACAGGCATTAGCAGGGTGGAATCAGAAAGCCAGTTTGTCTTGAAAAGTGTCCTGAAGCTCAGAGGAAATAGCAAAATTTGAATGTACTTATTTTTGAGGAGTGGAAAAGGCCTGGAAAGCAATGTTACATAACCAACAGCTGGTTCATCAGCAGATGAAAAGGAGGGTGGAGAGGATTAAACACAGGTAGCAGGGGCTGCGAAAGGCAGCTGTACGTGCCAGGTTGCCCAGGCTGGAGGCAGGGGCAGCAGTGCTGGGGAGGCAGCAGCTGAAGCAGATGAGCTTGCCCAGGCAGAACATGGGCAGTGAGAAAAGGGAGCCTCTGAAGGACCTGAGCAAACGTGGGGAGAGTGGCAGGGCAGTGGCTGCTGAGCAGATACTGTGAGAATTGCAGGGGAGGGTGGGAGAGCAGTGACTCAGACCACTGCAGACTGAAGAGCTGCTCCCTCACCATCTAGGCTGTGCTAGAAATCCACCACACGTTCAGTCTGGAACATCAGTCTAATGTCAAAGGAGTAAAAAACCAGAGATACCCTGATGAATAATTGTGACATAATTAGAGAAGAGTCTTGCATTTAACAAAATGAGGAGACTGCAGGTATAGAGAGTGTAGGGGTTTTTTTTTCTGTAACTATGACAACTGATTTCCTTAGTGCAGCTGGTAGTATCTTATCCAAAACTCAAGAAACTGATTAGAAGCTTATTTTTCATGGTAATCTCATAATCTTTAATGGATAACGCTGACCTTTTCTGCCAGTAATTTTACTTTTTTTGGAGGAGTGTGATGCTTTTTCTGATTTTAATAACATTCCGTCAACATGTGATCCAGCAGGAGTTTCTCTGGAGTGTGCAGATGCAGTCACCTATGAAGTGTATCCAACAACTAAAGCAATTGCTCTTCCAAAAACCTGGCTCACCTGACAGGGGTTTATGGTTCATTAGAGAATACTATGCTCACAGTGTTAGTTCTGTTTCATTAAAATTCTGTTGAAATCCTAAATGTTCCTCATTAAGGCTCCATCAGCTAGATCGTGTTAGAAGTTTTAAACTGGATTCATTGCCAGGTACTGAAGATAGAAAATTGCATGGCCTTGAACTTTCCATAAGACAACATTGAATATCACTAGGAGAATATCATGGTTCTTTTGATGTAAATAGGAAGCTATAAAAGCAATTTTTTGCAGTCGCAATAAAAATGAACTAATCAACTGATTACAGTGAGTGCCTCCTCTAAGCATAAATGGCTTAGATTTTGAGGGTGAAGTTGAATATAATTTCACCATGTCATCATTAGCACCTGCTTTCTTTAACTCTTTGTGAAGATGTGCTGTAAAACAGTATCAGTTTGTATGATGTCCTCTTGGAAATGACATGAAAAGGCAGCCTTGTTCTATAAAGATTAATCTCTAATAATAGCACAGTAAAAGATGTAACAGCTGGTATGGATTAATATTCCTTAATATCTAATAGCTGAATTAATAGCTGAATGGCTTAAGCTCCTACCAGTGGAAAGCAAGCAGTGGTTACTAAGCTTTACTGAATGTGCTGTTTGTAATTTTTTTAACAGAATAGACATCTAAATGTTTTTCATTTTTTATTTCTGGTGGTTTTAGTTGACTTTAACTTCCCTCCTTCCCAATTTCCCTGTTGCAAGTCATATATTACAAATTGTTTTTCACAAAAAAAGGGAGCAATGTTCAGGGGCTCATCCCCTGTTGTTTCTAGTATCCAAGACCATTCCTAAAACCATCACCCTAATACAATGCAATCATGAATTTCTATGTTGGTTTATTTCTTAATGTATTTTACAGAGATTGACAGGTGAAGAGGAATGCATTTGATTTTAGGCTTGATGTTCACATTAAGCAATACGTGTCTTTGTTCTCCATTGATGGTGGTGATTTTTATGTTGTGTTTTTGTAAATGTAAAATCTTTGTCAGTTTGGAACTGAAGAGTAAATTCCAAAGCTTTTTAGAAGATTTATTCAGCATGTGATTAGCTGGATCAGTGCTCAGAGCCCAGGGTTTGCTGTTTTGAAATTACATCTTAATAATTTAACTAGGTTTTACTGAAGTTTGAGTCCCCTAAATATTTTCAATTACAGATGTGAATTTGCTCATGAAACTGAAGATTGCATATACAGGTGGGAATCAGGTGTACTGCTCATGACTTGACAAGTTTTTTCCATTTAGTGTCTGATAAATTCAGAGGTCAGGTGTGAGGCTGTGCTGGGCCAGACCAGAAATCTGTGCTGCACAGAGCTGGAACAGCACTGTCGAGGGAGTGCTGTAGAACAGGTAAAGATGTAGTTCCTCTCCCTCAGAGTTTGCTCCTAGACAGAAATACTTCAGATAGGGACTGCATGGACCAGAGGTAATATTGTGGGGGGTTAGGTGTAATTATGTTTTTGCCTTTTAGTCAGCACAGCATCCTTCACCAAGGTGTTCTACGGCTTAGCTGCAAGTTGTTATGGAAATGTGCAAGTCACACTCATGAAGCTCATCAGTTTTGTAAAATATTTTTTTATGTTTTAAGATTTCTTTAGCCTGGCACTTAATAGCCTAAGTTAAGAACCTTTGATTTTGCTGTTGAATTTTGTACATGCTTTTGTATTTAGTTCTGATTTCACTTCACAATTCTGTTGAGTTATCCTTACAAAATCCTGATTATTTTCATTCCCAGAAGCAGATTAGACATTTTTTTGTTTGTATTTGTCAGGCTTAGGTTTGAACAGAGCAGTAGAAAGGTGAAAAGTCAGTGTGTTTTCCTAAGTCACTAGCTCTGAGCATTGAAACACTGACATGAGATGACCTGACATCCTTCACTAAACACTAGTAAGTCTGGTTGTTTAGCAGTGTCTTTCATCCTAGAAAATCCCAAACTGTTGTATCAGCCTGCTGTCTTCAGCATAATTCATTTACCAGAGAAATGCCTCCACCTTCTCAGAAGGATCTTGACATCAAGTAACACTAATTTTTATTCTGTTTTAAAGATAGCTTTGCTGGTAAGTAGTGCTGCATGTAGATCTTCTCCCAGTGTTTTGGATTACCAGGAGGGGGAGGATCCTCATAGGACCCAGGGACAGCCGGGCTCTGTACCACACTGATCTCATCTAAAAGCATTTTGGTTTTGGTTCCCTGCCCCAGGCACACAACCACAATGATGACCCCCATGGCCCAGAATGCCTGACCTCTGCTGCTCAGCGTCTTCTCTCTGCTGTTCTTGCCTCTTGTTACCTGCTGGGCTGCTGAGGGGTGTGAGCAGCTGAGGCAGGTTCTGTGGGTATTAGCCTTGAGTGTATATGGATCCTGATCCATTTGGGCCTTTGGAAATACAGAGCCCTCCCGAGGAGCAGAGCCCAGGAGTGGCTGTGTTCCAGGAGCTCGGGATTACTGTTGCATTTGTGTATTTCATTCAGGAAATAGCGGAAGGGAAATAACTGGCTTTTTGGAAATGGCTGG
This sequence comes from Monarcha castaneiventris obscurior, assembly GCA_026261815.1. Classification (NCBI taxonomy): domain Eukaryota; kingdom Metazoa; phylum Chordata; class Aves; order Passeriformes; family Monarchidae; genus Monarcha; species Monarcha castaneiventris. The sequence goes on along the minus strand of JAMPIT010000434.1, from coordinate 15,337,904 downwards.
CCTAGTCATTTGTCATTAGTGTCCCACTCCAGTCCGTGGCCTAGTTAATTTTAATCATTACTTCCCTCTCCCGTAATAAATCCTATGGTATTAACATTTTGCTGTTCGTAAAGCTTTAGTTGTTGGAATAAACAAGCCCACTAATGCAATCTCTGATCTTTCTGACATTCACCTGTGTCACTCAGTAGAATTTTTGTGTTTTTTCATTTAAATTACAGATGTTCCGAAGTTTTTTTTTTTCCAAGCACTGAGGGAGAGCCTTGTTGCCTTCATTTTGTATGACAGCATATTAGGAAGAAGGCACAAGGGCACTTGAATTTACTTGAAACTACTTGAATTTAAGCCATCCTCTCTGTCCTCTAGCTGCTGAGGAGGTTTGTGTTAGGCCCTTTGGGATACTAGCCCTGGGAGGATGTCTTTGAGACACCAGAAATCTGAACTGGTGTCAGCTGCATGGGTCCAGGCACTTGACTAAGCATTTAGAAATGCTTTTGTTAGAAAATAATGTGAACTCGTCCCCACAAAACCCTGTTAATCTTACGGGTCTAATTCATTAGCAAGCGCTGCCTGAATCAAGAACTACAGCAAATCATCTCACTGTCACCTTGATTTTTTTTCTCTGAAAGGAAACAGAAGCTATGAAATTTTCATGGAATGAAGATATGGGGGGTGGTATTTAACTTGGTCAAATTGCTTTCATTTTCAAATAACTGTCATGTTGATAAGGTAAAATATTCTGCTAGTATTACATTTTCACTAGTTTATACATGTTAATATGACTCTTATTACTGCTCTTCAAAGTGTTGAAATGGGTAAGTGCTTTTGTTTTCTGTACACAGGCACACAAAACAAATGCATTTTACTGTTTTGTTCGAATACTAGTTACTGTAAAGGGGATTTGAGTAATTTAGAATGAAAATATACTAGTAAAACATTTCTGTGTCAACCTGTGTTATGGTTGCAGTAATGCTAGTTAAAACATGAGTTGAAAAGGACATGAAAACTGGGCTGCAAACCTATTTAATTCCTGTACACAAAATAAGGAAGCTGTGTTCAAGTTGCTTTCTGGAGCAATATACAGAGAAGCAGATGCAGCTTGAATGAGAGCGTGTTTGCAGTTGAAGCTTTCAGGGATCAGAATTACCTAACCCCAGTTCCAGGAGTATTGACAGGCCCCCAGTGAATGTATTCTAATTATTCAAAAGGAGAGGTGATTTCCAGGCTTTCTGGCAAAGTTACACAACATTCAAAGCTGGTTTCTTAGAACTGGTGTGTGGGCTTAACCTTAAGTGGTGTTTAAAATCCACATTATATTTTGGTGTTGGCTTTATGTAGCAGGTATGAATCCTTTTTCCCAACTGCAGTGCTTTTACATTGCTGTTTTAATTTTGCTACACTGGTATCTGTAGCAGGATTGTTTCAGTTTAAATGAAACTATACTTATTTATACAGTTATTAACCAGAATTATGTTAGAGCATTATTCAAATAACTGCTGTGTGGAATACCCATTATTCAGGCCTCCACTGGATAAATGGCCTGACGAGCTTGGGAAAAATGTAGGCACACTTTTGTGAAGCTTTTGTAATTACCAGCAAAAACCAGTGACCTTTCCCCCATGCTGATGGAATCCATTACTCAGTCACACAGCACAGAAGTCAGCAGCTCTCCTTCTGCTATGTTCAATTAGAAGCTGACACAGGTTAATGTCCAATACATCCCCTAGGTGGATGATGAGATTGGGAAAAAATGCAGCAGCCACTTGGATTTTCTGCATTGGGCTTCAGAGCTTTTTGGGTTCAACACGTCGTGTTGCTCTGGAAGGGCTGCAGTACCGAGCTCTTCCTCCCGTGGTGTCACCAGGGGTCGGGACAGGGACCAGCCCAGCCTGCTAAGGAATGTGTGTTACCCCACAGTGTTTATGCTCCAGGCTCCATCCAGCGCTGGGGAATGGCTCCGAACCTTCCTGTCTCCCACAGCAGCAATCCAGTGGGCAGACAGAGGCTCCCCAGCCACCTCTGACAGTGCTCAAACATTGCCATTCTGGCATATTCCTGATATGGGGGGTAAGCACATGCCTGTAACAGGCATGTAATGAAGCACAGGGACTGTCCACCCAGCTTCACAGGGTTGGATTGTCAGGCCAGTATTTAGTACCCTGCCTGAATAAGAAAAGAGCCCCTGGTTTGTTCCTGCAAATTGTACTGGAAAAAGTGTTCAGTACCAGGAGAACTCTCTACCAAATCATGCTTATCAGTGTATGGAAAGGCAGGATTTAGCTGCCAGTGCAGCCTTTGCTGGTGTGTTTCCAGGCTTATGCAAGATAGCAGTAGGTCAGAAAAAGAAAGTGTCACCTTCCTTAAAGGCTTTCCTGGCCTTCATCACATTAATGATTTAGTCTTCTTTTGGCAGCCAGATGCACTTGGATTAATCAGCCACTAGATAGAGCTGTGCTATATAGAAAGGACCTCACGCTGCAGTATAACATTAAAATTTGGTATTCCCTAGTAATGAGCCAAAAAAAGGATCAGTTGTTGCACAGGACAGATAACAGCTATGACAGGAAGCATTCTTTCTCTAAGATGCAGTAAAATTCCCCCTCCATCCCTAATATATAATAAGATCATGGATCTTATTCTAAGTGTACCTTGTAATAAGGCTTCAGTGACTAGTCCAATTTAATTCCTATACATTAATTATTAAATAAGGCCTATCTTTAAATTATCACAGCAATTAATTTTTAATCAAGCAGTCATCATAGAGCTGTTTTATCGTGATTGTGGACAGGAACCTTGAAAGCAAAGTTTGTATTACCTTTTTGATTTTTCATTTCCCATATTCCTCTTCTCCCTTCCTCCCTTCTCCAGTGCTGAGAAATGCTCGCATATTTATCAGAGGGTCATAAACATGAGAAAAAGGAATTAACCTGTAGTATTACCTAATAAAACTCAGGACACAATTGCTTTATTTAATACTTTATGTATTTTTATTCTAATTTATGCAATTTTTAGTGCTAAACTTCTGGAATGTGTTTATTATAAAAGATCATTAGCAAAACAACTAAGGATAGGTTTAGTCTTTTGACTGTGTTTAAGGTGTTGTTTACCAAATTTGTATTGAACTGGTACTAAACTATACTGTGAGCTTGAGGCTGCAGAATTCAGTATAATTCATACTGAAAGATTTGCAGAAGTTGTATGGAAGTTGAAAATGTGTGGGTTTGACAGCTTCTGCTGGGAGTAAGTAGTGCTGTAAAACAGGATAAAAACAACCTCCCTTCAGCAAAAACTACCAATGGCAGGTACAGGCACAGCAGAGACATTGTACAGATGATTCCATGTGTATTCTGGCAGTGGGCCTCAGCCATGAACAGAAAGGAATATCTCTGGGTATTTCTTAGTGGCATGTTCAGTCCTTGGCCCTCATTGGAACAGTTCCAAAGTGCAGGACTTGAGGCCAGTTCAGTGGGTGAATGTCTTGCAGCCATGAGGCCATAACAATGAAACAGTTTTCTAGCAAATTCATACATTTAATTTTTATATTTCCACTTTTTCATATTCTGCGGTTGAATTAAGCAAAGAGTCCTTAATACATACTTTATCAAACACAAGCAAAATTTTTAATAGCCAGTATTATGAGTGTGTGTTTGGTTCCATTTTGTTCTCAATTCTGGCCAATAAGATGGCACTCAGCCTGCTGGTTGAGTGGATTTGTGATTCTTTCCAAGGATCAGCTGTGGATTAGTGAAGTGCAGCTGGTGTGTTTCTCACGCCAAGTAGTTTGGGCACTTTTTTTTATTTTTTAATGTCCTTCTCGAAATAAATCCTGCCTCTTTTCCTTTGCCTTTTCTAGGGATTTCATCTTGTTCAGTAGTAAACTTCTTTTATCAAACTGTATGTTAATGAGACTGAGTAAACAGGCATTGCCCAAATGACTCTTTACCAAAAGGTGAATTTAAAGAGATGGTCTTTGTTTAGTTGAACGAGGGAAATTCTTGTTTAAGGAGTCTAACTCAGTAGTGAGTGAAGCTGCTAGTCTAAAATGCCAGTGATCTTCACCAGCAGTAATCTGTTCGAAACACTAAAGGAAGCCTAATGCCTGCTTTAATAGGGGCTGGTGATTGCTCCATGAATGTAGAAGCAGCACATCAGCCATTTCTGCAGTAGTTGTCCTCAGGTTCTCTGTTCTCTGAAGAACTAACATGAGTATTCATAAGAATGACTTTTTGCACTTAAAAGCAATAAATAGATGGGATGAATGATGAGGAATGCTAGTGACTTCTAAAATGTCTAAGAAGTATATTACAAAGTACTTCAAACCTTGTTCTCTGTGTGGATATGTCTGCTCATTAAAATCTCAGTTTGGTGATTGAGTTCCTTGAGTCTTGGCTCCTGTTTGGATTCATTTACAGTGATAAAAAGATGGATTTACTATCAAGAAGTTCTCAGGTGACATTTTCACACTATTCTCTTTCTCATACAAAACAGATCCTTCTTGGAGAAGCACACAATAACTGGCACATTTAAAGTTCTTCACCAGATCAGTCTGAAAAGCAGTGTTCCAAACCCCACCTTTCCGTGCTGGAAAAGTGAGGAGGTGTTTGGTCTGTGTAATTTGGCTGTGCAGCAGAGCATGTGAAATTACAATGTGCTTTCATCAATTCCTGCTTGTAGCTTTGGGTTCTGAATCTGTTTTATTCAGTTGTGCATTTCAGTGCTTGAAAGCATTGATCATAAACCTTTCCTTTTGGAAGGACTCCTTCAACCTGCAGCCTATAACTGTAAATCAGGCATATTGCTCTCTTGTTCATAAAAAGTGTGAAATACTGAATGTTTCATGGGTCTTTTCCCAAACAAAACAAACCTGTGCTGTTGTACACAGATTTGCCCACTGATAGTCCTGAAATAGCATTTTGATAAAATTAAGATTGTTGGCAGTACTTTGAATAAGGCGCCTGTTTCCTATGTGACTCTTGTTTCAGAATGCTGTTTTCTTTCCCCTGTACCATTCTTGAATGGCTGCTGGGGGAAAAAAAAGAAAAATATCATGCTAATGCTTTATGCCAGTGAGCTGTAACTCTGTAGTAATCAGAGTTCAATGGAACTGCACATTCAGCAAAGTTGAACAGTGCTGAGAACATGTCCTGAGAGCATCCAGCTTATCCTGAGCTTTGCAACTGAAAGGCACAAATCATCTTACCTAATCTTTCATGGGAACTTCCAGCCTGCAAAGCCAATAAAATAAACACACTGATGCTTTCTATCACTCCCTGAAACGGCACTCTTTTGGCTTTAGGCATAATTTAAGTATACCTATATAATTTGTATAGATGCCTCTATCAGAAGCATGAACAAAGTAATGAATGTAGTAAAGAGAATTATACACACACAAGGAAGAATCCAAATTATTCTGTGCAGTAAATAGTACATGGTCAGTACCTTTATACTGACCTTTCTTAAACTCCTCAGTGAGGCTGGGTGCCCCTTGACAAGGCAGGAGGCCATTCAAGAAGAAAAGGAGTCAGGATTTTTCAGAACTATGATAGTTCGGGGACAGAGGAGGATTCAAGACAAGAGTATATCCAGCCTGTATCTGTCAAACCACAGCCTTATTACCAACTAAGCTAGGAAAAGAGTGGCAAGCACTTCCAAGGACATTGAGATAAATGCAGTGGGATGTGCGAAAGTACACTTTGAAACCTTGGCTTTTAGAGCTGTACAATAAGAGAACTCTGCTCAGGCCTAGCTGCATTTATCAAGAAGCCAGTTTGCAAAACTTTTATATGACTTCCAGTAGAAGAGAGCCAGTGTCATACTAGAGAAGAAGGTCCTAAACAGGCCCAGGTAGCAGAAAGTTAAGATCAGTATTAGGCACTTTTCCCCCTCTCCCCTCCCTTCCTTCCTCCCTCCCACCTTCCCACCCTTCCTCTCTCCTTTTTTCTTCCTTGCCACCCTCCCTAAGTGGAGTGCTACAATTTTGCTGAATGAATAAATACCATGAGAGTTAATGTAACTATATTAACTGGGAAGTGTATAGTCCGAACAGAGTGCACCCACAAGCTCCCAAATGAAAGGGAAAGCAAGCAGAGAAGCCATCTAAGAGAAATTCTCATGGGTTCCAGCCAAAGAATATCTGAGATAAAAGTACTGCAAATATCTTGATTAACCAGAGCACTGCAATTCTGTAAGTGTAAGTTGTGGTGTAACTTTGATGAAGTACGAGAAACATTCACTCTTTAAAAGGCAGGCTAAGGAGGTTGATACACACTGTCCATTCCAGCTGGATTATTACAGAACAGGTCTTGGAAAGGAGATAATGCCCCAGATTTCAGTCTGCCACATGAAAGCAGCGTAGATGTGATTGCTGCAGCTAAATTGCCAGAGGATAGCTAAATGTTTTCAAAGGTGTGTGTAATATATTGCACGTGTACTTTAATCCATATATATGAGGTCTGTGTTTATGTTTTGCACTTTACAAACAGAAAAAAAAAATCTGTTTCTGCCTTAGCAAGCTCTCAGTCTCACTAGCAGGGCATGACTGGAAGCTCAGATGCTTTTGATCATGTATTTTATACTTCCACATCTCCAGTATTCACATCTCAAATTAGATCCAGGAGGGTACCAGACCTTTTGTAGTGAATTTATATTTCTTATGGTCTGTTCAGATGAGTCAGCATGGAAATAGGCATAGGGATGTGGTCAAGTCTTCCCATATAAAGCCTGTTACAGAGTTTCATTAGAAACTCTGTTTACTTAATTCATTTTCAATTTCAAAACTTCTGCTTTGCTCTAAAACTGTGTTCTATGTTTAATGAACTTCCCTCCCACTGGACAGAAAAGCAGTCTTGTGAATGAGGATGGCAGTAGCACAGGGTAGGAGAATGAACAGCAACATCTTGTCTTTGAACTCGCTTCGTATTTTCTTTTGCTATGAGAAACATCTGAACAAATTAATTTGACAGCCTTCCGTTGAGAATAAATTAATTTATTGCAACGTATACATTTGTTCAATGTCAAGTATCACTCTCAGTTGTTGTTCCAACAAACATCAGCTGTTGGACTCTATAAGTATTTTGCTGTTAAACCTCTGTGCTGAAGCATCTTATGGCTTAGGCTGCTCTGTTGGCTGCCAGTGACAGTGACAATTCCTCTCCAGCTGTTTTTGTGGTGGTGCAAGGGGCTGGATGTGTCCTGCACAGCTCTCAGGTGGACTGGTAGCAAAGCTTAAGCTCAGCAGATTAATGCATGGGTAGAATGGCATTTAGGGTTAAGCTTAGATGTGCTGTCAGCTCTCCTTTTGTGCCTGGTGCTGCTGTACAGAATCACCAAGTAGGTTATATTACCACAGTCTTTTTAGAGGGATATAATGAAGCTTGGAGCTGCCATATTTAAACATGCTACCTCAGTCAAAGACAACTTGAAGATTATCTTGAATAGAAAGATGGAAGATTGTCTATATAAATTTACCTGCTGACTTGCACGTTCTATGGCATTTTAAGGTGAAATGATGGTATTGTAATCCATGTGTTTCTTTTGTCTAAGTACTAGTCTGAGGAGAAGGTTGGAAATGCAAGTTTAAAGGGTAAATTATGCCCGTCTCATGGCATCTAATGAAATTGAGCATTTTTTCAGAAACACTTGCATTTTTTCAGGGACTACTAAACTTGGTACTAGAGAAAATACTTGCATAAAAATGTAAAACTAAATACACTAGGGAGAAAATTCCTAAATTCCTTTTTAGCGGTTATACAGCTGAAGATTACTGAAACTAAATAAGATTTAGAGATTTCCTCCCTTCCCAGTAATTCTTAGAAGAATTATTAACTTCAGAATCTCTCTAACAAGAGCATTTGCTGCTTGCTGGCATTTCTATTTTAATTACTGGGGGGAACATAATGTGTTTGACAAAGCTGAAAGCTGCAATGCCTCATACTGTTTCAGCAACTTACTGTGGTTTTATCTTAACCCATGTATTGATCAGCAGGACCTGGAGTTATGACAGCAGATTTCCAGTCAAATGTCCCATGATTTCAGAATGCCTCCAAGATGTTTGGCTTGGGACTAACACTAGCTTCACAAACTTTAATCAGCAGGTAAATAGCTGTATAAGGCTAAGTGGGAGTTTGTGCATTAAACTCTTCAGATGAACACAGCTGGTGAAACACAGTGTTCTCTTTATTGTAAAGACACTGTTTGGTGCATACATAGACATATCTTTGACTGTGAACAGCTTTCTGGGTATGGTATTTTGTGGCTGTCTGTGGGTTCATCATGGCTGTAAAATTAAGCACATGTGTAAGCAATTACAGAAGCAAGAGTTGAGCAAATGCCTTTGTGTTAAAAGCTGGATGTGAGCAGTCCAGGTAGGAGCGGAATTCAAGCGCTCAGTCCCCTGTGGAGGGGCTGGCATGGATGGCACTGGTGTGTTGCTGCCCTCAGTGATCAGCACTTTTTTCTTCTTTGTCACAGCTCATCTTTGATGTCAGTTGTGCTTAAGCAGCACACACAGTTCATTGCTGTTTTTTCTGTACAAAGCCTCTTCAAACACCAAAAAAAGGGGGTGGGGGAAGGAGAATTGTGAAACATACGCAGTTGCCTCTCTTGCTATGTGAAGTTTAAAAGCTTTCCATTAGGGAGGAGTAGTACTTGTGACACTTGACTGTATTACAGAAACACTTATCAGTGGATGAAACCTTGCCAAAAATAACTCATTTCCCTCACACTTCTCATAGGATCGAACAGCCTTTCTTACATTAGCACCAGATTTAAAAAAGCTGTGTCAATTCTTGTCTGTTCTGCTTTAAAAATACTCTTTCCAATTCCAGCCACTTGACATAACTCAATAGGAGTGCTGTAGATGAATTCAGAGATAAACCTGAGCAGTAAAGAAGGCAATTATTTAACTTAGTTATACATTTGTGTCATCCAGAGAAGAATTTTAGTGATAATATTACAAAGTTGAAAAAAGAGATCAATTTTATTTTACAATCCTGTCCACCTGAAAGCATTTACTCCCTGCATAAGCAGCAGTATATATTTTCCAGGAACTTGGTGTTTAAGCAGCAGTATATATTTTCCAGGAACTTGGTGTTTTCAATGGGTTGTAGATTGGGAGGGAGGCAGTGGATTGTGTAAAGAAGAGAATAAGCAGAACACGTTTTTTACTGCTGCTGCACTGTGTGGTTTCATCAGATCCTACTTAAGGTCATAATGTGTTTGCTGGGGATAATAGCCTGTACTTCAAACTAGGCAGATAATTCCATTCCATCCAAACCCATTTTGTGCAGAGATTATCACATTCCAATAAATGTAGCTTGGGTTATAGGAATCAGATTGGGAATTAAGCCATTTCTCACCACTTGTGTTCATGGGTTATACTGTTAATTGATTACACTTCAAGGCTGTTGAGTTGTTGTTTCTATCAGCTCTTCTACATCCAGAATGCCTGGTAATTCTTCATTGGTATGAAGAGGGTTTATGATCATTTTGCTATCAAACTGGTTCTTCTTTGGGGTTACATTTTGGCTTTTATGAATGAATTGGGATTTTATTGGAGCTCTAGAGGCTACAGACAGTGCTATGCTTTAGCCTACAGTGCAGTAAGGGAGGTGCCAGCCCTTCCTTGTCTGTACCACAGCCACCTCAGCAGCAGTTGCAGTGATGTGATTATCTCATCATTTCTCATCTATTCTGGCATCTACAGCTGTGACATTCATATTAATTTTCATCACAGTTTTTACTAGTTAGTAGTGTTTTATTCTGTGAAATCCTAGTCATTGGTTCAAGCTTTCATTCAGCTGTGAAAGAAATAGAGGCTTCCTTGAGCTGCAGTTTTTCTGTGTAATAACAACAGGTTTGGCTTGTAAGTAGCATTTGGTTCCTCTCAAATGATGAAACTTAGATCCAAGGGGATTTTGGGTTTTGTGGTTTTGCCACTCTCTCCCCTTCTTCAGCATTTTCTTAATTATGTCACATTGTAATTACTGCTCACTCCTTTGTGACTCGCATTTATAGTTCACAGGGGCATTTCAAGTTTGGATTTGCTCTGATAATGACTGTGGAAAGGGAGATTACAATATATACCTTAGGTGTTTTTCATGTAGTCTCAGTTCCTACTCGTGTACAGTTTTACAAATAATCTTACACAAAAAACTTAAACATTGCATTTTATAGTGCATTTTGGTATTTCAAAGTTCAGCTCCCACATCTGCTATCCATGAATTTTAGTTTTGATCTATGTATGCATGAGTGTCTGTGTGACATGGCTTGAAAGGTCTCAGAGAATGCTACATAAAAAGCGCAGGAGAAGAAATTCAGGGGGGAAAAAATTCCCTTCATACTATTTGAATTAATTTGCTTTTATTAGAGGAGTAGTTGTAAGACCAGTAAGTATCTGATAAGAAACAATACATTGTCTTTGTGTTTATTTCATTGACAGACACACATTTGGGACAGACCAGCAAATGCTCAGATCAGAGAAGTGTAATGTGTTTTATCTTTTTGTTAGAAAGGCTGTTAGCTGCATTCAGTAAGTGAGCTATCAAACATGCCAAACAAAACTTACCACTTGGGAAAAGTTATGTGAGCTGTCCATTATTCCTACATAAATATAACTCATTATCCAGGTATTAGATTTGCAGCACTTGTAATAAATCTTGTTACTTTTTGAAAATAATTGAGTTGTTTGCTATCAGTGAAGCAAGCATATTTTTATTTTGGTGGTGGGAGTAATAAGGATGTGGTTTGACGGTGAAGGATGCCATTAAAACTTTTTTTGGTGTGGACTCTTTATTGTATATGAAAATATTGTTTAAATCAATAAAACCAAGATAATGAGTTCTTCCTTGCTGCTTACTCGCTGCAAGCATATGGGTCCTGTTGGAAACCAAGGGAATTTTTTTCTGAGACAGTCACAGTGAGGGCAGCAGAGAGATGCATATCTTTATCCCTTTCCTTCACAGTGCATTTATATCAAACCATGTCACAAAACAAACTCCAAGTGCTGTGAGCCTTCCCATAGTATGAGTGCAGGCATCCATGAAAACTATCTTTGTCTAGTGGCCTTTTCTCTGGGAATGTAATTTTTTTCACTCATGTGTGTTATTCCTTTGAACTCTGAATGAGCACTTTGGCTGAACTTGGCAGAATTATACATTTGGAATTAAATGCCAGCAATTTCTTCCTCTTACCATGCAGAATTTTGTCATAGGCTTTTCAGACAGTAAGCACAGCAGACAGTGGGCCATTTGCCCTTAACAACAGAAGTCCACGTTTATTAGGTTTTTAGCCAGCTTGGTTAAGGTTTATTTTACACACATTGTGTATAAGGCCATTTGCTTTTACATGGCTGTTCTCCAACCCACCCCTGGAACATGCTGGTTAATTCCTATTGTATTCTATAGCTATTGTGTTATTATCATTACATTTTTATAGAGAGAGAATTATGTGTTATCTGAAGCACGGTTCAGAACATTCAGTGTAGGCATCCTGGCAAGCTGGGGTACTGCTTAGAGCACCCAGCCTGAAATGTGTGTTTTTCAACATTGTCAAAACTTGTTCTTTATTTGCAATAGCAAGTGAGGAAAATGTTCTTACTGCCTGTAGAGGGGTCTTCGATCTCAGTCACCTTAAACTGAAGTCTTTAACAGCTACAATTTTGTTCTTTTTGGGTAAATGCACATGGCTTGGTTGTCTTTCTTGAGTCTTAAACTGAGGTGCCAGAGCAGTTGTGGTGTTGACAAAGGGAAATGCTGGCAGGCTGCATATCCATCAAATTTCTCATAAGGAAAGAGTCAGCAAAACTTGCATTTGATTTTTAAGAACACTGTGCTTTCTCAGGTGTTCATTTCTGTCATTGCAGTTTGGGCTAACAAATGGAAGAACAAAACACATAGGGGTGATGTTTCCAATATTTGTTCTTAAAATGTGTCCTGCCTTCCTAATGCAGGTACTGTAGATACAAGCCCCATTCTTACATAATGGCTGGCCAAGGAGAACTTGTTCAGGAGCAGAGAGGAATTAATTCCTTTTTAACTTCCATTTCTATAGAGTACCTAGCCAAAAAAACATACTACATTCCATGTCCACATTCCATTTTCAGAAGGGAGTTAAGTGCCCAAATCGCCTTTCTGTATTAATTTTTTGACTTACGTATCTTTGATGATATTTCTTGTCCAACAGGTCATCTTCTTCTAGCTCACAGAGTACCCCACATTCTAGGTAGTGGAGGCATCCATAAAGGACTCTGAAATTTGATTTCCACTGGAAAAATAAACATCTGTGGACTTCATTGTATGTCCTGCCTTCATTTCTATGCTGAATTCTCAAGAATCTTCCATACTCCATCCTGTTTCTCATGAAGCCAGCAGGAACTTTGTATCACTAGGAAGACCAGGGTCTGGTTCTAAACCAAAGCTGCTTCAGCTGCATGCTTTGCCATTTAGGGCAGACAGAAGTTGAAATTATGTCTATAAAATATTTTGCTGCCAGCCACGAGTGGGTTCTGTGTTCAGTACATTGGAGATAGATTACAGGAACAGGGAAATAAGTTTATACAGTGTAACAGGCTACTTGTGTGCACAGTGCAGTGCAGCAGGAGCAGGCACTCAGGCAGCCTTTAGCTCCAGACAGCAGGATCCTTAGATGTGATTCTAAGTGTCACCGTTACCTGTTGCATTCTGGCAATTATATTGGCCCCTGGCCCAGCAAGGCAAATGTTGAAAGTTAGAACAAACAGCTACCTTCAACACACAGTGTCCTGTGCTATTGGTAGTTTTAAAGTATTAGAAGATGCAAAAAAGCCCTTGTCAGCAAAGGAATTAATTATATTGACAAAGGCAACAGGGTATGAAAATGCATGTGGTATGTAAAGTTACAAAATTAATGGCTTATTTACAACTTCAGCAGTTTTAGCACAGCATTTTGCCCAACTTCAAATTGTTCTAAAAAGGATTAGATATAATTAATGCTGTATGACCTCCTTTTTTCTTCTTTTCAAAGAATGTAGAGCTGTACATCTAATGAGGACCCCTGAAAGGACTATTATGTCCAATTGTCTCAATTATGCAAATAGCGTTGATATTTTAGCAGAAGGGAGGGGATACTTCAAATTAAAAGTTTCAGCTCCTGCTTTAGCCTTTCTGCAGTGCCGGCATTTTTATAGCAAGTACATCCACTGTTTGAAGAGAGGAAAGGAGGTTTAACAAATTGGAGATTTGGGCACTATCAAAGTAGATTTGTTGTGCCTTGTTCCACCATGAGATGAAAATACCCTCTGGGCAGAGAGATGGGTCATGAGACTTCTAAAGGATTACCTTCAAAGGGAGTCATGAGATTGGTTTGAACAAAGAAGCTGCTCACATGCTTATCATATGAGATTCTCTTCTTAAAGTGGTGGAAACCCATCTCCTTGGGAATTCTCATGAACTTCAGAGAGACTGGAAGTCCTAACAGTAAGATGAATGAGAAGTCTGAACAATAAACAGAAAGATGGGACAGAAGCACAGAGTTAAATGCACTTTATTTATTCTAGCTGCGATTCATCTTTCCAAACTCTGAAACACTTACAGTGACAAGCAGGTAGGATGTGATTTTAAATCATTTTTCATTTCATTCCTGATAGTCTTCTACCTTTTGTAACAGAGATATGCACAACTGAAATTAGCGCTGAAGAGCTGCATAGTGACCTGCAATTGATGGGAGAAAGATAATTCCATTGAAATGACAGCGTTCTGATTAGACTCCTTCTTAGATTTCTCATTTTGAAGGATGTGAAACCTGAAGTACTAACTGCAAGAAGACAAAATGAGTTTTCAGGTCCAAAAATGGTGTCTCAACACTTCGAAATTAAAAAATTGCTTGGATGTGACTGTAATGCAATGTAGAAATGCTGGTAAAGGAAGATCATATATCTTACACATTTCACTATTTTGAATGCTAATTTTGAGCTACCTCTGCAGAAAATGGGGATGGAGTTGTGGGGTTTTCTTTGTTTTGTAGATTGCGACTTTTCATTTTTGAGGGCTGAGTTTTCAAAATCAGGCAGTAGTTGTACTTTCTGGAGCTCTTTTGTGGCAATACACCTTCTGATAAGCAAGCTTCTTTCTGCACGTATTTGTATCCAGTTGAGTTTATCAAGATATGTCAGGTATTATGGAAGTCTTACAACGGAAAAAGGCAGAATTTTTTGGTGGTTTCCTCCACCTCAGTGAGTGTTGGCAATAAAGGAGGTTCCCCAGTGAAAGATGTTTAACAAAATTATCAGCAGCCCCGTCACACTTGTACCCGCAGTGCTGCTGCTGTCGTTTGAAGTAATGCATTTCTGCCCTAAAGCCTATTGGGCTGTGAGGTGAGAGGTCTGGCTGAGCCCCAGCCCACCTGTGATCTCTGAGTATTCACATACCAATCTTTCAAGAGACTGAGGAGCCAAGGAAGCTCAGGTTTGGCCCTTGTTACCCCCCAGCTCTTTGAATGGCAGCTCCAAAGAAGCTCCCATGCACTGTTGTGTCCTTCCTGCCCTTTGCTGTGGTCCCGTTGGGGCCCTGAGCAGGCACCTACCAGCAGGACAGCAGCTCCAGGAGGGTGTTCTCTGTGTTCCCCTGCTGAGCCAGAGGCAGCCATGGAAACAGTTCTGGCCTGTTCGAGTCTCCTTTAGCTCCTCTAATTCAGGCTTTAAACGTTTTCCTTTCCATTTTTGATAAGGGATTAAATCCGGAAAACGGAAACCTTTATTCTAGTTTTTCCTGCTATCACTTCAATTCAAATCATGGATAGACTGTGGCCAGCATTTTAAAGAGAAGGAACAATGTGCTGCACACCATGATAAAGAAGTCCAGGAACATCACTGGACATACGGTTTTCTGTTCTGTGACACCTGCTAATTCTCTTCACTCACCTCTACAGGGATTTTAGTTGCCTAAGGACTGAAAAGATTGACCAAATTTTCTGAAAACTGTTTTATCTATAAACTCTGAAATCTCCCATTGCCCTCACCCTTTGTAATTATTTCAGCCCTGAAATATTCAGGTTTTCAGGAAGTTCCCAATGAACGCTGGCAACTCTCCAGTGTACATAATGCAATATTTTAAACATAAGTATTTAGAGTGTGCAGGAAATAATTTAAACCTTGAATTCCAGTGCTTTTATAAGGGTTTCTTAAAGATTATCAGAAATAATTTTGTGCAAACCCTGCAGCCCAAGAGTTTAAATAGCTGGAAATTCTTTTTTGAAAATGACAGAAAGCAGCAGGGAATAAAATGTATCTGATTGTGGCATATTCTAGGAAAGGTGTTTGGTCTTAGCTAATGCCCAGAAAAGAATTGCTCTACTGAGTGTGAAATTAGCCACAGAAAGTTGCAAATTTTCAACAGCTGAAACTCTTTAACAGAATTCTACCAGAAGAATCTTGCTGTCAGGAAAACTCTATATACTGCAAACTAATGTTAATTTCTTCAGGGACAGAATGGCTAACTAGTGTATTACATACATATTTCCAAAAAATGTCCCTATTTACAGTACACAGAAGAAAGAACTAAATGTCTATGGTATATTTTCTCAAAATATGTATTTGTTCAGCATCTCCAGAATTTAGAGACTTCTGAGATATGCATATATTCTTTATATTGTGATTATAGAAATGCTACTTCATAGCAATTTTAAAGTGTGTTTTATTAATGTGCATCTCAGTATGCCTTAAGTACTGGCTTTTTGTCACCCCATTTTGAAAATGTCGGTATAATCAATTCTTCGAGCCCAGCTGCTTAGTGTGCTTTGCACTTCAAGTAGTACTAATTACAACTGTGCACTTAGAACAAGCCCTCATAGATGAGTAATATTCCATGCAACACTTAGTCATTTTCTTCAGATGTTTTACATTTGTGTTTTGCCCTGTTTCCTAAAGAAAAAGGTCTCAAACCATACCATTATGTCATGTATGAAAAATAAGCATGTTTAGCTGACGTGCCAGAAGTTGTGTAGTTTTCTCTGAACGAGGAACTTGTAATCTCATATATCAAAGATGTGCTTATGCTTTTAGCCCCTTTTCCAAACAGAAAGCACATTTTTATTATTTTTACTGTAATAGTCATTATTCTTAATAATGTGGACTTAAATGGCCCAGATCTCTCTGATGGAGGCAATATTCTAGTCTAAATCAATGTTATTTTGCATCTGCAGCACTAAGTGCAGGCTAGTCTTTTCTGCAGGCATGATTAACATCTATTGACACAATTTTCTAAACCACAAGTAACCAGGAGAATTAAATATGTGGGTAGTTTTAGTGAGAACTATTCCTAGGGTTAGTTTTGTATTGAGGGAAGTACCTTGTCATGTTGATCGTGATTTCATAAGTGTTGATGAATTGCACAAAGGAAGGTTTGCTGTTGAGGGTGTTGAATCCCAGGGGTTTTCATTATAATAGCAGTTTTATATTTCGGGTCAGAATGGTCTGTACTAAGGGCTCATAGTTTAGAATAATTTAAGAGAAATAGCCCACATGCAAATAATTTGGAAGCACCCTGACTTCCTTTAAAACCATTAGCAGAGTCTTTACATTAGTCAAGACAAATAATAGTTGCAGTACAAAAATCATTCCTGAGCCTTGTCAGAACTAGATACCAGGGTCATCTTAAATGTTTAAATAAGAAGTATCAACAAATTATGTTACAGAAGAAACTAGTAATTACCAGGCTACTTTGGCTAGTATAATGTCAGAGGCTGCTTACTGTCTCTCCCTGCTCATCCATTCTGCTGTATCAGACATCTTGAGCATGGTCACTTGCAGGCAGATAGGACACCACTATACATAGGTAAAGTTTCTCACCACTTTCCATCTTAGTGTCTTGGTTTGTATGTAAGATCTGGGAGTAAAACTGGCCTATGGAGCATCTACAGGCTGGAGGTTCTTTGGGGAGAAAAAGTGCAGAGGCTCAGTACAGTTTGGTGTTTGTGTTCCCCATCTCCCAAGCGTCCAGAACAGAAGGGCTAAAGGCAAGAGGAGGGTTTGACAAGGTATTAACAGAATTGGAGTAAGTAACAAATGGAGATTAACATTATTGTTAACATGTCTTCCCTGAAATTTGGTACAGTAAAGGAAGGGACAGACTGTTGCAGGAATGCTTTTTGCTTCCTTAAAATGTGGTAGCTGTGGTGTGTAAGGTTGTCAGTGAACTTCTTTCTGTATTCCACACAGAAAAATTCCGTATTGCAAAACTACGTGAGGTATGTTCTCCCCAGGCAAGCACTGAGCAGGCTCTGCTGCAGTACACTCCAAATGGTTCTTTGAGTTGCTTTATTGTAATTTCATTAGCTGTGTAGTTACATTAGTGCTGGGCTGAGCCCAGGCAGCTGTGCCTGCTTCTCTGTAGGACTCTGAGCTCATCCAACACATTTTGCTCCTGTGCCTTCGTGGGCTTCGTGCAGGAGCTGGGGATCTCCACCATTTCGTAGCGAGCCAGTCTGCTGTGGTATTGAGGCTGTAGCTGCTTTTCACATTGTAAAGCCTCTGGAGAAGTGCTGGAAAAGAGAGCTTGTTACTTACTTTGCAGACTGTGTCCCTCAGTTAATGAACATGGAGAGAAAATTGAGTCATTTTCTTGTTTCAGCAGATGTTTGCTGTGCCTCCTCAGGAACACAGCGTAATGAAGCCATGAAAGCTCATTACAGCTCTCTGTGCAGAGTAGCACCATTTGCTGGTTTGCACACCAGCAGCAGGAGGGGTTTCTGGCCTCAGTTTGAAATAACAACATAGCTTGTGCTGCTTACCGACACCGCCATCCTGCCTGGTGTGCGTTAGTCTCTACCACAGAGCAAGAGGTTCCCTGACAAAGTTGCTACAAGAGCATGGGTTCAAATTGAACAATATGGAAAACACAGTGGGGTGACTGTCTTGAGATTATATATAAAATTTGATACAACTCTCTATCACTAGGGATAAGAATTGTCTCGAGCAAATAGCATTTTGTTTGAAATAATCTTAAAACTGTTACAAATCCCTTCTTGATGTTCTACTCATTAGCAAAAAAATGTAAGAGATATTCCTTCTATTGGGTGTTGTTTGGTACTTCATATTCTAGGAATTACTAAAGCTAGTCTTGGTTGTACAAATAGCTTTTTGATAGAGCTCGTGCAAATGAGAGTTTTGGAAATTTAGTAGATTGTCGCTGTGTTCTGTAGCTGGGGACATTGTTCATGGCTCTGGCTTCTTCGTGGCATAACACAAATTTGAAATAGCATTACGGTTTTATGCCCTGTACTTGCTTTGCAATGAACAATTTTTCAGTAAAATCTTACCAGTTTGTGAGTGGCTGCCAAATTGGCTATTAACATGCAGCACATAGTTTGGTGGATTTTTCTCCAAGCAAGACCCTGTTATTAGGACAGTCATTTCCAGGTAGAACTAATCACCTGAAAAGTTAATTAGTAGGGCACTTGGAAAACTGTTCCTTCAAGGTGAAGAAGAATGATGGGTAGTGTAATTGGGATGTTGCATTTAAAAGCAGCGCAAAATAGAAATTGTTCTCATGTCAGGGTTAAAGTTCCAGATAGCAGATTCTGCTAATGTAACAATTTCTTTTTTCACCCAACTGTAACTCTTACATGTGCACAGGAGTGCACATGCTCTTGATAGGAATTTCATTCCACATCCAGATTACTTCTGTCTCTCACTATCTCATCAAAGCAAACATTCCTGTGCTCAAATCTAGTGTTCCAGTTTAATTCTGTAGAGCATACTAATTTTATAATTGGGCAACACAGCTGAGATTTGATTTCCCTGGTGATACCACCTTTTTTGCAGCATACTGCAGGCCATAGGAGGATTACCTGAAAAGTTGGTCAGATGGTGTTACCAGGGCTACAGATGAGTGTTTCCATAAATGACAACAATCAATCCACATCTTAACAACACGTTGGTCAAAGTAATTTGTATTAGTTCACAGATGTAAGCTCTGCTGCCCAGCCAAATCCATTTTTGTCTTATTCTGTGCTTGATTTAGCCTGAACAGCTCTGTCAAACCCTGTAATATGCATGACATACATTTGTTTGGTCCCCTGCCTACTCCCTCAGTCCATTTGTGTGCTGGGCACTGTCTGCTGTGTCCAATGCCTGTCCATGCTCTGGGCACCTGCTGTTCACATGCCTGCTTGCCTGCTGACCAGCTGTGCCTGGTCCGGGCAAAGCCTCTCTGGAGTGCAGCAGCTGTGGAATATGTGCTCTTTCCTCGGGCCCCAGGTGCCCCCGAGCTGTGGGACAGCGGAGACTCTGCAGTTACAAGGTGAGGCCAAAGCCCTTTCCCATCCTGTCCCCAAGTCAAACAAGCCAAGCCATCCAGCAAGGACATGATTCCCTGTTCCATGGAGCAGCACTCTGAGGGTCATGGAAGTGCTCACTACTGCTTTTAGATCTGCTTGAGCATGGGCTGTGGGTGTACTCCAGTGACACTACTGACTCTCATCTCTGCCCCCCTTTTTCTCCCCAAAGTCTTTCACTTCCTTTGCTGCTCATTATGCTTATCACAATCACTAAATACTGTGCTATCCTGCAGTAGTATATCTTTACTTAAATTCACAGCTTCTGGTGACACAATGTCATGTAAGAGTTTGTGGCGTGACATTTCCAGTGGCTTTCCTCTCCTGTAGGGACTCCCACCTTGGAGTTTCACCAAATATGTATTTATTGGTCCACAGCCCACCTGTTGCTCTTGCATAAAGCTGCAGTGAAACAGGACTGCAGTTTTGTTTTGGTACAGCCTGAAATGCAGGTCCAATACTTGTTCATTGAGTGGTTGGTTATATATGAAGTTAAATACGTAAAATTTAATGTTAATTTAGTAAAAAACTGATGCTGCCTATGTGCCGGAGTGAGAAAATTCTCTTCAGTTGCTGCAGCCCTAGACATGCTTTTTCCTCAGCAAACAGTGTCATTCATTTGCAATAGTCAGAGGACAATTGGTCTTTGTAGAACTCGTTCTTGTTTTTATTAGTGCTTATATTAACAAGGTGACTAGTGGTTTAGGGTCTTGATTTTGTTATCCTGTGATTTACAAACCAGATATACTGATTTCCTGTCATTTCTGCAGGAGGATATGTTTTTAATGCTAAAGACAACTAGCAAAACCATCTAGTTGAATAATTTAAATCCACTGTTAATTCACGCTGTTTCTCAGCGACATATTGATTTCTAGGCTGAAGTACAAGAATTAGTAGTGGTTTGGTTTTGTTTTTATCATAATTTAGGAGACCTGTTGCCAGTTTACATAAAGCAGAACAAATATACCACTGAACATCTGAAATATGTTTTTTTCAAAACTAGGTTCTAATTCATACATTCAGGATTTGCAGTAACAAGCAAGTTTGAACTTCGCTACTATCAATAAGTTGGGATCTGCTCTTTTTAAATTTTCTAAAGAGGTGTATGGAAACCCACTGGCTGTTGGTCTGAAAACTGTAGCTGATATATCATAGGCTTTTAAGAATTCATCCATTCCAAGGCTGTTAAAAAGTGGGGTTTTTTTTCCAAACTCACTCGAGACAGTATGTGTACTTAAATCTTTCCTCGAAAGACCAAGAGCATTTCAGTCCAGGGAGAGAGAAATGTACAGAATCTGTATAAAGTAAGGGGAGAAAGTGCCCGTTTTCTGACAGTTAATGTTTCTGCTCAAGTATTTGCACTGGATTATAATGAAGCTTTGGTTAAGCAGATTAAACAGACAAAAGCAGTGAAACTTCAAAGGCTGACCAAATGTGCTGAGGTTTTTATTTCCCCAGTCTGTAGTGCCTGCTTTTGCCTTCCTCTCATTAGCACAGAAAAATAAGCCAGTAGAGCATAATGTGCTGTCCCTCTGTAGTGCCTGCAGCGACTGGTTCCTAACGGGGTTCTAGGGGTGAGTATCGAAGGTTTTTTCCAACGTAGCAGTAGATAATAGACCTCCTGTGAGAGGGGTTTTAAGAGCAACTGCACAGCTGAGAGTTCAGCTGTTTGTAGAGCTCACTTTAGATACCAAGATGCAAAAGCTTCCTTCCAAACACAGATATTAAGTCTGTGACTAAACCCAATGGTTAATTAACTATTTTTACTTGGTCAAAACAGCAAAAGAAACTCTGTGCTTTGGTAAGCTACGAGGAATAAGGTAAAGCAGTATTCACTGTCATGGTGTAACAATCCAAACCGATTTGATATTTCTAGGTTGTGTTTTCCAGTATTCCCTACAGAACAGTTAAGTGCGCAGCATCTGTTACAGTTTTTATTTTGAAGACTGTTTCCTGCACTGTGGGATTGATTTGGGCTTTTGTGTCGCTTAGTCTAGGAGTTATCAGAGACCACACAGCAGTTGGAAGTTTAAATCAGGGGGGAAAGTGAATATGTTTAGAATATATAAAATAATAAAACCTAAATTAATTAAAAATTTAAATTTATAATTTTAAAAGTACAGAAATTATGTAAGCTCTGTAACAGGTTCCTGTTAAGCTCATTTTATAATGTTTAACATTTACTAAACATTTTATAATGTGGAACATTTTATAATGTTAAAGTTCATAAACTACTAGGATATATATGAGAAGTAACAACACTGGACACAGTTTTAAAACAGCAATGAATTTGTACACTGTGTAGTTTTGGATTAATTTTGAAAAACTACTCTTAATTCCAATCAAATGGACTATTTTTGAATCTCTGAATATTTTGAACTGCCTAAATACCTGTGAATTAGCAAAATGTTGTTCTGAGCAGGTAAATGGCATTTCTTTGATTTAATCACCCACCTTCACATATGACAGAACCTCATGGGTCTCTCTGTCGGGGATGTTTTCTCTGGACTTTTCTAGAACCGGACTCTGATGCTATAGAACAAAGGCATTCCATCTCGAATAATACTATTGCTAAAATTTGTCATCTTGTAAAAGCCTTGCCAGAAGGTTCATTAAAAGAACCTTTTAAATATTTTTGGAAGAAAGGCTTTTAACTTTCATTTGAAGAAGGAATCTGTGGAGTCAAGACAGAAAAGCTGACCAAGACACACCCTTTCAATATTAAACTTAATCCTTTTTCCTTCATATTTTGCTACATGATCAAGCTCTTTATGCTAAAAGCCTGAGATACATGCCTTGTCATTCAGAAAGCTGTAAAGTTGTAGGATACGGGAAGTTCTGTCTATGGGTTCTTAGCTGTTCCTCACGGTTGTGCTGTGAGATCCCGAACAACTCCTTCTAAAATGACATGAGATGGATCTGCCTTGGTAAATCATTGAGATGAGAGTGGAAAGCAGAACTGCAGATCTCCCACAACACTGACTGCCCAGACTGGCTCAGAGGCACCTGAGGGAGGTGAATGTTTGCGTACCTGGGCGCTTATGGACACCTTTTTAATGCAGTAGAAGCTTGGTTTGGCAACTTCCTTGCAGTTACTTGCAATGATGGAACTTCAAGTAGTCCTCTATAATTTTAGAGGTAGTGGGGGAAATGAAGAAGCCAGATGGGAACTAACAAGTCAGCAGACAAAGGGACTTCAGAGATGGCTCTTGCCTCACATGAGACAGAAAGATGAATGATGAAATCTTCAGTTTGTCATGCTGTAGCCTGTGCAGCACCCAGGGAGCTTGGCCGGTCTCTAAGCTGCTGCTAGACAGGTTGACAGGCATCTGCAGTTGACTTTCTTAACACAAAATTAGCAAGGTTTTTCTAGGAAAAGTCCCTTTCCTTTTTATTTAAGTCAGCCTGAAAGTTCTTGTGTCATTTTTAGCTTCTGTGTCTGCAAAAATTTAGTTTCACTTCCATAGCAGAAAGTAACGCAAAACATACAACATTTGCTTGCTACTTGAAAAGACAATTTCATAATTCAAACTCGGAAGAGGCAACTTCTGTCATCAAGGCAAAGGTATTGGTGTCATCAAATTGTGAGTGGTTTTTAACATTTTTTCATTTCTTTAAAATTA
The DNA here is from genome assembly GCA_026261815.1 of Monarcha castaneiventris obscurior. Classification (NCBI taxonomy): domain Eukaryota; kingdom Metazoa; phylum Chordata; class Aves; order Passeriformes; family Monarchidae; genus Monarcha; species Monarcha castaneiventris. The sequence continues at coordinate 15,314,979 of JAMPIT010000434.1, read as the reverse complement.
AAAGACTCCTTTGAATTCACTTTTTAAAATTGGTTTGCAAGCTGTATAATCGGCCAACACAATTTGAAGGTCATTTTCTTCCTCCTGTTTCACAGATACCCAAAGAGTGTGTGCTTTTTCTGTCACATGGTCTTTCAATTTAAAAATGCCTTCTTACTCTCGTTCAGAGTAAGATGCCATAGGAAAGACTGGAACTTGATTCACAATGGGAAAAAATATTTGAGAAGATTGTTAATTATGACGGGAAAGTTATTGGGGAGCAGTTTCTGCATACAAAGAATAATACTAAAGCATTATTTGGAGTAAATACTATTATCTATTTATTTCACAACTTACGCTGATTTTCTGCACTAGTTTGAGTCCTTTTACTGTTTATTGCCGTGGGAAAGAGCAAGTGCATTCTTTGGTAGACCTTGAAACTTCAAAACTATCATCTTTCTATATAAGGGTTTTTACACACATTCAAGGTTTGAATTTTATCCAAGTCATAGAAAATCCACATCTCTTCATGATTAGATGTATCTGGTGTTTAAAAGTGATGTGAAATTAATTTAGTAGCTGAAAATACAAGGTGAATGTTACTGTCCCTGCCTCACAGATATGTATCAGTATATTTCTTTTTTTTCTTTTTCTCTCTTTTAAGGGTCAGAAGGCTTGGATAGAGAAAACCTTTTCTAAAAGAGAATGCATCTATGTAATTGCCAACAACAAAGATGCTACCAGGTAACATTTGACATTTTTGTTTCAACGGAAATGCTTAATACCAGAGAAAGTGAACATGATTTGGGTTTAGATGTGTGAAACCCAGTTTAGTCACTGCCCCTAAAGGGAGATGACAGGGGAACAAAAGCACAGGTCATGCTTGCACTCAAATCTGCACAGAGCCATGGGACATGGCACACAGAGATGAGAAGGCTGGGAGCAGAGAGGCAGTGAGTTGTTAGTTCCTAGCTTTGCAAACCGTAATAAATTCATACTGAATTCTGAATGCAAGGGCGCAGTAATGTGGCGCCATCCTTCACAGTTGGTATGGTACTACCAAGAACAGCAGCAGATAGGGGGATTTGATTTCTTAGTCCAAATATTAACATATAACTCCATGGGCTAGCTGCATCTTGTGGTCCAGCTTGTGTGGATACCAGAACAGTTAATGTCAGATGCAACCTGTCACCTCTAAGTAAGAAACAGGGGGTCAGTACTCCTGTTCTGCATTCTTCCTCCTTGCCTGTGCTTTTACCTAGAACAGCTTTCCAGTGCATAACACAAGTGAAGTGGATTTTTTTATCTTTGTTCACACCTAAGGGCTGTTAATTCTGACATATATGTGTATGTGAGAGGTGTTTCTATGATTCATGTATGGCAAGACGTGGGCAGTTGAAAACCTAATTTCTGATTTATCTTTTTTTTATTGAAGATACTGTTATCAAAGTCACTTCAAATTTTAACTTACAGGTGCTGCTGTGGCCAGCTCATTAACCAACATATTCCACCTCCTCCAAGTATAACAGCTAATAAAAATGGAGAAGAAACGAAGCAAGTGGAAGCTCAGCCAGAGAAATGGTCTGTTAGTAAACACACCCAAACATACCCAACTGATGCCTATGGAAACCTGGAATTCCAGGGAGGAGGACATTCAAATAAGGCAATGGTAAGGGGCATAGGGTACTCTAAGGGTATTTGTTCATCTGGTGCGTTAGCTCAACAAACTCTTGAGTTATCTTAGCAGTAAAAGTAACAGCAATTCAAACTTCTGCAAAAATTCTTTCTGTTTTTCCTCTCTTCTGAAGAAACCCAAACTTAGATTTGTTTAAAAATGGTAAAACTCTCTCTTCAGAATGAAAGGCAAATGATAACCATTCTTTGCTTAGACATTTCCAGAGCAGGTTGAGTGGTAACACTGCACGTTGCTCTTTGCAGTACATCCGTGTGTCATATGACACTAAACCAGATTCTCTGCTGCATCTCATGGTGAAAGACTGGCAACTGGAACTGCCCAAACTCTTAATCTCTGTCCATGGAGGCCTCCAGAACTTTGAAATGCAGCCTAAATTAAAGCAAGTGTTTGGAAAAGGTCTGATAAAGGCTGCCATGACCACAGGAGCTTGGATTTTCACTGGTGGTGTTAGTACAGGTAAGCAATTGCCATCACTTTTAGTTTACTTAAGAATTCAGTGATGTTCATTCACTAATCTTTCCCACAGGCAGAAGATTTAAGTCTACATGAACGAGTCATTACCCACTAGACCAAAAAAGGAGCATTGTAATCATTTGTGTTAATCTCCTACCCAGCCCAGACCATAAGATTTTCCTGGGTCAGTATTGATTTGCATTACTTGGTGTTTCCCCTGAAAACAAATTTCAGCCTTGGTTTCAGTAGCAAGGAATCTACCACTAGTTCTAAAACACTTTTTTAGTGCGTGGTTATCCTTGTAGTTAAGTTTCCAACTTCAAATTTGCCAAGCTTTAGCTTCTTGTGTTTTTTTTCGTACAAAGATCTTTCTGTTACTGAAAGTGTATTTCCTGATGTCATGGTTTGTGTCCACTGAATAACATACGTTGAGATGGACAAGGGTACAGATTGCACTGTGGCAAGCTAGTAATTGGGCAAGTCTTTCAAAGACTTCACTGAATTCAGCACAATGTTGTGAGAAGGTAGTAAAATTTACACACAACCATTACCAAATAAAACCATGGTTTTGTCTGCATTGCATGTTCTACTATAAAGTAGAGATAGCAGTTTAGTAGTGAAAGCAGCCCAGTAGCTCTGTGAGAGGCAAGAAGAAAATTCTGTTGTTTAGTGATCAATCTAAAGTGCCAAAAATGAATTAAATTAATTGTACCTGTAGGTGTCATTCGTCATGTGGGAGATGCCCTGAAAGATCATTCTTCCAAATCCAGAGGACGAATATGTGCCATAGGAATTGCACCGTGGGGCATTGTAGAAAACAAGGAAGATCTAATAGGAAAAGATGTAAGTGTTTAAGGAAACAGCTGTGTAACAAAATACATTGTTAATATTTCTGAAGTACTACTTTTTTCCATCTCTAAAGCATGCCTAGAAGGTGAAATTGAACAATTTCTTGAAAAAAGCTGTTGTTTAAGTATATTTCTCAGGTTGTCATGTATGACCTCAAAGTAAATATGGAACTAAGGAGGTTTCCATTGCTTTCATTAGTAAAGACCTCTCTGTGGTGACAGTTTTGTGTCGTAATTTTGAGACTTCTATAAATCACATAAGGGCCTTTATGTGTGCAAGGCTGGCATTTATTATAGATGGGTACTCTGGAGTGGCATATGAATTACTAGGACCTCCAAATGAGAATGTATTTTCTAATGCACTAAGAGGATTATGTAAGAGCACAGTGTATGAACAAGGAGAGCACGTTAATGAGCTTAGGGGAACATGCAGGGGAGTGCACAATGTGACTGTCATCCTCCAAAGAAAACAGTGGTGTCAGGAGTTCAGATTTGGAATGTAAAAGCAAGCTCTGTTTCTAATTCTCTTCTGGTTTTGGTTATAAAGGTTTGCTTGGGTTGTTTCCTCAGAAGACTCTGAGTGTGCCTCAACTGGGCGGTGTGGGGCATTTTCCCATTTGATTCTTAGTTCTAATCCAGGTGCATCTCTGCTCTTGACACACAGGTAACACGAGTTTATCAAACAATGTCAAACCCTCTAAGTAAGCTCTCTGTGCTCAACAGTTCCCACACCCACTTCATTCTGGCAGACAACGGCACATTAGGTAAATATGGAGCTGAAGTAAAGTTACGGCGTCAGTTGGAAAAACACATTTCCCTCCAGAAAATTAACACACGTGAGTACGAGTGGGGAAAACTGTAAACATAACATCTTCAAGGAAGGGAGGGATGGAGGGCTTGAAATACTTGAAAGTATGGAAATTAAAGGCTTCTTCCAGCTCTTTCCAGTGGAAATGTGATCAGGACTGTGTGACTGAACTAGAAATGTGCTGTCTGATAAGTGGTGAAAGAGCCCACATCGAACCGGGCAGGAAAACCATGGAGTAAGGGTTGCATAAAGGGATGAAGAAAAATTGACAAATAATAGTGAGGAGAAGCTTCAAAGCAATTAGAATCTTAAGGGAAACACAAAGAATTTGTGCACTTCTAGGCTAGAATTCATAAGCATCAGTAAACACACAGAATGAGGGGATTTTTTACAGTTCCTGTTTACAGGAATCCTGTGCAGCCCAGTGATTTCTGATTCTGAATGTTCACATGAGCGTTTTATTTTCTCTTTTATATATGGATTTGTTTCATTTGAAATATCACACTCAAAATTCTTTGATCTTCCTGACAAACTTTGCAGGCGTTTTGATTTTTAATGACAGTCAAGACAATTTCACCTTAATGCTTTCATATTTAGAGTCTTGTCCATTTTTAAAAATTCTTCTGGTTATTATGGCCTCACTAAAATAATTTTCTAGAACATTGTTACTTAGAAAAAAATTCTTTTAAAAGACATACTTTCATTAACATACAAAAAAAATATTTTTAAAAGGTGAAATAAAAAAAATATAAATTATTTTAAAATAACCCCACAACCCTCATTAAAAACGATCCCATAAAATATTTATAGTCTTTGAATTCACTCTTCATTTAAGAGCTACTGGAGAATTGACATCAGATCTTCCAGTTGCCTTTCTTACCTCTTACAGGTGCCTCTGTAAACTGTGTAGGCCTGTGAAAATAAGAGAAAACAAACATCCAGAATGGCAATTGCATTGAACTCCACAGAAGTTTCTAATAGGGTCTAAGTGCTCTTACGGGTAGAAGAGAAAAATTAAGTAGAGTGCCAGGTAAAGCTAAAAGGCACAATTAGACATCAGCCATGAGTTATCCAAATGTTCTGGGAAGTCTCTAAGTACTTCCCTCTGCCTATGGCAAGCCTAAGAAACAGCTCAGGAAAATGCTGCCCCTTGCCTTTGAGCATGGAGGTGGTGCCAGGTACTGCTGCCCACAGACAGAAACAGCTCACCTTAGCCTGCTTTTGTCATCTGTGTCTTCTGCAGAAGTGCTGGCAGAGCTGTGAGCTTGTAAAAGGGAGCATTGCCTTGGAAGATGAGGAATTCAGGGCCCAGAGACAAGATGTTGTGTGTCATTCCTTGTAATACCACTGGGGCTTGGGGATATTGACTCCGGTTTAGGTAGTGTTTGATGATTTTTGTCATGAGAAGGGCAACGTTGGGAATACACAGAGAAACGTGTTGTGTGAAGGGCTGCAGTACACCTGCTAGTAACAACATACAGGGAGTTGTTTTGTTTCTTTTTAATCACTCCAAGCACAGGCACCTCTGCTGGAAATCTCAGGAGGAATCACTAAAGATTTCATGGACACACAGGCCGGCCCATGCTCTGTGACTCCTCCTTATCAGAGCTGGGGTGTACTGACAGGAGGATGTCAGGAAGCTTCTACTGTTACTGTGCATGGTGTTCCTGTTCTTCAGAGAGGAATCAAGGTTGAAAATATGAACATGTTCTCAGCCAAACAAAAAAAGTGCATCTTTAAAAAGCGCTGGTCATTTCACAGATTAAGAACTGAATTCAAATGCTTATGATAGTGGAATTAGTCAGCATTCAGGTAATGTTTTGTCCTTCATTTCCCCAAGTTTCTTGTGACCAAGGCTACTGAGACCATGTGACCTGTGGGCTTCCCTTTGTCATCCTATGCCTGGAGATCACAGTGAGGCAGGGACAGCAAAGGGATGCTCAGCTGTCGTCTCTTCCATCGGCCAGCCATTTCAGCCTCATGATAAAAACACTAATTCCATTTTTTTATCTTAGGAATAAGCATAGGTATGTCACCTTATTGAAGACTTCCCATAGGTAACCCATGAAGAGTTAAAGCATCAAAGGCAATAGCTGGACGCCATCTGAGTAACAGTGAAGCTGATGAAGCAATAGGACAGCCATGTTAGCTGCTTTATCTGTACATGGTGTCTGTCGAGAGAGATTACAAACTTCCACCCACACCGAGTGGATAAGTTATCAGTGTGGAGCTGATGCAAAAGCAAGGGCAGAGAGACATCTTACTCTTTTCCTTTTGGGGCCATGAAACAGCTTATGGGTTTTTCCTCACATTGGCCATGAAATGGCCATCATTTTTCCTAAGGGCTCTGGTTCGAAGTGATGCTCTAACACAGAAGTCACATCCACTTACCTCAATTTCTTAAGCTATGTTTCAATGATGCTCCTTTTTTTTCTTGTTTCTGTCCTTCTGTTTTTTGCAGGACTGGGGCAAGGTGTTCCTGTAGTTGGGCTCATAGTGGAAGGAGGTCCCAATGTGATCTCCATCGTGTTGGAGTGTCTGCGGGAAGAGCCCCCTCTCCCAGTTGTGATCTGTGATGGCAGTGGGCGAGCATCTGACATTCTGTCATTTGCACACAAGTATTCAGAAGAAGGAGGGTAAGGTTTCAAAATCTTCACCAAAGCTGGGTAGGACTATATGCATTGCTTTCATTGAGCTTCATTTAAAAATACCCTCAAGGACAGAATGCTGCTAACAGAGGCATTCTGCTGTCAGTCAGCTTTTGTTGCCCATTTGATCTTAGCCCTGGAGCTAAGGAGTAGAAATTGTTACCACTTTGAATGCATGGGATGGTCCTTTGAAATGAGCTTGCTCTCAGTCAGCACACTGTTGTACAAGCTCCATCAGGGTTTGCTGTGCTATATTTGGTGCCCGGTTGGGCATGGTAGAAGCAAGAACAAGTTCCCAGGAGTAACTCTTTTCCTCAGGCCAAGGCTGAGGTTAATTAGTACATGGATTTGCAAAATTTGTACTGCCTGATTCTGCTGTGTTGTGTGAATGAACTTCATTGTCCCAGAGTGCCAGCCCAGCTGTGGAAATGTTGGACTTTATTCTTTTGCTTTTGCTTTACAGGCAAACACCTAGTGTATTGTCTTAATTAGGGTATGGCAGACCTGTCTTGTGCTGAAGATAGAGCCTGTTAACTTGACTGAAGTTGAAGCTTAGCTTGGATTAAATATTAAGCAGACAAGTAGTGTTGCAAGCAGTGTGGATGTTATTTGCTGAATTAGGAGAGCAGCTCTTATGGTGGATTTTGTTGGTGTTTAGACATAGCACATATTCAGTTGCACCAACAGTATTTATGATTCGGCAACTTCCTTTTCTGTCTAACAAGGTTCCTTAGTTCAGATCAAACTTTTTTTTTCTTAATCTTTCTTATTCATTCTTCCTATCAGCTCATAGGTAATTGAAAGAGCTTATCAGGATCAGTCTGTCTGAGATATGCTCACTGCATGACTTTCCCTCCCAGTGCATATGATGCAGTGTCCAATTTTCTTCTCCAATAATTATGTTAAGATAAATGTGTTCATCTAGTAAGGCAGATCTATAATGAGAATTTTTTGTCAGTCCAATCATTTTCTCACAGTGAACTTTGAATTTTACTGCAACTCTCACGTACCTGCTGGTAATGTTTGCCATAATCTGAAAATGCGTGTGTGTCTTGGTTTGAAAGACAGGTGTCAGACAAGAAAGGCAGGAGCCTCCCCTGAAATGGAAAATGCAACCCCCTTCCCTCCGAATTATTATAAATCTGAAAATAAGGGGCTTTCAGGCAAAGATATAAGGGATAGGAATAACAGTTCTTTACTAATAAATATATATGTATAACAACACAAACAAACAGCAATAGCTGTGGCAGTCACAGCAAACAGCAGCCCGAACCCAGCGCCGGCCTCGGGCGCTTTCCCCTGGGTGCAGTTCCTCCTCCCGCTGAGCAGGGCGGGTGCGATGGTTCCCCCGCGGCTGCAGGGGGCGCTCCGCAGCGAGCTCGGGAGCACCGGGAATGGCAGCGCGGGGTCCCGGGAAGGGATGTATGAGAAAAACCTCACAAAACTCTTGGGCGTCCGGCCGGATCCTCAGGAACAGCAGGCTGGAACGGCAGGGGCGAGCGCAGATCTCGGGTGGCAGTGAGAGGTATCAAACTGCGGAGCTGTGGCAGGGAAACCCGGCAGGTCTCTCAGTCGGCAGAGCGCAGGAGCTCCGTTTCCAGACGGGACAAGGAGGAGAGCAGGCTTAGGAATCCCGGCGTTTGCCCGCAGAAAGCAAAACAGCCAAAGAAGCAGAAACCCGCAGTGGTGACCGAGACGTCCACACCGAAGCGAGGCAGCTCCCAGACTAAACCTTGAGCACCCAGGCAGCCCCCCCCGCCGGGTGTCCCAACCCCCAGGTGACAAAAGGGTGGCCAGTCCCACCCCGCCTCTGTGGCCAGGTCTTTTGTTTCCTTTAACTATCCAGCGATTTGTCCCCTAGCAACTAGTATGGGTAAAATTCTTTAAGAGAAAAAACAGGCTAAAATCCTAAACCCCAACAGTGTGTTTTATTAGGAAATGGATAAAGATTGAAGGGCTATTTCATATTGCTTTGGGAGAGCAAGAATTTCTGACCTTTCTAGCATGTTTTCAATCTAATTTCTCTAATGATCTTTTGGATTGTTCATTTGTTTCTCAGTTGGCTATTATGAGGTTTCAGATGCACTAGCAAGTTTAGTCCTCTGTTTGAGACAATAACCAAGGTGACATATCAGAAATGTGAAGTATTTTGGGGTTTTTAGCTATATGCAAAGGGACTTGGAACATTTAGAAGCAAAGGTAGGGGTCCTGTAAGGCCTAGTGATAAAATCCTGAAGACTGAACTTGTTAACAGAAGTATATCTATAAGAGGAATACCTGTATATTATTGTTTCTTAAACAGCAGGCCTTCTGAGTACCTATTTATTCTGGCAATGTCTTCTTTTATGTCTCATTTTTCATTTAGGATAATAAATGAATCTCTTAGGGACCAGCTTCTAGTTACCATCCAGAAAACCTTTAACTACAACAGGAACCAAGCTCATCAGCTGTTCGTCATTCTTATGGAGTGCATGAAAAAAAAAGAACTTGTAAGTGTCCTAAAAATAGTTCACAAAGGTAATTTCTGTGACCAAACTTCACAGAGTACTTTCAAGTGCAGTTTTCCCAGGGTTATAGTTTAAACCTTTTTTTTCCATGTGGCACCATTAAATGTACACATCATTCTTAAGCATAGGCCAAGAAGGGATTCTGTTTTCTGGAGAGCCTTAAAAACAAATTTTAGATTCTTCTCCAGTGTAAAATGATAGGAATCTTTTTCCACAGACTTCAGCAAGACAGACCAAGACACTGAGATAAATGCACTAAACCCAGGATCAGCTGCAGAAAGTACAGGAAAGATGATTGAAGAAAAGGTTCCTAGGAGCAAGTAGCTTTCAGAGTGCATCAACACAGTTTTGGTTTTCTGACATAGTTACTCTTTAACAGCCTTTCCTTCCCGGAAAAGGGACTTTGCAGGCCTTTCAAAAGCAACTGAAACATTGTGTTCCTGAAGATGCCACCCTTTCTTGCTCCTGGTTTGCTGCAGGTCTGCTGTATGTGCTGTAGCACTCACTCAGGTTTCTGCCTGTCTCCCATATCCCTGCTGCAGAGAAAAGATAAGATCCCTGTGCTCTGGAAAAGAAAGTCTTTGGCATTCACATCTGTCATCTGGAAGCAGTATATTGAAATTGTGTTCACTGTGCCTTTGCAGGCAAAGTGAATCCTTTGAGTGTTTGACCAACTGTTTCAGTGAAGTTTTGTAAATTTGAAGCCAATGTGAGTTCCATACATACACCTTCACTGGAAGTAGAGTTGGTAATAAACATGATTCTGATAAGCTGACTGAAAGAGAGCCAGCCTTCCTGAAAAATTTTTTGAGAGAAGAGAGCCCACAGCTGCCGTAGTCAGACTGTTTTGAATTTGAAATGTGCATCAGAGCGGGCCTGGTTTACTCAGCAAAATTCAGACACTGGCTGTGCAGCCTAAGCAGACTTACAGTTATGGTTTCTGTTGATAGTTTTGTCTGTTCTTGTTAATTAGTAGTATTTTTTCTATAGTTCTCCTTCTTCTAATGTCATGTAGCTTTGCATTAATGCAAAATATATTCTAGCTGTTGAGAAAATTGCTATTCTCAGTAATTAATGTGAATAGTTGCTTTTGGAAAATGAAGAATTTGGGGTTTTTTCGGTCTGCATTCAGTATTAACTTTGTTAACACATAATATTTGATTATTCTGCTTTTCAATGATTAATCTTCTAGTATGTGGTTAAATGACTAAGATTTACATTAATTACTATTTTTAAAATCATTGAATTGTAATGGACTGAACTAAGCAAATGGGACTATGAATAATTGCTTTTATTTGGTTCTGACTTTTTGATTGTCATAACAACAAATGCAGTAACACATCCTGCAGTGAAAAAATATCTGAGTGCTATCATCAATAAAATGGAAACTATGATAATTACCTTGGGTAACTAGCAGTTCCATTTCCATTACTACTGGAAAGTAATAGAACCATCAGAAAACAATCAGTTTTGCATGGCAGTTTTGTCACCACTTTTTAAAATGCATGGGTTTGGTGAAGATTTTCATCAAGTATGTCATGTTTACCAATGCAGGCATATTTTAGGATAACATCATTGAAAGAATTTAATTAAACACTTTTGCGAAAATTAAATTTCAAAGAAAAATTTAGTGGAACTGTACTTTTTGAAAAATCTTAAGTTGTAGGAAATAATAAGGGTGCACTATTCTGGTCTATTTTCTCTCCACATGTTTAGTCTGTCTCCTTCCTGTATTGTAATTTTGTGTGTTTGGTTTTGTGCTGCCCTTTAGATCACCGTGTTCCGCATGGGCTCTGAAGGGCAGCACGACATTGAGATGTCCATCCTGACTGCTCTCCTCAAAGGTGGGTTTTCCAAGCACTTAGAAAGGATGCACAAAAGGATCCCAAGAAGACATTCCTATACTCTGAGGTTCACTCTTGGTGTTTGTGTTTGATTTCTTCACTTGGATTCTGACAAGTACCTGAATGTGTTTGGTTCAAGTTCAGATTAGCGTGAAGCATAAAATCTAGATCGAAAGTTTTGTGTGGCTTTCCTCCCCTGAAAGCCTGGAATGGGAGTGCTGCAACAACTGTACTGCTGAAATTTCAGTTCATTTTATTGCAGTTCTAGCATACATTAATAAAGTTAGAAAAAAGAAAGTGGGAAGATAAAAGGCTACCTGGATTTTTCCAGATCTCAGATTGTTCCATTTGAACCTTAGGGTAATAGGATCGGTTCCATGTTAATTTGGGGTTTGTTATGTTTACTGAAATAACTGTTTTCTGTCTGAAGGTATATAGTTGTTGATACCTGCTCAGTATGGGATCACTGGAGTCCCCAAAGCTAAGGAATAAAGAGAGGAATTTTTGCACTCTTATCCACAGTATCAGCCAGGGAAGCTGAGAGGGGTCTTTTAGGACAGTTAAATGTCTGTCTTTAGCATCAGAATAAAAGTCTATGCAAAGCTTTAAAAAAAGGGGGAGATAATCTCATTAATCCCTTGGAAATTAGGAATATGGGTTAAATGGAAGATGCTGTAAATTGATTTGATGAATCCACTGCTTTGTGGCAGAATTATTCTAATGGTAGTACGATATAGAGCCAGGCTTGCTGTTTTCTAGTTATTGCAGAAGGTTGTCCAGTCTTGTTTTATCATGTGTCAAATATGAAACATCTGTGTGTTTCTCTTTAGGTACCAATGCATCTGCTCCAGACCAGCTCAGCCTGGCTTTGGCCTGGAATCGTGTAGACATTGCACGCAGCCAAATCTTTGTCTTTGGACACCACTGGCCAGTAAGACAAAGTTTTCTTTGTCCTTTTTGTTTGTCAGTACTTCAAATTAAGTTGTGCAATATTTACACCTTGGATTTTGATGCTGCACTAGCAGCAGTGGTGAAACACTGCAATTCACCTGCGTAACTAAAATCCTCTACTTAATCCACTTTCATGTCTCACTGTATTGATATTTTTTGCTTTACTATGCGAACTATCTGATACTGAATTACTCTGAAGTGTCATGAGGAGAGCAGCCTGAAAGGGGCTGTAAGAATGAAGGGAAAGAATTTCAGTGGGTTTTTTGCTTAGTCGTCTTTCCTGAAACCATGCAATAAAATGACGCTCAAAGGAATACCATTCATGTGCATGCTGTGCATAATGGAGAGATTTATTTCATTTGGAAGCCTGTATAATTAAATTTTTTAAAAAGTTGCTGCATATGCAGTTTTATTCCTTCACTTCTAGTAATGTGATGATTTCAATATTCAAGGTTCATTAAAATGCTTATACAGAGAAGATTTAATAATCCTGAAGATTATGAAGTATAACTACTATTGAATGTTTAATTGGATGGAATGTCCCAATTTCCATATTATTGTGGTTAGATTTAGAGGTTCCACCAAGAACTGAAGCCTGTTACTGCTTTGGCCTGTTTCTTACTTCTGTGCAGCAGTTTGTGGAAGCAGTATCAGCCAGCTGGGATTCACTGTCGTTCCAGGTTCATAGAGATAGCTTCCAGACCAGCCTGTGCTGCCACTTGGCAGTTGCACTTTTGTCCAGGCTTTTGAATGGATTTGTGGTAGCTGGGCAGAGTAGAGTTTTTTGAGACTATTAAAACCCCAGGAAAGAAGCCTTGTTAAAGGCTTGGTCCCATAGTTGGCAGTGGAGAGCACAGGTAGTTGTAATCCAGTTTTCTTTTCTGTGGAGTTTATGTAACCTAAGCATTATCTGGAGCAAGTTAAGCCTCCAAATCACAGACAAGTAGTGTGGTGAATGTGTGCCTCTGCCCTGGGAAGATAGGTTGGAAAGGGGAAGGACTTTAGGTGAAGACTAAAAGTGTCTCGAGAGGTATAAACAGAAATACTGTCTGCAGAGCAGAAATTAACAAGTGAGTGGCTCTCTGTCCCCTCCGCTCTGTTCCGCAGTATGGATGCTATTTGGCATAATGCAGCATTCTTGTTAAACTTTTTCTGTCCAGCTCTTGTTGCTATTTATTTTGACAACTATTGCTTTCAGAGAGAGCAAAGGAGCTGAAGTGTCCGAATCCTCCCACACTGATTTTGTCTTTTGAGAGAAATCCTCCCCAGTCAGTCTCCTTCAGTGCTTTGACTTTCAATGTTACTAAGTTAGACATAACAGCTTTTAAAAGAGGGTCAAGCTGTGAATATGCAAAAAGGTCGTTAAACTTAGAGAAAATATCATTTTTAGCTGACTCAATGTGAGAAGCGGTGACTGGGAGGTGAGCTTGGTAGGAGTGTACTCAATTAAATAGTTACTGTATGATCAATTAGATTTCTAATACTTTAATGCATTATAAATACAGCCTTTAGGAAGCCTTACAGCTCCTGATGGTGCAGCTCCTGAGAAGGAGAAGAAATCTCCAGCACCTCAGACTAAAGCAGGCAGAGGGAAAGGAAAAGGGAAGAAAAAGGGAGGAAAAGCAAAAGAAGAACCAGAAGAAGAAACAGACCCAAGAAAACTTGAACTCCTGAACTGGGTGAGATGAAAGTATTTGTATTAAAACTGTTGAAGATTTTTTTTTCATTCTGAGGTACAAAGAGAGAAGGAAAATGCACACTTTCATTCTGTAGAACGCTCATTTGCACAGTTCCACAAGATCAGCAGTAGATTCTGCAGGAATGCTGTTCAGTTTGAGCCAAGAGTCCCTTTCTCATCCCACGTGCACCACATGCAGCCATACCTCAACCGTACAAGTCAGTACTGAGCTGCAGCATCTTCTTCCCTGCAGTTGTCAGAAGGAAATAAGAGCACCAGTGAAAATCATCCTTCTGTGTCTGTGTTAGTTTAACTTGTTCCTATCACTTATTCCTATTTACTTTTGAGCAAGTAAATCCCTTTTCACATAATGTGTCAAGAATGGTGTGCCTGGTTTAGTTAAAAATACGGAACAAAATGATTGAAAGCTACAGGTTCAAAGACTGAAAGCTACAGTTGTATTGCTGAAGGTTTGGGAAACTCTTGCTATCTCTTTCATTTGTATATGGGTAAAACGTTACTTTCTAAATTCCTTTTTACTTACAGACTAATCAACATATTTGGGAACTCAGTCCATATCCTAAGTAGTGAAAATGGTTGTGGTTGTTACCCAACCAACTCATTTGTACTCATGGTGTCTAACATTCTCCTATTGCATTCTGCTATTCAGGTGAATTCCCTGGAGCAGGCTATGCTGGATGCACTGGTCCTGGATCGAGTGGACTTTGTGAAACTGCTTATTGAGAACGGAGTGAACATGCAGCACTTCCTGACTATTCCTCGCCTGGAGGAGCTTTATAATACTGTGAGTGAGCAAGAATACTAAAATGCCCTGTGATATCTTTGCCACTGTATTGTATGTGCCTTGAATCACCACAGAAAGGTTTATAAAAAAGGGATATCACACAGCCCTTGATAGAAAGGTGTTCCTCACTGTAACCCAGTTCCTTCTTTTCACCCCTGTGTGGTGTGATGGCACATGGTTGTTGTCTAAAGTTCTGCTTAAGGCGTCAGCTCACTAATTATGTTCATGTTTGCAAAAAATGTGAAGAACCGAAGCTCTAATGGATCATGAATTATTTTTGTTTCAGAGGCTGGGTCCGCCAAATACGCTGCATTTGCTAGTCAGAGATGTGAAAAAGGTAAGCAGTGTTACATTTCTGTGATTGCATTAGCCATGTGAATCTACAGTAAAAGCAAGCGTAGCATGGGTGGAGCAGGCATTTGAAAGTAGATGGCAGCAGTTAAGAAAAGCAAAGTTAAATGTCTTCCTGTGGCAAACAGTGACATCAGTCTAAATCGGGTATGGCAGTACTAGTAATTTAAAAACTAAGGAGTTAACTAAATTAAGCTCCTATAGTGTAATACAACATTTGAGATTGATGTTGGTATTCCTTCTCCACAAGAAGCTCCCAATGCAGCATTACAGGGGACGAGTGAAAGGGAAGGTCTGCTAGGTTAACTGGAAGCTTCACCCATGAATGCAGAATTTGTTCCCTTTTGTTTGTTTCCTTGTGTGTTTTCTAGTTACTTTTCTCCCACCAGTCTGACTTTTACCTGAGAGAAAATCTCTTCTGTCCTGAGTTTGTTACTCATTTGTTTCCATTACATGAAAATTTGTTCATTATATGTGAGTAGGGAGGGTCATTGTGAGATTTGTCGTGTTCTCTCTCTTTGAGGTTTTGAAGTTTTTATTCAGTAAAATTCAGCTACATGAAATTGCCTGTATTTGTCTCTGCAAGGAATACTCCCAGTTATTCCAGGGAGGTTCAGATGTGGGAATTATGCAGTACTGTGTTAATGTATAATTCATATTCATCTGCTTCATAGTTTAACACTTTTCTCATTCTGTGTTGTCACTTGGAGTGTTACTAATGTTCCTCTGCATTCTGCTGTCTGTCTGTCTCTCCTCTTTCCCATTGTATTTTCATGCTCCCTCCCTCAGCGGCAATCCCGGGGATTCAGTTGGGTTAACTTGGAGGTGATGTGCTTCCTTAGGATGTAGTTGTTCCATCATAGCAGCTGCTCAGTGGTGCTGTAGAATCAGTCATTGCTGTAGGATGTAGCTTGTACAATGAAGCACCATTTTTTTTCCAGTGGAGTCAATACAATTATCCAGTTTTAGCTGTAACTGCCAAAATTAGAATCTGCCTTTTGCTTTGATTCTGGGCTGCACAATAATCATGGTCTCCATTGTAGTCTCAACTGTAGATAGTATGATAAAACCTAAGTTTCCATTAAAAAAGTATGTAAAGTATGAATGTCAGGATATTCACCATGAAATTGTCACGCTTTAATACAGGATTAATGATAATGGGTACAAAGTTTCTTAATTACATCAATATAACCCTTGTAAACAAAGTAAACTTGTATGGACACTGATACGTGAGTAAATCAAATGAAAATTTGTTCACAACTATGAATTCTGCTAACAATAAAACCAAAAAACCGTGACCCCAAAAATTTTCATTATGTGAATCAGTTACCATTAATTTCATATAAATGTTCAAAGTCTGAACTCAGTGGCTTAAATAATACCCACATGCCAATTTAATCATGATGTATGTCTAGCCAGGCAATTTAATCTATGTCATGTTTTCTTACCCTAAATCCTTATTAAGTTGTGGGGGTTTTTTTTTGTAGGGAAATCTTCCACCAGATTATCATATCAGCCTAATAGATATTGGTCTTGTCCTGGAATATCTCATGGGTGGAGCCTATCGCTGCAACTATACTCGGAAAAGTTTTCGGACTCTTTATAATAATTTATTTGGACCAAAGAGGGTAAGAATGAGTTCATTCTGGATGTGGCCATTGTGCTGACAGTAAAAAATAATACTCTCTTCCTTTGTTTTTGTGAAACACTGCGTATGAAATTCTAAAGAAATGCTGCAAGGTAGAAGTTGAAACTCCAAGAGTGAAGTTACATAAGTCGTAAGACATCTGTGTTAAGGGATGTGAGGACATGGGAGGTGGTGAATACACTGATCTGGAGGTGAATTTCCTCCTATTCCAGTAGTTTACAGTCCAAGTATTTCTAAGTGTGGTGCGTTTAGAAGCACTATTTTTTTTGAGCTTTTGTGACCATGTGGTGATTTTAATTCTCAAAGCATTATTTATCAAATGATTCATTTAACTCTTCAGTCTGAATTAAAATTTTTCCTTTGAGTGCAGGATGAATATTTCCTAACCCATTGCATTCCTGCAAATGCAGTTAAAATGAAGAGTAACTAATTGCAGCATTACTGGTACAATTATTTATAACAGTAAGTTTCATGATAAATGCTGTACATTTGTAAATGAAAATGGGTTTGCTTGGTATTGTTTGGTCTTCCACATTTTCTTCCCATCTAACTGATTTTCTTTTCTATTTTTTAATATTCAGCCAAAAGCTCTTAAACTACTGGGGATGGAGGTAAGTTGGATTTATTTTAAATACTGGTTTTATCAAAACATTTCTTGGTACAGTTCTGTTGCTTTTTCATTGTTACTGTGATTTACAGAAAATTTCAACTAGACAGAATATTCCATTTTGCAAACATTGTATGAAATATTTCTGACTGTTTTTTTAAGATAGCATCTTTAGAACTGCCTAAAGCTCTGCTCAGTAGTCTTCAGGCAATTCTTAGCACTGTTATGTAATGACACACTTCATGTTGGAACATACTGTAGATTTAATTATTCATGTGCATACATTAATGCCATTGAAAAGAGAATGTAATCCAGCAGTGCTACTTATGGCGAAATCTCCCTTAACCATGAAATAACAATTTCTGTGCTTAATGATGTTATAGCATAGAGAAAACATTTAACTGGAGTGAAAACCAAGGTGGTCAGGTGCTGTCCTCCACTATAAAACGTCCTTGCTACTGAGGTGGCATCATGCTTTGTAAACAGTGAGGCTGATCCAGAATTTTGGGTCCAGGCCCTATGTCAATTGCTTGTGTGTCTGCAGAAATTTGTAATTGAGCAGAAACAAGTCTGGGATGATGCCTAAAAACTCTGTTTTGGAGGGAGTTGCTTTTGTTTCTGAAAAAATAAAATCACTATAGACCAGGAAAGCACTGACACCAGGAGTCAGGTGAATTTTTCTAGGAAGTGGGATTTATTAATGCTGTGACAGTGCTCAAACACAGTAGGTGTTCGTGCTGCTTGTGTTATAGTTGATGTGAACCATGCACACAAATGCCCCTATTTCCCCAGGCAGATAAGCAGCTTTTTTCCTCAACAGATAAAATCTGTAGAGAACATCAGAAGGAGGTTATGTTTAATCTCTCTGATCAGCTCCCTTTCTTCTGCTGGCTCAAGGCCAAAAGCTCAGCCCCTCAGAGGTGTGACCCTTTATGATCAGCGTTGATCACAGTGCTTCTCCAAAAGCACATTTTGATTTTCCTATTTCTTTCAGTGAGAAATGTTTTATGTGGCACAGACTGAAGTGTTCTTTCCACTTGACAGCAGGTAGAGCCCTTCTTCCAAGAGAAAGAAGTTAAAAGAACATTTACATTTCTTTTGCTGAAGTGGTCAGTAAATTGCTGTGACTCCATCTAGTTGGATGGTTTTTTTCATTTCCAGTGTTAGCGGCTCTAAAACAGGAAGTTTAGACTCCTCTGCACTTTGCATCTTGCACAGGAGTTTGTTTTTATTTGATTTTCCTTTTGTGTAGAGGACGTAATTTTTGGTCCTCCATTTGAGATTTTATGTCCTGTGCTTCAGAGATAGTCAATACTTAGTGCAATTAATGACCTCTGAATTTTTCGTAAAAGACAGAGGTCACCACTTGCAGTTCTTAAAACTGCTGAAGAAGTAGATGCTCAGTTGCTGAACTGAAGAGTCACCTTTGGAAACTTGGGGTGGGAGGCTGCACTCTGAATTTGGATTTAAGTTCACATTTTGTTGAAAAACAGTGCATTATGCTGAGCTTGCTTGAACAAGAACTGATTTTGTTGAATAGTGATTTCTTTTACTTGCAATCCATTTCTGAGACTCGAATCAAGATCTACAATGATGATGAGCTCTGTCTACACTTATATGTGCAATGTTCTTCCTACATTTTTTAAACCCTAATTCCCAATCATGGCTTTTCTCCCTTCAGGATCCTGCTTCATTGTCACTACTTCCCTTCAGTTACTTCCATGTTGGTTCCTGTAGTAATGGCCTATCCTCCCTATCCCTTTAAGAAATGGGATACTTAATACCTTCCATGTGCACTGCATACATAAGAGGAGATTGCTTATTCCAAGGTGAAGACTCCCTTCAGTATCTTGCTGTTCTTAAGAGTGCTGTGTGCCTGTCCTTGCCTTTTGCATGTTGCCATGACCTGCACGTCAGTCTGAAAAGTACCTGTAAGATGTGCAGCACTGCTCTGCAGGGATAGACAGAGACATATGGAATCAGAAATTACAGTGGAGCCTATCCGTAGGGAATTCAGCTTTGTTAGAGCCCCACTGACACTGCAGAGGAATTAATTAAATATTAATTTGTTGCAGACCAGCCTGTGCAATTCCACGTGCAGTAGAGATGTGTACAATGCAGTGTGCAGGGATGCCTTCAGTACCAAGGGGTTCTACTGCACTTTTCCAGGATGGGTGACTTGTAATAATGTGTACAAGAAACAGCACCCTGAATAAAATATGGGTCTGTGTGTGCTTGCCCAGTGCATGCTCTGTGCTATCGCATTCATTGTAGCAAACAGCAAAACCAAATTAGAACTTTGAATATTAATGTGTCCTCTCAGTACTTGTTCTGTGCATGGTGCTGTTGTCAGGTGAGCTATTAGAAACTGATGGGAATAATTTTTCTTCTGTTCTTCCCAGGATGATGAGCCTCCCACCAAAGGGAAGAAGAAAAAGAAAAAAAAGGAGGAAGAGATTGATATTGATGTGGATGACCCTGAAGTCAGCCGCTTTCAGTACCCCTTTCACGAGCTGATGGTGTGGGCTGTGCTTATGAAACGGCAGAAGATGGCCCTCTTCCTTTGGCAGCGAGGGGAGGAATCCATGGCCAAGGCACTTGTGGCTTGTAAACTCTACAAGTCTATGGCCCATGAGTCTTCTGAGAGTGAGTTGGTGGATGACATCTCTCAGGACCTGGACAACAACTCAAAGTTAGTAGACGCAGAGCAGATTTTATGTCTATTTGATACAAGCTTGCTGAGAAGCTTTACTTTTAGTTAAGTACAGGTCATTTCTAGAATGTAGTTTCACAGAGTGCCATTTGGAGCCAGTTTATCAGCTACAGACAAGGCAAAGGTCTCAGGTTCTCAAGGAAGGTAACACTAGCAAGGAGAAGACTTGCATTTTTTCAGACAGAATGCATTCTTTCTTTAGCTTCTCTCTGTCAAACTAGCTAGTTTTATTTCACAAAGTTATTTTCAGAATTTAATAATTTAACTCACATAAATTAAGGAGTATCTGATGATATATCTAAACTGCCTTTGAGATGTTACTGGTCTAAGTGAATTCCCTGTTCACTAACAGTTTGTTTGGAACTTTTGTAGACTGTCCCAGATCAAGCTTGAGATCAGTTGTTCTTACCACTATACATGTGTGTGGATAAACATGATGCCCAGCGAACAGAGCTAAAACCCCAGAACAAACTGGTTTCTGAGTCAAACTTCACTGATCTTATCTTGTATCTTCCAGAGATTTTGGCCAGCTGGCTGTTGAACTCTTGGATCAGTCCTACAAACATGATGAGCAGATTGCCATGAAACTGCTGACCTACGAGCTGAAAAACTGGAGTAATTCTACCTGCCTGAAGTTGGCTGTGGCAGCTAAACACAGGGATTTCATTGCTCACACCTGCAGCCAGATGCTCCTAACAGACATGTGGATGGGGCGCCTGCGCATGCGGAAAAACCCCGGCCTGAAGGTATTTCTGTTCTGCATCATTTCCCAAGAGAGTTTGTTGCATGGAGCACTTTGTTATACATAGTGTTTGCATAGAAAAAATGGCTTACTTAGAGGTGTTTTAAGAACATACCTGTTTTAAAGCTAATTTCTTTTGTTTCCAAACTCAGGATATCTAAGAAACATTACACCATGACAAAGGAAAATATAAGTCCATAAAAGACTTAACATGACTGGAAACTGAGAGAGAAGTTGTGGCTTTCAATAAAGCATGAAATTTGTTAAATGAGAACATACTCCTTCTATTAAAAATTAGTGGGATACAAGCAAAAATATCATTAGGGGTCCATGCAATGGGAATAGAGATAAAATGAACCAGATGTGGACACATGCTTCTTATATTGCTTAATATCATACCAGAAGACACAGTTGAGACTCAGTGTTGAAAAGAGTGAAATCTATGCAATTGCATTGTGTGAAACTGTGTGACTTTTATTTCCTGCTTCTGTGATTTGATAATGTAGTCTCCCTTACTGATTTTAATATTTCCTAATTGTTTGATATACAAAAAAACAAGTGATGTGAGGGGGCTCTCACAGAAGAGAAACACGAGTCAATGCTAAGGAAGCAGAGCAATATTTGCTTGTGTGTGTTTTTATGTGAATATAATCCTTTCTTTGTTGGGTTAAGCAGTTGCTGTCACCCATATGGAGGCCCATCCTGCTCACCTCCTTATTTCCTTAAATCCCCCTTACTGACAAAGTGCTGTATCTGTCTTCCCAGGTCAGATTCCCAAGTTTGCTGACATACACATTGTACTGTCTCTGCCATTCTCAGTTCATTTCCACTTCCCCATATCTCCCTCTTAAACCTGTTTAAAATCTTCAGGCAAGTGTCTTGCCTTTCAGATTGCATCATGGGACTTCCTAAATCTGTTTATTTAATTTTCCTTTCTTTTCTCCAGTGAATTAATCAACCTCCTGATGTTTGTTCTAGTTTCATTTACCTTAGTTTCATTGCCTTATTTTCTCTGTTCTTTTTCTGTATTTTGGCTTGTGTTTCTGTATCTAAGCAGTCTCATATAGTAAGAGAATTCTCCCAGTGCAATCTGCAGATTCTTTTGCCTTTCATAGTTGTTTTTAACTATTAAAACTAATTATGGTAGGTGACTGAAGTAACTATAAACTCCAGTAACAAACCTGAAGGCCTGTTCTAACCACCACTGTGCCCATTCCATGACATTTCTCTGCACACTAGTTTTGGAGTGCCATTTCTTAACTGCAGAGCATTTGTGGAGATGGGAGGCTTTCCAGGGTGCCATATTTCATGCAATACCTTATTGCCAATGCCTCTTAAGTACTTACTTTTTTTTTTAGGCTTGAGGATGGCAGAATATCTTGCATACTATACAAAGCAAAATTTTGGGTTGGGAGCTACCTTGTTATGAAATCCATAATGTAAACAAATACTGAGTTGGATTCTTTCTTCTTTACAGGTTATAATGGGAATTCTCTTCCCTCCCACCATCCTTTTTCTAGAGTATCGGAGTTACGATGACTATTCCTACCAGACATCAAAAGAAAATGAGGAAGGCAAGGAAAAGGAGGAGGAGAATGCGGTCAGTAATGGACATTATTAGAAAGTTCTAAAATCTCAAGAGTGCTCATTTTTTTGACTTTTCTGATTATGCTGTGGCTCACTCAGGTTAAAATCTCAACTGCCTCTGTGAGATAAAATCAGTGAAGAATTTTGGAGTGCACAGACCGGATTCTCAGAGAACATGAAGTGTCTGTGTAGTTCCATGGATTTATAGAATTCTATTTGTATACTTTTTTAAAGAGTTCTGTTGCTTAGGGGAATCCCTGTGTAGTTAACAGTTGGCTGAGGCTGTGGTTGAGGAAAAGTTACTCTTTTTACTGCTGTATATTGATGAAGTCTGACAACTTTGGTCTTCCAGGATGCAAATGCAGATACAGGCTCTCGAAAAGGGGATGAAGAGAACGGAAAGAAAAAGCAGCCGAGCCTTCCAATTGGAACAAAGATCTACGAGTTCTATAATGCACCCATTGTAAAATTTTGGTTCTACACAGTAAGTCATGATGGTTAAACTGATAGTGATTGTTTTTCTCACACCTGTGAAACTGAAAGGATTCCAGTGAAAAAGTAATAACCATGTAATAAATAAATACTGTTTTGTGAAGTCTGATGAGTAAAGCGCTCTCTTTATTTAGAGAAAAATGCACAGACAGTGGAACAGAATGAACAACTGCAGCTTGTGTTATCAGCTTCTAAAGCTCCTATGTGCTGTGAAGGAGGCTCTGTGTGGAATACACCAAACTGAGTGCAAGCTCCACAGTCCAGTCACTCAATCCAAACTAAGCTGGATTCTCTTGCTTTCTAGAGGTCTTGTGTCCTGTTCTGCATTGAAATGTCCTTTAGGACCCAAGAAGTAACCCCATAGTATCAGTGCTTGCCATTTGCCCTGTTGCTCAGATGGGTGCAACCTAGATGGAAGCACAGATCCCAGTCTGCTAGGAGTTAATAGGTATTTTTATTAAAACAATTAATACCAATCTAAAGTCAAATACTTATTTTTGACATGCATCTGTTTTTCTATTTATTGCATCAAGAATTATCTGGTGTTAAACTGTTACAATAAAACAGAATATATATTCATGCTACTGCTCATAAATTTTGTGTGTGCCCTGTAAAAGGGATACTGGTTTCTTATGTGTTCAAAATTGGGGTACCTGATAGGTCATAATAATATGTAGGTTTTTAGTTTTAGCCCATATTAATCACAAAACACTATAGTGATCCCTTTCTGCTGCCTGAGTTAATAATTTAAAAGTGAAATTCCTATTTAATTTCAAAGAAAAGTATTCGACATGGTTTTACAGTGCAAAGAAATTACATTTTAGTAGACTAAAAAAGCCCCAGGCACAAAGGGCCTGGTTCAGAATGCTTTAGAATTGCTGGTTTTGCTTCTTTCAACAAATGAGATAATTCAGGTGTCTAGATCATGTGTTCCACAGCATCTGTGATTCCTTTAGCTGCTGAAGGCCCATGGCTGTGCCAGTGTGGAGGGCATTGCAGCAGGCCTGCTTCCTGCAGAGAAGGAAATATTTTTTCTTGTGCAAGTAAGGGTCTTCAGCAGCTGAATATTTCACACTTAGCCTCGACACACAGGTTCCTATGAATGTCCTAATTAGCAAAATTATTAGGGAATGGAGCTAAGGGAGCTTTGCTTTCATGTATTATCAGGCCCCTCAGCTAAGAAGATTTTACTGCCTTCTGTCTGGTGTTTCTTCTCCAAAACAGATGCAGCCTTCCCTGCTCTTACTGAGTTAGGCTTCAGCAAGGAGCTTGTTCCTGAGACTGGGAGCTATTTAAAGTAACCAAAACACTTGCAAACCTACTGTCCATATAGATGGGTTTAAGTAACAAGTGTAGGAAGAGGGACTGATAAAAGAAGTTTGTATGCTTCTGGTTTCAGCTGAAGAGTGTATTCCGCCTAGAAGGGCTCAACCACATCATTATAGAGTGGAGAAAGCAAGTGGGATGTATGGCTCTTTATTTTCCCTACCCCTCCAGGCAGGTGTTGCTCAAAGCTTTACTCCCTGTTCTGCCTTATATCTGCCTTGAGATGGTGGGTAAACATTTTACACTGAATATTCCATTCTTTAGAAAACTCCACTTTCTCCCTGAAGTATCTTTTGGTTTGTTACTCTTTTGCTTCCAGGTTTTTTTTCCCTGCAAAGTCACTGAATCCTTTTTGATTTCTTAACTCTGGATATCCAAGGTCTCAGAATTGTTTAGTTTGGCTGGTCACCAAAGGCTGCTGTGCAGCTTGGAGACACCAGCACCACCAGTTTGACATTTACACCAGTGGTTATAGAAAACTGAGTGTTAGCTCTGTTGGCTTACACTAATAATCCAGGACTTTGTAATGCAAATTGGCAGAGACTGGGGTTGTGTGTGTGTGTGTGTGTCTGTAAATCATCTCGAGTAATTGAACACTGCCTAATTTGGAACAATCTTAGGATCCATCACCTGGAGTCCATAAAGGGTTTTTTTCTTTTTTGCAGATATCATACCTTGGTTATTTGATGTTATTTAATTACATCATCTTGGTGCGGATGGAACGGTGGCCATCAATCCAGGAATGGATTGTCATCTCCTACATTGTGACATTGGCTTTGGAGAAAGTCAGAGAGGTAAAGCCTGACCATACCAACATCTCATAGTCCTTAGAGTGAAGCTCACTCATTTGAAGAGATATTAGAGATGATAATGGCATGGACTTGTGCACAGGGTTGAGGAGCCATGCAGGAGAGAGAAGAGTTCTAAAATGTACTAATAACTAAAAATATTCTTGCTAGAAACAAATTTTGCTGACAGTGGAGGGGGCCTCAGATACCTATCGAATATGGCAAGATTGGTCTTTTTTCATGACCATTACTTCAAAAAATATAACTTGGAGTTTTTTCTAATTATTTCTTTGTTATATGTTTGTTTGTTTGTTTCAGATTCTGATGTCAGAGCCTGGCAAGCTGAGCCAAAAAGTCAAAGTTTGGCTCCAGGAATACTGGAATATTACTGACCTGGTGGCTATTTCAGTATTTATCGTAGGAGCAATTCTTCGCCTGCAGAACCAGCCTTACATGGGTTATGGAAGAGTGATTTACTGCGTAGATATCATTTTCTGGTACATTAGAGTACTGGATATCTTTGGTGTGAACAAATATCTGGGACCTTACGTCATGATGATTGGAAAGATGGTTAGTGCCTAAACTGCTATAAATTATGTCTTTAAGAACTCCATGGGAAACTAAATTCCATTCTGGTTTAAAAAGAGGTTTTCCATTGGGTAGGACTGAATAAAGCCTGTGAAAAGTTGCCATGTGAATTTCACACACGCACACACACAAGATGTTATACTCATGCAATAACAGATTGCAGATACAGCAGGATCATCCAGAAAACCATTGCTGTGCACAGGAGATGGTATAGCAATGATTGTATAATTTCTTTGCAACCACAGAGGAGGTCTGTGCTGAAAGCACAGCGTAGTACATTTGATGCAAAGGAGAACGGGGATAGCAAAGATTTTAGCATTTTAAGTTTTTTAAAATATAATCTGGTATTCCTTTAAGTAACTGGTTTCTCTGCAGTTGTATGTGTGCTTAATTCACGAGTAGTACTTGAAGAATGATGTCAAAAAGAGTCTCTCTTGCTGTTTTCTTGTTTGCTGTAATGCATGCTGGCAGACAAGACCTGCTGGTACCACTGTGCTCCCTGGTGGTGCTGAGAGCCTCTCTGTGGTCTCTCCATGCAGATGATTGACATGCTGTACTTTGTGGTCATCATGCTCGTGGTTCTGATGAGCTTTGGGGTAGCCCGCCAGGCTATCCTGCACCCAGACGAGGAGCCCTCCTGGAGACTGGCTCGCAACATCTTCTACATGCCCTACTGGATGATCTATGGAGAGGTGTTCGCTGACCAGATAGACCGTAAGAGTAGAATTCATAGTAAGAGTCTGTTTCCTGTTTCTGAGGCAGATGATCAGATCCAAATTAAAGACTGTTTTTAATTTGGAAGTAGTGTTTTCGCTTTATGATTATATTGTTGTTGTTTTCTTGTGGCAGACCTGAGATGGAACAATGTCCTGTTCCCCACCTGCATGTCTGGTCTCTTGGTTTATATTCAAATTCAGTTAACACAGAAAGTGATGTAGTCAGGAATATTCTCCTGTCCAAGAGTGTGGCAGTGTTAAGTGTTCTGTTTACTTGCAGGGATCAACAGAGATCATTCTGAAATGCTCTTTTCATTCAAAGGTTTACTAAGAGTCAGTTCCAACAGAAGAAGAAAAGAAATAAATCCCTTGTGCAGGAGGTTAAAATAGACATATCCTTTCATCTCCAACTCACAGGCAATGAGCTCATACATTTTTACTCCCAGTCATACATCTGTCTGCTTTCAGAAACGTTTCCATTTCATGAATCATTCATGGTGTTCTTTTCTACACCTATGGGAAAACAAAACAAAAAAAGCAAACTCCACTTGATTAGCTTTGGATGTGGAAATAGCCTTTCTTATAGAAAACCTGCTTAGTTTAAAAAAATAGCTGTCAGTATTTTAAAGGAGATGGAAACTGTCCTGTTACTGCTAATTTTGTGTTAATATTTGAAATTTGTACAACAGTCCAACGTGCAGCTGGCGTCTTCTAGTGTATACCATCTAGTTTGCACTTTATCTGAAATGATACAAGCTGCTGTTTTAGCTTTGTGTGTATTACTTCAGTCACCTGCATATACTGACAGGTAGGGAAGTGGAAGGCTGTAGAACCTGGAGGTCTAAGTTCGAAAACATAAAGATGCATCATGATGAGAAGCTTTTATACCAAATGTCATTAAAGTGTACTTTAATTGTTTAGAAAGGAATAAAGTGTCATTAGTCTGTTTCTGAACAGTGTACAATCAGATCAACTTTGTTTTCCTAATGAATGCTTGTTTCATTAATGTAATTTAGGGTACAGTAATTTACTCTTGACAAATGAAAGGTCAAGCCAGTCATCTGCAGTCTGATACTGCAGTTTTGGTGCACGTGAGAGATCCTGAGCTTATCCTGGCTCACAAGTGGGACAATTCTCCCATGGAGAGGAAGTGACTGTAACGGGCTGTCCCTTATCTCAATATGTGCATTCAAATCCTACTTCAGTTTGAACAAAGAATGTTTGCCAGTGTAGACAGTTTGATTTCCTTATAAATCAAAGCTAACACCTTGCCAGCCATCTCTTTAGTGTAAGAGGTGTCCCAGGCTTCTCCCATGCTTCAGTCATTTCTCAGTTATATACTCAGCATACTTTGAATTGGAAACCTTTCTTCAGCAGTGCAGAGGATTTGGGGGACAAAAGGTTCGGGCTTTCTGGTTGTACAAGTTCATCTACTTGCTCCTTCCCAGGTCAGAAGCTTTGCTGTGTCAGTAGCTTAAGCATAAACTAATTTGGAATTTTGTGGGTTTGTGTTATTTTAATATTAAAATAATTCTGGCTATGCAAGACATTCTTCTACACTGCCTTAGAACTGTTCTGTACATTTCTCCTGTGTGGAAGTCTATGGACTGACTCCTGAAGGTCTTTTTGCTTTCAGTAAGAAATTTTCACTCTAATCTGTCTGTGGTTCTCTGTAAACACACCACAAAAGCAGCCTCAGAAGTCATTGGGAAGTGATGGCTACGGGCTGACTCAAGTGCTGATGTGTGGCTTTGGCAAGGCCGAGGGGTGTAAACAGTTTATGGAAGAAGTGTTACATCGAATTGTGCCTCTGGAAGAAGGTAGTTGGACTTTTTCAGTTGCTTCTCTGAGGATAGGGTGTCATCTGGAGATCACAAGTCACAAAATTTGCTGGGCGTGGAAGGCACCTTTCGAGATCATCCAGTTGAACTTTCCTGCTCAAAGCAGGGTAAATTAGATTTATCCCAGATTGCTTAGGGACTGTCCAGTCATGTTTACAGTATCTTGAAGGATGAAGACTGTGCAGCCTCTCTGGAAAACCTGGTTTGAATGGAATTGCCCATCTTTCCACCTTTGCTTACTGTTGCTTCTCCTTTCACTGAGAAGAGTCTGGCCCTATGTTCTTTTCTCCCACACAATATCAGGTATTTATAACATTGGTAAGATCTCCTTGACCTTCTCCAGACTAAATTACTCCAGCTTTCTCAGTCTTGTCGCATTTGTCAGATAGTCCATTCACCTCTGTGGCCCATGGCTGGAGTATTCTGGTATATCCATGCCTGATTTCTGTGGGGGACCCCAGAACCAGACACACAAGTCCAGATAAGGTTTCACCAGAGCTGAGTAGAGGGGAATAATTACCTCCCTTAACTGGCTGGTAACACTTTTCCTCATGCACCCCAGGAAGCTCCTGTGTGCTTCACTCTCTTTAGACAACGTGCACGAGCAAGAAGTTATCAGCATCTAGAACTCAACAGAATCATATTCTTAAACAACAGGGAAGCCCCATTGAGTTTCCTTCAATAGTGTGATTTTTCTTACAAACCAGCATTTAGGAATTGGCAAGCGAGTGTCCAGACTGGAAGTCAAAATGGGCATTAATGATACTGATGTTATTGCAGTGTACAATAGCATGCCTATTAATGGAAACATGGCTGTTCAAAAGAAACAGCTGACAGATTCAAAGCCAGGGTGGTTAAAAAAAAAAAAAAAGAAAGAAAAGGAAGGAGAAAATGTTTCCATAACAGCTGAAAGAATGATTTTTATGTGATAATTTGGAGTTGCTTCGTGTTCGTGGTGAACCATGCCAGTTTTGTTTACTCGCCAGAAATAGCATGTATATTTAAATGATCATCTGCCAGAAGCATTTTGTGATATATTATTGTCATCAGTTTGCTGCCATATGTAACATTTGGGGAAAACAGCATGAAAAGGAAATTGCAGAATGCAATTCATTTTTAACAAAGATGTTTTTTCTCAGGATATGTCTCTACTGTTCTGACATTTGAGTTGCTTATCTTTTCTTGGCAGCAGAACTGTATTTCCAATCATCTTTTTTTGGGTTCTGTTTCTTTATTATTCTATTGTTTTCTTTTTTCTCTCCCTGCCTCCTTTTCTATTCCGTTCCTTTGGAATGATGTTCAGTCTATGCCATGGAAATCAATCGTAAGTCTCTGTGGAGAGCTGATTATCTCATTTAGCTGACTATGTTCGTAATCTTCTTCTTGACTAGTTACTCATATTTTAATTACAGCATTCATCCAGTGTTCAGGTGTGAATCTTGTTTTTCTACTGTAATAGTTTCAACTGAAAATAAGTAGAGGAAAATATTTTGATACAAAATGCAGATCAGTAGTTTTAGCTGAGGTTAAGTGGTTGCTAAGACTTGTTTCTAGTATACCGACAGTAAAATAATTGGGTTTTTAAAAATATGATGCATAAGTGGCATTGTAGAATTCCCTTTGATTACCTAGATACAATGTTACTGTGGGTTTGGCAGTACTTTCATTGGTTCATTTGAATAAAATTAGGAATCACTTAGCTTTCCTGCTATACTTTTCTTAGGAAAACCAGGAAAAAATGTAGGTCCAATGTTTGAAAAGCAAGTAAAATAAATGTTATTAATTACAGTCCAGATGTCTCTTGGAGACCTCAGTAAATAAGCTTAGTCTGTTTTCAAAGAATTTGAAGTATTTTTCAAGCGAGGCTGAAGCACGGGTTTTTTGCAAAATGTTTAAAAATACTGGGTTTTCTATTCACATGAACTAAATCTGTAATGAACTCTGTCAGACTTCACATTTGCTAAGATTACTTCTAAAGAACCTGTGGTTGACAAAAACTTTACCTGCTACCAAAGGGTTCCAAAAGTTAGCCTTGTATTTGAAATCAGATGTATTGGCACTGCACTTTCAGACAGAACAAATTTGCTGCATTTACTCAACTCCAAGACAGCTCTTACCCAAGACAACCTGTGTATTCTTAGAATTACCTCAGGCAATTATTTTATATTGTTTGATCTATATTATCAATTTTTGTCCCATTTTCAGTAGTCTTATTTTGCTGTTACTATATAATTTTCATTTTATAATTTTATCTTTTTGGTAGCATTAACCTGCTGGTAACATTAACAGCCCCAGACAGGTCAAGTAATAGTCTGGGATCCATCTAGGGAGTCCAGTAAGGGGCAAAATTATACAGGGCCAGAGACAGAAGGGTCCATCCATGGGACTAATGCTGGTCCAAGGTCTGTCTTGGAGGCAGGGGTGAAGCATAGCTCAGGCAGGGACAGGTGTGCAGAGGGGGCACAGGTGTAAACCCCCAGTGAAGCTGGTCAGGGCCATTAAAGACCTCTTCAATACACTGGGCCCTCATAAAGGTTGAATTTATGGTCAGGAATCTGGTACTGCTAAGGCAACACTTTTATATATTTGGCAAGGTATGCTCACAGGCTTGGTTAAAGAATTTGATTTTGATTCCACTATTAATATGTCTATACACATTAAGATCTTGTGTTAGACTATTAGTGTGAGAAAAAGAAAATCCATGGGAATGTGAAAAGAAAGCCACACTGTACAGTAAGGAGTTGCCTCTCTGTTCACTAATATGGGAAATGTAGTTAGAAGCAGAATCGGAGGTAGAAATTATACATACTTGCTCCTGGAAATAAACTGACAAAAATTGGCAACATTTATGCATGTGTCATCATTAAATAAATGTGAATAGTATTTTTCAGTATCAGGCAATTTGTGAAAAATACCTTTCCTATTTTTCCTTCAGCTCCTTGTGGGGACAATCTTTATGATGATGATGGTAAACGCCTCCCTCCGTGCATCCCAGGGGCCTGGCTCACTCCTGCTATTATGGCCTGTTACCTTTTGGTGGCAAATATCCTGTTGGTAAACCTGCTGATTGCTGTCTTCAAGTATGTAAACAATCATGTATCTGTGTCTTATTGTAGAGATAAAGTTTCTGTGGGAGCCCATCAACTGATTTTGCAAGGGTTTGCATTCAGTCTCAGAATCTCATTATTCTGTGAATGTGACTGGCAAATACTGGCAACAGGGTGTACCCTGGGGAAGAGTGAGGAAAGGTGGCTTTGAATTTGCCAGCTATTGCAGCAGTGCATGTGGGAGAACCTGGCTGCTTCCAATTACGTTTTAATGGATAGTGACAGGCCTCAAGGTTGTTCTGGAAAGATGAGAAACAGGATCCATGAAACCTGGCACACACCTGACAGAAACCCGTGTAGCCACTGGCAGTCACAGCTCTGCGGGAGAACAGCACAACAAAACTCTGAACATCAAAAGCAGGAGGCATTTCCACTACATCATCTGGCTCCTTTTTCTTTTTTTTCTTCTTGTTTTGTTTTCCATTTCGAGAAAGAAATTAATGGCTCGCAGAGTTCTTTCACGGCCCAAAAGAATAGTCTGTATTGCCTTGAACTAACAGGAAGGATGGCTACATGTTGCCAAGGTCTGTGGCCAATCCAAGCAGCATGCAGTATGCACATATCTGTATTTGGACTTACCTGGAGTAAAACTAAATAAATTTCTGCTGCTTGTTCTTCCTACCTGCACTTAGGTTGCATGCTTTTCCTTTCATGATGTAGGGATTAAGAAAAAAAAGGATAACTACCTGCTGGCAATACTTTCTGAACAGAGCACCTGAGAAAAGAAGGTGCTCCATTTTTGTTGCCTTCAAACATGGAGTGATGGAGGGCTTGTTGGCGTAGGTAGCTTGTGTCACAAATGCAAAAATAGTACTTTGTGTGCCCAGAAATCTGCAGCTCACAAAGCCTGTCTTTCATTTGATGTATGTAGCTTAAAAGGTCATGAATTTAAAGTACTCAAATGCCAGTCACATAGCTGGGGAGAAGGGGAAGAATCTTACAATGGTAGCTATTATTGGCTGAAGGACCAAGGAATCAGCAGTTTGGGAAGTAGGTCATGCTGTTAACTCCTGCCATCCCAGCCTGCCTGCAAGGGGTTGAGATCTAGCTGGGCAATTCCTGCTATAAAGGAGACACAGAACGAAGGCAGATTGTTATTTATTAGTAGTAAATAGACTCATATATACTTAACCTAAAGAAAGCAAAAGCTGTATGTACACAGGAGTCAAAGGGATGTTTTAACTGGTTTTTAGGAATGTAGATATTGTAAAGCACATAAAGTTAGGAAATAAGTGGACAGAAAATGTAAAAAGGAAGTTCCAGTATCATCACCATCATAGAAGTGGAGTGAGCTGTCTGAAGATACTTTAAAAATAGCTTGAAAAGCCTTTTCTAAGACAGAATATCAAGTCTGCTTTCTCTTAGTTGGTATTTCATAACTGTGACTATTGTTATCTCTGGATTGAATTCTATCACTTCATATCAACTCAATTTCAAAATTAAACGTCTTTAAAACACACCTTACTTTGCTGTAAAAATGATGAAGCTTCTAAGAATAAATTTCTTTACAAGATTATGCGCCATGTTTTCAAATCAGAAGTTTGAGGGAGTAAAGTTTGAATTTAGGACATTTTGTGAAAACTTGAAAAGTCGTCTATGTAGGTCAAGCTGATTAGCATATTAAAGGCAAACTATGTGAAGCTTCTGAGTTTAGCATACAAAATACTTTCCATGGATTTAATACTTTGTGTAGCATCAAATACTGGCGTGTGTTAAAAGAAATAGTTTATAACCAAGTCCCAAAATGCCAATTATGTGATGCATAAATCGTGCAAGTTTCTTTTCACTGGCACCTAATGGATTTGTACAGTAGGAGGAAATGGTCTGAGAGGAGGACTGTTCTGAGTGGTCCCTGAGGGATGCAGAGCACCTTCTGTTTGCTGCCTTCAAAAGGAGTAGTGAAATCAGGAGATCAATTTAATCCTTAGTTCAGTAGCACCAACAAAGAGCTGAACCAAGCAAATCATGTGGCTTCATGCGGTTATTTAGCTGCTGCTTTTTTCAGCATAGTACTTGCTCAATGATAAGTAAGATTAGGGACCACACAGAAACTGTACCTATGTTTCCTTTCAGCAATACCTTCTTTGAGGTAAAATCAATATCCAACCAGGTGTGGAAGTTCCAGCGATACCAGCTGATCATGACATTCCACGACAGACCTGTCCTGCCACCACCAATGATTATCTTCAGCCACATCTACATAATCGTCAAGCGGATCTGCTGCCGCTGCAGGAAGGGTGATGGAGACCAGGACGAGCGTGACAGGGGACTGAGTATGCAAGAAATCTTCTCTAAATTGAGCTCTTTGTACCATGTTAGCAGAAAGCAGCAGCTTCTACAACACTGAACAGTTTTGTTCACCTTGACCATCAGGTGTCTTTGCAGGAGACAGTATGGGCCAATATTTGTATCAAGTTAACAGCTCTTGGGCTCTGTGGGTGCCTGAGAATCTGCACCTCTCTGATGCTAATGAAGACTTCCTTTAACATGCTTTCTTAAAACAGTGAGATGGTATCTACTCAGTCCAGGGGTTTACCAAGTTCTAGTGAAGTCCATGTGTTGGGAAGGGCAAATAGGTATTTTAGAAGAAGGGATCACAGTTCCTAATGTCAGTTATAGTGTCAGCTCTGTGATTGTGAGCAATCTGTGACTAAGATTATCCCCACTATCATTTAGAGATTTATCTGTTATTTCACAGGGAAACTGTGAGGATTCTTCTCCTAAAATACTCTGAAACTGTTAGTTATTATTTTCATTATATGCTTCACGGAAATAATCAGATGCTCACAGCTATCCCTCTATTTCTACATTTCACAGGAAATGTATTTGCACAATAGGAAAAAGAAAAAGGAAAAAAGGAAATGTAATGCTCCTTCCAAATGCAAAGAGATAAATCCAAATACAAAGAGATAAAGGATGAATTGTTCCTAAAAGCTTGTATTCCCCTTGGATTTTTCTTATGTGATTATAAATTTCTTAACATCTTATCCAAAAAATACCTGTGAACAATCTGTTAAGTTTATCTGGTGCCTATAACTGGCATCCTATAAGAACAGCACTCGAATGAAGGAAAAGTCAAACTGGCAGAGATTGCCCAGGTCCTTATCTTGTAAAATCTAGTCAGTTTAATGCAGAGCTGTTAGACAGTACCAAAGTCATTCAGAACATTGAGCCCCACATGGATGGCCGTGGAAGCAGATGATGGTCATAATGCATTCCATTGCCTTCACAGCTCTGCCCATCCTTAGCTAAGTGCTCACTGCCTATTTAAAAAAAATCATCTGTTCAGTTAGTGCAGGAGTAGAATCTGCAATATGTCCATGTCCAAAATAAACTGCTAAATTGGATTTAAATTGACTGCCAGAAGTTCAGAAAAAGGAAACTCCTCTTTTGTTCTTCTCTTTTGCACAGAGTTATTTCTGAATGATGAAGAGCTAAAAAAACTCTATGAGTTTGAAGAGCAGTGTGTAGAAGAATACTTCCAGGAGAAGGAGGATGAGCAGCAGTCATCTAATGATGAACGCATCAGAGTTACCTCTGAAAGGTACCTATCGTAACAAAAAAATCCACACCATTTGTTGGGCACAGTCTTTTTAATATCTTCTTTATAACCACGGTTGAGTTAAAATACAAAAGATTTTGATCTTGAAGAAAACCACCACCAACTCAGAGGCTGATCTGAATCCCTAATAACAGATATATCTCAGCAGGTGCATCTCTCCCAAGAGCAAATGTTTTGTTACTCCTTCTGTTATGTCACTAAGCCTGCTGGTTTGGGTAGCTTTGTTATAAGAACATTTTTGCTCATGATGAATTTTATACCACTCATCTGAGTATCACAGTTGTGCTTTTTATCCATTTGAGCAAATTGCTTGTTGAGTTTCCAGCAGTTCATCCGACCATGAGAAACATGATGGAGCTTAATAACAAAAGCACTGAGGGTTCTTCCCTTGGACCTGTGGTTTACATTAGCATCTGGCACTCACAACTGCTGAATTTTAATCTCTGCCAGAGATACTCTTGCAGGCTTTGAATAAGGCATTTAGCTTTTCAGTATGAACTTCCCCATTTAAAAGATGGGGGATATTCACATATAAATCATGATGCTATTCTGAGGACTAGCTAATGTTTGCATATTGCTGTGTAAGCACACAGTGCTAATGGCAGCAGCCTTTTTTACCAGGTCACTTGGCAGGACTGTTCTCAAAGGCTCTGCCTATTCTGTCAGTAGATCTAAGTCAGTCAAGAGATGGGGTCTTCTGTCACTTCCCTGAAATGAAGAAAAATTCTCCCTGGCATAAAAATTATACACATTTTAAACACTCTTTCACCTAAATCTACCTCATAGTATTTTGTTGATGAAGTACTCCATGTACATACTTATCTGTATATATTTTAATTTTAACATTTGTTACAAATTAGCTCTGTGAGCCATATAATTCTTTAATAGATAAACCTTTTTCTCTTGAGACAGGCCCTGAACATCTTGCATTATTATATTTGAAATTTGAGAATAGAGAAGTAAATTAAACCTGCTACATGTATTTGAGTAGTTTCTATCACAGTGGTTATCCATGGCAATTTGTCAAAATCCTAGGTATTGTGGCAGAGAATAAAGCAGGGCTGATAAGCCTCACTGATTCACTATGGTCTGTGGCCACAAAGCAGATTTGCTTATTTCTCATGGCTTTTTGCTCCAGATGCTTCGTCATCTTTTGTGTGTGATAGCAAAAAACTGTTAATTTCCACAGTAGATTTACTAGTATATGATCTCTGAGCCACATTCCAATTAATTACTTTTATATGCATTTTTCTAGTACCGTCGCATCCATTATGATAATAATGATAAGAAGAAAACGGGAAAAAGTATTATTTTAATTGAACTGGACAACAGTTCTACTCCTTTCAGCTGATACATAATAGAAAGGCAGTTCAAGAGCTAAAGCAATCCCATGAACACCAGTATATATTTCTCTCTCATACATCTGCAAAACCTGTTTTACAACATGCTTTGATGCTATTTTAAGTCACCCTGTGAGTATGTCATTAGAAAGTACTTTTCATGTAAATAATTTGATACTTCACAGTCAAAGAGAACAATTGAGCACGCAGTGGGTGGCACACGCAGAAATGTTAACAGTAGTCTGTCCCTAAGAACTCTCCTGCCATGAATATAAGGGCAGAGTTCAAATACCACTCTAATATGGTGTATGGAAAGCATAGATAAGAAAATGCTCGTGCTTTTGATGCTACACATAAGAAAAAAGAACAAGGCATGATACACAAATTCTGCCTTACGAAGAAAATCAGGAGCTGGGTGCCTGTAATGGGTTACTGCACCATTCTACAGGTTCTGTTCTCTGCTTCCTCTTTTATACCCCACAGAGTTGAAAATATGTCAATGAGGCTGGAAGAAGTGAATGAAAGAGAACATTTTATGAAAGCTTCTCTCCAGACTGTCGACCTTCGGCTGTCTCAGCTGGAAGAGCTCTCTGGTCGGATGGTGAACGCTCTGGAGAAGCTGGCGGGCATCGACAAATCGGAGCTGACGTACACACGCTCGTGGGCATCGTCAGAGTGTGATGCTGCTTATCTCCTGAGGCAGAGCAGTGTGAACAGCTCTGATGGTTACAGCATGTCCAAATATCACATCAGTGGCGATGAACTGACCTATGATGACAGCACCATGCCTATGTCGCCAGCCATGCGTAAAAAAGCCCATTCTATTGGTACCAAAGAAGATGGAACAGACCCAAGGATGCTGGTTCCAGAACACCAAACTGCACTCCATACCTCGAGTACTAATGCAGTCACCACAGCAGATCACAGTAAATCTACATCAGAAATTGCACAGAATGTTTCCAGACCCCATTCTGGTTCAGGTGGTTTGGGGAGTGAAAAGCAGGGGATTTTCAGTAGCGATGGAATGATTCCTCAAAGTGTAAACCAGATGAATGCTGGTACGAACAGTCAGTCAGTAGCAGGATCAGATTTTCAGAACACTCAGTTAAAAGTAGAACGTACCAAGTTAGAAGCAACCATCTCCTATCCCTTGGACAAATCCAAAGCAATGCGCTATTTTCCTCCTGAAACTTTCAGTGCTTGTCAAACCACTATGATGAAGTCAAGGAGCTTTATATTTGCACAAGGTGGGAAGCTGGTTGGAGGAGTTAACAACTGGACCTCGGAGTATAGTACCATTATGGATCAGGTGTGCCCTTCTGCAATTGAACAGTGGGCCACGGAGTGGAAATACGAAGTTGAGCAGCAGCTTTCTCAAGAGCGTCCTCCAGAATATCCTGGCTTGATCTCTGAAGCAGAAAGGCAAGCAGAGGAGAAGCAGATGGACACAGATGACGATAGTAATGTTGGTGAAGCAGGTATGAGTGCCTCTTACACCTCTATGCCTGCCACTGTCAAGGCCGAGAAGGAGAATTTACTGTCAGTAAAGCCAGAAAGGACTTCTGGGTTCCCATCAGTACGCTCCAAGAGTTTGCACAGCCATTCCCGGAAAGCCAAGTCTGTGAAGGACAAATTAAATAGACCAGGACATGCCAGCAGTGTAACTAATTTGGTGGTAGCATTTGGCAGCGCAACAGAAGAACAGAAAACTAGGCAAGAAAATGCATCCACAGAAACTGAATGTTAAAGTGGCTTATGGCCCCTGTTTTACCAACAGTCGAGAAAGCAGCATGACTAATTGAACAAATTAGGGATTTTAAAATTAATTTCTAAAGAAGAATTTTGGATATATGTGTTTCTCTTCATTTAAACTTAATAGATAATGTGTTCTGTTCTTAAATAAATGCTTGCTGGGTTGGGTGAAAGGGAGATGTTCTCTCAGGGGCAGATAAAAAGTAGGTACAGTCCACAGTTGCCGACTATATAGATCTTCCTTTGTTCCATTTCAGCCTCCCTCATAAGCTCATTTACTGACAAGCTCTTTATAAAAGCTCTTAGAGGAAGAACAATGTTATAATGTAATAATTTTATCAGAAGACTTCTCAAACTGAACAAATTTTTAACCAGCCTTAGTTTTATCCTTACTTACGCAGCTGGTTTCTTTGTGGCCATGGTGTTTTTCAGATCAAAACAAAATTGTTGGAGGCAGGGAAAAATTATGCCATCCCCTCTTTCACTTCTGATTTCATGCATGCTGCTTAGCTTCTCTTTCAGAATGGCACAACATAGCAGTTTTCATTCACTAAAATAGGTCAAAGTGGCAAAATACAGTTGTGTTTGGAGAAATCTGAGCTGGAAAGCCATGTGTAGACATGTTCTTAACCTGTCCTTGAACTTTAGTGGCATAATCTTGCTTTCAGAATCACATCTGTCCCCAACCCAAAGCATGCTGACAGCCTTAAACTGTTGAAAAACAGTGATCATTGTTTCAAAATGTTTAGGAAGATTCTAAGAATATCAAGTACATGGAGATTTTAATAATTGAAATCTACATTAGTGTTTTGTATAAATAAGGATTACGATAGAAGTCCATGTAGACTTCGAATAAGATTCTGGCTTTTCTTAAATGCCTGCAAGGGAAAACAAAACAAAACAGGAAAGTGTTCTGATCAGGTGAAATCAAAATATAACCAATCTTTGCTTGAAGCAAATCTTCAGTGACGAATTCATCTTTTGTTTTGCAATTTCATTATGACAACACGTGAGGAACAAGGAACAGTTTCTAGGAGTCCATCTAAACAAAATATAAATTTTCCAGATGAGAATAGAAACTCTGTATGTTTTCTTGAGTAAATTTCAAAAACAAATGTCAAAGGGGAAAAAAGTCTCCACAGCAAAAGTGTTTTGAGGACTAAGACTGGAAATCAGCATTGGTAATTAGATTTACCCAGAGCACGTGTCTCAGCAGTGGCATTCTAAGGCCTAGGTTTTGATGATTTCCTTCATAATAGCAGGGTGTTATTTGCCTCGTTCCTCCCTGTTAAGTTTTAGGAACTTTGATTTCCCTAATATTCAGCACCTGTCTTTGCAGCGGATGCTTACCATGGAGCAGACCATTTTGAAACGAGTTAAAGGCATGTTATTTGTTCACAGAATATTGGTCAAAGGTTTATGCTTAACTCATTACCTGTCAGGACTCATTCATGTGCTAGTTTGAAAAGGCAGTTTCTTTTCTCACTCACCATCAGCCCCACAGTGCAGGTCTCAATGTCCTCCTTGACAGTGATGCTTACAGCATTTGAAATGCAGAGATTGATGGAAGACTCTACAAATGCATTAATGGTATCTGATTTTTATTGTTTGCATTGTATTTTCATACTCCATCCATACTTATACCCTGAAGTACTGTTACCAAACTGAATGATTGTGGAAAGTGCATAGACATTCCACAAAGTCCAATCATCATTTCCTTTGGAATTTTGCTATCTTGGTTCTACCAGCAGGTTTACTTGTTTCACTGCTGTTGGAACAGTGTTGACATTTCTCTTGTTATGTGGGCTTCTCTTTTCTTCAGCTTTAGGGAACTTGACATTTTGTAAAAAGAGAATGACATTTGAAATTGTTTCACTTCCATGTTTACTTCTGTGTTACCATTCTGTGCAACTACATAGCCATTGTGTATATGTGGTTAAAATAGCCTCCAGTTTGCCAATGCCTTTTTATTGTTTGCCTGCACATTCACCAGAAATGGAGTCATTAACAAACACAAAGGGATGCAGCTTTTCAGCACTGTGCTAAACAAGCAGTATGCATTGTGGAATGGAATACAGTGTGTTGCATACCTCTTGTTACATTGTCTTTATAAAATGTGTGTTAATCATGCTTTTGACCACTTAATTTTTTAGTATTTACATTGAAAATTTATCTGATAGCATGTAGATTTCAAATGAAAATATTTTACCTTTGTATTTATATACTTCCTTTGTGTAAAAATATTTATAAAGAAACACATGAAAAATATGGTGAATTAATCCAGTATAACAATTTTTTCTCTATAATGTCAGAACACTTCACTAATCCGTTTCTTCTTATGCAGTGCATGGGCTGAACATTTTCTAAAAAAAAAGTTTCTTTCTTAACATTTGCCAGTAATTTTCCATAAAATTTTCTATACAGGGATGATTTTAAAAGGTTTGTATATTTTCTGTGCTCTTGCACAGCATGGACTGAATGACAACCTCTCTGCCATTAAATGTGAAGTAACCACACTCTGGCTTTGCAGAGTCATTTTATGCATACAGCCATTTTAATAAGATTTAAATATGGCTTTGTATGTGCATAGAAGACCAATAATAGATTTGGAGCTCACTAAGCAGAATAATGACCAACACATTTGCATGTCTGCTTCCATGCTTTCTTGAAGGCTGAAAGGATGCAGGCAGAGAATTTGCATTTCTGAAGAGGCATGTTTAATGCTGCTTTTCAGGAAGATGTGTCCCCCTTTACTGCTAAGCATGTGGTGACTTCTCAGCAGTGTCACCGTGAATTCCATTGCCATGATTTATTATGTGCTTGACCTGTACTGCAGCAGGTCAAGCTGAAAGGGTGTGTGCTCTAAGGCTATGTCTGTGCAGAGATTCTACACTGAGGTAATTTAAATTTGCTCATCTTACAGTATCTTGCAATACAGACATTTCCCTTTCCCTCAAGGCAGATGTTTTCAACATGGTGACTAATTGTCGTATTGACAAAGGCAGGTTCATAACCCTACCACCTGATTCCATGAATTACCCCTTTTTACATTGCATCATTCAGGGACTAGCTTAACTTTGCCCTCACAAGCCTCTCGTGTTGCAGAGTCACTCTGTCCATTTTAGAAGCTGGATTTCAATACCTGAGAGCCAAGAAAGTCAATTTTCCATATTGTTTACTAATTCATTAAAGTAGCCATTGAAACCTTCAAACTATGGTTTTTCCATGCTGCTTATTTGGATGCTTTCCAAGGTTCTGTGCTTGACTATCATCTTTGGCAAAATAAAAACAAAAATAAATAAAAATAAATTTCTAAATAAAAAAAAAAAAACACATCTGCAAGGCCTAATCAGGAAACAGGAACATGAGGAGGGTGCATGACCAAGGATGTTAACAGGATCATTTCATTAGCTCTGCAAGATGAACAGGACTGTGCCCTGTTACAGGTGTTCTGGGCTGACACAAAGCCAGTGTGCTGCTGAGCCCTTCATGTGGAGCAGGTGAGTTTTCCAAATGACAGCAGCCCCTGGGACACAGTGCTGGGGTCCCACAGATGCTTCTGCAGCACTGTCCTGTCCAGCAGGTCACTTTACCTGAATTAGTGTTGCACTCAAAAGCTGTTGGGAGCTAACAGGAGGCACACCTTGGATGTAAGGTCAGGAATTTATTGTTAGTGTAATGAATTTTAACAGTCTAATATATGAATTGTTATTAGTTTAGATCTATATAATTGTAAGAGGAGAGACAAGAAGAGAAAACAGAAAAGAATACTACTGTGCTACTAATGGAAGAACAGAATAAGGTAAAGTTATTTGATGCACACTTCCTACTATGTACCCCTTATTTTGATGTTTATTCACACCTGCTCTGATCACCACTCTAATGGTCAGTGGCTACAGTGAGGACAGTGAGCAAATACTGCCAGCTGTCAGCATCCCAGCTCCTTTGTAGGGTGAGCATGACGTTCATGTTATTTCTTCATCCTTATTTTTTGCTACTTTAGGGGCGTTTTTATGTGTGCTACAAAGTTACATCTTGTTTTTCATCTCTGGCCTTCAAATCCTACAAATAAACCTGAATTTCCTTGTCATTAGAAAAATTTCTTTCACAGCTAAACAAACAAGGGCCAGCTCGAAGCAGGTTAAGGCAAGTTCAGACAAAGCAGCCCTGACAAGCTTGTCCTGAGTCCTTACCAAGTCAGCATAAAGCCTGTGGCCTGTTGCCAGCAGTGACAATTAGCCTCTGTTTGCTGCGTTATGAGGCTACATTAGCCCTAGGGGTGGTTTCTTCTCACTGAAACCATTGCAGATATATATTCTACCACATGCAGCAGTCACCTAAACTGAAGATTCAGCCTGTGGGTTTGGATCCCCTATTGTGATCCAGCTTTGGACAGGAAGGCATAAGCAATGTAAGGACCTGGTTGATGTGGCCGTTTATAGGCCATTTCAAATGGCAGCAAGGCACAGGAGTTTGGGGTAGTCATACAATGGTACTCAGCAGTTATTGGAATTGTGGGCTGACAAACCACAGGCCTTGGGAGAAGTGAGACAAAGACTACAGATTTTCTTAAAACTGCAATTTTGTTCTTTTTTCAACTTCTAGCCTTATCTGCAGAAACAAAGTTTGATATGGCAAAGTGGTGCTTTATGATTGATACCCTCTACCTATGCAATGGATGTAAGGTATGTCTTCATAACAGGCTTTAAATTATTCTTTGCAGATGTTCAGCTGACATAAAAGTGCCGATACCTACCTAGTGCTTGGGGTTGCAGTAATGAGAAAGATGATGCATAATTTCATGTGCCTGCTCCTCTTTTGTCTCTGCAACATGAAACCCCCTATAAAACCAGAGCTTCATCCTGCATGATTCTAGATGCAAGCTTTGCTTGCCCTAACTGGATTGCTGTGCTCAGCAGGCAGTCACCTGAGCAAACCAACAGCCTTCAAAAAGGGCCATGGAAAAAGATTAGATTCTAGTTTAGAAGCTCTAGTAATTCAATAGTCACTATCACAATACCTGTGTGAAATAGTCCAAGTCAAGGTGGAACACTGTACTATGAATAGCACCAAATAACTCCAGGCAAGTAGTACCTACACAATGATTAACAAGGAAAGTACCCTTACGTGACACAGCAAAGTTCCATATCATTAAGCCTCCACACAAAGAAGACAGCCTTCACTTCACAGATGTGCCCTGAAAAGGAGGCTTTTTTCCTGAGATACATCAAGAAACTAAAACCTCTGCATAGTTTTTATGTCTTTCGTATATATTCGGCCAAGACTGTTGAAGTTGCTGTTCTGTATAAATAATGACATTTTAAATGTTCTTCTAGATCTTCATCAAGGACATTCAGGAATGACCTTTTTTTTTTTTTTTTTTTTTACCAACTGCTTAATAAATTTAAGGCATTATGCTTTTATACTGTAAGAGGTAATACAGACCTGTAGGGCTAGCTCCCTCACAAGTCCCCAGCCAGAGTCCCACACTTCTGAGTGCAGGCTGAGGCAATTTGGGTGCACAAACTGTTGAGTGCACAAGTAGAGAGGTGTCCAGGTAAAGTAATAAACTGTAACGCTTCCAGTGAAAAATAGAACTGACTTTCATCAGTGAATCCCTGACTTTGCAGACTTGCTGCACACTTGCTATAGCTCTGGGCACATAGCTCAGCTGTGAAATCAGACAACGTTTGTGTCTTTTTGCCTTGGAGTTCAAACCAATAATTGAACCCGTCTTCAGA
Organism: Monarcha castaneiventris obscurior; assembly: GCA_026261815.1. Lineage (NCBI taxonomy): Eukaryota > Metazoa > Chordata > Aves > Passeriformes > Monarchidae > Monarcha > Monarcha castaneiventris. The sequence goes on along the minus strand of JAMPIT010000434.1, from coordinate 15,271,861 downwards.
GAGCTATGAAAACATGTAAGTTGCCATAGAAATACAGTTCTGGAAGAGATCATCTGCACTAGGCGAGTTCAGCTATGTCAGTAGCATCAGTGGCAGATGGTGGTCTAACCTGTTCTTGAACATGTCTAATGAAAGCCATTCTCTAATCTGCTGAGAGATCAAAAGGGACCATTGTGAAAAATCTGTTCCGGCTTAACCCCAGCACTCATGCATTGCACAAGCCAAAGCACTTCCCCAACCACAGAGCTGCCTTGCGAGGTTGTACCAGAACTTTTAGGAAGGTGCCTAACCTGAGTGTGCACTGAATACAGCAGGTTATGCACCCCAGCCATAGCAGACATAATTATCTGCAGTGTCACAAACAGTGGCACTGTATGTAAAAAGAGCCCTGGGAGGCAACCACACAGTGTGGGGAGTGATACCACTGGGAGAGCAGGCCAGGCTGCTTCTCAGAGTGAGTGACCGAGTGAAAGGGTCCTGCTCAGGCTAGCACACAGGAGATACCACTGAATAACAAGGTAGAGGCAAGGAAAATAACTGTGCCGAGTAAAAAAATTATTCTTTAAATCATGAGAATAACATGAGACATCTGCAGTCTTTTCAGTTCAGCTGGCTTTGTTGCATAGCTGTCTTCCCACCACTCTTCCAAGACTGCTCTCATAGAACAAAGGCATTCTCAAGAATCTCTGGCTTGGCAGAACTGTTTGAAGAAAGTGAGCAAGTGAGGCAGAGCTGGGATGGCCAGAGATGGGCAGGCAGTTGAGTTCATTACCAAAAAGGAGCCGGAGGATTTCCCTGCCTGTCCTGCCTGCCCACCCTGCTCTGCTTGTCTGTCCTGCTCTGCCTGTCTGCATCTCACTGCAAGTTGTGACAATTAACTTGCTTCTCCGAAGTACTCAATTCTGTCAAATCAGCCTTCTTCTCCTACTGGCATAGAACTCTTTCAGTGGAAGCTTGTAATCAGTTCCAGTAACAATCCTCAAAATCTTGTTGAGCTTAGTTTTGATGTTGTTTGCTCATTTTCAGAACAGCACTGCAATTTCAATGTGTTAGTGCAGTCCTTAATGAAAATTTTTGCTATCCTGTGATCATCCTCTCATGAGTAAGATTGCTTTTGCAGCTACTCCTAAAAAGTCTCTGTGCTGATGCAGAAACACTTTTGTAATTCTGATGTGGTATAAATAATCATAATTTTTATTATCACTGGCAAATTTGTTACGTGCAATTTCCAATCTGGGCAGTTTCTGCCTTCCTCATCCCCTCACTTTGTCTTCCCCCTCTTTTGAGTTAAATTCCCTTTCGCCAGTGTTCTGAATATGAACAAAAACTTTAAAGAAGGATAAAGATAAGGGCTAGTTCTGCAGTATTTCTCACTTATCAAACATCCAAGGGATTTAGGTTATGAAAGGGGATGAGAGGAGCTGTGGTTTGCTCTCACAGCACTCAGCTCTACACCACCAGCAGCATCTGCAGCACAGTGCACTCTCTGAAATGGACTGGGGCATGAGATCATGCCAGGCTGAATAATCCCACTTAGGCAATGATGTTTGCAGCATAAAATAAAAATGGTATATGTGAAAACAGAGGATAAAGTGAAGGGCATTGTCTGCCAACAGCAATAAGATGGGACCTTTGTGCAAGGAGATGCCCTTGTTTTGAAAAGTACACTGGGATTGGTTTTACCTCTCTGTCTACAAGTCCAAGAGCAGGGTGCTCTCCCCTGGACAGTTGAACAGCATTAAATGTATGCACATGAGCTTTCCTCAACCTAGGCAGATGCCAGTGAATTGTTTCCCTCCTCACTGTTCAATCAAACCTTTCTGCTGCAGTCAGTGGGGCATCTCCTCTAAATTGTGGAATCCAGATTGTGCCCTAAAGTCTGTTCTTTCATTGAACACACACCCTCAGACTTCACAAAAATTCCAGGGTCTATAATGCAATATAATATACTTTCTATTAATGAGGGAAGATCTTGATCTTGCAGCTGATGTTGAGTGCTGCATGTGTCATTTTGTGTCTAAAAATGTGTCCATTTTTCTAGAGTCTTCACTACTGTGCTGTAGCAGGCCTTCACTAATGTTACATTGCATGGGAGCTGTTCCATTCTCATGACAGTATGCTGACAAAAATCAAGCTTTTTAATAAGGTGAAGCTGCAAAATACCAGCAGTTTGTTTGTCAGGTCCTGGTCTTCAACTCTCACCCCTAAAGCATGGTCCTTGCCATGAACTCTGCTTGGCTTATAGCTGGAACCATGACTGTGGTGCACCAGCAGGCAGGGGCCAGCCCTTCTTACCCTACTGAACATGTCAGACCTGGCTCCAAACTCTGGAGAGACCTGGTGGTTTGACCCAGTTCCCTTGTGACTGGATCACCAGCAGGAGAACCCAGGCTCTCCCCATTCCTTAGCTCTCACAGCTGACAGACCATGTATTCCTGGTCTAGGGATCTCCATTAAACCACATTTCCACCCAAACTGTTGCTTCATGGAGGAGGTATTTCCACTGCCAGGTTCAGAGCAGTCATATATTTACCTGCAGTATGGACCTTTATGGGTGCCATAGGCCACTAAGCAAACATGAGCAGTTAGTTACTCAGTTTCCTACTTAAAAGAGATAGAAGTGATGGATTTTGGCAGTTTAGGCAGGTGCCTGTGTAATTTCCATGTTCTGGAGAAGCTCAGGTGAGCAACACGTGAGTGCTGGGAAAGCTTAAAGGGAATTATACAAATGTTGGATCAACATCCAGCTCCGACAGTCAGCAGGATTGCAGGGTGGGAGGGTGACTGCATCAGCCACCTGGGGCATCATAGAATTGCACTGAATATGCTGAGTTGGAAGCGTCCCACAAGGATCATCGAATCCAGCTCCTGTCCCAGCACAGAACCATCCCCAAGAGTCACACCATGTGCCTGAGTGTTGCACACACCCCACAGCTGTAATGTGTACACTTTGTGTAAATGGTGACAGGGGAAGAACTTGATTGCAGTGATTCACAGAATCACAGAATGTCAAGGGCTTGGGATGGTTCCAACCCAGTTCCAACCCCCTGCCATGGGTAGGGGCAACTGAGAACAGGTTGCTCAAGGCCTTATGGAACCTGGCTGTGAGCAGTGCCAGGGGTGGAGCAGCCACGACGTCCCTGGGCAGCCTGTGCCAGTGTCTCTCCACCCTGCCGGAGCTGGATTTTACCGCTGCCTTACGAGACAGCCCTGGGCAGCAGCTACTCCTGCAGGCCCCCGAACGGGGCTCCGAGGCCAAACTGTGGCAATCCTGTGCTTCGGTAGCCGGCCCCGCCCGGCGCAGGCCCCGCGTTTGGTCGTTCCCAGGGGGCAGGCCCGGGCCGGGCAGCAGCGGGGCCGGCAGGAGCGGGGCCGGGCGGGAGCGGGGCCGGGCGGGAGCGGGGCCGGCGGGAGCGGGGCCGGCAGCAGCGGGGCCGGGCGGGAGCGGGGCCGGCAGCAGCGGGGCCGGCAGGCCGGTGACCCGCCCCGGCGGTGCGGCCGTGCCGGAGCTGCGCGGAGCGGGGCCGTCCCCGCCGGGCCGCTTGTTCCCTCCGCGCCGCCGTACGCGGCCGCTCCCGCCCCTCACGGCCCGGCCCGCTGGGGCCGCCGCCCGCCCAAGGAGCCGCTGGGCCGGCCCGGGGAGGCGGAGGGAGCCGCGGGGGCTCCATGCGGGGCGGCGGCGGCCCCAGCCCGGGCCTGCCCAGGCCGCTGGCTCCTCCCTTGGGGAAGGAGGGTGCGCCGGGGCCGCCCCCGCGGTGTGACGGGGAGCGCAGCCCGAGCGGCCGCGGGCGCCGGGCCTGAGCCGGCGGGCGTCGGCACCTCCTCCGGGGCCCGGCCCGGCCCGCCCGCCGGCGGCCACAATGTTCTCTCTCAAGCAGCCCAAACCCACCTTCAAGTCGTACCTTCTGCCTCAGGTAACCGCCTTTTACTGCCATTACCGACCTGTCCTCCCTGCCCTGCCTGCCCCGGGCCGTCCCCGTCCCTGGCCGAGGTGCCGCTGGCCCGGGGCTGTGCCCGCTGGCCCGGGGGTGGCGAGCAGCACCTGAGGAGGGGCTGCCGGGCCCCCGAGCCCTCCGTGGCACCGCGAAACAAAAGCTGCGCAGCCGGCTCGGGGTGCAGCCCCTCGGTCTCCGGGTCTCCGCATCGCACACGGACAGAGCCCACACTGTGGCTGGGGAGCAGGACTTCTGTCGAAGTAAAGTCTTGCGTTCATTAAAATCGGCCCGTGTGAGATTATTTTGCAAAGTTGTGAATTACGCTTCAGGTGTTTGGGCTCGCTTTGCTCACAGTTCTGGGCGGGATGAGGAGAAAGCAGCGGGCGCTTCTGTGCTCTGCAGATAATTAAACTCTCACTCGTAGTCATCGTTTCACGTTTAAAACTTGCCTGATGGCATAAATAAGAAAAACAAGTGTATCTATCAAGTATATATAGCGCATATAGTACGAAGTATATCCACAACCACCAGGATTTTTTGTGTCATCTGGGTGTACACTTGACAGAAAGTGAAATTTATTTGTTTTAGAGAATAAAATAGGACCTCTTCTAGCAACTTGTTTGACATGTTGACTGACTTTTGTTTTTTCACAATTTCTTAGTAAAAGTGAGATGTTGATTTAACACAGTTGTGGATACTCCTAGTCCTGGGAAGTGGTTATATTGCTGTCATTGTAGGAACCGTGGGTTATTTCACCAAAGGTTCCAATCTTTTTATAGAAGATTTTTATTGTTAAGGTTTGAAACTGAATTGCGAGTAGGCATATGTGTGTTCTGGGCCTTGGGTTTTTTTGAAATCTTTCCTATGTTGGAAAGTTGTGCGTGTTAGAAGTTAGTAGAGAGTTTTTATGAACTTGAGCGTCTATATCTGTAAAATTTGTTGTAGATATTGAGCCATTATGGAATGTCAATGGTTTTTGTTCATCCTGTGATTTATTATAGTTTGGGTTACCCGGCTTGTTAAACATTAATATTTTAAATATTTTATTATTCTTTTGGTACAAATCCAAATGCACTCAAAATTGTTAAAAACTCTTGCTATGGTTGGATTCTAGCTCCTTAAGATGAACTTTTAAAGTTAAAACAACATTCTCCTCTGTACAAGTAGATCAGGCTTGTGTGTGACTGTAAAGTTCTGAGTCTTAAGTAAATTATGTTTTCTTTTCCTTCAGGCTGACGAAAATACAGCGTCAGAACCAAGGATTAAAAAACTGGAACCAGTACTTTTGCCAGGTAGGCATGAATTTGGAATTTGACAAATACCTCTATTGGTATTGATTTTGGTATATTTTAATCTTAGCATTGTTTCTTGAGGGAATATTCTGAATAGGAAAAGGTAATGATACTTGTGTCTGTAGAAAATTGTTCTGACTCACCTGAAACACTAAATAAATACATAGGCAATTTTGCCTGTGTGATGCTTTACTATGTATAGAATAATGTCTTGGTTTTATTGTGGGTATTGGAAATTAAACCGTTGTTAAGTGTTTTAACATTCTTGATGTCTTTTGGAAGACTACTGATAATTACACTTTCATCAGATAGTCGGATATTTACCTGTGTGCAGAACCCAGTACCTGAGCCTGTGTCAGAGTCTTCCTTTATTTTAAAGGAAAATAGTCATACAATTTCCAGTATGCAGGTGTGATCGACTTCTGTATTGGAAAACTTCTAATGCCATCTTTATTCATTTACTCTTATTGAATATGCTGCTGGTGGGTAAGTTTGGAGTTTGTGTCTTCAGAGCTCTACAGAATAACCTTTTTGGGGTGTGGGGGGAAAAAACAATGCTCTTATTATTGTTCATCATTACGTATTTGTAAAAATGTAGGATATTAATGACTTCCATATTTTAAATAAGAAATAATCTCTGGTAAATTACAGTTTGATCAAGGAGGATTTCTAAAAGCCTTTTTTCAGCTATGGAAGGAACAATCTACTGTTCTCAAGGTTACTTTCATTGCAAGTAATTTTCATTTCGTTTTACTGTACACCAGAGTAATAAATCTGGCTTGCAGTTTCTAAGGGTAATATTGAGTTTACCACAGTTTTTTCTTAGAATTCAGAATGTATATTAATATGAAAAAAAATGAATTTACACACACACTGGTGTAGGTATAAACAAGGTACTCTTAAAAATTATTTCTGTCACTGCTTTATGTGGGACTGTTGCTAAGCAAGCAGTACTAATTGATGTGGTCCAGTGAGGTACCTTAAGCTTAAGAGGCTGAAATACTGTGGAAGAGTTTCAACTGAAAGAGTAGATAACAACTGCCTGACACTCTTCATGAAACAAAAGAATGCAGAGTTTGCTTGAGGCATAAATACCTTAAAAGACATTGCTGAGATTGCTCGATATTTGAAATAGTTTTATTTTTATGCTTGCAAAACTTCTGCTTGCCACTTGGCATCTCACTGATTATGTTGCAGTTGATATTCATCCAAGGCCTTTGACTCACAAGGAAGTGACTGCATGTTCTTCTCTGAGACATTCCACAGCAAATGCAAGGCAGTAGGAGAGTGCTTTGCTCAAAATGTTGCACATCTTGCCTTTGCTGTGGGACCTGGCCATGAGCAGTTACAGAAAGTAACTTCTGTGCTGCCACTTTTTGCAGTGTGGTTCATTCTCTCTTTGTGAAACTCCCAAGTACTTTTAAAATGGGACTGTGTTTGTTTTTCTCAACTGGTTTGTATTTTTTCTTTGCATCTGTGCATTATTTTCCTTGTCTGCACTCTCTTTGAAGTCAGCATTTGATGGATTTTGGGACATTTATAGTAAGTTGTCCCAAGTTATGTAGAAGCCACAGTATGATGTACCACAGACTTAAAATTTCCACCTCCATATCATTCTAAGGTATTATTTAGAATTATTTCATTATAAAATTCACTGCTCTGTATAGCCACAGAACAGCTCTGACAAAATCTGTTCCTGAGTCTGTATGAATGGGGGGGGGGAGTGTGTTAAAAATTACTTACTTAAAATTGCTTAAATGAAACCCTTCCTGTTTAAAGTTAAGCACCAGCCTAAACACTTTTTTTTTGTTTCTGTCATCAACTGTGCTGTAGAAAAGTGCATAAACAAGTACACATTGTACTGTTGGATAGACTGGCTTTTGGATTTGTCATAACCCAAGTTCCTGGCCGAATTCCAACTCATTTAATTATATTAAGACTGACTTGCACTTCCTTGTAAATACAGTGTTGGTATGGCATTCCTAATATCCTGTCCTTAACAGCTGAGTGAAACTGCTTTTGCTCTCAGGAACAGAGATAAACCTGAGTGGCTGAATGTTATGCTTTTTAAAGTAGTGGAGTTTTTAAGGAGTTCTTTTGGAATTAAGTTACATTAGCACAGGCAAGTACTGGCTTTAGTAATCTTCAAAACCTGCAAATGGTTTTATTAAGCTTTTGATTCCTAAAACATAGTGACTCGGAGGGAGTGGCTTGCTTGCTAATTCCAAAGGAGCTAAATACCCTGCTGTCTAACTTGTATTTCTGTGCAGTGGAGCTTAGGACAAGGAGTTACAGGCTAGGAAATATCTGGTTACAAAATGAAGTGGTTTTTACTAAAAAAAAAAAAAATTAATTGGAATCAACTTTCAACCTGTAGAGTTTGTTTTAAAAGTTTCCTCTGGAGCCCAGAGCCCACATTTCATCAGAATTTGGAGCAAAAGGCTGTATTCTCATGGAACCGAATGCCCTGAGGAGGGTGGTTTATTGGGAAAAGGAAAAAGTATCATTTAAAAACAAGTAAAAACCTTGGTTATAAGTGGCAACACTGATACTGCAGTAGGGAAAAGCAAGTAATTTTATGGAATTGGTATAATTTCATTCCAAAACACATGATACAGGTTTGAGGTGGAGTTACAAAAATGTTTTCTTTTTCTTTCTGCAGCTCTGTTTTCCTAATGTTAGCTCTGTGAGGGAGAGTTTCTGCAGAGTTAGTTAAGAGTTGGCCTCTGTAACAGTTTCACTTTTTTCCCCTTTGTTTGTTTGCATTGCTGGTTTTATAAGCATATCAAAGAGGAAAATTACAGAAGTAACAGGTACTCTACCAGTCAGTCTGTCGAAGTGCCTTACCTGGCTGGTGGGAAATTAGTCTGTGTACCTTAGGGGAGTGTGGAGCTCAAGTTGTTAAACCTGGAGGTGTGTTTTGTTCAGGTGATCAGCTGTAGCCGCTTTTCCCTAACTATGTCTGTACCGTTTTCAAGTCATCAACTTGAGCATTCAAAAAACCTGTCCAGCACGAGTGGACTGTGAATGCAGAGTGTGTCTCCGTGATGTGAATGGCAAAGCAGTGCACAATACACGGACCGGTCCGGTGTCCGTGCTGGAACCGGTGCCACGCTGTGGTTTAGGCAAGACCAGGCAAAGAGATCCTCCCTGTTGCTCACACAGGGCATTCTGCAGGAGATTATGTAACCACTGGAGCATCTGATTGAGCGTGAGGGAAGGATTGTTCCTCCCGAATCTTAATGCCCTCTTGAATTAGTTAAATTATTGCTCAATATGCTTAATTTGCTAGTAGATTAAGTTAGTAGTTGTTACCTGTAAGATTTTACAAAAGGACTAGAAATGGTTATAAAATTGTAGACTAGACTGAATTAGAATAGTAGTTTTTATCTCTAAGGCTTGCTCACGTTAAGGCAAGTTAAAGGGGTAGTGGTGGTGAGGTGCTGCTCAAAGCAGTTACGCACAGGCTGTTGTGTCTGCCCTGTTTCATGGTCAGATGGCCGAAGTGAGGCTCAGAGCCGCCACCGGTGTGTGGTCACGGCCGCGGGGGCTGAGCAGCGGGTCACAAGTGCGGCTGGGCGGGGGAAATGTCACCTCTCACTGCCGCTGGCCGCGGAGGCACCGAGGGACAGGGGAGCAGGGCAAGCGCCGCTCCCTCTGCCCTCCCTGCTCCCTGCAGAGCATGGCACGGGGACTTCTGCCCTCCCTGCTCCCTGCAGAGCATGGCACGGGGACTTTCCTCTTGCAGGAACCTAATGGGGACACCCGGGTGAGGAGTCACAGCACATCACAGAGACAGTGCTACCATGTTCAATTCCTCTTGCTGGATTTGTCTTACTTGAATTTATGCAGTTGCTTTCTGTAGCCATATAAACGTTTATCTCCTACAGCTTCACATGGTAACAAGTTCAGCAAATTAATTAATTGCTGTTACAAACTCCTTTTATTTGTTTTCTGAATTTACCACCATCCAGTTCCTTTGGATAAATGCTAGTTCTTGTAGGACACAGCAAACATCAAGTCATATTCCTCCATTTCATGCGAGTTGTGATTTTCAGACGTTTGTTATATGGCCACTTTGTTTTGCTTCCCTTTAGCTTAATCGTCTTAGTTGGTCATACAAAGGAAGCTTCCCGTATCTGTAATCATCTTCTTGATTAACTCTGAACATTTTCTGGTTGTGCTGAGCTCCTGTTTTGTGCTGAGGTGGAATTATGTATGGTGTTCAAGATTTTTGCCATTGGATATATTCAGCTTTTATTTAATAATGCTAATCAGATTTGCCACCTGCTTTTTTATCTTTGTTGGCTTTTTTTGTATATATGTGCCTTTAGAAAGGCAAGTGACTGTAGAAATTTGTGAAAGGTTTTTAAGACTGTGTCATGGAAAGTTTTAATCTTTTAGAAGAGTCTGATTCTCTCACGAGTTAGCTCCCAGCTTTTTGTTTTTTTCTGCTTTCTGCAATTCCTTAGTACATTGAGTCATGTGTTCCAGAGCAGCTGCAACACATCATGTGATAGGAGAGGGAAATACACTGTTCAGTGAGGCACCCTTGTGCATTAGTGCCCCAGGTACGTTCTTTCCTCACTGCTTTGGACCCCTGCACCTCTCCCTTGGCATGTTCGATGGGTCTGTGGTGTCCCAGAGCTGGAGAGCAGCGGCCACGCTGTGGAGTGAGTGCTCGGTGCCAGCTCGGGCTGGAGGCTGGGCGGGGATTGTGTGAGCCGGGGACCAGCTTAATGAGGCTAATGAGTAACCCCCGAGATCTGTCGGGTCTGCCCTGCTTGGCTGGTAGGAATCATTTTGTCTTAATGCCTCAAAAGGAAAACTGGGATTGTTTAGTTGGTACAAGTGATGTGCTGTCACTGTCGGTGCCTTTTCCTGTGGAGATTTCTGGAATGAGTTGTTGATAGTCAGGAAGGTGTTGCCTGATCTGTTAGGGATGTGCATGTGTTGCTGGTGAGCAGGGACAGCCTCTCGGTGCTGATAGCACCTGAACAGAACTTGCATGAAGGCAGCTCCTCACTGTTCCAAAGCACTCCGAGCTGTTGATTCTCATTTCCAGTGCTGTGGAGTGCTCTCCAAGGCTCGCTCCCTCCTTGTGCAGCTCAGTAAGACATCATATTGCAGGGTTAGGATTTTTTCCCTGCACCAAGTTTCTTATTTGAAACTGAAGTATTACTGTGAAAATTCATTTGTTTGTGTTTAAAATTAATAGGTGATACTGAGAAAGGAAGCAAAAAAGCTTTGTAGCTGCAACTTGTTTTCAGGAATCAGTGTCATACAAGAGCATGAAATTATTTTCAGCATTTAAGAATGGCCAGATTAGAAGATCAGAATGGCAATTTGGAAAATAATGCAATTCCCTAAAGCTTTTTTTAAAGTAGATGTCTTAATTTTTTTTGTGGTTTACACAAAGATCACCAAAAGTTTTATGTAAGTTATGAGAGCTTCAAATTCTAGATTTGAAATCTGCAACAACAGGTTTCTGCAGCCTAGTTCTTCATACTGCAAGAAGTTTAAAAATGAACCAAGCATTCGACTTAGATTTAGAATGAGAAGACATTTACAGTAAGTATATAGTAAGTACTCTTTTCTGTTTCAGCTTTTTTGGCTCAAAATAAATTTTCAGGCGTGGTTTGGGTTCAGTTAACTGCTTGTTTTGTGTTTGGGTTTGATTTTTTTAGGGACAACATAAGTACTATGGTACGATATAAGTACTACCATGGCAGTCTGCATGCAGAATCTAAGTACCAGATACAGTCTTAGAAGTAGATTTTACTGGATGGAGTAATTTTGTCCTGCCTTTTGTTATGAAATGCATTTCTCAAAGCTTCTGACTAGTAATATATTTTAAGTATTTGTAAAAATAGTATCTGCAAAAATAATTTCCTATATGGAACAGATTAGCCATTGGCCAATATGGGAATAATTCCTTGAAGAAGGATGACCCTTTTTTAAAATTCAGTATTTTAATGTTTTTACACATTCATTTTGCAGAGAAGTTGCAAAGTAATTGGTTGCTGCCCGCTCTGCCCCACTTATGTTTAATGTTACAAGCCATTAAAATCCAGTAAGGGGATAGTGTAGATTCTGAATTGTCATCTGTCCAAGATACTGGGGGTTTTGTCTCTTTGTCTCTTTCTGCCAATGGAGCAAGTCTTCAGTGAACTGATTCCAAACTATTTTCTAAACATATGTTTCTGTATTATTTATTAAGCCAAACCTGTATAATTTAATGTAGACCCAATAGTACATTACAAGTTCAGCATCAGCAACCTGTATTGGTAACATAGTTATAAAATAACAAGCTGAAAATCTCAGTCTTCTCAAATTGTTACTGATTATATTGTTTAGGCAAAGTCAGGGTTTGGGAATCTGTAGTTTATGTAGCCAGACTTAAAAATATGCAAAACACCAAACACACTCCCTCCTCACTGGCTTGTCTATTGTTCACATTACAGAACTCTGACCAGGTCGTTGCTAAAACTCTTACTGGAGAGATTCTGGTGGTAGGGTTTATTTTAATTTGGCCCCATACATATAGATGCCAAAAGGAGCTGTATATTATTTTATTTTTCTCACCACAGGCGTGTGTTCTTGTTAACTACTTGGTGCTGACACTTTTTGTGCAACCAAAGCCTGATCAGAGCTAATTCAGATGAAATCCAAACTGACAAAAAAGGAAAAAAAAAATCCATTTTCGACTGGATCAGTTCTCTAATGTGACTAACAAGGTCTGTCACAGGTGGCAGTGCCAGCATAAGGCTTGAGGTGGAAGTGAATGTTGAATATGGAACTGTTTCTATTTTAGGGGTAATACAAGTTCCTGGATTAAAGCCACTCTGTAAGCAGTTTTTCATTTCCTCTAATACTTTGTTTTTGATCTTTTTGGTAATAAGAGCTTTGCTCCTGATGAATGTTCCCTTCTTGCCATCTGAACTCCTGTTGTTTGTTGCCTACTCTACATTCTCGTGTCTTTCACTGCGGTTCTGAGATGTGGGAAAAGCTCTTGTGGAGCATCCCATCCTAGTTCAGAGAAGCAATTATCTTCTCAGGTCCCAGTTGTGGGCTTTCTTTTTTTTCTTTTTTTTTTCCTTTTTTTTTTTCTTTCTTTCTTTTCCTGTTTTTTTCTGGGTTTTTCTGGTTTGTTTTTTTCCCTTTTTTATTTTCTTTTTTTTTTTTTTTTTTGGTAATCTTCATAAAGATTAGCCATTATTAGGCAATACTGATTTTAGTCTTGTTCTTGTGCAAGGGAAACACAGAGATAGTCTTTGAAGACTTACCAGGAAGCCTTTATATTTTCTGCTACATTTTCCCTTACTGAGCATTTAAAAAATTTATCTAAGCTCTTTTCTCTTTGTTAGCACATTAGAGAAAGTGTAAAGTATTCATATATGATACTTTATTAACAATTCTCTAATAAGACTGGCCAAGCAAGCTCTTTTGGTACTGTGCATTTATAACACACCACTCTCCAAGAAGTGGTCAGAGTTGTTCTTTGGTGGAAACCTCAGGTTCTCCTATTAAAAATTAATGCAGATCATTTTTTGTTCCCCAATAATCACAGAACTGAGCTGTCATTTTGGAACAACCTTGTAAGAGCTCATGAAAATCAGAAAATAGATGAAAGACAATTATTTCATGAGCTTACAAATACTTTTTTTCTTAAGTTTGGAAGTGCCTGAGCACACTGAACGGAAGATTCATTTAGAAGTGGATTAGAGACATTTACATCTAAATGCTTGGTGCATACTAATACACTCATACAATTTTGGTATTCTCTCCACAAGAGAGCAGATAAATGGATAAAAGTGTTGTAGATTTCAGTTACTTATTAATGAAGTTTTTAATGGAAATTCTTACTTGGGAATTTCCAACAGTTAATTATTTGCCAAATATTTTACAAGCAAACTCATTATTGTGCATTCTTAATGGTTAAATTACTACTTGAATTAACTTCAGCTTTTCTATTTTGAACTTCTAAGGCTGTCTTTCACATAAACAAGCTGGTTTCCTCTTGTCTTACTTGGGTATAATCACTATCAGCATTATAAATGGGAGGCAGGAGTTCAGTTTCCTAAGTGTATTCAGGTGCTAGTTTTTTATGGATTTAGGTAGAAATTGTATGACTGCATAAAGTACTTAATGACCTCTGTTGTCCCTATGTCTGTTAGGCATGAAACATATCCATAGAGCTTCAATGCTCATTAAAGAAAGTTTATATTGATAAATCTATTCTTGTGCTTCTAGTACAGCATTGGGAAAGTCCCTTTAGCAACATGTAAGTATGATACCTGCAAACTTACTGAGCATGTGGGATTTGCATTATTAATTTATGGAGTGTGATTTCAGCCGTTCTTTGCCTCTAGCAAGTATCAGGGTTTTAATGTGATAAAAATACTGCCTGTTAGCATTATGAGATGTGTTTATATGTACATGTGCCATGCTCCATCTCTCTGTCTATGTACTGATCTGTGTATGTGTCTATGTATATAAAATACAGCATAAATATTGTCTTGTGAACTGCTCAGTCCCTTTAATTGTGCAGCATTGCTATGTTCAGTCAGTATTGTCAGAGTTGTTGAAAACTGCTCAGTCTGTATCACCTCATGCATTAATAAGCTTGTGGTCCTTGATGCTACTCAAATCAGCCTTCTTCCTTGAAAAGTTACAAATTGCTACCTTTGTAAGATAAAAAAAATTAAACTTGATCCTGTGAGGCAGGGCACCAAAAGTTACAAAAATATTGCAGTGAAAATGGTGTAGAACATCCTTTATTTTAGGATGTTAGTGGTTAGGGATTGTGTTTTCAAATTTTGAGGAACTAAATTGCCACAAAGCCTGGCCCGCAGTGGTGTGGCTGCAGGCTGGGGGAGAGCAGAGCTGTGCTGTCCAGTGATCCTGCTGATCCCTGTGCCTCTCTCCCAGCTCCCACGTGTTCCCAGGCTCTGCTGTCTGGTTTTTATTTTGATTGTAGTGGGTTATACATTATGGTGGATTAGATACATACCATGAATTCTCTTAACATCCAAAAGATGAACCAGTCAGATTGCACTTGCTTTTGGGAGATTTAGCAGAATTTTTCTGAAGTTTAACAGTTTTTGAGGCTGTGTGTTAAGTGGAGGTTGTATTAGCTAGCTAGATCCTTCAGTATCTCCTGTAATTTTTGTGATTCCTGTATTCAATTAAGAAATATTTTTGTTAAACCTGATTAGGCTTTATATGTAAGGGTGGCAACCTGTAATTTTTCTTCTGGTTTCCTGTCAAAGTTTAAACAAACTGCTCTTGTCTCCTGAGATCATTCTTTGACTCTTGGAGTCACATGGAAGTGTTGACTGCTGTTCCGTGTCTGGAACAGCTTGTGACTGTTTACTGGAAAAAAGCAGCAGCTACATTGTAGAAATGTGCAGTGTAACATCTCTGAATAGCTCTGTTGTTGTCTTGTATAGAGAAATCATCTACTCAACTTCAAATACAAGAAGGGTTCATTGTGCAAGTCCTGCACTTACTACTCACATTGTTTATCTACTTCCCTAAATTTTCATTTTGAAAGGTTTGCTCCTCTTTATATTGCTCTTTATAGATGTCCAAAGGAGGGATAAAAGGTGGGTCATGTAAAATTCCAAACCTGCATCTCACGAAAAAAAACAAAATTCAATTTCTAGAGGTGTTTGGAAACTGCATCTATTAAATTTGTAAACTTTCTCATGCTTCAGCTGAAGCTGGTGTGCATGCATTCTCTGTCCTGCCATACCTTAATCCTCAGGTTCCAAATGGACAGTTCTGTGTTAGGGCTGTAAACCTGAAAGCAGAAGATAAGCTAGGCCTCAAAATCCAGAATGTGTTTGTGTTGGATGAAATGAAACTAAATGCAGTTGCACTAAAATAGGATTAGAATTAACATGTTGCAGTGTAGCCACATAGTTATGAGGAATGGAGGAGGGAAGTAAAAAGGACTGGCTTTGGAAAGAGAATGATGGCATGTTTTAAACTGTAGTAAATTCAAATTAAAGATGTGTGCATGTATCTCACTGCTCTACTGTTTTGTTGCATCAAAGTCAGGAAGTACTGAAATAGTTTGGTAACAGTAATTTGCTTTTAGCAAGTGTCTCTGGTGTGATAGTAAAAAATATTATACTTGGTAACAGATAAGTATGTTACAAAATGTTACAAAAAAACCCCTGTGGAAGTTGCGCTTCATTTCATGGTGTATTTAGCTCTTTTTTTTTTTTATTAGATATGCCGGGATACACTGGCAATACGGAGAGAGGGAGGAATAAAAATTACTTAGAACTCAGCTTGTGAGGAGGTTGTTTTTCTTCATACACAGAATGTGACTTAGAACTTCACATTGAATAGTTGAAGACTTAACACCAACTCTCAGGAGAAATTGCTTCAATAAATGGTTTGGGCTTTTGCAGTTATTTAAGTAAATAGATTATTTGGTTAAATGCTGGGCATTAAGAAGTTTCAGGCCAGACACTGCTAAGTATTGAAGCATTTTCATTAGTGTTTAACAGAAGTAGGGCTTGCCATTCTCATGTACCCCATTATAAGACATCGTTTTCAGTTGCTGTGGACTTGGATGAACTTTTAACTATTTATACTGAAGCTATCAGAATCAGATTTTTTATTTTAATATTCAAAAGCTTATTTAAGCACAGTTTAGCAGTGTTTGGGGAAAGACTTTAAAGCTCCAGCAGATCTGTTTATAGACATTTTCACAGTTCCTGCCACTTCTGGCATAGATTATTCATGTATATGATAACACAGGTCAATGAAACTTATCTCCTAACATCTCCAAACAGTGCCAGAATACAGCTCATAATTCTGGGAGCTCACGGCTACAGACTTAGACCAAGACATTTTTGTATCTGAACAACTGAGCCAGAAGCAGAGACGCTGCTGCTGCTCTTAGTGGCAGATCCCTGATCGTTTTAGGGGCAAGAGATCCAGAAGGACTAGCAGGACAGCTGGGTTAAATAGCTCAGGATGAGGAGCACGTGCAGGGACTGGGCCTTGAGACAGCAAAAGGTGCCTTTCTCTCAAGTGCCTGGAGTGCTAAAGGCAGTCCTTTTAAGGTATGGTTACCTGGCTGCAGTGGTGACCACCCGAGGAAAATACCTGCTCCACATCAGGAGATAAATGGGAAATGTATTCCAGGCTTTGGTCATACTCCTTGGACACACAGTAACCGATTTCTGCCACTACAGCTGCCCAAACGCTGCTGTTTCCATGCAGAGCGTGACTGTGAGATGGCATTTCAGGCAACTGGGACTAAACATGCCAAACCTATTAGGAGCAAATTAGGCTTCAGCAGTCTTCAGTCCTTAGTTTCTTCTCAACAAAATCTCAGAGCCAGTATGAAATTACACTTTCCTTGGAACACACTTGTACTCCCACACTATTTATGGTAGACAGCAGCAGCAGGAGGTGGTTGATCTGATGACAGAAGTGAAAGCCCTGTACAGATGTAAAAGAATTACCAAGGTAGATTCCTGAAGGAAGAGTTACTGTTTAGCTTTCAGAAATCTTGGCTGTGAAACTGAAAAGTATAATTTTTAGTAGTGATTTACTTTTTCTGTTTAAATGGTCCTCAGTCTCATTTGCCTATATGCTTATGTCAGACCAATTAGCATAATGTTTTTTTTCATTTGGTTCTTCTGTTTTATGAAGGAGAGCAAGAAAATGTCACCTTCATTAGACAGTCACAGTAAAAACTTTGAAATGTGTTTGTGTTCTGGTTTTTGTTTTTTGAAATTGCATGAAAATGTCTTTATGTATGCAAAGTGTGATGTGGCCTGATGATTCTGAATTCAAGAAGTTCATAAAACTCTCAGAAGCACTTAACAATAGCCAGCTAATTTCAGTTTTTAAAATAAATATTAGGTGAAGTACAGGAATGTATGCTTGTTTAAGGAACAGTGTTGTTCAAACCAGTGAATTTTTAATAGTGGGGAGTTGCAGATCTTGATCTCTGGATCTAAGGGAAGTGGTGTGTGGTTTTTTTGAGTGTGGGTTGGTTTCTTTTGGGTTTTATTGTTGGGGGGTTTGTTTTGTTTTTGGTTTTGAGTTGGTTGGTTGTTTTTCTTGGTTTTGGTTTTTGTTTTTTCTTAACTACTGCCCAATATTGTCCATTTTGGAATGATAGTTTCCTCTTTTCCCTGGAGTGGTGTTAGTTGAACTCCATGTTTACCCAGAAGAGGTGAAACAGGTAAAGAGTTCCTTCGTTCTACAGATGTAGAATTGTTGTACCTACAAGATTTATATAGGCTTTTCTTTTCCCCTCCCCTTCTTCTGTTTTAGGTGAAATTGTGGTGAATGAAGTAAATTTTGTAAGAAAGTGCATTGCAACAGACACAAGCCAGTATGACCTGTGGGGCAAGTTGGTTTGCACTAACTTCAAGATTTCCTTTATTACGGATGACCCGATGCCACTGCAGGTTGGTTATTGCTCACACGGGTGCATCATGACAGCAAATGGGATAAGTGAAATTATTCACACTGTGATTCTGTCTCATATCTGATATAAATGGATGCCTTCTAAGCAGGCTACAGGATGAGGTTCCACTGTCCTGTTCTGTGTTGCTATTCCATCCCTTCATTGAGA
The DNA here is from genome assembly GCA_026261815.1 of Monarcha castaneiventris obscurior. NCBI lineage: Eukaryota > Metazoa > Chordata > Aves > Passeriformes > Monarchidae > Monarcha > Monarcha castaneiventris. Next base: position 15,254,021 of record JAMPIT010000434.1, on the reverse strand, counting down.
GTATCAGAACAGAGCAAATTGGTACAGAAGTACATCCAGCTCCATTTACCTCTGTGTGTGGAGGCTTCCCTGGGAAGTGGTTTTACAAAAGGCAGAGCAGGAATTATGCACAGATACGTTTGTCCTCGAAGGAGCTTTTGCAGAAGTTCCTTAGACTAGACAAGTGTCAGATCAGCAAAGCTTTCAGTGTGGTGGAGATTTATTGGTGTTCCTGATGGAGGAAAAAGTAACCATGAAATGAGTTTTCATTGTAGATGAAGCGACAGGAAAAGGGGAGAAGAACTCTTTTGTCTTTGTCAAAGCAGAACTCATGACATTCAAAACCATGATCAGTTTTTGGACAGCACAGCACACAACACTGTTTGGAAATCCAAGCAGTGAGCTGTATGTTATTTCCAGTAGAGTTTGCACTTCCATTTGGGGCTTTTAACAGAAATGTTTCATTAACTAAAGATATATAAAGCTCTGAAAGTAGATAGATGCTTATTCAGTAATGGTTAGGAAGTTTGACCAAAGCTACTTCAAAAAGTTAATTTTTGACATGAAGTAGTTGGCAAAACTTGTCCCTGGAAGTAGAATTAGTATTTTTGTCTTTCTGTGCTTACAAAAGTAATAATTGGAGATTTCTTATATTCAATATATATATTTTATACTTCAAACTGTATTGAATTTCTAACAGTAATTTTTGATACTAATTCAGTAAATTCAGTGCAAATAGGGGAGGTTATTTTGCATATTCCACTGAGGTTTCTAAACCCGGTGTGTAGTTCAGCAGTATAAGAGAGCTGTTTCCACAGCCTCTAATTACCTGTGAATAGGCAAGGGTGGTACCTGTCAGAAAAGCCTAGGCATGCCTGATTTTTATCGTAGTTTCTTCAAAGTTGTGCTGTACATCTGGTTGCAAACTGCAGAACTGCAATTAACGGCTGTGAGTTCATGTGTTTCAGAAATTCCATTATAAAAACCTCCTCCTTGGTGAACATGATGTCCCACTCACATGCATTGAGCAGATTGTCACAGGTACGTCAAAAGTAGTTAAGTGTAATGACAGCCTTTGTTCTTACTCAGTACAAAACTGTTCACTGCCTGTTAGTTCTGCACAATTGTTGACACTTGAGGTTTTATGTCATTAGTCTTCCCTGATTTGAAGTACTTGGTTTATTTAAAATTAGGACAAAAACCTTAAATGCTGAATAAATCTTGAGGTGCCAGAAGACTTACGTATTTGGGTCTTTATATTTATTGGCTTTAAATTTATAACTACCATACTGAATCAACAGGTGTTGTAGGAGAGACACCTGTTATAGCAGTACAAAATTTTGTTAGCAACGTTTTTACAATGAATCATCTGAATCTCTGCCACTGAAATACAAAAAGCACATAGCATAGACTACTAGACATAGCTGGGATTTCTGACAAGAGAAATGCTGTTGTTTTCAATCCTCTAATTCTTAGCAAGTTAATAGCTGGTGATCCTCAAATGGCAATCGACATCTTAATCTGAAGAAACAAAATACTTCTTGTGGAGAACCAAGTTTTGATTTGTTGGATTCCTTAGGCTAACCTGTTTGTTAAGAATGTTTTTCATCTTGTAGTTGTAAAGTTTCGTAAAAGTGATAATTTTTCAATTTTTGTTTATGGCATGGGCTGTTAAACACTTGGTTTCCTGACTGTAGCTAATCTAAATTATTGGTTATAAGTTTTCAATGCCCAAAACTGGTTGTGATCCCTGTGAAAAGATTAATGTGTATCTGAGGAAGAACATGATGAAGAAATGCTGCTTTTTAAAAACAAAGAGGTGCTATTGACCTGTTATATTGTCTTGCACTGGCCCACATTTGTTGTCCCTTTTCTAAAACATGAGGTTTACCCTAAGTTTAGTGAAGTATAAGCTTTTGCTAACAGGAATTAACAGATTTTCTACCTCGATCGAAATATGCTATTAAATAAAAAACTTCTGGTAGCAACATTACTGTATCTGACCAATCTTGTGTTTACTTACAGAACACAGTCCAATAACTTTGTGTCTTTTTTGCAGTGAATGACACCAAGAGGAAGCAGAAAGTCCTTGGTCCCAACCAAAAACTTAAATTTAATCCAACTGAATTAATTATTTATTGCAAAGACTTTCGTATTGTCAGATTTCGTTTTGATGAAGCAGGTCCCGAAAGTGCAAAAAAGGTATTATTATCTTCTTATGAAATCCTGCCTTGCAGTCATTACATGTAGCAACAGCTGTGCTGATAAGAACATTTTGTATTATTATGTTTTGATAGAGAAGTGGGGGGAAGAATTGCAAATTATTCACATTCTGTTACAGGAAAATATCCAGACATTTAGAGTTAAAACTAATAGGGAAAAAATTTAATGTGATGTATTAACTGTTTCTCATCATATAAGATAAACCTGTACTTCTTGTGATATCTATTGTATTTTTAAAAGTTATTAATTTATTAAATAAGTCTTCTTAAGGACTGGAATCAGAATGCTGCATTGCAGCTGTACAACAGATGTTTGCATTTTTATGGAAGATGTTTCAGGCTTTGATACATTTTCTGAAAGTCATAAGCTTAATTCACCCAGAGGCTGAGTCTACTGCCTTATGGATGTCTTTAATTGTGTCACACAGGAAGTTCTCCAACAAGCTCTTGGAATCACCATTTTGTCTAATCTACATGAACCTGGGCTTGTTCTCAACATTATCTAAGGAGAGGCTTGTACACCTCTTGACAGGAGGAGTTACTTGGGTCCGTGCATTGCCAGAGATTTCCTTCCTTGCCCACTCGCACCCCGTTGCCCCGGGTCTCTGCAGCGGCGCTGTGTTGTTTGGGCTGTGCCAGCGCGGGTGGGCAGAGCTGGGTAGAGCTGGGCTGTGCCGGGCTGAGCCGGGCTGGCTGAGCCGGGCTGGCTGAGCCGGGCAGAGCTGGGCAGAGCCGGGCAGAGCCGGGCAGAGCCGGGCAGAGCTGGGCTGTGCTGGGCAGAGCCGGGCAGAGCCGGGCAGAGCCGGGCTGAGCCGGGCTGGCTGAGCCGGGCTGGCTGAGCCGGGCAGAGCTGGGCAGAGCCGGGCAGAGCTGGGCTGTGCTGGGCTGTGCTGGGCAGAGCCGGGCTGTGCTGGGCAGAGCCGGGCAGGCTGCAGCGCGCTCCCGGCTCTGTCCCCGCGCTGGTCCCGCTCCCCTGAGCTCCGCGGCACCGTGGCGTGGCACAGCCGGCCTTTCGTAAGGCGTGACCCACTTTGCTCTCAGAGCTTAACAGTTCCCCTTCTCAGTAGGATCAGGTTTGAGTTTAGCCCTGTAAGTCCCAAGGACCATCTGCCCAGGCTAAGTCTGTGTGCAGTTACAGACCGAGCGGCTGCTGAGCAGCCTCAGCCCCTTCACTCTCCGGGAGATGTGTGGGCAGGAGCCCGTAAAGAACCATCCTGCTCTGGCCCTGCCCATGTTCTGGCTGTCCCCCTGCCTGCTGCCTGTGCTGGTTGGAACCTTCCCCGTTTGGCAGTCTGTCAGCAGTCATTCCCTTGCACAGCTTCTCCAAAATCCCCCTGGAGCAGCCGTCTCCTGCAATATCTTTACAGCAACTGTTTCTAATTGGCTGTCACGGCAAAGGAGAGTGATTAGCCTGGAGAAGGAGAGCATAAACTCAGCATCTCATTAATGCAGCACTCTTTGTGCTGCATTTTCTTACGCAAGAGCAAAGAGTGAAACCCTTTTATGAAGGCCCTACATTAGGCATTTATAATTACATTGTCTTAGGTGACTTCTTCTGATAGGAAGAACTGCTGGGTCTAGAGAACCAGAGCATGTGTGGTTATAGGGATTGTGCTGGTGGTGACCAAAAGTGTAACAACTGCCATTTTAAATACCAGAATGTGCTCATTAGAGGAGAAGAGGAAAACTTTTGTACAAGTATCAGCTGTGTGGTTACTGTTGCAGTTTCTATGCATCAGGTAGGTTACTGCAGTTTTGCATGGGTGTAGCACAGAAGCACTTTTACTGCTTGAAGGGAGATCAGGTTCAGCTAATCTAATCTAATGTTTCCATAATAACATCATTCTGTTAGCATTAAAATATAAATTTATAAAGCCTTGAGGTCCTTAGATCAGTTTTCCTGTATCAGGATTTTGCTTAAATTATTTTGGAATGCTGGTGAGCACATCTAGGTCTTACACAGCATATTAAATGGAGTTGTTTTGTTCTTTCTGACATTTAGATGGCATGCTGGCGCCACAGTATGGAAAGATTTTATCTGGTTTCTGTTCCTACCCTTCAGGTAGTACATATTAGCAAGGTTGTCCTGATGCTTAAAAACAAAAGACAGCGCTCAGGCCTCCTTAAAGTTCTGAAGGGCCTCTTTAATCTGTATTTGCATTCAGCTGTTTGTACAAGAAAATTTTGGTAGCTGTCTACTTGGAAATAACTGTGTGTACATAACTTATGTAGGGAAGACCATGACTTAAAGTGTAACTGAGTTCTGCTGTGGGGGGAACCCTGCTCTTGGGCTGAGGGTGCATTGACCTCTGACTGGGAGAATGCTGTAGGAGGGGACTGACCATGGAATCCAGGGTTCAGGATGGAGGAGCCTGTGGACATCATCACCTGGTCCACCTTTCTCTTCAGACTTGCCAAGATGAGATCAGGCTGTAATTAAATGTCATCCTAGTAATACACAGGAGTAGCACTCTATAAATAAAGCCCTGGTAGGTCAAAACAAAATACCTGCCTACTAAAATATGCATTTCAAAATACAGGAATATAAATGTCTCTACTTGTTGCCAGATGTTCACAAATGTTCTGTTTAAAGCAATAGTTATACAAAAACAACACCCATGGTAATTAATGTTTAAAAACGAGCTTTAGATATATGGAATAGTTAAAAGGAGAACAGATGCTAATTTTATGCAGTGAAGTAATTAGTTTCATGCATAGTTCCATGCACATACTGGAAATACTCAGCAGTATCCAGTGACATAAATTGGTGTTGGCAAAGAGAGTATAATCTGTTCCTAAGGAAGTGTCTCTATTTGCTGAACAGGGCATAAGGGACAATAACTAATTAAGCTGCCTTACTAGAATAGAGATTATTCTGAGTCTCTCTTTGAGGATCTCGGAAAGATCCTCTTTCCAAGGATCTCTTTGGATGCTGTGAAAAGAAGGATCCAAGTTTGAAAGCAAGCTTCTGATGTGGACAATCTGAGAGACTTGACACATGGGTAATGTTGGCAGAACTCTCGGAGGTGTTTTTCTTTGCCTTTAAGCAGAAACATTGTGAGAACGCATTTGTTTTCTTTCGGGTAAATTATTATGGAGAAGCTTAAAAATCAGCTCTGTTAGAAAAATGCCCTCAACACTTTGCAGCCAATGCATGCTAATAAAATACTGTCTAAGCATTAGTCAGCCAGGTAAATATTTTCTTCCTCATTTTTATTAGTGGATATTTGGGAAGCAAGCGTTAAGGAAAAGTAGAAGGAATGGAAATTTGCACTCACCACTGTTTAGCAGTTTAATTTTGTTTTGTCTCTAAAATAAAGGGATAGAGTCTCCAAAGGAAGGAAAGCCAGATGGGTGTGGGAGGAAGTGGAGGATGGGGAAGCAAGGGTAAGCAAGTTGGGGAAGTCTTAAGTTAGGCAGTGCAAAAAAAAGAAGCGTTTCACATTCCTTAGAGGAAAGGAATTATTTTGTTCCAAAAATGACAGCAAAGAGTCAAACTGAAAACTCCTGGTATTTTTTAGGCATTGCAGTAGTTGACATTAGACTGAGAAAATAAAATGTACGAAAAGGTGAGTCTGTAGGTCTTCTGACTGTTAGGTGATGGCCAGTGTGTTGCCTCCCCATGCGCATGGATCTTGGCAGTGCCCCAGAGTGGCACACACCCTGTGCCTCCATGGGTATGTCTCCATTTTCTCATCCCTTTCTCTTCTGCAACTCCCTCAGTTCTTTTCTTTCTGGAAGCTTTCTTGAATGAGAGCCGTTTCAGAATCACGTGCTCAGTCAAAACAGAAGGAAAGTTTTTATCTCAAATCTTGTTTCCTGTGCAATCAAGAGTAGCCTTTCCTACGTCATAACACTTGGGATGGAGGGGAACATTTTTCTTTCCTAATTGTTATGAACAATAATATGAAACTCTTAAGAGTTTTGGACAAACAGTCCTGACCCTTTCTAATGTGTTCCCCCTGCCTCCCCAACTCTGTTACCTTGTTCTAATTGTTTATACAGATCACAAAATTGGTAATGTTTCAAGGCACTGGGAATGCATAAGATACTGTCTTGATGGTCTTCAGAGGGGGTGAAGAAAACTTTCTTTAGAAGTATATTTATGGAGTCACAGAATCATAGAACAGTTTGGGTTGGAAGGGCCCTTAAAGCTCATCTCATTCCAGCCTCCTGCCATGGACAGGGACACCTGCCACTACACCAGGTTTTTCAAAGCCCCGTCCTGGCCTTGAACACTTACAGGGTTGGCACAGCTACAGCTTCCCTGGGCAAAGGTAAAAGGTATTTTAAAAGATAGAGATGAATTTTAATAATTCTCGTAATGCTAAATGCTTATTTTCCCAATAGGCTTTCCAGCCTAGGAAAATTAACAAAACCTGTTTGTGGGACCTGATCTAGTCCTGCTTGTGTGACTTTCTACTACAGGTGTCTGCTTGGGATAGGAATCACAGTAGCAAGGGAAAAGAGTATTTTTCCAGAGAGTTCATAAGCCAGGTAGCCTGGCTTAAGGAAGGAGGGGAAATGCAGGGCTGTGCTAACTTAGCACACTGAAATGTTGCTGTTCAGAACTCTTCTGCAAGAGCATTAGCAATACTTTGAAGCTCTTGCCCTTGGTAAAATTCCTGTTGAAGAGGAGGGTGTGCCATGAAAGTATCATTCATTTTTCTCAGATAGGGGTTGAACAAGGGACACTGACATAGGGAAATGGCTTTGTACTACGAAATAACTACAGCCATTGTGTTTACTGCTTTTAGTAAATGAACTTTCCAACAAGCAGCCTATTCTCTTGTTATTTGTCTGAGCCTAAATATCTTCAGCTTTACACAATTGTAAATTGGCAAGAATACCAAACATTTTTGAGTTTGATATGAGAACGCTTCCTGTAAAACATGTTTGTCTTCCAATTTAAGAGCGTTCTACTTATGGCCATAATCTGCTGAGATCTGTGGAATGTGCTTGTCTGCTGAATCTCTGAGACAATAAAGCTATTATAGGGATTTAGTGAGGAATAAACAGAAAATTAGTGTGTCTTTAGCACTTGCTTAGTGGATCTATGAGTGGAATTTTTCTAAAATATAAAAACAGAGACAGTAGCAGGGTAAATCTAATCACTTATTTAAATAAGAGAAATAGAAGTCCTGATGCTGTGGGTGGACTGTTTCACCCATGCAATACCTGGTGTGAGTTACATCTATTCTATGGAACACCCAGAGCATTTTCCAGCTCCTGCTTTATTTAAAAGCACAACTATGGCCTCATATTTTTTGTGGGGAACTAGATCTGGATAGTCAGTGTCTCCCCCCCACCATTTTATCCCTCTTCACACAGCACACACATATTCTCTTTTACAAATGTGGCAATTAAATGACAAGAGATTTCAGCTGCTGCCTATTTAAAAATAGGTTTTACTGTGTTTCTGTTGTGTCATTTGGCAGCACGCTGGAATTTTTTTCCTGCAGTTTGTTCTGAAGCCTTGGGAGTAGATTAGCATAGTAAAAGGCTTTCAACTTTCACAGCATAAGTAATGATGAGGAGTAACTCTGCTAGAATCAATTGCTGTAGTGAAAAGCTACGTAGAATAATGGAAGTCAAAATGTGTATATACACAGATTTCTGTTTTGTTTCATTGTGAATGATAGCCAAAAGTAATCAGTTAGAAGTGCCAAATATTGTTGAATAGCTGTCTTCTTCAGCTTTGGTGTGTACACCCAAATCTCAAGATGCAGTAAAATGTGCATAGCTTCCAATTATGTCATTAAAATTCTTATCAAATCCTGGAAATAAGCTTGTAAATGTTCATTTGGAAAGTCCTGCTATGCTGTTTTCCAGGCACACTTGTACTGTTTGTGGTTTTTGGGGGGTTGTCACCCCTGGAATGTTCTGTCCTCTGTTTTCCTTTGCAGTTTCATTGTAGAACTGAAAGTGTGCAGAGAACAGTTAAAGAAAGAGTTGTTCTAAGACTCGACTGGAATTTTTTTGTTGGGGAGTGTTTGTGAAACAACATTTTCAGCTCAAGTTAGTCTACTGTCATTACTGGTTTTATAAATAATGAGGACTGTCCCCATCAAAAGCCAAAGTATATAAAAATACAGTAGAGGTTCCATAACACCATGTATGTTGCATACAAACAATGAAAGTACAGCAACTTGCTCCATGCAGAACTCAGCATAGCTGAGCTTTCGAGTTTTGTTCCCAGGGCCCAGTGCTGCCAGCACTGATATTCCTTCAGTTCTGTGGTGCAAATCTTCCTTTTATGTCTATCACAATAAGGAAACTTCCCTTCACTAACAGAAAACAATTTCTTGGATGCACAGGATGTTTTTCAAAAATAATATTCAAATCTGCTAAACTTGGAATAAATTTTGCAAATGTGTTTCTAAATATGAAAAGTCAGGAAAAGTTGAAGGGAAGAAAGAAAATAGAAAGTAAAAATTTTGGGTAGTAAGAATGTGGGCTTACACTATGTCTTTGTCCCTGGTTAAAAGTACAATTTAGTAAAATGCAGAAACAAATACTGAGGGAAGAGGATGAAGTTAAAGACTCCATTCATGTCCTGATATTTGAAGAATAACAGCACCAATCTCTACTTGATTTTTTTTTTTCTTCCTGAATATGAGTCTTCTAGACATTAGGGTTCTTGTCAAATCTTTTGTATTTATTAGTGAATATCTACATTCAAAGAGACAGAAACTAGAAAAGCTTGATGGTATTTTAAGTCTAGAATCTAATCCTAAGTCATGTGCTTCACTCTTAATTTTAATAATGTTAGGGGAAGAACCAATATGGTTTTTGTAAAGGGAAGTCACACACGAAATACCTTCTGGCCCAAGTGACAACTTTGTAGCAGAAATATCTGTCAAATGCTGTTAAATACTGGTACCAGATTTTAGTTCAGGACATGCCTGAATTGTTAGTTGTTGAAAATTGTCCTTGTAAAATTCCATTATGTTCTTTCTGTGGTTTTCCCCTCTTCCCTAAACATTGATTGCTGACTGCTGTCAGAACAGAGTGCTAGGTTGGACCTTTGGAACTGACCCTGCATGGCCACTCTTAGGTTCTTATGCTAGATTGATAAGTACTCTTTTTATTAAAAATAAATAAATAAATAAAAATACTGATTTTTAGCTTTTTCACAGCTCTGCATATTTCACACTGTAACAATTAAGGGCACTAATTTTTTTGTCTATATAGATATAGAAATAACGGTAATAAATGTCTGTTTCCTAGGTGTGCCTTGCAATAGCTCATTATTCTCAGCCAACGGATCTTCAGCTTCTCTTTGCGTTTGAGTATGTTGGGGAAATATATCATAATCCAGGTAAGGATGACAGTACTTGCATTGTGCTTTTTTCCTATTTTGTGATATGTATTTTTAGTAAGACTTCTGTCCAGAAGCAGTGGCAAAAAGCATTTGAGGTTTTCTCCAAGGGTAAAAAAATCAGCTTGTTCTGCACCCAACCTCTTATTTATGATTATAAATCATTCCTTGGGATAGACATTAATGACCAAAATCCAAAGAAATGTCTTTCCTGTCTGAAACAAAGCCAAACCGTGCCAGCATGAATACTCCCCTTTCTCAGTTCACGCTTCCATCCTCCTACTGTATGTCTCTGTTGGTACTTTGGGTACCCAGTGAATGTCCCATCAGGCAGGCTTGCTCACCTGCCCTTCTTTTGGGAATAAGTTTCTCTTCTGGTGGTATTGCAGGAGGATATGTGCAACTTGGGACTCCATACCTTCTTTCCTAGAGGCTTACTAGGCAGTTCTTACCACTCAAAACCTCCACCACCCCTGCTGAGTTGGAGCACACCCTCTCTGCTCAAGGCCAATCTCCAACTGAACCTTGTCAGTTAGGTAAGCCTGCAAAGATGCCTTTGGAACGTGATTTTAGTGTAATGCTGTGCGGTCACTGCTGAGTGTTCCCCAGCCGAGACACAGCTGAGAGCCACCAGAGCTGTAGGGTGACAGGCCTCCCACAGAGCGTGCTGCTGCTGCAGGGCTGTGCTGTTGAGATCTGAACTCAGCAGCTGGCACGAGAAACCACTGATCTGCCTGTTACAAAACATGAACCTCTCGTGGAATTAGAGATCAGGCCTTCAAATTTGCAAAACAATGCATGTTTTTCATGCAGGTGCCTCCATGACTGCCCTGTGCATGCACGTGAATAAGTGTGCATGTGATTGTGTTGCACACGTAATTACACATGGAATTTCTTACCCTGTGAAGCTTGGGCAGTTATCAAGGTCCATGTATTTCCATGTTATAAAGTACTAGGGAGGAAGCCAATTTGCCAATAAATTTGCAATAAAATGTTAGTCTGTCACAAATTTGCCCTTACTCTGTCCTTAAAATACCATTTGCTATATGGAAAAATACCTAGTGGAAGAATTACATAAGGTGGGTAAAAATGTTCCTCTGGAGCAGCAGACCAGAATGGCAAAGGAGAGTTGTTCTGCTGTGCTGCAGTTCGTAAGAGAGTTTGAAATTCTTTTGGGTTGGGTTGGGGTGTTCTTGTTGTTGTGAACCCTGGTGTTTGTCCCACAGATCTCTGGCTTTGCTCTTGCAATTCCAGTGCTATTTCACGACTCTCTATCCCTGCTACTCCCAGCAAAGTAAAAGGTGAAATGCTGTCTTAGTGCTTCCTGAGGAACATAAAAAGCCTGCATTGCTCTGGTGTATGTGTACATTGTTTCTTTCCCAGGCTATATTTGATAGTTATATGTCCTGCCAATAAACAGGAAAATTGACTCTTTTTGTAATTATCATATTTCTCTATTCATTGTCTTTGAAGAACTACTTCAGTCTGATTTTAGTCCTGTTTTCTTCTGAAAATCCTCAGTACTCAGAGTGCCAGTACAAGAATGAAGTTGATAGATACAGAAAGCAGAAACCACACAGGTTATGGGATGTCAGCAGAGCCATTCTGCTTCCTTTGGGCAGGTTCTTGCTAAAGCTCAAAGCTTTCATGGGAGAGGTAATAGGGCTGAATTCCAGTTTATTCCACTCTCATCTAAAAATCTACTTCAAGTGTCAAGAAACAAAATATATTTTCTTCCTGGCACAGCTGACTGTCCCCTTGGCACCTAAAGGATGACCAGCAAAGGAGATCCTTCTGTACAGTAACAGCCTCTCTAAGCTCCTGGTCCCTAGACAAAATGATCTTTTAGTGTGGATATAAATATAAATTTATATAGAACCCCCCATATTTTAACATGGCCTTCCATTTCTTTTATTTGCTGTTAATACAGCAGTCATTTGAAGTTGCTGAAATTATGTAAGTTTTATTTTGCTTCCTTGACATGGTACCTATTAAAGGGTAGCCTATAAAGGGTTCATGTTTTTAAAATGTTGCAGACTTTGGCATATTGAAGAAAGAAATCCTGTGACTGGAGATAACATTTGTTCTTGAGTATTAGTATGCCTTGGCTTCTATTAAGCAGCACAGCAGGCCAATTTTATGTTGCTTTTCTATTGAAATTGCAGGGAAAAAAATACACTGACATCTTCCTGTATCATCAAGCTGTCATTAAATCACTGCTTTCTTGTAATACAACAATAGGTAATATAGATAATAGTAGTCCTGATGCTAATGGCTTATTTTTGTAATTAGGAAGGTAAAGAGTTTGATTTTCATTTTTTTTTTTAATGGGCATTGATGACTTTCCTTTTCCTAGCAAAGAAGGTGAATGGCATAGACCCAGGAGGTGGTGGTGGTGGCATCGGCAGTGCCAGTGGTCAGCAGACTCCTCTGTTTGAAACTTACTCAGATTGGGATAGAGAAATCAAGAGGACAGGTGCATCCGAGTGGAGAGTGTGCTCAGTCAATGAAGGTTATATGATCTCCACTTGGTAAGTCTCTTGGAACACCAGCAGGAGGGAATTGGGCTGTCTTGTCCTGTGTCTCCCATAGCCTCCATCCCACCCAAGTGGGCACTGCACCTCCTAATTGTGCTGCTCTCTGGAGAGGCCCCCAGATGGAAGATGCTGCAAGTCTTGTCCCTAAAGGAAATGTCATGTCCCTAAAGGAAATGTCGTGTTTTGGCATCTGTTGCTTTCATGTACATGTTGCTTTTTGGCATCTGTACTTCCACATGGGACACAGTTTCTCACCAGCACCCTCAGGGCTGTGCTGGCACCGTAGCCAAGCCCTCACACGGGACAGTGGCAGCTGCACCCGGGGGCTGCTCTGGCACAGCCTGACTGCAGCAAGAGGGGAGATGGTAAAAAACACAGGGAAAAGTAACCTTCTTTTATCATGTTTTTTCCACAAGCCTTCCAGAATATTTTGTGGTTCCATCTTCCTTAGCAGATCAGGACCTGAAGCTGTACTCCTACTCCTTCATTGGGAGGCGAATGCCAGTAAGTGTCCTCTTTGTTCTGGTACTGCTCCTGTCATTGCACAGTATTCATATTGGGGCTGTGTATGCCAATGAACTGAGTTCTGTGCATAGCATTAAGTAAAAAAATTTGTACAGAATAGCTCTAACCTGCATTATTGTGTTGTTTCTTGTGTTTTTCCCCATGTTAGTTATGGTCCTGGAATCACCCCAACGGGAGTGCCCTTGTGAGAATGGCCAACATTAAAGATGTATTGCAGCAGCGACGAATCGATCAAAGGTAAATGATTGGTTGTGTTACTCTTTAATCAGAGGGTAGGGATAACACCAGTGGTGACTGTGGGACACAGCAGTGGGTGGCAGTGGAGGGCACCCAGTGTGACACCACAGTGTTGGAGTGCAGGACCTTTGGAAGGACTGTTCTCTGGATCTGCTTCTGGCACAATTTTCATTCAAGGCCATTCCAGTTTCAAATACTGAATAACTTCTCAGATTTTAAGGTATGTTTATTTTTTAGGGGGCTAATCATTCAGATGACAGAATTTATTGATAAAAGGATCAGATTTTCTGTAATACAGCTTACATTTGTGGAGATTTTCTTACCTCTTTCAGCAAGATGGTAAAAAAAAACCCCTTCATTTGTGGCATTGGGAAATACAATTCTATAGATTTAGTGTCACAATGTACATGGTATTTCTGTGAAGTATTTGTTGTTCACTGTCCTTAATGAAAGACTGAAGGCATTTAGTGCCTTGTGTAGGTAGTTTACAAGCTTGGTATTTTTGTTCTTTGGTTTAATTTGTAGGGTGAATTTTGTAGTAGTGCAAACACCTGCATCGTGCATCGTGTGTTGGGCTGGAGCTCTGAGTTTTAGTTGAAACACTGTCAGATTTCCTGACTCCATAAACTTTATATTTGTTCTCTTTATTTAGCATAGGTAAGTCTTACTAAAAATGATGGAAAGCTAGAAACTGGATAGGGTTATTTAACTGTCAGTCAGCCTCAGATTTCATTTCCTATGTGTAATGTTTTAATGATCCAGCATTTCCATTTTTTTGTTTTGTAATTAGCAGACACCAAAAATGGTCAGTAGCTTTATGGAGGAGCAATATATCTCCTGAATATGAACTAGCAAACTCTTTTTCAGAATGAGGTGCATGTTTTCAGTGATTTTAATTGCTTGCAGTTAAAGACAGTGGCATGTTTCTTGAAAGACTCTTACCTTCCTCTCCAACAATAAACCTGCTGATTCTTCTCCTGCAGGATTTGTAATGCCATAACTCGAAGCCATCCCCTGAGAAGTGACGTTTACAAATCTGACCTGGACAAGTGTCTCCCCAACATCCAGGAAATCCAGGCTGCACACATCAAACTCAAACAGCTCTGTGTCAATGGTATGCTGGGCTGTCCTTCTTTCATGGGGGTGGTTTTCCTGACATGCAGTGAATTCCAATAGACCTGGCTGACAGGGACCGTTACTGGAAGTTGTTCTGCAATGTAATTACTGTCTCTGTTGCAGAGCCTTTTGATGAAACTGAAGAGAAGTGGCTGTCCTCACTGGAAAACACTCGCTGGTTAGAGTACATTAGGTTGGTACCATTAATAAAATGATGTTCAGTGGGATGTGCAAAGCATTCAGCCCTGTAAATAAGCAGTGCATCAGTTGAAGGATTCTTTGTTTTAATATATGTTAGGTAAATACAGATAACCCAAATATTTTTTTCTTGTAGACTGAACTTCTGTTAACTGTTAAATCACTTTCTTTTCCTGTCTAGAGCCTTTCTTAAGCATTCTGCTGAGCTTGTCTATATGATGGAGTGTAAGCACGTTTCTGTAGTTCTACAAGGTAATGCAACACAGAGCATGCTGTAATTATTAGCGTTACTGTGATAATGCAGATAAACAGATTTAGATAATGTCAACCGTAATCTTTATACATAAACCCTGTGGCTTCTGAATATCTCAGGCATTTGGGCAACTAGAAGGGAAAATAGTTTTGTTATGTATCTGAACTGTAGTATAGTCCTTAGCATCAAAGGAGTATTTTGCTTTGAGTCTTTGTGGGTTTTGTTCTGATAACAATGATAGAATCAAAACCTTAGGGCGAACCTTTGTACTGTGTTAATTGGGCTAATAGACCCTGCATAAGCAATATCAGTTTAATTCAGAGGTTCTATAGACACAAGTTTTTCACTCAGTGCCCACTCCTTGTGTCTGTGCAAACAGATATTTCAGAGAAAAAGACACTGAAAAACTTGCTCATTTCTGTAATTTTTGCAAGACCTGTTCAGCTGGTATATCCCACTCTGCCCATGTAATGGCCTTCCAAAAAATCCTTCAGGGTGGAAAAATGTTGAAAATGTCTAACAGCGTGAACACCCTTCTCAGCACATTTTGGTTTAAGTACCAGGCATTTGGGTGGGTATTTTGTTCTTGATGAATGCACTGCTGTGCTGGATATTGCAGGAACCCTTTCTATAGTATGAGTCTCAGTTTAGGAAAAAAGAAGTGTGTTTTTCTTCTAGTTTGTTGGGGTTTTTTTAAATTATGAGAACAATTAAAACAACTAAAAGTATATTTGAAAGGAAATTCTAAGAAAACCACAGGACCTAGTTTTTTTTTGCTCTTTGAAATCTAATTCTGTGCATTTATACCTTACATGTTCTGTACATTCTGTATGTTACTTGCAGAGGAAGAGGGACGGGACCTGAGCTGTCTTGCTGCTTCTCTCATTCAAGTCATGCTGGATCCCTATTTTCGAACAATTGTTGGATTTCAAAGCTTAATACAGAAGGAATGGGTTATGGCAGGATATCAATTTTTAGATAGGTGTAACCACTTAAAGAGATCTGACAAAGAGGTAAAAATTAATTGTATTTGCATGTGATCACAGTATCTGCCTGATATCATCCTGAACATTTATTCGTACAGAAATCTAAAAGTGAAAATGTGTTTTAATACTTTCAAATCTCATTATAATAATATCAGAGGAAATAACTCTTTTTCCAGGGTAGAGGTATCTTTTCTTTACCCTCTGTAGCTGTGTGAGAATCAGTGAAATACCAGGTGCAATCCAATGGGTTTTTATGTTGCTTCAGGGTTACACATGAAAGCGTCTCGCTGCTACAAACACTAGCACAGCTCGTGTTTCAAATTGAAACCAAAGAAGATGGGGAGAGGGTTTGGAGGGGGTAGTTTTGCTGTGTGTTTTACCAACCCCTGTTTCCATCCCTGTGATGTTATCACTCTGCAGTGCTTTCAGAGCAGGGAGCTGCTGGAGAAGCCCCACAGCCACATGAGCTGACACAGGGATAAAGAAATGAGATGCCAAGAGGGAAATAATGAAAAGCAGCTATTTGGCCCTAGGAATGGATATACTGAAGAGTGAAAATGGGAAGGGGAAAATGTTTCTAAAGCTTTACATAAATGATGGTTTATACTTTTGCCATTCATGGGCTGCTATGGAAAAGAGCTAGAAAACGTAGAGAGAAATTAACGTGGCTGAATTATAAGATCTCCAGTCATTTCAAACAAGGAAGTAAATACATTGTAAAAACAAGGCCAAGTGGCAAGGAAGGTTCATACAAGCACTAATTTGGAAATTATGAGGGACAGACAGATGGCAGAAGGGATTTTTGTAGCTGCACAAGTACAAGGGGAGCCCAGGAAAGAACTGTGTTTTTACACAGAAGGGAAAGCTGTGCAAAGGTAGTGCTGAGAAAGCAAGTGGCTAAACAGGAATACAGGGTGTTACAGTTGCATAGAATAATGAAAAATGCAAGACTCCAAATAGTTTACCCTGTTGAGTAATGTACCAAATACCCTAACTGCAAAGAAATTGGTATGATTGGGGAAAAGCTTATGTTAAATCTGATAATTCCTTGTTTCTTTTCCCAGTCTCCTTTGTTCTTGATGTTCCTTGACTGTGTTTGGCAGCTGCTGGAGCAATACCCAGCAGCCTTTGAGTTTTCTGAGGTGTACCTGACCATCCTGTACGACAGCGCCCGCATCTCCTTGTTCGGCACCTTCCTCTTCAACTGCCCTCACCAGCGAGTCAAGGAAAGCACTGTGAGTAGGAGAGGCTGCAGCTGCTTGTCCAGCAGGACACTACAGCCTGCCCCCCTGGAAATAACAGCACCCCAGCTAAATGCTTCCTGTGTGTTCTTCCAAATGTCACACTCTGTTTGGGGCAAATATTCAGGTCCCCAGGTGAACACAATCAGAATGTCCTCTCAGGTGATATTTGCAGAGACAGTGACTAACTATTCAAGAAGAAAGTCTATTGAATTCCTTTGTTGTTTTTTTCCCTAGGAAAACATTGCTACTGTACATTATTATTTGTACTCCTCTAGGAAGCAAATCTTTATCTGGAACTCAGACAGTAGAATGACAGGCAATAAATAGAATTTCATGTTTCAGGCAACCTTTGAAATCTCTTAACATAATTGTTTAAATAGTTGAAAAAGTTGGAGATGCTGCATAAAGTTTCAATAGTAATGTACAATGGAGACATTTAGAAAACTGAACACTTAAATTTGTTTTTGAGAACTGAAGCTTATCAGAACTGTGTGTAGAAAACATTTGATGGCTGATAAAAGTGAAACTTACTTATTTTGTTAAATACTTTCCCTTTAAAGTTGTAGGTAGCAACCTTACAAAGAGGCCGAGTATTGAGGGACTGTTGCTGTATTCTCAAAATGCCAGTTTGGGGGTTAAGAGTAAGCCAACAAACAATCTAAAGTAATTGAAAAGTAACTGCACAAATGCAGAGCAGCTGTTTTCTCCAGCTGTCTTGCTGCTCTGTTGTGCTACCTCTAAATTACATCCCTGCTCCTCTTTGCCCAATGGTTATGTGCTGGTTTTAGGATTCATGAATAAGCCCATTTTCTTTGATTTTAATCTGCCTGAATGTTAACTTCTCACAGGAATTTGCTATAAGCAAAAATATTCAGCTGGGCGATGAGAAAGGCCTCAGGTTTCCGTGTGTTTGGGACTGGTCCCTTCAGCTGACGGGCCGGGACCGGCTGCTGTTCCACAACCCGCTGTACATCGGGAAGAGCGCGCCCAGCGTGCACAACGGGGCCCTGCGCACCTTCAAGCGCTCCAAGGTGACTGGGGGGGCTCCGAGGGGCTGTGCCTGTGCCTGAGGCTGTGCTCACACTCAGGGGTCGTGCTGGGGATGCTGCAGGTACCCTTGGATTAGCAGTAGGAGCCTTCATTGTCTTGGCTTCCCAGCCTAAAGAAATTATTTTCTCTAGAAGTAAAGATGTAAATTGTTGAGCCTTGTGTTTTAGGACATTTTCTGATGTGGCTGAGTCACTGCCAACATTTGCATTATTTCACCTTTGGAAGAGTGATGACAGGCCACTTTTTCCCCCTGGGGTTGTCAGTATTTTCAGTAAATACTAATTATAAGTCAACCATTTGTTGCTACAAAACATATCTATTTCTTTTTAAAAGCCACAAGCAGCCACAGTTTGCCCTGTGAGCCCTGCAGTAGTGACTCACAAGCTCAGAACTGTTTAAAGGTCACAGCATTTCTCTGGATGATGCACCCTGGCAGTTCAGGGAAATTTACTATTCCAATGGACGTAGAACTGGAAAATTACCGGTGTTTCTTTTCTGCAGAAAAACTACAGCTCCACACTGCGAGGTGTCCCCCCAGCACTGAAAAACGGAATAATCGGTGAGCAGGAGTTCCTTCCAAGAAGAAACTCCCTGATACTAAAACTGAAGCCGGACTTTTTCCAGCCAGCAGAGGGGCAGAGCCACAGTATGGAGCAGTACTTCAGAGACTGGTTTGCAAAGCCCATTGATTTGCACGGAGTCATTCTGCCCAATCTCTCTGGAACACAAATAAAACTGTGGAAACTCTGCTACTTCCGCTGGGTTCCCGAGGTGCAGATCAACCATGGCGGCTCCATCACCGCTTTCCACAGGGTTTCTTTGCTGGCAGACGAGGTGGACATGTTAAACCGCAGCCTGCGGCAGTACAAGAGCAACTCCTCCTTGCAAGGCCCCTGCTTGGAACTGGATCAAAGCAGGATGTACTTCAGAGCTAATGGTTTAAATGACACCTCTGGCACCCCAGACTTTCTCTCCTCCTCATTCCCATTTTCTCCTGTAGGGAACCTATGCAGACGGAGCATTCTGGGAACACCTTTAAGCAAATTTCTAAGTGGTGCCAAAATCTGGCTATCCACTGAGACGCTTGCAAATGAAGACTGAGGTGATGTGGAGGTTTAAAGGTTTAGGGAGAATACTGCATATCATTTTGTCTTTTCTAACTTAACACTGCTAAATGCGGCATTGAAAGCTGTAGTAATTTTTATATACAAACATTACGTAAGATTTGCACAAATATTTAAAAGCAAGGCAAGTCATGCTTCAAATCGCACAATTTTGTCTTCAGTAGTTCTCATCTGCTGGGGCTTCTGCTCCCCAGTTCCTCCTGTTCTTGGGGGCTTGGCTCATTACAAGTGATAGAGCGTTTCATCAGCTAATTGAAAGGCTTGGTGTGGTCATTAATGAGGGTTCTGCATGAAACACTTTTGTTTTCCCAGATAGTGACTGAAGTGACCCTTTGATAAAACAGCTTGGAAAGCCAAAGTAGTGCAGTGGAGATGAACTGACAGCTGAAATCTGGGAATATACTATTTTATCAGACTGCCTCTTCAGGAGTAATACTTACATGCATAGATACAAACATACTAATGTTCCATGACTTACCACCCCTACATATGTGCTAATGCAGTGTATCCATGGGAGGGGTTGTTCCCTTTTCTTGCTCTCCCCAAAATGTGTTCATTAACAATTAGTCAGATTTGTGCTCTTTGTCGTGAGCTTGACTATAGAAATCCACATCAGGACAATGCACTGTTAACCTTAAAACATTTACTGTAGATACAGTATTGCAGTAGCTTTAGAAGTGCCTTTAATTGGGAGGAAACAGTAGCAGGATTACTCTAATGCAGCTGACACCCCCCCAACTTTTTAAAGCAGGTTGTTGTGGCAAGTTCTTGTTCCATCCCCTGCTTCCCCCTCTCCATTTCTGGAAACAACAGGCATCCAGAAGAAACAGCAGGTATTCCCTCTTTAAGGTTAAGCTTGTTTTTAAGTCCCACAAGATCCTCACCTTTTTATAAGGGCACCTCAACTACTCAGCATTATATCCCTGCACAGATCCCAATCCCTGCCAACCCTCTCCTCATTTTTTGTAGGATGAAGTAACTTTCAGCAGAACTCATACTTGAGCCCTGCTGGGTTCCAGAAAGGAGGACTGGCTCCACATTGCCAGTTCCACGAGGGGGGCAGGTGCTGCAAGAAGAGCAGTGAGCGTTGCCTTCTTTCTGCAGATGTGCACATCCATAGGGACAGTGCAATGCACAAGCACTTGCCTGAGGGAATTACATCCAATAGCCTCTGTCTGCTTAATGCAGCAGCCTCCTCGTTGTTCTGGAACCTTTTTAAATGATACCTCTCCCTGGATGCTGTGCCACAAAACGACTTCAGTTTCACAGGGAGAAAGGCAGGAGTGTGAAGAATTCCAGGAGGGTGGAGAAATAGTGATGTGTCATTCTTGTAGGTTAAGGCTCCTGTCAGCTGCCTTCTCTGAACAGCAAGGCTGTATTTTATATTATTTCTGTATAAAACACCAACACTGTGTTGAACTGACACTGAGCCTCTATCCAGGTGTAGCCTCACCAGTTAAGGCACCAAAGGCCTTATATAATGGACTCAAAGCTGTTCTCAGTTTTCTCAGTGCGGGAAGAAAGAAGGCTGCAGGATGGGAGTACACAGGATGGGAATACGCAGTGTATTCGAGTTTAAAAAAAGGGAAGGGGATAGGATTTGGAGGTCTTTGTAAAACCAAACTGATCTTCAGCACAGCCTAAATCACAAAGAGGGTTTTGGCTCCCAGGCTGTTCCCTGTCCAAGGCTGTGCCAATGCACTGCTGGGGTTGGAGAGGGAAGCAAGGCAGGGCCAGTGCAAAGGTGAACAATGGCAGGGGAGTGGGCTTCCTTTTTTACCTAGGCAACCTTCCAAACCCTGTTCCTATGCAAAGAAGCTGTTGTGTGTGTGCTGTGCACAACGAGGGCAGGCACAGGCTGTTGTGACACAATGCCAGGTGCTTCTGGGCAACTGTTCGTGAGGAAAAAACGTGTATTCACCTCAATTGCCTAATTATGCTGCAAGATGAGCTGAGCATGTTAAATGGTCCACAAACCAGTTGTGTTTATTTCCAAGCTTGCTGGAGCAGTCATCTCACTTGTTCATTATCAAAGGTTGGTATTAGTTTGTTTTTGCCATTCCTCTTTTCCCAGTAGCTTACTGCTTTCCCTGGCCAGATACTTGACATAAAGACCTCAACCTGTGTGCTTAGTGTCTTTTGGTACCAATTTATTTTCTTTTAAAATGACAGTTAAAACTATAGTGTCTTTTTTTTTCTTTACTTAAAGGTGTAACTTCTTTGGTTTAGAGGTACCAAAAATGTGTAAATAAATTACTCCACAAAAGCAGCTGGTGGAATTAACAAATGTTCAGGCTAGTACCCTTTGGGGGAAAAAATGGGTACTATATTTAAACAGAATTGTCTTTTATAAGGAGATTTCAGACATTTTTACATTTCAGTTCTAAAATGTGTACAGATGCTGCAGAGGGTCTTTGTATTTTATATATATAGCATGGGAGAGGGTTAAAAATAATATGCCTTTATAATAAACAAAACCTGTCAAAATATCTATTTGCCAAACAGACTTAAAAAGAAACTTTATACCATTCCAAAAAGGGAGTTAGGTAAGCAGAGGCTGAGAGGGGGCACCTCCTGCAGAGAGGAAGGGAAGGGATCCACTTTTCCCTGGACTTGAAGACAAGGTTCTGCTTCCTTGTGTGGCTCAGCCTTGCTGAGGAGTCTGAGCAACTGCTGTGTCTGTGGGAGTGAACGTGTGCCTGTGGATGCTGCTGCTTCCTCTGAGTTAAACAGCTGAATCCTTTCTGAATTACTTTTGAAAGACAGGTACCAAGTGTTAATTTTGAAATATTCTCCACTCTGCACAGTTGCCTTATCAAGTCAGTAGGGACTGTTCTGAATATCTTTAATAACTTTCAAAAGCAATTTTGGGGTGTGATACATATCTTTAACTTCTGTGTACAGAATACTGACATGCAAGTGTGTATATATATGTCTGTGTATATATATGTACACGTATCTTCAAATTTTCATTTCTGTTTACCATTTAAAACAAGATCCTGTTAATGCCATTCTCGTGCTGCAAGAGTAGAAAAGCTACCAAGCATCTCATCCTTTTGTGTTTGTAGAAAATGTGCATTACTGCAGCTGTTCCTGGCTGAGTTATGACTTCGTACCACAGGGGGAGCTCCGCGGCTGCTCCTGCGGCTGCTGACCCCGAGCAGCAGCCGGGGCTCAGAGCAGGGCTGTGACTGCGGTGGCACCGCGGCCTCCCTGTGCCACACGTGTCCTGCCCCCAGAAATGCACTGACAGCTGAGTGTTTGTGTGTCTGCCCAGGCCTGCACGTGTGCTGCGTGTGCACCTGCCTGCAATACCACTCTGGTCAATTAACTGCCTTGTGTTTTAATGAAAATGTAGCAAGCTGGGCAAATGGTTTGGCTTATTCTCAGATGGAAACATATTAAAACCAAAAAAATTCTAACATACATTTAAGCAAAGGATGAAATCTTAAATTTGCCTCTAACCAAGAGACAGAAATCTGTGCCTCAAATTGCTCTAGGCAGTAGGTTTCTAATGCTGTTGCTGTGATGGTTTAGAGTTCACCATTTCAACTGAAACTAAAACCTTTGTGCCTGATAATGATTTACTGAGTAAAGTAGCAGTGGCAGGAAGATTATAAAATCCTGATGCTGAGTTGTGAATGTGAAGTAAATTAGAGTCAATAAAAGTTCGTACCTTTCCACAGTGAACTTCAGGTGGTTTTCTTTGACTTCCCCTAACAAAAAAAAAAGTATGTGTGTGGTTTTTTCCAAGAATAGCATGGACACTGTGCTATGGAAAGATGATTAATAAAAATGATGTGCAAATTATCTTATTTCTTGCTATATTCTATTATAGTGTCTGCAGTTTGCATGGTAATCAGAACTTTCTGAGGAAACTTACTCAATATGAGAATGAAGGCTCCAGAGAAAAGATGTTGGCTGTGTGTTAAAATTAAGAGAAACCCACAGGATTTTGATGTCTTAAAAGGGAATTAATCTTTTTAATTCCAATTGACTGACATAATTCTGAATGAGCAAACACATCAATTTATGTGGGGCTGAACTGACTATACTGAGTGTGGTCATCTTGGCACTGTCTGTGAGCAGCTCCTGTCTACTACCAGAAGTATTTCCCTTTATACAGGTAATACAGGGGCTGTTAAATAAATTATCCTTTTATACACAGCAGCACATTAGAACAGCATTAAAGCTTTATGCCCTACTTTGCCATCACTGAACACCTGTATTTGTTTATGTACAACTGCAAAATTCAAATACATAATAGTAAGTGGGGACAGGCAGAGAACCACACTGGTCCTGACAATCCTGGCCAGGGGCTGAGCACACACCTTTCGAGGAGACCTGCCCAACATAATCAGTCTGGGCCACACAGGCACCACAGAAATGAGCAGGACCCCATGGCCCAGATTCTGTATTGTAGAGATGTTCTCAGGGGGTACCAGTGTGAAGGCAGCTCTTCCTCCCAGGAAGGAGGCAAACCCCCCAGATTACCTCAGAGAATAAGTTAGGAATTGGGGAGAGAAGGGCTCTGCTCTTCTGAACACAAAGTGACATGCAGTAAATCATACTGACAGTCTTCTCTAATTATGTTTTAGAATGTTTTGTGCTAAAAGGACTACAGTAATGTTCCAGGAAACCAGAATTTTAGAAGAAACTATTTTTAATCAGCAGCAGCAGCAGCCAGTGGTGTGTGTGCTGCCCGTTCCTTTAAGAACACCTGAGTTACCCACATGATCCAACCTCTGTCAGCTGAGGCGTTTGCTTTTGCCTCCGACGTCCTGCACGTGACAAACCTCCACTGCAGCCCCCAGCTTGTGCAGCTCACTCAGCCACAGCATCTGCTTGGGAGACAGGCGGTCGTTGGGGCCCTTCACCTCCACCAGCTGCAAGGGAAGGGGATGGTTAGGAGTGTGCCCACGGAGGAGCTGAAGGATCATTAGCTCCCACACAAGAGTATTTTTTTATGGCTGTTATTTGTGACAAAAATAATAGAGATTTTAGCACATAGACATTTAGCACATCATAGACATTTAGCACAATGGAAGGTCCAGTGGATGCTGAATTATTACCCCGTATTTCAAAATTTAACTGAGAGAGAATTAAATTTTATATAGTAAATAGCCACCAAAACACAGACAGAGGCCCTGGTGAATGAAGATCTCTCATACTGAAAAATCGATGGCTCCCTCAGCTGTTCCAGCTGATACTGACAGCAACTTACTCAGGTGTTCTAGAGAACTAATTTCTGCTATTCAGCTCTGTATCATAAACACATAACAAGTTGCTCCAACAGATGAGATGTCCAATAGTCTTCTAGTAGCTATTTCACTACCATGCAAGGCACCATCCATGACTGTTTACTCAATTTCTGTAGCAGACACTGACACAGTTGTTGTAGACTCAAATAGTCCAGATTTTGTCTAAGTGGTGGCAGTAGAACCCCTCGGTACCAACAGTCAGAATGTGTGGCTGATTGGTAACAGGTGCTTTACATTACAGTTAATCAAAGACCTTTTCTACACCAGCCTTAGCCAGGGTTGATATTGCTGGTTCTCCCTACGCCCATTAAAGCTCCAGCACAGCTGCTGGAGGAGCAGATAATCACCCACTGCTCCGTGGGGGCTGGGCAGCTGAGCTGCAGCTCTGACTCCAGCACCACAAGAGGAAATTACAGTTTGTGTGGGCTGACAAGTGCAAGGTTTTACACGAGGGGAGGTACTGAGGGCTGAGTATCCCCGTGCTCCCCACACACCTTGAAGTGCCGGCTGTGGGAGCGCCACACGAGCAGGTCGGGCAGCCCCCCCCGGCAGTGCCGCAGGTCCCTGGAAAGCCGCTGGAAAACACCGCTCAGGAACGATCCTCCCAGGCAAGAGACCAGGCTCTGCAACAGAAGGTTTGGTGTAGTTGGTTGGGGTTGGTTTTAATTTCCTGCAGAGCCATTTCCCAACCCTCACAAGAATACTGGATGGCCCAGCTCAGTTCTTTGTTTAGTCTTGCATAACAAGGAACATTAACTAGATGTTTTCTACATCAATTTTCCTGCTGTGTTCCCAGCTACTACTGCAGGAAAAGTGACCATATGAGAAAATTGTAACAGTACCTGTCCAGGGGCTTCAGCAAAAGTCTCCCTAATCCCAATTCCTCCCTCCCACTCTCCATCTGCCATGGCTCTGTGCCTCAATACAACCTGTGAGCACACTAGGGCCAGGCGTAGTAGCTGAATGTCAAGCCTAATTGGGGTCCCCACGCTGGACAACAGTTACTTACCTGGACTTGTGTGAGGGAAGTAAAACGTCCCCAGTTAACCAGGGCTGCTGCTTTTCCCTCCTGAGTGGTCCAGACATCAGCAACCAACTTTGCCAGTGTCTCAGAGGAAGCTGTGTGAAGCTGCTGGAGTCTGGCCTCGATGACAGCCCTCCTGTTCTCATAGAAGCTGTCAGTGTATAAATCCAGGGGGGATGTCTGGATGAAAAGGTAAATACAGCTCTGAGGAGATGCCAGCAGAGCAGCTATTCCCAGTATGACAATGTCCTACTTCATATTTTTCTCAACTGAAAAGTCACTCAAACATTGAGCTGATTTATCTTGAACGTGCCCACCACATAAATATTTATTAAATAGGAAATATTAGCATATGTTTTAACACCCAACACCAGTGCAACAAACACTGGCCACATCTTGGCTTCTGCTCTGTTATTTTGAACTCTAGATGGAGGTTTCCTTTAACAGACAAAGAATTCTGGGCATTTTCAGCGCTCTGTGCAGTAACGTTCCAGGCAGGATCTGGAATCGGGACCGAGGCTGCTCAGGCACAGGGAGCTGCTTGGGGTGGAAGAACAAAGCCGTGGTGAAGCTTTGTGTGGGGCGGATCCTCCAGCGCCCACAGGAAGAGCCCCGGGACAGCGCTGAGCACTCAGCGTGTAAAAAGCCCCTGCAGCAATTCAGCTTTGACCGCTGCTGAACAAGCAGGGCCCAAGAGCCACGGCAGCTTTCCAAAAGCAAATGCAGAGTGCTTAGGAAACGGCTGCCACACATAATCCCAGGAAAATATAGCCTAGGAATGACTGAGAATCAGGTGTGAGCTGTCAGCTCATCATTGTTTATGCCTGAGGATCATGATAGCTTTGCTCTGCATTAATAAGGACAGCAAGAAGAGCTATTTGTATAAATTCCATTTCACAGTTTTGTACAGCCTTTGGAGTTACAGCTCTCCCCTTCCTGTCCTGCCTGTGAGCCTGGTGGTTTTCAGCTCAGCCACAAAGATTTCTGCTTCAGATGGTGAAAAAAAATAAAGCCACAAGATCACCTGGAATTATTGACCTTAGGGTGTTACAGGGAGTTGTTGGAGAGGGCTGTGTAAAGTTGTTTGCTTGCTTTTTTGTCAAAAACGAGGGATGATCCCAAAAAAATGGTGGGGTGAGGTGGGTAGGGGTGTTAACAAACCCGAGTTTAAAAATAAGGCTATTGAAAAGAAACAGACTTTTTTTTCCCCAGTGGAATCTTCCAACGAGAGGAACAAGGCTGTGGCAGTGTTTCTCCACTGACCACAAAGGACACCTTGCCCAGTGAGCTCAGCTACAGGACACAAGCATTTAGCCAGAGCAATCCCACCCTCTCTGACTGTGAATCCAGCCTGACACAGCAACTGGTTACTGAGGAGGCCCTGGGTAACAAACCAAATGTAACAAATAATAAAATGAAAGAAACACCAAGGTCTGTCTGGAAAGTCCCTCAGAATAAAATGTTAATCTAATCCCAAATAAGATTTTAACATGGTTACTGAGTCTACAGCAATAGACAAATAAATTAACCAAAGAAAGCCTTTCAAAATTACCTGATAGGAATTTCTGAACACGTCAGGTACATCATCCATGAAAATGATATCCCACATTAGAATCCCATACAGTGTAATAAATGTTGAGCCTTCCCCATGAATACCTAAAGGGCAGAATTGAATAAAAATGGAAACATTAATTTCTACAGCAATGTTATATGAAGAGGTACTGAGCCATCACGACCCAAAGCAGGGACATGCCACGTTCAGGTTCATGGCCAGCTGGTGTCAGCACACATTCCCACTGCAGCTGCAAATGCAGCTCATTCCTGCCCCATTCCCCAAGCCTGCTGCTCCCAGGCCAGGGGCCTCCAGCTGCAGCACAGTTTCCACCCCTGCCCTGGCCCCACAAGGCTTACTGGGCTAACTCTGACAAGTGTTTTTTAACATTAAAAAAGATACAATGTGGATAATATTAAAATATTAATATTATAATAATTAATTAAATAAATAAATAAATAAATAAATAATTCTAATAAAATATTAAAAACATGACATATATTTATAGTATATAATTAGACCTTGTCTATTGTATAAAATATTATTCTATATAGCTGTTCTATTTTATTGTAAATATTATATATTATGCCTTATATATATGTAAACGTATTTTTATATGTAAAGACATTTGTGTTTGTGCATGTATACATGTGCTCCTATATGTGTATATATGTTCACACACACATATGAGCATGTCAAAACAACACGTCAAAGACACCAAGGAGGGCTTCTTCAAATACCTCAACACCAAAAGGAAAACTCAGGCTGATGTGGGCCTGCAGCTAAATGGAGAGGGGCCCTGGCAACAGGGGACACAAAGGGCAGGGTTCTGGAACATCTTCCTTGCATTGGTCTTTACTGCCAAGAACAGCTCTCAGGGATCTCTGACCCAGGAGACCAGGGGAAAGCAATGTTGGAAGACCTTCCCTTGCTTCAGGAGGACTGGCTTAGAGAACGCCAGGGCAAACGTGACATTCATGAGTCCATTTTATGAGGTTTACATTTCCTTAGTGGCACTCCCATAAATGATAATGCTAGCATTTTACCCTATACTGTTTTGCCCTTAGCTGTTCAATGATAAGAAAGGCAAAATAAGTGATTTTCTGTATAGATGAAGAAAAAACACTGGGGTTTTCCTAATGAATTTCAAAACCACCTTTGGTAAATGAAGGCAGGAAATCATTAAAGGCCAGGAAATCAGGTCAGGTTGAAAATATATGTTAGAGCACTTTGGTAAGGAAACAATGTATTAGAGGTGTTTGGGAAGGAAAGAGAATCTGGTCTAATGAAATCAGCAAAAACTGGTCTATTAAGTAAACTGATTAGCAAATAAGTTTCTTTACTCCCACAGTTATTTTACTGTAAAATACCCCCAAACCAACAGTGCTGTTACCCTGATCGAAGCCATTCCTCCTGTAATGAGCTAATGCCAGCTCCTCCACTGAGCACATGACAGTGGATACACTGCAGTCTTCGCCTCCTTCTCCATCACCAATATCCTCCATGAGAAACACAGATTTTCCCATTCCCGTCTGAGGACACATCTTTCCACTGATTGTAACCTGAACATATGAAAACATTTGATTACTTTGCATCATCATGTTAAAAAAGCTTTAGCCCAAACCCCCCTTTTCAGTTTTCTTAAAATCAGAACTAGAAAAAAACTTAAACTGCTATTCTGTGAAATCATCCTGTTTAGCTTTTATAAACTGCCATATTTTTCAGAAAACAAATGTCTAGCAAAAATGCT
The DNA here is from genome assembly GCA_026261815.1 of Monarcha castaneiventris obscurior. Taxonomy (NCBI): domain Eukaryota; kingdom Metazoa; phylum Chordata; class Aves; order Passeriformes; family Monarchidae; genus Monarcha; species Monarcha castaneiventris. The sequence continues at coordinate 15,225,642 of JAMPIT010000434.1, read as the reverse complement.
GGGCAGATGGGAATGTAGCCTTTCTATATGCAGGACCAGAAGCAAAAATACAGAAGACTGAGGAGACGGACTCTGGACTGAGACAAAGAAGGGCTGCAGGGAGACGTGGTGAGGAGGCTGAGAGAGGAAGTGAGGCTCTGCTCTGATTTTGCCCAGACAGAATTACCTTTACAATGGTATGGAAAAGGAAGATTTTTTTAAAATCCATTCTAATATGATGCAAGTGCACCACACTGAACATTTGCATAGCACATATACAGAGTGCATAACTCCCAAAAGTTCCTAAAAGAACTGGCATTTTTTTTCAGCCATTAATCTAATGCTGACACTATGCTAAGGTTACTATCACTTTTCCTAGCACACAGAATTCTTGGCCTGCAGCCACCAAAGGCAATGCACTGATTTGATCAGACTCTTCAGGCAGAAAGGCTCTGAGGGCATTACTGATAAATTAGTGGAGTTTATGGCTGATCACATCCATAACACATACAAAGTGATGCAAATTAGATCAGTGTACAGCTGACTAACTTCAGACAAGAAGCTGACCAACGCAGAAGCATTTGATTACAAGAGGCTTTTGTTTTAGAAACACATTTGTATTCCTTCTCCTGAAGCACGTCAGTCAGAGGCTGGTACACAGCATGTAGCAAGTCTCCCAGATTATTTTTCCTTGTCAGAAGTAGAAGGAGCTCACGAGTTGCTGCTCCCTTGCTTACGTGTGTCACGTCCTCCACAGTGAGCAGGGGCAGGTCGTGCAGCAGGCCCTGGAGCTGCTTGCAGCTGGGGGAGTCTCTGATGCGCAGGGCGCGCTGGCACAGCGACAGGCGGTGCCCGGTGCGCACGGCCGGGTCTGCCAGCCCTCTGCGGATGCAGCCAATGGCCTGGCAAACAGCAAGGGGACAAACAGCATTTACTGGCACCTCTGCACACCTCTCTGCTCAGGGGAAATTGACTGAAGGAGCACAAACATGGGAGAGTAAAAACGAGCATACAGGACAGGGCCACCTTGCCAACTGATGGAGTGGAGTTCTAACCAATGAGTCATATTTTGCACAAGGAGGCTTCTGGATTCAAATTAACACCAATACAGTAAAAAAAAATCCTCTTCATTTCTACTGATCAGTATAAGATTAAGAAAGTGAATTCATTTTCCTAGGAGAAACTGGTTGTCTGGCCTTAGGATTCCTACCAATATCTGCATTTTTAGCAGACTCTACTCCACTGTTCTTTCCATAAGAAATATTTTTTAAAATGCTTTCAGACAATGCCTGCAGTGTTTCCAGCTTTCCAGCAGCAGTTGTGAAGATACCTTCTTAGTGTTTTTCAAGTGCTGATGTAAATTCAGAGCCAGCCGATCCCACCATCTCCCTCTGCTGTCAGCACAATACACATCCTGGGCCAGGAGGCTCTGCAGCTGCTGCACTGCTTCCTGTAGCAATGGGATTGTACCTTTATTAACTGGGTTGCAAAACCAAGTTCAAGTTAGCTTGTCACTTTCCCTTCTAATTAAGGAATACTATACAAACTTTGTCTCTAGACAATCCAAGCCTACTTTTTACTCCACTACCCAATATACCTGTTTCAGATGGATACGTGTATCTTAAAAATACTAGAATAGAGATATTTTTATGTAAACTTAAAGGTTAGCTGCCAAAAATACAGTATTTTTATCCTTTCTGTATTCCTTATTGTATATGAAAAATATCTAAGTATTACTTGTTGCTTTTTTGCAGAGATGAAGTCTTCAGAATAATTTGATTTGCTTTAACATGTAAATCAGAGGCCTTTGGAGATGTTAGCCCCTAAGGAAGAGGCAGGGATTTCTGGAAGACTTCTCTTTCAAGATTTATCTTATTTAAAAGCAACACCTAATGTAGTGAAACACAGGTATCTTTAAATAATGAAACAGCATATCTCAGCAACAGTCTTATGGTGGATTACATATGGTAAATCTTCAATGCATAAGCAGAAATCAAAAAAATTTAATTTCCTAGAGCAGCACAAAGGACTCTTTTCCCTTAAAAGTAACCTCTTACTAGAACTGTAGCAAGCCCTGGCAAACATTACCACCATTTTCCAGCCACATTAGAAATGTAAACTTATGTACAAAAATAAAGAACATATTCCTATTTACTTTACCACTTCACCTTATACTTGTGAAGTCTCTGCAGAATTTCAACTCCTTGAGAAAGGATTCTTGTGTACACCCAGCCAACTGTGAAACGTCGCAGGTAATCAGGTAAAACTCTGTGATAGCTGAAGAATACGAGCAGCTCAGGTCAATTTAATTACAGTACTTTAAATTAATAAAACTCTTTTACTAAGAATACTTACACCTAAAGCACTTACAAAAATTAAATGCCTTATATATCCAAATTTATCTGAAATGAGTATCCCAGCTGCAAAGTCAAGAACCCAAAGGTAAAGCAATAGATTGGCTTAGGGAGCAGATGCAAGCTGCACTTGCACAGCATATTTTAGTTTCAACACTAGTGGAATTATCAGTTAATCAGTTTTACAACAGATGCAAAACTGTAACTTATTACACCACCAACTCATCTCGTAAGTCAGAAGTTCAACTTCAGAAACAAAGCTGAACAAAAGAAAAAGTCTAGAACAGGAATTTCCTGCCATAAAAGAAGACTAACATCTTTTCAGTAGGCACCTCTGTTTCAGGACAAAGTCTTTTGAATGTCTTATTCAAATCAAAATAAATTTTTCCACTGTCTTCAGTGTAAAATGGAACAGATCTCCAAATGACCCTCTATGAACACCATTTTAAATCAGTTCACATGGAACTGAATATCATGCTGAACATAAGGCTTTAACTTGTGGAGTATCATTAAGCCAGAAAACAAAATAATTAAAAGAAAAACTGAACGCTTCATATCCAATACATGTTATTTCAATTCTCAGATATTCAGTAACATTTCCTGAACAACACCCACTTGGACATCTAAAGACATGAATAACCCAGCATGTTTTCCCATAACATTTGCAACATCCTTTTGTCCACAGACAATTTTTATTTCTGCTTACTGCCATTTGTTTGAAGGTCATAAAAAAAAACTATGACAAGGGAAAAATAAGGCTGTTGTTCTCCTGTACTGGCACATAGAACAGAACTGTTTTAGTGCTTTATCCATGCTTACCAACTCTTTCCCAAGATTTTATAAAAAAGGTCTTTTCATATAGTAAATTAAAAGCTAAACAATCAATCAGGAAGTTCCCAGCTTTCAAGAATATTAAAGTCTCTAGCTTTATCAGGCTTAAATAACATAAGCCTCTCTCAAAAGGAAAAGTACCCAAGGTAAGATAATACAACAGTTTCCTGTGAACACTAGGCCCGTTTCCAGTTCACTACCTCAAAGAGGGATGATTCTTCAGTTCGCTCCAGGTTTCTTTAGCACACAAATATATCTGATTAGCTTCTTCCCAGTTCCCATTTACCATTGCAGCGGCTAGATCATTTGACAGATGAACAGCAGTTGCATACCTGTGGTAAAAAACCACATCTTTATTAAGCTTAAGAAGCATCTATAGCTGAAAGAAATAAATTCTTACCCTTCCGGTCTCCAAAGACATTAAACCATGTAGCCATCTTTATTCTTGATCTTGTAGGATTAGCAGAATTTAAACTAGCAGGGCACATGATGTTTAGATTTCCTTAATACTAGAGAATATAATTTTTGTTTAGCTCCTAACCAGAAGAGCAAATGAAAAAACAATTTTCATCAGATGATCATGAAGCAAATAAATATGCTACTTTGGCTCAAAATGCAAGCCACTGTGAATTACAAGTCCTACCTCGATACAAAATTGTATTTAAAATCATTGCAAAATTACCACTTCTACATATATATATCTGGAATTCTACATTTGAATTCTCACTTGCCTGCACAAGTGCTGCAGTAAAGCTTTCCTAGGAATGAACAGATTCCCAAGCTGCCAAAGCTCTCCCTACCTGATAAGATCCTCTCTGTCCTGGAAGACCCGTGTTTTCCTGTTTACTGTGTAACTGGGGAACACCATATGCCCCATGTTAGCCCTAAGGACTGTGGAGAGCAGGCCTTGCCCAGCACTGCCACCTTCTTCCTCCTCCAGTGACTCAGGCAGTGAAAACAGCAGCAGAATTCGAGAAAAGACAGCCCGAGGGCCCTTGCAGACCCTGACACATTTTCCAGCCACGTCCTTCACCCTGGAAGGACAAACAAAATTATTATAACAAATGATTTTTACCATCACTTGTGACAACTAAAATATACTGAATAAAGTATGAGAATAACTTTTTTTAAGCCAATTAATGCACAAACTTGATTTTCCTTGAAAGAAGCAGAGAGACTATAGAGTCTAGTATTTACACTTCTCTTTGACTCACTGTGAATTGAAATATAATGCTGCCCTTTTTTATTAACAAATTTACTAAAAGCATTCCTCTATTGAAAAGGCATCTAGATTTCAGTCATTTGAAGCACAACTTCCACTCATCTTAAAAATGTAACTGTAAGCATTTACCTTTTTAAAATCACTGTCCCAATACCAGCCTGACTCCTACTGAAGATCGAACGCTGCTTTGACAACCTCAGAAAATCATCCACAAGTTGCTGTTTCTGACCGTTTGGGTTTGGCAAGTGAAAGATCTTTGCCAGTGTTTTTAGCTCAGGGGCTGAAAGCAAATCCAACCCTTCACACAGGTCTTCCAATTCAGATTCTAAAAGTAAAATTATCCACATATATTCATTCTATGTTACACACATACACTCAAGCAACAGCTCACAGAACATTCATACAACCTAGCACTAATCTAATTATTTAGGTACTTCAAAAATGTATTATCAATGCTATCTGGCTCACCCTGAAATTCTTCTGGATCTTCTTCTGGACCTTTTCACAGGTCTGCTTTGAAAGAATGGAATAATTGGAAAAAGAACACCCTTTACAACTTCAAAACAACAGCAAAGATTACAAAAATCTGTTGAGTTACAAAAAAAATGTTGTTCAGAAAAACTGGTCTTCTCTATTATCTAATTTGCACTATTTCTATTTTCACAAGACCACTCATCTACCTGAAGCCTTTATTCTGCTCCTTTATTCTCTTCCCAAGGCACAGACAAGCATGTAGTGCATTGAGCTCTAACATGATACAACTGCAGATTTTATCTGTAGTATTTTAAAGGTTTTATTGATGCTGGCCTTACCTGTTTGTAGAAATCTGGCTTCAGCCAGTTCTTCAATTATTGGTGACAAATCCACACTTATCTCTTCATACTCTATTTTGTTCACCTTTAACCAGTTCAGCTTGCGTTGAAAAAGTCTCACATATAATTTCTGCCCACCAACTGCAAATTTTATTTAAAGCAGGGAAGGACAAAAAGAAGAGTAAATTCTCAACACAGTACTAGGCACAATCACCACCTTAACCAGAAAAATTACTTTGATGCAGGTACTCTCTAAAACACATTTTAAATCTCCCCATGTTCTGCAAGTAGACTTGGTAAAATACCAGGACTTACCTTCCAAGTAATTAATTAGTTCTTGTAAGTTTTGTAGGTGGAAAAGTATTACAACATATTTTGTAGGCAATATACATTACTAAAATTCATTTTGACATGCTTACCCTTCAAGAAATATTTTGCTTTAAAGAAAAAGACAACTTCATTTTTCAACCCTACATATTGTGATGTTAAGTAGCTCTTTTTGCTTTCTTAAACAGTCATTCAATAACCAAATATTTCATGCTGGGGAACAAAAGAAGCTGTAGTCTGACAGAATAATGTCATAATCACAGAACATCTCTCTGTGCAGCATTCTTCAGATTCCTATTTTTCCAAAGATAACCCTAATTTTACAAATATATCTACTGAAAACAATGAGAAAAAAAACTCCTACTCATTTGATTTTATCAGGGAAATATTCTTTTAAAGTACCTTTTAAAAAGACTTTTCTAAATACTAAAGATGCTGAAATTCAACAAAATAGCTTATTAAATTTTAGCTGAAAATAGTCTAGCTATTGTTACTACATTCAACAACCTTCTGAATACTTAATTCAACCCCCATTAACTTCTTAATTTTTTACCTGTCTGCTGCTGCTGCTTAACGGAAACTGATCATTAATAAAAAGACACTGAAACACTACCAGACCTAGATATACTTAAGAAATGGCAGATAAACATTAAATGTTTATTTAACAATTCTCCTGTCCTTAGAAGGCTTTTTCAGCCTTTAACAGAAATTTTCCAGGATCAATTCCCTGACAGAACTACATTCAGACATACAAGCCTGTCATTTTCTCTGTGGGGTTATAACTCCTTTGAAGTCTGTCCCATTTTTATCATTCTGGAGAAAGGAAAAAGGTTAACACATGGACATTCTTTCCCCACACCATAGAAGTGACCAAACTAGGGCTGCAATAATAATTTCATAATAAGCTTCATAAACTTACACTCACTCACATTATTCACTGAAGAATGGCAGACATTTCAGCACAAAATAAATACTAGAAAATACCTATATTGAAGCAACCTCATAGTACTAAGCAGGTACTATGGGATTTTTTGTGTTATGATAACTGAAAGACGACACTTGCTTGGGTAGAAACTTCTAATGTGGGACAGATAACCCATCTACCTGAGCTTTTAAAGTATCCTGCCTGGTATTTCTTGAAGGCAATGACATCCATCTGTCAGTTGGTCCAGGATTTGTTATCTACTGACTTAGTGCTATCCTCTCACTTCTCACAGCTCAATTGCTGCATCCTTCCTACCCTGCAAAGGAGAGATTGTTTTATCTGTGACCCTCACATCCAGTGCAGACACAGATTATCAGCACCACTTTGCAGTAATTCTTTCTGTATTCCCAACTCCCGTGAGAGGGGAATTCTGGAATCACACTACTGAAAGAGAAACAAGCAGTTCTTTTATTTAACAGAAGAAGCTCCTGTTACTGATCAGTGTTGTTCACACCCAGGGAAGGGAATGTGGAAATGGGGAAGGTATATCCTGAACATCTCTTTTAGTATTTGTCAAAGTAGCCAACACTTGCATACACTACTGGCCTAACTGTGTGTTTATTCCTGGATCTTTGGATGCAAACGATGTGCACCCACTGCTTGCCTCAGAGAGACAATAACAAGACTTTGTTGCTTCCTTTCTTTTTATATTCCCCTTTTAACTACCACAAGATAAACAAGGCGTTACCAAGCTCCAAGATGTCACTACTGTAATATTCTCATGGCCTGGAGTGCACCAATGGGCTCGGGAGGACCCCCCTCAGGTTTGGCTGCTTGCGTCCATGGCCAGCTCAGATCCATTAAACTGCGCAAGCCAGGCTGCTGGGAGGGCTCCCATTCTCTCAGGAGCTGTACCTAACAACATTAGGAGAGTTTATTTACAGAAAGCCACTGAGGGGTACATCTCCTCAGAAAAACGAGCTTCTTCCCTTAAGGAATTCATCAAATTAAATTATCAATTCATATAGCACTTCTCACATAAAACTATGTAACAATGCTCTCTACAAGAGGTAATGTAGAAACGCATTTTTTAAAAAAAGATACCTGATAATTTGTAGAACTTGGTTATAATGTTCAAATCTTGCTCATTAAATAGTCTGATGTCATCTTCATTCTCCAATACTGCTCGTAGCACTACTAAAAAATTCTGGAGGTAGTATGGGTGACCAGGAGAGCTGGGCACAGAGAGAACCTCATCTATTTTGTCTAGAATGTCCCCGGCGGAATCCTGAGATTCTACCTTCTCCACAGTTTCTAACGAAGTATGGTTCATGTCATTCTTAAAGTCTTCAAGAACTTCCACAGGAAGTACCTCTACATCGTCCCCGCTAAAGCAATTTTCTGTCCCACAGCTCACTTCTGTCTTTGAAGAAGGAGTAACTTTAGTGTGAGGCTGAATCTCGACTTCCAAATTACTGGTTGGCACTGCTGAAGTATGGATGGCTAGAGATGTTTCAAATTTATCAGGACTAAGTATCACACCTTCAGACCTGCTTTCTGCTTTGGTGCTCCTTGTACCAGATGGCAACCGTTTGCCATCACTGTTACCAGCTGGTAAAGGTACCTGAACCAGATCCACAAGGTCTTCTTGATCACATTTGTTTATTCCGTTTCGAAATTCAGGTTCCCTCTTTGAAAAATGTTGTTCCTGGTGCTCTCTCTGAGAAGGCTGATTTTCTTTCTGAGAACTCTGCCCAGCATCAATCTCACCATCATCACTGTTGTGTGCTGCAGCACTTCTACAGGCACCGTGAACAGCTGGAGGAGAAGAGTTGATCTCTTCATACAAGACCTGTTTTCCTCCCTGGAGACAGCGTCTTCTGGACAGTTTTGAAGACAAGCTTCCCAAGGAGACTATTTTAACTGTTCGAGCCTGTGATTCATTGTTAACACTAAAGAGTGAACTATTATTGTTAAAATAAGGACTAGTCTGTTGTGCTGCACTCACTCCTGCTTTTGATAAATTACTTTTGGAAGGACTTGTTTCTAGATTTAAGAGGTTTTTTGAAAAATATGAGCTGGAAGTATTGCACAGATTTGCAGCTGGGGGACCCTTATTCCTAAAAGAATTCAGTGTAGCATCGATGGCACCAATCTCACCACAATTTCTCTGACATGTTTCATCAATGTGCTTATTTATTCCATATCTCGGCACCAACTGCCCACACATGGGACAGCTAATTTTGGTGGGGGGGACATTGTTAAAAAAGGAAGTAATAGAGGATGATGCTGAAGGCGGAGATGGTGTTCCTGTAGCTTTCGCTTTTTTTGTTGTTTCTTTTTTCTTCTTATTTTTACTGAGTGACAAACTTACTTGGGATCTTTTGACTCCTGAAGACCTAGCTTCTGCCATTACAAAACTTCACACTAATTACATGGAACAGACAACTCCATTCAGGCCATATTTCTTTATTCTGTAATGCTTAAAAGACTTTTCTTGGCTTTTCCTTTTCCATCTGTAATCCTCTGACATTCCTTCAAGAAAAAAAAAACATTGAATGAGTGGTCTTTTAAACTACTAGATGCAACCAAGATGTACAGAAGTGGAGAAGTCAAGCAATCCTTAACTTACAACGCTGCTGTCCTTTACCTTGCCTCACCAGGCAGGGAAGCACACCACGGGCAAGCTGAGCACTGCAGGTCCCTTTAGATGGCTTAATAAATGGAAAATTAATCTCAAGGCTGCATTTACATCAGCAAGTAAACCTGGAATTCAAATAGGCAAGTCCTCTAATTTTCACAGAACAGTCAGGGTTGGAAGGCACCTCTGGACATCATCCAGTCCAAACCCTCTGCCCAGGCAGGGTCACCTGGAGCAGTTAGCAGAAAACACATCCAGGTGGGTTTGGAATGGCTCCCGAGAGGGAGACTCCATGACCTCCCTGAGCAGCTGTTCCAGTGCTCTGCCACCCTCAGTGTGAAGTTATTCCTCATGCTGAGGTGAAACTTCTTGTGCTTTAGTTTATGGCCATTGCTCCTCGTCCTGTCGCGGGGAACATCTTATCATTGTCTTGTTTGCTACTGAGAGACTATTTTCGGCGCCAAGCACCCGTTTCCAGAGCACACCGGGCTGCCCTGCAGCCCTCACCCTCACGGCTGCTGTGCCTGTCCGAGCCCGTGGTGCGGCCGGGCCGAGCTCTGCCAGGGCCGCTCTCCAGGTGTTCCGGACGGCGGGGCCCAGGCTCCCGACTCATTCCTGGTGCTGCTATCCAAACGTGCCTGCTCCTCGCCGGCCTGTCCCGCTCCCGCTCCCGCCACCGCCCCTCCCCGCGCCGGGACCCCCCGGGGACAGCGGCCCAGCCGGAGCCCACCACAGCCCGCCCCGGCCTTCCGCCCTTCCCCACGCACCAGCGCCGCAGCCGCGAGTCGCTCCCGGTGCCGGAGGGGCCGTGCGGGGCCAGGCCGCGCCGTGAGGGGCCGGGCCGGGGCCCTGAGGGGCCAACCCGCGCCGTGAGGGGCCGGGCCGGGCCCGTGAGGGGCCAACCCGCGCCGTGAGGGGCCGGGCCGGGCCCGTGAGGGGCCAACCCGCGCCGTGAGGGGCCGGGCCGGGGCCGCCTTCGCTCCCCGCCCCCCGCCAGGCCTGAGCAATGCAGCGCCGATGGCAGGCACCGCGCTCTGCGCGCTCCCTCACGCAGAGAGAGGTCTATTGTAAACACCGTGCCCTCCTCAGACTTAAAATTTTCTTTTACGACAACGCGTGGAAAACAGTTGAGGTCAACAGGGGCATAACAATCCGGTGCCATGTACTCTGGGATGACCCCACCGCGGTCCCTTCCAACCCGAACCATTCTGGGACTCAGTCTATTAGTCTAAGCCATTTCCTAGCTCTGGGTTCTCACAGGCTTAAAAATCTTTTGTGTCCTCCCTCTGTCCCAATCTCGATTTCAAAATATAATTTCTGTAATTTAAACGCCTGGATACATCTTAAGTTCTTCAATAAATGCAGTTACTCCTGCTATAGACACGGAACTATTACATGGCCTATAGATTAAAGAGACTGTACAGTCACAGCACATGTCAAGTATTACACATGATTGTGGATCAGCCCACAACAAAAACCTTTTTTTTTTGGAATAAATCAGAGTTCTGTGGTAGAAAATATTAGTAAAATCTACAGGGAACTGTCTGAACATCACCTCACAAGTTCACAAAGCATTTTAAAGATCAACACAATAAAACTTACTCAAATTTGGAAAAAAAATTTAATATATACAAGATGCAACATATAAAAAATGTAAATTACAGCTTCAGTTTATGAACAGAGAGTGCCTTCTCCTTCTTCTGTTTCTTCTTCAATTTGCTTGCATCTTTGATTTGCATTCTCACTTGATCTTGTAGCTGAGAAAAGAAGGCCTGGGATGATTTCAAGGCCTTGTCTTTACCTTCATCCTGTCAATGGACAAAACATTTGTTACAACCAAGAAATGTACAAGGAGTACCATTATATTACTTACTAGTTACTCACACATAATGGTATTTGACTTAAAAAAGATCTGGTAACTGATTTTCAAAGGGTATTTTTCACCACATTTTTATTCCACTCCTGCTATCTAAAGAAATAAAGATTACATTCTCTTTCTAAGCAGTAATTAGCATGATTGGTAAGAGCAGGCATATCAAGAACAGATCCTGGCACATCATGACCTACAACTGGGTATCTGTACTTTGTATTCTGCTTGCCTTCTGAAAAGGTAAGCACAGGCATCTGCAAGTAATGAAGTTATTTTTCCTATTAGTTTCTAATACTTCAGAATTTCAGAGATTTTTAGAATTTTATTTAAATGACATCGTAAGTGGTGCAAAAATTTACTGTTTTATAGCATGCAAAACAATAGCAATCTGATGAGATTATAGGGAAGGCTCCACAATGACAAAGTTAAATAGGAATATTGTATTACAAAACAGTTTAAGTTACCCAAAGCTTACATAGAACATAGAAACCTAATGTGCATTCAAGTAGTCCCACTTGAAGAAGTGGAATGGCTTAAATGCAGGAAATAAAAAACATGTCTTAGTATTTGCAGGAATATCACCTTGTGAACTTTGAAATAAACAGAAAAGTAGCACCTCACACAAAATCATTTCTGCCTGATGAACACACTTTTATACAAAGTAATTGTATCATACAGCTTTTTCATATTTTTCCAACCTTATACTTGTAATTCTTTGGGATAGAGTTCCCTTTCCTCTCTCTAGCTAAAAATTATCTATCCTTGGGATTTTCCTCTTACCTTGAGCAGAGATGCTTTGCCTTCTTTGGTAAGCCTTTTTAATTTTGCTGCTGCAGCTTTTTTGCTAAGTTTTGTGCCTTGTTCTGGTTTCATCTTTTCAAGAAGCTTTTGACGTTTCTCCTTTTCCCTTCGCCTCATTCGTTTACGGAGCTTTTTCCTTCTCAGTTCTCGCTTTTTGTCTGTGGGAGTCTTTTCTGCATCTGTTTTTACATCACCAGCTTTGTTCTTTTCCTAAAGAGAATAAGATCTTTAGATCCATAACAGTGCAAAAGACAAGACTCACTTCACAGAACTCAAATCTGTCTCAGCATTTCCATTATTACAAGTGCCAGCTCAGGATAAGGCAAAGGTCAAAAACTGGCAAAAGCTGGGAAATGAGATTTGTACAGTTGATCCAGGACAGGCTAATTGCTCTGATCTAGTGACATTTAGCTTTCCCCCTCCCAATACCCATATATATGTTGGGACAACAATGGCCATCACGTAACAGTCCAGATCAAAACCAAAGCATAATATTATGGCCTACTGGAGCCAAATAAAATTTACTCTTTCCTCAGTTAGCAAAAAAAATACCCCAAAAAACACCTCGCTCCCCAAAACCCCCCAACAACCGCCAGTGCTAAAATTCCAGACAAAAAGGTTCACAAGGTGAGGAACCACCTACCAGGATGAGAAGGGGCAGAATTTCCACTGATCTGACAGACAGTACAACCTTCTATAAAGCACACAGATCCTCTCCCAATCCTTATGCCATTTTCTATTTACCTTGATCTCCTCTGGTGCTAAGAGAGCAGCATCACTAACAGCAACTGGTGCTACTTCTTCCATACTGATAGCTGGAAGGTTCGAAACGATTTTAACTTCTGGCACCGGCTAGAAATAAGGAGACACATTCAGGACTGAGCACACCATCTCAGCAGCTGACAGGCAACTGAAGATCCCAAGTATCTGGGTTTGTTTAGAGCCAAACACAGTACATTTAATATGAAATAAGAATGAGCTCAGGAAACATCAATGTTTACTTTACTTTCCATTTCTGGAATATATTTTAAAGTAACCAGTTTAAAAAAAAGGGACAAAGCCCCCAACTTTATGAAACTTATGCACTTACTGGTTTGGGTGTGAAGTGGAAATTACAAAGCGCGTCCAGCTTCTGGAAGAGTGAATCCATCATTTCCTGAATTTCTTTGTGTTCAGGATTTTCTTCCTCTTCAGTCTTTTGCTGCATTAAAAATGCAATGTAACTAACACCATTCATAAGGCTATTTTACTTTAGCAAGACTGGTAACAACATAACATACAATTCAGAGCCATTTCACTGGTGAACACTCAGAGAAAGACTCAAATATTTCCACTCTGAAAGTGTATAAATGAACACACAAGATTAAGTGGTGTGAACTTCAAACCCAAAGGAAAGGCATTGTTTATGTTACCTGGTGAAGTTTCATGTATTCTTGCTCATAGATTTCAGCGAGACTCAGCTTACTCTTCTCATGATCCAAAGTGATCCGTTTCTTGTACTCAAAAGCTTCCTCTTTGGGTTTTTCTTTTGGTACTACGTCATCCCATGCCTGAGAAAGTCATAAAGTAATGACCAAATGCAACTACAATCAAATATCAGCTACATCTTATTTAGAACATTTTTCAATTATATATCTGGCACATTAACTAGTTTATGCACGTGGCTTCCCAGGACTCACTAAGTTTCACACTTCCATTTGGAAAAAAAATGTAATGAAAGTTACAGCTCTAGCTTGCATCCTTGTTTTCAGTGAATGAGGGCAAAAACTGTAACAAGTTAACAAACTCCTCCCCATCTTTTTCAATTCAACGAATAATAAGGCTGAGTTTAGCAAGTATCTCAACAAGCTGTGAGATACAAATTTTCTGTCAGAGGCTTTGAAGAAAAACGAAGTAAAAAACTGAGTTTTGGTCACTGTTCAGAATGCTCAGAGCACTAGTTATGGTAACAGCCAAAACTTACAGACTGGCATTATATTCCAATAAATCCTTACAGTTTCATATGCACACAGTCATATTTTGAAGTGCACCAAAGCTTGGCATGTAACAGGGATATAAAACTAGGGCTCCTTAGAAATCTAAACACACTTTCATCAAGACAAAAGCATAAAACAACCCGTTGCAGAAATTAAGATAACTCTACACCTAACACTGGAAATGCTTCAAACTCATCCTTGGAATGTGCCCTGTGAATCAAGCCTATGAACAATAGAAGGAGGAACAGGTAAGATAATATTAACCTCATCCAATATTCTCTGTTTAATGATATCTTCAAGCTGAAAAGTAGTTTCTTCTGTGATCACAGGTGCTGAAAGGAAAAAGTGAAGTATTTTAAGATTAATGTTTCTCCAGCAAGAAATAGTTCTTGTTCTACGAAGAATAAACTACAGAAAAAGAAAGTAAAGCCTTCACAAAAATGTAGCAATTAAAGGTGAAGTAAGTAAATATAAGTACAAGTAAGTCATTTATGTGAGGCTCAGAAATTACCAGGTCTGCCACCAAAGTTATGAACTTTCAGGTAAATTAAAAATTAACAAAAAATATTATAATTTCTCTATTTTCCACTGTGAAAATGCACAACTACAAAATGGCATCAAGAAGTTTAACTTGGTGGTCTGTCACCCTGCTCTTGAGTCACAGGTGTTTTCAGCAAGGTCAAAGGCAGAACACCCAACATGGTCTGCAACATGCTGTCAGGAAAGCCTGTCCCTCTCCTTACCCATTCGGACTGCATGGTCAAAAAGTACTGTTTCCTCCAAAAGGCTGTTCTCAGGGCGTTTTTGTGCAGTCACTTCTCCTTTAAGCTGCCAAGGTTTCTCCTCTAACAGCGCTTCTTCTAAACTTTTTATTTTTTGGCTCATCTGAAAAACACAATTTCCTAAGAAGTTTAAATCAGAGCTCACTCATAAACTCACAGCAAGAAATTAATATTTACTTCAGGTACATGAGGGAATGTATGATTGCAGATGTACCTATGTAGCTAAACCACATGTTTTTCTTAAATTTTAAACACCCTCTTCGTATTTGCTAGACTCTGAACAAATGACACAACCAGTAAAAAAAAAAAAAATTGCCACTGTTTTGAAGTATTAGCCAAATAAAATATGAACAAAACCCGAAAACAAACAAACCACAATTACCTTTTCCTGTCTCTTTTCAAAAGATGACTTTATTTCACTGGGATCGATGCCCTTCTCTACTTGCACTTCAGTTACATCTTCTGTTTCACTGTCATCTGGCAAACTAAAAGTTACTTTTTTAGAAGCTTCTTTACTTCTCATGTGTTCCACCATTTCATCCATATCCTCAAACCTGTAACATTTAATATAAAATAAAGGTTGAGAGGCCTCTATAACTTTTCACATGAAGATGTTTCAGCCCTTCGATGTTTACCTGTTACAACTAACTTACACTTTACAACAAGTCTCAAAGACCCCCCTAAAGGTAGAGGATTCTAGGGAAACTTCTGGATAATAAAAATAACTTTGATCTACTCTTTATTCAAATAAATATCAAAGGACAATACTAAAAAAATTTAAATAAACTGGTTTTAAATAAGGTGACAACACAAACCGTGAATATACCACAGTTAACTGAGAATGGCAAACTATGACCAGAGTGAGTGGCATTTTCAGTGTTTTCTACTTCCCTTTAGTGTAAAATTACAAGGATATTTTCATCTGCAAATAATGCCTATACTTACTCAGACATACTTTCTTCATTTTGCTCTTCAATAGCACTGTCTGCTTCCTCTTCCTGATCCTCTTCAGCATCATTAGCTACTAAATCATCATCACCATCATCATCATCATCAACTGAATCAAAGAAATCTTTGTACGTCATATCTCTAGAACTTTTAATTGGCTGAAAAGGTGAGAGGGAAAGAAAAAACGAAACAACCAACCACAAGTGTTAAGACTGACAGAAATCAAAGGGTATCCTGTCTTTTAAAGTTTTTAGTGCCTGGGGAACAGCACTACTTGTGTAACAGTAATTCAGGTCAGTGATGCATTAACGTGGTAGGGCATCACAGCAAAACTGGTTTCTTTTACTGCTATTTACAGTTCTCTACCACTTAAACATACAGAAGTCAAGGAGCTGTAGATTTTGCCAAATACTTGTTGGAATGCACACAAATTCCCTGGGTATATTCTTACTTGCTAGTGAGAATGTCTAGTAATATTAAATAATAAAATATTTATTTTTGAAACAATTAGTCATCAATTGAAGTTATATCACAGTTACAAAGCCATGTCCCTGGAAAAAGCCCTTTGTTCTGCCTCAGTCACCTTAGTGATCTTTAATTGCCAGATGCTGAGTGACAAATCTTTTTCATTTGCTGGGTAACCTACTCTGCAATTCTTCAAGGCCCCTAATTTCTTGTGGGTACTATCTCTTCCTTTATTTCTGTAAAAGCCCAATGCCCATCTAAGGAGAGACTGGAATAGCAGGATACTATGTTCTTGTGCAGTGGGCAGTGTCTTACCAGATATTCATTGTTAAAGTAAAGCCTCAGAAGTAATCATTAGCCACCTAAAAAAATTTAACTTGGCAGTTTCTACACAGAGTTAAACAGCTTATGGTCATCCTAATAGATACCAGATTTTGATTTAAAGGAAGAGATACCAGAAAATTATTTTATTGATATTCTTACTTTAACTTTAGCTTCTTCAGAGTCTTCTTCCTCATCATCTGAGATAATGTCTTCAAAATAATTAATATCATCATCTTCTTCTTCTTCCTTGTCTTCCTTCTCTGCATGTTCTAAAAAAGCTTCCATCTCAGCCAGCCTGAAAAATTTGTCATCCACTACAGATTTTCTTCCCTTTTTTTTCAATGTGGTTTCCTTGGCTGTTTTAGCTTGTTGCTCCAGTGCTTCAATATCGAAGTCAATATCAGAATCCTCATCACTGTATTTCTCCATTATGCTTTCTTTGTGTTTACTTTGCTTTTCTTTAGCTTTAGTCTTATCTTTATTTTTTGTATAAACACTCTTCTGCTCAGTTTCTGCTTCCATTATGGTGTCTTCCAATTCCTTGTCACTGCTGGTCTCCGCATCAGAGCCATCCTCTTCCTGGTCTGAGAGAAGGCAAAGATCTTCATCCTCGGCATCTCTTGCAATGGATTTCTTGAAGAAATCGAGAACTGCATTGTTCCGGAGCTCTAGTTGCTGCCAAATCTGTTCTTCATCAAAATTTTCTATCACCAGCTCTTTTAGAGGACCCCCATGAACTATGTTATTTCCTTTATTCAAATCGTAGAGAGTCTTTGTCATTGCTCTGAAGTCGGCTGCCAGTCCATCCTGCACACTAAGAGCAGAATAAATAAAAGAACATCTTCTATTAAGTTACTCACATGGTCACACTGCTGCTCTTTTTACATCTGCTTTGGTACTCTGGTGCTACAGAACAGCACCTCTCAACAATTACTGCTGTGGCCTAACTTTCTATACACCTCTTGAAGTACTGCTAGCACACATTCATAGAAAAAAAGAGACAAAATTCTTAATCCCTTCAGCTTTATTACACTTGATGCATGAAGTAGCAGCTGGACAGAACATTCCAGCTTTCTATCGCTGCATCTTACAATGTTGATCGTATTTAAGCGCCTCAGACATTTTGGAGAAGTAAACAGTACAGCACTAAACAGCTCAGTCGTCCAAGAGCCAGATCCCACGTTCCAAAGAGGCAACTGCCCTTCTCCACCGCCTCAACTTTTACCCCTGGGTAGTCTCCTACAGGTCTTTCCTAGGGCTACCACTGCTTCCCCCTGCCGCCCCGCGGTACCTGAGGAAGCACTCGGGGCGCGCCGCCGCCGCTCCCGCCACCCTGAGGCACGTCTGGATGCCCTGGATGCCCTGGATGCCCAGGACTCCCGGCACGGCCGCCATCGCCCCGCTCACACGTGGGTACCCGGCCCCGCCTCCGCCGCGCGGCAGCGCTCCGGCCCGGCCGGCTCCCGCGGCCGCCGCCAAGGTTCCGCACACACTGGTTCCGCCCGCGGAACCCCGCCCCGCTCCGGGCCACGGCATTCCCGCCTCCCCGGCCTTGGCATTCCCTCCTCCCGGGTCACGGCATTCCCGCCTCCCGGGCCTTGGCATTCCCGCCTCCCGGGCCACCTTGGCATTCCCTCCTCCCGGGCCTTGGCATTCCCGCCTCCCGGGCCAAAGCATCGCCGCCTCCTGGCCCGGCCCCCCGTCAGAAGCGGCTCCTTGTCCCAGAGCCGCAAGCAGGGTACGGCAGTCATGCACCGGTGGCTGCTGCTTCCCGCCCTGGGAAGGGCGCGGTGCTGCTACAGACCGGGATGTGCATCAGCACAGGGAAACCTGCTCTAAATATAGTGAAGCTACAGTCATCTTCAGAGTCTTGAGTCTCTGACCTAGATACAAGGGCTATTTTGGAACCGCACATTTCCAGCTGATTCTGTGGGCAAAACACCCCATCTTACCTGGTGTCTCCAAGTGCAGGCTAACGAGGCATGCACACACCCCTTCGCCATCAGCACAGCACTGCCCAGTGCTCTTCCACTTCCCTCTTACATCGTTTTCCTCAAAGTTTATTTTATAAAGCCAAATTAAGCCTTACACCCACAGACCCTTTCCAGCCACCCACAGCCCTTCTGCAACTTGATCCAAAACTGTGACCAGCCTCCTAACTTCAATACTGCTCTTGCCCCTGCTGCTTTCATGTTTCCTTCCTACTAACAAATGAAGCCTTTTCAGTGCAGAGAAAAGAACGCCCTGCAATGCCACTTCTCTGTGTCCCATCATTGTCACCTTGCACACTCAAAAACCCATGGTGTGGAGCAGGGCCCAGCCATGAGTGTGACCTGTACCTGCAATTCTTTGAACATCAGAAACACACCTGATACACAACCTGGGCTGGAAATTGAAAGTGTCATATATTGGGACTTTCAAATATCCATTTTGACCGCTGATTTTAATCTGCATTTTTAACTAATCGCATATAATCAGATTTGAAGTGGCACAAGCTGTTTATCTGTTTAGGATATATCTCAGCAACTCGCAGTGTCCTATGCCTGGCACAATGGGAGTGCAGCATCAGCAGACAGCCTCCTTGCTCTCCTCAGTCTCTCTGGCACCTGGCACCTCTTCATGGCAACCTGGCCTGTATCAGGTATAGTGTGGCCAGCAGCACCAGGGAAGTGATTCTCCCCCTGTATTCTGGTAAGGCCACACCTTGAGTTCTGTGTGCAGTTCTGGGCCCCTCAATTCAGGAAGAACATCGAGGTGCTGGAGCAAGTCCAGAGAATGGCAACAGAACTGGAAAAGGAACTGATGAGGAGCAGCTGAGGAAGCAGGGGGGCCTCAGCCTGGAGAAAGGAGGCTTGGGGTGACCTTACTGCCTTCTAGAACTCCCTACACCAGGAGGGTGTAGCCAGGTGAGGGTTGGTCTCTTCTCCCAGGCAACAGCGACAGGACAATAGGACACGGCCTCAAGCTGTACCAGCGTACATTTAGGTTGGAAATCAGGAGAAATTTCTTCATAGAAAGGGTGATTAGATGCTGGAATGGGCTGCCCAGGGAGGCGGTGGAGTTACCATTCCTGGAAGTGTTTGAGGAAAGTCTGGATGTGGCACTTAGAGCTCTGGTTTAGGTGACAAGGCCGTGTTCAATCATAGTTTGGACTCGATGATCTCAGAGGTCTTTTCCAACCTAATCGATTCCGTGGGATTTGCTCAGAAAACTTCCTCGGCAAATGTCCCTTGCCACCGCAGGCCTCTCTCGCACACTGTCTCCCAGCTCTGCGCAGTGCCGGGCACGGCCCCTGCGGAAGGCCCGGCCCTGGGGCGGGCACGGCCGCCTCCCGCAGCGGGGCGAGGGCCGCAGGTCCAATAGCGCGCGGTGCTGCCGGGCACGGCCCCTCGCCGAGACGCGCCGCTGTCTGCGCGCCGCGCTGGCGCCGGGCCCGCACCGAGGGGCGCCGGGGAGGGCGGCGCTGCCCCGCGGCCGATCGGGCGTGAGATGGCGGCGGTGCTGCGGCGCGGAGCGGCCGGTAACGCGGGGCGGCGGCGGCGAGGGCTGAGGGAGGGCCGGCACGAACGCGGGCGGCCGTGGCGGGGCCGGCACGGGGCGGCCGCGGGCCTCGGTGCCTGCTCTGGCCTGGCGGATCTCCCCGTGAGAGCCGCGCGGCCAAACGAAACTACCGCTTCTGTAAATAAAAACAAGGTCTCCCGATCCAGCTGATGGGCGCATTAACAACTGACATTAGCTGGCATAGGGTAAACTTACAGAGCAAACTCCAAACTCAAGGCGCAAGGAGGAGCTTGTCTTTTTTGAGATGCAGTTTGGAGGTCAAATTCAAAATAATTTCCCGTTCATGTTAATAACCCGTACTGCTCACTCCGGTAGCGCCGATTAAACTCACAATACCTTTACCAGACTACTTTACTTGGTAGCCAGAGACCAGGAGAAAAGTGAATGAGAGGGTCAGCGCTGTCCGTGATCAGTCACTAGGATACTGGGAATGGAAACACCTCTGTATGGCTGCACTTTGATGGAGGGAACCAGAGCTGCAGCACAGTGAGACAGTTTCCATGAGTTGTAGAGCCCAGCTGATTCCCAAAAGCCCCCTCCAGCACAGAGCAGAGCAGCACTATGAGCCCAGTAGGCTTCCAGAGTTCCCAAGATGGTCAGACCACCTTGAAATTGCTGAGATTTAAGAATGGCCACACTATGCCCTTTCTCCATTTGGTCCAGAGAGTGAACACACAGCTCCTGTGTGCCAGATTCCCTATGGTGGCAGCATCCTCTCCACACTTTGGGAGTTCTTCTCCACCTGAAATGGCTGACAATGGAGCAGTGCCCAGTGACAAGGTTCTTACTGCAACCCACTGTTGTGAAACCTTCCCATAGAGAACATGACTGAGTTCAGATGGATTTGGCTTGTGTTTGATTCCTTAGTTTCCTTGATTAAGTCAATAAACACTGCTCTACATAGGAAGCAACAAACAGGCCTATGAATAAACATTGAGGGATAAGGATGTCAGTTCATGAGGTACTTCAGACTTGTTACTTCATAATCTGCTCTGTTAAAGAATGTAACCCTTACTTGGTACAACTGTATGTTCAAACTCTGATGTGCATAATACTAGTAGATCAGTCAACCATTAATAGAATAAGCCCCAAACAGATAAATTAAAAATATTCTTCAAATTCAGCTGAGGAAAGTTATATACTATAGAACTAGTTTTGAGATGTATACATAAATACAAGTGTTTTTTTCCTGGAAGCATGGAAGTGATGGGGTTTCAATCTGAAGTTTGCTGAAAAGCTTTCTTTTTTACTGCAGGGTCATTTTTTGATTATTGGGTTATAAGAAGATTAGAATTCTAAGTAATCTATATAGTTACTAATCTAGATAATGCAAGAAAAACACAAATGCTTCTTTTTTAATCTCAGTCAATTATGGATTTAAAATTAATACTCTGTATGCATCTGACTAGAGCTAGGATAAATTCCTAAGACTTCATAGAATAAACGCTTATATGAGTAGGCATTTAAGTATCTTTGACTTTACAAGAATCCTAGGAATATACGTCACTTTTTCAATCTATTGTCTTCCCAGGAAACACCACAAAAAATAAAGTATTTCTTGGGCAGAACCCAGAAGAAAGAGCATTTTCTATTCTTTTTTCTAGTGCTTCACAAATAGCTGAGTAACAGTCTGTGTCAATTGATTTGAAATAGAAAAAATACAAATTAAATTACAATAACTATGTAGTCATATGCCCTGGGTGAAGTGCAGCAAGAATCATGGATGTCAGATGTAAATAATGGGAAAATCCTTTCAGTAAAGACTGCTTGAAAAAAAGACCTACAGTAATAGTATTTCTATTGAGCTGCAGTCTGATAATAGTTGGAAGGAAGAATAAAACAGTAAAAGGCTCTGGAAAATGTAACAAATTATATAGTAAGGGATCCTTCTCTTTCAAAGAATTTTTCTTATTTGGAGAATAGTGCCCTCCTCCAAGTGGAAGAGTACCTCTTGCTTCAGCAAGAATTGAATCATGTCTTAAGAAATTACAGTACAAAAGTGAGCTACTTCAGTAGAAGCTTAGGTGGGCAGAAAAGACTGCATAGCAGATGTTGGGGGGATGCTTACTTTGTGTAACACAATTATTTACTCTGGTTAACTGTCAAACCCTATACTAGTTAATTATCCATGCCTTTAATCATACCACGTAGTTCCTGCATGTTTGTAACTCCATGCATTATAGGAATTGCACAGTACTGCTTCCTCAGGAAATTACTTGGTTCACCCTGATTCAGCTGCATTGACGTGGCAAGTGTTTCTACAAAATAGTTTCTCCATAAACATTTGAAAAACACGAATTTTTCTTAGTGTAGAAGTTTCATGGGGATTTTTTAACATGTAAAAAGTTGAAAAGCAGTTACTGTCCTATACCTAGTATGACAGCCTAAAGGTAACAAGTGAAAGAATTTTGTCCAGAACTTCTGGCTGTGATGAAGGAGATAACAGGATTGACTGTGTGAAACCTGGCAAGAAATACTCCAGGGCAGTTACTTGCAGCACTGGACAAGTTTCTGGAAATACTTAATGTAAGATGTTGTTTTAGTATCATCAAAAGATTGTGAGTAGACTTACTTTTATAATACTAAGCCCTTGCTTATGTGCACATTGCATGTTGTAATTTTAAGTGTCAAATACATGCAAACGTTTCTTTCCCCATCACAGCACCATGCTCAGAAAGGCTTAGATTTAAGGTCTCATCAGTTATCTTTGTGAAGAAAAATGAACTGGTAGCTGTAGAATCTGGAATTCGTATGGAATGGTAGTTCTCAGTTCCATACAGGGAAGCAAAGCTGATTAATTACAGCTATTACTAACCTTACAAGTACCAACAGCCCAGCCAGGCTATCTATCCTCAGTGTGTTGCAAAGCATCCAGAATCTCAGTGCATCATTGGCACAATATCTCAGCAAAATAGCACATTTGTGACTTTAAAGCAAAGAATGCCTCAAAGACTACCAAAATGCTACGATGCCTCTAGCTTGGGCCTTGAGGCATTGGGAACTCTGACTTGGTCTAAAGCAAGCTGGCATGAAATTAAAATGTGGCTTTTATGAATATATCATTTAATCTAATTCTAATTCTGGTGCTAGAAACAACTGATACTGTCATAATTTCTCCCTACCCCCAACCCCTCCAGATTCTAGTACTCTGACAGATTAATTTTTAAGGCAATTCATTTGTAAGTATCCTCATTTTATATCTTTTTCTTCATGTTTTTTGTTTGTTTGTTTGGTGTAATTTTGAGATGTGTAGGCATATCCTGATTTCTTTCTCTATTTTGTAAGAAGCTCTGAAAAATTCAAAAGTTACTTTTATACATTATACAACATTATACAGTTGACCTTTATGATTGCCCCTGTATTCCTCTTTTTAAGAGGCATATGTAAGGATTTACACCAAATTTGAGTCTGCTTTGGGTTCTTGCTTATTTTTTGTATACTTCTGAATATTTACTTAGTCTGAAAAAAATGTTCATTGAGCTGTTAGTACTCCAGAGTAACTGTTTCCTTGCTCTCCGTCTGCCCTGAGCATTGCACGAGGGTGTGCCAATGACTTCACAGCTCTGCAGGCCTGTGAAGGGGAAAGAGCAGGTACTGAAACTTTCTCAAAAGCATTGTGTCAGTGCTGTTCACTTTTTTTTCAGGGCTTCTTAGCAGATTGCAGATTTCAGCTCCCACAATACGAACTCTATCATCATCAAAGCCCTTTTCACAAAACATTCCAAGCTGTTTGTGGAAACTGGGCCGACTTAACCATGTGGCAATTGCAGTTCCTGATTTGGAGAAAGCTCAGTCCTTGTATAAAGATGTGTTAGGAGCCCAGGTGAGTGAGACTGTTGCTCTTCCTGAACATGGTGTCTACACTGTTTTTGTGGAGCTGGGAAATACCAAGCTGGAACTTCTACATCCATTAGGAGAGAAAAGTCCCATTGCAAGCTTCCTGCAAAAAAACAAGACTGGAGGAATGCATCATATCTGCATTGAGGTATCTTAACATAATATTTCATGTAATAAGATAGATACATTAAAGTATGCATATTTCAATAGGCCTGACCTGTGTCAAGAACTAATATATAAGGCTGTCATATTTGTGAAAAATTACATTTCATAAGAAGAAGTCTTTAACATGCCCTTTTTTTCTGTTTTGGAAATCACAGTTCTGTTTCATGAGCTATGTGATCATTTTTTCTTCTTTTATGCTGTAAAGATTGAATTGGGGTACAAGGGGCTAAGTAGCCACTGTGGCAGAGTGGTTAGGTTGTGAACAGTGTTGGATAGGTGTCAGCTTTCTGACACAAAAGGACATACAGCAGAAAAAGAGTTGTAGGTTTAAGCTATGGTATAGTTTAGATTTTACAAAGTCAAAAAAGCCTGTCAGTTGTGCTTATCTGTCCTGTTCTTCCTTGCCATCAAAGAGAAATTGGTCTGGAAGTACAAGGGATGTAAAAGTGCTGGATGAAATAATTATCTTATTTAGTATACTCATGTTTTAGTGTACATGTTTGATGCAAAACTTCATGCTGCTGCCTACGATACATGTTTTAAATATCTTACAGAGCAGAGTCTTGCAAACTTCATTGCTTCAAAGCATAATTATGCCAAGTGTAATATTAAAAAGTGATGGGATTACTGATGTGAGTGAAATTGTTTTTTGGTCTTCTATATCAGGAAGTATTAATTGTTAATTTGGAATTTCAAAATATATTTTGTATAAATACCTTTTCTGAACAATTTTCTTACAAAAAGCTGATTTGTAAAAATCTTTTCCATACCAGAGAAGAAGCCTCGCAAGTTTATCAAAATACTCTTAATTTCTTCTTATACAAAGGAAAATTTAGACAGATGTTTTGATAGGCAACTTGTTTCAAAAAAGGTAACTATTTTAAGAAGAAATTAAATTATTCCTGACCAGTTATAATTTAATACCTCCAGTGAAAACTGTGCTGGACACAGTAGAGTAAGAGAGCAATCCAAGCCTGGTACTCTTCTAACATGGATGCACCCAAAGGCTTTCCACTGTTTACTGTCACTCATCCTCGGGGATGCAGAAATTCATTGCAGCTGAGCCCAGACTCGGTTCCTCTTCAGGCCATCTCTGTGGGACAAGAGCAGCAGCTGCTGTGGCTTTTCTGCTCGGGGAAAGAATCTGGGGGGGCCATGGCACACATCACATGTGGCCTTTCTAGTTTAGATAAAACTTGACAGTCGTTCCTTTTCGTTCTGCAGACTGGTAGTTGTGTGTAGGAGGAACTGTAGTGAGTTTGGAATATTCATGAACAAAACTGCGGCGAATGGGTAGGAATTAGGTGATGTCTGTTCCTCTGAATTAAAGCCAGGAATTTTCTCCTTCCCTACAATGGCATTGGGAGAGTTTATTCACCAAATTATGTCCAGGCACCTCAGTCTTGACAAACAGCAATGCTATTATTTTAATTCTACATCTTCATTATTGGCTATTGAATTTTCTAAACTGAGTGTTAAAATTATTATTTCAAAAAATAAATGCATTTAAGTTTTAGGAAAATTCAAATTTCATTGGATGACGTGACATCAGAACTTCAGATCACACTGTACAGTTATAGGCACGTTTTTATTAATTACATTTTTCTGTAGGAAACGGTACTGAAATACTGTATTAATGGCTATTATTATAATTAAGTTCATTAGGAAGACCACATCCTATTCTGGATATATTTTTGATTATTCCAAGCTCTTTTTCTTAGGAAACTTTATGAACTTTAACCTACTCAGAAGGAGAATATATGAATCTAAAAGGGACTTTCCTTTTACCTTCTGCCCACTGCCCTCCCTTTTCACCAGCATTTGAGTCAGTGCTCTGTCATCAATTATAAAGGGAGGTATTTTTCTTTAGTTATTGAGAGCTGGAAAGCAATATGATCTTCCTAGTAAAAGTAATGCGGAGTTTAGATTATTTATGGAGTCCTTATAAAGTAACAAAAAAAAATAAATGGGCTTTGTGCATGAGTGATTTTAGTTTATTAATTCCTTAAATTCAGCACAGTCTGTTTAAGTGGTATTTTATAATATCTTCAAATAACAAATGCAAACTTCTGTAGTATTTTTATTTTTAAGACTAGATGTTTTAAAATGGTTTTATAACTTAATTTGTTTTCAGAATTATATTAGAACTTGGAAATAACATTTCAGTAAGGAATTATGTTATTGCTCCTAAATGTAAAATCTGCATAATATGTGCAATATGTTAATTTGTGTGAACTGTATCTTTTTTATAAGGTTGATGACATAAAAGCAGCTATGACAGAACTGAAGAAAAAAAAGATACGAATATTGAGTGAAGAGCCAAAAATAGGTGCACATGGCAAACCTGTGATTTTTCTTCACCCTAAAGATTGCCATGGAGTCCTTGTGGAACTTGAGCAAGCTTGAGCTGCAATATTCATAAATAAAAGAATAGAAGAGTTGTGAAGTTCCTGAGCTGGTGCTGGGAATATTGATGTGGTATTCAGTCTTTACAAGTTCATTGTAGTTCCCATGGATTAAGTACAGCTTTTGAGTACTGAAATAGTGCTACAGATTTAGGGTCTTTTTTTGTCGTTGCTGATCTGATTTTCAGAATTCATATTGTTGGCATTTCTTGAATTCTCTGTGATTCTAAATACAAATACATGAGCTAAGTTACATATGTACCATAGTAATTTATGTTTTGTTGCCTGCTTGCAGCATGATTTTACCTCTGTAGCCACAGAAACTGTACAGTTTCTAGGTCAACCCACATTATTTTGCTCTACATTTCAGAGTAGAGACCCACTTCTCAGTGACAACAATATCACTTACACATTTTCATTAGAAATAAAGGAAAAACGAACATTGTATTTTCTCTTTTCACCATTCACTGTCTGTGCTTCACACTGATTGATTGGTCCACGCAATAAAAAAAATCCATATATTATTGTATGGGTGTCTGCAATCAGTAAATAAGTTTTTCTTGGCGTAACAATTCCTGCCAAGGAAGTTACCATGCACAAATCATCCTTTAGTTGTTTTATGAACTCTGTGGATATGCAGGCAATGCAAGAAGAGAACCTGAAAAATTATTTGCCTGACATATATTTCAGACTGTAATGCACTTGTGACATTTTAGTTTTTTCATTTTTAGGTTTGTTTTTTTTTTATTTTTCTCCCAAGCTTTATCCATAGAAGAATATCTTGGGGAGACATGAACAAGCAATAATTATTAACCTTTTCACTTACTTTACAAACATGGTTTTCCTATGCAAAAGCACTTACAAAATGAGTGGAAAACACACACCACATAAGTCTTGCTTCTGTAGACGGTTGTTAACATTAAAGACCATGCTAGCATGCTGATGTCACAGGCTGCAGTCACACTTTTGTCAACTTATTTAGGGACAGACTTCACTTTAGTGGTATACATTACCCAAGCAGTCTTTTCCTGATATTTTCTTTTATAGGTTTGTTTTGACATTTCAGCTGTAGAAATATAAGACTTGCTATTTCTCTAGTTTTCTTAAGCCTTAAAAAGTCATACTTTCCTAGCTTAACTGTGATCTGAATTTTAAATTTTCCTACATCTCTGCATATACAGTGAGAACCTTCAGCTTGATATGAAGTAAGGTCATATCAGTCTAGGAGAATTTTTTACTTAACAGAATGGAATTACTTGCCATGTGTTTTTGCTGCAACAAAATACAAATATAATGTTGACCTGAGATTTAAACATGTTTTTAAAGACATGGACACATCATCATGAATTCTACTTCTGGAAAAATCTCTACAAAGCCATACTTTTTTAGTTTAACTAGCTAGTTTTGTACTCAAAATAAATACTCCTCCTGTCATGTTTTAAGAAAAATACAGCCTTCCCCAGGGTTCCTACATTTCGTCAAATCACTGCCATTCTGGGAGACATTCTAGGAGCAAAGCTGCTTTTGTCTTTTCATTCTGTCAAAGACAAGGAGGTACCTTTTCTGCAAAACCAGCATAGGAATGCCAATACTAGAAGCCTCAGTGGTTAGGATAATTGAACAGAAGTCTTTAAACCCAATACCCTTAGTTTGGTGCAACAGAAACAGTCCTCCCTAGGTTCATTCTCCATTTTTTTGACCTGTCAGAAGGATACGGACTTTTGTGTATTGACATCTGTTAATACACTTGGAGTAGTAGCTTGAGGTAGTACTAGAGAACAGAGATTTTTGAGTAAACAACACTTGCTCCACCTGCTGATTGTGCTCCCTATCTTATTGGCAGAAAGAGCCTTGTAATGCTTTTTAGCTCATAACCAGCAATTTTCCTGACTGACTGCTATGGGGTTGCCTAGCGCTAAGTCAGCTGATGGATTTTGTTCATTCTATCTAAGTCATTCTCCTGTCCCACTCAGAGTTTATACCTTTCTTCTGACTACTCCTAAGGTGGAAGTCAAGATATTATGAAAAAAACCCAACACTTCCCCCCCCACCCCAGCCCCACAAAAGAGAGTTTAGGTCTGCACATTAGTCAGTACCCAAAACTGCATCATGTTCTTACAAGCTCTTACAATTTGATGGGATCAGACCCCCTTATTTGTCTGGGTGTGAGCTACAGGATAGGAGAATTGCCACCTCTGGAGCTACAGGCTTGGAGAATAGCCAAGGGAGCTGGACAGGTACAGGATCTGAAGACAGCTACAACTGGGAGAAGTGTCCTTGTTCATAAGCTTAACTCCCTTAGACCTCAGTGGGAACAGAATCAGCCCCTATAAACTGTGTAGTCCTTCACCTTAAGGCAGACAGCTTTCACAAGTCATTGTTGTTCTGAATTGCCAAGGGGTTGAGATGGGGCTCACATATATGGGCCTTACTCTTTGTCACTGCCATTATTATAAGAGGGGAGTAACATCAAGAAAAACTGTAAATTCAGGGATGGAAACTGGGGGAAGAGAGAACTCTGATTTGCTCCTTTCAGTGGAGGGACATTTAACAATACACCCCTGTTGCACCATTATACAACTTCTGGGAAGAACAACAGTGATTCAAATAACTGCAGTCTGATTATCTTGGAAGGGAATTAGGCTCTGACAGTGTTTATTCGTTGTTTTTTGTCTGGTGGCTTTTTTAAAATGGCAAAACCTTCTTCTCTGATAATGTCAAGCTTCTCAGAAGATGAAGTGTTAATATTTTGCCAGTAAATTTTCTCACGTTTGTGCCATTTGTCAAGTGCAAGTTCCCTGTTCCAATCTCTCCATGTGCCTTTTTTCCCCTCTGAGCTGAAGCATGTTCCCATTTTATGCTGCCTAAGGCAGACAAGACACATTTTTCTGGACTCCATCAACTTTACTCGGGCAGCTAAGGAACTCATAATTAAATGATGCAAAATATCTTTTTCTACTTCCTCTATGCAACCCTCAAGCTGCTCCTAGGTGGGAGGAGGAGAACAGGCTGCAGAATGAATCCCATTCCTTATAATGAGAGAAGCCTAGAAGCAAACTCAAAAAGCTGAGAAAATAACTAACTGCATGATTTTTAAAAGCTAACCTTACAGTTTTGCAATTCTGCAAAAACTCCAGTCCTGTCATGCTTATTCTGCAATTAATGCACCCAAATTTCACACTGAATTCAGTTGCTTTCATTATTGCCATATCAAGCTGAAGTCTCGTAGAAAACCATGAAACATGGGGATGTTTACATTATCTAGTTGAGGTACTTACAGCAGGAGATTTGAATGATACCCTTCACACTTCATTTGATTCTGTCCGTACAAGGAATTCTTCCTGTAGTGATCTGACATGGGTTTGTTGGACATAAGAACCCTTAATTAAGAGAAAAAGTCAGAATTAATTGTTTCAATACTCAATTCTTTTACCAAAGCAGTTGCCATGTTGGCCAAATTATGAGGCTGTCAAACAGCATAAGATCATCAAGTTCAACCAATTAATTAATACGAAAATGGAAACTAATAACAGATTAATAAATTAATCAACCCAGTGATGACATTTTACAGTGGAAGACCTCAGCCGCTTAGGAATGCAAACTCTGTCACCTTTGATAAGCATTTTCAAAGCATTTTGAACATTTAATGAAATACATATTTATCTTATTGTGAAGGAGAGATGTCTGTACCCTGTGATTGTATAATCCTGAAATATCTAAAATTATGTCAACTCTGTATTTGAATGTTCATTTGCACTGTCCTGTATATTGTTCAAAAGCATTGCTAACTGCAAAGTTTATAGCACAGTTTCACAAATGAGGAAGAGTTCTCATACATTTTAAAGTAATGATACATTTTGAAGCATTTTATGACTTTTCTAGATCTAATCTGAAGTGGCCTTTTAACTGTTATGCTTTGCTATCATAAAAATAGCAAACAGGTACTAAAATCTTCTATGAAGTAGATCTATAATGAAGATTTTTACTTATTTTTAACATTGCAGTTTTTTTCAGTAATAAAGACAGGTTTTAAACATGATTTAAAGTTCTGAAGTAATTTTTGACTGCAGATACCCTGAAAGCGTATGTGATGATGCACAATTTGCATTAAATAAGGGGAATATCCAACTCTTCATCCATGGCTGGCTTTTATGGAAATAATTACTCCAGAAACTGAAGAGTAAGAGAGGTATATTCTTGGGACTGGTATCATGTACCCTATTTTTACCTTCCATTTTGGTATGTAATTTTCTATAATAACCATCTGTCTGAGTCACTGTCTCCAAAATGAGGTGGAGAGAAAATGTTTGCTAGAAACTTAAATTTAAAAAAGTTTAAAAAAATATGCCACTCCCTTTGGGACCCCTGAAGTCTTTGAGAGGTCAATTGTAGTACAATACTTGTAGCTGCAGTAACTTCAAAAAGAATACACCTGCCCTGTTGGGCTGGAAATACTGCTTTTGGTATGTTGATAGAGAAAGTGAGACTTAATTATGTAGTATGAGGCTATTTCATCAAGTTAACAATTTTGAGAATTAATAATATGAATTAAAACATCATTTGCCAAATGTTTAAACGACCCATCTACAGATTATATCTGTAGATACACTGCGGTTCTGTGTAAAACATACATGCATTACAGTTTGGGTAATGTTTTGAGTTCTGATTATCTTCAACAGAAAACCAAAATCAGTCAAGTAATTGAGATGTAGAAAGGGACAGATGGGAAAAGTCACTATAGAAAACCATAACAGATGATACCCTCTTAGTAGCAAATGGGGAGTCTTAACAAAAAACTAAACTAAAAACAAGACTAAAAAAAAAAACCCCACAAAATGGTGTTTCTGTGAAGGGCCTTTGCATGTACATGGAATGTGCCTTGATGTTAACACTTGGTATAGCTACCCCAGGCCAAACAAACACACACCAAGTTGAACACACAGCTATTACAGCAAACACTGATATCTAGATGATTTGCCTGCAATATAATTAGATTAGGACAGCTTTTCACTTTTGCTATTGTGAGAAAGATTAGCTACAATCTCAAATTTGCATAATTATGAGCAAAGCCTGTAATAATTGCCCTAATATATATATTTCTTTATATACAAATCACGATCACGTAGCTGCCCTAGTAAGATCTAGTGGCTTCTAATAAAATGCCTGTGGAACCAACTGTATTTATCATTCACCATAAGAAATGTTCTTGGAGAAACCCTCTTCAGTGAGCTTTTAAAATAGTACATATTGAATCCCACATTTTTAAACTTCAGGGGTGGATCTATGCATTATCTGCACAAGGGCACAAAAATCATAATTTGTTTTTAATAAATCTGGCCGCATGATGGAATGTGACTGAGTCCAGTGCTATGCTGCAATGTTCAAACTTTCGGTGTTTCGATTTTTGTTGCACTGGAGCACCTCAAGCAACAGGGAAAGGTGAGGTGATTACCTAGCAGGATTACATGGCATTCGGGAATGTAATTCCCAGAGAAATGCTGATGAGACTTACAGAAAGCCCGCTCAGCTCCGGCCCAGGGCCGAAGCAGGTCCCTGGGGATCCACTGCCGGGGGTCACAGCGGGATGCAGGCGCCCAGCGAGCATCGCTGCCAGCAGCTGCTGCTCCAGGGGCTCGGGAGGCGAGCTGGGCCCGGGGGCTGCAGCCTGCTCCCCTCAGTGCCCGCGTCTGGACACAATCCCTGCATACAGAACTGCTCGGGCCGGAGGGCAGGGTCACCTGCAGCAGCTGACCCGGGATCGCGGCCAGGTGGGTTCCCAATGTCTTCATTCTGCAGAATGCACGCCCCCCCGGACAGGTCTTTCAGTGCCCTGCCGCCCGCAGCCTGAAGTTCTCCCTCACGCTGAGGCGAAACTTCGTGTGTTTCAGTTTATGGCCATTGCTCCTCGCCCTGTCGCTGGGCAGCAGTGACGGGTCTGGCACACGCGAAGCGGGCACAGAACCGGCGCTCCCGCTCGGTGGAAGAGGATGGCGGGCAGGTCAGTGGGTGCCGCCGAGCCCCCGGGCTGTGAGGGCTGTGCGGGGCCGGGGCCGCCCCCCCGCGCCCCGGGGCCGTGAGGCGGCGCGGGCGCTATGCGCCATGCAGGTTCCCGGGCGCTGGCGCAGGCAGGTTCCCGGGCGGGCCCGCCGCGGTGTGCGGCGCTCGGCAGCCACACAAAAGAGCGGCTGCGGCTGCGGCTGCCCCGCTGCCCGGACCGGCCCCGCCGCTGCACCGCGGTAAGGACCGGGGACGCAGGGCGGGGGGCCGACCGACCGACAGACCGACCGACCGACCACCAGCCGGGGTCGTCGCGGGCACCGGCGGCTCCGTCGGGGGTGGGGCGGCAGCATCCCGCGGGTCCCCTCAGGGGAGCAGGGAGCCCCCGGGCGCGCCCCCGCCCCGCGCCAGCACGGATGGTGCTCCCCTCGAATTGGGGCTGGGGGCTGGCTTCTCCGCGAGCGGCTGCCCCCGCCTCATCCCATCCTCATCCTCATCCCCATCCCCATCCCCATCCCCATCCCCATCCCCATCCCCATCCCCATCCCCTGGCAATCGAGCTGGCCGCAAGCGGACGGGGAGCCGGGGTGAAGGGGAGCCCCTGCGGCATGGCGGAGCGGCCGGCGCGGTGGCGATCGGCGGCGCGGGGCTCCGGCCCCGGGGGCTGCCGCATGTCCCCGCTGTGCCCGGGGAGGCGCCGCCACCGCCCCCCGCCAGGCGAGGGAGAGCCGGCGGCGATCCCCGGGGCCAGGCTGCGGCTCCGTTCGGCTCCCCGGGGCTGGGCTGCGGCTCCGCTCGGCTCCCCGGGCTGGGCTGCGGCTCCGCTCGGCTCCCCCGGGACGGTTCGAGCTCCGCGCTCGGCCCGGCAGCCTCAGCCTCAGCCCCGCCGTGCCGGGACGGCGGCTCCGGGCAGCGCGGGGACCGGCCGTGCAGCATCCGCATCGTGCCAGCGTTTTGTGTGAGGGCGGGAGGCTTAAGTCCGTTTGTCTTGATAAGAGTGAAAAAAAAAAATGCGAAAGGAGCCCTCCTGTAATGCAGCACCGCTCGGAGTTTGTATTTGGTTCTGATTTCATGCCTCCACTGTAGCAAAGGGATCAGAGCCTTTCATCCGCTCTTTTCCCGTTCCCTTCATCTTGAGATCTGGAGGGGAAAGGCTGCTCAGTTAAGGATACCCGATTTTTGTTGGGATAAACAGCGTAAGATATTATAGCATGGTCTGTTTGCCTCTTATTGAACAGTTTTTTGAATGTGTGTGGTGCCTTGTATTGCCATAACAAAAGGGATGGGGGTGGGGGAAAGGAAAGGAATACTGCATTTAGAGCTGCATCTTGGAAAGTCAAAGACTGCCTTATTTCGCCTCAACTGGCAATCTGTGCTTTCAGATTTACGTACTTTGCATCTTCAGTGTCATTCTGGTGGTTGATGCATGCTAGTGAGGACATACAAGAAAAGAAATTTAAATAAAGACAAGAGAGCATGCAACGTGCATAGTACAGCGATAATGTGCATTGCAGTGATGTTTAAGAAAAGTCTGAAATTACTGTGACCAGATGGAAAAATGCAAGTAGTGTTTCAGTTGTATTAGCTGGCCAAGGCCACCCTATAATCTCCCAGGAGGGGCTGGGAAATCTGTTTGCAGAAAAGGTATTTTTCTATTATGCCTGTTACCCAAGAATTCCTCATTACTTGATGAGTAGAACTGAAAAAGAGAAACAACTGCCGTCATAGTTTTTTGTGGTTCTGTGTAAGCCATAGTATTTCCAATATAACATAGCTTTAAAAGGGAGGAATTCTAGTTTAACTCCTTATTGCCACTTAAGTTAAAACACAGTATGTGCTGGTTATGT
Organism: Monarcha castaneiventris obscurior; assembly: GCA_026261815.1. NCBI lineage: Eukaryota > Metazoa > Chordata > Aves > Passeriformes > Monarchidae > Monarcha > Monarcha castaneiventris. The sequence continues at coordinate 15,191,573 of JAMPIT010000434.1, read as the reverse complement.
GTTTGAAAAGCAAAAGATTGACATTTATGTTAAAGCATAAGATGGCAATTTATCACTGTATCATCCCAGTTCTTCTCCATATGGGACAGACAAGAGGAAAGAGCTTCACTTTCTTACATTCTATGAGTACTAAACCGCTAAAGTCAAAGCCACTGTACTTAGTCCACTTGGGGCTCATAGGATTTCATGCTGCAGAACTGTCCTTATAAACCTTGATTGCCAGACTTCTTAAATTCTCTGATAGTTTAGCCCTTATCTGCACTTGGAAATATCTGAAGCTATTTTTAAAAATGCATCAGCAACTACATTATTGCACCCTCTTGATCTGATAGTACAGAAAAAGTGTTCTTGCAAAGGCCATAGGTGCTCAGCTCTTTTGATCAAAGTATTACAATTCTAAGGAGGAATCTCAAAAAGCATGTTTTGTGCAGTTACTTGATTAATGCCAGTTCAGGTTGGGGACTGGACATGAATTTAAACAAGCTAGGTCTTTAAAAAGTGACCTTTGCTTAAGGCTGTGAACACAAGAAACCACTTCAAGAAGCATAATTTTACCATCTCTCCAGCTATTCTGATAAGAATATTTGCTAAGAAATAATTTGTGAAAATACCGTGGTTTAAACACCTTTCAGTTTATATTCCTGTGCTGAGGGTAGAGAAATTAGGAAGTGACCTGTTCCAAGCTACCAGCTCACAGAGAGGATGCTGGTTTTTTGAACAAAATCTTGGTTGTAGCCTTTGAACACATCAGGGTATAGGTGCTTTTGCAGACTTTTTATATCCATTTCCCTTGTAATCTGTGTTTACATAAACAAGGCAATTATTTCATGCTTTAAGCACTGCAGTGGGAGAGGCTGGGGAGCAGCCCTGCCAAAAAGGCCCAGAGGTCCTGGTGAACAGTAAACTGAACATGAAGCAGCCACATCCCCTGGCAACAAAGATATCCAGGAGCATCTTGGTCTGTATGAACAACAGTGCAGCCAGGAGACCAAGGGAAGTGATTACTCCTCTCTGCTCAGCACCCAGTAGGTCACATTTATAGCCCTGTGTCCAGTTTTGGTCCCCCCAGTACAAGGACTACATTAAAGAACTGGGGTTCTGCAGAGGTCACTGAAGTGGTTGGGGCTGGAGGCCGAGCTCTGTGAGCAGAGGATGAGGAGTGGGGCTTGCTCAGCCTGCAGGAAGGGAGGCTTTGGGGGTGCTTAACAGCAGCCTTCCAGTGCTTATAAAGAGCTCCTCAAGAACTGGAGCCAGACTCAACACAGTGGCATGTGCCAAAGAATAAGACACAAACAGCATATGTTGAAACAAAGGTTCAGACTGGATCCAAGCAAAATATTTTGACTGACAAGGACAATCATACATGGAGACAGGTAGCCCAGAGAGGTTGTGTGGTCTCTGTTATTGAAGGTTTTAAAGACCAGACTGGATAATTCCCTCAGCAAACTGATCAGGGCTCACTGATGACCTTGGTTTGAGCAGAATGTTGGACAAGGGATCTCTGACATTCTTAGCAACCTCAACTGTTATGATCCTGTGAACAATTGTATGTTTGTGCCTATTTGTACATGCTACAAGAAGCAGACATGTTTCTGGAAGTCAGACTTTTAAAGAAAGATTTAGAACTTCCATTCTAGGACTAATCTGTCCATCTCAGAAAAGATGGAATACAGTATCAGCATGATACATTGACCTCTAATACCTGTGAAACAGTACATTACATTAATACAAACTAACATCCTACCATAAGCCTCCCAAGGAAGACATATTTGCTTGAAACAAAAAGAAGAGCATACTACTTGGAAGCAAGAGCTTTTTCTAGGAGGCATCTTTTGGCACTACTATGAGGCAATCAAAGCCTTGCAACATTTGTGCAAGAGATGTAATGGTAGTGTTACAACTGAAGGAAATGAAGCACCGATTCAGTCACCTGTGCTTCACAAGTTAATGGGAAGAACTGAAAGCAGAATCAGAATTCACTGGTTTTTAGACACTTGCAGTCACTGAGTCAAATGCTCATTATAAGTAGCTGCAAATGCTTTTAGTCTACTGGGAAGAGTATTACATGTAAGATTTTTTTCTTCCTGAGGACCCATGAGAGCTGCATGAAAAGCAGCTCAAGAGAGCACCATGTGATTGGTGAAGTGTGTAGTGCTTTAGGCTTGTGCTGTCTGTAGGAGCTGAACATGCACCACTTAAGCTTTGTCATGGCATCCATGAAAAGAGGACTTTCATTCAAATTCTCAGTTTTGTCTAAACTTAAGTCTTATCTTGACTAACAATACTATTTTTCGGAAGGAAGGCCTTGCACAACTGGAAAAAACATACATGGATTGGACTGTTTGTTTCTGATGCTGGTAGGTAAATGCACTGTCATTTGAGTACATGACATTCCTTTCCTTTTTTGTTGCAGTACTTACTGTCTTCATTCACGTGCTGCAGCAGAGGAAGGTGATTTGCACTTCAAGAGGAGTAAGTTAGAGCTGAGCAAAGACTGGTATGGAAAACTCTGGGATTAATAGGTGCTTCCACCTAAGCCAAAGAGGAAGAACTAGAAGCCCTGTAGGTAGGGATGACAAGGAAAAAGTGTCATTGTTCTCAGATAACACGGTTACATGAAATACTGCTGGAGATGCATACTCTGAAGTATTCTCATGCATGAAGGGATCATTTTCTTTTGAAATAGAAGGAAATGAAGAGGAAAGTTGGCAAAAAGGTATACAAAATACATCAGTTATAACCAATGTGAGGTTTGCAATCTAGAAAAGGATTTTCAAATAGTAGTACTTCTGCAATGCAGACATCCACTGACACCAACCTGGGCTTCCAGTGGGAGCTGCATGAGGAGTATCTTGGGATGGTTGTCTGCTTTGAATAATTAAGATGAAGTTTCCTTCAGAAAATAGCCCTCCTACTTACAGGCTTAATGAAGATTCAGCCACATAGAAATAATTTCTTACTGCTTTATTACTTAAAAGGAAGATTGAGTATTTCCATTCTATTAATTGAATGAAGGAGTTTTTGAACTTTGTTTTGTGGATTGATATTAGGAATATTTCTGAGCATGTCACCAACTTGCATTATTTCCAGATTGCTGTCATTCCCTTTACTTTCCTTGAGAACCTCTTCACAGAGGTACTTCTCAGCTACCTTTACATAAGTTCCTCCCCCCCAAGTCAATTGTACCGTAACTCTGATCATTTCTGAAGAGTGAAATCCATTTTATTTCTGAAACATTCCCCAAGAGAGGCTTGACCTTACAAGTTTTTCCTGTGTATGTAATCTACCTTTGTGTTAAGGGTTCGCAGGATCTGACACTTGAAGATTTAGTGTAAGATTTATTTTATTTATTAATTTAATGAAGATTAAGTGTAAGACAGAAAGATTTAGAACTCTTTCACCTGAATATAGAGGTTAGATTTAGCTAAGAATTCATAAGGTGGTCACAGCAGGCACATTTACTTTTTCCTATCTCCAATGTAAAAAAAACCAACAACAAAAAGCTTACAACCCAAATAATAGCTCTGTAACACTAACCATGAGTGTTCTGGTGAGGTTGCAGGTCTAGATTTGACCACTGCAGTCCAAAATGGCAAGTGATGTTATGTAACATGGGAACGTGTGGTGAGAAGCACAAGTTCCATGGGGACAGCACCTATCTAAACAGTATTGTAAGAACCTCCCAGAAGGAGGAGCTGTGTTTGGCATTCACTGCTCAGGTTCAGTGAAGCAGCTGATCTTTATGTGAAGAATAATAAAGAAAATAATATTCCCGCCATGTTATCCACATTGTTACTGCCTTCATCCACTACCCAGAAACAAAGGTGCTTGGGTGGACTTTCTATCGCCCAGTGTACCCTTCAAGATCAGAAGATGTTAGTTAACTTTGCCTTTTCCTGCTCCAGCAAAATGGTATTGTATGCTTGAGTTACTGGATTAACTGAAGAGAATGAGTGTTGCACAGACCAGATTCTGTTCTAGCATGACCTAGGATTTAAGGTTTTTTTTCCCAATCACCAAGAGTGAAATGACATCAATAAATTGATATTACTCTCAAGAATCACTGATACCAGCTACCACAAAAAATTATTCCAGTGCAAGGGCAAGTGCACTTTTTTGATTTAGTCAAATCTTAAAATAGGTCTCAAAACTCATACTCTGAAAGCTGAGAGATGCCTTTTCAGCGCATCAGGGGGAGTGCATGGAGAGGGAATTTCTTGCTTCTCATGCAGAAGAAAGATTGCTTCAGAGCTGGTATGCTCTTCAACTCCATACCAAATCTGTCTCCTGGGAATGAAATCTTGTATTAAACACTGTTACTAAACATACCTTTTTTTCTGTTGTTTTTTTTTTTTTTCCCCCTCTAATCCTCAGCTTTTGTGTCTGGTAAGGATGGCCTTTCTGACTGGTACCAGGTTTGACAGGGTTGCTGTGCTATCTTGAGTTTCAAAGACCACTAGAGCTGCTAATAGATGAGTAATCATGAAGGCAGTTACACAAAGAACAGAAATATTTCTGGTCTTATAAAATGATCTGGTATAGGAAAAAAGCAGACTTGCATGGTTCCAGATTCTTACTATGCAGCATAGCACGCTGTTGCCATGCTACCAGATTGCTTGCCTTGATATTTAAATTTGCCCTTAGATTTGTATTTAAAAAGAATGAACTGTTAACAGTACATTAAAATATAAAATAACCTGACAAGACATAAGCCTCATCACCAGTTTGTTCATGGGTTTTTGGCCTCTACAGATTTTAATCTTCTTTCCTAAATAAACCGCACCATCACAACAAATCTCAGATATGAACAAACCAATGAAATACAGAAAGGTTCTGTTTGGGAGTGCAATAAAGGTTTATATCAAAGGAAGAATATTAATTATAGTTTCCATACTTTAAAAAATGTGCATTTTGCCTACCTTACTAAGTGCCTCTTGCCATCTTTTGTACTCTCCAATTTAACATTACAAGGGGAAATCAGAGTATGATGATATTTTCTTGTTATTGATGTACTGTGGAAGAGAAAGGAACATTATTTCTACATATGTGTGTGTGTAGATATATATAAAATGTCCTTTAGGCACAAAATCTTGTGTTACTGGAAGACAACTCTTGATTAGAGATAAGGCAGCTTTAAAAAGAAACTTATCCCTGTGATATTCTTAGCCAGTCAATCAGTGTGGCTTTAATTATGTAGAAGTATTTGATATGTTATGGCCCAGGAGATAAGAGCCGTGGCATACTAGATGAATGAAAGGGAAGGAATTCTGTTGGTGACTGGAAATTCCATGCTCAGTGCTGCATTAGAGACATAAAATGAGCACTGGAAGGGAACACTTCCTAGTAAATAGTGATTTTCATAATATTGCTGATTCCAGCATTATGAAGGTTGTTGGTGGCAGAATTCTTCATTTCTGGTTAATGAGTACGTGCTTTATTCATGGAAGAGTTGCCATGAAAATACCTGTGTAGTATCAGGAACGTGTCTTTAAGTCAGTTGTGTTGGTGAGACTTTTTTGTTGTTTGCTTGGTTTTTGGTTTGGTTGATTGGCTTTTGTGTGTGTGTGGTTTTTTTTTTTTTTAATAATTAAGGGGTTTTCTTTATATTTTCAGTGGTTAGTGGAAGTCTCAGTTCTCCCCTAAGTAAAAGGTATCTGTTGTGATACTTGTTGTTTTCAGTACTTGGATAGAGACCCCCTTAAGGTTTTTACCACCTCTATTCCACATCTGTCTGCAGTGATAATAAATGATCTCTACAGCATGTGTTTAATCAGCTTTTTGTCCTACATTTATTATTCAACTCATATGCTTCATAACTGGACCCACCCACTAAGAGATAATGATTTGGGGGAAAAATGTAGGGGAATTATTTATTACAGCAATACTGTACCTTTGCAACAGTATTATTTTCCTTCCTGTGCATATATCTGTATTTGTTTTTAAAGTTTTTAATCACAATTCAGTAAAATACCTGTCTTATTCTTGAGCCAACATTGATTTAACTCAGATCTGTTAACATTTCTTAGTGTTGGGAGTCTTAAGATATTTCATGGTTTAATTTAGGCTCCAGCTGTTGGTGTGTGAGAATCACAGCTTTGAGCTTATACTCACACAGGCTCCAGGAATGAAGAAACTAGGACTGTGTATTTTAAACATTTGTGGATGATATGATACCTTTAATTCTGGAGTTCTTGTGATTGGCAGTGCTACAGAGATTGTAGTAGAAACAAGTTCCTTAATATTAGCCAGCATCTGTTTGAATGAACTAAGCTTGAGTTACCAGTTTTCTTTCTGATGGTACTTGACATTGTTATAACCACTCATGATAAATATAAACAAGCCAAATGTCGTCCAGAGTTTCTGAACCAGCTGTTTTATCAGTAAGTAGTCAATGGCGTTACATACTTTCCTCTGTGTAATGATATTCCTATTTAAAGTAGTAATTAAGGTAATGTAGTAACCTACTATAGTATTGGTAAATCCCAGGGAAAGGTTAGGAAACAAAAGCTGTTTTTTGCTGGTCTAAGTTTCCCACCCTCCCTGTGCCTTGGCAAAATGAGTCTTGTTTCTTGACAGGATGAAATCCATACTGTCTTTAAGATGTTATCTCTGTCCTCATCAGATAAACTCATGACTGGCTGTGGCTGCCACCTGAGGTTGACCCTTACTGGCTGACAACTTGCCACCGTGGTGGTGGCACTGACACACTGACGGTCAGCTCCTCAGGCTGACCCTGTGGCAGTCCTTGCTCCTCCCTCCTCCAGCCTCGGAGGCTCAGTACGATGGCTCCTGTGCCTGAGCTGCATGCCAGGCTCCTTGTCACAGGGTCATCCGGAGGGACCCTCACACATTGGAAGGACAAGCAGTGGGGGAAATTCAAACAGAAATTCTTAAATAGTAGAGTTTGAAGTTTACCATACATGTGGAACTTAACTAAACACCACAGTAACATCCTGAATGAAATGGAGGTGATTGAAAATAAAAAGATAAAAATCTATTGTAGTGGATTCTATGAGCCAAACAAGTGTCTAGGAAGGCATTTAGAAGACAGCACTAGACTGTCGTTGCTCAAAAGACTGACCTGTCTAAATAGATTTCACAGTTTGGTATCTTCTGTTTAAATTCATCTTACAGAGGAAAAGCATAGTGTAAAAAAGTGGTACCAGGCCAATATAACCTCATATTATGGTAGCAAAAGATTGCGAAATGCTGGATTTAATCAATAACACACAGACCAAACATTTACTGAAAACCTGAATAATAGGTACATCTGTAATTAATTATTGGAGAATATAACTTAAATGTACCTAACTGGAAAATCTTAATTTGGTTCTTCTGTTTGGTTGAATTTTGCTGTTAATCTTCTTGCTGGGTTAAACTATAAAGATATAAATAATTACCTTTATAGCTTAACATATTAAATATTTTGTCTATGTAAATATGAATAGCATGTGGATAAAAAGTTCTCTGCTCTGGAGACTATAAAAGTTATTACACTATTTTCATTGGCGTTTTCTTCACTAATACTGTGTCACTGGGGGTGGGGGTGTGTTTGATTTTTAAACAAACTCCCCAAAGTCTGCTTTATTCATTTGTCAGCTGTAGATTTAGTTGTAGATTTTTAAGCTCTTTGTGGCAGGAATGTCCACAGAATACTTAACGAAATGAAAGCTTGGTTAATGGACTTTTCCACAACACACATAATTTAGGATTTATTTGCCCCCAGTAGAAAGTTGTTACTATAGAAAATACAAGATCAAGAACTGAATGAAAAGATAATATGTGACTGTTCAGGATTTGCATCTGGTAAAGGGGCTGATGTCAGGAGGCACAGAAGTTGATTATACCCTTGCAATGCTAGGCTACATATGATGGTACAAAGCTGGATCCTGCAGGGAAGCCTTCTAGGTGTCTGTCAATCCATTGGGAGAGCCCAGGAAAGGTGCACACAGTGTCAGGTAGTTGTTGTTTTACACTGTGGGCAATTTCTATTATTAGGGGACTGTGGTGTATCTTTAAGTGGCTGGAAGCTGACCTTTGATTTGAACTGGGTGCAGCTCAACCACCTTTCAAGAGTTCAATTTTGCTACAGGCTGCAGCCTTCCCTGCAGTACTCCTGTCCCCAGGAATGTCCCACCCAGGCAGCAGGACTATGGCTGCCTGTTGCTGCCACACAGGAACTTCTGGTTACCACCAGGAGACTGCCACGGGGTAGCTGTTCAGACCATAATAATTAAGCTTACAAAGATGAAACAGGGTTGACCTAATGACAGAAAAATAGAAATTGTTCCAATTGTTAGAGGAATTTGTCTACATTTTACTTTCCCAATGAGCACAATAGTTATATAATTATTAGTCTCTAAGGATCATATTCTGCTAGCTATAATACTTTGTGTCATATATCTATATATATAGATGCAACTGTAGACATTACTTACTTTAAACCAGATATTAAAATTTATTTACCTATTGCCCTGAGCATCAGTTGAAGACAAACCAGTCTATTTATGAACAAATAATGAAATTAATGAATAAGTCAGCAAGACTCATACTGCCATTTACATTCTTGCCTCAGTAGCTACTTACTGCATGTTAAGTGATGAGACATGCAGAGTTCTGAATTGGAAAATTCATAGATAACTACAAAATAGACTGACCCACAATGTACCAATGCAATGTCTCAGTGATTTTTCAACTGTTTAATCTTTAAAGGAAAAATGCTAGTTCTTGAAAGTGTTACCCAAGTGCATAGGTACATTTACTGAGAACCTAGGAAATGTATGTTTATTTAAATGCATTATGCAAAACTTTATTTTACAACAAATGAAATAAAATCCTGGGCAAGTTCTTGTTTTCACACTAGCTTTTATATATATTCTATTTCTAAATATATTAGAATATTGGAGAATATTATTTCATGAATATTCCCCTGGTCCTTTGATAGTCAATATGTCAGGTATGGAGCGTGAGGCTTCCTGTGTATAAGTGCCTTCCATACTGCTGCCCAGCTATAACCTTGGGGTACAGCAGCCTTACACTGCAGGATTAGTGCCTTTTCTCCAACAGATCTGCTCCATAGAAGTTTTTTTTCTGTGTAATGCCATTATTTTGCATGCTGCAGTTAAGCCAGCTGCAGTCATAACCTAATCTCTTGTTTAGGCCAACTGTAGATCTAATTGACCTTGCTGACACTGCATCTTATTCAATCACAGTGATTCCTCCATGAGAACGGCTGAAGCTGTATTAATTCTTTTTAGAATATTGTCTAACAGTGAGTTTTCAGTGTTCTCCCTGTTCTGTGCTGCACTGTTGCCTGTCAGTTACTGATAGGGAAAGTCTGTGTACCTGTGTGTGAAGAAGAAAAAAGATATCAGCCCCAAATGCAGTTTGAACTCTCCACATAGTTAAGATTTTGACAGACCACTAGAACTCTCAATGTTCCCATCTCTGGCAGAGCACAGGATGGCTGAGAAGACAAAGAAGAGATAGCCAGCTATCATCTCCTGTGCTTTCATGGGGTTAATGAGCATGGAGGAATGACATGCACACAGTCCAAGATTTAGTCCAAGAGATTAAAAAGATACAAATAGCATAGTATGACCTGCCAAAGGGTCACGTCAGTCTGTTCTACCATTTCTGCTGGAATATTTCTGTTTACTCTTCTTTTCATAGCAACAGTATTTCAGCATTATAAGACACATGTAGAGAGTAGGATCTACTGTCTCATTTGAAACAGTTGCTCTTCCCTATAATGACTTGGCAAAAGTGAGATGAACATTCAGTTATCATCATGAAGGTCCAAAGGAAAATGAATGCTTCCTCAGACCTTCAGCAGGCTGATGTGTCAGAGAAACTATGCTCACAAGTGATTAATTTATGGGGTAGCATCTCCCAGCATCAGGCTCGAATCATACAGATTCTGTTGCGTTGTTACAGAAATCAGATAAAATCAAGATGCATTTTTCCAAAGATGGCCAGAGTCTTTAATAAATATTCAATCCCTTGATTTTCTTACCAGAACCAGCCAAGGTAGGGAATAAACTAAGGGGTAAACAAAGGTAAACAAAGCTTTGTTCCCCTGCTTTGCCTGATGAAGCTCAGTTCTTCAGTTTCCAACTTCTCCAGCTAGACAAGATCCACATACCTCTTTTCTCCTGTACAAGCCATTAGGATCTAATGGGATAAGACTTGTGCATCAGAGCCTAGACAGCTAATGATGCCTCACTTCCTAGCTGTGAGTGGAGCATTTTAAACAACAGAGTTAATACCTACAGTTTCAGCACAGAAAAGTCTGTTTAATCAAGAATTTCAGTTGAACTTTGCCTGCAGATTTCTTGAAAGAGTTTTTCCACCTTTACTGAAAAACTTTTCCAAACTAGAGTAGACAGTTGAGATAGCCAAAGTCACATTTTTTCAAAGAATCCTTTAACTGCAAGCTAATTGCATATTTTATTTCACCCAAAATGAATGCTGTTTGTGCTTTATGTAGCATCAGAAAAGAAATGAAACTTAAGAAATCCTCTGTTTAGGCAATGAAGATACTGAGGGGAAAAAAAGGAAAAAAATTAGCTCAGTTCTCCAAAATAAAAGAACACTGTCTTTGGTATTGCAATTTCACAGATAGAAATCTGCATAGACTAGTCTGTTTATCTGCTCAAAGCTCTTTACATAACTGGCACTTTATCATCTTCTGTCTATAAATTATAGGCAGTCATTACTGGAGTGTCTGAGTAACCAAGCAGAGGGTTTGCTGCTTTGTATATAAATGTAGCTACAGTCCTGGATCTATGTGAACATAAATACAGACATGATGGCATTCGTGCTCTTCAACTAGATACCAGAAAACCCCCACCCTTAATGCCATACATCTGTGGATGCTGGTATAAATATGAAGCAGATAACCTCTATGGTTCCTTTAAAATGGAATGACGGAAATTGATTTGGGAGAACGATGAGAGTACAAAAATCACATCAAACTAAATACAGGTGGTTACATGAAATGGGCAAATTAGGTAACAATTTTTTTTTGTCAAGTGTTTTTGACTGACTTGGTGAAGAGAAGACTTTTTTCAAATGTTATTCTTTGCATTGATAGTACAATAGTAGAGACAGTTTACACCTCAGAAACTCAGTCTGGATCAACCCAATTTACATCTTTCCTATCATGACACTACAGTAACGTCTGGAAATAGATCCTTAAATAGAACAGGAAATAGGCTTTATCTAAATATTCACCTTACTAATTAACTCTTCCTGATAGAGTTATAAGATCCTAGTCCTTCAATACACAGAGCATGGTACAGCTGTAAGATTTAAACATCTGTGTAAGTGCATGGTCCTTTTCTGGAAAGCAAAAGATCTGTCTGTACAACCAAAAAGCCAAGCTGCAGAGCACCAGACTTCAAAGGAACTACAACATCCTAAATGTAAAACTCCACCTACCCCAACTGAGGATAAACAATGATATCATTACTTAAAATATACTGGTTACTGTGGATGATCCATCCATAGTTGATTGCTTCTTTTTAATGGCATTAAATAATGTGCTGAAATTTGCATTGCAAATTATAGGATGGTAGGCTGGGTTTTTTTTTTCAACCTAATCAAGTCAATTCCACCCAGGTCCTCTATATCCCACAACCCAAAGGTGAAGAACACTTTGGCTACCCTGTTTTTCTTCTTTTGTTTGCTTAAATTATTTTCTGTTGAGCATAAAGGACAGATATTTTTGTAAGTTCACTGTTAGGTTTCACAGATGTAGCTTTAAGGAGATTACTTATGCTTTAGGATTTAACATCTACCAACATGCTGTTCATTTGCCTGATATCACTGGGGACTAGTTCTTTCATTTGCAATTTATAAATCCTCATCCTCAGACTTTGGTTTTCAGATAGCTGGATGTTTGAAACCTCCAGCAGTTATTAATATAATGAATTTTATCTCAGATGAACTAACAGTGTTTATTCAATCAACATTATATATGATAGGTCCAAGGGTTTGTTTTGTTTTTAAATATAAATAGAATAGGTAATGCTAACCTGGTAGGTTGTTGAGGAGTCACCTTGGGAGCCCTCCCTTAGTTTGATGCATGTTTGATGAAGAATGCTGTTTTCTTGTGCCCTCTACTGATACATTTGGTGATTAACTTTCCAAAAGGACAGCAGCAGAAGCTCAAAAGCCCATATCCAATGCTTTTTCCTTCCAAAAACCTTGCATCTGGAATGACAAAGTCAAACTTGTGCTCTGTGTGCCTAATGAGACACCTAAGCCTTTAGTAAACAAAGATGTGGCTGAGTCTCATGTCAGGTCTGCCTCATGATGCCTCAGATGAATGCCTGTAAATTTGCCTGCTGTGGCTCATATAAAGTCTTTCATTCCATGGAGACCAACTATTCATATTCCTGCAGGAGCAGCTCCATACACTATGCTTGATAAATAAATCCTTTATTTCCTGCAGAAGCCTAGATCTTGAGATTGTACCAGTTTCTGATCCCATCATACCCGGGACAGAACTGCCTGCTCCAGGGAGAAAAGGAGCTCTCAGAGATTTGCTGTGCAATAAGTGATAACCTGCTCATGAAGCAGGATGCTTGAAACATAAGGATGTGAGAATGGAAGGTGAAAAATCAAAATGTGAGCCTTGCTTGAAATGTCCGAGTTAGCTAAGTCTCTATACTACTTTCAAATATGTTGCCTATTCTTTTATAATTAAAGCTTGAAATTATTTTATATATGGTGCAGTAATTGACTTCAGAATGAGGAATTTAAAAATCCCTATGAGAGAAAGTTTCATAGTAATTCATGTTATTATTCTAGAAATTTGAAAATAACCCTGTTTCTTTCTCAGTGGTTCTCATCCTGTTCTTGGCAAGCATTTTCCTATATTGTGTTTCTTGTGCTATGAGAGCCATTCTGGAATGGTGATAGGCTCAAAACTCGAGCAGTTTGTGGTCAAATGACCAAATGCCTTGATTTGATCATTCTGAGCTGGGATGCTGTGAGCTTTCAAAATGCAGTTTAGCATTTTAGAGGGGGCTGCAGTCCCCACTATGGTCTTATCAAGAGGTCATGCTGTATTCAGTCTTCTCTGCACTGTGAAAAACCAACTGAGGACAGAATTTTGCTATTGAAGTTTTATTATGTTTTCAGAGCTACTAAATAAAAAATGTATATCCTGTTATACTGTAATTTTGTAATATAATGCACCTTAAGCATGTTTCAGTACTGCTGAGTACCACAAGATTATTAGTATTTTATGGAATTTTCTTCCCCTGTATTAAAAAATAATCCTTTCTTTGTCTTCTCTGATATTCAAAGGCTAGCAAAAACGTAGATAAACCAGAAAGAAAACTATGGAAGAGGCAAACAGTTGTGTATAATTTCTGCACCTGTGCAAAGGTCATTTTCATGCACTAGAAAGTTGAAAAACCCTGCAAGAGAAAGCTTGCAGCATGTAAGGAATGTTGAAACAGGCAAGGCCAGAGGCAGAACCTCTGGATCCGTCTGCTGTCCTCATGCGTGTAATGGGAAGCTTGAGCAGATAATGCAGAGTAACTGGGGAAAAATAACTTCACTTCAGAACTGGCAAATTTCCCCATTACACAACACACATACAGTGCTATACTCTGACAACATGATTTGACCTTGAAAAAGCCAAAGTGTTCTTTACAAACCTCCAGAAAGTATTCTTTGCATGGTAAAGTACTTGATTTTTTGCATTTAAAAGAAGGATTCATTATTCCATGCAATGTCCACATGTAATTTTTTATATCTCAGTGGTGTTCACTACAATTGCTGATACAGATCTCTACAGTTTTCATATTGCAGCTGATGCTGACTAGATTTACTCTTGTTTTGTTTCATAGTTCTCCTAAGGCTTTGAATGAGATCTGTTCATGAGGCATCTTGTAGTACACACAGAAGTACCCCAGGGCATTGTATAAATTAATATTCTATCCATGAATGTAGCTAGTAGTTAATTTATAATTTGGCAGTGAGGAACAAGAGACTAGATTACCGATTAATTATAATGAAGCTGAACAGGATGCTCACGTGTATGTCGAAACAGAGTATTATTGTACTAGTGATGGCCTTTGCAATATGCAACCTGTTTCAGCAGTGTTAAGTCTAGCAGTTTAAGAAATAAATAAGAACAGTGGTAAATAGTACCAGTATTTTTAGTTTAGTTAATTAAAATTTTATGACTGGCACAGAGGATTTGTGTTTATGGCATCTTCAGATTTGGCATGGGGAAATAAGAGAATTCTCATGAGTTGACTTCTGCTATAACCTATCATATCTTACTATGCTATTTCCAACTCTGATTTAAAACAAAACAGACTTATAATTTATTCTTCACTAAAAAGAAGAGGAAAGAGAGCCCAGTAACTGCAGCCAGGAAGTACATCTGAAATAATACCATGATAGCTGTGAGTGACTGTTAGGAGCAATTGCATCCAATGATCCTAAGAATAACTGTGTCTTGCCTCCTGGGAAGAAGCTTCAGAAAAATACCATAAGGAAATATTAATGGATTTCAGTAATTACCTGATATGTAGTTATCAACTGCAGTTAAGATAAACACAAGAATGTGCCCTCTTAAGCACACAGACCAAAAAATGAATGAGAGAATCTCTTTGAAAGTGTGTGTATGCGTGTGTGTGTTCCACAGAAAGGGCTGCTCTTGATCCTTTTCACCTGGGCTTCAGTCATCTCTGCCCCAGCACTGTCTCCAGTTACACTTGTGAAAACATGGCTGTTCTGCATTAAAACTCCTTTTAGGTTTTAGATCATAATTTAAAAATCAAAATATAAGGCTTTTCTTCCTAATGAATTCTTGTGCAGTGTCACAGGGCCATATATAGCCTGATGTGAATGTGTCATCCTTAACTGATGTCTGCAGCAAAGACATACAGTTGTGTTAAGGACAGTGTTGATTAGAATTGGCTCTTAGCTTCAGGATGAGGCATGGACACAGCCAGTAGTTAATTCTGTAAACCTCTGTCAGGCATTGTGGATCTAATAGAGATGATGGCAGAAAAAACTGACAGCCCTTTAATCCCTTTCACTGCCACCATCTTTAACCGAGACTATTCTTGGAGTTTTCTATCTGTGGGAGAAATGCTATGAAGAATAGTGATAAAAACAGCATATCAAATGATTTAGGAATTCAGTGATTTAGGAGTACTAAGCTGTAACGCTATCCAGGTGATCAGTGCCTGTGAAAGGAGGCAGCACTGGGCACGCCCCATGTAAAGTCAGAAGGGGTAAAATGCCACATTTAATTCACAAAGCGCTGTGCAAATTGGGCTTGCCTTTTGTCATTGGTCCACCAGTTAGGATTTACTGTGTTGATCAGTGCATTCAGACAAGGAATTCTACAGCATTTAATATTGTTACTGCAGAAGCACCTTTACATTTAAATGGAAAGAGTCCTTTAATTCTTCTCAGAGAGACAAGAGGAGGTGTGGACTCTCCTGCGTGACTTTGCATCTCCCTTTAAATAAACAGCTCGTATATCTTTGCAACAGGGACACTATCCTTGAAGGAGTGACCATATTTCACTTTCTGCTTTTCTGACAAGCTTTCATTTATTGTAGTTTCATAGAAGACACTGTTAATTATAGATTTCATTAATGTATACTTTGATTTTATAGTAAGAATAGGAGTTAGGTGCTTGCAGTGCGTGCTCTTGCTTTGGAACAAAATTTTTTCATTTGGTTTGCACATTGGTACTTTGTACTACTGTCTTTCTGTATCCTGTAATTTTCTAGTCAATCATCCTCCTGTATTAGCTTCTTAATTCCACAAAAAAGGCATTAATTCCTTAATTGATCTGTTGCAAATAGGTTTTAAAGACATAGCTACCTGTTTTGCTTGTTCTTGATATGCTGCTTTACACATATGCTCCATTTCCACCTCTCTTTACTCAGTTGCTCTTAGCCTCCTTCCTTAACTTCATCCAGACCTCAGTGCTCCAGACAGATATAAAATACAGCTGTCATGTTAAGGAGTGCCTTTACTGGGTTATTCAGCTAATTCCTCTGCATCGTGTCATCACTGCAGTGGTAAAGAATTTTGAGGAAAAGGTTTAAATTCACCTGAGCTTAAATGAAAGGTGAAAAAGTACAGAAAAAAAATCTCAGATCAGGCTTGTCCTGAACAAACAAGATATGCTGCCTCAGGGCTGCAGGAGCACAGTAGTCTATCAGGCTGGCTGAAATTGGAAATAGCATTCTCATTTGTCATGCATTATAATCAAATTGGATGCAGATTTGCAGACCTGGACAACAATGATTAGATGTCATCGGTTATTTTTACACTGCACAGAGTGTAAACAGTAGTGGTTTGGGGTATAATGTAGTGGAGGTTTGGCAGTGCTTCCTTTATTGTCTGTATCTAGTGACACGCAGTGATTTTCTATGCAGAGCAGCAGCTGGTTTATTTTCTTCTAACTGCTTGCCATAACTGTGTTTCTGGGTGCAAAGAAAATCTTTCTCAAGATGGCAACTAACAATTCAAGAATAGAAAACACTGAATTTGATAGTTTAAGACCTACTTAGGTGCTAATCATCAGCCCTTTGAGCAATTTTAGAGCCTTCAAGTTTCACTGCTCATGTAGTAAAGGTGACACTATTGATACAATTAAAGGCTTTTTTATTACTGAAGCACTAGCATTTATTTTTAATGAGGTGCTCTATAGTCCTTTTGTGCAGACCTATGAAATGTTTGTTCCCCAGACTCTTGCTCCACAGTTTATGGTGATGTATTTGGGCTGCAGCTGGAGCTGAATAGGAAAATGAAAATAAGAATAGATGGCTTGTCACTGTGGTTTGAAGTTGAACTGATGAAACTGAATTATCTTTGTCTAGCTTTTTAAAATCTGCAGTGACCATAGTAATATGTATCAGAGGCAAATCAGAACACTTTGGAAGAGATTTTGAGAGACATCTCATCATCATCCTAACAGGCTAAAAGCAACTGATGATATATGAGAATTTACAGGTATTTAAGGTTCTCCAGTTTAATATCTGTTCTTCCACCTAATGTACATAAGCATCATTTACTTACTAATACTTGTATAGGAGGGTTTATTTCTTATTTCAGTTTATTTCTAAGATCCGCCTGTGTTACTTCATACCCATCCCCTTCCCTTGAACTCCACTTTGAATCCATACCCCCAGCATCATTGATGACATAACTGATTTCTGGAAAATATTAAGAACACTAATTAACTTAAGATTTAATTTAAGTTCAATAATATGTTGACTTTGAGTATCCTTTTATGTATAACTTGGTGTGTGTTCCCAGCAATTCTGTTCTAAAACTGATGTTAAAGGAATAGATGGATGAATTACCCTAGGAAAAATGAATCAGGAGATCTCAGGTGCAGACAAGGCTCTGTCCACCAGACTGCTGCACTAACTACAGGGGAGTGGAGTCCATGATTTTGAAAGAAAAATACTAAGGGGAAAGTGAGAATAAAGCTGGCAGTAAGTATCACTAGCTAGCTGAATGTGGTGCTGAAGAGTTAGAAGAATACTGAATGTTCCAACTGTGCCACTTTCACCTTCAAAGTACTTTGATTCTGTAATTAGAACTGTTCAAGTAAAAAAAAAGTTAATGGCAAAATACATACTCCCTCAAAGGGTTTTATGCTACTGGTATTTTTAAGAATCCTCCTAGTTCATATAATAGTTATGTTATTATAAAAGCATGATATCCTTGACAGCCTCCAGACACTGTCTTAATATTTTGTGCAGTGGAAATTAGCAGTTCTGTTGAGGAAATGCAATTCACTACCAGATGTGTTCTCCAGCAGTGTAACAAATATTCAAGTGTAGTAATCAGAGAAAGTAAGAAATGGATCAGGATTTGTGTACAGTTAAAAATTTACATTAATGTACTACCTAGAATGGACTAAGTCAAATCACACATTGATTTGCCTAACAATATGGTAAAATACCTATTAGATGTTAGAAAAAAGATTATTATCATCAGCATACAATCTAGTATACAGTGTTTACTAGAGTGTACAGTATCTACTATTGTAAAGTTCATTTTTGTTTCTTTTGTTCCTATGTATGTCTTGCTTGGCAATGCAGTGTTTTATGGCTGAGTTCCTACTGAAATGTATCTCAAAATACTTGCAATGAAATAAAAAAACCAGCTAGGAACTGTCATTTATAAGGTCTTTAAAGTATGCTTTGTTTTTGTGCCCCATCTTTTGACTCCAGTGGAGTAACTGATCAGAAATGAAATGCCTGCTCTTTCTATAGAATAACTAAGCAACAAGTTGTTTCTTCCTGTTCCTGAAGCCCTCTGCTCCCCAAATTAATCATGATAATAAATGCATACTTTATTACCCATAATCAACTTGAGATATATTTGCACATGTGTGAGTTCCAGGTTGCTCAGGACCACTGTATAACCTCTGAAGATGTTGTATGTTTTTGAAAGAATAAGTACCACATCTTCATTATCGTTATTATCCAGTAGGCACAGGTTTTTTTGAGTCTTTTTGAAGAGTATGTCCTTTGTGCATCATCTCAGCATGGCAGCATCTGTTTGCCCTCTATTAGTCTCCTGTTTGTAGGAACATTAGTCCTCTGGTTTCGTGGTTCCTTTATAACTTCACTCCTCAACATGAGGATGAACAGTTCTTTTCTGCCAAAACAGAAAATGGCACAGGCCCTTCTTATTCTAAAAAAGAAGTTACTCCCTCCTTGACCTTTAAAATACATACTTGCTAAAGCTTTGCTTGACTGAAATGTGTGGGGTTGTTCACCAGATCAGACTTGCTAGGAAACCTGAAGTATTTCTGTAAATGCTTACGTTGGAATGCTGCTTATTCATTCAGAGTGCATACATGGGTTTGTGGGTTAGCCTAGGAAAATTGCTGCAGTATGGTGCAGTGGTACAGCAGCTCACTGCCACCTCTTGGCATTAGTCCCAAGGGTTGAATCCTATCACAGCCAAGTTTTGCAGTACTTTAAGCACTACTGTGCAAAGGACTTGAGAAAATTAACTGATCTCTAACTGTAGATCTCAAGGACATTATAATAAAATAATGTAGTAATATAAAAATGTTCAGTGAAGTATAAATTGCAGCTTGTATAATACTATTGAACAAGAAATGCATCTCAATAAGCAGAGAGAATGTGTTTGGAATGCTATGGAACCAAGTTATCACAAGATCAATTAGAGGTGATTGAACTCCGGCCTATTTAAATTACTTTAGTAGGAAGCATTAATATCTTGAGTACAGCTTCTAGGAAATGTAACTTTCTTTCACAGACTTCTAGTAACTGAACAGATAATTTACTGAGAGTGATATAAAAGACTGCATATCTTAAAGAAAAATAATTAAATAGAATGTTAACTGTTGAAAAAAATTCAGTTTTTAACACAGCACTAGAAGTTCTTTCATGTCTAAACCCAAAGCACTTCTGAAGTTTTTAGAAGACTTTAATTTCTTATTTTAGTTGCTTAAAAACTCTCTATTTGCATGACTGCAGCAGCAATTGTAGAATAGAAGGGAGACCAATATTACAAAACTTGCAGATAGAAAAAACAGACTTACTTAAATAGAGAACTTTCCTTTCCTTGCTTCCTGCTGCAATAATTTCAGCTATTTTTGTTATAGAAAGTTCAGAGTTAACATCAAGTTGCTTGTAGTGTGTGGTAAGAGAGAGAAGTAACAGTATTTTGCTGTACATGTAGATGTCCTACATAACATCTTTGTAGCCCAGTTTCACCATTTTTTGAGTAGTTCTATCTCTTTGCAAGACTAACAAGGGAAGAAAAAGAAAAAAAGAAAAAGCTTTTGTTTTCCCTGCAGAGACAAATGGTTCAACTGAGCTACGAAACAATTTGGAAAAGTTTTCTGGTCCTTAGTGAGAATTTCCACCTCAGCCACATAGTCTTGGAGCAAGTCACCTCCAACATGTTCAAACACAGCTGCAGATCCCGAAAAGTGGCTGTGACTACACGCTGTCACTGCTCAGCCCCTTCTAGCCAGGCAAGGCAGCACCTATCCACTGAAACAGCTTCAGCTCAGCCTCCCTCAGGGCTGGGAGGAATCCCAGCAGGAAGTACTGGAAGCACACAGGTCCCTGTGCCCCTGTGCACTGCTGCACCTCCGGTACTGGAGCAGCACAGTGGGTGCAGGAGGCCTGGCCAAACTGGGATTCTGAGAACACGCTTAGGTCATGGTGCAGTAGCTCTATGCTGTGAGGTTATTAAACTATGGCTGTGGTGGTAGTTGCATGATTATTCACAAAGCACTTAGAAATATTAGTGGTGTCACTTAGTGTAGGTGAAATTTCTTCATGATCTTGTCCAGCTTGTGCAGAAATATTGTCTGTGTTCCCCTGAACTGCGGTGCTTCCACCACCCTTCAGCAGAGATATTTTAAGACTCTAGTCTAAATCCTAAAAAAGAGGGAAAAAAATTTCCAAATTGTGACATAATTCCTAATATAAGACATTAAGCTGCTAGCCAAAAAGGGAACTATGCATTGAAAACTTAGATTAAAAGTAGCATTGCAAATAAAAGTACCTAATTTAATCTGCCAATCCACTTTATCACATACGTTTATTTTCTGTATCATGGGGCTTTGAGCAGCCAGTTCTAGTAGAAGGTGTCCTTGCCAATGGCAGTGGGGTTGGAACAAGATGTTCTTTAAGGTCCCTTCCAACCCAGGTCTATTCCTCTTCTTTGAGCTGTGAGACCAAAATGCAGTCTTCAGATGACACTGCTTAGAACTGCTTTTTGATTTGCGACTTTTCATTCTGGTGGTCAAAGATCAAAACCATTGCTCTGTTCTCAAGGGTCTTTGACACTGCCAGCATGATTTTCTTCTTGAAATTGTGCTCTCTGCTGTCAGTCTTTCATGGCTGTATTGTTTTCTGTGGTCCTGAATATTTTTTCGAGATGCCTTCCCCAAGGAGTTTTTCTTTTCCTGTAGAAGTCTGTACAGCAGTGTCCATTGTTCTGTCTTATTTCCCTCCATACCCTTTGTCTCAGTAATCTTGTATTTAGTTGATGGATGATTTATACTTGCACCTCTGTTCCAGACATTGCCTTTGCTCAGGATTTTAGATGTTTTCTCAGTATTCCTAAAACAGAAATATCTGAGCAACACACCTCTAAACCAGGAGTCTTTATACCCCATACTCTTGTTGCTTCCTTTCTCAGCCACTGTAGACAAAACCACTTTTTTGTCTGTCATTCAGGCCTGCAATTAGCATGTCCCTTTTCATATGCCTTCTTAAATGTAACATACTTTTCTGTATCGTATCCAAGGAAGTCATCTTTTTACAAATTCTAATTGAGTCAAATTTCTGTCATGTTTTCTCTAACCCTAGTAAATGCAATTTCTCTTTTCTTTTAGCCACTCAGGCTACCACTACAAAGATCATATTCTTACACCTCTGGTGTGACCACGTCATCAAAACACTGAATCCTTTTCCATTAACAGTAATAATACTTTTAAAAATCTGATTTTTCAAGTGAAAACCTTAGAAGTTCTTAGTCTCTTATTTTATTTATTATCCAGCAACCAGCTAGAGATACAGGACTTTGATCATCCATTATTGCATCTAGTAAGCATGTTAGGCCTCTTCTCATGCTGACTCTTGCATGTAGGAGAAGGTGCTACAAAACACTTGAAAAGACTTATCTATATCCTGCTTATGAATTCAGAAAATTTTATTTTCCTCTACTGCCTACCCCCCGCTGCCCAAAAAAAGGAAAAGAAAAGGCAATGGCAGCTGAAGTGCTAATACTGGTGCTCATTGTGATTGACCTTGTATCAGTGTCTTTATGTTCTCCTTTGCAGAAGCGTCTGTTGGGTTTTACTTTGGAGCTAAACCATGAACTTGCTTGGCCATGGAAAACCTTAATGTTCTGTGTTTCACTATTCGCTGCAGCTGTTCTGTCTTGTACTTTGTAATATGAATAGTAAACTGTAGCAGACTCAACTAATTGCCTCTGACTTGGCAAACTACCAGCACAGGGAGGAGGAATGCATAGATTACCCATCCTTCTCATGAGAGAGAAGAGGAAGAAGTATGATATAGCTCTTCAAATCTATTTCAGGTCATTCTTTGCAGTTATTATACTTTTTTTTTTCTGATACAATAATGTCATTAAAACTAAGTTTCTGTCATTTTCCAGTAGGGATTAGTACAAATGTTTATGGAGTATAGGAGATGATCCCACTTTCTCTAGAAGCAGCACAAATTAATTACTTTTAGATAATACCATAGATAGGCTTTAAAATCGAAAAATGTATTAAAACCAGATTCTACTCAAGTTTTCAGCTTCTGTATGCACATCATGTCCATTGCCTTAAAGTATTTAAATTACTTTGGAGGTATGACTGGAAGATCTCTAGGGAGATGAATGAGAACTTCAGGAGTTAGTTAAAGCTTTTATTAGAAACATGGAAATGAAGTAAGTTGGGCATAGAGAGCACCTGCATTTCCTGGTGCAGGATACCCTGCTTATTCTAAGTTTTAAAACTACTGGAGAACAGGTGAGATAACCTGAAACTATTCCAAACTGCCAAGTAGTTTTACTACCTTCTTTCCTCCTTTTTCATTTTCCCCCCTTTAAGTGTTTAAATTTCCCCCCATATATTAATCCAAAATTATTTATTACATTTCCATCTACCTTGCTTATAGGCCTAGGTGATTTCTTGCCATTGTTCTGAAAAGGTTTCTCCTTCTGTAGGACTTCAATATGAAGGCTATTCACCAGTGACACAGCTATGTCAAAAGTGAGCAATTTAATATCAAATTAGGAGATTTTTGTATTGCCTGTATTTGAACAGATGGTACCCTTACTCATTTTGTGAGCATAAATTACTACTAAGCTTAAGATAATTTATTCACTCTTAGAACTGCAGCCAATAGCTTACTATCTAGCTACAAGAGTTTTCACATCCATCAGCTCAACCAGTGATCCAGCTCTTGGAACATTATGTTCCTTTTGTGACGCTCCTGGGAGGACTTTAGGCCTCTGAACCAATGGATGAATACACATTTCTTTGATTTGTGAAATAATACTACAGAGAATCATCTTATAAAAAGTCCAGAGATGATTCAGTACATTAAAATGAATCTATGTTGTTGAAAAACAGTGCAATAGAAATTACTTAAGGCCCCTTCCTATGGATATTGTAATTTTAAATTATGTAGTGCTAGTTTATGGTTTTCTGTGATTTTGAAGTTCCTGTAAAGCTTTGGAGACATTTGAAGGAAATTACTGTGTACTTGGGGTTTTCCTGTTCTTGGGTACATTTTGTGCTCAGCTGTTTGGACAAATTTCAGCTGAGGTGCGAAAAGAAAGCTGAAGAATGAGAAAATGATGCTGAAAAATGACAGTAAAATAATACTAAAGCCTTTAAAATCTTACAGGTAAGGATTTGATAAGCATACAGTAAGAGAGGTGCCCTGACGCAAAAGAGAGCCGTGACAAGTCAGCAGCTACTAATTCTACAAACCCTGTGAAAGAAGCAGGATGTTGCTATCTTCTTGCACCCCATCCCTTGCCTATACCAGCTTATCCCAGTGCACCCATTTTCTTTAGGATAAGGTAATGGGTCGAAGCTCATACACAGAATTGCAGCGCTCAGAGCACATTTCTGAAATACATCAATATACCACTTTTCGGATACTGTAGATTCTTAGAGGCCTGCAATCCAGAAGGTGTCATTTTTTCTGAAGCAGATTTCACTGCCCCAGACAAATCAATAGCAGGTTAAGCACTGTACTGACTATTTCTTGAGACATAGGACTAAAATACTGAACTTGCTTCAAAATACCTGCTTGGTTTTCATTTATTAGTTGTTTTCACCTCAAAACTGCAGTGGATTTTTTTGGTTATTTTGGTTTGGGTTTTTTTAAGATAGAAATAAGTATTTAACCTTAAAGGACTTATCATTAACATTTAATTTTTGTTGAAATTAAAAGGTGTATAACTACTCTGAATGGTTTGGGTCCTGCTTAGGCGGACACACAAAGAGGTATTTGACAACGTTTTCTTGTCTCATTTTCTGCCTGCCTGCAATGCATCTTCCCAAAGCACATATCCTGTTGCCTTGATCTGAAACATAATGACCATATAATGGAAGCAGTTACAGATACTCTTTTGTTAATAGTTTGATGGAGAAGAGGAGGGATATTCTGCTTAATAAATGCTGCTTCAAAAAATATGCTGAGATTAAAATTTGCCAACACTAATTGGCTTGCTTTGTGAACTCATGTTTTTCTCTAATTAAGTAATGGTCTCCCAGCTGCAGTGACTGCTTAGGGATACCAGACTGATGTCAATTACACTGTCTTTGCAGTGAAATGTTGTAATAGTGACAAAAATTTGTTTGCATAGTATAATAATGCAGCCTAGAACCAAAGCTAAAGCAGCATGAATGCTTTGATCTGCAGCTATGAGATCCATTCAAATTTAATCGTGCAGAAATTTTTACTGAAGTAACACTTTAAATAAGTATCTTTACCTCTGAGTGATCCTACTGAAGGACCTGAACTGAAGTTGTTTATGACTGTGATAATGTATAATACAAATATAATTCTGGCTTCCTGCTGCTCAATTTTCCTCCCATCTCTGTGAAGAGTTCAGTTTGTGGTACTTCTGCCTTGGTTTCTCTGCTACAGTTTTCCAGTTAGCAGTAGTATAAAAATTAATGGGCCTATCAAAGAGATAGTAAAAACCTTATCAAGATCCATCTTCCTGTGCTGTTTCGCATACATTTGTATAAAATTGCTTGCTCTTTTTTTGAAATGCTCTACCTCTGTATATTTTATTATTAATAGGCACAAGACTTGGTCAAGAGTGTAAAGGAAGTCTAAGGTGGAGATGAAAACTGAGTCCCTTTCAACTTGGTGTCTAAGATAGAGCCCTTAATTACTAAAATGTTCTTACTCTTTGAAGTAACACCAGAAGATGCACAGACTGTCATCATGTGGAGTGCAAATGGATTCTATCCCCTCTTCTTACTCCTATGGATAATGCGCTCTCATTTTCCCATTTGCCATTTCCCATTACTGTTACTTCATCTTCCAGAGTCAACAGTAGTTTAAATTTTGAAACGTCCTAGTAAAAGTAATGCTGTCTACCTGCTGTCCCCTTACTGAAGAATTGGCTTTGAAGGGAAGTTTTGATTAGGCTTAACTATGAGCTTTGATAAAGAGGTTTGAAAGATGTTACAGTTACTAAATAGTTGACTTTTTTCCCCGCTAACAGAGAAATCTCTTTGGAGTTCATTCTGCAGTGATGGAACTGTAAGGGAAATTCTAGTACAAAAAAGGGTTGTTGCTCACAGCAATCAAACAGCTGCTTTTGAGGATTTCATTCCAATGCTTCTGTTGACACAGAGTCTTCCCAAATGCAACCACACTTTTTTAAATTTTTATTCAGAATGGTTTATTTACTCATTTTAATATATATCTAGCTATGCTATTTCTGTTTTGAATATGTAATATAATTTAATGAAGCTTAGTTTCTTTTTAAAAATATATCTTAAAGTATAATATTCATGTGATGTCTATAGAAGTATTTTCCCTAGCTGATTTTTCTGGGAAAGGTTATTTTAGAATGTAGTTACCAGTGATGGTGTCTATTAATGCAGGCAGTGAACTAATCTGCACTTCACAAAGCAGAATCTTTTATCAGGCACAACACAGGCATGCAAAGAGATAAGAGGAGCAGCAGGTCTCCAGGCAGTGGGAAGAGGGTACAGATGGCAAAGACTGAGGAAGGTTTTTAAAGGTAGAAATGGCCGTTGACACATCTAACATCATTTATGTGTTTAAAGTGAACCCTATCTTCTCTAAATCTCAGACATGCCTGCTGTTTATATTACATGTAACAGAAACCCACCAAAAATAAAATTACAGATTTTTTTCAAAGATATAGGGGTCAGCCCAAAGAATGGTGTTAATGATCCCATGGTGAAGCTATACTGATTTGTGACTTTCACAGTTCTACTCTACAAGTTTGTCCTAATTTGTGACTGTCCATGTTTCTTCCCTGAACGGTTCTTCTGAAAATCAAGACTAAATCAAATGTAGTAACAATGTGTCTTTCCTCAAGGCACCTCCCTTCCCCTGCTTGGTGCAGGGGCAGCCGAACAGGAGGCACTGCAGCTCGGCTGTCCCTGATCCCACTGCTCAGGGGAGCCTGAGCTTGGCAATTAAGTGGCTTTCCAGGGGCCAGGCACCAACTGGCTCAGGTTTCAAAGCCATTTTCACTCCCTACTAGTTTCTTACTTGCAAAATATTTTATTGCACATCCTAGAAGTGCCTAAAGCGTTAAAAGTTATTTCCAGATATGGAAAGGAGTTAGTTGCAACCTCATATTGCTATGATTTTATTTTAGATAACCCCTTGCTGGTTCTTAACAAATAAGTAAATATATTTCAGATAGTGCAACTACTGGCACATACAATACACGTGCTGTACTTAAGAGATGCAGCTCAGCAATACAGGTAACAGACCTTTGGTTTTGCTGATCATTTAAAGAAGGAAACAAAGAAACACACATTGTTTCTGAGCCTTTGACACACTGAAAAGGAGAGAGTAAGGAGAATACAACTAGGCCTTCTTTTAGTGAAGAACAGGATGGTAAGGGAGGGAGGAGAAAATTAAATCATACTTCTCCAGTTTAAAAGTGTTGTTAGTCTTAGACAGAATTCCCCATCAAATTTCTTTTTTTTCCCTTTCTGCTGCAGTTATAATACAAAATACTCTTCAGCATATGCACAGGAACCATTCCAAGCAGAACAAAAAATACCAACCTGAAATAGCCAACCCAATCAAAGTTTTATAGACTAAGGAAACACTGGCAACATAATTTATTTTAATGGACATATTAAGCTTTCACCATCTGTTCTGCCCCTAATTATGAATGCCAAAAGAACATATTTCAAAGTTAAATCAGTAAGACATTATTCATGCACTTATATGTTACTTCTACACTAACACTTCAGCAGTGTTCTCGTACTGCCTACGCAATTCAGAGCAAGCTGCTCACATCTGAAATTGAACTTCTTGGTAAAAAGTATTTTTCAATAACTGTTCCAGTGGGAGAGTACTTAGTGTAAAACATTTTCTTAAAGAATAATTGGGAGAATGAAAGCCTTTTGTTTTGGTAATGACTTGTTAAAAATCATGACTCTGGACAAGTATGTTTTTCTCTGCTTTCTTGCATTTTCTTCCCCTTGTCTGTCTAGATGCTGTGCATGCTGTATGTGTGTGCAGTGCCTGCTGCAACTGTTGTTTTGAGCAGTGTATCCTCACTGGAGAAGGTAAAAGGGAGCAGCTATTTTTAAGAAAGAAAAACTGAGCAATTTATAATGCTCACATGAGCAAGTCAAAGATCACCTAAAGCAACAAAAAGTGCTAAAAGGGACACTTATTAGTGTTTATGTGGGAGAAGCAAAGGATGTCTTGAGTGCACAGTACAAGAGAGAACCCTGAATTCTCCGTGCATGAGACATCTCTGTTCCTTCCTTGGTCAGCTGCAAGGCTCTGCCAGCTGGAACTGTGTCCAACACACAAGATGAGTGTTAGCATTAACTGCTATGGCACCACCTGACGTGTAGTGGTGCAGTCTGTGCCATCCTTTATCCTGCACTTAAAGAAAATAAAATAGATAAATATTCTCTTTTAGTCTTCATGCACCATGCCTTATTTTGGTTTAGCAATTTAGCCCTTAATATTTGCTTGGTCTTGAAAGTGGTAAGCATGGTACTTGTGTGATGCAGGAGAATCTTAGTACGAAAGGGGAATCATCAGTGTTAGATTTATGTCCAAGGAGCACAGCTCTCATCCAAGTAGTCTGGAAAGTACAGGATATCTTTAGCAATACAGTACAGAAAATAGTAAAATGAAGTGGAAAAAATGTAATTGATATATGGTTTGCTGAGGCTGAACAATAAGAAACAAACTTGGGAGAGCACTGGAGCCTTATGAAGAAGGAACTGAATTTTCTGCTGGAATACAGTTTGTTCCTGTATAGGGTGGAAGGGATCACCATTTTCACTGATTCTTTTGCAACAAGACAACTGAATACAGACTTTTTTTATACAACCATGTAGAGATTGACCCTTTACTAGCAACCACTAACTAATTTTTTGTAACAGTATAAAGTTAATAGGAGAAACTAATCAAGAGATGTAGATCACGAATTGCTGCTAAGAGACAGGGGCAATCAAAAGGACTGCCAGCATTATAGAGAATTTTTGAAATGAAAGGAGGCAGGAGATGCCAGGAAGTAGATTTTTTTTATGGACTCGAAAAGGAACAGAAATCCTTTGTTATTCTAACCTGGGGGAGAATTCTTCCCTTATCTGCACAGGCATAAAAATAAAATGCCCCAATATCCTGTAGAAACATCAGCTTGACAGAAAATGTCAGGAAATGTCCTTAAAAATAATTCTGATTTGAAATAAATGCAACCCCTTTGTCTCTGTCTCCGCAAGTGGTTAGAATTTAGTTCTGCCAACAATCTGACATGACATCCTAACATCCTTAAATTTAGAAGGACTTTCATTCTAGAATTCCATTTTGCAGACTTGATTTTTTAAAGTTGTGGTCTTTGAGCTGGTTGAATGTATTTTTTTTCTCTTTTTGTTGAATTCTGAACTATTCAGAAGTTGAAACTTCATGTCCTGTAGCTGTCGACAATGAACATATGCCCACTATCTAAAAAGAAAGGATAATGCACACATTCATTTTTCACTTTCATTTATGCTTATGCATGGATATATGTGTATGGGACTTTGTCTCTGAGGACATACAGGAAACCATCCAAAAGGGCTCCTATGTATGTGAAGATACCTAACAGTAAAAACTATGATGGCAAAGGAATCCAGTGTCAATTGAAGGCATTTTCTTACAGCACCATTTAAAATATCCTGGTTTCAAAAGAAAACATTTAATTTTCCTTAGAGTCACTAGGTATTAATTACATTAAATTCTATTCATCTTATTTTAAAAAGGGGAAAAGAGATTGGTAGACAAAAAGCTGAATAAGAAATTTAAAGGTTAAATTTTGTGCACAGATTCAAATTTTAAAATAGAAACTGTTCATTTATGCTAGTACACATGCAAATATATTCTTGAGCCATTGATACAAAACTATAGGAATGCTGAGAAAAGGAATTGTATTCACTTTTCTAAAGTATCTTGCAATTTACACCGGCAGCTATGAAACTGCATGAGACCTGTAATATAACAGCTTGGAGAAAATATGTATTTAAGTATATCCAGTACAACTATGAAGCAAAATCCCTTCTAATATGAGACAATACTTGGTGCATCGTTAATTTCCCGCTTTTAATTGCCCTCAGGGATCTGGAGCTCTTTGATACCCTTGGGAGTCCATGTGCAGTATCCTTTCTTTAATTACAGCAGCCACCAGAAGCAAAGCCCTGTCAGTGTGCTGGGTTAGCAGGTCAGCCTGGCAGGCACATGACACTGAACTGAGTGTTGTTCACACATCACCTAATCCACCTTGAGTGCTTGTGCTCCCTGCCTCAGCTCTAACGCTGAAGTTGTGTGATGCAGATTGTTAGCAAAGATAAAAATGTTATTATGAGAAGGAGGCCTTTTGTACTTTCATTATCTTGAAATAACCAATAAGGACAGGTTTTTCCTGTTTTTATAATGCTTGTCTGAAGTCAATGACAGTACATTCTGTCACACCTCCTGAAGACATGGCACAAGTTTTCAGGCAGCAGGTGATGTGGAGATGCTCTGTTTGCTGTTCTTCAGGTTGTTCAGGACAGCTTGTTACTGACACCATATCTGCAGGCATTCAAAGCCCGCATTGCTTGGGTTTGTCTGAGACACAGACAGCATTGATTACTGTAGCATGTTGTCAGCTTTGCTGTGTCAGCAGGGAAAAATTCTTTTGATGTGGAGAAATAGAAATAGAAGGCATTCGGTGTGTGCTTAGCTCCATTTGTGACTGCAACATTAAAGTGATACCATGCCCACCTACAAATGCAGAAAATATTTTTCCCTTTTCTCCTCCAAAGAATATTTCCTCAGTAGGACTATACAGCATCTATGGATTACTGCATTAAGTACAGTAAAATAAAACTTTGTGGTTTTTTTTTTTTAATACAAAGATTCTCATTTAACAAATTCTTGATTGTCAGCATACATTTCTATAGTTTGTATTAACCAGCCTCACAGATACAACTTCATGAGCTAGATGAGAACGAGTCCTTTCTCCTACTTCCCACAGTGGGACCCTACATCTCCAATTCTTCTTACATGTGTTGTTTTCTAGAAGCCTTTGCAAATAATTAAAATTTTAAAAATTACAAAACCTGCTACTCTCAGAAATAGTTGTGGCTGCCAGGCAACATGCACAAGACCAAGGGTCATGACTACAGGTGGTTAAAACTGGCCAGGAAGAATGTCAGAACCTTCTATTAGAACAACATGGATTAGTAAAGTGCCTCCTTCCTACTTGTCAGTGTTGTCTTCTGGTTGGCATTGCAGCATTAAGACTCAATTAAACCACTTAGTAACTGTAAATACTAACAAAATTTTTAAAGATGTTATGCATGAACTTAAAAAAATAAAATGTCTGTGCTGGAGATACGGATAAATTAGAGGACGTAAAAGATTAATGCAGATTGCCCATTTAAAATTAACATTATTAGCTCCTGACAGTCCTCTGACTGTACTGAAGGTGACCCAAGCAAGGAGGTACCAGGGTGGCTTGGCACAGCTGGCACACCCTGTGCTGCTGCCACAGCACAGCCCTTCTGCTGGAGCTGCTCCTAAAAACTCACCCTGGCTGTCTCCAGCCTGCTCTACATGGAGACCATGACTGGGAAAATGGGACAAGCACGACTGACATAATGCAAATTGAGAAACAACATTAAATTGCAAGTGCATTTTTCTTTTCACCAGCCCTTTCAGTGATAATTTCAAGGAGGGTCACAGTAGCAGTCTGTGCTTATATCCAAGAACACGGAAATTTGCTTCTGTGGCTAGAATTTTAAACTGAAAATTTAGTTGAATCCTAACTAAATATTTCCAATTTTGTATGTATTTCTAATTTCTTTTTAGTGCACTTTTTTAGATGCATATGTGAATTTCATTCAGCAGTACCTGCTCATGTACTGTATTTAGCTAGTGAAATTCTAATCTTTCCTCAGCAGATGTCTAGGACTGACATTCTGAATAAGATTACTACTTAAAGTAGATACAGAAGATTTTGGATACATGTTTGAAAAATATTTTCAAAAACAGTAAAAGGAAAAAGCTTGATAGCTATTTAAAAAAATAAAATCATCTCAAAGTTACGAAGTTGATTTTTACTTTCCTCTGCCAGCTTTGTCATTTTGAACACGTAGCAGCCTCCCCACCACCCCCAGTGACACTCTCCTCTTAGCAACTCCATGAAAGGCCAAGCAGAAACTGCATATGCTTTCGAAATAATGAAATTGAATAAACCCAAAGCTGCAAAGATAAACCAAACACACTGGAGGAATAATTTTTGTCAATCCTTTTTGGTTACAATATTTTTACAGGGTGGCACTTGTAATAGCCACAGATTTGGGGGGTTTTACTTAATTGAAATCCTTCTAAATAACATGATAAAAATAAAGACAGCTGTTTGGTAAAAGGTGAATTGTAACATTTCTTTCACACATCCCTATCTCTCAGCAACAGACAGCAAACCCTGAATACATTTGCTGCTTTGCCACTTAATATACATGAATTAGTAAACACATTTTTTAAGTGAGCCAAGAAGAAGTTTTATCCATTGGTACAACATTCTATAAATTTATAGATGCATTCTAGATTAATGGTTTTGATCCCTAAATTAAGTATCCAGGCACAAAATTGTCAAGATATGCAACAGCTATGATTTACTTTGAGCCAGAAAATCTCATTATCTTTGCCTTACCAAATGTTAAATCACTGGCTTGAGGCCTGTTTTGAATAGCTTAATCATGTGAAAAGAAAAAAGGATAGTCCTTACTTTGGAGAATTACATTTTGAGACAGAGACATAACTTTAAACAACTGTTGAAATCATAAAAAACAGAAGAAAAGGAAAATGTGATAGAATAAGATGTGAAAATCTAAAATCTGAAAGTTAAAAACACCTAGTTCATAACTTAGATTATCAGCAGATACTCTTATTCAAGAAAAGTGTGATATAATATTCATAATCCAAACATTCACAATCCAAACACTCAGAGTTCAATTATTTTGCAGTAAGACCCACTTACATGGCATGATAATGAATTTGAGATTGAGAGGAATGGAATGAAGGATGGGAGAAGACTCAAATATGGTTTTAAAATCCACAAAAATATACAGATGTGGCACTCACATTTATTATCTTTACTATGTGAAATCAAAATACTCCCCTTTTCAAAGTCATTAATTCAGAGTAGAAAATGTGAATATTAGAAAGGATTTGCACTGAGATTGTTTAGATTTGGGTATCATCTACTGATGGAATGGAATTGCAGTGCTTTTAGAAGGCTCCTGGTGCAGTACCTGGAGACTGAACTACTCAGACATCCACAACAGATTTAGTACAAGGACTTGAAATAAGCCTTTTTCTTTTAGACAGCAGTCTTCATACACAGAGATAATTGTTTTAAAGGTGCAAGACAACTGTGTGGTCATTGTATGGCAATCTAACAGTCTCTAGGTTTTCTCCAGAAACTCTCTTAAGAGGTTCCTAATCACTCCTACATACCAATAAAATTACTGCAGACATGAACTGTTTCTGTAAGCTGGCAAATGGTACTTCTATGAAAGTTTTGAAAGTAAGTTTGATTTTTACAAAAAATTAAAGCTGCTTATTTTTCTGGTTATGTAGTCAATCATAGTTAAAGAGGAAAAGATGGTTTAGCTGTAACTATGGTAGTAGATGCAGGACTCCTCCCTGGGAAGCATTTAATTTGTCCTTGGTTAAATGTTTCTTGGAGAGAAGGCATGTTAATGAAACACCTCTTGTGAAAAAGGACATGAGATCCCAAATCAGTCTTACGATCTCTCCTGTGTTGTGCTTTACTGAGCAATAACAAAGAGTTGCTGTAGTTGACATTAACTTCTATGGGGCCTTAATATTTGGTAACCAAATTCCACAGTACTCTGCAATTGAAGTGCAACACTGCATTCAATGTGTTTTCTCCTAAGGTACTAATGTAGAAAGCACACTAATCAGTTTTAGAAAAAATAAATTGCATTTCAGAATGATTGCTTTCAGCAGCTTGGCTCTGTAAACACCTATTACATATCTCTTTAGAGATATCAGAATTTTGTGGAACACTTCTTTGCCCAGAAGTGCCTCAGGTTAAGAATTTTGTCTTTGATTACTAATTTTCAACCCAATAATTTGACCTCCTGATAGATGAGGCGATTTTGTGCAGTGACTTTGTCTGGTATGCCCTAATGACAGCAGTGATAGTTTCTGTATTTGTCATTTTTAAATTTTAACGAATATTTTGAGTGATAATTAAGTATCATCTGTGGGCAAAATTCTCTTCAATCTAAATTGCCTATCTCTGCAGACTGTCTGTAGTGTTGATTAGAAGAGTGATTTTTTTGACCTAAATGTTTAGAAAACTGGTACACATCAAGTTTAATTTTTTATCAATTAAAATTCAAATTTATATAAATTATTTTTAAAAATAGTCCTAGTAATAATTCCTGAATTTTTGTGAATAAAAATAGAAAGTTAGAATTAATACCTGCCTCCACATGTATCAACTTACCTGAAAGGGTAGGAACTATCTTAGAGCTATTCGGTGGCAGAATATGAGTTAGGTGATGTGCTGTGCTGGCTTAGAGGAAAAAAAATCATCTGGCCCAGTATCCCATCTCCCAGAGTGGCCAAAAGCAGATGTTTTGGGAAGATAAGAACAGAGGAATAGCTAATGAGACTTCACCAGAACTGTCTACCTATTTCTATCAGTTCAGGAGTCTTTTTTAATGTGTTTTGCCTAAGACTTTCTTTTCCCTGAGGAAAGAGGCACTGCTATCAAATTCTTCACTTTTAAAAGACTTTAAGTAAGCCTCAGAAGTAAATGAGACTTCTTGTACAGAAGAAAGATGCAAGTTTATTCTGTTTTACCCAGGAGACATTTGAAGCTAGGTGTTGCTCACCAAGTACACTCTGCTTCCCTTAGGGTCAAGTCAGGTCTGCATTTTTAGATGTTATTTACTAACCTAACAGAAAGAAGGTATTTGTGGCTGATTTGGGAACTAGGAAATAATGGAGCAGCTCACATAGTTCAGGTACTTTAGTCTGGGTCCTCAGTGGGTGGTAAATACGCATTTATGAAATCAGACAAGTGGCTCCATATTACAGGGATATGGGTCTTACACACCGATGAACTGCTCCCATGCTCAAAGCTCAATGATTCTGCACCTTCTTTGCTGTCCAGCATCTGAAACAGCCTTTCAGGTCAGCTGTGCACTACAAATACAAGGCTTAGTTCTGCCAGATACACCAGTGTGCATGTGCATGCTGCTTCTTGGGCTGGCTTGAAAGCAATGAGTGTGGGATTTGATTTAATACTGGCTTTAAAGTGGCCCTGCTGGACCTGCAGTGACTTAGTGAAAATCAATTCAAGTACAGATACCAAGTATCGTTTATTTTCCTTTTATGCAGCATGTCGTCGTCCCCATAGCCATAGGGAACAGCAGACAACAGGCAGGACCAGTAATCCATTTGTCAATACTCATTTAAATTGCAGACTTACTTCAGAGCACATCCTTCACGTGCTCACATGGCACCGAGCACAGCATTCTCCTGTCAGGTCACTGCGTGTCTCTAATACCAAATATGAGTTTAAGGCATTGTGGTTAGTGCTTTGTTTTCAGTGACTATTTACATGTAACCCTGCTAAGCTGTAATTGTGTCATTCAGAGCACAGCTAAATAATTTTACATTCAAAATACTGATTTAGAAGGAAAAGTCTCATTTCCATAAGGTATATATATACAAATGAAAGCTGGTAGGTGTAAGGTTTCAAGCCATCCTGAGGATCTGCTACAGTGACTGACAGAGTCTTTA
Source organism: Monarcha castaneiventris obscurior (assembly GCA_026261815.1). NCBI lineage: Eukaryota > Metazoa > Chordata > Aves > Passeriformes > Monarchidae > Monarcha > Monarcha castaneiventris. Next base: position 15,156,486 of record JAMPIT010000434.1, on the reverse strand, counting down.
TCTTCTAACCAGTTTTTATAAATTAGAGAGGATTTCACTGATGTGCAATTTGTGCCTTAGAAACAGAGGAAAAATCTTTCTAATCTTGCTTTTCAAATGAGGTGATCTTCCACTATGGAGCAGTGTGCCTGAAACACAACCAGCTGCAAGCTACAGATATTTTTTCAAAGGTGGAAAATGCAAAATCCCACTATATAATTCACTGTTAACAAAGTCTCTGATTATCTTCATTATCTACTACTCTTGTTAAGTCTTTATTTTGTAAAAGGTCTCATAAATTAACCTTGCAATTTGCTAATTCTGCTGAACAAAGGCAGACTATTTTATCTTGAAAAGAACTAACACAATAGTCTTTACCCTTGTTTTATTCTTTCAAAAGATTGTTTTACATATTTACTAAATCTGCCAGTGTGCAAGTATTTGTATGAGTTAAAAAACCACAATGTTCTATTAAGGAGAAAAATGCAACCTAATCCTCTTAGACTAATTAAATGGGAAGAGTATTAATGAGGAACGTGTCAATTGTCAGTGCCTGAAAAATCTAATTTTGGGTGAGGTTCGACTTATTAAAATGATGCTGTCAATCCTTTTCCTGTAACCTTTTAAAGAAAATTTCATTTTTTCCCTATGGTTATGTTAAGTGAGTCCGTGAAACCACTCACATGACTTCAAGGTCAATAGTGATAAAAAGAAACCTTTTTGAGGAGTTATTACACACTCAGAATCAAGAAGCTGTAAAAATCGAGTGTAAATGGTTGGGTGTGAACCTCTAACCCAGCACTTAAACCCTGAGTTATTGGAAAGTTAAGCATCTCCCTTTTCTTCTACAAATGAGGCCCTTCCAGTGACCTTCCTCCAGAGCTGTTGTAAATTGCCAGTCTCAGTATTCTAACCACCCTCCTCCAGCCCTCTTACCATTCACTGAATGGCTGCTCTTGGAGCAAGGCTGAAAATGTTTGGCTTAAATGGTACAGTTTGAAATGTTTTGTTGAACCTCCAGGCTTTATTTAAGGTGACCTATTCTTCATTATTCCCTTCTGCATTATTATTCATATAGTATACCTAATTTACCTCTACCTAACCTGCAATTAGTATTTATTGAAGGAAAGCCATCTTGTATTGTTTTTCCCCACAAGGCTGGAGAAGCCCATACATGAAATAATTTTATAACAAGTAATTAATTGCCTGTGGTAAGCATTTCCAATTTTATTGTGTTAAAAATTTGAAGAGATGCATAATGAAAAAAAAAAAAATCAAAGGATCTTTTTTTGGTAAACTGTAAACTAAAGCATAAAATGCTAATAAATAAGTTTTGAAACATTAATTGGTTGTACACCATGCATTTTTAAGTAAGTATCCAGTTTAAGGATTCCTCCTCCTTTTGAAAGGAAAAAGGACAAAATTTTAAAATAATGGCATTCTAAAATATCCCCTTTTTTCCAGTGCTATTATGTTTTACTTTGATATGACATCACTTCTTTGCATGAAGAGATACTCTAAATAGAGATTTTGCTGAGGACATTTATTTCAATGAAGATGGTTGATGGCAGTAAAAGCAAAACACTTAAACACATATTAAAGGCATAATTCTATTGTATTAAAATAACAAAGCAATCTCTCTGTAAATTAAATTGAGCCAGGATGGGAGTTGGCAGTAGTGCTGTGAAACCACAACAAAGAATAAAGGCAGTGGAACACAGCTGTATTGGTGAGAGTGTCATGTTTTATTAATGTGTAATTCAGGTGCACCAAGCCTGATATGGTTTCCTTGTGTGTGTGGAAATACATCTGCAACAGGTAACAGCTCTTAAAAGCCACGTGCCTGTTGAAGATAAAAAGGGTTGCCACAAATGCTTTTGGAATATTTGCATCCATCCTGAAGAGCTAGTTATTAAACAGCCATAGCTTTCTGAAAACTGTCAAAAAAAACCTGATTTCAAAGACACAAATCACAGGATTGGTTCCTGTATTTCAGGTGGAACTGGATAGGACCAAAACACAGCATTTTCATTATGTCTATTTAATGATGATGCTGAATTAAATAACTCTACCTGATAGTTATCTGATATTGTTAATGGATAAATTTATCCCATTGTATAAATCCTCAAAGTACTTAAATGATGCTGTTTAAATGGCAAGATCATATTTTTTAAAGTACGGTCCCAGCCCATGTTATTGTCTTAGCATTCCTAAAATATTCTTTGAAAAGCTAACTCATCTTTTTGAATTATTTTAAGATTAGAATAGCCCCATAACTTTTCTACAGAGATTCCAAGTTTCTTCCTAGTAGGAGAAGGAACTGAAGGACACGAAGTTATAGATTTACTACTTATACCTATGTAGATATTAATATTATATAAATGCATATAAGAGATATACTTGCATGTGTATTTGTTGTGTAACATGCATGACCTGCTGGAGGAGCCTTATTTCCATCTGCAGCAAGTGGGAGTGTGTCTGACACACAGTTCCAAAAATTAAAGGTTTCGAATTCGTGATGAGCTAAAATTATTCTTGCGTGTGTGTAAACCTATTTAGCCAACACCCATTGGGTTCTTTTATAGCTGTGTGATAGCAGCAGAGTGCAAAGCTTGCTCAAACAGCTGAAATTTAACCAATTTCCTTTCCCTTCTAACTGCATGTCAGGTTCGATAAAAGCTGTTTTCATTGCAGCCAGCAGTAATCTCAGCTCTAGCTGAGCTGTGTTCAGGAGGCTGGAGCTCGGTGCCAGGGCTGTGTCGGATTGGCAGGCTCAGAGCACTCGGTCTGGCTGCACCACAGCAACGGGGACTTCCTAAAGGGAAATGGTCACATTTACAGCTTAGACTTGTATTCTTGTGGAAGGGAATCTCAAGCAACCAAGAGATGTTATGTTTCTTCTTACTCTGAAGATCTTTTTACTGCAGTTTCATTTTTTTCCTCTAATAGCACGGAAATTTGGAATTTATGCATCTTGTCAAAAGTATCAGTTCCTTACCTTGGAGGAAGTCCCCAAATCCTGCCTCACCTTTCACCTATACCCCTAAGTCCCCCATCACTGTATAGATTTGGTGGCTTAAAAGGCTCTTCTAGGAATTCGCCCTGGCAGACTAATACCTTTTCCATATCCTAGACAAAGAAAATTTTGTCTCACCCTTATACAACATTTCTGACTGCACAATACACTTTACAGTCATTGTTCAATCCATTGCAAAACACTGAATTATTGTAGACAAAAAGGAATAATTCCATATATTGACACTTCGGGTGGAATCAGTTTTATTCCTAAAGTAGTATTTAAATTTACGTTAGGGGCCACATGAGTAGGTTTTTCTTCAGTGGTTTTCCAAAGTATACCAGTATGTAGAGATAAGAAGGAAATTTAGTTCTGTTGGCTGGTTTTTATGAACGTTTTGACCAAAAAAATACTGTGTTAGACTTGAAGAAATTGCAATAGATGATTGTTTTGCATGTCAGTCGTGCAAGGCCAGGTTCTGTTAATATGGATGGGTACAATTGTGACCTCAGGAGGTTTCTCAGGCTGCCTCCAGGTTCAGTGTCTGCTCCATGTTTGAATTCCAGCTACATGACTCCCCATTGTTACATCAGCACTGCCTCATTTTATGCTTAGAGGGATCTGTTCCATTTAGTCCAAGTCAGTATGGAAACCAACCTTGTTATTGAGATAAAAGTGTTATCCAGGAAGTTGGAAGATGATACGAAGTGTAAAAATTAGCAAGATCTAGAAAGATCGCCAGATTTCTGAGTAGCCTCCATAGTCAGCAGAAACATACTCTGCAAAGCATTGGAAAACTTTGTACAGTCCATTCTAAGACAGACTGAAAATTCTACCAAGAGCTCTGGATGGATTGCAGATTGTCTCAGAGTGGCTGAATGTTTTAACTGAATGGCATATATTCTTTATACATGATAATGTTAATATATACTATACTTTTCCCTTACTTCTGTATCTCCTTCCCTTATTCCTATACATCCTATACTTTTCCCTTATTTTCAGTAAATTAGGAAATACAACAATCATAAGAAGATACTAAAATTTGTATTTGTTATGGAATAAAATTCAAAGTTGATGCCTCTGCATAGCTATCACTGGAGCTTTGTGTGCTTGAGAGGTACTTTTTCATTATTTGAAACTGATCTCTTGGAGCAGTCGCAAGAATAAGCCATAAAATCCCGCTGCCTTAATTCTGGAATCTCATCTTATTATGTTGAATACAAGTATTCTGCTTCTGTCCTTTCCCCCTGTTTAAGGTGCCTTAAATGAGGTTCTATTTTTGGTGGCTTTTTCTCTATAGCAGGCTTAACACTGCAACACTGATACTTGTCCTAACTCTCACAACTGTATGGACGCTGCTCTACAGGTTTAGTATCACTCTTTGAGCTGGGGAATTAAGCCCTAAAGAATGATTAAGCCACATCAACAATAAATGATAATTAAATATGTGATTACACATTTTTATTGCTGCTGCAGGAAATAGCTAATCTTTTTAACTATAAAAGCGCCATTCAGCTGAGATATACACTCAAGAATACCATCTCTGCAGTGCCATTGAATTTTACACTGTCTTTAGCATTTCTTTGTCTGTTCTACTTTTCATTTCTATTGGTGGTTTCTAGCTATAGAACATTTTTAGAATGACTTTTACAAGGTAGTTATTGAATTTTAAAAGCTTATTAGATTAAGCCAAACTGAACAAATGTTATATACCATGAAAAGAAATGCAAGAACACAATTCAGAATGTAAAATCTTTTAAAAATAGGAAAAATAGTTAAATCATCTCAGAAACCCCTTGATATCACCTGATGAATAGCGCAAAAAAGATTTTCAAACCCATAGAAAAGTAATTTTAAAGATTTCACTCAGGTGAGGTAATCCAGCATCTCAAGTCTACTTGTTGGTGTTGATGTGGTTTAACAGCCATTCCATTGTACATCATCTATTGTTTCTTGGTGGTTTCAGGGTCAGGAGGTGTGCATTAGGTATGGCTGGTCAAGAGATGCTGTTCATGTCTTCAGTGCACTCACAGTTCATATTCTGCTGAGAATGCAACCTGCATGCTGACAACATTCTGCTACAGCTCAGTAGTAACTCAGGACAGGCTGCTCCATTTTAAGAGCATCGCCTGTGGATACAGGGATGTGTATTTGCAGTATCTAATCCACTGCAGCCATTGTAGCTTTAGGCAGAATTTCTGCAAAACCGCAAATGAAACAATCCTGACATACAGAAACGAGCATTTGTTATCTCACAACTTTAATTTCTCAGTCTGCTGTCAGTTGTTAAACTAATAAAATAAGCATAATGGTGGTTAATAATGGACATAACATTTTCTTTGTTTGCCTATTCAGTGATTTTTTCCCCCCCTAAATTATTACCTTTTGTGACTACCTCACATTCACAGTAGACACAGTAAAGTAAGCAGAGAATTAAAAGAGAATTTTTTTTGGTCTTAGCTACACAAGAAGACCCTAGTGGCTACTCTTGAGATAACTGGCAAGTCATGTATTTTAATGCCATCTATTTTTAGATGCTGCTCGTTTTCACTTCCCCCATACACTTCCCTCATTCCTTTAAGAATCATTCTTGCTCCGCTTCCCATGCAAATATCTTGCTGTTTTCTAAGTCTGTATTTCAATTATGTTACTCATATTAAAATAATATTTAGATGATTAATTGAAGCTCTAAAATACTGAGTAGCACCAAATGTAGAGTTGTCTTTAGCTGTTTTTCCTCCTGGCCTATCCCAGCTGTGCTTTTAACAAATCAGAGGCAGGTGGTATAAAATAATGTGTAATCATAAAATTATTACACAGTACACTGCATGAGGATGGGGAATTGAGGTTAAAAGGAAGATCTTGAATCTGGACCTCACTGTGCTGTTGCTACAATTAACAAAGTTACATAACTTGTGTTGATATTTTAAATTTGCAACTTCCTGCTTTATTTTTGCCCTTACTGAAAACAAAGAGCTGTGTACAGCTGGACACAGGGTCAGTGTTAATTGAACCCCAGCAGCTCTCAGGCTCTGCAGGCGAGCTACAAAACTCACAGCACCTACTGTGTGAGCCAGAGGCACTGGGGGAACACAGACCACCTTTCTTCCCTCCTCAGATCACAAAAGATGTGTTTGGTGGTTTTCTGGCTTTTCTATTCAGAGTGTGTAAAGTGCTTTGTTTCCTTTGGACCTGAGGCAGCCCCAGTCTGACACCAGCCCAGCAGGGAGATGGGAAACTGGGTCTTGACAGAAGAGACTAAGAAAATAAAGAAATATTGAAAGACATCTAAATACAGCATTGATTTTATAAAGCTTTTTGACAAATTGTCATCATTTTCTAAAGCCGCTCACAGAAAAGAGAAAGTTAGATTAAAAGAGATTAATTTTGAATGGAATTTCACAGGACAAAAGAAAATGCATTTCTGAATCCTGAGAGGTTTCTGCTTGGTGCAGACAACAACTACTACTTGTAGTCTGTTGGATTTAATTTTAAATGAAGGAAAAACATGAAAAACCTAGATAGCAAGTTGCTGTTAGTTCTATCCACGTTTTATGTTTGCTACTCTTATTTTTATACCACTAGCTAGAAGATGTCAAGCATGTGAGAGTAGAAATATCTTAAAATATAAGGCAAGAGAGCTCATTTAAGATTTGTTTGTCTTCTGTCTGCCCTCTCATTCTTGATGTGGATTGCGAAGAGTATTCTCTTGGATGAAATAAGAAATGAAAGGAATATTTAGGCCATTTATCAAGAACCAACAGAAACTGGAAATTCCTATCTAGTTAAGCTTTAAACTTCTTGAAAATGTTCTAAGTTGTCAACAACACTGACAAAATACTTCAGGATTATTTCATACATAATATCTATTTGTCGAAGCTAATTTTCTAAATGGCTACTGACTATTTTCAGTCACTTTCCACAAAAATTAATCTTAGCAATTTAAAAATTCTTCATCAAATGTATAGTTTATGTATGAAAACTCATAGAAAGAAATATAATCCCCATAAAGTCAGTGTCCTCTCTGATTCTCTCTGACTTTGCCTGTTTGGTTTTTTTTAGAGTGTCAATAGCACCACTGAAGTGTCATATATCTGCAAAGCTGCTTTAGTATGGCTTACCTAAATACTTGCTGTATTCATGAAGGTTTTAATAAAGCAGGTAGAAAGCTGTCTGAGCAAAGATAACTCATATATACTGTAAAAGGCAGAAGTGGCATTCTCAAGATCAACTCCACTGCTGTCTGTCCCCATACTGGAGTTCTGCACACAAGGAAATGCTAGACCTCAGCCCAGTTTTCAATCTCAAGTTTTGCAGTAAAGAATCAGATCTCAGCTGCTAAAAATTAATAATTTTTACACCCTGACACTTACTTCAAAGTAATCTTTATGGTATATTTTCACAAATAGGTGAATAAAGCCATTTTATAATTTTATAAATATCAAACCAACTCCAAGTGAGACATCAAATCACAAAGACATGAGTTTAGCACTACCATTTGTCTAGATTTCTCAGGTGTCTTTGCCAATTTCCTCACTTCCTTAAAGGTTTTTTGGAGGGAACTGAGGAATTTGCCATCTCTGAGATATGCAGATTGAAACAGCACCCCTGAATTGGCTATGGCCACAAAAATCCCAAAGAAACAGGTGTCTTGGGGTATGCTGTCCCTGCTGAGCTTGAATTGAGGAAGAGAGATGCATGCATATGACTGTGTCTGTAGGTATTTACTGCCGTGCAGATCTAACATCCTGGACATAAAAGGACCAGTTTGATGATGTATGATGTGTTCCTAATAACTGAAGTTTCTGTCCTAGGTTTTTCCCCTCCCTGAAACAACGTGTTGGTGTTTTATAGAGTTTTTTTGTTTTAAATTTATAGGCCTCAGAGAAAAGGAATAGACATTTTTAACAGGCCTGGCCAATGAGTACTATGTCAGGCTGTGCCACCCTCAGTGACAGAACTTCAGTAACACTGAGATGGCACTTGGAGTGCCACAACACAACCCTAATTTCATTATGCTGGGGTAGTGCTCATTGTTGGAGACTCCATACCCAGCACTAGAAGGTCAGTGCTAGCCAGGCTCACTCTGCAAGAGGGACCAACACACCCCTTCCTCCTGTGCTGTGTCCTCTCCTCCCTTCTTTGTTACAGAGACTGCTCTCCTTCCCAAATCCCGGGTCACGTGCTCAGCCTGCTGTCAGTGACACTGCGGGATTAGGGCTCCTGTGAGAGTCAGGATCCCATTTACACCTGCTTTTAGAGGGGCTGGCAGTTACCCTGCACTCTGCTTCTGGAGCTCTGCATAATGAATTCTCATGGTCTGGAGAGTCAGCACCACTGAAAAATGAAGTTAATGCAGTTTGGCCTTGGGGAATCAAATGACTACAGAATCTGACTTAGTCACACAGGCTCATGTTCTGTTATCAGCTTATTAAAAATTCCAGTTCCCAGTCTAGGATCAGTCATAATTCCTCTGGACCAACTTAGCAGATGGGAGTCTATTAAGTCTTCTGTAATGAAAGCCTACTGAGAAATACTATTAGTTTAATATTAAAATTGTTTTGAATGAATTGAAGTTAGTTTTTTTCCACTTCAACTTACCTCTTTATTGGAGAAGAAACTGGTATAATTAGTGTAAAGCCCTACAATCATGAATTTTCTGATGCAGTTCTGTTGAAAAATACTGTTATCTCAGTTACAGATGTACTGAGTAAGTTGATGAATGTAGCAGATCTCAACATATGTCCGTGTTAAGAGGGTTGGGTGTTGTTTTTTCTTTTTCGCAGCATTTCTGGATTATGAATGTATAGGGCTAACATATGGAATAGATTCAGTCAGCAGTGCATCCACAGCACAGCTCAGCAGAGAGAAGCAAGGGTGTGGGCTGTATGTGCTATGATCTCGCCTGGCAGTAAATTGTGTGGCAGTGCTTATAACTTACATCTGAAGATGAGTTATAAAGAGTAGAACCAGTTGAATAGCAGCTAGATTGCAGAGGATATCTGGGGAAAATAGGAGATACAGAACAATTCCAGGGAAGCAAACCTTGAGTATCAATTTTGTAAAAACTGACAAAGGGTGCAGATACCTGAAGTGTGGGAGAAACACTGAGGAGTAGATGAAAAAACAACCCTGGGGAGGAGTAGGCACAGGAAAGAGGCCTTGCAAAACAAAGTGAATATATCAAATTCAGCCCAGTAAAACTCTTAGGTTCACCTGTAAGTTGGAGCAGCAGGGCTCAAAAATCATTTGGCTGTAGCTTAGCATAGAATAATATATTTGTTGGCAAACGAACCTAACAATGCTCCCCTGGCCACCCCCTCCAGATCACTGTGCCTGTTAAATGTAAATGATTTGTTTTGCTCCCACTAAAATGCTGTTCGGTTTGCAAATCAAGTATAGATGCAATGCAGTTCTTTAACCACAGCCATGGGTATTTCACTGTATCACCATGTTTATAATTGTGTACCATTTCCTATTTTTAATGCAAATTTAATTGGTCTCCTTCACTGGTAAGACAGTAAAAAGATCTTTCTACACAGGTGAAAACATGTAGAAGTGTTAAGGTTGATAAACACCTCACTGCAGCTGTTTGGGATTAGGTGCAGGGAACTCAGGAGAAAGCTAATGAGTATAATGAGCACTGATTAGAATAAATTCCAGCTGTAACCCAGTAGTCCTGTTTCTGGGAGCAGAAGAAATTGGTTCCCCTATGCATACTCCTTTTTACTCCTTTACATACTCAGCATGTGTTTCCTGGAGATTGATTTTTCCTTTCAGCATTGAGCTGAGGCAGGGAAAATTAAGAAAAATAAAGCAAAACCATTATTGAAAGAAAAACATTTTTACTGAGGACCCAGTGTAACTGGTCCCTTATTCACTGATCCTGACAACACCGATGGAGATATAGTGATGCACTGTACAACTGAAATCAGAAGCTAAAATTACTGAATCCCAAGGCAGGTAAACAAGGATGCAGCACTGACCCTCCCATGTTCCCAGGAACACTTCATTCCAGCTGCAGCCTGAAGTGGAAAAATATGCTTGGAGTGATGCAGAAGTTTGACCTAACTCTCTGCTATCAAGGAGGGAGGTGAGATACAAGAAGTAGGAGGGAGTCTTACACCAAGCAGAGGAAATGATCTGTAGGCTCAACTGGAGCCTTTAGTGATAAAAGTGCCTCTGGATCCAGCATATCATTACTCCTCTCTTCACTTCAACATTGAGTAATACTAGATAGAAATCCATTATTTTCTCCAATTTCAAGAGCATCCTTTTATAATTTTCTCAAGATACCTATCATGATAGAAGGTTACACAGTAACTGAGTGAATATTAGCTAAAGTACTAATCCATGCAGTCAGGGACTCAAAAGACTTTGCAGGAGTCTGAATAGCAGAACACATGGTAAAAATTTGGTATCTATTGCATTAAAAAAATAAAAATCTGGCTTTGTATTTTTAAAATCTAGACGATTAACACTCTGTAGGTAAGAAGACAGAAGAATTCAGACCTGTGGCCTTGAGGAACTTTGCTGTGTGACATGAGACAGCTTAGAAAAAGGCTAGAATGCTTTTAGGTTTTAAAATATTCAGGTTATGCTGAACCTAATCAACGACTAAAGCATTCTTCTAGGAAGCTTGAGAGGTATTTTGATACAGTGGAAGAAAACTAGGCTGCCCTGGCTGTTCTAATATTTGAGTTAAAATACAGCTGTGTGTTTCCTTAGCAGAAATGTATGTGCAGCTCCATAAAGAGCAGTTCTCAAGACTGGTGTTTGAAAACTCAGTTCAGTAATTCTGATGTGTTGGTACAGCTGGAGAAGTTACATTTTGTACTTGAAGGTGCTGTAATCAGTGCACATTCAGTTTGCAGTTCATGGGCTGAAAATAATAAATTCTGCCTTTTTATTTCAGTACTTTGTTACCTTAAGAGTAGTGCCTGACCGAGAAGATTGCAAAGGAGGCCAACTAAAATTGTAATTGTTGTGCAGAGATTGCTTTGTAACTTCAGCTTCTATAGCAGTAAGATCAGCATTGCCTCTCACTGAAAAATCTGGCTTATTTTGCCTCGGTTCCAGCATACAGGAGTAAAGCACTGTCTTCAATCTCTGTCTCAGACTGAATTAACTGAAAACCTATTTCCCATGTCCCAGTATGTCAGTGCTAGACATACTTGAGAGGAATTATTTTCTCTATTTCTTATCACCCATGCTTTAAAAAGCTTCCAGTCTGCCACTATTTCTTTGGAGTCCTTCCCACCACAGTGCAGGTGCTGCACGTTAACAGGCCCCCGGTGGGGCAGGACTGCAGTGCCCAGCTGAGAGCCCTCACCCTGGCAGCTCCCCACAGCTGAGAGAGCTCCACTCAGCAGCCATCCCTCCCTCCCTAGGCTGCTGCCCTGCCTTTTGGCTCTCAGATCACATTCAGATGGCTTCCTGCAATGTGCTAGAGAATATCTAGAATGCAGTGGATTTTCCTGCAGGTAAGTAACTCCTTTGAGCATTCACACTGGAATTTATAAAAGGCTATCACTGCAGAGATACCACTTATGGCAGTTTCAGGGCCTGGATACTAAATGAAGATTCTTAGATGGGGGTGGAAAAACTCCATTACACTGGCTAAAAAAAGGGTTCTCATCTCCATATGCTTTAGGAAAATCTGAGTCATGGGTTTCAAACTGTGCTTGTTGCAGGCTGTGCTTGTGTATCTTCAGCTATACTGTAGTGACTTACGTGCAGGGTCAACTGTACTGTAAATATTTAAGTATTATTTAATATGGATAATATTTCCACAAGAAGGTTGAGACCATTGCAGATAAGAACTTTTCTTTCAATAAGAGGCACTTGATTTGTTCTTTTCTGGACAAAAAAGAATCTTTGGTTAAGCCAGATGAGATCTCTGTAGTTTTCTTGCAGTGCCATTCAAAATTATTTCAGCACCTCATCTTAACTCATTTTAGACATGTTTGTGTAATGTACTCATGCCTGATCTGGTCATACAAGCAACTTATCTTGCTTGTGGGCAGTGTTTTGCAACATGTGCAGAGCACTGTAGTATTGTGACTATTTTAATCCAATGTAAAATAGGTTTTGTTTATACTGCAGTCACAGTATAGAAACATCCTTAGTTTGCAGTAAGAACTGACTAAATCAGAGGTAACCCTAGTGGATGGATGGCTACAGCTCGATGTTCTGTTCTTATAACTGACTCCAAAGTACAAATGTATCATTAGTATTAAAGGGATAGTGGGTATACAGATTGTATTGAGAAAACCTTGCAAATGTGCTAGTTCTTCCAGTAGCGAGGAGGGACAAGTAGTCACTGAGACAGTTTTGCCTCCTCTGATTTTCTCCTTTAAAACTTCTCTTCAGATACACTATTTACGTTAAAGCTTTATTCTTGTTAAGACTAATTCTGCAAGGTAACAATAACTAAAAAGAGCTCCACATGCTGAGTTCCTTTCATACCTCCTCCTGTGACTAACATGCATCTCTGCTTTGTGTCTCAGAATGTAGAACTCATGTTTCAGGGATAGATTTGCCACATGATACCTTTGCAGTAATCCATAGACACATCAGATCCCTGGATTTGTCACAAACTAAGGATTCGGAGTTTTCCTGTGGTATCACAAATTCTACAGGGCCATCTATAAGGTTTTAAGTTACAGTGACAGGATATTTTTTCTAAGTTCATAACGCCAAAGAAATTACTCCCTATATAGCTCCTTTAATCCTCTAGCTCCATGCTAGTTTTATTGCTCTGTGCGCACACAAGACGTGGAAAACTGGTTAAGTCAAAATGTTTGTGTGTTTGGCTGATATGTCATTGTTAGGTGCATACAGTAAAACAAGCATCTGTGTGGTGCATGCCAGGAGCCTGAGCTCAGTTCACCGCAGTGAAGTAACTGCACAGGTCAAGTTTATCATAAGGATACAACAATGAAATACGGAGAAACAAATACTAAAGTATATTACTACCCTCCTCCAAATCACACTTGTCAAGCCTGCCTAAAATTAGCTATTTTCTTTAACTACTTTTTATATAGTTCATATAATCTCTGCTTATTTAGTATTTAGATGAAAATAAGTAATTTAAAATAGAAGAAGTATTTAGCAGGAAGCATTAGTGACCTTTTATTGTAAATGTGTCTTTTACCTGGAATATAGATTAGACTTTGAAAAAGAGCATTGCAGAGGGATCTGGATAGATTGGAGCATTGGGCCATGATTAATTTAACAAGTCTAAATGCCAGGTTCTGCTCTGGGGTGCTGGTTGACAGCAGTTCAGGAGTCAGCAAAGTGCTCTGGCAGCCCAGAGAGCAAAACATGTCCTGGGCTCTGTCAAACACTGACTTCTGCTCAGAAGAGAGGACTATCCTGCTGCATTCAGCACTGATGCAGCCTCACCTGCCTGCTGTGTGCACTTCTGGGCACCCTCATTTAAGAAAGATGGGAAGGTCCTTGTATGTGTGCACAGAAAGGTAGCAGAGCTGGTGAAAGGGCTGGAAGGAGGCATCCTTTGAGGAATGGCAAAGGGCTTTGGGCTTGTCTGGTTTGTAGAAAGGAGGCTGAGGTGACCTTATTGCCCTTAACAGCATCTTCCAGAGGGGAAGTGGGCAGGGAGGTGCTGAACTTCTCCCCAGAGAAGGCATCCAGTGAAGGGATGTATGAGAATGGTTCAAAGCTTTGTCACGATGGGTTCAGACTGGACATTAGGAAGCATTTCTTTACCAAGAGTGCAGTCAGACACTGGACCAGGCTTCCAGGGGCAGGCAATGCCCCAAGCCTGGCAGTGTTTCAGGAGTCATTTGGACAAGGCCCTTAAAGCACACTTTAACTTGGTCAGCACTGGGTGATTGTTGTAGGTCCCTTCCAAAAGAAATAATCTATTCTAAAAGCAATAGTTGGTTTAACAATAGGAGATAACAATGGCATCCAGCTAGTAAGGGCTAATAAATCAGCAAGTGCTTTTTTTAAAAGTAACACTTTTAATACCAATGCATTATCTTTTAGTGCACTATGTGACTGCCAAGTTAATAGAATTATTTTCCTTTAGTTTTGGTAAGAGCAGGTCAGATTCTAAATGTTTGCTTTCAGTACACGTTAAAGAAATGCCTAAGCTGAAAATTGAAAAGAACTCCCGTTTACTGCATAGTGATCAAAGCGTGACCCCTTACTGGCAAGAAAAAGAAATTGAAAACTAATTTCAAGGTTCAGGATTAATTCTCTGTCAAATTGACAGAAGAGAGCCTACACTAGAATACATTTAGCATAAATGTAGAACCTTCTCTTTATCTGTTCCTTTCAGAGTGCAACTTATTGCTTTGATTTCATGGTTCCATAGCATAAGCATTTTAAAAGTTAGCTGTCTGAATTTGGTCAAATATCTACAAACACAGGGTTTCTACCAAACAACTCTATCAGTTGGCTTCCTATTAACATCACTGTTCCCCACTGATGACCTTTTCCTGAATGTGTGCTTTTCCATTTTCCCTGCAGTAATTGCTGGAAATGATTGTCATGTAAGGAGCTGGCTATGGCAAACAGGAAACATCAAAGCACTACAGCCAGCATGCTGGATCACAGAGCCAGAGCCTGCCCGACTTCATCTCACAACAGAGAGCCTGAAAATGAAGAAAGTGACCTTCCCATTGAAGATTATGCAGCAAAGGAGGCAGAACTAGCAACTGTGAGACCAGGTAGTCCTACCCCTGTGGAACATGAATGCAACGACCATAGTGGAGATGGCGACTCCAGCTCCGACTATGTAAACAACACTTCTGAGGAAGAGGACTATGATGAAGGCTTGCCAGAAGAAGAGGAGGGGATCACATACTACATTAGATACTGTCCAGAGGATGACAGTTACCTGGAGGGAATGGACTGCAATGGGGAGGAGTATGCTCCCCATGAGGAACACCATGTTGAAACAGATGAATGTCAGGAAGCTGTAGAAGAATGGGCTGAAGGTAAAATTCAGCACCAAGATGAAAATGAAGTGATGGACAGGCAAGAGTGGCAGGAAGGTCAAGATAATGGCATTCAGATTTTGGAGGATGAAGCATCATCTTTGGAGATTCAAGACCAAGAAGAAAACATACAGTACTGTCAAAGTGAAGGTGACTATCCGGACTATTACCCAGCAGAGGCTAATGGAAATTCACAGGGAATATCACCATACCATTCTAGAAAAGAGGATGCAGAGCTGGAAGAGCAGGAAGAGGACATTGACCAGATTGTAGCAGAAATCAAAATGAGTATGAGCATGAGCAGTATTAACAGTACAACAGAAATGAGTCCAGAGCACACTGGGACTGAAAACATTGCACATGACTACAAAGAGACTTGTTCAAAGGGAGAAGCTGTTCACAGTGCTAACAGGCACGAGGGGAGGCCAAAATCACTGAATATCCCACCTGCCTCTAAGCATAGCGGAGATGTGCATCGAGGTTTTAAAGCAAAGTCAAGAACCCCAGAGGACAGACAGAAGTGGCCACAGGAGCAGGTATGAGGTGCTCTTTATAACCAGACTGTCAGAGGCATTATGCAAGTGTTATGTTACTTATTCCAAACAAAATTAGCAATATATTTTTATATATATATCTCAATATGTAAATATATACATTAACAATATTTTAAATTTTATTGTTATTGCATTCACATAATCGCACTGTGTGTTTAGAAAAAGGTGCTAAATGTAATCAGCATATGTAGAGAACTAGCAAAGAGGTTTTGCTCAGAGAAGAGACAATTCAAACAAAGGTATTCCAGATGCATGGGGCAAACCCAGTTTGTTTACACTATTTTCGTTCTGCAGTGACACTCTGGAGAAACTTAAAACTGGGGTCAGCATTGAAATAGTTGAATTTTTTTTTTTCCATTAATAGCTCCTGTACCATTGCCTTGGTGGTTGATTACTTTTTGTTTTCAGTAGAACATATGTCAAATCTAGATACTGGATATGTTAAAAAGCCCTGCAAGAAATGCCTGCAAATTGCTGTGGTTTTTTACTAACTTGACATATCTTGACCTTGACAAGAAGGGAGAAATAGAAGCTTTACTCATACCAAAAATGCTGTTAAGCAGTTTTGTCACAAGAATGATGTAGAAGTTAATTTAAACGGTGCATGATCTTCTCCTGTTATAATTCTGAGTGCCAGAAAAAGAGTCTGAGAATGAAGTTCAAACTTTTCTAAAGGAAAAGAAGTGTGACTTTTTTCCCTGAAGTTTCAAATTGAATGTGGTTGCTTCTTAGAGAAATACACCTCATTCCCTAATGTCATTTTAAAGCCTTGATTTTGCATCTCTAAAATTATATGCAGTTGAATATTAGTTATCTTATGCAATGAACAGATCTGCCTAAAAGAGGTAAAACATAACATGTACTCGGATAACAAACTAGTAAGGATAAATGAATTATTTTGCTTTATCTTTAATTAAAATGCTTTATTAAACTTCAGATACATAAGTTTCCTGTTTCAGCTTTATCAACTCTGTAAATAGGATTTTCTGTAGTTAAGTTCCCCACAGTTAAACAATTTAGTCTAGGTGATTCCCTTAAAAACAGACATTAAAATATGTTAATTCCTCTGAAAAACAGTAAAAGGAGATCAAATGTTTAAGTATATGCTGATGAAACAGGTTAACAGTCATTATAATTGTGAACAAAAAATAGTCTTAGAGGGATATTTTCAGATTTCCTATATCTGCAGCAAGTTTTTAATATTCATTACTACATTCTATTTTCAGAAGTATAATTATAACCAAATTGTGCAACTTACTATATTCAGTGCCCTACTGCCAGCATAAAAGTCCCTTAGTGAATAAGCTTGCTGATGTGGAATGGTTTGAACAGTTACCAGGTGCTGGCTGGGAGCAGAGAGGTTCAGGTAGCATGTTTTAGACTTAGTGATGGTCTTTCTCCCAGCACCTGCTACTGGGAATGCAGCTCCTTGCAAGTTCTCGAAATATTTTCACAACAAAAGACAAGAGTTCTTGAATAAGAAAGAATTCCTCAATGCTTGACTAAGTAATTGTTGGATTTTTTTCCCCCCACTGAACGATTGCTCATTCAAAACAATATTCAAAATAGACATTCATTTCAACAACTTTTCATTGTTTTGAAGTTTATCAGAAGCTGAGCTGAACTGCACTGGACCTTTGTCATTCTCAATAGACTGCTAACAGCTGAGGGTTGTGTAACACCTGGATATTGATATTACTGCCCCAGTGTGAAAAAAACCAAAAGCACCTGAGTATTTCTGAACTGCCTGTCTGAGCTTTAATTGCTATTTCTAGTCAGTCTTGGATCAATGCCTTCATCTTGTTTAATAATGAGGGAAGCACTGCTATGATAGGTAACCCCTGGCTGGATGAAGCCACTGAGCTTATACAATCACTTTTAATAGCAACCACGAGCTCCTGTCTTAATGGATAGAGAGCACTGGACAGTACACAGTATTTCTTTCATTCCTTCAAACATGAAGACAGGAAATTAGAGATACAGTAGTACAGGTATCTACTCCAGATCAGCACACAGGGCTAAACAAACTGGGTGACAAGGCATGCATTTAATTTGTAAGAAAGGAGACAGGGCACAGCTGCTGTGGGGAATTCACTGAAGAGAAGAGCACAAGCCTCCAAGGCAAAAAGGTGTGAAGTTGTATTTCTTAGAGAGATACAGAGGCTCACAAATGGAGACATGAAGTAATTCCCCCTCTCCCCACCCCAAGCCTCCAGGGATACAGAAGATGGAGTAAAAATCAAGTTCAATAAACTTTGGCAAGCATTACTTGAATGTGTGTATCATGACAAGACTGGTCTTATCTTGCTGTGTTCTTCTCACCTAGTGCAAGTTATCATTCTCAGCTTTATCCAAAAATCAGGCTCATGGTGAGCCCGTTAGAATAAGAGTTCAGTATCCATTTCTGCCAAAGTTAGTTTTTTTCTTAATAGCTCCTTAAATGTCCTTAGCACAAGGTGTGGTTGAACGTTTAGCATTAATAAGAATGTCAAAGAATTTAAATAAGGTGCAGAGGATTTTGTTTTTCTTCTGGAACATTCAATTATTTTAATATTTACTATGAAATGTCAAAGGGATGGATGGATTAAAAGTACTGCCTAAATGAACCAGTGTCTCATTTGTGAAGCCAAGACAGCCATAATTTTAACTACAATATTTAAATCAACTACAAGAATTCCATTTCTTTCATTGTGAAATAAAAACCCCAAGGCCATTGTCAGTGCATTTGCATGCTGAACTTACTGTTTGCAGAGAACAGGCTCTTAGAAGAGCCTTGGTTTTGTCACCTCGCTAAAAGATCTGTTATAAGTGTGCCTCTCACAGTACAAAATACCATGCTGAGAGGGATGACAGAGGCATACATATTCCATATAGAGCCCTTTTTTTGCCTCAATTATCTTTAAATAAATGTAGATTTGAATGCTTCCAGGTTAAATCAAGATATACTACATGTATGTCAGTTTTTGTAAACAATGAGCAAGCAGGAAGGTGCATTTGTTGTTTCATGCACGTAGCATGCTATCCTTAGCTTTTTCATGTTCTGGCTCCTCTCCTCCTTTCCTGCCTCATATAGGTAGTATTACTGCTTATTATAACATTTACATTTCTTTAAAATACACAGCTATTAATTCTTAGCTCATGATAGGTGCTAACATTCTATTTGCAACACATTTGCTAAATAACAAGTAAACAAATGTGATTTTAAAGGTTCCTGTTGCTAGGTTTGCACCAGAAAACAGACACTTTTAAAGAAAGACCCAACAATTTACAGAGAAGGAAAAGCAAACTAAGCATCTCATTTGAATTTCAGTGTGGGTCAGTCTCCTGTCTTAAATACACATGCTCAGGCTTGAAAACTTCAGGGACAGATGAGCTTGGCTTGTTTAGCCTTTATTTGTAAATATTTCAAGGGAAGCACTGAAGGGGATGATTAGCACTAGACAAGTCTGAAGGAAACCTAGAATACATTTAGAGTGTGTATTTGCTCTAACTCACTGCATAGCGCCAACTCTTACTCCTTTCAGGTTTTCCATGCTTATGTTATTTAAGAAAGGCATCACATCTGTGAAGTTAAACTGATTATTCTGGGTATTTTACAGCAACTCAAATTTAACAACTTCCTCAAGCTAAGAGTTTTCTCCACACCCATTTGACATCTTGGTCACCTCTCAGCTAATTGTTAAAGTATCACATGAAGAGATTTTCTTTTCCTGTTTCTAGTTTCATTTCATATGTTTCACCTGTAGCAGAGAAATTGAGTATTGTCAGACATGCTACTGATGTAATTCTCCTGAATTACCACGGTTTTTAATGTAGCATAAGCATGAGCTAGCTGACAGGTGTATGTTTGGATGGAAGATGAACTGAATGGCTCCTTCAACTGACAGTAGCATACAGTACAACCAGAAATTTTCAACAGATGTGGTATTCCTGTGAAAAGTAGTTGCTTTTTGGAATGCTGTTACATTTGCTTCAAGGTTAGCTACAATACTGTTGGTTTGGCACACTAATAATCAACACAGGAACAGCTTTACCAGGTGAAAAATGAGAGTAATTTCCTGTTGCAAATGTGTGCTTGTACTGCACAAAATATGAGCAAGGGTCTAGTCTAAACCAAAGCTGAAACCACAAAAAGCTTGTCTGCAGTTCACTGCAACATAACCCTGTCCTGCTTCCTTCCCACAAAGCACGATGGCACGGGGCAGTCCCAGCGCCATCCTGCTCTCCCTGACTGCATTTGGAACTTCAGTTTCTCCTGTTTCATGTGCAGAATTTGCATAATTAAAGAATGGTAGAAGCAGTGAAGAAAAAAGCAAAACATTGGACAGCAGTTGAAATAATAAACAATGGAAGATGTCTCTTGCACTAACGCAACTCAATTAAGTAACTGCTTCTCTGGAACCTTCTATGTGGCAGAGTTTACTCTGTTCATCCCAGCTAGGATCCTGCCTCTGTGGAACACTGGCATTGGCATGGCTGAGAACAATTTCTGCTGGGTAGGGGCTGAAGATGACTGTGGGACTCAATACTTGAGCACTGACAATTTAGTCAGCCCTTGTTCCTAATGTCTATTCTAGGCAGATTTCAGACTTCTGAGAATGTGTTCTCTCCTACCTTGTTCAAGCAAATCTGTTTAATAACAATAAAAGAAAATGTTTTTAACAGCACCAACAGCCTACCCCAACTACACCCTTTTGAAGAAACAGGAATTTGCCATGAAATTTCCCTCCTTTACAAAGGAGGACATCAGAAGGAAGTCTGCTTTTGAATAATGCTGCTTGTGACAATGAACCCTACTGCTTCTCATTTCTCAATCATTCTTCCATAACACTGGCATACCCTTGAGAACCTAACTAAATATGCTTGTACAAACTGCCCTAGCGGGGACACCACAAGCTCCTGCAGTGTTAGTCTGCTTTCACAACTCTCATATAGGCTGTGTCCTTATACTTCTTCAACATAGACATCCAGAGACACATAAAAGATCCCTACAAAAAATTGTAAAAGACAATTCTACAAAGTTGTATTTTTTTGTCTCTTTCCCCCTCCAACAGCTTTGCACATGTCAATGCTGCTACTGTGTTTTCTTTGCTTGTGCTGGTAGAGCTCAGTACTGACACAAGTATTTGTTTCCTTCTCTCAGCATGGGCACAGTGCTCTGCTGCTGCAGAGTCCAAATCTAGGACTCTTTCGGCTGTAAAAGATTTCACCTTTAGAACAGTGTGAGGAAACTAAGATGATGGATTGTTTAGAAAATGTGTATCTTAGGAATGTCTTGATGGAAGTCGGTCTGAGTGTTTTGGGATGCATTTGAGAAGAGTTTGTAGAAAACACAAATGGGTGTAAATGAAGAGTATTAGAAAAGGTTTCTGCACTCTCCTGTGTGTTCTAGGCAGCTGTGGGGCACAACTATTAAATAGCTGTTACCAAGTGACAGCTCCCAAACTTACCAAGTATTTACTGAAAAGTGCTAAACAGCTCAAACAGTCTCAAACAAATCCAGTTTCTCTGTGTTAATTGGCCGAGTCACAGACTTTCAGCAATCAGCTCCTGACACCAGCAGACAGCAAGATCAACGTCTGTTACCTAAAGATGCACTAGTGACAAAGTCTTCTCAGTAAGTTTAAATCAGAAGGCAGCACGTGCTCCTAATTACATCTCCCTAAGAATTCAGCAGAGCTGTTTCTCTGAAACTCATCATGGCTGATTCTCAGTTTTAAATATATGCAAGGACAAAAGAATAAAAGAATGGTTCTTTGAGGTGATAAAAATAAATTGGCAATTATTTTAATGTCTATTGAAATTTGATAGAGTATTGAAATAATTTTGTGGAATGCTTAGATCTCTCAACTTACTCTGTCTCCTCTTTTCCTAAACTTGACTTGCTTGGTTGCAACTACTCAGAAATATTTTTCTCTTCACTCCTGACGTATACTAGCACCACCATTAAATTAACACATAAGTAATGGAATCTTTGTGAGAGAAGAGTGTGAAGTCTGACCTTTTTTCCTGTGATCATAATCAGAAAAAACCTTCAGCTAGTCAAGAGCTGCCTCATTCACAGTCTATCTTTGTAAGAGTATCCTGCTGGGTCAAATTGCTCCTCCTGACAATGTTACCAATGTTAACCACAACTAATGCACTAGTCAGGAAGGTACATTAGGCCTCACGCATCACCAGCCTTCAGGAGGGAGGTCACTTCACTTGTGCAATTTAATAGGAACAGCACTGCCATAATAGACTTGATACCACCTCTTCCTTTAAAGAGATGTACCTTGAGGTATGCCTTGAGGTGTCATTGAGACACATCACCCCATGACAAACTGCAGAAAACAACACATCACAGAAATTACAAATGGAGGTTTTGTCCCTAAGTAGCAAACATAATACCCATCTGCTTTGGTTTTGCTCTAGAGAGGGACAACACACCTGGATGAAAGGTCAGTCAGGTCTACAGGTTTACTTGCACAACAAGTACCAACAATTTTGTCAGTTTACCACAAAGCATCTCTTCCCCAAGAAGGTTGGGTTTTTTTCCTTAGAGCCTACCACAAGGAACATTTTTCAACTGGAACCCACCACAAAACATATCTTTTCCAAAATGCTTAGTCACCTTCAAGATGAGTTGCAGAATATATAAGCCAGTACACTGGCCTCTGAAGACATTATTTGCTAATGTTAAACAGCACTGCTACTAAAGAGATGGCCAGGTGTGGAACATACAGCTCATTATTCAAATGTCTAAATGTAATAATAAAGCATTACCATGCCTTTGACCTCTTCCCTCAGACAAATTCTGAATAAATCAGAGAAAGGACTAACCTGCTGCTTTTCAGGAGAACGTTCCCCAGTAGGAAAGTGCTGCATCAGTGCTGAGCACCACAGCAGCATTCAGGATCCCAGGCAGCAGCTGTGAGGAGGACCAGTGCTGGTGAGATGAGTGTTTGACTGAGAAGCCAAACTGCTCACACTGGAGCAAACAGCCAGGTGTTAACAGAACTCACTCCAGCTAAAAGAGGCTTTATGCTGCAGAAAGGTGTTATAAAGGTGGTCTGGATGCCTGGGAGGGGCCCTGCAAGATTGGTGGGAGGAGGCCCCATGTGGCCCCAGGCCCAGTAATTAACCATCAGGAAAAGGGCTGGCCAGGGCACGGGTGGAGTTTCAGGCTTCTCATGGAAAGATTTCCACAGGTGCTTCAGTGATCTCAAATGAGTCTGATTTTCCTCTCAGCCTAAAAATGACATTTTCTGCTGCTTCATGTTCCTTCACATGCTGGACACTGCCTCAGTACTTGCTCAGAGGCAAAAGTATTAATCACACTACACCTGTAATTTTTTTTATATCCTTGCATTACAGAATCTTTTATTAGAATCTTATCCTAGGGTCAGAAACTTTTAACATAGCTGTGCCCCTGTGTTAGTATGCAGTCAATTCCAAATTTCTGGTTTAGTTTTAGGTCCTGTTCCAAATTGCAGGCCAGGGTATAAACTAATTATAATATCTTGTAAGTGTTGCCCTCATATGTGATTTTTCCAGCTGTCATAATACTCAAATCAGCAACATAAATTGGAAACTCTGTAAGAAACATGAAGAAAGCAAGTATCAAGTATGATAATTTACTTCACATTAGTCAGATCACTTGGGAGTATGAACCAATTTCCAACCTCAATGAATACCAGAATTTATATTTTCTAAAAATGAAACCATAAAGGAGCTCCAAAACAGTCCCCTCATCCTTGGTCTGGAAGCATCTCCTTTCATCTGTCCAAGACTACATTGTTTGTAGCTGTGGATGGGAGATGCAGCTATGCCTACTCTGCATAGTTCTGTCCTTTGTAAGTCTTCTGGAGTGAAAGGGAAGCCCTTCTCCCTGTACTTCCTTCTCCAGGCAGTTGTTGGGCACAGAAAGTCTGAGAGAGGCACAGCTCCCCTTCCATGGGCTGCTGCTGCAGGCTGTGCTTCCTCCAAAGCTGGCAAGATGTCAGTAATGGGATATTACAGTCAGTTTTGTTTGCAGGAAGTGCTCACAGTGACACCCTTCCCTCCCCAGCACGACCTTTTTAAATAGCAAAGCATTAATAGATCAGCCAGAGGTGGAACATATTGTTTGCACAGATGTGCCTAGAAGAAATGGATGAATTCTTTGTACCTGAGATTCTGTCTAATCAGTCTGGGGCTCCTAAACACATGGACAAAACTCTGGGGGAAAAAATAATGGCCTTCATTTTCAGACACCAAATAGTAAGACAAAACATTGGTTATGTTCGTTGTAGAGGTGGTGTGATTGATCCCAACTCATTGTGAATTCTGCTTAGGCTTCTCTTTGGAACCAGGAAGTACACAATAACAACATAAAGACTACATATGTGACTGGGAACAAGTCAGCTTTTTTCATATTCCTGAAATCCTGAAAAAAGAAGTTCCAGTAAATCACACATGACATATCACATATTATATGACATTTTATATGAAATCTCAGTATAAATCAAAACGGAGAAGCTATCCAAATGTTTAGCCAGATTTTTTATTAGGACTGTGTGGATTTACATACGCAATAATTACCACAGAGCATGATTGGTATTATGATCCCCAGGGCTGAACAAATCCATTGAGATGGCAGATTTGAGGCAGCGACCTGTTTCAATGTTACAGCACCCAGGTGATGCTTACAAAAGCAGACAATTCTTTCTTTACATGCAGGTGCATTTTCAGTTCAGTCAAGTATGTGGTAATCAGAACTGACAGAGCTTTAAAAATACTGACATTCTGTTGTACATAGTGGAGTTAATGTATTTGTTGTCAGTGTTTACAGTTTAATGTATCTTCATTGTGGCCATGTCATAATCCCTGCTTAAAGGACACTTGATCTAAATCCTGCTACTTTAGGGAAGAATGTATGATTATTATGCTTGTTTTATTAAAAGTCCTCTAGATATTTGCTTACCTCATTAATATATTTCACTGCATATCAACACAGATTGCTCCCTATTAGTTTAGCCATGCAGTATAATTAGATTTGTCTTGTCTCAAACAGAACAGTGTTTAAAAGCAGGGATACAGTGAGTTTCCCAAGTCTGGGTATATCTCAGTATATCTCAGATAGTCTTTTCTTTCTCAAAGTCCTGCTTACTACTTGGGTGAATCTTTGCTTTGTGTATGTTGTCTTACCTGACAATTGTCATTACTGAGCTCTAATGTGCCTGCCTCATTAGCATATTTTGTTCTGCTGACTAAATATTAGTAGTGGGGAATAATTTGTCTAGAAGTGAACATAAAGGCTTTCTTTGCCTGCAGCTACATGTTACATTTGAAGGTCAGAAGCCAAGGAGTTACATTTCCATTTAACATTCAGGCTGACCCTTTCAGATAATCCTCAGTGGTTTCCATTTGCACAATTGTCGATACAAGTTTTTATTTCTAAAGCTTTACAATGGCAGCGGTATTTAGGCCCTCATTTTTATACATAATGGGGAAACTAAGAAAAAAGGGAAGGCCATAAAAATTTGTTCCAGAAATCACCTTGGTTTTCCAGATTTCTAACACTGAAAATCTGAGCCATGAAAACCTCACTTTCTTGGTACATACAGGACATGGGCACTCTCCGTGTCGGGTGCTGGTTTTGTGTGATTTGGGTCAGTCTGAAAAAGAAATTCTGCCCCTGACATTACTGGAACAAGAAAAAAAGGAGCATTCTGTAGTTTAAAATACTTAGCATTTTCTTTGTGTATGATTTTATATTTTCTCTTTTACATTTTTTCTGAAGCCTGAGGTTCTGCTGCCAGCATCCTGTAGATTTGCTTGGCCTACGAGGAAGGAGATGCCATGAAGTATCTCCCACAAACACAGGATCCTACATTCAATGCTAGAATTACATTTTTCAGATCAGAGATGGCCATTAGGGCTGTTTTGATTTTGTCCAATACTGAGAATAAACACATTTGAAAAATCTGACTTTGCTTTCTGACTTACTTGAACACATTAGCATTTGACTTAATTTCATGTGAAAAATTTGCATTGACATAAAATAACTTGAATCAGTACTTTAACTGCTACTTAATGATAATTGAAACATCCTATTATTTACATCAAAGTAGATATTTTATTATAATTAAACAGCTTAACATTTTTATGTGAAACTGATATTTGCTAATTACAGTAGGAAATTCCGACTGCTATATCACATTATAGTTTTCAGTACCAGTAATTAATATTGATTGTACATAAATAACTACAGATAAGTAATAGCAAACGTGCTAAATAGAGTTTCATATGTTAATATTATGTGAATTTTTATTGAAATTTAATTTAATTTGGTGAAAATTTTCTGATTACCTTTGCACTATTGACTTCCACTGAAATCTCTACTTTGTTTTGAAGCTTTTCAGAAAACAAAAGGATCTGAAATCCTTTATTTTTTCTTGCAGATGTGCAATGGTTTAGAGCAGCCCAGGAAGCAGCAGCGTTCAGACCTCAATGGCCCACTTGACAATAACAATCCCCCCGAGGTAGGTACCTGGGGTTGCCTGGCTTCCTGCAGCAGCAGGGAGAGCAGGCTTCACGTTGTCAGCCCTCTTAGGCTCCGTTTCTTTTCCTGAACTGTCAATAAATACCATACCTGCCTACTCTGAAAAGACTTTGAACTACACCCATGAATTTTTGCTGCTTCATTCATTTTACGTAACTGTCTATGGCAAGTACTCAAGCCTAAATTTTTCTGATGACATACAGAATAGGGAGAACACTTCAGAAGTTCTCTTTTTGGATTATTGGAGTGCAAAAGTGTCATCCAAAAGAAATAATGTTCTGCTTCCATTCCTCCCCCTCCCAGTGTCAGTCCTGGCTTAGTCAGCTGTGAAGAGACACAGTGATAGACAGACCTGCTCTTGTCACTGAAGACTGGAGGAAAGAAGACATCTGAGAATGCAGAATGAGTTATGCTGGGGGCTAGACACAGGGAAATGAAATTGAGACTTAAAAGCAGAAGTCTCTTATCTCAAAATCGTAACATATTTAGCCTGTAGCCTATTATATTAATGAAGAGGCACATTTCTAAAGCTTTTTCCCATAATGGAGAAATCAGCCTCTTTCCTGGAAATGGGAATGACTGAGGAGGCTGGCAAAAGACAAAGAATGGAAGGACTGGATCTGTTTCAGACTAGGTACAGTAGCATAGTAAGAGCACTGTTGTGGCCCCAGCTAAGATTAAGTGTAATTCTATGTACTGAGCAGTCAGGGACAGTTCTTGATTTGTTAAACCTTGTTAAATGTTCCTTATTGGAAATTTGGGATATCACTAATAGGCAACGTGATCTAGTAGGCAACTGATTATATTGGGAATTGCTGGTTTCTATTGCTCATTTGACAGCTGACTTCCTAGGCCATTTTCATGGTCTTCCCCCTGCCTCCCTTGTTTTTGTGTCTGGTGGGACCTTGAAATACTTAGAGACTCCAAGTAGAGAGCACTCTGTAACAGTCTGGTTGGGTTAATGACTGTGATGTAATGTGTTCAGTGTGCTAAACAGTGGCTGTGTGACAGTGGTCAGCTGTTTAAATATAAGAATTCACTTCATTGTGTGAAAGTTATTTTGTTACAGCTATACCATTTTTATTTCTCAACAGACAAAGAAAGTGTCTTCCTTTCCAAGTTTTGTTGATGGTAAGTTTGACATCATCTGTAGTTAAATTAGGATAAAGTGGAAGCAAATCCTTTAATATATATAAAAGATCACACTTCTAAAAACCAGTCAAACCCAAGAGAAAACAGCTGAGAAGTTTAAGTATGGAAGTATTTAACATTTTCACCCTCCCCATGGCAATGGAAGCCTAGTGGTGATACAAAGGAGGAGCAGAAAGAGCTCCCAGAAGGATTCAGGTGAAAATGAAAAGCAGCTACAAATCTGGAAGGGGTTAAAAAGGGTGTAACAGTGGGCCCCAGTAGGAGATTTATGAACATATAAGAGCACTGTATTCTTCAGGGCCCATTATTGCACTGTGGGAACCTCAGCTGTCAGCACAAATGGAAAGGTCCTCCTGAACTGACCAAACAATGGTAATCCAACCCTCTGTTCAGGAGAGCAAAGCTTTCACATGTTTCTTCAATCTCTTTTGAGTGCTATTACATATATTCTGTTTGAAGAAAAGTAAGTCAATTTATTAACACAAGAAGGTGGACAGAAATAAAATAGGATTGTACTGAAAAACATTATCATTCTCTGATTCACTGACAGCTGAAGAACTTTTTATAGGGAAAATGCACGCAGCTCTTCCTGCAAAGAAAATGTCTACACTACAAAGTGAGAAAAGGCAGTAGGACACTTTCAAGCATCTGATACCTTAGATCTGTCACGAATACACACAATAGAAACCTTAAAAGAATGTGAAAAACTTAATTTCTAATGCCATTCTCAACTCAGGGAAAACTGAATGCAATTTAGAATAATACTAGGATGTCCAACACATTTTTGTTTTATTCCCTTATCTCACCATCTTGACAAGCATTTTCTATTTTCAGTAATTTACTTTAAGAAGCAGAACAAATGGAAAATTCAAAGATTGTCCCTTCAGGTTGACATCTGAGAGGCATTACATGGAACACTTGGCATGTACTGGCTAACAGGCCCTAAATAGTGGTAAATTTAAATGCATTCCTCAAGGGTGGCAGAGACAAGAAAGCAAGCTGATGCTTTGTAATAAGTATCTGCTGATTGTATAGTGGACAAGCATAAAGCAAGGCCAGCATGCACAGAGCTTTAAAGCAGGCGAGACAATTCCTCCCTCACAGTGCTGCAGATACAGCTACACATTTTAATTTTACTGGGATGAAAAGGTTATGTCTTTTTCTTTACGTACCAGCCAGCTCACTGCTCTGTTGAAAAGGGGTCAGGATACCCTTTGCATAATACAATACCTTTTTTTAGTTCAATCATTTTGCTTTCTTTGATTTTTTCTGTAGTGGCACAGTATGTGAGGATAAGCTGTCTATTAGGCTTTTTCTATTGCAGGTATTATATGGCATTGTCTAATACAAATAAATACATTGCTCACTAGGAGCTTATGATAGCTTACATGACTGCTCTCTGAATTCAAAGAAAAATACAGTTTCTATTATTAATTTGTATGTAGAGTCCCAAAAAGTACAGGACCCTTCTGCACATAAGAAAAGATTCTGCCAGCTAATGCTGCTGTTGTTCCCTGAGCTTCGACAGCAATACCACAACCATCTTCTGGTTATATTCTGATTCAGTTTTAAAGCACTTTCAGCATGACTCCTTAACTACAGTAGCTATATCTATGTTTCTAGTAATACATAATATTTTTCATATGCCATTGTGAACACAAAAAAAGGACTATCATATTGAATGATAACAGGCCCAAAAAAATTGGAAATATGTTTCGCAAATGTCTAAGAGCAAATGTTCTTTGCTGTTATCATTGTTTCAGTAGTAGTACCACTACATGCTCATAGTAGTAATTACTTCTGTGTTCAGTGGTTCTGGCTTTTCTGCACTCTGTCCTATCACCATCATTCTTACTCCCTTACACAGTAACAAGCTTGATGAAGCAAAGAAATCAGTCAGAAAATGGAAGTTGTAGATAGACATTCTGAAAGGTGACTTATGCCCTGTGTCCATTTGCTCCTTATGCAGAATCTGCTGCGGTGCCACACATCCCATGGTCTCGGTGACTTCATGGAGTGGGATAGTTGAGAGGAAACTGAACTTCTGTGCTCAGAGTGCAGTCTCTAAATACTGTCTGAATCCTTGTTTGCATGATTTTAGATAGGTGTAAAAATGCATTCCTATTAGATTAATGAATCCAGTTATGCTGAATTAATGAATTTTTGGTTGAGTTTTCTTTTTTTCTTATTTTATGAATACAAATGTTAATTTAAAAATGTTTGGACCTAGTCTGCTTAGTCTAGAAATGTCTTTATACTTGTTACATTAGTAGATCAGCAGAAAACCAAGTAATCTCTATTGCCTTGATAAGTGCAGAAATTTGCAGTTAGATTTTTCAGAAATAGTTATCTAATGTTTAAGCACCAATAGTCAACATAAAATTCCAATCTTTGCTCACATCAAACTCACCTTCACATCTGAAACCCGTTCCTGCTTCCCTTCCTCATCAGTAAGTCTTTACACATGCTTGCAGTCAGGGGCATGCTTAAGTGCTCTGATGAGCTGGGACCTCAGCCAAGTCTGCATTTTTGCATTATTTAAAGCAGACAGAGATAAGGAAGAAAACACCCAGGTGACCTAATTTGACCCTGGCTATTTTCAGTACTATTCCATCCTTCCAGGAGATGTCTTGTTTTACCTGACATTTGCTTTCATTGCCTTCATGATGGGAAGTGTATGTTGGAAATGTTTTCTGCCCAACATGTCTTTTTTTTCAGTATTATCTACTGCTGTAAGCATTTTCTACATGCTATTGACTTATACATGATGCAGCTGACTACGTTGCTAGTATAATGACTCTGCAAAACATCATTTTTTAAAGCTATGAAAAGATGATGTGATGACGTCCAATCAAAAAAGCCCCAGTCTTCAAGGAATCCAAATAAATAAAATTAGGATTATAAAGTTGCTTAACACCCTAGGCTATTTCCACGCTCAAGAATTTTTTTCATACAAATTAATTAAAAACACCATTGCTGTCACCAAACAGCCAAGGCATGAGAAGAAATAGTTGTTTCCTTTGTAGCATCCATGGGTTGCACAGACCCCAAAGATACCCTGGGCATTTTGCTTGATGTAGTAAGGATTGTATGAGAATTTGCACAAAGAATTGCAGTTTTACTTGTCTTCAGACACAAAACATATCAAGAAAATTAATCTAAATTACCTACTAGGGGAGTTTACTTAAACTGATTTAAACATGTGGGTAAGCCTATTTCAGAGTTAAAGCAATCTTGATTCAATTTAGCCTCATTTACTTAGCCTGAAGTGAATGAAAGAAAACAAAATTAAAGCTACTTTAATTTTGAGTGAGCATGTTGATGCAGGTATCTAATGAAGTTCTGCAAACTTAACATTAAATTCACGTCGTTAATTAATCTCCCTCTCTGCTGCCCTTGAAACAAGATGTCAATATGATGCAATGTTAGTATTTTGTTGCATGCTGGAAGAAGTACAGATGTATGAGACGAAGTTTTAGACCTGAAGAGACATATGAGTAACACCATCAGAAGAGGTACCACACAAAATACACCATCCATCTGCTGAAAAGCCTAATGGTACAAAGATGTAAGCAAAGAACAGCAGCCATACAGGAACAGAGTTCCTGTGGAATTTTCATTTTCTCTGTTTTCATTTAGTGAATAAAGGCTGCAAGAACAAGGATTGGTTTTTAAGGTATTGAAAGACTTGGCCTTTATGAAGAGTTTCAGTGACTTCTAAATTACTGGCTTCTCAAGGATTTCTTTGAGGGTTTTCATACTTCCAGTGGAGATTGTCAAGATTTTTTCTTTACACTTTCCCAATACTTCAAAAATTTTAAATTCCACAGACTTCTATTCTGAGTTATAATAAATATCTAAACCATTACTGGATTTGTACAGATGTGATCTAAATAAAATGTGTTCTGTGGTATATCATTACCCTTTTGAAGTTTAAAACTATGGTGTTTGATAGCAAACCAAGTAAGTCCAATTTGTGTGAGCACTGTTAGTTAATCTCAGGTCTCTGAAGAGTACAGGACTGTATGAATATATATCTGTGTATTTATATACCTTGAGTACTGAATTACAAAGACAGTGGGTTTTTGCTGGGGGTTGAGATTTCTGGCAGGTGGATTTGAGATCTGCAGGAATGAATAAGTGTCAGCAACACTACTTAAAAAGGAAAGTCACTTCTTTTAATCATGTTTGTATTTTGGTGGAAGACTTTTGCTAAATTAGAATGGGAAAATGAAGGATAGGAAAGCTCACTAAAAGATAAATGTGCAAACTACTATTACACTACATTTAATCAGCATAGCATGCCATATATTTTTTCTTTTCCACATAATAATCTTCTACATTGACTTGATTATAAATAAATTGAACACTGAACAACAAACTTTTTTTTTTTTAATTAACATTTCCCTTCAGTGTCCTTTTTATCCTCACACAAGATTTTTGTACTAAAAAAAATGCATTAAAAGGTTGGCAAGTTGATCTAGATCAAAGCACATTTCTTTTATAAAACTGTTGAGGAATAAAAGATGTTCACCATCGAGAGTTTTCAGCCAGACTCTGGAATGACTGTTCTTTACTGTCGATCTAATCAAGTTGGATGTAAAGCTTAACAGCTGAATAAAGAGGATGGTGAGCACAGTCCCAGCATTAGAAAGGTTGTTCAAGCCTCAATATCCCTTATTCAAATTCTCATCTCCCCACTCCTTTGAGAGGCAGTAACTGTGAATGTCTCCTGCCAGTTCCAGGACCTTGTGAGCCTGAGGACCTCATTGATGGAATCATCTTTGCAGCCAATTATCTGGGCTCCACACAGCTGCTGTCCGAGCGCAACCCTTCCAAAAACATCCGCATGATGCAGGCCCAGGAGGCAGTGAGTCGTGTCAAGGTAGGGGATCTTTATGGGCTGCAGAATACTCTCTGATCCTTTGACAGCTGATCCCTGAATGGTGTGGGATCCGCAGCCTCAAAGCTCTCCTGAGGTGCACTTAGGTAAGTATAGATCAGTACTGTAAATACCATTAGTTTACAGTGCTTGCTGTAAAAATACATACAGCAAAATATAAATTATTCCAGAGTCTATTCAAAATTCTTTGGAAGCTGTATAACAAATTCAACTATGAAAGACAAATTGCAGATTGCAATTAGAAAATATTCCAGTGGCAAAGCATGGGATATTTGTTTGACTGTGGTTTTGCCCTTCTGTTATTACTTCCTTTAACTTACTACAAATTGAGAAAATTAGTCTCAATATTATTACTTACATTATGATTTTTTTAGGACAAGAATATTCATTATTACTGTGTTTGGATTTGGTGTTATTTACAGCGAACAACATCTTTTAAATAATGTAATGTAGACTGCTTCATAGAGCTGTGTAAAGAAAATAGTTTTTTGCTTAAGAACCCAAGTAGGAGATATTTATTTTAGAAGTTATTGTGCCTCTGCTGTAAATACCTCATCTGAATAAACACATGGTAAGAGGCAGATTTAATGCTAGGAGAAAAAGTATGTGCATAGTCAATATTTAATTGCTAAAAATTGCATGGTTTTGAAGGAAATCAGTTTGGAAAGGCCACTTATAAGAGATTGTCATGATTGATGATTTCTTTAGAAAGAAATGGAATGCAGGAAAGGTCCAGTTCTTTAAACTTTCCAACCCTTTCACTTTCTGTTTAGCCTATTGTGATATCTCAAGCTACAGTAAGTAATTGTTGATTGCAATTAACTCCCTAAAAACTGTTTTGTATGTTAATACCAACCCTACTCTGTCAGTGGTACTTGATTACTCCAGACAGTCATGGCAGGGAGCTTGAGCTGAGTTTTGTTCAACAGTTACATGTAGATGTGTGATGAACATGGAGAGAAAACCCTGGGTTTAAGATGCATGTGCTGCCATTTTTGACTGCTGTAAATTTGGCAGGATAAGTCTTGGGAGCAGCTGATAACAGACAGCACTTTGGTACCTTTTCTTTTGTAATCAATTGTCAATGTGCATAACGCCATGAAATCCAGTTATGCATGAAAACTGCATAAGGTATAAACAAATCTTTCCCTCTTGCACATCCTTCTCCCACTGCTCCCAATTGTTTAATTTTCAGCAGTCTGGATTCACAGTCAAAAAGTTTCCCTGACTTCCCACACTGTCTTTTCTCTTTCCCTGTGTGTACATCTGTCTGCATTCTTTTTTTTATGCTACTCCTCAGAGGATGCAAAAGGCGGCTAAAATCAAGAAAAAAGCGGTGTGTAAACTGTTTTTCTTGAATGCTAATGTTTACTTACATTTTTGTTGTCCTCGTTTTCCATGGAGTGTCATGTCTTTCATTACAGATCCTCATAAAGTTGTCATTTTGGTTTCTTCTTTGGTCCACAGTAGAATAGTGAATGGAGTAAAATGAACTCATTTTCTTCATTGTTCATTTGCTGGAGTGCCTATCTGCTGCCCTTCTCCTGCTGAATACCTGTGATTTGTTTACTCCAGATGAACAGCCATTGTTATCTGGGAGATGGGTTTTTTTTGAATGTAATGCTTATTTTCATTTTACTAACCAAAGCAGTAAGATGTATGTATTTCCTGTGCCTGTGACTTACTGCATATTTATTAAATTATTGTTGACATTTAAAACCAAAATAAATTCACCACATAGTAGCTGGAACAATTCATACAGGAAACATTGCACTCGGTTAAAAACAATACTTTAGATAACTAAATACCGTTGACAAAAATATCACCAAAAGGATGGAAGCAACACAAGTAGTCGCTGCCAAAGTATGTGCTTGCTTTGTATTTTGCTG
The DNA here is from genome assembly GCA_026261815.1 of Monarcha castaneiventris obscurior. NCBI lineage: Eukaryota > Metazoa > Chordata > Aves > Passeriformes > Monarchidae > Monarcha > Monarcha castaneiventris. Next base: position 15,122,499 of record JAMPIT010000434.1, on the reverse strand, counting down.
GAAGATAATTTGAATAAAATTAATCTGAATAAACTGTGGGCATAGCTAAGCCTTTATAATTCCAGAAAAGAATAGCAAATAGATCATTCTCATCATGAGCCAGTGTCTGACCTGGAGACTGGTGCCTGCCTTTATCCCAGGCTGAGCCAATCTGTGGCCATTTTATTCTGAGGCCGCTGCCACGGGTGCTGCTCAGTACCAGTGGTGCCCTGTGGCCAAGCAGCCTGGAGGACCACATGTGCTCCTGCTGGACTAGAGAATTACAGAAGCTCTTGGACAACGCTTCAGTGAGAGGTAGCAGCTGCTTTGCCATCTCTTCTGTTTTCTCAGGTGGACAGAGGCAGGACTCACACTTTGGAGCGTGGCATTGCACTGTAATCCCTCTTACTCTGTGACCGTGCCCTCTCACGGGGTATGGAAGGGTTTCCCTAGTGAGCAGTGCTCAGAAGTTACAGTCTAAAAGTCATCTGATGGCTTTCTGTGATATGAGAGAAACATTAGTTCAGTGCTCAGTTCTTTGTTTTCTAGGAAAAAACTAAAAAGCTATTAAAAATAGAAGTCCTAAACCCCACCACAGTACTGACCATGAATTTGCACTTCTTTTGGTGAGCTCGCTGAAGGTGGCAAGGGCTGAACAGCTGATGGGGTCTAAGTCACTTTCTCCGTTCTTCTACTTTCTGAAGTCTGGTGCCTCAAGTACTGAAATGCATCAGTGAGACAGTGAGGAAAAAACAGCCATACTTTTTCTCCTGTTTTGGCTATAAACAGAGAATTTTAATATTTGAGCTGTCAGTCCCACAGCTTCCAAATTCCCATAAACTCTTATGCAGAAAATCAGAGTAGGCTTCACTCCATCTATGCAATAAATGTACTCTTTGCATGTCTTTAGAAACACCTTTGAATAGCCATCTCTGTAGTGGTTTAAAGTGCAGTTGCCTCACATCACATTATGCTTGAAGCAGTCAGTGAATTTGTCATTCTGAAAATTAAAAATCCCCTTGTAACAAAGCATCTGTCTTTTAGACTTCAGAGGGAGATTCCCAGGCCTTGACTGAAGTGGATCTGTTCATCTCCACACAGAGAATCAAAGTTTTAAATGCAGACACGCAGGTAAGTTGGATTTAAACTCTTTGAGAATAATGTTGAGTTATTGTCATGCTCTTACATGATTAGTGGGACACTTTATTGAACCTGGATAAATTCAGGTGTTGAGTATTCAGAAAGAGCTCCTATTGTTCTAACACTTACCAGTATAGTAAGACTAACACCAATTTTGCTTATTTGATATGCTGGAAGATGTCTGCATGTTGCTATAATTGAGCTATCATTCAATTTAAAAAAAGATTTAAAAGCCTTTCAGAATGCATGCACACCACTACTCTGGAACAGTTTCACAACCCAGATTTACAGTCCAACAGGGAAGTCATTTGCTGCTTTGACTAAGCCATTCATATATTGCCATTTTTAACATTTAATCTCAATTTTTTTCCATAAATCACATCTGAGCTACTGTCCTCTTGCCTAAGGTAAATTATTAACCATTCATATAAAAGCAGCATCTGGAGACCACAGCAATGATCAGCCTCATCTAGAAATGCTTGTATATTCAACAAGAGGGGATCTTCATAAAAAAGAAGTTTTTGAGGAATTTACAACTAAATACATATAATTTCTAGTAATTTCAGAAGATCTCTTAACTTTGATCATACTTACAGAAAGTTTTCAAATTTTCATTCTAATGAGAGGCATTGAAAAGGGCTAATTTTAGCAACATTTTGTCAGAAGTAAATCATGTCAAATCAATCATTTTCTTTTGTTCAGGAATATATTTGTCCATGGCACAGAAGCAGCACATGTTATCTCTTGACTTAAATAAGGCTTTCATATCATATATTTTCTAGAATGATCTAGATACAAGAGATAGAAGCAGGCTTAATAACTTCAGTGGTGTTATGTCTGATATATTGCTGTCTGTGTGGCAATGTAAAGAGAAAAAGGGCAGAGTGAGACTCACAGGTATGTTTCTCTAATGTATTACTGTTCAATATTTTCATGAACAAGAGAAAATGGTTATTGAACTTGAAAATTGGTGTATCAGATCAGAGTTCAGAAATATGGCTAAATGAAGAAATGAGCTGAAACTATAGGAGATACTTAACCAAAAATAAATGTAGCACTCTACATTTAGGGTTTTGGTTTTAATTGTTATATAATTTGTTTTTCTAACAATGGGAACTGTGAAGCACCTTCTTCTTCCTGAAATTTAGGAGAGCATTATTATCCTTTAATGTGAGGGTAATGATAGTATCCCCAGGAAATGGATTATTTTTCTTTAATATAAGCAGATGTCTTTAATATGCCACTAGAACTCCTAAGAGATGAGCCAGATGAGTGGAATAGCCCATCTAACATGGGCAGCAATATTTACAAGCTGCCATCCATAAATCATCCTGAAACTGCATTTCATCCACCATAAGCAGTACCACTATTGGGTATGCCTCAGCCTTTTTTTGACCTCATGGTAAACATGCATCATCCAGAGATTATGTTACCAAAGCTGATAACTACTTTCTGCATTAGCAGAAAATAAAATGCTCATAATTATCAATGTAAAGATGACTACAGACAGTTATTGATAAATGAACAGCTACAGTTTGTATTTGGAATGTATGGCTGTTAATAGGTACAGTCTCTTTGTTGAGTAAGGATTGTCTTAGTAGAAGTCACTCTTCTTACTTCTTTAAATAGTTCAACATTTCAGCAATCCTTTTAAAAATAAAAAGGGAAGGTCCTTTGAAGCAGTCCATAAACACTGTCAAAGGAACTGTCATCTTACTCTGCTGATCCCCTGAGATTTGTAGTGATGCCAAATGCAATGCTCCATGATGAATGGTGTCTAATATCTGAGCTGTTCAACCAGATGAAAATAGTAATAGTGGAAATTGTTCTAATTCCAAGCTCTCTAATGTTTGCCTTGGGGTTTTGGTTGTTTTTTATTTGTTGGTTTGGTTTTGTTTGGGGTTTTTTTTACAGCGTGTCTTTCAGAGAGCTGTAACAGAATTATTCCCATGACTTTTAGCATTTTTGGCTTGGTAACACTTTTCACTGCTAGTGAAGTTCCTGGCTGGTGTAATTACCATGGGTCTATTTCAGCTGGGGTGGCAGCTGGCAGAGACAATCTGTACTTTCATGGCTTTATCAATTACATAAACCCTATTTATGCAGTGTGCCATGTGTTTTAATCCATCTGTAGTGTTGTGTAGCTCACGTGAGGTAACAGCTGAAATGAAAATGTAAAATTCCCATTCAGAAAATGACACGCAGCACGGTTCGAAATGCTGAGCAGCACCAGTCAGGTGCATTCCCAGGCTGGAAGAGAGCCAGCAGTGGTGGTTCTTTTGCCCTCAGCAGCACCAGGAAATGGCACCCCTGCCAGTTTTTAGCTGCTTGTGCATTTACTTGCTGAATATGTTCAGCCCAAGTCAAGCACCTGTGTAGGAGGGAAGCAGTAGGAGCAGCCTTAGGTTTGGCTATGTGCCTTGGTGATAGGAGAGGAATTCTTCCCTGTGCCACAGCTTTGTGGGGTTGCACTCAGTGCCCCAATCCAGCAGAAGCCACAGCAGCCTCTCCCAGCTTCTTGCTCAGTCAGTGAAGAGAAGCTGGGAGTGAAGCAACTGGGAAAATGAGGAAAGAAAAATAAATATGTAGAGCTCACAAATGTGTATGTGCAGAGCCTCTGGTGTGTGATTGGCTCCATAAAATTGCCTGACTCATTAGGCTGTCTAATTCACACTCCATGGAACTACAGCACTTTGAAGTTTGGAGGAATGCTTAGGTTTTCTCCTTCAGCTGTTCTTTGGGTTTCAAGAGAAGCAACAAACAAGATTCTAAAAGAATTCCATGGAAAAGAAGGGAGAATCTGAGAAAGGGCAATCTAGACAGGAGAACAATGCTTTCAGAAAAGGCTGACAGAAGCTGAATTTCTAAGGACAAATATAAGGATAATAAGGATGGAATGGATGGGACTAGAAAGGGGATAAGGGAAAGAATAGGGAGGCAAATGGGCAGAGGTGGAGGGATTTATGGGAAAGTAATAAAGGAGAGGGGGTGAAAAAGATATTGGTAATGGAAGACTAAGTATAATGGAATATGGAGTGAGAAAAGAAAAAGTAAGTCAAAAGTAAACACATGTTTACAGTTACTAGATAGTATTTGCCTTATTCCTAATTGTAAGTGCATTAGACAGGAAAAATATGGGAGGGGTGGAGGGAATGATTGCTTTCAACCCGACAAGAGGAAAATAAAAAAAAAAAAACCCAAACCATTTGAGTAACCTCTGTGTGATGATATGGGCAGAAAGCCTTTCTTGGCAGGTGAGATTAAATGCCTTCATTTTCCCAGTGCATTCACTCTTGTGCACACTACATGTATGATTACACCCCTACACAATACTTGGTGCACACTGCTGAAAAGCAATTATCTCTGCAGAGCTCCCGACATCCTGCTGAGACATGTCCATTATAAAACATTTCTCCATTCTGACAGAAGTGCTGTAAATCCTCCTGAGCACCCGCAGCCCTTAGAGACACTCCCCAAACCGTCTCTTAACCATCATTACTTTTCGTAGGTTAGGGATAAGCATTACTTCAAGCCTGAGAAGAATCATTACAATAATTTTATGGGTAGTGATTATCTTCAGCAAGACAAGTAGTTCTAAGAAACTATTTATAGTTTTCTCTGTCAAGTTAAATTGTACAGAAATTCTTAAAACAATTACTTTTGTTGACTTGAAAAACAATACTTCTTCCTTAGACCTTAGAAATTGTTCAACTAAGGCTAAACTAGTGCCAAGATGTTTATATAAAGAATGCTGCTGCTTATATAAATTACTGAAACTGTGAACTATCTCATACCACATTTTTTTGTTCCAGTTCAGACAGAATTTAGTGGATGCTTTTAGCTGTTCAGGATGAGGCACAGGGATGGTCAGAACACATCCTCAACTAGTTTGATCAGTAAAATTATTATGCTTCTGGTTGTTTCCAGTTTGAGCAATAGATAAAAGCCTGGAAAAACTCCAAACTGACTGGTGACCCCAGCAAGAATCAGTTTTCAGATGTGCCCATTCTGTTTCTTTAAGAACAGTTCATCTTTACAATGACAAAATGTGTAAAGAAATAACATAATTTTCCAACAGCATGAAAATATATACAAAATAGTAGCATAGCTCTTCATTCTTGCTTTACAGTAGCAACCATGCTGTATTTGCTCAGGCATCGCTTCCACTGCAGCCAATGTCTTGAACAGCCACTCTGCTTCCATTGGGAGTTGGGGCCCATCTACTGCAGAGGGAATATCTGGTCTGGGCCCGTAGGAAGTGCTTCTGCAGCTTTTGTGTTTCTCAAGCAGCAGGCTGTCAGGGAGAGGGGAGCTGCAGTGTTTGTAGGGGAGCAGCAGGCATGGAGAAGTGCTTTGTTTGTCCTTGCTCTGTGCAGGAAACAATGATGGACCACGCGCTGCGCACCATCTCCTACATCGCCGACATCGGCAACATCGTGGTGCTGATGGCGCGGCGCCGCATGCCCAGATCCGCCTCCCAGGACTGCATTGAAACCACTCCTGGAGCCCAGGAGGGAAAGAAACAGTACAAAATGATCTGCCACGTCTTTGAGTCAGAGGATGTAAGTAAATTAAATCAATTTATTTAAACAACATAGGTCATGTAGAGATCTCTGAAGTCAATGGCCATTCATGGGCAAAATTAACCTGTGGGATATCAAATTAATCATTCATCCTGGATTATCGCATCCTTTAATCCAGTGGGTTGGCACAAAATGACACATATGTGCCTCCAGACACTTGGAATGAGGTGGAACCATGCTGGACCTCTTTCTAACTGAAGCCAAGTTCCTGAGAACATCTCCTGCCTTGGCACAAAGCTGCCCTCTACCCGGTCCTGGTTCCCTGTGGCTACTGCCCAGTAGTTGTACATACCCTCAAACATACTCTCCAACATCCTTTGGTGTTTAGGAACACATTCAGCTGCTCATTTTTCAGTTCTCTTTTTTCATCCCTAACAGAGATTATGAATTAGAATTTTTATACAGACTCATAGAGTTCTGTACATCTCTGCTGTACATCCTGTTTCATAGTTGTGTAAAGTGCCAATGTGCCATTCCATACTTCTTGTGACAAAGAAAGATGACTTTGCTTTACTGCTGTTGTATATCCATGTTTGGGTTTGTAGTAAAACAGGTACTTGTGTCTGAAGTGGCAGAGCAGGGGACTTTAACCTAAAACATTTATGGAATAATATACCAAGCCAGTAAAACAGAAAATTTGTTGTCTAACTTGACAGTAAGAGGCAGTACTAAACATTTCTTATCACTGTTATTATAGGAATAACTGTAGATATAATTTCTGTCATACTAATTAAAAAATAATGGAGTTCTTTGGGTCAGACAGTCATAACTCAGAGATTGCATATATTTTTGAGCTAAGCAATCCATTTTCATTATTTTAAAGCAATTAAGCCAGTGAAGGAGAAATGGCATTGTCTAAAGGTTAGAGTGCTAGACTGGGGTTGTTCCAAGACTGAGTTAGCTCAGCTCTGTCACAAGCTTTGCTTGGGTGACCTTTTCAAGCAACTTAATTACATTATCTCTAAGCTGTGCATAATGATGGAGACGTTCATGAACATTCACAACACCTCAGAGACATAGATGAAATTAAGATGTGAGAACTGGCTGTTACTGGCAGCAATAGAATAGAGCGTGACATCTGGAGATGTTGGTTTTGAGAATGTAGAATGAAGTCAAAAGCAGAGGATGAACTACAGAGAAAGCAGTGGCAATGGAGATCAGAAGGATTCAGTAAGGACTGGTGATAAAACTTTAATAATGGAATGACATGAAAATGTCCTGAGTGACTTCTGTACTACCATACTACCCAAGGCAGTGGCCACAGCACCAAGCCTGACCCAGTTCAAGAAGCATTCAGACAATGCTCTCAGGCACAGGGTGGAATTTTGGGGATGTCCTGTGCAGAGCCAGGAGTTGGACTTGATCCTGATGGGATCAGCATATTCTGTGATTCTGTACAAACCTATAGAAGTAAGACTTGAAAACATGCTTTAAAATATGAAGAAACAATTTCTGACTGGCTAGGCTATTTATGTCCATGATTTTCTAAAGTAATTTTTATGTCAAGCAGATTGGTGCTTTGGTGTACTGCAGCACAAATGAAATAAGGAAACAACCTTTTAGCATCAAAGAAAACACTTGATCAATAGATTGTAAGAAGACACAGATTTATAATATCCAGAAAAACCCATGCATTTGAAATGCATTTAAAATGTACTGACTGTCTAAGAAGGTGTGTTGTATTTCCAGGTTTGATTAGTAATATTTTTAGGGAGTGTAAGGTGCAGTTAACTTCTCATATTATCAGGAGTTACTCATATGCTCCGATGATGCCAAAAATGACGACCCACAAATATACAAACCTCAGCATGGCATTCTCCTGTGAGCTGCAGTAAACTTAAATAGGGAAGAAATAATCCACGTGTAGAAAAAGTGGACTACAAGTTCCTTCTACTGATCTCTGTTTCTCTGTGTTCCCTTGCCATCTAGTGGACTGTGCAGATAAGTGCTCCAAAATTTAAGAAAAAGAGGGGATTTTGAAAGGGTGTTCTCAACATCAGCAAGCTTTAATCATGGCTCTAGCTGCATTCCTGAAATGATCCCTGACACTGCTAGTCGAGGTGTTAATGGGAATAGCTGTCCTAGATGTGCAGTGGGTAAGCAGGGGTGTTACTGGTTTGCTGGGAATGTGGGACAGGCATCATGGCAGTAATAGGGGAGCAGATGGCTGTGTTGAAACAGTGTTTTCAGCCTGGGGAAGCCAGGGTGGAGAAGCAGCAGGTGACACCACAACCGAAACCATCAGTGCACATGTCTGTGAAGGCCTGTGCAAGCAGAGCATCCCTTCTCTCCTCACCCCTGCAGACAGACTGTGTTCAGAGCAGGGTTTGTGGCACTCCTTCCCATCAGCTCTGTTCCATGTTGGTCCGAAGCCAGGACTCTCCAGTGTTTATTGGAACGGGTACATGAGCAGCATATGGCTGCTTGCTACTGAAACCTACTGAGGAGAGGAGAGCAGCAGGGTATTTTAATGCAGTTTGCAATTTGATTTTGGATGTAATGGGTTCTATACAACAGATCTGAAAGTGACTTTATTTCCATGCTAATGCAGAAATCCTTGCAGGATCCTTATTTTGATTCTGTCTTAAAACTCAATCTCTCTCCTGGTTTCTTGTAGTTTCATTGGTAAATTGTTAATCTGTCCATTCTCTGAGCTCTGTTTTGTTCTACATTCTAGGCACAGCTCATAGCTCAGTCTATTGGTCAGGCTTTCAGTGTGGCTTACCAGGAGTTTTTAAGAGCCAATGGAATTAACCCAGAGGATCTCAGTCAGAAAGAATACAGTGACATCATCAATACCCAAGAGATGTACAATGATGATCTCATACACTTCTCCAATTCAGAAAACTGCAAAGAGGTAAGCTAGTTTTGGATTTTCATTTCAGATTGATCCATTTTTTTTTCAGAGGAATGTAGTTCTCAGAAATATCTTTTGGCATTTATAAGGATGATGTTACAATTACAAGATGTGTCCTTTGTCAGTCCTGTGTACGAAACCCAGCTTTATGGGTTATGAGGATTTCTTGTTTTCATGTTCAAGGTCTTTCTGTTTCCATTGATCAGAACAGGAGTAAAGTACATTTACATCTGACATAGATAAGCTCTGTGCAATTCACAGTACACAGCGTAAGGTGATTTATGTTTCACCAAAGTACTGACACAGAAAGAGCTGACAGAGTTGTGGTGCTCTGCAATAGATAACCTCAGCAGAAGTCAGCTGGCCATCAGCATTCCCTGTCCTTCCACATTTGAAAGAAAAGAATCTTCACATTTGAAAGAAAATAAATTTCTTGAAGCAAATGTGTTTGCTTCAAGAGCATGTTCTCTACTTAAACTCTTGCTCCACTTCTGTAGGTGTCAGCTGTGCTGTGGCTACTGACAGTTCAGGAGAAGGCATCATTTATGTTACATCAGGGATCTTACATTCACATGCTAGGCATGAGTAAAGTCAATAATTAACAATATTAATAATAATAATGTTAATAATCACCAAGAGATCCTTGCCTGAAAAGGAGGACAGACAAGCTCTGAGATCCAGAGACAACCTGAGCAGTAATGGCAGGAGTGGAGCTGAACAAAGCCTGGATTGCAGGCACTGCCTTAGCCACAAAATGTTAGAGCCTCCCACTCTGGCTGCCAGGTTCCACAGACAAACTTCCTTAGCATTCATTCCCTTGGCATCCAGTTCCACCATGTTCTGCACAGTTAACCATGTGTTAGTGTTTTGCTTATTAGACCTCTGAGATCTTCACCAAACAAGTGGAGGATGCCCCTGACAACAAAGAGCTGTGTGTTACACAGTTAATATTGAAGTCATGCTACTACCTAATGGCAAAGAATAGAATTTGGTTTGTGATTTGCAGATGTTATTCAGGAACAACTGAGATACTCATGCTCAAAGTCAGACGAATCAAAGCAAAAAAAATGTTTTTCCTTTTTAATTACAGCTCCAGCTAGAAAAACAGAAGGGAGAAATTCTTGGGGTAGTGATTGTGGAATCTGGATGGGGATCCATTCTACCCACCGTTATCCTGGCCAACATGATGAATGGAGGCCCTGCAGCCCGTTCAGGAAAACTAAGCATTGGAGACCAAATTATGTCCATTAATGGTACCAGTTTAGTTGGTCTACCTCTTGCAACATGCCAAGGGATCATAAAGGTACCCCAAACTTACAACTCTATGCTGTAGATTGTAAGCCAACAGAGATGTAATCTTCTGACAAGTGATCCTGTAGATTTCCAGCAGATACAATTTTTCATATCACTGCAAAAAAACCCAGTAATCTGTCATTAACAAAAGGCAGAATTAGAGATTCAGGAGTGATAATGCACAGAAATTTAGGGCTGGAGAACATAACTGCAGCTTTATTACTGGGCTATAACAAATGAGGCCAGCTCTGAAAAACTTGACTAAATTAAGTTACTCAGCTATCTTCACAGTTTCAGGCTTCCTCACAGCCTCCAGAATAAAATATGAAGATTAAAATCTCCTATGTATTTTTGGGCTCCATGTAGATAAAATGGATGGAGGCTGGTAGACTGCAGGACAGATCAAGCAAGTAGAAGAAGATTCTGCAGACACGATGGAATCTCAGAATGCATTCTCTTTAGTCACGGAGACTGAATCTGATGTCTGTGCAGATTTACCAAGAGCAGCAGAAGCAGGAGGTTAATTAGCCAGCTGCTGGAAAAGGGCAGGCAGTAGTCAGTTTTGGTTTTTATTGAAAGATTTGTTTAAATTTCTTTAGTAATTAAAGGCAAAATTTTAATGTTTTGATGAGCCAAATATCTTGGGAAATAAGATAAATGTATCTCTAAGTTTAAAACAAATTTCTGTTAACTCTTGCTGTTCTTTCTCAGATCAGCTGCTTAACACTCTTGCAATTAGGAAATCAGAAGATGAGGGCACAGCAAGATTCATTTCAGAAATGCTGACTTTTGGAATATCTTACAGGGACTCAAGAATCAGACACAAGTTAAACTGAACATTGTCAGCTGTCCTCCTGTTACTACTGTCCTCATAAAACGGCCAGACTTAAAATACCAGCTGGGCTTCAGTGTACAGAATGGAATTGTAAGTTTCTGTGTTCATTGACTGTTTTGGGGTTTTTCCCTTTACTTTTTGTTTTTTCTTTTCCAAAAAACATATGGAAGTATTGAAAGAATCTTGCATGACCTCACTTTTTCTACTGTTTATTACAACCTTATAGTCTCTGAGTAATATAATGCACATGGATGTCACTGGGAGAAATTCTTGAGGGATTTTCCTACATAATACAGCAACAAGATTTATAGCCCAGATTATTTGTTTCAATAGCCTGATCAGCTAATTCATGTAAAACTGTCACTAGTGCCAGAAGTGCAAGGAAAAGTTATGCTGAAAAAGGTTTCTACAATTTACATTTTAATCTTAGATCTGATTCTGTTTCTCTTTTAAAAATTCCATGACACACTCACTAAGACTTTAATTTTTCTTCTGTTGTGCATAATTTATGTGGATCACATGGCAGTAGGCTAGGGAATATAACTGTGAACTCCTCTTACTAAAACTAAACTCTTGTAAAAACCAAACCTCTCAGTACAAAGAAATTGTATAGGTTGTGGCCCAGGTACCCCTTCTCTGTGTGCTGCAGCTTCCCTGTAGTAACAGCAGCAAAGAGAAGAACAAATGTGGCAGGGAACACTTACCCCAGGCAGCTCAGGGTCCTCCTCTTGCAGTTCTTCCTTCCCAAGCCGTTCTCTGACACCTTTCCAAAGCAAACTCCCACACAACTAGCTCAGGTAGCCACTGGCCTTTCTGGGAGCTGACACTAGCATTAGACTGGCTGTAGTGCAGGACCATCACAATTTCCTCTTCCTCCAGTCTAGGAAAAAAAATAATCAGGCTGCTCACACAGAAAACCACATCACAAAGGACTGTGGGTTCTGTCCCCTGTTCTGTGAAATGCATCGATTGGAGTTGCCAGATATTTGATTGCCACCCTTGGAAGAGTTGGAAGAGCAGCAGGTTAATTCTGAAGGATGTGGTTCATGGGTCTTCCTGCACTTCAGCTAACAGATGCCTCAGGAGTGGCTGTTCAGCTCTCCTGGCCATCTCTCAGTTACTACTCTACCAAAGTTTAAAATGTCCCTACCTAAGATCACACATGGTGTAAAGGACACTGCTGCACACCCTGGTCCAGCTGGATGCACTCCAAAGTGATCCCTATCCCAGCATCTGGTTTTACCTGCTCTCACAGGGGGCACCCAGTTTGAGGCACCGATCTCCTTCCTAACTGCTCGCCTTTGTAAATCCGGTATGTTCCACTGGTGCTATGATCAAAAGAAGGGAATACATTTATATATAATATAAGCATCACTGGGGTGTGATTATCAAGTCTTCAGGAGCCCATTCACAGCTTTGGTGGGGGTGGGATCAGGGCTGGGGAAAAGAATCAGGCCAAGGTGTATTAGGAGCATCACGTGGACAGGGAGTCTGTGTGACAATGTATTTGTCTTTTCCCAGCTAATCATCTCCTACATGACTGGAGCTCAGTTTAGTAAATTCTGCAGGCTCTGGTTGTTTCTGTCACAGTGTGCTCCCTCCATCTACTGGCCATTTGTCACCACACTGGTGGATCATCATTCCTTCCACTTAAATGAGCAACATTCAGACGACATCAAATATAAAGTTCACCAAATTCAGCATAAAAATCCTTTTCATATAGGAAAAAAAAAAGCCTTGCAATGCATTTCATTTATGAGAAGTCTGTTTGAATATGAAAGCCAGTGAACAAAAAGCAGAGATTAACATCTTTTGTTAGGCTGCCATGGAGACAAACCTCTGGGCCCACAAAATCCCTTCTTTTGAAAAACTCTCCCTCAACATTTGAAAATATGACTGCAAAATATGTCTCTCTGGATGTTTGACACTGTACTCTTTAAAAGTAGTTTTGTAATTGCCAGCAATTGTTACAAATTATGATAGGATCCAGAAACAATATTGTTATTCTTTGTTGGCTCAGCATTAGCACAGCAAAGAAACAAATGGCTTGTCAAGACAGATGTAATTAAATGTCTCTTTCTGGCAGGCCATTACCTCATTATCCGTGCAGCTGGGACTTATTTCTGTGCATCCTCTGACAGCAGCTTTGCAGTGGCTCCTTTTCACCCCGCCTATCTCATCTGTGCAGGATGTACAGCCATTAGAGTAGGGAATAGCCCATGAACAACCTGGCCACACATGAGCACTGTCTGAGCTGGGTTTGCCTGCACAGGGTATCAGGCACATGCAGACACTGCATTGCTGCAGGTGAAAAAAAGGGGTGTTGTGCATATGTAGGTACCAAGCATGAATGTTGTGTGATAGGGAGGTGAGAATTAGGTGACCTTTCTGCCACCTTCTGAAAGTCATTGTGCTACAGTTCTTTTAAAATGATGTTATTTAAATACGAGTGGTCCTTATGTATCACATTATTGTTTTCTAGATTATGAAAGAATCTGGGTATTACCAGTTGTATTTTTACTGCTGATAAAGTTTTGCTTCTCAGTCTAGATCTCAAATGCTTTCTCTGGGAAGTCTATCTACCCTGTCCCTAGCCTAGCAAAAGCTATCTAAAAATACACTAAAACTTTACAGAACATTTTATTCTTTCTTTCCTGTTTTGTTTATTGCCATTTAAACTGGCAAAAAAATTTACAGGGTTTCAATAGTGTAATATAAAAGTTAGACGAGCAGAAATCTGGTTTTAATAGGTTATGATTAAGGCATTTACACAGCATAAACAGTTTGTCTGGCACTATTTCATCCTTAATGCTTTGCTACTCGATGGTCAGTTGCAATAAAACTGATCATGACGCTACTGAAGTTTCACATCTGATGTGCTGCAATGTCTGAGACATTGCAAACCTGTCACAGCTGAGTGCATTGAATCAGTGCGATTTACACCTTTTTTTTTTTTTTCTTTTTTTTCCCCTTCACTTTATGGAGTCAATAGAATACAGACTCTTGCTTACAAGAAGCCGATCTGTCTTGCTTTATCTAGTAATATTACAGCTGTTGCCACATTCAACAAATACAACAGGTTAAAGAGTCCTGGCTGAATAAAATCGTATTTATTTAGAGGTACTGCTCAGCTTAAACTCACCAGCCTCATCTGCCATAGCTCCACTGGCTGGAGACAAAACTCTTAAGGCTGCTTTGAGGCAGCTCTTGCAAATACAGGAGCCACAAAATGCGTGCTGTAAGTGCAAAATATTTTCTCCTGTGTGTGCTCTGCCTCTGGCTTACCGGGCTCTGGGAGCTGGGCAGAGCCACTCATCCTCTGGGTCTGCTTCTCCTTTTACCTCATTAAAACACTTAATGCTCACAAAAAGGAAGCTGCCTGCCTTCCCTGGAGAGAGATTCCTGAATGAAAAGACCACTTCCTGTGTCTGGGGCTGTTAGAAGAAATTCACTGATGGTATTAGAAGTGCTAAAAGTGTTTTGAAAGCCAAACAATGAAAGCTACTCTGGATAGATATGCAAGCCATTATCTTTTCTTTTATGCTGGTAGGTGAGGGATCACATTTCCATTTGCTCCAAAGGTTTTACTTCAACTGGCTGTACTGTCTATTTTTCTTCACACCATAACAAATATATTTACAGGGTTTCTTTTGGTACATGCTGCTTTTTGTCCTTTCTGATTACTGCTCCCCAACAGCAAGGAGCAAACTTATTCTAACAGTGAGTTGAATTGAGAAGCTTTCTGTAAAAAGAAGATCTGCGTAGTACAACTCATCTTGTCAGCTGTATGATTAGAAGGTAGACTACCTGCAAAACAATATATTGTACGTGACTGAAATTCAAGGCACAATTCTGTGAAGTGATAGTGCCTCTTTCCATTGAAGCCCATCAGAAATACTTTAAGGACCACAGTAGGTAGCCCTCAGCCACTGGAAAGAGCATAGTAGAAGATAAATCTCACTGCAGGAGGAGTGTGTTGGTTTTGGTTTTTTTTCGTGAAGGCTGAGAAAGGCCTTTTATAAACAAAGAATAATTATATATTCTCAGTCCTCATATCAAACAGTCTGAACTTCAAGTGAGAAGGGATTTCTTTTTTTATAGCAATATTATTTGTGGAGAGGAGTTTAAAGGCAGCTGCTAGTGCCATACAGGAAAAGATTCCAGGCAACCACAGACAATGTTTTACTTTCAGTGCATTCCAGACTGGCCATCTCCCCACACACTGTGCTTCTGAATTAGAGAACAAACTCACTGGGACACAAGCCACATCTTATCATACTTGTGTTTAGCTCTGAGCAAATGACCAGATCACAGCAAATAATGATTCTTGGCATATCATTCTAACCTTTGACAGACTGCAGAAACAGCCATTATCCGATGCTACAGCACTCATTTCTTTTCCTCCAAGAACAGGTTTTTCTGATAAATAAAAGGTAAATCCCAGCACTGCTAAACTCTACATGGTTCCAGAGATTCGAGCTATACATTATCTGCCTTATGTGATGCATGGGCTTAGTCTTTTGAAATAATTTACCAGCAATTTCTATCTAATGCACAGCTGTCTAGTCTGCCAGGGAGGATCCTGTTGAAGCACAGATACTGTTGCTAAGGAGGAAACATTATTTTAAATTCCCCACACTGGGTTGAGATTTCTCTTGCTGCCTGGACTCTACACATGTGGCAATCTCACAATACTTTAGATAGCGGTGCCTGCTGGGACTGTGTCTGCTGAATGTAGTTCTTCTTGTAGAATAATTACCCTATTGTAGGGGTAATAATATTGAAAACTTGTGCCTAGTTCTTTACTGGAAGCTCAGCTGCCAGTTAAAGAAGAGTGGCCTAACTTGCCTTCTTCATCCCGAGCTCCCTGTGGCCAGCAGCACTGAACAACACGGAGGAAAGCTGTGACCCTGGAGAGCAGAGCCCACTTCCCTTCTGCAGGGGCACAGGAAAGAAGCTGTTTTCCAACAGTAGATAAAACTTCTCTCTTCCCCCATCTCCACTTCTGTATGGCTACTGCTGTATCACTGTGATAGATATTTTTATGTTCCTAGTTGGAGACTGAAAATGAAAATTATAATAGGCCGAAATCTCAGAAAAAAACCCTCTCTAACAAACCACTAAACCACCATTTAAAAACTCATCGATTAGTACTTTCAACAAGCATCTTCTTGAATCCTTACAGCATCACCACTCATTATTACACATAAAATCTCAGTAAGTGCTGCATTATGCCATTTCTAAACTTCACTAAACTTTGCGTTCTCTTGGCAGATTTGCAGCTTGATGCGAGGTGGAATAGCGGAGAGGGGAGGGGTAAGAGTAGGGCATCGGATTATCGAGATCAACGGGCAGAGCGTCGTGGCTACTGCTCATGAGAAGATAGTACAAGCACTGTCTAATTCAGTGGGAGAGGTAAGGAAACAGTCTTTATCAAGGAAGTAAAATAGTTGAAAAAATGTATGTTTCAATTGAAAAGAGTATCAACACAGCATTAAAACCACCACTTCAGTAAACTGAGTTTGGCACTAATAAGAAGCAATTAACAGAAACTTTTTTAAACAACTAATGATGCACATTCACTGCATTTTTACATTCATCTGCAAGCGTTCCTGGCATAATTCTGTACCATCAACCTACTGTCTGAATTAAACCAAGTGATTAAACGAAGAAATCACTCAGGCATGTTGGCTATGAAAATGTCTCTTGGCTCATCACCACAGCATCTGCCATAGAAATGAATTATTATTCAAAGGTCCAAGAGATGCAAATTGATATACACTTTAATAATTTAATTTCCAACTTACCTTGGGAATAAGTTAAGACACCTCTCTCCAGTACTTCTAGGGAAATCAGCAATGAATAAGCAAGATCCTCCAGTTTTTCAAAATCCTCCCTGAATTTAATGGTAGTCTAATACAGAACCCTGGCCAGATCTCCCACTAGTTCCTTTGACAAAAATCAAAGACAGGTGGTTTCCTTCTGGAAAATGATACTTGAAACATATAATAGAGTATGTGCCCTTTGTCAGGAGCAAAGCTGTAGATTCCAACAGCCCCCCATGCCTTTATGGTCCCTCTTTGCTGTGTAACTTCTCACGTAACATAGGAATACAGCATTAAACTTTTCTTTACAGCATGAAGAGAAGATACCAAGGCAGCTGGTGAGGGTCTGTGTTATCAGTTAGTAAAGTTGCCCTTCCCTCCTCTTGTGTTGTCCAATAGTTACTTAAAGCTGTAAGTACAGTTATGGTGGAACCCTGATTACCTGAGCCTTGGAAGCTGTTAGTCTGTAAAAATCCCTCTGGCACTGGGGACTGGAGGCCCAGTCCTCCTTGAGGAAGGAATTTAAGTACAGTAGCCACGAGAGAAACTATTCCACCAAACTCCTGATTGGCATTTAAATATCAGGTGATAAAGTCCAAGTTTGTGTTCAGAGGATCATACTGTAATTAAGTGAAAATACACATGAAATTATATTCCCCCATCATTTGAAGGAAGACAGAATACAAATCTAAGTTCAGTTAATACCAGAACAGCAGAATGAATTTGCAGAGGTTTGTGCTACTTCTTATTTAATGTCTGTAAAATTTACTGTAATTGGAGTAGGGTGTAAAATAGCAAGTGTTTAAGCAGCTTTTAAAACTATATGATGTCACATGATGTAATTGTCATTAATAAATAATTAAAAAACAAAACAAAACCAAACAACCCCAGGTGACACAAAAAAAAGCGAAGATGGCAAACCAACATCTTAAAACCAGAGAACATTGAACTAGAAGCTCTAGTAACATATCTATGGAAGCCAGGACAAAAAATGCACATTGACCACAGGGAGAGACAGGTGGGGCCTTATGGATTATTTTAAACTAGTACCAGCTCTATTAATTTCTGTGTAATCAATTGACAGATTCACATGAAGACTATGCCAGCTGCCATGTTCAGGCTTCTAACAGGTCAAGAGACCCCCCTCTACATCTAACATCTTCCATCCAAGCTGAAGCTGTCCTAGCTGAAAAGAATTTTGTATTTTGTATGAATGAAAGGCTTGGAAGCTGACCTGAGGACTCCAGAACAAGGAACAGACAGGTGTCTCTGCCTTTTCTCTCCTTCCTTTCTATTTCTTTGACAAAAAGTGTTGAGAAGGATGGTCAAGGACAATAATCACTGACAAAAATCTTTGTAAACATTTAAGTATTTTGAACATCTTCTAAACTCTTTTCTCATAGAACTTAAAACATATTTATTTGTAACCTTTATGTGGAGTGATGTATGTCTGTCTTGTTTGATAACACAGTGAATGTGAATATTTGATGAATGAGACTGCAGGAAATGGCAAAGAGAAGTAATTAGAGAAAGTTCTGGCTGCCTCAAGTCAAAAAAAAAATCCCAGTCCCATAAAGTGGTCCAATACTGATGACTTTGCATAATTTTAAAACTGGTGCTGAATCGATGGTATTTCAGTGGAAAGGAATGTGTGCAGTTCAAACTTTTAGATTCTACTGTAAAGAAAACCACTGTAGTACTTGATATTGTTATGACAAGTGTAACCTGTTTGGCAAGGTGTGAACATAAACATGTAACAAGTGTTTCATATGCTAAATAAAGAATAATTGCCACAAGATTAAAATCAAAATATTTATTTAGATACATATTTATTTTTAATGCTTGTGATTTTTATGATTTAACAGAGTTATTTCATGAATAACTTATTGCACAGGTTGTGTGATGTATGTGTTGGGCTGGGTTTTTTTTCTTTAATTTTTGCATATTACCTTTTTGTTCATATTAGCTCAAAATGGGAAAGCCATGCTTACCTGTTTCTGTCTTTTATAAAGCATTCTTATTCCTAAGGCAATGTGTTCTGAATGTAAATTGTTTTGACAAATAACCTAGCACCATCAGCAGTATTAGAGTGTGTGTAGATAAAAAGCCTAGTAGTAAAGCTGTATTCCTTATGAGATAAATGTTAACTGGTGTAACTTTGTCTAATTTTTTTCTTTTGGCCAAGGCCTTGAAGAAATACACTGTGACTTAAGAAGCCTTACCATGCAGTAACTAAAGAGCTTTAGATGACTGTACTTCAAGGAGTAGTGTGTTGCATGCAACTGACCTTAGGAAAGAATTAACCTATCACTAATAAATCTGAAATAAGAAAGAAAGCTTGCTTATTTTGTTTGTTGTGTAACTTTACATAGTAAAAATTTCCAAGTAGAAAATAATTTAATTCTTCATCTAAGTGCAGTTGCAAAGGTCACAGATTATTTTTTTAAAAGGAAATATTCACTTGAATTAGGAATTTGTGTATCATTATGATCTTGAGAGTAGAAGCTTTCAATTAGCATACCTTGTTGCCACTGGATGTCACTGTAACTTCACATCAATACAGAAGCATGCTATAATTAAAACACATTAAAATGGATGATTCTGTAAAACTTAAACTACCCATCTTCAGCTACGTTCCTTTGTGACCTTTTCACAGGATGTCTGCCCAGCTCAGAGTGACACAAATGAAACCAGTACATGATTAAACCTCAAATGGAAACTAAGGCTACTGACAAGCACTGCTGCAAAAAAAATAAAACCCCGAAACATCAACCTGTGGTAGGTTCTTTATGAGAACCTTCTGTTTAAGGCCTTTCCAATTTCCTCTGAGAGAGCCAGGATGAAGCTTGCACTGGAAGATGTTGCTGGCAGACCTGTGTTTATGCTGGTAATGAAATCAGTGTCAGTATTTACTTTTTGATTTTTTTTAAGATCAATGTTAAATAAATCATAAACACAGCAGAACCACAGTAACATGTTTTAGTAATAAAATTGTCAAAACTATTAATTGGAGTAACAATTCTTTTTGAAAACATTCAAGGTTCTGCTAGATAAAAATTCCTCTAACTTCCTCTCAGTTGGTGCTGGTAAAAAGTTTGTGAAAGACACTTTTTGGAAATGCAGATTTTCAGTCGTCTTCCCCAATGCATCTTTTGGTCACACACTGCAGAGAACTTTAACATCAGTTCTTGGTAGCTCACACTACTGCAGGAATGAACCCGTGAGCATTCAGAACAAAGCAGGAATGAACCACACTGCAGCCAGTAGTGGAGTTTGAAAGGGCAGCATTGGGAAGGGGGAGGGGTTTTAATTGGACAGATCAGTTAGTCTGGAATGAAAGACACACTGGAAGAATGGATTAGAAGCAGCACTGCGTGTATAAATCACCTTTATGTTTGTATCCAAATCAGTTGTTGAAAAGGCAAAGTCCAGAAATACTTTTTATTAAAACACTGATGATAGTTAAAACACTTTGAGGTACATTAAATAAATACAACTTTTAAGTTGTACAGCCAGTCTCTGGTGGGTTTGCAATGATTTTCAAGAAATGCTGGGCAGCATCAGTAGCATTTCTGTAAGTACAGTGAAATAAACGCATTTCTGGTTGGGAAAACACTTGTTATGACTTAACTAATAAATCAATGAAAATTTTGCAAAAATCAAGGCTGAAATTTACATTCAGAAAAACAGGTGTTCTCATCCTGCTGTGGGGTAAAAAGTGGAATTCCAAAGGAAGACACTTTTTCCTTTTAAAGTCATCCACTACTCGTATTTCTCCCAGTCCTGGTTTCTTCCACAAGTGCCTCTGCTGCAGTGACATACCTGTGAGTATCCTCAGAGGATGGTCTCCCGGCACACTGCGGTGAAGCTGCGCGGCCGCTCCCGCCCCACAGCGCGGCCCAGCCGGGGCCGGCGCACCAGGGCGGCGCGGGAGCTCAGGGCACCGCAGCTCTGCAGGTGCAGATCCTCCTGGAGCCGCTTCCTGCAGCTGCTCACGTTCTGCTGGGAACTCGTCATCACCTGCCAAAAAAGGCAGGGGTGGAGAAGGGAAAAATGGGGAAAACAGGGTAAGAAAAGTTCTCATTTAAAAGGTTCCGTCTCTGAATAATATTTCATTTAAGCTGTTTAACACTGAAACTCTTCCAAAGGAGGTGCAACCCTCCAGAACCCCTCCTGCTCCTGTCCTTCCAGCTGCACAGGGCTCAGGACCAGGCACCTGGTGGAAAGCAGAGCCAGGCTTTCTGTCTGAACTGCAGTGTAAAATGCATTGCTGCCCAATAAATACAAATTATTTCTTACTAAAGCCATGTTACTATAAAAGAACTCCTGCAGGAATTGTTTGAAGAACTTAAACTGTAAAAACATTTAAATAAGGTATTTGTCTATGGACACTGGACACTTCTTTAGAACATGAGTGGCCTACCTGGTCAATGATATTGGCACTGAAGATGGCTTCTTCCATGTGTCTCTCATCAGATTTAATGACTGACCGTATGCTATTCACTACGTGACGTACTTCTGGAGGGAGATTACAGTTTGAATGTTCCAAAAATTTTGCCACTAAAATTTTAGTGTCTTTATAGGCCTTAAGGTCCACTAAGGAGTGTGGCCGCTCTTTTGAGACTGTGTGAAAAGCCTTTGGCTTTAGGTGCAGATCAATTTTTCTTGTATCCCTCTGTTTTCCAATTGGTAGGAAATTGCTCAAAGAATGCTGGCAAGCAGAGGCAGCCGTATGAGAACCAGAAACAGGAACTAAAAAAGGGGGGGAAGAATATCTTTAAAGTAATAGTTTAAAAAATGAAAAAGAGAAAAGAAAAAAAAGGCAAAACAAGTATTGTCACAAAGTTTTACTTTGTCATAAAATGTCTGTTTTGTTTGATGAGCAGCAAAAACATGGAATCAAAGAAACACTACAGAATAGGTAATTTTAACCAGGGTCAGGAGTAAGACTTTCCCATGACCAAGGAGGACTGCCTTGAGAATGAGTGGGTGGGTAATTACAGTACTTCACAAAGCAGACATTTTTGTTACCTCCACCTTCAAGGACTTCAGCTGACATTAATGATAAGAAAACCCACCAGCTACTCTGTATTACATGTAACTTGTAAAGTTTTAGGCCCAGCCCCTCCTCCCAAATTTAAGACTAAAGTTCTGCCTATTTCTAGGCCCTGGAATTTATATGCAAAAGAGATTAGCAAGAAACACAGAGAAAGCAAAAATGCTGATCTAAACCAGAGGACCTGATTCACAGCATTTATTTTCATGCAAGGCAGGTTCCATCAGCATTGTATACCATACATGTATGCTGTTAACTGACTTTTCTGCCCCAAATCTTTTAAAGCTCATTTCTCTATCAGAAGCTTTTAATTCTTTTGAAAAGAAAAGAAGGAAACCCATCTCCTGCTTTAGAAAACCAGTTCTCACCTGTTTCTTCTGTAGCTGGAGATAATCCTGCATCTTGGCACTGGCTGCACACAGGAGTCCAGGCACAATTATCACCTTTAACCAAAGGCAGACAGAAAGAGCAAAGTCAACCCCTGCTGTCCTCTGCCCAAAGCAAGGAAAAATACACTGGAACCTTTTATTATCTCCTTTACTGAATGAAACTACTCAGAAGGAATATTGCTTCCAAGATGCCCATTCATAAAGAGAAGCTACTACACCCAGAAATGTCCCATGAGCTGTTACACAGATTCAAATAGGAAGACAGAGCTCCTGTTTTAAGGTTTCCTCTGTAATCCTAAATATTTCAGTCCTGTTGAAGCTATGGGAAGCTCCCTATAGAGGCAGACTTCAGACCTTCCTGGGCAGAGTTTATATTGGAAAATGGGAAAAACAAGAAAGATTAATCCCTCTCGTTTCTACAAAACCAGCATTTTATTCAATACTTCTACCTCCTTTCTTTAATATATTCTCCTTATTTTCAGTACCACTGTTTAAATCAATGGGTAGGTGAGCACGGTGGTACCTGGTGAGCCAATCAATAACAAGTGGTTATGAAGCATCTACAAACAGCTTTGGACACAGTTGCCATCTAATGACAGTTTCTGGGATTCCAGCACAAGGATCAATGACGATGAGATCACACTGTACAGTAACTACTACTGCAGTCTTTTTCATTTGTGACCAGATGGAATAAACCTTCACATTTGGTTGTTTGTATTCATTTCCAAGATTGAAAATGGTTCTGAACTTCAAGGTAGCTTAGGAGAGGTTTTCTTCCTTATCTCCAGGGACAGTTTATAATGAAAAGCTGGCATAATCCTCTCTGGTAGAGTGAATAATTAAATGAAGGAAACAAATGTAAGATGCTACAAACATAAAAATCTGCAAGAAATTATTCTGTCTTTAATTTGCTCTATTATGCTTAAGTACTGCAGCACATGAATCATGGCATGGTTATTAAGAGGAGACACTTCAGAGGTTCTGTCTTCCCATCCATTACTAAACTGTTTAATGTACTTGCAGCAAGTCAAAGCTACACCACTGGACATGACCCTGAATTATCTGGAACACAAATACTACAATAATCACTCAGGCACTTAACTGATACAGCCACATATTCCATCATAGCCGATTATAAATGAAATTTATTGTAATAAACATCTGTGCTAGGAGTTGATTTTGTCTGCCTTTGCCATGATAAACTTCACAGGGAAAAGACAGAAAAAATGTGCACACTATTAACTTTTAAGTAACTCTTTTTAGGAGGGAACTGTCTGACAGCAGTATGTGAACCCCCCATTGTTATGTTGTTCAGACAGTACACAGTGACTATAAAGGCACTATTAAACTAAACCTTCATTTATAATTTCTCCACTAGGAATGAAAAGTATTTCAAAACAAACAAGTTCACTTTCAGCATTAAAGGTTTAAGGGGAGAATTATTTGACTATACCATATAGACCCCATCAGGTCAAGATGTGCTTGAAGCAAATGAATTGTGCTTTACGGGCCTAAAACACTTAATTTTTCAGATCTCACTGCTGTTGTGTCACTGTCCCATTGCACATATGGAACATCCCCATGTCAAATAATTTATGTTCCAAACTATGGCAGTGCAATCACAGTAACATTCAAAACCCATTTCACAAAAACCTACACAGTAAATGTCAAGGCTGTGCTTCTAAATCTCGTCACATTGGCTTGTACAGGGAGGTGAGTCAGAAGATAAATCAGTATTTTTTTCTTAAAGTTGAAAGACAGTGTCTTAAGACAAACCCAAGGCCCAGCTACAATCTGACCACTGTATTTTACCTTTTGTGAACATGGCTAAAGCTTCTCCAGTCTCAGTTCTCCAAAATCCACAGTTATTAGTACTGACAATAAGTAGTTACAGCTCTTTCATATAGTCAAGCCCACTTGACCAGTTCTTTTTCTCCAGGACAATTTTTAAAAGTAGGTGTATGTTACTGAAAAAAACCCAAAGCACTTTTTCTTGTGTGTTGGTTGAGGGAGCTCAGTTGGTTCCCTTTATCTTTGCCTATTATTCAACTCTGTAGATATATTTGAAAATTCTGCAGTGAATATCAACAGTCAGTCATGAAAAATCCAGTTCAAATGCCTTTTTAAAGTTACAAAGACTGTAAAGAACTTCAGCTGTTTGTCACAGCTTAGGCAAAATATGCCTCAGGGCTGCTACAAACAGCCAGAATGTGTTACTAGAATTGGGCTGCCTTTAACTGACATATGATTTTCAAATCAGGTTCAATAAAAAGCAGAGGAAAGGGATGCAATGTAAACCTCCACAGAGTAAAGTTCTGCAAACTAGTTTGCCAAACATATGCATGAAGAAATTAATCTGGGCTCAACTAGAGACTCAACTCAATCCTTCCCTTAAGGATTTCATTATGAAGTGTCTTCTGTAGGCAGCAAAAAAGGCAAAGTAGGTCAGCACCCAGCCCCTCCGAGTCACTGCTCTTGCTCCCTGCCTCCCCTGTGTATCGGAATCTCTAGAACCTGCTCCACCTCTTTACTCCATCTTTGCTAAGCCCAGTTACATCTCAGTAACATCCAACTCATGTCCCACAATGCCACTTTTCCAGAAGAGATGATGAATGCACTTAGGATGCGTTAGAAGAGAAGGCAGAGCATCTGTTCCACTAGGTGTCCAGAGCCAGCTGGAACACGTGGATACAGCTGCCCATAGCAAACACTGCTCAAGGAGCACATGGAGCACAGTTCTGGGAAGTTGCAGAGCCTGATCCAGAAGAGAAAGAGTTGTTCTTGTCTTTCACACAGCAGAAAGGATTCAGAAATTCCTACTTACTCTCTGCATGGCAGCTTCATAGCACATATGTCCTAGCAGAGTAAATGTCATAAAATAAATGCAGACTTCTAGATTAAAGATTCACTTTTCCTGGCCCAGATGCAGAGGGTACATTTCTAAAGATATAAGACATTCAAGTATTGAGCTAAGTATGAAGTCTCTGAAATTTATAAAGATGCAAGAAGTGTAATAGAACCAAAACATCATCCTAAATGAAACTAGTTATTTCAATATTGTCTCTTTTTGCTCTGAGCTAGTCACGTGATTCTTCCTCTAGATCCCGTTGAAAGCCCAGTGAACAGATCTTGTAGCAGCACAATTCATGACATCTTAAAAAGGTTTTAATCTTTACTTTCAAGCCACTTCTCCAGGTGGCACTTCTCCAGCCACTTCTGAATCTCTCTGAACAGCTTAGATCCTTCTGTAAAACCTCCCTTTTCAAATTATTTAGACAGTTCTACATTCCTGCTATTATTCTCTACTAAGTCAACCCTCCCTTTTTCACTAACAAGCAGAGTATTATGAAGATATGCTGTTCATCTTCTCTTGTCTTCCCTACTTTTCTAAAAGGAGATTGATACCAGAAGACACTTAGCCACAGCAGCCAAAAGCTTTCCTTTTCATTTAGCATCTTGTCATGTGCCTCATGTTCATTTCTTTGTCCTTCAAAACTTTTCACCATACACCCCAAGTTGCCACTAGTCACAGTGACTGCCTCTGACATGCCCCAATACTGTCAGTGTCAGTGTCACCTTGAGGAAACACAACCTGCTGTAAGACAAGCCTGACAGCTCCAGTAATAGTTTGCTAAATAAACCCCAGCTACCATTGCACTTCTTAGTTTAGCCTCGCAGTAGAACAGTAATGGAGAGGTGGAAACAGCTATTCAACACATGGTTCTCTGAGCAGTGCAGAAAAAGTGGTGAAATATAGAAAAGCCAAAATTAATTTCACTCTGTCAATTTTCCCATTTCCATTCTTAAAAATTTTCGAATTTAGAAAATATGCATGGAGCTAAAGCTTTCACACCTAAGGCAACCCTCTTTGGAACGCTGCATATAATTTCCAGCAGCACCAATTGCTGCATAAATCAATGCTACTAATTTGCTCCCTATTTGCTGCCCTGTGGTCCCACACCTACCTTCAACGGCAGACGAACAGGACACGGGGGCACTGCTGGATCGGACGATGTTTGAGGCTGGGTGTTTTGCAGTGTGCTGCTGCTGGACAGCAGCCTCGTGGCCACTTGCACATGATGAAGTATTTGCAGGCCCCAAACAGGGAGAGGGCTGGAAAGGGGCAGGAGGCTGGCTGAAGTCCACACAGCAGGTTTTCTTTTGCTTCAAAGGCGGCGTGGCACTGCTCTCTTGAGCAGAACTCTGCAGTTCTCTTTCTGAGGGGCTGTAATTCCCTGAGGAACAGTCCAAGGACCTGCCATGGGTACAGTTCTTTTCCTGTCCTTGAGACCAGTCTGTAGAGGCAGGGCTGTGGGAACTGCCACCCTCATCAGGAAAGCCTTCTGAGCGAGTTCTGTGAAACCTGCAGTGAGTGTGGCAATCCAGGGCACTGCAGCTCTGGTCTGCAGCCCCCTTGGGGGTTATGCAATAGGGAGAAAGATCTGCAGAGTGGAGAGATCCTTGAACTTCCAGCGAACAAAGATCTTCAGAGGAGTAGCTACGATCTGGGATATCGACAGCCTCAGAGACCATCAAAGAGGTGCTCTCAATAGAAACTGCAAAACCAGAATTTCAGAGAAAAATAAAAACTTCTTGCCCCTCTCCCTAATCCTCTCCCTCCCCATGTTCTGTATACTGATTTAAATTTAGTAATCTGCACATATATCAATAAGTACTCAAAAACTCTCAAATGAAGAATGCCAAAGCAAAAAACACTGAAATAATTTACTTCTTTCTGGTGTCCTTCAGCAAAGACATTTTTGTGCTGTTCTTGATACTGACTTTTCAACTTTAAATAAACAGGCTCTGTACTGCTACTCATGTACTTGCATTCCCAACATGTGGGCCTCAAACAGCAAGCTTCCCATTCAGGCTCCTGGGAGCCATGGAGGAAACTACTCTTTGGAGAAGGAGTGTGGGGACTACCAGGAAGCCACCCATGGCTGCTGACAATGAGAAATGAGCTGCAAGGAATGTGCAGGACTCTTCAAAGAGAAATGACAGTTGCCAGATCCACCTCAAAGGGCTTAACTAGAGCTTGCTTTATCTAGCAAAACTCTCCTCTGCATTTCCAGCCACAGGATCTGACTGTGAAAAGGTTCTTATTGCCATGAATACCCTGAATGCAAATGCTCCTTTCTCCATTAGGAAAGGCAGAAGGGAAGGGAAAGTCCTCTCAAAACTCCTACTCCATCTTCAAGGAGACAAATGCAAAGCCACGATCACCTTGTGTGCTGAAGTCCGGGGTCATGTTCCTCTCCCCTAGGCTCGATTCTGACACTTGCTGAGCAGCACCAGGGACCTAAATGAACATTTGGAATGAAAGAGCTCATTAACCTGCAAATGACCAAAACAAAGTGCAGTGCTCAGGATCTGAAGGACACACCTGACAGTGCTGAGTCACTTTCATATGAGCTGCTATTCAGACTGAAAGCTATTTTAAGTATTTTTACGACATCTTTGGGTCAGGAGCAAATACAGGGCAAAGGAGCATAACACAATTTTTCATTTTTCCAGAATCTACAAGGTACATTCACCTTGCATTCACAGGCACTTAGGACTGCAGGCTCAAGTTACTAAACTTCATGTCCACAATGCTTAAAAAACCAATGGTTTTAGTACAAGCAATCTCTGTTTCTACAGTCTGTGTTTCTCATAGTATGTTTGGTTTTTTTTTTTCACATCATATCACCCTAAAATAGGAGAGAGAAAACCAGAAACCACAAAAACAAGCACAAGAGCAGTATTTTCCTTTGGTTATTTGTGATGATGTTAATTCCTAATGTGTTTTGAAGCCCTGTAACACCAATGCCACCCAAGGTGTTGATGCAGAGTGCTCTCCAGCCTGTTGAGATTGCTGAATAAAATATCCCTTTTCTCTGGAGAGATGGATTCACTTTTGAGAATCATGTGAACAAAATATAGAATCATTCCTGCTGGAAAGACTGGATCCATAAACACCTGAAATTTAGGAAATTTTCTTTCTACTGATTTGAATAGACTTTGGATTGCACCTTGTTGCCAATATCAATAGATTTTTAGCATTCTTTGGGAATGTGATTATAAAAAAATGATTCCAATAAATAGCTGGTAACAATAAATGAGAAAAAATATGAAAAAGGTTGAAAGGAATGAGAATGATACCATCTTGAGCAAAAAGCATTATATCAGCTTCTGTCTGTAGGACCAAAATTAACTAATAGACCTTATTATGGTTGGTGACAGTCTAGAAATCAGCATCAGTCACCTCTGTGCAAACCTTTCTGCCAAGCACTTAATCCGTGTCTGGCCTTCTAAAAAAATTGGATGTGACAAAATTAGTCTGAAGCTATTAGGCAAAGAGCTTCCATTTCACATGCCACTGTAGATTAAAGCACACATGTATGTGCATAACTGACTGTGCTCACTGTTTTATTTTTATCTATCTATCTACCTATCTACCTATCTATCTATCCCCTACTATGATTAAGTGACCAGGAAACTTCTGATACAAATGTTGTTTTTAAAAATTATTTTAAGGGTTAGCAAATACAACTCCAAAGAAAGAACAGTATCAGAAATACCTTAACTCAGAAAGAGATGGATGGAGGAGTGGGAAGCAAAAGTGAAATCGCTCATATTTTTGAACAATTCCCTTGGAAATTTCTTAATGGATCTTTATTGTAGCAGAGTATCACAGCCGTGGTAAGAAGTAAAATGTGGTGTTACTCTAAGTCACAGATTGTTCCTGGGATCTAACTGGGGAAGTTCTGGGAACAAACTAGAAAAGTAAGAAATGTTCATAAATGCTCTCTGTTGTTGTAAAAAATTCTGACTGACTACATTTTGGAAGAAATAGTATAATGTTTTAACAGTGTTTGTTTCTTTTTTAAAATCTAGGGATTCTAGGGGCTTTCATAAATTCCTAATCTAGGTGCTTTCATAATCACTGGCTTAATTTCTTAATCACTGACTGGAAAATATCTGCTGAACATTTGTGCTGAAACATTTACTGACACTCTACATTGTCTCTGAATAATTGTATTTTATATGCATTTGGAATTGATTAACCTTCTTGCTTGGGGGAAGGAGAACCAGGGTTTTAATTGTGGGAGGTAACACTGACAGTTTTGAAGCCAGGTCAGAGTTTTGGTTCACACAGGGACAGCACATGGTTTCATGCAGGTTCCTGCACAGCCAAGGGTAACAAAACCTTATTGAATTCCACATCCTCAGACAGCCACTAAGCCACCAATAGGAAAGAGAAAGAAAACCTGTGCTTTTAACAAGCCTGCACAGCCTACAGGTTAGAAAACCTGATAAAAAACAGTCATTGATTTAGTTCACCCAGAACCCTGATCTGTTTGTTCTTGTCTTTTCTATATACCAGTCAATACTTTGCATGGAAAAACAGTGTGAAAACCACATTTTTTATACTTGTGAGATGGGAATTCCTAATCAGTACAGATGACAACAGCAATTTTTACATGGATGCAGCCACTTAAATTAGCACTGACATCTGTTGCCCATAAAATGCATGAAATATCGAGTCTAATTTGGTAGAATTTAATAAAATTCTAAGGACCTCAATCCATTTAAAAACAAGTAAAACCTATTGCTTGATGCACAGTAAAAGGTTTTACAATTATGACATTATTACATAATGGTTCCCAGAAGCACTTTTGTAGCTAAATCCCTGCCATGATTTCCATTGCCAAGCCTGTCTTTGAGGGATTTATAAATCTCATTATTTCAGTTCATAATGTACTGTGCTCTATGGGAGCATTCGCAGCATGTAAGAACTCAGGTCTCCATTTTGTTCTTGTAGACCCAAAACTGTCTTAAGACTTTGGCTCCATGCTCCATTTACAGCTCAACTGGGGCAGTAATTGCAAAAATACGCGAAGGCTTTTGTCGTCAGGGAAAGTCTGTGGCTACAGTGTCACTGTAGGCTTGGGCTATCCCTGCCGGTGAGCTCCAGGGCTGAGACAGAGCCCGTTACAAGCTCCCCAAACCAAGCAGCTACCAGGTTCATATAAATTCACTCCTGGTAAGAAACTATATCATTATCACCATTAGAAATTAAAATTTTCACCCCTCATTTTTACTTGTGGTTAGAACAAACATCTCTGGAACTCAGGTGGCCAGAGGTGAACAAGCAAAGTGCTGAAACTGACCCTGGATGCCAAAAATTACCAGTGAATACATCTACCTACTAAAGCCAAGATCATGCAAGAGCATGACATTGCAGCTTTAAATCTCATCTTGTTGAGTTGTATTTTTGTTACATGCTGGTGCTATTGTGCTGCTGCATGTTGATGCTCACACCAAGAATAGTCCCAATTACAACAGTGCTCAAAATGATTTTGTGCTTTACTAAAAATAGACACTTTACTAATCCTTACTTAGTACCACATATGAATTCTTATCACAGATAGGAGCCTTCTCTTCCCTCCAAACCATGCATGATTCATATCACTTTTGCCCGTGTTTTTTATCACTGAAAAATACCAACTTCTCAAAGGCTTGAAGGTTCATCTGAGTTACTGCAAAGGAAAAATGATGGAACTTGGATAAAAAAATATTCTGAAGGAGATGGCCTTGAAAACTCCAATTCTGCTGTTCAGCAAAGAACTTCACTCACAAGGAGTTTATACTGATTCATTTTATTATAGCCAAATAAATCAAAAGTAATGCAATGTTTGGCCTGTCTGTTGTGTCAAGTGAAGGGTATAGTACAAGGCAAGGATTAGAAGAGCTGTCAGAAACTGCAAAGTTAGGCATATCTTGGATGGATTTAATTGCATTTTTGTCAGAGGTTTTGCATTTCAACGCTCTTTTTCTCAGACACTTGTCTCATTAATTATCTCAATAACCTTCTTGCTTATAATAGGGAAAATTTGTATCATTTCTTTAGGTTCATGGTTTCAATTCTGGTTTCCCTCAATGTGAAAAAAGCCACTAGGAAACATTTCAATGTTGTATTTTGGGGAAAGGCAGGTAGTTCCCTCTGTAATGTAGATGCAACGTGGCAACCTGAACACACGTATTTCCACAGTGTGCTGTGAACAACTGATAAACAATACCTAGAATGTTTGACTCCTGGAGTTTTTACTGAAGCCTGCAAGAAATTAGAGCTTTTAAAAGCAATTTTAAGTATTTTCCCTTTGTGACAGCTGATTCAATTACCACAAATGTCTTCAAGCAAATGCTCAAATCAGCTCTGGCTGTACATGCAGATACACTGTAATTCCAGTTTCAGCTCACTTGATACTGCACAGTACAGAATAAGGCAAAAAGCACAATGTAAATATTTCTCTCAAGTACACTGGATCCTTTCTGTAAATTCAGGACAAAGGTGTTCTGCACTCTCAGGAGTAACAGTTTCTTGCCACATAACAGCAGAAGCTGATTACTAAAAACTGTAACAATCAAGAAGGTAAAGTGATACAGAACTACTCACTGCTGTTTCATAGGAAGTAAAATTTGTTGGTTAAACCCTTATAAAGAAAAAGGTCTGGAAAATTTTTTTAAAGAATATAAGTATTTTCTAATGGTTGTTCCTCAAAATTTATCTAGAATTGTTTTGCACCATGAAAATTTGAATACCACATAAAGAATTTCCTTTGGCTTTCCTTACCTGACTGGCAGGCATCTCTCCAATCACTGCCTCGTAAGGAGGGGGCAGCTCACTTGGATACAGCATTCCTGGGCTATTAATGGTTACTTCATATAAAGCACCAAATGGGGAATGAGGGAAGTCCAAATGGAGACCTCTATATGAAAATATAAACAAGAAGACAATTAAGAAGTGGCATTAGATTTATTACCGACACCACAGCAATGTAAAGACTTCTCTGAATTCAAAGCCAATACACTACAGAGAATTACATTCGAGAAATGAACAGACATCCAAAATGAAGGCCCCATTTACAGGGTAGCTTTAACAACTGTTTTTTATTTATGATGCCAGCCATCTTTACCAGCCTGTTTTGCCATCATTAATGTCCTTCACTACTCCAAATCAGTACATATAAATAGCCTAACAAAAACCCAGATGTAATCTCTCTGGAAAAGAAGAGCCTAATATAAGTGAAGGACATTATTTGGCTTCATAGTGTTTGAAAGAGCTTCTTAGTCCATAGCAGAACCAAGTGCTGACTGCAACAACAGGGAAGGAGAATCACCTCTGAGCCTCCCCCCCGGGTGTGCAGGTGTATTCCGGTGGGTAGTAGGGTGGGGGGGGGATTGGTGGGATGAACTCATCAAAATCCAAGGTTTGGTGCAGGACAGTTCCATGGGGAGTCATGCAGTCAGGATTGCCAGAATGTGGCCTCTGCGGCAGAAACTGAAAATGAACAGGTAAAGTTCCTTCAGATGGTAGAAACATCATCACCAATATTAACAATTTTAATAAAAAGTCAATATTAGCAACCCTGACTAATATCAAATTCACTAATAACCAAAGTGAAATGAAAAGGCACGTCTGGGAGCATAAGATTACTTGTGATCAGTGAGGAGGGTGAGTCAGATTGCCAAAATACAACACAAGGTTTTCCTAAAGACAGAGAGGCCATGACCCTCCAAGTCAGTCACTCCAGGATGATGGACACAGACATTTAAAATTTAATGGCTTTTCAAGAAATATTTCTACATTGTATATGATTTTATTATAGCCCTGATGCCTTACGTTGAAGGCCCTTCAAATAAATACCTATCTTTATTCCCTTACTCTTGTCTAGTCTCTGTTTCTAGGTGGCTGGAGAAGGCATCAGCCCCACGTAATCAGCTGTTTATGACGAACAACAGATAAAACTACTAAAATAACTATTTGCAATTTTTTTGCTTCCAGTCTGAACTGCCTCGCACTTACAGA
Organism: Monarcha castaneiventris obscurior; assembly: GCA_026261815.1. Lineage (NCBI taxonomy): Eukaryota > Metazoa > Chordata > Aves > Passeriformes > Monarchidae > Monarcha > Monarcha castaneiventris. Next base: position 15,089,687 of record JAMPIT010000434.1, on the reverse strand, counting down.
GAAAAAAAACCCAATGCCAACCCCCAAAACAACCCCAAATAAAACTAACTAGAAACAGGTTACCACATAGTCATTATGTTTTGAATAAAACAACTGGAAATATCCCACCCATTTTTCACTTTCAACGAAGGGGCCACTTATAACTATTCTTTACTATTCTTGTAAAATAAAATATTCTTAATAGCTGTTTGAGGTTTGGTGATACAGACACTTAAATGTGATATAAAGGTTGTAAGTACTGGTATGAAAGTAAGAAAAACATTTATTCAATACACACATCTCAAAACCCAAAAGAAAATAACTACACTGCACAATAAAAAGTAATAATACTGAGAACTACGTTGACATTTGTGACAGGAAACTCAGCAGCTTCCAGCAGAGCAGGGATTTAAAAAAGCCATTCCAATACCATTGCTATCAGAAACACTAACAAGTGCTCTGGGAAAGGCCTAAACCAATTCAAGACCAAACATGGACCATCCTGCAGATCCCACAACCCACACCTGACTCATTTTGGTCCCCATGGATCAAAGGGGACCCAAAGACAATCCAAAACCACAGAATTTTTTCTTCTCCAGGCAAGCTTCTGCTGTCATATCACTTTTCTTGGATCAGTAGATGACTTCATCTTTAGTTCCTGCCTTTTAAAACAAGCCAGCTAAGAAACTTTGCTGAAGGCACATTTCTTTTTTTATACTGGAACAAGACAACATATGTATTTGCGCTGTAGGCTCATTACATTATTGTTTGTTTAAATCCATGATAAAGATTTGGGAAGCAGTAAAATAAAAGGGAAGATGTTTATGCTTAGGAGATCCAGCAAATAGAAAGTAAATTACCTTCATTTTTAACATCACAGTTCCATATTTATCACTTTTTCAAGTTTAATTTGATGTAGTTCTGCTGAATTTACATTACCATGGAAATGATATTGGCCTTTGGTATTTTAGAGCTTGAGTTACATCTTAGTTCTATTAAACTCCCTCTATGTTTGCTGTTTCAAAGGTCAGAGCTGTAATAATATAGCAGAGCAGAGGGTCAGGAGGACCAATATCAACTGTTTGTGAAAATGAAGTATTAGGTGCTCACTGATCGGCTCTCCAGAGGTATTTCCACATGGAACTACTAATAAAGAACCTCCCCTGCAGAAAGTGTTATTTCATTACATCCTATAGCCAACCAAGGACTTTCAACCATTGTGTTCTACTCATGGTACATCATAGAAGCAAAGACATGGCATCAGTTTGATTTACTCTTTGTTACGTGAAGTGTCTGATGCTCTTTCATCTTCCATATGAGGTGGGATGCTCTTATACCAAGTACTGTCAGATATTTCTCCATTTGGCTTAGAGAAAAAAAATACTTTGTTGCAGTCATTTGGTGTAAACTCATCTGATTTTTCAACAGCCACTTCCTAAAGTGTAATACTACAGTAATATTAACCATTAAACTCCTAACTTCCACCCTAAGCAAGGCAATCGTCAGCAATCATCTGTCTGCTACCATCTCAAATACATGGAAGAATCTTATAGGAAAAAAGGAAGCAAGAAAAACTTCAACACAATTACCTAAAACCTGTAAACATTTGTAAGAATGAAGATAAATATCTGAACACTCTGGGTCATATTTTGTACACTGACTCCACCAAACTCAGGACTGCATTCATTTCCCTAAAAGAGTTGATAATTTGGGTCATTTTTAGAGTCTGGAAACAGAACCACTTTAATTTAGAGTTTATTTGACCTTCTCCCAGACTGTTTCCATATACTGCCATGGACCCCGAGCTTTGGTTTGCACCAGAGAACTCATAGCTCCATTCCCTCAGTCCTGGAGTTCCCCAGAGCTGGATCCATTCAGGCACATATTGGGAGTGATACTCTTACCACTGTCAGAACAGGACAATTAAACACACGGGACTTTTACAGCAGGTGAACCATCAGCACACACTCTGTGGGACATGACAGAAAGGAGAGGTTTTACACAGGGCAGAAGGGGCTGTGGCTCCAGGAGAAGACCTAATGTTTGGATGCAGTTCAGTTGAACAGCAGAACTATCTGCATCCCTTTCAAGATCCAGGAAAACAAACCATGGCAACGAACTGTGACCAACACTTGACAACGAGCAGCAGAATGGACACGAAAATGGACATGTTTGGGGGGTGTTTATAAACAACATTTTACCTGTGTGATATCATCCTGCTGGAAGGCACAGAAATTAAAGTGAAAAAGGCTGTAAGAGGGAAACTAGCAGGAAATGAAACAATAGCAAATATAAGGGATTACCACAAAGAACAGACATCCTTGAAAAAACAATCGAAAGCTACTAAGTGGGAATTAAGTCATATTTTATTCCATACTACGGTATCTACTGATCTCTGCTAGCCTGCAAAACCTAATTATTTCTACAGGAAAAGGTATTTTAAAAATCTTCAAGAGTTAGTCTCAAATAGTGAAGTCTGGCAGGGTTTCAGCAAAGGCTTAATAAAAATTTCATAGGTTAAAAAAAGACAGTAATAAAATGCAAACAGCTGAGAAAACTGAAGAAACACTGACAAATACTTTCACACAGAAACACACATTTCTGGTATTAGAAGACAGCTGTTATCAAATAACCAGTCTCGAGATGGTGATGGCAAGTAGGACAGGCAACAACAAGAACTGCCAAGCAGAAAATGGAGGTGTCCTGTTTAGTCACCAGGATAGACAAGATCAAGTTGCACTCAATATCGTGTCAAAAACTACAGCTCACACTATGGAACAACTCACACAGTGGGTCTCCCAGCCAGCCTTGGGATTAAACTAATGGCCACTGCAGAAGCAACAGACAGAAAATGGCTGCAGACAAAGATAAAACAGCATATAGCATTTCCCTAAAAGATAAATGCTAAATACCCAACTGCATTAAAAGCTTAGCAAAAGCTTGTAGCTATCAATAGATACTTCAAACATATTTACTAGAAATAAAAAGAAAGCCCATGGCTCTGGAAATCCAAAAGACAACCATTTATGTTGTGCTCCTGGAGCTATTGGATGCTGGGAGCTTTCAGAAATCTGACAGGCAATGAAATACAGATCTACAATTCATGCCCTGCTTTTAGGAAACAGCTGACCTTACTTCTGAAGCTGGGCATTCAAACTATTACACTCACACAGGTGTTTTCTCATCCGTGGCCTTACTTTAGTGTGTGAAACGTGTCTGATACTGAATGGGCATTACACAGATTGGAGCTTGTGCTAAAGGGATGTGCATCACAGAGCACACACTGCACACAGAACGTGGTGTTTTCTCATTGGGCACGTCTGACTTGGACACAGCTGAACAGCCCGATTTAAACAGCTGTTATACTGAGGACTTAATTTTTTGTCTGCAGTTATTAGGGAAGAATAAAACACTGTGGTTTTGTACCCACTCCTTGGACCTGCATTCAATACAGAAGTTTGCCATGGCACCAGCAGCAAGTTGTTAGGAAGCAGAGAATTAGAAGCACAAATGCTAGAAGAACTCTACTTCGGGAAGAGGTAAAAGTTTTTCAAAATGCAGTCATGCTCAAGGGTCCATTGCCATAGTACTGAGAACTCCACACAGCCAACGATGGGGCTGAACACCAGCAACTTCCTCTGCCAGCTAACAGCCTGCAGCCAGGCATGTCAGCTATTCCTGCCCAGTGAAGAATAGCACAGCTCTTCTTTCAGTGTTTAACCTTCCCAGGTGAAATAAGCACCATTACACAGATACGTGTAAAATTGTAGAACTCATTCTCTTTTTGTCAGACCAAAACTCCAGCTCTTCACTGAAAGCTCATCTAAAGGTCACTGAAGTGATCGGAAGGTATTATTCATGTTCCGAATATTTTGAGTACACTGAGGTAAAAGCTCATGGAGGAGACCCAGTTAAGGGACTGATGAAACACCAGGTAAGACCTGTCAATGTATTTCTCTATGGAGACAGTTCCTCATGTGATGCCATGAGGTCCCTCCTTCTGCACAAGGCATGGGAGACTAAAAGCTCTGCACCAGAGCTCCCAGCTATGGGACCTCCCCTCTAAACACCAGCAAAGACATCCTCTGGTCTGTGTATCCTGCAGCACTACTGACCCCATGCAAGTGCCACTGCTGGGAGCCACTGCTCAGCAATTACAGCTTATCTAAACCACAAGTGCCATGTATCAGTGTGTGACTGGTGCTCTAAGGGAAACTTATCTGGAGTTTTTCCCATATCTGCATGTAATTACCTCTGCCTTCCACATCACATTTATTGAATGTACTGTATAACTTCGAAATCAGTCCTTTGGAGACTGCAGGGTTCATTATTCTCATTTCAGTCATTTATAAAAATTTGCTAATTTTTGAGAATGGGAAATAAAAATTTCTAATTGCATATAATTAAATACTGGCATGTTATCTTGAGTAAAAGCTCTGTGCAATACACTCAAGTGTATAATTCTGTATTCAATTAACTGTCCTCCTGGACAGGTTGCTGTTTTCCTTTTCTGAAACACGGAACCAGTATCTGCTGAAGGGAAATGTACACTCTAATTGTCTGCAAGAACAGAAGGACCATAGTTGACTCTTCTAATTTGTCTCTGATCTTAAAGGGAAATGATGAGACCGAAGGTATTTTGATAAGGAAAACTCAGATTTCTCTGCTCAGTTGTTTCTGTTTGCTGTTCCCACAGCCATCACAAGCCATTAGCTCTGTAGCCTCATGGGCACTGCTTTGTGACATCTTTTTTGAAGTGATGACCATATTTTAGTCTTAAATATTAAATATTCTTATTCTACCAATAAAATGTTTAATGAAAAATAGTACATTTGTTAAAAATGTCAAAAGATTTCCTGACCAAAGGTTTGTATTTATGGTGGGTGTGAGGCGAGTATCTATGCAACCATATTTACATTTAGGATCTTTTCTATGGATGTATGTCATTCCCAATGCATATTTCTAAAGGGACTGTCATCTGGGTTTTATGGTACCTGCAAGTGAACTTTGTGCCCAAAAAAGTAATATTTAGGTTTTGATGCAATTAGATTAAATAATAAATGATATGTAATAACTTAGGATCAATTTTCAGTTAAGCTTCACTCTGCAGGATTTTTTTAATTACTATTTCACCAGAATATGGGGGTTAAACAATGCCAGCAAGATATTATCCTCATACAGAGAAGCTTTCTGTGAGGTGTTTGAGTAGAAATATTAACTACAGCCTGTTAAGATAATGACATGCTGAATTATCATTGGGACTGATGAAAACAGTAATTAAATATTACAGCTTGCATGTGTCATCATTACCTTATTTTCTTTACAAAATAACAGATGGTTTTAGGTATCACATAACATGAACAGCAACTAACAGTGATGGTGATAAAATCAGAACACACTCAATGATACCAGTGCCAGCACTTCTAAGATAAGAACTGTATAAACATATCTGGAGTGGAAGGAGGAGTGGAATAGGTGCACTTCACGCTTTAGCTTGACCACAGTGGGTGTCATTTCTTGTATTTCTTAGTTTAATCCAGGCAGCTACCTTTTGAAGAAAACAGGGTGCATTTTTGCAGTAGCCATTGATCAGACAAGACATAAACTGAAACTGCCTCAGGCAACGAATGCAATGTCATGGAAGTGACAGTTTGGTTATGAAGAGGGGTTTCTTCACATTACAGAGCCATGATATGATCTGATTTGATTCACATTTATCTCCTAGAGGGGTGTGTACACAGAAAGAACAATTCTGGTAAGCCCTATAATGGAGTGCAGCCTTAAACTCTCTAGTGAAACACAACAAATGCCTTTTCAATCTTTAGCTATGGTATCACTTTCTCTTGCAGCTTTAGTACAATTGGTAGGGTTTCTTTGCCTGAGCAAATGCATATACTTAACACAGTGAGAAAGGTTAAAGTGAAATGGAAATTTTGGGGTACTTTCTGAAACAGTCCACTCAAATAAGGAACAATCTAGAAAAAATATAAAATAAAAAGCAATAAAAATACTTTGAAGTATTTTGCAGGTTTATTTTCCCTTAGCACTTGAAATAAAATATTTGTTAGGTAGGACTATTTTTAAACCAAAAAAACCCTCTTCAAATTAATTGGAAAATTTAAACTCTGCTTACTACTGGACAGCTTGTGTTTATGTTTTTAGGACATTTTTCCTAAAGATTGGGATGTCAGAAGTCAGCAGTTTCCAGCAAATACATCAGTTTGCCTGTATGAATCAAAACACTCACGGTATGCAAAAGTCATCAACAAAGCACAAAATCACAGAATCACTGTTGCAGATCTTCTTGAAACTGTGTTACACCTGCTTTATGTTGCTAAGCAATAAATTGGAATTCTCTGAATTTGCAGAAATTACCATTCTAACAGATTAATTTCTGAGCCAAGAACACTAACACAGCACAGGAATCACAGAACCGATGCTCTAACAATAAACTAATGATGCCCAAGGAGGGTGTTCCCCATTGCCTCTTCTTGCTACAGGAGAGCCTACGGAGCCCTTGAATACTGTAGAACAGAGTAAAACAATCAGCAGAATAATTAAAACCTCTTCAGCTATGAGGAGTGGTATCTCCTGCTGCTGCTGTCCAACTTCCAACTTGGTACAACCCAGCTAAGAGAAGATGCACACATCAGTGAAAAGTAAAAGGACAAAGCACAAATCCAGCATTAAAAAGCAAGAGAAAAGGAAGTTAATCAGATTTATGGGTGTAGTAGAGCAAAGGGGAACTGCAGATCATGGGACAATAGGCTGAAAGTAGTGAAAGAAAAAGAAATCCTCAGGTCAGAGTTCAGCTGGTCTAAGTCAGCGTAGCCCCAGGGAAGTTACGCTCACTTAGGCCCGGTAGGAATCTGGCTCAGCAACCTGAAAAAAGAAAGGGAAAAACTGATAAACAAGAAAAGACTGGGATTGAGCAGAAATATATATATATATACATATACATATATATATATTTCCCTTCTTCTGTGGAGAGGGAAGAAAATTCTTGACGATGGAGCTGAAAGGGTGGGAGAACGGACAACCAAGCAGGAAGACAGAAAGCTGGAAACACAAAGCATAGGAAGCAAAAAGAAATTAACATAATGGCAGCATTGCCAGGTGGGAAAGAAAGAATCTTAAAGACATCAAGAATGAGTTGGCAGAGAGAAAAATTATGTGCTTTTAAGGAATTTGACTTCCTATTGAGGTTACTGCTTCTTGCATATGCCCATCAGAAGCACTTCAATATTGTTATGGGTTCATTTTTATCTACTCCTTTTTATTCATCTGACACTGCTAAATATCATTAAGAGTAGGTCAAGATTCCTGGAATATTTACACTTCTGGATCACTGCTACCCATTTTTCCACTAGACAGACAGATTTTTTTCAAGGTGTGATATTTTCTTCATCTCCCCATCAACACTGCAAGGTGAAAAAGTTCTTTTCTCAATGGGCATTCTTGTAGCAAATATGGAGGGGGAGAGTGTGTGAAAAGAAAGAATACCCAGATTACAACAAAAATCCTTTAACATTTAAAATATAAGTGTCATCAGCTGAAATGATTATTTCTGTTAATTGTTTCACATCGTTACTAAAGTTATTAAATAAACACTGTTTACAAGCCTCTACAAGTCTGCACAATATGCATACACAGAGCCCTATAGCAAAAATGCATTTATGTACTATTTGTAGTCATTACCTAAACATATGAGCCTAACTTATTATATCCATTATTATGTGAATAAAACACCAGATCCCAGACTGAAAATATTCTTTAACTGGGTTCCAGTGACTGGAACACTTGTCTAGAAAGAACAGCCTTATCTCTGAAATTCATGCACTTAAATCAATATCCATGGCACCCAGTGTATTTCTAGTTATTTATTTATTTTTATAACAACCACATGCCTGCATGGCAGGTTATACAGCATTTCTGTGTAGTTTAAATGGTTCACAGCTAACTTGCTGGGCCAGTCTTCCATCCATGCAAACTTTTCCAACATAAGTTGTACAAATGACTAGTATTAGTGTGTTTGCCCTCCCTTATTAAACAGGACATTTCCTAGACTATTTAGCAATAGAGCAAGGTTACAAGCAGTGTAGGTGGCCTGAAAAATACAAAGGCTTTTAAATTTTTATTTATTTTTTTTTTAATCTCAACATTACATTGAAACCTTGTGAATCTCAGCACTTATTTGGAATAGGAAAGCTATCTTTGTCCAACCAAACCAAGACAGCATTCTGTGATGCAGCTGATTACGCAGAAGACTAATGATCCTTTTCCCTCTTGTTTTGAACACAAATGCTACTCTGAAGCTGAACATGTTTTCCTTATGAAAACACAGTTATTGGCACTTCTCATACTCCACAGTTCTCATACCAATCTAGTAGTGAAAACTGGGATCTCAAAGCTAAGTGATTGCTCTGGGGAGTGTGGAAACTGGAGATAATATACAAGTGATGACAGTAAATGTAACGGGCATATGTAACTAAACCTCATTAATAACCTCCTTAACAAAAGTAACAACTCCCAATTGCAAAATTCTGATCATAACACTCTAATATAATAAATAAACATTTAAAACACAGCAGCTCCTCACACTGCATACATCTATATGCTGTATTTATATAGATGCATGCAGATAAAAAAATACACCTATGTACACACACATTCTAACACTACACAGAGACACACGAACAGGCTTAAGTTTATAAGCAAAGAGTAGGTGCAAATGAATATCCACAGAGAAGGACACTATGTTATGCTGGACAAACCCCTGTGTTGTCACTGAAACGTACTCACCATTTGCAGAAGATCAGAAGAAACCATCTGCATGCAACACATTGCTGTTGCCAAAGCACAGACAATGGTGGAGATGATATTGAGAGCGCACACACTGAACAACAGGTCCTGCGAAGAGACATCATCAGAATATCATCTCTTATCTCAGGGACACAAAGGACAGGAAATGCTTGAGGAATTTGATAACAAACACTGTCAACTGCTATCAATTAATATGGTCTCAAATAACTGGGCAGCATCCATTTAGCTTGTAATCTTTTTCATGTAGCAATCCACAAAGGCAGCAATTACAGAAACAAACATCTTCCCTTTCCCACTTCTCACAACACATTTGCTATTAGATGTTTCCTCAGAAATATTGATGTTCAAATTTTCTAGTTCCCCAAAAAGACAAATTACTCTTTCACAGTGGACTCCAAGCTACAGCTATCAAAAGAAGGATACTATGAAAGACACTTCTGATTAACAACAACGACATGCAGAAATATTATTCCTTTGAGTAGTTGAAATCTACAACTTAGGGTTGTGTGTTAAAGAAATTCAATGGAAAATCTAGTATGGATAGAGACTTATTCTGTGTCAGAAACTCTATATATCTGAAATATTTTTATACATGAGAGAAACACAGTGATTACACACCCAGGCTTTTCACTTTCTACTGATGAATTGAGTGCTTATGATCATATTGTTGGCTTGGTTTTTTTTAAAAGAAAAATAGAACACAGAGTATTGTTTTAATGAGTAGAATAAAAGAAATAAAAGAATAAAAGAAAAGAAACATCTGAATTAAAATGGAAACATTTTTATAGCAATGGTATCATTAAGAATAAAGCACCCATCTCTCTTCCAATCACTGGATTTGTATTTACTTTCTTCACAGCCAGTGAAAAGAAAAGAATTTAGTGTGCTGGCAACATTTCAAAACTACCACAATCACTGTACAGCAACTGCATGGCTGTTATGGCAGTTGGGTGGCTCAGTTCTCTCAACAGCCAGTAAAAGCATTTGAGAAAAAGCATCAGAGAGAACAGATGAAAAACTAAATCAAAATTGCTACAATATCATGAATAAAAAACACTCACTGTGTAAAGAACATTCCATAGGATCTAAGTTTAAAAGAGTATTTCATTCCCTGCCTGTGAATGAAGTAACTTCCATGCTATAAATCGCTTTGTTTTTCCCAACAGTACTGAAACAAATGATAGAAGGGTGCAGACTTACTCCTGCCACTGTAATTGCATGCTCCTCAAGTGACCTTCATTTGAAGATGGAAATGCCAGCCATGGGAACCAGGCAGACAATAAATGCGCCAAGAAGTTTTAGTCATTTAATAACTTACACTGAGCCAGATTTGCTCTTGCTGATCTGGTCAGTAGTTTTCTGTCTCCTTGGCCAGCCCCTCAGCCAAGGGGAACACTGAGTCATCAGCATTAACAGCAAAACACTGGAGGGGCCGATCTCTAACTCACAGAAGGTGATACAGAGGACTCACTCAAATACAAAGTCATACAGACACACTCAGAGCATTCAGATGGAGGTAAACAGGCAAAGCGATCCCAGGAGATTCAATTAACAGTGGCAAAAAAAAAAAAAACCAAAAAGAGATTGAGATCCTGCATGTTCTGCTTTCCATATGCAAACCTAGGTAAAGAACACCGAGGCAGAGACAAGATCTAGGGTAGAAATAGGACAATTTCCTAGCAGGAAGAACTTCATTCATTGCTTACTACAGACATTTAAATGCAAACGACTTAGCTAATCCGAGTGCATAACTTAATACCATTTATGCTAAATAATAAAATCAAAGTTGTAAATTAGGATGCAAAGTGTCTCCAAGACCCTCATACAACTTTACACACCTCAGGACAGACTTAACTGTGCCTCTAAGTCTCATGACAGATGTTTCTCTGATCTGTTCCTAAAGATCCCACAGCTTCATCCCACTATTCCAGCGTTTATTTTTACCATTAGTGTCCTGGTTATGTCCCAGAGATGAAACCCACGGCTTCTTTTCTTCCACAGCTCTTGAGAACAGGCTGCTACACAGCAGACTTTTACACCTTTGAACTCTATTATCGTTCTTGAAGCTTTTTCCACCTTTACTGTGACATATTAACCCCATTTTCTCCAATCCTCAATTGAAATCAACTTTCTAGGCCTCTGATCATTTTCATTAATTGAATTTCTTTCACCTCACCTTGGGTCCACATTTTTCCTTAAATGCAGAATCCTAAACCAGGCACAACTGAAGGCCTTGCAAACACTGACTCAAGAGTGAGGATTATTTCTTGTGCCTTGCAAGCTACACTCATCCTTACCAATCCTGACTTTCCTCAGCACGCAGGGACACCTGCACTCTGTTATTCAGCATTACTGTTTTGATGTTCCACAGGAACAGCAGCCTTTTCCCACACACTCCTTTCCAGGCTAAGCACACAACAGTTCCTGTTCTTGCTACAGTCTTTTTGAAGGTGAAGGTACGAAAAAATTCCAAATGCAGTGATGCAGAGTTTTTATGTATTTCATAAAGATCAATAAGGAGCAGACATCTAGCAGCCCCAAAATGTAAAAAGGCAATGAAGTTAAACAAAGAGATGGAAATTATTGTAAGTTTAAAATTTTAACAGAGACAGTAATAATTGAGCAATGATGCTGGAGTCCTCACCATCACTAGGTATTTCTTAAAGCAAGATTGTTTCTTTATTTGTTTTGGCTTTTTTATCCTAAAGTCTGTTTCAACTCAAACAGGAGTCAAGCCATAACCCACCCTTCTCTGCTTCCCACTCCCCCACCCTCCCCAAACATTAATCAGCCTCAGGCAATTTGCCATTTTCACGAAATTCACTCCTGTGCCCTGTCGAAAAAATAATTCAGTAATTCATGACACTCATTTATTCAGCTAGAGATAAAAAGTGAGGAGGAACCAAAGCCCTCCATGGCCAAACATGCTGCCAGGAGAGGGTAGGTGCTTACAGACTGCAGCTGGAACAAACACAATGACAATTAAGAAGTCCTTTAGGAAATGCCTGTGAAAAAGCAGTAACCACAACAGGGCCAATTCTAACTCCCCACAGCCCTCAGCCACAGACAGCTACATCTGTAGGTGTTTAAAGGAGCAGGAAATCTGTATTAAATACAAAATCAGGGAGCTTTAGTGACAGATTTTTAGCTGACATCTACCAGAATGCAAATCAGAAAACAACATGTGAATCTCTAATGGTGTGAAACACAATTCTCTGCTCCTCAGAATTGGCTCAACCAATTTTCTCTTAGATGCTATCTTTGTTTTTTTAGGACAAAAATCTGATTCTTCAGCATGTTTATATGATAATTAATACTCTGACAAGTACAATGTACTAGGTACATATTCTTCTACAGGTTACATGTACAATTTTCTTGCTACACCTTAGCTCACTAACTGCAGAGGACACAAATCCCCTTCAGAGTGGAATCAGCTGTCAGAACTGCCTGGAACCATGCCTAGATCAATCCAGATACACACCCACAGGAGTCAGCATTGTGAGCTGTTTCTCTGTGGTCACTTCTTTTCCCAAGTAGGTCCCTCAGTAAATCTCAAAAGCTGAACTAAAATTTAATGCTGATAGTGAAAAAAGCAAGATTTCATGGTTGCAGTATTCAATTTATATTACAGCTGAACAATTACCAGATTAATTGTGCCAGCATCTGCATAACTGTTTGTCATGCTTTCCTTCCATAATAACAGACACCTTTGACTTATGCTGTGCTCCCACAGGACATCTATTTTTTCTTCTTCTTTTCCTAATTCAAGCTGTTTTCGCTATTATTCTTTTGACACCACTTTTGTGCTAATGTACCTCAGAGTTCTTCTCTTACTAGCACAATTAAAATAATACATAAATATATAAAAATGCATGTTCTCTAAATGTATAGCCCAAAAGCCAAAAGAACACATTAAAATAACAGATGTGTTACAACACCTGAGTATTATTTAAAATCTGAATGTTTAACTGCAACTTTAAAAAAATACCTTGTATTAAAAAGAAATTAGGATATAATTAATTGAGAACATCCCATTTAAAAAAACCCATACTGCGGTATACTCAAAAAGCAATTTGTCCTAAAAACTGATTTTCTTTGTTTTCCATCAAACTACTGGGTGATAAAGCAGTCAGATGGTATCAAACTGGAGTAAGTAAAAAATTGGTGATTGTCACTTCGATAACTCAACTGTAGAAACAATCATTTAACAAAGCAATTTAGAACAGCTGTTAGCACATGCAATTACCTGACAGAAGCAAAGAGATGAGATAGAATCTAAAATGAAAAATGACAACGGCACAAATCCCATCACCCAGTGATGGGAGCACTGGCAGAGCTGGGTCCTTTATAATCACTGCATGTGTGTTCACCCTCCTGAAATTTTGTCCTTCAAAATGTCATTTGTACCTCCTATCACAGCAAATATAAAGGAAAACTGGAATAGTATCATTTCACTCTAATGGTGGGCCATATCCAGAGAGCTCCTTCAGCTCAGAAACCAAATTTGTAACTGAATTTGTCTCTAATATTGGTTACCTTTCAAAACCATCAAGTAAGCCAAACTGGAAGAGGAATGTCTGGACATTTTCAAAACTCAACTCAGACGCAGACTTTGGCAAATATTTAGTCACTCTCTTGCCTCTTCCTATCATAGCAATGAACTGTACTGTAAATTAAGTTACATGCATGAACATCAAACGAGAAAATCTGACATTCAATACAGACCATGCCACACAAATGAAGCACTATTACCACAAAATATTCACTCTGTCGAGCATTATACAGAAAATTAATCAGCTGTGCTCCTTACACAGACTGAGAAACTGTATTTAAGCCTATTTTGCTCTAGAAGGAAACAAGCACATCCATTTCATTTTATGAGTTCCAGTCTGCTCAACAGTATTGAACTGGCAGCTCTCTTTACAAACACACTCACATTTTGCTGGCTCGATAGATTATTTTCCTGTGGAAATAAAAGGTTTGTAGTCTTTGAGGTTCTTAAGTTCCTGGCACTTTTGAGACATTAGTCAATATACAATGAAAGAAGTAAAATCAGCTTGCTGATGTGTAAAAAGAACACTCTGTGAGCAGCAGCCCTGAACACATGGATCTAAACATCCCCAGCGATCAATGGCTAAACCCAGCTCCACGGCTGCAATGCTGTGGAGATGATTTCTTTTCTCCTTGATTGACTTCAATTATAGTGCTTCATTTCTTATACTACTGTATCCTCAAAAGAGATAATGAGCAGTAAAGCTTTTTCACCCATGAAATTAGTGTCAATGTACCTCTTTTATTCAAGAATTCAAGGACAACAATCCTTTTAACTCAAAACAGAACTTCAGTTGTTCTCAGTGGATACATCTGAAAAACACTGGGAAAAATATCTGCTCTGATACAAGGAAGGCTCAAGAATTAATTCTGAACCAAATGGGTCTCAAACACACATTGAATTGTAAATGGAGAGATGGCCAACACTTAATGAAACAGATTTAAGGTTTGAAAGTACAATATAATAATTCACTGTTTTACATGCATCTAAAATATTTACTGCATTTTTAAGAAGCAGAGCACAGCTGCTACTTTAAAATAAACTCAAGAAGGCCTTCTCTTCTTGCATGCAAGTTTGCGTATTTTCCAACTCAGGTATCTGCATTAAATTTAGTACTGGGGATATGATAGCTAGAGACTCCTGAAAGACTAAGGTTTCATAAAATAACTGCACAAGGATGGAATAAACAGATTCCAGTCATTCAAAGAGGCACCTTTTTAGCCAAGAGAGAAGTTCACAACCATATTCACTCCCTGACCAAGCTAGGAACACAAAAACTTATCAGGAAGAAAAAGCAGCTCAACTATTCAGACTACAAAGACCACTGTGATCCACCCCATTTTTGATGGTCTCTGGTGTGGTAAATACACTCTGAATGTAGGGAATATTTTCAGCTGCCTATAAAGGAATGTGGAACAAGCCCAGCAACTTAAAAATCTGATATGGAATTACTTATTCTATGCTGAGCTTCATACAATTGTAAGTAGCTTATGAAGCCTTTTGGGTAAATTATTCAGCATAATTAATAATACTACATTTGGTCTTACAGTAAATCTGAGGAAAGGCTGTTCACAGAACTCTAAAGAATGTGTTAGGAGCCATCCTCCTCTGTTTTGCAAGTAGAAGCATCTTCTTCTGAATGAAAAGAAATTTAAACATATGAGTAGACTTGGTCATCAAGAAACTCAATAACAATAAATTTGGATTCACAGGAGAGGAAAGAAAGCAAATATTCACACAGAAGGCTGCAAGAGCCCCGAGCTACATAAATCTCTAATAGACAGGCCTAACTAATGAATGGAATCAGAAACCCAGAAAAACCCATTTACTATTTATATTGTACTTGAATTTTAGCAGCTCCAAACCAAATACGTATGCTGAAGGCAGAGGAGGGAATCAGCTTCTCTCCTTGCATTCTACAGATGCACCTTAAGTAAAGTAGGAAGTAATTATGTAAATACCGAATCTGTAAATTCACATACATGTCTGCAGGTATTCTGGGTTGTGTCAGCTGTTAAAAGTAATTCACAATATTCAATTGGATCATTACTAAACCAAAACAGCATAACATTCTCCTCTTACATGCCAGTATCAGACAGCAATAATACATTACAAAATAATTTAAAGTTCTTAATACCTAACTTCGCCCTCTCAAAATGTTCCACGTGCCATTAAGTAAGTGTTAAGTGTCCACGTGTTAAGTAAATTCAGAATACTCTGAGTTTAGAAAGAAGAAAAAATTTTCATAAATGAAAGATGTCAGGAAAATTCAGCCTTTGTACTTTAATTAACATTACAAGAAAAACTCAGTTCCTCGAAATTTCATCCACGAACCAACACGCTTCCTGTGGAAAAACAGATTAGGTTGATGTTATTGAAACTGCATCCTAAGCCCATCCCATCTGTGGCCATCATCTCATTTTTGGACACCTGATTCTTAATAAAGCTTTTAAACTCTTTAACTAATTTTGTAAATAGGTAGGATTTGCGTGTGCCTTCATTTGGCTTTAATTAAGTCAAGTAAATTCCTAACACAGGATAAAGCTGCTCTAGAAGTTTGGTTACCATAAAAAAACAAATCAAGATACTGAGACACTGACATCCTTTAGGAGCACAGATCATTGACCCTGAGTATCCAGAGGAAAGCAAGGAACCTTATTTTCAGTGGCACTTTAGGAGCTACTAATGCAGGAAACTGTGAAAATACATCTTCTAGTGAAAAACAGAAACCACAAAGTCTCTCCATTGTAAAACAGATGGATCAGACTCGGGTGTCTGCAGATCTTAATGGCAGTTCATCACATCATGCCACTGTGCTACTGTTACTGAGTGTGCAGACAAGACTACAAGTATGATATCTTATAAATATAATTCACCATCCTTGAATGGGCTGAGTCCCTGTTACAACAGTCAAATGGCAGAGTGTTTTTCTCCATTTTACTGTAACATATAATTTTGTGCTGAAATCCCACTATTCAACTAATCTCAGAAATCATTTAGCTCATAGATCAGTCAGTATTTACAATCAATACCCATATCTATATACATACATATGTGTGAGCATACATACTGCAGAGGTAGTTCTTCTGTCCCCATTAAAATGTTTTGAGTAGTTTATTCAGGGCTTGAAATTAGGAAAGGAGGATTGATTTACAAAAAACCACAAAGACATGGTTCATAGCAGAAACAACAACAACAACCAATTTAGAGATTTTTCAAAGCAATTATAAACCTCCCACTCAATATCATGCAAGGCACAGTTAATGTACACAAGACCAGTGGCCTCTGTTGGTTTTCCTTGTCCTGTTTGGCTGCCTGGGAACAAGATCAGACAGGTGATACCTGCTCCATTGCTCTGCTCACAGTGGAGCTCCACAGCTGCTACCACCAAAAACCCACAGATGACTTAGTGGAAACATGAGCTTTTTACCCCACTTGCAAAAAAGAGAAGGGGCATGAAGCCTACATAATGTTATACACAATGTTATATATACATATATATATGATCTCTGGTTCTCTACATTTTCTCTCCCTCTGGCTCCTCAAACAATGAACACAATTGAGCTTTTGGTACTAAAACATCTGTTTCTGCAAAATCACATTGTAGTTGTTAATTGCAATTAAAGAGGGTGAGCCTTATTGCTGTCAGCTGTTATCTAATGAGCAGTAACTTTTTTTCTTATGGGCTTAGTAGAATGCTGTTCTTAAATTTACAGCCAGGAATCAGAGCTAAGCAAAATAGAAGGCAAATGTAGAATTAAAACCGAAAAAAGATGCAAGAAACTTTCTGAAAAAGTTATTTTCCTAACTACCCTGTCTTAAATGAAAACTTCTGAACATAATTAAAATTGCACTCAGACTATTCTCATGGGAACTCCTGGGTTTAAATCCATTCTCTTGCAGCATAAGTTGGTAAGTCAATTCCCTTTATAAATGATAGAGTTATATCTAAAAAGATATCATGTTTTGTGCTTGTATTCTGATTGCTGTATTGGTTAGAAACCTTGTCTTGATTTTCAGCATATGTCACTTCTACTCACTTCATATGCTGACAGTGTCCTCCAAAGATAAACAGTTGTTTTTCCTCTCATTAAAGTTTACCTTACTGACATATTTACAGGAAGCAAACATATGCTCCCTCAATCTTTATTTTTATGGAATTAGCAAGTCAGCTTTTCCTGAATGACAGGTTCATGTTTCTGCATCTGCCACACTTTGAGGAATGTCCTTCTCAGAAGTTACCTTCTTGTAATACATTTCACTGCAGATTGTTACCTTTTGACCAGCAATGTCATGTTATGCTTCTTTTCCACTTACTAAACTCCTACTACCCAGTAGGTTTTTGCTCTGTTACCTTTATCATCCTCATTAAAACCTGAGGCAGAATTCTTACTTAATTTTGGGGCCATAAAAAATGTTTTAACTTCTACCTGATACTTATTACTTGGGGGTAGTTTTTTGCTTTTTCTTAGCAAGGCTGAAGAATATTTAGGTATTTACTATATACCTTGTACAGGATTTCTACCCATTCTGAATTTTAAAATGTATCTTCAAATATCAAGAAAATTTTTATAGCTTTCTCAGGACCCACCCTATAATCTCTCTCTCTAATATCTTTCTCACAATTAATTTCTCTACTTTACTTCCCTATTTTCTATTAATTTTATTAAAGTACATACTTTGAAATTGAGAGTCACAGATGCAGAGTTAGTTCTGTTGATCATGAAATTGAACGTAGAATGAATCAATACCTGTCTCACAGGCTAGAGCTCCTTTTTCTGAGCAGTTCTTTCATTGATTCCTTATTATTTTTCAAAACAACATAGCATTGATGCCTTCCCATTTGGTGATAATTGAAGTGAGCAATTTACACTGAGCTCTAAACTCACTCATACAATATTCTTAGTATTTGCTCTCAAATTTTCATCTGGGTAATTGTAGCACAAAACAGGACAAGATTTAAACTTCTTACAACGTTGCAGGGCAGTTTATAAGCACATTTCCAGCATTACCCAGAAAGAACACTCTTCTCTCCCAAGGTAATGTCCAGCTGCCTTCATGGTAGCAGCACATCACAAAACACCTCCTCATTCTTCAATACTTTGTGTTTCTTTGGAGTTTACCATAACATCAATGAACAACATCAGCTTGGAACAGCAAAGTGAAAGATACCTGTTCTTGCACCTTCCAGCATCAGCCATAGCCAGTTTTAACTTCTGTTTCTTGAGTAACCTCTAACAAAACAGTTACCCACAGAAATGCTGGTATTGTGAAGATATTTCTTGCACATGAGAGTGGATGAACACAGAACATCAGCTGCTGCTCCTTTCAGCAGACACTTTGCTTTGCTAAGTTAAAACTGCAAGAAACAGTTAATTGTCTCCTAACGCACCTTCAGGGTCAGCCTCACTGCATTGCACTCCTGCAGAGGGTTCAGTTTCAGTGTTTCTCCCAAGTTACTGCAGCCTGATGTTTGATGCTGCATTTCACAGCAAACACAGACACCATCACTGTCAAATTTAATCTGCGGAGAAAAGAAAAGGTCAGAAAAAATATAAATCAACAGAAACACCCTTCCCAAAAGTGGTATTTACAGTTACAGTAATGACTACTAAATGTAAAATGAAAATCTCTGTGCAGAACCCTTGGAGCAGAATGCCTTCCATTGGTTAATATAAGCTATAAAAACAGGTAAAATACAGAAAGAGGATTCAATATCAAAGAGTGTTACCACTTACACCTCTTTTTGAAAAAAAATTGCTTTCCAGGGGGTAGGTGAAACTGGAGTAACTCAACTGAATAAACATAAAATCATAGCCAATGTGGGAAAACAAAAAATAACAGAAAGAGGTCAGAAGAAGAAGAAGCAAAGGAGTCATGATCACAAATCAATCCTTTATTCCCCAAAGTGAAGACAGAAGCACAGTGGCTGGGTGGTGAGATCTGAATCACCTTGATACTCGCCCTTTTACATTAAAAAAACCCCTGAAATTTCCAGACACAAATCCACAAAAAAATTCCTAATGCAAATATGCATTTGCTATTTTCAATTCAAATTCTCCCTAGGATGTTGCCAATTTCCTGAACAAAAACGGGTACCAGTATTCCTTGTAGAATTATCTTGCACAGTCTTATATACAGGATCATTTCAACAGAGTATTTACTTACAGCTTAGACCTCAAAGAATGTTTAAATTGTTCATGTGATCTTAAAAGTTATGTATGTTTAAATATATGTATTTTTTAGTGCTACTCCTATCAGGCTTATGTAGCACCCTCTCCTAACATGCTGGTGACCAGGACAGCAGATGGAAGAGCAAAAATAAGAGTCAATTAAGAGAACATAATAAACTTCTCCAGGTGAGGTACAGATGACTGAACGCTTGCTTACTGTGATGAAAGCATGCCCAGGGCAGGAGCTACCTCAGGGGACTTCAGCTCCTGAGACTTCAGATTGCCCTCTAGCCAGCGCAATTTGTAAAAGGCTTTAGAAAAAACTGGGTATGTAAATTACACCATTTCCCATATTCTCAAAGGCAACACTGGAAATAATTGTCTATGGCAACTCACAGAGACTGGTCATACCCTATGCCACAGACACTGCAAAGAAGCAGAAAAAACAGTTTGATCACCTCTATGATAGTTGTGGGTTTTATTTCTCATTAGCATACAATTTAACTCACAAAACAGCTTGAACAATTTCAGACTGGTTCTTTTCCAATTCCTGTAATCTTTTAATACTTTCTTTTAAAAGGTAAAAGATCTGAGTAAAACCCAGCTAAATGGTTTATGATTAGCTGACCTCAGCTCTTCAAGCCAATGTAAAATCAAAGCACTGGATGTCACTGGGGAAGTCTTGTTCCCAAAACTCTCTGGAAATGGCTCAGTGAATGAGAATTGCTGCTGAGGAAGTCTGAAACTCACACTGGGTTTAGAGCCCTGCCAAGGCTGGGGGCCGAAGGCTACACCAGGCAAATCGATACAGGCTGCAGCTGCTAAAAAGCTTTTGTAATGAGGAAAATGGACCTCAGACAAAGCTTTCTACTGCAAGATCACCTATCTGATTCTTGCTGCCCCTGTTTAATAAATGACAGACACTGACTCAGATACAGGGTATGTATCTGGCATTTCTAATATGAAATATAGATCCCAGGGCTGCTTCTATCACATGTAATGAACAGGTGTCACAAAAAAACCACTGAAAAGGCTCGGTCAAGATTCCCCATTTATGAGAGATTCTGAAAGTTGTTCCATAACTCTGTACTGCTCAGGAGCTCTTCTTTTAATTTAATTCCTAAAATGAGTTAAAAGCTAATTGTTTACATGAAAGTTCATGCAAAACACAGGGACATCTTAAGAATCACAGCATATTCAAAACCATCCAAGATTCACTACCAGATTGGAAGCATATTATTTTTGAAGAATTTTTATCAATTTGCTTTATTGTGCACCTTTTCCTTCCATGTTCGGGAAGTGACCTCTTTGCTAAGTTGTGTTTCTGTAATGGGGAGCAGGGCAAAAGGCTGAAGGTGTCACTGCATTTGTGCTCTCAACAATACAGCAGCTGAAAGCACTCCTGAGCCCCCTGCCCCAGAATGCCCCCCCCGCCTTGCTGCTGTCTCTCACTTGGGCAGACAGGATCAGGAGCTCATACAGCTATTCTGTGACCTAAACAGTGCCAAAACTAACTTTTATTTTCTTCTGGGAAGGAAGGAGAAGCGCTTTGTTTTTAGCCTCACACCTCAAATGCCATTCACAGCATGGCTTCATAAACAGAGACAGTAACACTGACAGTAAATCTGCATTGGTTCAGGGAGGAGTTGGGATCACTCCTTCCAGCTGCTGGGCTGGTGTTTGCCAGCCTCAGACACAATTACATCAGCAGTGCCTCCAAAACCGTGTTTCAATCTCTTTTGGGCTTGGCAGAGCTCAAGAAGAAAGCATCATTCACTTCATCCCCTGCACATATCCCCACCATCCTGTACATATTTGTGTTCCACTTCGTGATTCTTACTCATGCTAGTCAGTACTCAAGTAGAGTTTGTGTACTTTCATATTTATGACAGTTGCACAGTACAGCATCATACAAACCATATTTAAGATTTCAAACCTCAGCCAGGGCTGCCTATATGCATAAAATGTCTTGTAAGTTCATTTTGCTTTGCCAAAAAGCACTACTGTTACTTCAAAAGTCCCAACACACATTAAAACCTGACTTTTGTGTAGCAGGGGATCAAAAAAGCAAAGGACCTTCCAGATTTATTACAAATACATGCACACGCACACTCACAGGCCTTATATTACTCTTTTCATCTGTATCAATTCATCAAATTCTGTCAATGCTGCTGAAAAGGAGCTTGTTTGCTTGTTTGGCTGCTGTGTGCACACACATTCACCACAAAAAAGGCAAATCAGGAATTAGTTAACACTGCTACTTTGCATTCTACCACCTCCTTATTGCAAATGTAAGACTTCTAGTAAAAGAAGTAATAGATTTTACTTCTTCTTCTAAATTAACCTTCAGGGTTTTTTACAGGGAACATAAAAAAGGCAAGGAAAAATTTCAAAACGAAGTATGAGAGTTCCAAAGCTGATAACAAGGCAGTGAAGTCCAAGAAAGCCCCACCGGTGTGCTCATGGGAAGGAGCTTCAGTCAATTCTAGTACCTTTTGCAAAGGGAAAGATGGGAGGATGCAGTAAGGATAAAGTTGCATTGTAGGGAAATACCAAGATGAAAAACTGACAGATGAGTAAGAACAAAACAGAGTATATTCTTTTCCTGGGATTTCAAAAATTGTTTTTCAATATGTACAGACCAGAGTATAAAATGGAATACAAACAAACCTCAGTTCTGGACCTGGGCTCTGTCATTTCAGCCAAAGACAACTGAGGGGAAAGAAGAGTCTTCCCGTGTATGTTACTATAACCACTAGCCAATTTCCACCATACAACCAAAAAAAAATTTTAAGTAATCTTTCAATAGAGAGATTGACACTATCACTAGTTTTCTGAATAATAATCACCTGTAAATTTGATTAGAACTACAGCATTTATTTTTAAATGAGTGACTTACAAGACAGATAAACTCAAAAAAACCAAATACAGATTAAGAAATAAAACGTATTCTGTCTTGTACAGTAATAGAATATAAATTAAAATATCTTAATTACTCTACCCATGCATGTTAAGCACAATTTTTAGTGATCCATTATTTGAAAAAGAAATTCCTATACAGAAATGTTTCTCCTATACACATTAATAAACAGCTCGAGTGTGTAACTGCTCTGTACACGTCCTACTCTCACTGACTTAAAGCAGTATCTTGAGGTTTTGGCTACAAGATCTGCAGCTAATCATGGAAAAAAAATCCCAATTAATTTTTCGTAACAACGTGTTAAAGCTACTTCCCTTTCTTCCCCTCAGTGTTGCATGTTGCTAAGCTGCAGGATAAAGAGCACAAATGTCAACTTCACAAATTACACATTCAAAATGCTAACATATGGCGAGCACATTTCTCATATTCACACAAAAATACGTATTATGGAATCTACAATAAATCCCCAGTGTTTAAAGCAAAATAAGACTACTGTATCTCGTTCTTTTTCTTCAAATAACCATTCTACATGTGAAACACTGCTGAATTTAAGCTCCATAATACAGTAGATACTATTATCACTTTTAAAGCCATGCACTCAGCATGAAATGAGTTTGACAGAACTACCAGAACTAAAACAGAATTTATTTTGAATTTGACTTTTTTACTACACCATGCTTGGAAATTTACTGGTTCAGTTATATGGGATGTTAAATACATTTCAAACCACATGTCTGAAAAGGCTGGATTTTGATTCCTAGAGCTGCATCCCCATAGAGTACATTTGTATCCTGGGAGGCAAGCAAAGGATTTAGATTTGATAATGCACAACAGTTACATAGTGCAGGATTGCACAGATGCACAACACTAAAGAGAGCCATCTAAGGAATTAAAATTAAATATACACTTGGAACAAGCTGTTAAGAAACTGAGATTTTTCCTTTTTGAGTGAAAAATGGTAATAAAGTAATTAAATATGCTCAGCATAATACATCACCACCTTCTAAGTCAAATCCTGTGCTTAATCATAAAGCAGTGCTGTTCACTACAGGGCACCCCTCCCAGAGGGTGGTCTATGAGAACAGAACTCTAGAATTCCATACACATGAGCACTGCAACATGGCAATGCAATATATTCACGTGCAAGCCCTCAGCCTGACTGAAATGGGATTTTGAGCAAGGAAAACCTAAAAAGCAAGGTCTGGGTAGAAGAAACTGTTCCTTTTTTTTGGTTGGCTTTCTTTTTTCTTTACCAGTTACAGTATGAGAAACAGCCGCAATGAATTTAAGTTGCCCTTACAGAGTACAACACACTGCGGTAAAGCAACTTAGTATTTCATCATGCTCTGAAAATTGAAACTACGGTTTGAACACTTGTTATTTCAAATCAAATATTTCAGTCATGAGTTTACTTCTGTAGACATCATTGCAAGCTGAAGTCAGAGAGAATATGCTAGAATTCAATGTGTATATTCTTTTTTCCTGAGATAAAAACATAATAGCTTTAGGTAAACTGTACCTTCTAATAATTTAGAGCATGCCACATCATGATAATTTGTATTGTTCTGTATTTTATTTAACACAAATAACATTCATTTACTTTGGAAATTAAAAACAAAAACAACTCAGGGTGGCAAACAAAATCTTAGCATATACATACCAAAACATTCCTATCTGCCAAATCCACGGCCTGTACAAGTATTGGATAGAATCCTGATCCTGCTGACATCAAGTAGTAACCACCACATTGCTCTGATGTGGCCTGCATTCCACCTATGCTGCTGAAGCATCATTTTCACCATGACACTAAGAAGCAAGTCCTTAATTAAAAATTACTTTTTGAGGTGGCAGAACACTAAATCCATTAACACTTTCACTCAAACTTTCCCCAAAATGTTTTTTTCAGGTTGTAACAACTACAGATTGCTCTACTAAATATATACTGTTTTGGAAATTAAAGGAATATGTGTGCAAAACCCTAACATGAAAAACAGAATCCTTGCACTCTGGATTCCCACACGTGCCCTTTTTGAGAAACTTGTTTTCCATCACTCACCAACTGACATCCTTCCAGGGACTTCACCAGCTGAGCATTCTGACAGGACAGAATGGACCCGGCCAAGTTCAGCATCACACACACTGCAGAGAGCAGCATGAAAAAGGTTATCTGGAAAAAAACCCAAGCACCCTATTATTACTCACTTCAGGAGGCAAACAAGGAAAAATATAATTTAGATGTTCAAGAACTTCCAGCCTGTCACACAATTACATGGATGGCAACATTTTATATATTTTAAAGAGAGTAGGGTACTTAATCTGACAGTGTCCTTGATCTTGCACTGTAAGAGAAAGCTAAATCAAAACTAGACATGACTATTATATGTTTTCCTCCAGCCATTTCAAAATAATCCATTTATCTCCCACTTTTATCACACACTCTGAAAATTTAATGGGTTTTATTACCAAGCATTACTAAAAAGTAAGATTTGAAAAATGTTTTATTATAAACAGATGTAGTTTTGAAACAATTTAAATCCTTTTGATGGGGATATGGGTATCTTAAACAGGAAAAGTATTTGTGAATATCACGTATCATGAGTTTCTACAAGTTGGGAAGAAAAAGTGAATAAAATTCTGGATATATATAACTACTGGCTTTTTAAACAACAATTACAATTTAAGCAGCATCCTCCTTATCAACTACTCATTGCGTTAATTACTCCTTTTTTTTCATCTCAAAATGTGTCAAAATAATCATTAACTTGATTCCATCAGCTTAATTACCATTTTATTGCTTTAAATGTACAAAAACCCGGGCCAGTCAGGGCAGACAAATGTTAATATGTAGGCAATGGCATAAGCAGTAAGAGGCCAAGAACAAATGCATGCCTCATGTGTGGCCACCTTAAATATTCAGTGTTGACATTGCCATAACTCAACAGGAGTACGAGTGTATTATATGAAATTAGCAAGAAATTCTGTTGCATCTCTTTTCCATATGCACGCTCACAGTTTACAGCCCTTCACTGTTCTCACAAGATGTTATCTTTTGTCAGTGCATGTGCTATGAATGTTTTTGACAACCTTAAATCCAAAATGGCTGTATATTTTTTTCTAACACTTTTGGACAAAAACCCCTGTAACGTCCATAGTATTAACCAAAGGACAGAAGCTGTGTTACGAATTTTAGTTGCTAGCTCCAGATCCTTCCAAGCATCACAACAAGGGCTGTAACAGACATCAGGTTTATCTATCCTCGCAGTACTTTCTCCGTACCAGCATTCATTAATGAAGAAATCTCTATTGGTGTTTCCAAGGTAACCTCTTCCTCTTGTCACTGGCAAAGACAAGAGCAAAGGATCCAGCACTGTCAAAACCATGAAACAGGCTCTTAGAATTCCTGTTCACCTCCGTGGGTCTAAGTCTCACATTCTGTTTAGGAGCTGCATTTCAAAGTGGCAGCCACCACATGATATCAAACACTGAAGTTCTCTGTAGCACTTGTCTTCCCAATTTTGCTATTTTATGCCTCACTTCTTAATGTCCCAGGCAAGGAACTATCTGGGCATGGAGCTAAAGGGGAAAATTCATGTCCTTTGCAAGTCTTTTGAAACTATCTTGCCTCTTTTGCAGAGCACAAAGATCCCAATAAAAGGAATTGAAGTATTTCCAATCCCCTTCCTCAATGCTTCTCAGCTAAATACCAAAAAAAGCCTTCTATGATGCAGTAGGACACACCTGGTACTCTGTTGCCACAGCTTCAGAGGTGAAGTTTACCACCGTGCTGAGAGCCACAACAGAGAAAAGGAGGCATAAAAGTATCAATTACCACATTTACAGACATTAAAAAATACATTCAGTCTGCTTAATTTTTTTATCCTGCTCTGTTATTTCTTACACTGGCACAGCTACAGCAGTAAAAACAAACACACCTGCAACCCTTGGAAAGGGTGGCCACTGTGGATTATGATGGAGATCCAACACTACACTATGAAACACTGTAGATGAAGTTAGATACACATTATTTACGAAGTCAAGTCTGCCTAATTTCCACATTAAAATTTTCCTCAGAAAGAGAGCTACCAAATATTTGCTCTGAGAGCTCAGTGTGACATACTTGCAGGAGCAGTATCAAACTATAAGGAAAGACTATAAGATGCAGTTAACACCATGGTCAAGGGCAAAAACTTACATTGAAGTAAACACAGAATTGTCAAATATTGAAGGGCTATGACATCTTAATGCTGATTTAAAACTACAATATTGTGTTCTTCATCCTTCTAGTTACAACATATAAACAAGATAAAATATTCCTAGAGATCAGGAAGAAGCATTAATACCACTAAGCTCTAAAAGTCACCAATAACTAATACATGAACAGAAAGCAAAGTCAATGGATTTATTATGACATGGTGGTAGCAGAACTAATTGGAGAAATCAAAACTTATATTCTATACAAAGGTCTCTATGGAAGAAATGTTCATAGGACTTCCTACTTAAATTTTACCATGGTCCTAGCTAATTCTACAAAACTAAACGGTTCAGATGCAATGATTTAAAATGATATAACAACTCACTATTTGAAATGTCCTGTTGCACCTGGAATTATAAACTAGTTGAATTCTCTAGTGGGACTAGGCTGTACTGAAGCTACGGCGAAAGACCTGAAGAGGAATTCCAGGAAATAAGAAAGGGAAGATCCACACAAGGCTCCCCTTTTTACTCCATTTCTGGAAACTACTTAAAGTATAAATATACAAAGCATATCGAGAGCGAGTGTGCATCTTTGAAGTCCCAACAGACCACACCATACACATCTGCAAAGAATTAAAAATATCAGTACCCCCCCGCCTTGCAAGGGAGAGCCCAGAATAAGTGACCTTCCATACTGAAAGAAAAAAAATAAGTATTTAAGCCCTAACCTTAGCAGGTTGTATTATTTTTCCACTATAAAGGAAGTCGTTTGTAGTTCTGTCTTGAGTACAACTTGACCTTTCAGAAAATTATTCTCAGATTATTTGTGAACATTTTTTCCTGCACATTTCTTAAATGTAGATACAACCGTACACCTGCCTTCAGTGTCCCAAAGTAGATCATCTTAATTCTATGGATATCACCAATCAAAGGGATTTACAGAAGCTGATATATTCTCTGCCCTCCATTCTTTTTCATCACTTTCATTTTTGCCTCTTAATATTTCTCTTTTCTTCACAACTGGCCCCAAGCAATTTATTCTGTTTTGTTTTTACCATAAGCTTTAGACTTCTTTTCATCTTATTTCCCAAAGGCACTGTTAAAACTGTATTACCTGAAAAACTGAAATCTTTAATCCTTGAGATACCTGGCTCAAAGCACCTCCTTACCCTTACTTTTACTGTGTCTTTCACAATTTGTTCTTGAATTGATACGAGGTAAAAAGGGGAAAAACAAATGAACCAACTTTAGCACGCACTGCAGTTTGTGACTTGCCACAGAATACATTAACAATTTAGATTTTCTGTCAATATACAGCTTTCTACCAAAAAATGCAGTGAGAGCAACTCTGAGGAGGAGGAGGACTTGGGGGGTTGTTTGTGGATGAGAAGCACAACATGACCTGACAATGTGTGTCTGCAGCCCAGAAATCCAACTGCGGCCAGGTCACAAGCAGCATGGCCAGGAGGTCAAGGGAGGGGATTCTCTCCTTCTGCTCCACTCTAATGACAGACCTGGAGTGCCGTGTCCAGCTCTGGGGTTCTCTCAGCACAGGAAGGATGAGAACCTGTTGGAGCAAGTTCAGAGGAGGCCACAAAGATGCCCAGAGGGCTGAAGCACCTCTGCTATGGAGACAGGGTGGGAGAGGTGGGCTTTTCAGCCTGGAGAACAAAAGGCTTCAGGGAGAACTCAAGAGCACCTTCCAGCGCCTGAAGGGGCTCCAGGAGAGCTGGAGAGGGACTTGGGGCAAGGGATGGAGGGGCAGGACACAGGGAATGGTTTCAAACTGCCAGAAGGTCAGGTTAGATCAGAAATTTGGAAGAAATTCATCCCTGTGAGGGTGGTGAGGCCCTGGAACAGGTTGCCCCGAGAAGGTGTGGATGCCCCATCCCTGGAAGTTTTCAAGGACAGGCTGGATGGGGCTCTGTGCAATCTGGTCCCATGGAAGGTGTCCCTGCCCATGGCAGGGGGTGGAACAAGATGACCTCTCTCCCAACCCAACCCATTCTATGATTCTATGACTTCACTTCCACAAATTTATATTAAACCCTGCTTTTTGCCAATACTTTTGATAGTGATTCTTTAAACCACCAAACCACCCACTCACTACTGCATATATGCACATCAAGAGCACAATAAAAAGGAACAGCACATATTTTAGTTTGAAGAACTACTTACTACTACAAGTAGGAAGAAATTTCTACATGCAAAATAACTGAAGTCCTCCAAAAGTGATGTAAATATTGTATCACATGAAACCATATTTCTAAAAGCAACCTTTCACTTCATTCCTCACATTTCCATTTTGGAGATATATATGAAACAGGATTGTTTTTTCATTGCTGGCATTTCAACCACTACTTTCCCTGGTGGTTTTCAGTGGTTTGACAGTCAAGACATGAACACTTAGAGAGAATGTTACCCTCGGTGCTGATGAAACATATTACTCAACTCCCCTGTGCAGGGTACTTGGAATAAAACCAGGCATTGCCATGGTAAACTGGCTTCTGTGGATCTGCCAGTCCTCTGTACCTGAAATACCATGTCAACGTGTTTTTTCTCGTTAATTCCTGTCCTACAGTTCCTGAAAGGTCAGAAAATCATCCTTGGATGAACTTTGACACTGAAATCATTTGTAGAAAGCAATTTTTTGGAGACACTGTAGTTTGACACGAGGTACTACAGGCCTCTTTCCAATCACATTTAATATGTGTGCGTATATTCAATGGGATTTAAAATACAAACTTTTTAACACACACATGTATCATTTGTGAAGCAGCAAGGATAGCCAGAGGTAAATGTGCTTGTCTGCATAAACCACTGTATAAGTAGACTAAAAACTTGCCCCAAGGTTATTTTGCTTACAGAACTTCGTCTTACAGGGACTGCAGACAGTAACATTTATTGTCATTGGTGCTACAGAATTTATAGTTTCCCTGACAGAGGTGCAGAAGGATAACACCAGAAGCAAATCTGAAAATTTATGACCACCAAGAGCTACAAAGCAGTGAGATCAGTAAGTGTGCCAGGACTAAGTTAATCAAGACTATCTGGGGTACAGACAGAAACTACCTGTTGGAACAGCCAGATGCTGAATGCTCATTATAAATTATAGGTTTAAATTGATAAAACATACAATTTTTAAATGAGCCCATTTAAAAAAACCTACTACACAGAAATGGCACTCAACCCTACACTCCTGATTCATGGTTTTCAAGTGTACAAGAAATGAAATATATCTTCCCATTATTTGCCTCATAATAGATTTCTTTTTCATGATTGAATTATACCTCTTTTAACATTGGTTCTCAATGTTTGCCAGAAGAGACAGGATGAAAAGTGTTGGCATTTCAGATCTGCTTAATTCAGTATTCCATGTCGTTTGCCTAAATTAAAATAAAGATTTGAACAAAAATATTTGCTCTAGGTCTAAAGCAATGTTCTGTATCGAATAGGCAGAAACACTTCCTGCAGTGTGGCACAGCATCAGGCTAAAGATTTTAATGTTTTTATGTTAGGAACTATAAATTATGTTCTGTTTTATCCTAAATTATATATGTCTGTTCAATTCCAGTCATCATCAAATTAAATTACATTTTCTCCAGTTTAAATTCCTTTTGACTAGGTCTAATTAGGCTATATAAGTTTTTAAAGGAAAGCTGAAACTTCAGTATAAACACTAAAATCCATTTACTATTCTAATTTCAAATTTCACTATTTCTAATTTCAAAGCTAAATAGTGCAGATGAAAACTTCTGAACTCGAACTTGGTGTATGTGATTTTACTGACCATCTTATGGTCCTATTAACTTGTTTTTATTCAGACAGATCTTGGAATTTAATTATTTATTATTAGTTGCTTGGTTCTATCTTCATTTCTATATTTTTATTAATATATTCTGTGGAAAATTTAAACTCCAAAGAAAAGATCTTCAAGTATTATTTTATTTAAGGTTATAAACAATGCTACTGGTTTTGATTTACAAGAAAAAATGATGTCTCCCTCTGACTGTATTTTATTTATAGCCAGAGCAGCAGTCAGCTTTCACCAAGAGTCAGCAAGCCATGCCTCTGAAGTAATGATGTGAATGTTGGCAACAGCCCAGTGTACAGCAGAGAGGGGCACTGGGTGTTTTCAGGAGAATTTGTATCACACAAAATAACACCTATTTAAAGACCAGAAGAAGTAGTTTGGATTCCTCCTGTTCCACTGCGTAGCAAACAACAAAAATATCAACAAAGTGAGGGATTTGGTAGTTGCTGCCAAGGCTTTTCAAGAACCCTGGAATCCAAAATGCAACCTTGGCTCTATATACAGGAGCACAGTGACAGCCACATGCAAAGATGCATTTATATCAAAACAGACCTCCCAATATCTCATAATAAGAGACACTCAATACCTCCTGTCAGTAGAAGCAATGGCCATACAGATTGTTCCCTCAAGTGTGATCAGATTAAAAGACTGTAAGACATCAGTGAGTGCAGCATTGCCACATTCTACACACAGCAATAGGTGTTTGCAGTTTCTGTAATGCTCTGTTACAGCTCCAGCAATTACACTGTTTATTGTAGTATTTTTTAATAAAGTGTAAGAGGGGGCCTGATTTAGTAATAAAGACCTTGTACTCTCAGCTCAGAAACATTAAGGAGAAATTTGTCAAAAGTAGATATTTCAGCATCTGCTAATTTTCTGCTATTTTGATTCTGATTAACTCTTTTAGCATCTACACCTTTCTGAATCACAGAATATTCTGAGTTGGAAGGGACCCAAAAGGATCCTCAAGTGGCCTGCAGACTACTGCCAGATAAAAGAGGAACAAGAAGAGGAGTTATACCATTTTTTTCAGGTAAAATTCAAGCTGTCTCTGGAAGTATTCAAGTACTGAGACACACTCCTAACACTAATTGTAACAAAAAAAGTTTGCAGGTAATTATTTTCATAGCAAAGAACAAGCTTAAGTTTTGTCTAATAATCTCTTAAAAGGATAATGAGGAGTACCAGCTAATATGCTAAAGAGCCTCATTCAAAGTTTGCTACATGAAAATAAGCACTCAAAAGAATCCTTCAGTGATCTGAAGCTGATACTGCAACAAAACCAATCATATAATTTTTACTATATATGCAGGCAGTTAAAAGTCATTTTGACATTTTTTTAATATAGTAGTTGTATTGTCTAATTTTTGTTACTGACACTTCCATTTATGTACCACTGATCCCCTAAACAAAAAATCCATGCACATGAAATTTAACTTACTGTTATTTTGAAAGAGAAAGAAATCAAACAGTACTAACAAATTTTAATGCTATTCAAAATATTGTCAATTTGAGATGCTTCAAAAACAACTGCTCCAGCTGTACAGTCAGGTGGAAAAAGAGGAGTTGATATCCAATGTGATAATAGACACTTCAAATACAATGCCTTCTGAATAGAATTTTGACCACATAAGCCAGATCTAAAATTTGCAACTACGTCAGCCACTTCAGTTTAATTTTCCTTCCAACATACTCTCCAAGGAAGTAAAAATTCAAAGTTTTTAGAACTTAACCAATAAGACACTGTTTCTGAAAAATATTCCTCAACAACAGCTGAGCAGGAAAACAAAGCTGACACTTAGGGTCTTCAGGCATTTATGAAGTTAGGAGAGAACATTTTTCAAAATTAGCTTTGCATACAACAATCCATATTTAAACAAAACAGTCAGATAAATCAGTAAATAGAAATGAATATATTTTTTTCAACAGTGTGAGTAGTGTAGTAACTTTTTTAAAAATCTACATAAGGCTGAATTTATACTTCCATAGCAACTGCATAATGGGTTCATCCACCCAAACAATACATTACTTTTTGCAAGTGTCACATTGCAGGACGAATTCACCCCCATGCACGTGTCACTGAAATGCTACTCCATATAAATTAACCTTCCATAACATCTGCAGCAGAATTCCCTGAGGAAATAAAGGCTCGTGTTGTCCTGCTGACAAGGACAGGCATCAAAAGATTCGCAAGCAGCCCTTCCTGGCAGAAGCATAATGAGATAGAAGCAGGATGTAAAGGTCACATACAC
This sequence comes from Monarcha castaneiventris obscurior, assembly GCA_026261815.1. Taxonomy (NCBI): domain Eukaryota; kingdom Metazoa; phylum Chordata; class Aves; order Passeriformes; family Monarchidae; genus Monarcha; species Monarcha castaneiventris. Next base: position 15,056,980 of record JAMPIT010000434.1, on the reverse strand, counting down.
AGATATTTTGCATCTGTCTTTCCCAACATATTAATAGCAATTAACTAGTCATGTGCAATTATTCTCATTAATTAACAACTGCATGGTCCCTCTGAGCCCTCGCACACCAGAACTCTGACTTTCATCACCAAGGAGGAAAATTCTGCCAGGTGAGTGGGGTCAGGAGCCACGACTGCTGATCTCCATCAAGAGCACATGAGCATTTTCAGCACCCATTTCTGAGGCAAGGCTTCAACGTGGACAGCAGTTCTTTCCAATTTGATTGGAGTGTAAACTCACTATAGTTTTGGCCCTTTCAAGAAAAAATGCACACACATCTCTAAGTAAGACTCACATGAATAATTTGATGGAGATCCATCAGTAAATGAATTTTAAGATTTCAAAGACCTTTCCTCATACATCTGAAATAGAATTTAATCCATAATGCTGTTGGAGGTTTTATAGTATCTATACTAAGGAAACCCAAACACTCAATCACACGTCTAGCTCAGCATCTAAACTGTGATTTACCTGGGAAGCAAATTCCACTGAAATCAAAGTATTTTTCTTCAACAAGCACAGGATAATTAGATTCTCTTTGGGTAACAGTGCATTTCCTTCCGTGTGCCACACAAATAAAACTAAAATCACATGAGTGTTGACCGTACAGAGACTGAGGTATCCATTCCCAATTCCATCACGCCCCAAAACACTTTGTATTGGTTCATACAAATATTTATTCTAGTTTTAAATAAAAACATTTCAAATGCAGCTCATCTTGCCTAGAATAAATTTTTGAAGCTATTGCTTCCTCACTATTTGAAAACAAAATACAAAGTTTAGCAAATAGTTCCCATGTTGCTCTACTGGCCAGCCCCAGTGATACGTGACACGAGATTAATTAACTAAGGAGGAAGAAGAAAAGCTGAAGGAAACCGGACTCACACCAAGAAGGAATTGAAGAAATTATACTGTGCAAAGGCTGCCAAGAACTCCAGAGCAGATGGGATGCAGCCTGCATTTCTAAAAGGAGCAGATGAGACGAAAGAACCATCAACAGATAAATTTAGAAAGCCTGTGAGAACAAGGAAATTACTGATGGACTGAAGAGAGGTGAATGCAGCACCCATAGCACACTTCATTACAGGCAGCAGCAGCACTGGGACTGCATCTGTGAGTTTCCTAGGGCAGGACTGTGCCAGCAGGAGCTGCTGCCACGGCAACACGATGCGATGGGAGCAGATGGGGAGGAGCAGGGGCTGTTTAAGGGTAATTATGAAGTGCTTGTTTAGAAGAGGCAAGTGTTACGCCCCAGCAGGGTTTGTCTGCTCTTCAGGAAAAGCTGCTTGTGGCCTTTTGAAACTCTGCCACTGGGGATAAGTATTTAGCACGCTGATGCTCAGCAGAGGAGTCCAGGTTCTCACACGAGTGACAGCTGGTGGCAGCTGGGCCCAGAACAGGCAACCCCAGTCAAAAGGGTATCAGAGAGACACAGAGACCTAGGCAAGAGAAAGCTTTAAGAAGTGTTAAGCTGTAAAAGAGGACACAGAATATTCATTCTAAAGAGATGCTTCACTCTCTGACATCTTTTCTCCACCACTGCAAAGATTTCCCTGATTCACTTCTGTTTCCATGTCAAGTGTTGTTTCTTTCCCACCCAGTTCACAACCTTACTGGGTCATTCTCCATTTTTTCCCCCTCTTCCTCTTCTGTCAGGTATATTCTAATGAAAGGACACTGGGGGTAGGTTTTTCTGTCAGTTGTTCCATGACACTAAAGAAGAAAGAAGGGAATCAGCAGTCTTAAGTTAAAAAACCAAACAGCAATAGGCAGTGCACGTTTTAAAAGCTAAATGTGTGTGCTAATCTACCTGCGAAAAAAAAATTTGGAGTATGAATGTAATCGGAGTTTACACAAACTCTAACTTCATGTTTTGAAGACCATGCTTTTCAAATACTATTTCCAGCCTACACTTTCTTCGCTGAAATAATTCAGAACTGAGATACAAATCTATTGCAATTCAGTTATTTATGGTGGCACTGAATCGCTGAAACATCAGAGATTCCATTGTATGATTTCTTATTGATATGGTTTTGGTTCACTTCTTTCTGATCACCTAGGTCCTGTTCTTCTCAAGAGCTTTTGATGTTTATTTTCCTCGTGTTGCCAGACTTGCATTTCAATTTCTCCTTCCTGTCCTAGTCCTCCACAATTCTCTTCCCCCTGATTTAGCATTCAGCTCCTCTGAATTTGGGTTAGTTTCCTTCCATGCTGTCAGAAACTAAAATGTTATAGTTTATGACTTCAACATTTTCTTGAAGGACTTTTAAAAAGCTGCTTTACAAAAGCTGCAGAGAAGACTTACCGAACCCTGAATGGGGCCTGACTGAGGCCTTACACCGCTCGCTGATGAAGATAAGATAAAGTATCAACTCAGGGCTGGGGACATTCACGGAGCACAGGCTTAACATCTCCAGGGTGGAGATCACAGCTCCAGGGCTATCAGCTGCCAGGCTCGCACAGACCCTGCACCAGAAAGGCTGGAGGGAGAGAGGCTTTGGGTATCTTGGAAAAGCCTCTGGTCAGAGGCGCAGTGGCTGCCCACCCTCCACGGTGCAGAGGAGCCCAGCTGAGACTCAGCTTTCTTTGCTTTTCTGGGTTTAAACTGGATCGCAACACATGCTCCCAGAAAAGAGGTCAAAGAAAAACACTGCTCTCAACTCCAAAGCCTGGGTTCACATCAGCTCTGAGGAAAATTTACAGCTTTACATTAGAAGAGCTGGTTTTTGAACCAGCACTGGATTTGCTTTCCAAACAGAAGTTATTGCAGCTTCCCAAGTTTCTTTTTGAAAGCGGCAATACCCAGCATTCAGCCCCCACCCAGTTTATCAGAAACTTTGAAAAACACTGGTATGTAAGATGCACTTGTTTTCACCCAGTGTTTTGTTCACCTTTAAACTAATGCTTCAGCCTCAAAGACAAGTGTTTGTCTAATAGCAGGGTTCCTAAAGAACGTTTTGATCAAGGAGCTCAAAGAATACTCATGCTGAAATGATACTGCCGAGTGATCAAGGGATCTGTTAAGGCAGAGGGATGTTCTGCAGCTCCTCTCAACATCACACAGGTATCAAAGTCAGCAGTGACACACGAGGTGATGGGTGCCTTCAGACTCTGCTGTTCTCCCACGCTGTGCATTCTTTCACTTGCTTTTCTCCTGCAGTCTTGACCTGTTTATGCTGACATTGTCTCCCCACTACACAGATCATCTTTTTATTCCAGGAACCAAACACCAGATCTCTGCTTGGTGGTGGGTACTGGAGGGAGGACAACCACTTTTTTTTTTTAATTCAAAGATTTCTCTCAGATTTCATCTGAAAGGAAGATTCAAATTCTCTTACAAGAGTTTAGAAAGACTTGTCTCATCCCTTAAACCACTCTAGGATCTCAGATTAAGCAGCACGGCCAGGAACATGTCAACACTCCACCTCACTGATAAGAAAAAAAACCTACTTGTACACAATTTCTGTACATTTTATGTTTCATCTGTTTCCTGTGGTTTGGTTATTCCTGCTGTAGTCTGCAATGATATCTAGTGAGAGGAGATAATCAATGAGGAAAAACATTTGGGCCCGTGTTACATATTTATGCATTTTATGGGGCAAGAGTATACGTGGATGTATTTATTTAAAATTATTAGTGATTTCCTATTTCAACATAGACCTTTTTGTAATGATCTTTACAGACAAAAGAAAAAATTTAAGTCTGGATTTCAAATAGTTCAAGTTTTTCACTGGAATTTTAGAATGAAGATCTCTCATTTTGCAACAAACTACCAAGTTGACCCAAGAGGAATATTTTCTAAAAAAGTCAGTTATATATTTAACTGATTCTTACCACAAGTGTGGCCTGAGTCTTTACACAGCAGTTCATCCTGATGTAAACAACAGTTTACATCAGCCTGATGTGCAAGTTGAACTGCAGCTATTTAGGATGGCTTCTCTTATTTTTCTTAAATAAAGAAAATCTCATGTACTTATCATAAAAAAAAAGGCTTGAAATAATGGTTCATTTGAAGGGACAACAAATTGAAACTGAGTTATACATGCACTGATTTGCATGCTCCCTGGTGCACTGAACTGGATCTGGAATGCACATTTCATGGTAAATGCTTTTAAATAGCTATTCTGAATAATCAAGATCATTTATTAATAAGTAGTAGTATTATCTTGTGCTCACTGACATTCACAGACATTAAGAAACCCCACATTTCTGTTCATTGAAAAAAATAGTAAATCTATCAGTCTATTATAAAAACTTTCAGTTAGAAATGCAAAAATATTTTTCTGGGGTCACCCAAATGCCAGATGGCAACAGAGAAGCTTTCAACTCAATTCAGAGGCTGAATTAATCTCCTTAGCACAAATAGATTTGCAATTACCATAGATTAGATTGTAACAGAAAAATAATCTGACTGCACAGTTTAAAGGTTTTTTTTACAAGGTAATTCAGTCTAAGGAGCTCCACAAGCTCTCTCCCAGTTTTCAGACATTTCCATAAACCATGAGGAAACAAATCCCCACTTTAACACTGCATTTTAACATTAAGCATGGTAGTGACACAGCCAACGCTTGGTTTCCAAAAAAGGGACTCTTGAGAGATTTCCCCAAAGCACTACCAATACTCTGAGATTTCATAATTGGAAATAGAGAAAGCTCAATGAGGACACATCTGAAATATACAGAAAGTACTGTTCAAAATCAATGTGTAAGCAATTTAAGTATCTCCTTTGCCTGGGTGTTTCCTCTGGTAAATGTAAATACAGGTTTAATAACAGACACTGACTCCTTGCATATATAATGCATTTTGGCAAGATAAGCAACTGATGGCTAAGAGGTGACCAAAAAAATTTAGATAAACTAACAAAATCTGGTGAAATTTCCACATACTTAAGATTTGCAAAGACACTTCAGCAGGAGTACTTCTAAATTTCTGCAAATTAATATTGCAGTAAAATGTCCTTAGTACATACACATTTGCAAATCTTTGCCTGAACGTGTAATCCAAAACAGCATTCATACTAACAGCTTATAAATACACAACTACTCTCAGTTTTGACTTTGGTTCCAAAGTGTTAAACTATGCAACAACATGCTCTTTTCTATACCAAAACTACATAACACATTTCTAGCATGACACAGCCAGGAATTAATGGTTGATGAACTATTTGTGTTTAATGCTTCTTCACCTTCCTCTTTTTGCCTGCAGAAAATAATACCTCTGCAAAGAAAAGACACTGCATCTGTGGAAAAACCCTGTACGATTACAGCACTGAGCAGGGCACATCCAGCAGTACCAGGGGCTGACCCTGGCCAGCAGGAAAGCACCACACAGCCACCCACTCACTGTCCTTGCAGCAGGATTGGAAGAGAATTAGAAAAGCCTAAGTGAAAAGAAATTGTGGGTGGAGATAAAGATAGTTTAATAAGCAAAGAGGAAGGAAAAAGCCAAAGCAAGTGATGCTGTGTGGGAAAACTAGAAAGCCTTGATACTGCACAAGTGCTGCTCCGCAATAGTCAAAACACCAGTTATTATAAACCAGTTTTAGTCACAAATCCAAGATATGCAGAAAACTGGCACAGTAAAATATTATCACAGTTTCACCAGTTTTCAGGACGTCACAGATGGTGTATGGTTTAATTTTATATAACTTTATTCATAGCTTCAAGTGATAAAGCTATCTATCCATCTTTTTGCTATCATTCTTGGCAATGCCAGATTTTGTAACACATTGCAACAAAAAAAGACATGTATTGTAATCAATTATCTAGCTGCTTATTATACTATAAAATAGGTTAAAAGGTAATTATTGACCATATGTATTTGGCATATGTGTTGTATAAACAGATCAGGAGAAACATGACTCATTAGCACGTTGGTGCTACTTTGTGTTCCGAGGTTATAAAGTTACACATTATTGATTGCTAATCAGAACAGTCACCCTGCACACTGGGGTCTAACTGCTCAAAGGTATTTACAACTCAGCAAGGAAAACAGGACATAGTGTAGCCACTGTAAAACTATTGCACAGCTTAATCACACACAGAAGTGAAAAACATCATCCCTGTCCCCATTCTTCCAGGTAATTATTTTATCACCACCAAGTATCAATACAGAAGAAGATCAGGATCTAACTCACGAGCACCAAGCTTACTCTTGGAAATAAATAATTTCCTAGAGCAGACTGTAGGAAGGTGAGCTCTTCTGCAAGCACTAATGTTGTCATTACTGTTTCTTCCCTTTCATCTTTATTTCCTTGAATTACACTGACCACGACTGCCTATTTGCATTTCACTGAATGAATCGGTATTAGAAAGCTCAGCTCAATTTATAACATGCAAGTGAGTGTTCAGGAATCAAAGCAGCCAAGTCTCAACAGGCCTGGATAACATTTCTGATGCGTGAATATTGCTTTTTCTGATGATGTAAGCTCTATGCCCACTGTTTCAGTTTATAATACTGAAATATACCTTAAGTTTTATATACAAGACTTTTAATTTCATACTGTCCATTATGTTCTCTATTCCGGGGACCATCTTTAGTACTATGTTACAAATGTTTCATGTTACTCTGTTACACATGCACACTTTTTCAAAGGCAATGTTTACCTGCTAACACATCTGATTGACACAATCATCACGTGTTTTTAATAGGATTGATTTCCATCCAATACTGCTTTGCATTAGTAGGTTAACTGAAACTCTATTAGCATGCATACACAAAGAGTGGATTACTGTTCATTATGAAGTAACTACATGAATCTCACAACAGAAATACTAATGTAGCTGAAAATCATTCTGCAGATGAAAACAAAGAGCTACTACTTTGGAATGGGCTTTTTTCCATCCAGATAACTGGTTAAAAAGATTGCTCCACAGCGCATTTTTAGGCAAATAAAGTTAAAAGCAAAGGTACAAGCAGACCAATAGTCTGTTTGTGAGACAGAAGAAAAATACTGTTTTCACCCAGGTAGTTTATACTACACAACTTTCAAAGGCCCTTTGCTTTTTGTACTAAGTGTTCATAAATATCAGGGTGCATAACAGCACTGCAAATGATCCCCACAGATTATGAGGCTTCTCTATAAAGACAAAAACAATGGGAGCTACTCACCACAAGGGACAGGGGCCTCTTCCATGAAACAACACCGATCAATCCTGACAACAGCACCTGCAACAGAGCAGAGTTACTAAAGAGGCATGAGGTTATACCAGTGTCATTAAAAACACAGTAGGTAATAAGATTAAGTTAATACACAGTCATGATGTGTATTTTGAGAATATTGGAAACCAAATGCTAAAAATATAATGCTTTCCTTTTATTCTGAATAAAAAAATAAAAAGAACTAGTACTCTGCTGTTTTCAAACAAGTTTCAGTCCAGCTGCCAAATTCACTCAGTTCTGATCAGATCACAGTAAGTCTTAAAACATTTCTTCCTTCCCAGTCCCAAATGTTATCAATACTAAAGGAAAATAAATGTTTAGGGCAAATTTTCTTGTGGTCTCTTAGCACAACTGAAAATTAGCTAAAAAAAGCAGACTAATGACATGACAATCACAAAATTATCCAGGATATCCAGATAAATTTGCAAAAGGGTTTTTGTTCTGTTTCACCCACCCAAACAACCTCCCCGCTTGATCTTATGTTTGAGAGAGGACCCACACATTCATTTGAACTTGTATTTAGCATACAGATACGTTACTTCTGATACTACAAACCAAAAGCAAGCAGCATTCAGACCTTTATACACCTAAGCTGATCTTAGGTGTTTTTAAATAATATGCAAGTTAGAGCTGAGACACCATAAGCTTTACATATAGTTAAAAACAGAGAGGGAAACTGCAGCAATAGGATGAGTGATATTGACCCTGCCATGGGAGAAAAAAAGTGGGGAGGAACATTTTCATTAGAACATTTAATTACAAAAATACTAAAGTAGAACACAAATAAAATGCAGAGAAAAGAATGCACAATGTATTTATTCCATGAGTCCACAGTGCCATTTTTCCCCTCAGCTCGTGCAAAGTAACAATAACTTCTATACTTAGCTAGTCACCATTCCCACTCCATCCTGCTTTCCTAACGATCTTTTAGGTGTAAAAATAACAGATCATAATAAATAAAAATGCATCTGTATCTAGCCACTGCAGAAGCAATGTACACTGTACTGGGAACCAGGCTGGAAACAATCCAGTCTAGTGATGCTTGGTGTGAATGTGGGAGGAAGAGCTGTTGGTTACCTGGAGCAGCTGCATCGTGGAGAGCCCAGTTTAAGCTTTCACAAAGTCTAGTCTGTGGATACTCATACTGTGAGCATGTTTCAGGCATATTTCACAATCTGGCAATAACCACAGCTGCAGCAGCTGTTGAAAACATTATTCAGAAAGACAACACATGGAAAATACACCTTTTGGTATTTTCTTTAGCCGCTATGCCATTAGAAAAAGACCCCTCAAATGAGGTTTTTTAGTAAAAACTCTGTTAGTTTTTAACTGAAGTAGAAATGCAACAGCTGAGAGATAAAAGCACAGTAAAAATGAACCAAGACCAGGATATGGATATCAAAGTCTATCCAGATAATGCCTACATGCAAATATGCATAGTTTGTATTCTACAGTGTTTCCTACAGCATAGGAGCTACATACTTCTGGATGTTGGCCAAGTGAAGGAAAAGCTGAGAATTCCATCTTTGCAGTTAATTAAATGTGCTCACACAGCTATGTTAGCTTATTATTACTGTATGATAACTTGGCTCTGGGCTGATAGTCCTGTAATGTGAAACTGCACTCAGAAGGTAAAATGACAAGGTTAGCTAGTCTATCTGCAGGCTAGACAGCAACATGCTCTCAATCAAATAAATGGGCTGGCTGAAATTGTGAGGTTATTAAAGAAAACCCTTTAGGAAAAGTAAGAAATTGCATTCCAAACCAGAGCACGAATTGATACATAAAATATTCGTACGTCAGTATTTCTCAGTCACCAAGTCACGTGGTCAGTCAAGATGCTACTGTAATGCACTACCTATGAGTAGCAAATCTTTACTTTCATTCACTGTGTGACCTCCCTTCCATGAATTAAACCTCTACCCCTCTGATCTTATTTGTGGCATGGCACAGGATGCAAGAAGGGAGCTGCTCCTTTTTGTTCAGCTGAACTACAGCTGTGTTTGACCTTTACAGAGGCCTTGTAAGATGAAAGAGATACATGTGTTTTGGTTTGGAAAAGGAGAGCTTCGTGGCACTCACTGTAACTGGCTCACCATGCAAAAGGTCAAGCACAGCCAGGCCACTTGATAAATTTACGCTGAGAGCAGACACAAGAACTCAGCGTTCTACCTGTGTCTTTAATACTGTCATTACAAGAGGTCACCTCAACAATGCTGTCATGTAATTTTCCAACTCCCATTAGTCCCCTGTGTCAGTCACTGGTTACCCAAAAAACTTATTTTGCTGAGATGCAGCTATTTCCAGTGCCAAGCACCTCACATTAATCCACAGTGTGCACAGCTATGTAACTAGGAAAAAAGCACACAGAGGACATCACATACTGACATTTAGTTAGAATACACCAAATTACTATCAAAATAGAAAACTAAAGATTTATCTTGATATTGAAGATGACCAGGAATTTAAGAACAAAACCAAACCAAACAAACCTCCAGAAACCCAAACAAGCAACCCCACAAAAACCCCAAAACTCAACCAACACCCAAAAAGCCCCCAGTCTTAAGGTTTTGTTTTCTCTTCAGCTTATACTTCTTATAAATACAATGCTAACATTGAATACAGTGAGTAGAAACTCTACTTTGTTTATATACACAAGTAGCAACTACCTGAAATGTAGAATATAATTAATTTACAGGCCCAAAAGATCGTACAATAATCACTCAGAATATTCAATAGCTCGACATTGCAATCTATATGGCTTCTCATGCTTTTCAAAAATCACTATATCACATGTATTCTGTGCACAGGTTCTTTCTTTCTTAAATAAAAAGTAAATTGGAGTTTGACAATTTTAACAATCCCTTAACCTTGGCAATGTGTTTTGATTTCAGAACCTGCAGAGTATGTTTATTTACTACCTTGGATCCAGCTTCTATCTGCTGAACTGTAGTGAACCTCCCCACCACACAATAATCAAAATTAATGAAAGCTACTAAAACCATTCAAAAATGTAGGTTTGCAAGATTCCTTAAGGAGAATTCCACCAGATATATGCAGATATATGTACCTGCTCATTATGACAATGCTGATGCACAGAGGAAAAAACAGAGTACATCAGCGCTGACTTCTGCAGCGTTAGAAATGCAGTAGCTCAACATGCATATGAAAACTCCATTATCATTAATGCAAGTGGTGCTCATGCATGACAAAGATGCATTTACTTTAACAGGCACATACTGAGGCAGGACAAAACCAGAAGGTAAAATAACTTTCCAGTACAGGGACTGCAAACAAAGGATTAGCCCTTGATGGTGTCTTTTCCGGCAAATTCCCTCCACAGTCTGGTGGATCCCTAGAAATTTAGAGGGCTCTGACTTTGACTATGGGGCAGATCAGATGATGCAGTCTCTCAATGTCTTAAATCATCTGCTTTCCAAGTCTCCAATTCCAAAATGGCTCTTTTATGTCATACATTCTCTAGTGTGGCTCCTTTAAACTTCTCTCCTGAACTACATAATCCTATGTTTATAGAAATATTAATTAAAACCACATTAAGTATAGTGAAACACTACCAAGGTACAAAAAACCTATAGAAATGTAAAATTACTGACGTCTATGTATTAACTGGCTTAACAAAACAAATTATCTTTTTTTTCCTTAGCTCCACTTGGGATCTAGCAATCATTTTCTAGTCTAACACAGAGCATGAGTTGTAGAAAGCTCCAAGTTTTATTCTCTATTCTTATTCCTGCTTCCTTGCTCAGCCTGATACAACATATATATCAAGTCATTTGGTCCTTTTCTACCAATTTATGGGTTAGTCACTTTTTCAGCTTGTAAATACAAGAGAAATTCTCTAATCAATGGATTCAGCTACATGAAAATAAACATACGAGTTCTTCACAGTAATTGCAGAAATTCCTTCTCAGGCCTCTTCTATGAACTACATTTATGTGTCTGCAGGTATCTGTTTCCAAAAACGTGCGTTGTGAATGTAGCCAGATAATCTAGAAACCAAAGAGCCTGCTGGTAACAACACACCAGACAGACACCCATCAAGGCGGGCCAGGCAGAACAGGCACAGCACGAACAGGCAGGTGCTCGGGGCAGCTCAGTGGAGAGGCCAGGGCAGCAATGGGGCTGCCAAAGGGAAACCCCAGCACCCACAGCAGCAGCATCAGAGCTTTCTGTCAGCAAAGCACAGCAGCAGCTCTGCCCCTGCACAAGGGCCTGAAGCCACTGACACTTGCCAAGGTTCCCCTCTCTGGGCCACAGGAGCACAGACTACTGCAAGGATTAATTTTGTCAACTCAAATGTTCCTGAAAGGGTAAAGTTCAATTGTACTTGAACAAATAATACCCCCAACTATCTTTAGGTCTAGGAGTACCTCACAGAGTCTAAATCAACGGCCGAAATATTTTCAAGGATGTTTCTGTGATATCTACCACAGTCCTTGTAAAAAGCTGATAATTATTTAACAAAATGCAAGCATTAAATACTGTGTGAGTAATGTCACAACTATCACATACACAGAGACTATAAAAGCATGACACATTACTACCAGAGCACAAAATCTTCTTATAATAACACTCTGCAGCATCTGCAATCCATTAGTGCAAAATGCTGGTAAAGTTAAATGCACACTGTAGGAAAAAGAACTGTGCTGCATGGGAATTAGCTGAAAATGGACTGGAATAGTCCACCAGTAATATTACCCTCCATTCCAATTCCTGGAAAACAGGAAGGATGAAAATCTCTGTAAAAATCAGCCATGGGCTAAAGAGTTTTTAAAAAGTTAACATAAATATTTATTAGCAAATATGCAAACTGACTGTTCAACTTGCAGCTATCACTAGAATCCAGGGACTGCTCTGTCATTTAAAGACTACCTCACTATGAACACAAGGAGCACAAGTGCCACCAGACTGCAACCATAAGCAAAAGATCCAGACACCAAAAAACAAATAAAAGCAAGTCAACAGCAACCAGAAAACCACAATGATTTAAGCACAGTTTTGGGCTATTTTATAAAAAGACGAGTGTGTTTCTGGCTCGTAAACACTACATCATAGCTTAGTCGCTCCCATTTATCCACTGTGAACCTAAAACTAATCTAATTCTAATTGCCATGGAAACAGGAGCAGAGAAACAAAATCCCTTGGTGCCCCACAAGAACAGGACAGTAAAATTACCTATACACTGACACAGCTACCAGAACGTATTAACGGCACACAATTTTGATCCCATTTTAAGCTCTAGGATGAGCTTTTCTTTGGTTTTGTCTTTGTATTCTTATCAAATATTTTCCATACCCATCAGAAATCTGCTCATTGCACATCTGTAATTTGTTACTAGAGAGAAACAATCTGACATAGCAGAGAAAAACAAGCATTGATGGAGCACATATCCATCAGAATAAGATATTTTTCAATTATAAAACAACTTCATATGTTCTGTATTTGTTACTCTCCTGAGTGGTTCAGGACTGTTATGCTCAACTTCACTAAAATATGCAAACTGTATTAAAAGCTATGGACAGGGATTTAGATAAGATATTAAGCACAGAGCTGATATGTCAGTGACTCACAACAGTGTCTTAATTCTAATCTGTTTTTTATTAAACATACTCACAGAACACACTATTACATTATCTTCTACGCCCCATAATGTAATCCATGAGCATTAATAAGGCACACAACCATTAGCAAAAGAGTATTTAAACAGGTAACTAAGCAGTTTGGAACCAATCCTCCAAGCTTTCAAATGTATTAGATTATTTATGAACAAACCTGAAATAAACAGATGACTGAAGAGCGAGCTCAATACATGCTGTTTCATAGGGGAAGAGTCTGAACTCAGAAAAATGTCTATTGAGATATTGTAAGGGATAACATAAGATGATTTTGTGGCTCTTGGACAATTGTCTCAAATTAAAATGAAGCTCCCTCACAACCCAAGCAACTTCCCTTCTTCAGAATGACCCATGAATGAACCAAAAGAATCGGTGTTTGAGTAACACCACTGGCAGCACAGCTGAAGAACCAGCGGCTGTGTTTCACAATGTTCAAAATGAAAGCCAGACCAAGAAATTTTTTAAAAAATAATTGACTGAAGAAACGTCCTGCCCACACATCATATTCAGCATCTCTACAGTAGTTCAGATCAAGTGTGGAGAGCTTATCGATTCTTTGAAGCAGGAAGGATTTACTGAGGCAGCAGTCAAAATCTTAATTAAAATGCACTGAACCAAAGAAATCAGTGAAATTAGAAGCAGTTTGTCCAATATGATAGATCTGTATGCAGGTGTCGTAAACTCAAGAGATAATTATTTCCTCAGCTGAATATTTATTTTCTTGGTCTTGATGTGCATTCCATACAATAGATTACAAAGATGATTTCTAACAGGGACAAAGCCTTCACACCTAAAAGTATACTGAATTTCCTTTCCAAAACTACTGATACATTTTTAATTGTTTGCAATGAAAGAAATAAGGCACTTGAAATCATTAGAAAGCTATTGTGAGCCTATAAAATAAAACATGCTTTATTTCTTTCATAATAGTTACATTCCTTCAAGGGCTGAAAATGTGAAAACTTTATCTTAACTCCAGTAATGACAGATTCCATATTTTTACATTACTAAGGCAAAAGGTATCACCCAGCTATCAGAACTTCACTTCCAGAATTTTCGTTTTATGTTTCATTGTACTTAAAAAAAAAAATTATATCTATAACATTATTGTGACAAAAAAAAATTGTGATAAATTTCTTTAGACATTTCCTAATCTGTTTTCACACCAATCTTGACTTGTATCATTGACTCAGCAAAGAAAATTATTCTAGAAATATTGCTTCCCAGTAGCATTAGGAAATTACTAATCAGACTTTTGCTGCTGGGCTCTTCCAATAATTATAAGAATGAAGACTGAGATTGTTTAGATAACTGAAATGAGACAACGGCTCTTCCAATTACTGACACAATTTCTCAGGGGATGAAAGCTGAGGTGTATTATAAAGTGATCTAAATACCAGTAACAAGAGCATTTTCTTTGCCTCAAATTCAGAAGAGTTTCCAAATGCACATAAAATGCATTATCTCTGCACATCACTAGTACAGAGCAAGCTCGACTCCTCCAGTTCCATAGATCTTTTGGAGCTATGTTTTAAACTGCAGAGCCACAGGGCACATGGAGAGAGATTAATCAAAAAGCAGCAGACCTCATACCCTAATGAGCATGATTAGTGATTTGCTTCCAGGCCATGCTACCAGACAAAGGAAAAGGTTAAGGATGCACAGGCAGCAATGAGAGAGAGAAAGGGAAAGAGTAAATATTAGATGGTCAGATGAGATAAACACTATCCTCAGCCTATGGACTTCTGTCAGCACACTCTTGGTGAAAGCCATCAACGCTACTGCATTTACCACCTTTTCTGAGACAGGCAGCTATAACCACGACAGACTGCTGGCCACCACATCCAAAACAGAGGGGAAAGGACAAATTAATTTGGATAAACACAGGTTTAATGTAAGGATGGATAGATGCCTTCCAAACCCACTGACAATCCAAGGGTTCTAAAGATGAGTTTCATGGCAAGCTGAACATAAGTCAGCAGTGCCCTGGCAGCCAGGAGAGCCAACCCTACCCTGGGGGGCACCAGGCACAGCATCACCAGCCAGAAGAGGGAGGGAATTGTATCACCCTGCTCTGTACTGGGTGGCCTCACCTCGAATGCTGGGGACAGTTCTGGGCAACACAATACAAAAAAACCATTAAGCTATGAGAGAGTGTCCAAGGGAGGGCCACGAGGACAGTGAAGGGTCTGGAGGGGAAGCCACACCAGGAGTGGTTGAGATCACGTGGTCTGTTCAACCGGAGAGAGACTGAGGAGAGACTTCGTCGCAGTCTATAATATCCTCAAGAGGGGAAGAGGAGGGGCAGGCGCTGATCTCTTCACCACGGACAGGATTTGAGGAAGCAGCATGAGGCTGAGTCAGGGAAAGTTTAGATTAGAGATAAGAAAGTTTTTCCCCGAGAGGGTGGTTGGGCACTGGAATGGGCTCCCCAGGGCAGTGGTCACAGCACCAGCCTGACAGAGTTCCAGAAGCTTTTGGACAATGCTCTCAGGCACGTGGTGTGATCTTAGGGGCGTCCTGCACAGGGCCAGGAGTTGGACTTGATGATTCTGATGGTCTCTTCTCAACACCTGTCCCCCAGTACCAAATCTATCTGAACCATTTTTCCGC
This sequence comes from Monarcha castaneiventris obscurior, assembly GCA_026261815.1. Taxonomy (NCBI): domain Eukaryota; kingdom Metazoa; phylum Chordata; class Aves; order Passeriformes; family Monarchidae; genus Monarcha; species Monarcha castaneiventris. The sequence continues at coordinate 15,041,531 of JAMPIT010000434.1, read as the reverse complement.
GGAGACAAGACCAGGGAAAATACCTGCACCTGGTCCTTTCCAGCCTCAACACCACAGAATGGAAATCCAGGTGCCATCAGCAGCCAGTAGCAGCTGCACTGCATTTCAGCCTTTCAGCCCAGGATGCCCACAGGCCTGAACACCAGGCACTTAAAGCCTGCCAGCAGCAAAATGCAAACGTGAAATAATGCTGATACAGAGTCAAAATAGACTGAAGAAAGAATGTAATGTGTTTAGAATAATTTAGAGCATTACTTCTATTCTTAATTACAATAATCTCATTATTCACTATTAAAGACTTAAAATACATTATTTTAGATGTACTGCATACAAGTCATAAGATACCTGTTTATGACAACCCTTGAGAATGATTTATGAAAATCTCTAATTGGTTTGGAAAGAAAGAGCAAAGGGCTTGGGCAAGCAGAAAAGAGTGTATCACTCCAGCACCACAAACTAACCATGAAGTTCTACAATGCACCCACAAGAAAATGAGTTTTCAATGCCATCCCATGGAGCAATGAAAGCCATCAAGCTTTACAGAAGAGAAGGTACATACTGGAATGATCTAGGGAACAGGCAGGAGTTTTTCTCACACCAAGCTCTTGGGTAGCACACTGACATAGACTACCAGCTCAGGACTGCAGAACTGCTTTGCAAAACATTGCAGCACCAAAACCTCTGCAACTGAAGTCTAATTCTACTGTAGAGGCTTCTTAACCTGTCAGCAGGCAATAGGTTTGGGGAGCACATGACATGCTATTTCAGTAATTTTAATGCAATTGATTATTTGGGCAGTAGTAGTCCAAACACTGAATGAATAAAAGTATAACCTTAGCTCCAAAATCAAAGCCCACAACTATAAGTGCAAGGAGAATGTGAAAGAGGGAATTCTATAAGCATTACAGAGCAATGAAAATGTTGTCTATTTTCTCTCCATAAGAGATTCAAAGAGATTACTAATGTATAACACTAAATTAATTTGCACAGTAACTTGTAATTTATAATAAAAATGGTCAAAATGCATGAACTCTGAAACATTGCAGACAGAAAAGCATCCTGTATAATACTGGTTACAAAGGCAAGCTGGCTCATCAACTTGAAATGTTTTCCATATTGATTTTGAAAATAAAGTGAGAATAAAACACCAATCGTCATATGAGACCTCATCTCACACCAGACCCATTTACCAGATCCTGGTGGCCTGCTTTCTAGAATTATTTAATGGCCATTCAACCACAAACCACACTCGCTCTACAGAAACCCTTTTCCCACAGGAAAATTAAGCTCAAGGAGTCCAAAGGCTTACTCCACCTGACTCTAAGGTCAGGACTTCTGGTAAATATAATGGGAATTTTGTGTCAAGATTAAGATGGAAAACACCTTATAGTCTTAAAAGAGCAGTTTTGCATTTTTACATTACTGCTAGAGCGAAACACTTTACTCTAAAAAATTGTTCCTGGGGTTATGCAGAATCATTCATCATCAGAAGGACTCAGACCTGCAGAAACTGTGGTTCCTTACTGCAAAACTAATGGGCAAATAAAAACTGGATTGTGCAAGATACAACTGTATTGTCACCTGTTGGAGGAAGCAAAAATCCAGAAATGATTCCCATTGCCATGTGAAGCACGCTTGTTTAACAAGGATTGCAGATTAACCAGCATTGTGTCTGACCTTTAGTGGTGGATCCACCATCATGACCAAAAATTAGTTAAATGAATTGCACATGGTACAGCCATTCACATATGGCCATTAGACTGAGCACTGTTCTATTATTTTTAAAACACCTTCTTAAGTACCTCATAAGAAACTACTATAACTTTATCTAATATTAAATGGCTAAGCTCAAATATGACCATTTTCCCACTTCATCACACAGTCAGATGTCTTCATTCTAAAAAATTCCACAGAGTCAAAGGCAAAGAAAACTGAGTAAGCAGTACATCAAACTCAATTATATTTCAAAGACAGGACCTCTTTGGTTTGTTCTACTTGTCTCTGATTGCCTGCAAAAAGCTCACAAAGAACCTTTGAAATTACCATCCCAGTAAGATTCCCACAGTCTCAATGTTTGTGTTAGTGCAGCCTGGCTGACCACAGACTCAACAAAAGCATAACATGTTGACTTTCATGAAAGCAGCTATATCCCTACTTCAGCTGCAGATAATTTATTCATTAAGACAAGATAAACTAAAAACAAGACAGAGAAAAACTTACTTCCAAATGATTTAGGGCTATTATATTTTATACACACTAACAGAGCCTAAAAAGTTTTAACTTCTAACTCTGGCATTCAGAGTCCATCTCAATTAGACAATTTTGAAAATTAGGTCTCACAACCCAAGACAGAATGGGATGGTATGCCAGAATATAAGGCTTTTTAAAAAACATGCTTGATTTTACTGAGGTTAAGCTTATAACAGAATAAGATAGTAACTTTGCACACAATATCTGTTTTTAGAACCATTTTCTCACTATCTTTTCACATTAACTTTTCAGAATCATCATCTGAGTAGCAAAAGTTTTATTTCTAAGCTGATGAATGCAGAGAGAGAGAGAGACCTCTTCTGCTCCGGCCAGGAGCTTTCTTTTTGTACACACGGAGAAAATCGACAGGAAAACAATGACAACAATGGTTGTTCTGACAAGTATCAAAAGCACTTAACAGAGAAACTTGGCTTTCTAACAATATCAAACAGACCAAGGACCACACTGAAGCTTGCTGATTAACAGATAGGAGAAATTCAAATTGAGTTCACCTCAAACACCGAGCTGGCAGCTGATGTGAAGAAAATCACCCTCAGTTCTTCAGTGCTGTCAAGGAAGACTCTCTCAAGTTATTGCAATTGATTTGTAGGAACACGACGACCTGTGTTGTGTTTCAAGGAGTCTCTGGTGAGGGGGTACACCAGATACTGGTATCTTAACTGGGACATATTCTCTACAGGACAATTTGTAATAGTAATTACACCCTATCTTGCACTACAGCAAACACATCATGGCTAAACATAAACGCCACAGAACTGTGGCAATCCCCTACAAAATTAGCAGAACAACGTTTGGAGGTTGGGGAGAGGGGGTTTGTTCTTTGTTTTGGGGTTATGTTTCCTTCATTTGTTGTTTGGTGGGTTTTTTTCTTTTTAATAGAAAAAAAATCAATGCAAATATCACAGAAGCTGACAGAAAGATCGAGAAGGTAAGAGAAAATAGTATAGCAATAAAAAGAATAGCTCTACACAAAAAAAAGGTACTGAAAAACGTGAAAATCGCATTAATAGAAACCAGATTATGCAAATAGTCCTCTATTCCTGTTTCATTCATCAACCTGGGAAACATTCTAGATGTTAGAAGGCATCTAGAATACTACTGATTTTCATTAGACAAAAAGTCAAATAAAAAATGCAACGCTTGCTAAATGGGATTCAGTTTTCCTACAGTTTCCACAGGTTTCCCATACATAGGTATCTGACAGATCCCAGCTCAAAACAGCCTCAGTTACCTGAGGTAGCTCACAGGTGCCATCTAGACCAGGAATCTAGAGCTGGAACTCTCCTGCTCTCCTCACCCAAACCCCAGCAGAAGATGAGTCTCAAACTCATGCACGTGCAAGAGTATGTGCACTGTGTATCCACACAGCTGAGGTGACAGAGTATGCTGCAGGAAAAAATAACAGATATAACAGATGCAGTCACAAATGTGCTGTTCTAACTAAACAAAAAGATTGCTTTTTCTTGTTTCAGCCTAAAAATACAATCCAGACAACATTAAATAAAGTGAACTTGCAAGCCATCAAATACGGCCAAGAAAGATTACCACTTGTTAATCACAGCTGTTTAAAATTCTTAAATGCTTCCCAAAAAAGTCTAATTATAATACTAAAAAATGCTTTTAGTTATTTTATGTAAACTTTAACAAAGGAAAAAGCAATCTTTTATTTGACTGATTTTAGGGTAACTTAGTAGTCTTAACATAAGGAATCCTTCAGAAGTCTTTTTCTCTAGGGAACACAGGTGACAAGTGTTCTCACTGTGAAAGTAAACTCATTCACAACTACAATATTCTTTTCATAATGAAGTTTAAACACCAAAACAAGGAACTTAACTAATACTTTCAGGAAAAAAAAATTCTACACCAAAAGAAAAAGTTATGACCAAATCTAAATCTAGAAAAATGTAGAAGTGAGAGGAACTTCTGAGCTCAGGTCAGTAAAATTAAGCTCTTCATCTTATCAAAAACTTTGGCTGACTTGATGCCAAGTTATATACAACTACTGTTACATGCCAGTCAAAAACAAAAATGTAGATGTAATCAACTGAAAGGAGAGGAGAGATCCTAACAAACAGCATTCATCAACATCATCTGAGAGACAGAAAACGAGTAACTTGTCCAGTATATTTCTCTGAGATCTTCCCCCTTTAGAACTCACCTTTATTTACACAGCACACTGTATAATTTCCCAGGGAAATTATCTTGGTGCAGGAATGAAACATGGCAATCTGTAAATCAGTTTTTAAAAAACTCATCCAGATCTTACAAAGTATCAAAATGAGACTACAGAAAACTCCAATAAATAAGCCTCAAACCAGTCCATGGGAGCACATGCCTAGTTTGCCATTTGTATTTAGTTTTTGCTAAGTGCATTTTGCAAAGCTGACAAGTGCTAAATTGGCCTGAATACAAGACAGTCCTGAATATCAAGTGACTCATTCTGCTAGAACAAATAACGAAACGAGGAGTGAATTGCACCACAGCACAGGACCACTGGCATATGTCAGTCTTGATGAAACACCCCAACAGAGTGCCAGTGGAACAGCAAGAAATTTTAAGAGGCTCAGTGCAAAATCATTTTAAAGGACCCAGCACATTTCACAGCAACCCAAACTGCAGCACCTCGAGCCCCAGCTGGAAGCTAAGTCAGAGCTGGACAGCAACTGCATGGGTTCTGAGCCTTGTCATCCTAAGCCAGGCCAGCAACACCAGCACTTAGCTGCAGGACTAGAGACAAGACTGGCCCAGACAATGGGATCAGAATCTCAAAGACCGAACAAAACACATTTTTGCTCATTCTGGAGCGATCAGTAGAAGAGACCTGGGACACACAGAAAAAGGAATTATAATAGAAATTAATTTTGATCTCTAAGGTGGCATGGACATCATCAATTAACCACAGTTTCTGCTTCACTAAATACTCCTTAAAGGAAGAGGAATAAAAACTGAATAGGAAGGAATGATGAGGGCTGTCAAAAACAAAAGACAAAGATATCCAGCATTCAGTATTAATGTGGATTGGGAATCTTTTTCATTTTAACAATTCTCTCAATAAACAATTCTCACAAAAAACTTCAATTACACTCTTAAAATGACACTGATTGTGTTTCCTGGGGTAGAAAGAAATCACATTCTTAGTCATTTTTGTGTTTCAGCATATAAAGGAACTTTCATCTACATCTTCTCATCCCACTTCCTTCAGAATTTTCTTCCTACTCATTGTAAAAGTGTTCCCAGACAGTACAGATCCTTCATAACACCACACAGCATTAAACCTCGCATTGACCTGCTAATGACAAGACCAGTACCACACACCACAGTGCCATGTACTTTTTTTCATAGGGTTACAAACAGTCAGACACTCAATGACTAAAGACATCACCTAAGGAAGGTCTAACGACATGAAGAGAAAGAAAGTAACAGAATCAGAAAGACTATACAAAGAAAAAAGCTGGAAAGCTTGGGTCTTTTTGCAAATAGAAAGTTTCCTGGTTCTGGAAAGCACAAACCTTTGTCACTTAAGTAGGTCATCTCACCTTTCCATGCTTCAGACTCTCTGCAAATTAAGACAGGTCTTTGCTAATTCACTGTAATGTTGCAAAATTTAATGAACTTAGAACACAGTTTTTCTTATACAGCATGTCAGATTCTGCTTGTAATACGTTGTAATAAACAAGTTCTACTGTGCTTTTTCAAAATAATTTCAGAAAAACACCTTTAGAGACACATAATTCATCCCTGCTGTAGTTACCTCTGAAGGTTCTTAATCTCTCTCCTGATATCCCTCCTATGGAAACTGCCACAGAAATTTGGTGGTGATAGAGGGACCCTCACTCGTGTTCTAATTGTTTTCATTACCTTTTCACAATACTAATTACTGCTTTGAAGGACACAGGACTTCTTTATCCATAACAATTGAAAGAAAAAGAGAAGCATCCTTCATTTTTTCAGTCTTTATTTTACAGAAAGACCTCAAAACCACCTTGTTCTTGAATTCCAATACAGCTTCACAAGAAACAGTACTGAGGAATATTATTGATCATTTTGCAGAACAGTTGTTTTAGAGCACAAAAAACCTGCAGGACAGGCAGCAAAATTGTTACTGCTGCTCATAACAAGAAGAAAAGATAAAATCTTTCTTGTATCTTCCCTCTAGACTTCCTACCCTACTTCCCATCTTGACACATGGAAATCAGAAGCAGAATAAAGTGGTTTATCAAGACAGGAGGTACAGAGCAATGTCAATTCTCACTGGGGTTTGGTTTTGTTTTGGTAGTTTTTTGTTTGATTTTAAATTCACACACACGCAAAAATAGTATAAAAGCAGGTAACTGCTAAACAGAGAGCTCTGCAGCAGGCAGGCACTGAGAAAATGAGATGTGAAAAAGGAAGGGCCAGAGAAGTGAAGTCAGAAAACTTCAGCCGTAAAGTCAGAAAAATGTCATGAAAATCCAGTTTAAGAAACACCATTAAAACTGAAAGCAATACTGTAACTATTATTGTAAGTAAAGCCAAATGCATAATTTTTCTAGCAAGCAGTCAAAAAAGAAATAATGCACTTGAGATACAAAAATAAGATAGCAAAATTTAAAATATTCTGTTGTGTAGCTGAAAATTTATCCCCTTTAAAGCTGAATATTTGACATAAAATCTAAGCTATGTCTTATGCAGATATATTCTGAAAACTTCTGAAAATATGTCTGAATGATCAGTGAAACTAGGGAGAAGCAACGGAGATGCTGCAAGACAGAATGCACAATTCACAGAGGAGTAATTGATGTCAAGTGATGCAGACTGCAAAACTTTCTCGTTCCTGCTCCAGCAGTTCTGCAGACCATGCTCAGTGAAACGTTGCACTGCTGCCTGCCCAATTAACATCTTATTTTATTGTCTCAGCAGAGAAAAAAATCACCGCACTGCTGCTCTTAAAACACAGAAATAATCCCTTGCTATATCTCAAAATATGATAAACGTGAACACAGTTTGTTACTCAGGTTATTACTAAATAAAATAAAGGGCATTCTGAACCTTTATTTTACACATCAAAATGCTGGACCACTGCATATTCAAAGATAACCAGTCATTTTTTTAATTTTTAGAATGTTTTGGACTTTCCACTAACTACAGAGACCACAGGTTTAGAAAATGGTTATCAAAATTAAATCCCCAAACTGACAGAGAGCAGGCTTAGATGAGGTATTAGGTAGAAATTGTTCCCTGTGAGGGTGGGGATGCCCTGGCACAGGTTTCCCAGAGAAGCTGTGGCTGCCCCATCCTTGGAAGTGTCCAAGGCCAGGTTGGATGGGGCTTGGAGCAACCTGGAATAGTGGAAGGTGTCCCTGCCATGGCAGGGAAGGTGGAATGTGATGGGCTTTAAGGTCCCTTCCAAGCCAGGCCATTCCATGATTCCATTACATACATGACACTCCAGAATCCATGATTTCTTGCTATTCCACTGATAGCAAACTCATATAAAAAGTCATTAATTTCTTTAAAATATCTCCCTGAAATATAAGGGAGTTTAAAGCCAGTATCTGGTACTCATGTTCCCATATCACAGTTACTCTTGTATTTGCTGAAGTTTGTCTCCCTTCCTGGCAGAAAGGTTATGAGTACTCAAAAAAAATTAATAAAATCATATGTACAGTTTTGAAATTGGCAGTAAATGTCACATCTAGCAACTGTAACCCAGTGAGACAAAAATGTAATGATGCTGATTTAGAAATACTCAAAGAAAAAGCAGTCTGCCACATTTTTAAATACTCTCTAATCTATCAGCCAATTCTGTAAGAAGTAGTAACACAACTGACTTCATTAACTCCGGTCTGAAAAGCTCACTCAAATTGATTTACATCTTGGGTAAGCCAAGGAAACCCAGTCTTTTTCTACCTCAAGATCTCCAAGGGAGGTGATCAGCAAGAGAAGCTTTTCAAATCTATCACTTGCACAATTTTATTTCCCCCAAATATACAACCCCTCCATTATATTTTTCCCCTAATTGCTCACCTTTTCTTACTTTGCAGTCTGCAGGAAGTGCTTTTAACAGTAAAGAAATCCTGAGCTCTAGTTAAGCTTTCATACTGAGCCTTTTAGTGAGCCAGTCTGTACAGGACATCACAGTGTTTTCCTAGAACTCACTGTCAATATTTGGAAACTAAAAACATCATTTTAATCATGCATTTAGTGATTCTTCAGGGAGGCAAGTAAACTGTCTTTCTGTATGCTGTTATGGATTGTCATTCTTAAGCCATAAAATCCATCTCCACCTTTTACATGAAAAGAAATCACTAACATATCAACCCTTGATATGAGTTGGAATACAGTCCAACTAATTCTAGTCCTAGCCTAGAATTTTCAGAGAAGATGAAGTACATAAGATTCAACACTGAAAGGAAATCACAGTAATTAATATTTCTAAACTACTCTGAAAATCTGAATCTTCATTTTTCCTTCTCCTGAAAATAACAAACTATATACATTTATGATTTTACAATACCATTTACCTGTCAGTAAAAGGCTATAATTTGTTCTCTGTTGCACACCAAATACCTTTAAAATCAAAGCAGAAGACTTTTAACTAGAAAACTATTAAATGTTCAAAGTAATTTTCTGCTATAGCTCGAGTCAAACATGACTTGAGTTGCATAGTGCCTGCTTCCAATTTATAAATCCTTTTAGCAGTGTTATATAAACACAAGAGAAAGTAATTTTCTCCAAGTATTTGTACAGTAATTCCTCTGAGGAACAATAAGAGAGAGAATAGAACCAGAAAACACGTGCAAGTGTTAATAACTGGCAGATTTACAAACATGAAACATCCTACATACTTATTAAAAAATCATTTCAGTGACAGCTGTTACACCTACTACCAAAAGCAGCTCTAATGAACCAGAGACTGTCAGACTATTACAGGGTGGCAAGAGGACCATACAGGGACTAAACCAGAAAGACAAAATTGGCTGCAGCCAAAGAAGGACACGTAAAGCTTGTTCTAGCAACACAAAGTCACAAGACTAGTACATTAACTATTAGGAAAGCTTCTCTCATGAAAAATTCTCCAACCTTCTCCACAGAAAATACCTTTTGGGTTTTTACAAAAAGTGATAGCTGTGACCAGTTATTCAGTAATTTCAACAGTTCCAGGATATGAATGCAGATCAGAATTAATAAAAAAACTTGAGATGAATTTGAATCCTTCAGCTAGGCATGGCCTATTGAAACACACACACCACAGAGTGGCACCAAACCCACCGAAATCTCCAGCTATCAGCCAAGAGTTTCTACCGCTCAAAGAGCTTGTTATGTGGGATTAGCACAGGGAGTGTGTGCAGCTCACCAAAACAACACGTTTGTAACAACAGTGTCCACGCCCACAGGCAGGGAAGGCCAACAGGAACTGAGCTGCCGAGGGAACAGATGCTGTTGGGAAGCTGACATCCACACCATCCACGTTTCTGGAGTATGGTTTCTTTGGCAACGCTTGTTTTGGTTGGTTGGTGGTGGGAGTTTGTTTGGGTTTTTTGTTTGCTTGTTTCATTTTGTTTTGGGGTTTTTTTTGTGGTGGAGTATGGGGGGTTTTGTTGCTTTTATGGGGGGTTGTTAGTTAGGGTGTATTTGTTTTGCTGAGTCTTCTAAAAACAAGATCTAGCTCTAGTCTGAGCTCATAGATTTAAATGCCCACCCAGAGCCAGACAACATTAGAGATGCTGTGGGAACACACCTTCTAGTTTAGTGTTATCCAGTCTGCAAGCTCAGAGCTCCAGAAGATGAATCAAAGCACAGTGGAAACAACTGCACAATTTATTCTGAAAGTGCACATCTGAACCCACACACTTGTGTGGAGGCACACTGAGATTACCATCCACATATGACCTGAAGCTGGGAGACATGCTGACCAACCTAAGAACCCTGAAAAATGAAAAGCAACATTTCAAACAGGAAATTAAATAATGTTTGCATATGAGGATGCTCCAACACTGCTGAAAAAAACCACACTCAAGAGAAAGACCTTATTAATACTTCAGTATCTAAGGGGCCCTAACTGTCAGAAAATGGGAAAACTGCAGAAAAAGACTTGAGGATTAGTTTAACCAGGAATCACGACATAAATACGTGACAGAGGAACACAGGGACACAGACAGCATCTGAGAACAAATTAGCAGGAGTGTTACACATACAGATTTCACAGTATACATTCTGCTGCAATAAGCACTGGTGAAGATTCTCAGCAAGAATGCTCTGCTCCCCAGCTTGCCCACATTTCATTAAATATACCCAGCTACTGTTGAGAATCTAGGTCAGAAACAAAGATGCCAAGAGATTTAGAAAACCGCTTATAAGTGAAGTTAGAAAGTTCTGCATGATTTACCCAGATTAAAGAACAGTGGCATTTTTTTGGTAGGTTAGAAAACCTCAACAAATGAATAGCAACAAAATCATTTGCCCTTGTGTCCACCACATGTGCATCAAAAAAAATTAGCAGCTTAATTTACAGAAAAAATTTACTTTACATATTAGGTTATATACAGTTAAGGCATGAGATACATACTAGCACAGGAGTAGTTAAGTGCTGGAAGATATTGACTAACAGATTACAGTTTCCTTTATTACCTAACTTTAGAACATCTAAACAAACACTCAACTGGGATGGATCTCACAGTGAAAATGGAGTAGATGAGCTGTTGAGACCCATGCCAGGTGCACATTTCCCTAATTGTATGATTGCTGTAAAAAATACATTCTTGATGTTTTATTTTAGTGTGTGTATACATATAAACACAGAAACAGAATATGTTTGTAGTATTAATTTATTTCTAAATGTACTTATATAAAAATGTGCATATATTTATTGGACATTACTATTTTTTAAGAAAACGCCATAATTCTCAGAGAATGCAGTTTACCACTCTTTTAGTACATTTAGGAATTGGTTGTGCACTTACAGGGAATTGGAAGCAAGGAAAGTTTCTGTGTACTCTCCATCACCAAATATCTCACTCAGGGATTTATAGTTATTACCATGCCCTTCCTAAATCTTATATCAATGCCTACAGTTAAAAACTTCTGAGCCTCCCAAATTCTTTATCAAACAATTTAATGGTGAAACCCACCCTAGTCTACAAGTTAAAACACAAATATCAATTAATCTCTAAATATAGTAAGACTATTAAAAGGACCAGCTGGCATTTTAAAATGATGAAAGCCAACTCTGTTCTTTGGCATCAGCACTAACTGATGTTGCTAAGCTACTGCTGCTGCCCAGTTTGTTACACACAGGTATTAAATTCATGCAGGCCACTGGGCTGTAGGAAAAGGTTAAAAAAAAAGAGGAGAAAAAAACCCCACACTTAAAATGCATTCTTTCACTAGTAAAACTCCCAAGTCAAATCTTACTATCTGAGTCTATGAAGTGCAATATAGCTTGTGTCCATGATGAAATGATATACAGAGAAAAACAATTAGCCTTTGGTGGTATTTTAGAGTCCATGTCATCTTACTTGCCCTGTTAATTTACTTTGATCTGTTTTTGCTATAACATAGCTAAGTTTTTATTGTTTTGCTATAATATAGGTAAGTTTTTGTTATGTACCTATGTTTTGATGAATGAATTTTGATTTTTCTCAAATAAATTTGTCGACAAGAATCAGGAGATTCTGCTTCTCCAGGTCAACAGGGGCAAATGGAAAACACTGTCAGAAAGGAGAATGATTTTTCTGGCTGTTAAATTAGAGCCTACGAAGCTAATGCTATTTAGTATGTGATCACTGCTCAAAAACTTATTTTGAGTTTCTGGCAGTTTCTATGAGATTATAGTAGCAGCCTTTTCCTAATTCTTTAATCGCTGATTACACTTGTGATTTGCAGCTTTCAAATCCAAGCCTGCACTTACTCTTCAGCAGCCCAGCCAGCCCAGGCAGCACCATTATACTGCTTAACAAACTTGGAGAAGACTCCAAATATTTTCCTAATCACAAACATCGTCTCAACAGTGCTTTCTCTCAAGCTTGATTCCATTTTTTTTAGGACATTAGTTTTATACCCTCAGCAAAGCTGTGTCGTTTGGAAGTCAGCCTTTTATCTGTGTTGGTGCAGAAGGACATAATTCTATTGGTAGAAGACAATTTCAACCACTACAGAATCCTGTCCTTTCCATCATACACTGTGAGCACTAACTTTATAACTGTGATGTTTCTTCCCTTCCTCATATAATTGGACAAGGGGGAACATTATTAAGATCAATTACAAATTTAATGCTTTCTGGTTTAGGTTTTTTTGGTGGGTTTAGTTTTGATTGTTTGCCTATGGTGAATGCATAACCAGTTAAAAAACTGTACACAGAATCATATTTAACCATTTTTTACTCTCCGTCAAGAATCACATTGGATTCTGCAAGTTTTCCTCTGATCAACACTTCCTACAAAGGAGCTAAACGAAAGAGAGCAATGGAACAGATCACAGGTCTACAGAACATGACAGAAAGGCAGTAGGTGTTTAATTTATTGATGGAAGGGACACTTGGTAGCTGCTTCCAAACACAAAGGTTATTGTGAGCTGGGAGCCAAGGCAACCTGACAAAAGCACCAGGGCACAGCTCCCGGCTGCTGAGTACAGGAATTGGAGACCATCCCTTCCACAGACAGAAAAGTTACTGTCAAAATTGTGATATTATTACCTCATCAAGCAGAAGAATTTCCTGGCTCTCACTTTTTTTTCCACCTGAATAATTGACCTCCATTTTGTAGAAAAACAAACAAACCAACCAACCCCTACAGGCAAGTACATTCAAGTACATTCTTGAAAGATCCGCTGTCAGCTTACCCTGTTCTAGTTTGTTTCAACACCATATTCTGAAATCCCCACAATATATCTAAAAAAAAACCCCAACTCAACCAACAAAACATAAAATCCCAGCAACAACAAAAATCCCAGACAAAAAAAAACCCACTAAGCAAAAAACCCCCAAACAAATTAACAAAAAACCAAAACAACAACAAAAAGCAAATATCTGTGCAGAATTTCCATTTATATTTAAGAAAACTACTTCTACATGTTTGCCATTCCACAGGATTATAAACTGTGAATCTATACCTCTACTAATGCTACTATTATAATCCTAGATGTCTACGAAAATATTCCTTGCGTTATCTGCTGGCACATTCCTTAAAGCCTTGCTACAGATCACTGGGTCAGTGAAATGACAGAATTCATTGTCCCTGCAATGTGCTCTAGTTATTTTTTAAAAACATGGGCAGGTTAAGCTAGAAAAGTTTTAATTTCTCAGTCAAAGAAGGGCAAGAACTATTCATCACTATTATGTTTATTACAGTTCCCTCAGCATGTTTGTACAACCTTGTTATCCAATGGTAGGGCATATTTAGAGCTTACTAAAGTAACAGATCATCACTTGTCAGAAGTGGAAACACAGAGGGAACAGATAGCACATTTCTTAAGAAAGTTCTTTGGGGATTGAGGAGGTGTGAATCTTGTCTGAGAACACACTATTTGCTTATTTTCATCTTCCCACTCCTCAGGCATTTCAAATGGCAACTGGGGAAGCAAACATTTCTCCCAGTTAAATGACCAAGGCATTCTTTAACAGGCACCAAATACACTGGTTTTTAATATATTTTATTGCCTTATGCTGAAGTTAGTGCCTGCTTCTGAGAAATCCAGTAAACCACACTCCATCCAACTATAACTTTGCTGACTAAAACAGCTATATGAGGTATCTTTTTTCATGCTAGAAAAACCACCTTCTTTAATATACAAGCTTACCTTTTCTTTCTCAGGCTATTCACTGGCAATTTAACTGGAAAAGAAAGGAATCCTTTTTTGCAGATCCGTTTGTAAAATTATAATTTTTCATCTTCTTCAGGATGATCTCAAAAAGTATTTTTTACTTCATCCAATGTATCATTATATGTATTTATACCATTAAACCTCTCATTTCCACAAGAGTCTACTGATTAATGTAATCACTGTGCATTATTGTTAATCCACAGGCTTCTTGTGGGCATCTAACAAATATAATTACACTGACTGTTGAATTTTCTGCTTTCAGAAAACAGAACACTTCACAAAGCCTCATATTATTTTTAAGTATAAGCTTTTCACATGCTGTTCACCTCTGGCATGTTCTATGGTCCGTGCTGTTAGTCAGAACTTCACATCCATCTGCTTTGTTCCGTGTTGCAGAACTGCCTGTGAGGCAGGACTGAAAATAACCCAGGCGCAGAGCCCATCTCTGGTCACTCCTACAAGGTCCCAAGGGAACAGGGCATGGTTGGACACGCCCGTGCTGACAGGAGAGGCTGTGAGATGCTTCTGCAGCAGCCGGGCACTCCTGAGATGTTCCTACTTCCACTCTTGGCTTAAAAATGCAACTTAGTGGCCAACTGGCTGAAACACATCACAGTTTCAGGGCTGTGTTCTGTAATGTTTTACCCAAAAGCTTTCTGCAAAAAGCTGCTCCTAACATTGGTCTTGTTTACCTTCTTAAACTCTACAGAAGAATTACATCAATAAAAGCTAAACTATCTAAAACACTGATTTCTGAAGCACTTAGGCTGGAGGCAAAGAGGGTAAAATGTCTTGATCTAACATTTTTGATGTTATATGGTTAACATACAGACACAAGGTACCAGAAGTATTTTAGACCTTTCTGAATCAGAGAAATATTGTTAAAAAATTGCTCTAACTTCTAAATGATCTAGTTTTCAAGAAACTGGGCTACAGCCCAGTACTAAGGCATTCAATTTGGCATCAGATTCTTTTTCTTGATTAAGTCAATTACAGTAGATCCAAGGAAATACATTGTTTGGGGACTCTCATACAGCTCCTAAATATACTTAACTATAAACAAAAAAATCTAATTGATTTTTACTTTCCAGGAGCTCTAAATGTTAGTAGATGAAGATTTACTTTTCCATGGGTAACATTCTGCACAGACCTATCTTGTTTCATTGATGTTATATAAATCAAAGCAGACACTGATGAAGGGAAGAAATCTTCAGAACCCCAAAATAATCAACCTCAAAAAAAAAAAAAAAAATTATTTGTTGCAGAAACATTCAAGATTGAAAAGTAACTGTAACTCTCAAACTGACTCCTTTTTTGCCCATTGTTTGTTATCTTCTCTAATTTTTCAAAATAGGTTAATTAACAAGATAATTACTTGTAGAGTTAGGAACCAAAACAGCTGATCAAGGCAAAACCTCAAGCTAACCCCAAACAATTCATACTGGAAGGCAAGTTTTTAAACTGTCAGGACACAAGAAGGAACTATCAAGGGGAAGGACATTTCAACTTTCTGAGTGATGAATTCTAGTCCCACAAGCAAAAAGGGCATTGCTGCAGGGGAAGGTACAAGGTCAGAAGAAGAAAATGGTTTTGCTTCTTTCTGCCTTCCTGCCCATTACTTGAGGTTCACAAACCAATGATGGGTATGACTGAACTCTTCAGACAGCCCTCACCCAGGACTGACAGGTATTGTCACTGGGGACCACTCTTCCTAATAGTTGGTTTGATATTCGGTTTTTCAGATGCTTGATTCACAGGAAGGTTAGTTAAGGAAGATGAGCACGTGGTCTCTGGTGGACACCAAATGCCATTCTGATATTGGTTACACTTATTATCTGTAAAACACTTTATTGTTTGTACTGTCATTATTGCTTTTACAGTAAAGGTTCTTTTCCACGCAAAAGGCAAATATTACATACCAAGAGAAATGAGTCTGTCACACCACACTGTGAGTATTTGAAAAGCTCAAAGGAAAAGCCGTATTGAAGTTTTAAACTACTCAGGTAGGAAAGAAAATATTTACTGAATAATCATGAACTTCAAAAGCAGGTAGCAATGTTTTAGTGTTGTTGCTATTTACTACTTTTGTAATGGTATTTCACAGGATCTCAAAATATGGTCTGACAGTGAAGCTTTACTCCAAATTTCATACGGAATGAAGGAAATTTTTAAAGGGAGGAAAGGAATTCTAAATTATTATAAATTCCTTAGGCAAAGAATAACATATGTCACACAAGAATAAACAGGACAAGAATTGTATCTGGTAAGAACTCCTTAAAAAAGCTAATGTCTCCTCTTGTACCAGAACAAGCATGAAGAATTGGTTATGCAAAGGATTTAAGTCTGTACATTAAATATGACTTCTACCTACCACATCAACATTACTTCTGTCCTTCTGAAAGGACAACCATTGCTGGTTTGTGCATAAAAGGCAACATGGACAAGTTGTTGGCATTTTACCCAAAGTGTAAGCGTTATCAGGGAGAGGAAGTGCAGCTGCCACCCCACGTGTCCTGTCCCCACAGTTCTCTCTGGTTCCATGCAGCAGGTTCCGTGGTAGGAGTCTCAGAGATGCATCAGAGAAATCACATTATCCCACTGTAAGAAACTCCTAAAGTTACAGACTCAATGATAATGTGTCTCAAGGGCACGAGCTGTTATCCTACATGTATTTTCCTTTCTTCCCCACCCCCCAACTCCAGTGGTGTTTCGTGCCTTGCTTTGTTCTGGTTTTCATGTTATTTTGAACATGAAAATTATTTATAACATTCTGATGTATTTAAATAAATCTCCACTCCCTAAGTCAATATTTTTCAAATATCCTTTACAAATAAATATTTGTGACAAAGTCAGAAATATTCTTTTTTGATGCTCCCTTTTACTCTGTATGTGTAATGCAAATTTATTTCACATGAAAAACTCTTTTTAGTTTAAAACCACTGCAAAATGAAAACTCAAATCTAGCACTTCTTGAATCAACATTGCTCTTTTGGAAAGCAATTTTCAAGGCAGAAAGGACTACAACAGCATCCATTTGGTTTATTCCCATTTGCAATAGACACAACCTTTCAGATGCAAATCATGTCTGTATAGGCAAGCCAGAGGAAGCTCAACTATCCTTCCTCTAAAGATTCCACACTTTCATTAGGAGTTTTCTAAATGCATTTTATACTTTCAGCTCACAAACATAAAAACCGTGTATTATGTTTAAGAATGTGCAAGTGGTCTTACACTCCCTAGGAATTTTCTGTTTAAGTAGGAACATGTAAAGAATCAAGTCTATAGTTTGGTACTCCAGATGACCTGAGACACATAAAACAGACTAAGTTCCCTTCACATCAACACAAACACAGGACAGGAGCCTTTGCACTGAGGAGTGTAAATTTTTTTTAACCATATATTTCACAAGTTTTCAAAAGGTTTTGTATTTAGCCTCTGGAAAGATAAAATTTGTTTGAACTACAGCTACTTTCAAGACATGACAAAACAACTTTCCACCAATGTTATTTTCAGAATGACACAGCAGTGTCACACATGTTCACAGCATCATCAGAGTTCTTGATGATTGTTTACAGAGTCAGAACTTGAAAACCTCTTATTTTAGTAGCACTAGTCAACAAATGCTTTCACTGCTATAACAAAGAAATACCATTGAGTTTAACTGTTCTGACAGAATCATACTCACTAGAATGCCTAATAGTGCATAATAGTGAGATAATGACTCGTTTATTATTGATAAATTATAAATAAATTTATTATTGATATATACAAATTTATTATTTATAATATTATTGATAGTTTTCATATTAATAATTATTGATAAAATTTATTATTGATAAATATAAAGAAATAAATTGTCCTTTGGCTCTTTACATTGAATGCTGAATCCTTTTTTGGTTTGGTTTCTTTAGCAGACAAAAATTCTGTCAAATCTGAAAAACAGCTGCATGGACAATTTTTCACCTAGATGAAAAAAAATTGCTTCTCTGAAGAGAGTGAATGCAAAAGTGACAGTGTAAAGCTACGTGTTCATTATCTCTCAGTGCCTCTGGATTAAGTGTGTTCAGTTTAAAACCACCTGTTTTTATCTTGCCCAGCACTGAAGGCTTATTTAAAATCTTCAGATTAAGCCATGCTCTTTTCTGCTAAAACAGTAGCAAAAAAAAAAATCTCGGAAGCACATTATACCCCTCACATGAAAATAATTCCGCTGAGATTGACTCTTTGTGACAGGAATAACAAACCTGCACAGTTACCAGTGAGGACATTATTTGCTGGTTCTACAGAACAGAAATTACTCATGATTATGGCTTCTAGAAAGGAAGAAAGTTCATATTCAAAACTGAAAGCAAGTCTGCAAAGTAGAGTAACTCTCACTTTGTAAACTAGACACAAAAGTTTAAAATTGTGCTGCTGACATGTTTAAATCAAGGTGTTTAAAAATCAGAAACCCAAGAGTTAAATTAAATTTGCCTCCTTCAAGCAAAAAATACCTATTCTCCAAAGTGCTTACATTTTCTCATTTTTATCTGAATATGAAAATAATAAAAACAGCAAGTCTAAACTTTTTAGAATATTCTAAAATTATTCCTTTGGTTTTTTAATCACCATCTATCAGAAAACAATGTCTCATTATATAATATATAGTGTGTATATATATATATAATGCCTATATATATTATATAAGTGATGCAGCAGTAATTCAAATTAGTATTTCTCATTTATGGCAACTTAGCTCAAAAGTACTCCACCTACTCAAGACCCTTAAAAGTAACACACAGAGAGCACTGGCATCTGCTCCTCAGAACTGGCTATTTTAGTCTGCAGACCAGCATCAAATTACCAGTGTAGATGTAACCAGGATGGAGCAAAATTCTGCCCAGCACAAAGCATTCCTAGTAATTTGCAGGGAGGTCACATCCACTGCACAATACAGGAGCTTTCAGATTGGCCTTACAGGTTTTACCTGAATTACCAAAGAGTAAGTGGAACAGGAGCAAATCTATTTGCAAAAGAATCTGGTCTTGAGAGCACCCATACCATGCACACATTGAGTGGGTGACTACTTCAGACAAGCTGTAGTCTGGTCCAGAGACTTAATTCCTCCCGGAAGTCAGATTCCATTTACTGTGTTCTTAAAGCTCATCTTTTGGCTTCATTTTATCCCCCAGGAGTCAAGTTTGTGTGCTCTGAGAATGCTCCATGGTGTGCATGAACAGTGAGTGGGAGCACAAACATGACCAGAACTAAAACACTGATCTGGACACATCCACAGACCATGAAAAGTGACAATGATAAAATGTACTGGAGACGGGACTGAAGTTTCAAACAGCACAAGCAAGAACTTTTAAAGGATTATCAACATAGTGTCCTTATAAACAGATCGTAGCCTCTGTTTATGGAATAGAGTCTG
The DNA here is from genome assembly GCA_026261815.1 of Monarcha castaneiventris obscurior. Lineage (NCBI taxonomy): Eukaryota > Metazoa > Chordata > Aves > Passeriformes > Monarchidae > Monarcha > Monarcha castaneiventris. Next base: position 15,022,048 of record JAMPIT010000434.1, on the reverse strand, counting down.
TGATTCTGTGATTTTGCCAAAGATGGAAGATTTAGATTTAGGGCATTTTGATCTTAAAATGTTGCCTGCATGTAAGTTAGGATGCTCTGAATGTATAAATATTCCTCAATTATAAATTCCCTAGGCTTGTCATGCAATGTGGTTGCTCCCAAAGAAAAGAGGTAATGACCACAACACCTGTCTCTAGAAGAGTAGCTGTCTTTAAATACACCACTGGAATAGTTATACTCCTGTAAGTTACATATTTTCAGGCAGTTCACACCTCACAGAGACCCATTATCTGTTCTGCCCTTGGATCCCAGAAGGCATAGGAGTGAGCAGAAAAATGAATTGTGAAAGAATAGCTAATTAAACATGATAATTCACAACTCATTCCTTTAGTAAGTCGCAACGTGCAACTAAAATGAAGGTGTAATAAGTTCAGCAGCTGCAAATAACTAGATTACTGACCCTGGAAATTCCCACTTCCACCAAGGTACTTGACTCTGCCCAAGTTTCTAAGTAAATTTTACCTGTTCCTCACGGCTAGTTCTTGTAAGTTTCTGGGCAGTATTTGCTATCTTTTACAGCAAATGCCCATACATTTCCAGCATTAAAAATGGCTGGAAAGGACAACCAGCATTCAGAAAAAATATTTCATTCCTAAAGCGACTGAGACGCACACCCATCTTGCTACTACAGATAAAAAAAAAACCAAAACCACACCAAACTAACTAAAAATTGTGTGCTGACAACAGTAAGAGACTTACTCAAAATAGTATTTTTATTCTGCAGTCTGGCTGCCTATAGAAAAATAAAGACTTCAGAATACAGGTAATTTATAATAATATGGGATTAATAAAAATGATGCTATTCCTTCCCTACAGACTGGACACCTCTGACTTCTTATCATAATTATCTTTGCTTTCTTCAACTACTCCTTCCTGTAACACAGGAAGTTTTTAAATTAAATTGCTCTTAAGGCTCAGGCAACAGAACATACTCAAAGCAATAAAAACTGATGTGCCTCATGAAACAAATAATGTTGGCTTCCTTGAGTCTGCTACTTTCCAGTGCACTGGAGACGAAAAATCTCAAGGTTGTATTTAGGCTCAGATCCTCGGGAAGTTACAATTAGTTATTTTACCATGCACAGTTCAAAGAATTAAAAAGGAACACTGTCATCCTTCTAATTGTTCCTCTCTCCAGCTGTCTGATTTGCTATCATTCCATCAGGATATGGAAACAATATTTTCACCCATGAATGCCCTGTTCCAAAGCTCTGCCTTACCACAGACTCTGTAAAGCACAGAGGATCTACCCAAGGCTTCTTATTTCCTACGTTCTATGATGTGTATGATTTTTTCTCGTACACCAATGCCACAGGTTTTAACTGGCATCTATTAACAGCCTCACAGGTTTTCTGGGTTAGATGCTTTGAGGGTTTTTGTCTGTCATACAATATTGTCAGAATGTACAGACCAAGAATGCTAATAAAATTAATAATGATCCATCACCTAGACAAGACACATTGCAATCCTCATGCATTTTATGAAGGTGGGAGGCAAGCCCATGCAGGTGACATTGATTTTTTTTTGTTTTGCTAACACTGTGTACCAGCAACACACATCCCTAGCAGACTTCCTGAGACACAAAGTTCCAGACAGGTGACTTCCTTCCACAGTTTGCTCACATTTCAAAGCCCTGACAAACTCACAAAGGAAAGGAAAGATGTGCTTCAGGTGTTAGCAAATTAAAAAAAAAAAAAAAAAAAAAAAAGTCAGAAAAAACCCAGGGATGGTAGTTAATAAAGGACACAGCAGCAGACAGTAACAGATAAAGTCTCAAAGAAACATAGTTAGTGTAATTCTTTTACAAGTATGTGTAACTGAAGGTTCCACTATTTGTAACTGAAACTGTTACTGCATGTTACAATTCATTCCTGAGGAGTTAACAGCCATCAATCAAGCATGATAGTACTTCTTTCTCAAATGTATCATCCAACCGAGCTGCTTTTATTTTGTGCCTATCACACTGGCAAAAAAACTACCACGAATTATTATCCAGACTGCGAAGAGGCAAAAGATTAACAAGTGACTTGTAGGATTTTTGAAGTGATCCATTTCCTGGTCTTCTAAATTTCACCAAATCGAAGCAAGGAACATCAAAGTAACTGTTCTAGTGTGTGGATGCATCATCTTTCAGGAATGACGCAAGATCTCCGACAGCCACATAGAGAAATCAGTTTCACTGGCTCCACGAGCCTGGCTATTTGATAATCTGTATTAGAGGTCTGGTAAGTCTCCTGAAAACTTTTGCTGTGCAGAAATTTACCTACTCCATTCCCAAAACAGTAATACAAACTCCTCCAAAAGAAGTGTGTATTTAGAGATACAGAACACTGTCTGAACCAGCAGCAAACTGCACAGAATAACAAATTGTCCACAATAACCTAATCATCATGGCTATGAGTCCACAGATTTGAAATCTACTATTAGAACAATCATGTGCAATCTGGTCACGTACTCTTACCCAAACAGTGCTTCCTCCAAGAAAGTTGTAGGTTGATCTCTCAGGCTGTGTGTGTTAACCAGGAGTACTCGACCAAGCAACCCATACTATGGCTTCTCATATTCTCATAGAGTATCTAGAGCTCTCATAGAGCACACTCAGAAGTACAATGGATATTTTGTGAAAAACCATTTGATAACCACAGAGTTAGAGTTTCATTTATACATACAGCAGGTGGACAAGAAAGCTGCCCTTTGGGTCCTAGACGTGAAATTATCATCTCCAAGGCAAAGAAATATGTTACATGTTGCTCAAGTTCAGTGAACTCAGCAGTAGCAGTAAAGTTACCCTTCTCCCAGTGAGTTCAGTTTGCTTTCATAGTCACACTGTTGGCAAGAGGCTTCTCATACAAACTAAAGCTCCTTGCCCCAAGCTACAACCATCACTCTATTCCTCCTGACTATCCACAGGCAATAATGGAAAATAGCAAAAGAGGGCAAAACGGGGGAAAGGAAGAAGGAACAAAACGCTTTATCTGAAATGGAGAAGAGAAAAACACAATTGCTAACAAATCATCTTTATTGTTATCTCCCCTTCACTTCTGCAATGATTCTGCATAGGAACATGCCAGGACAACCTGCTGCACGTGAGGAACAGCCAGGGTCACAGATTAGTAGAAGTTTTTGAAAGTTAACTCCTCTAAGCATCACCTGTGGTTTTTAAACCTATTTTGTACAATGTCATAGAAGAATACAGAAAAGGCTCTTACACTCAGCTTTCTCAGTTGTTAATGTAGACAAGTATATAATGTATTTCCCATCTTCCAAGAGAGAGAAGTTTGGTCTGAGTTCACACTAACAGTCTCCCTATATATCTGTATCCTTTTACAAAGAACACAAAAAAGCACCTGTGTCAGGAACCTTGAAAACATTCTACATTAAAGATGCTTTTAAGCCAGAAGAGTTGATCTGCTCTGAACATAGCATATGGATGAAAAGAGGCACAACTGAGAAGAAATGTAATAAAAAGGAAAGACAGCACAACATCTTCCAGCAACACACTTCTACACAAGAACACAACTATATATAAAGAAAGGAGATAGCATCTACTCGCTGAGTATTCTTCTAAGATTTCTAGTGCCATAGAGTGGTTTTAGAAACCTGGGTAATCTTACGATTTAATTTACTATTTTATGAATACTTTGCTCTACTAGAGAGAATTTTAGTCTCTAACTAAGCCTGGTAATTTTCTCAAATTGCTGGGATCAAGATGGGGAGGTAGCAGGATAAGTGTCTTTCTGCAAACATCTGAATAATTTCAAGAAATGACTTCACACAGCAAGATTTGCTTTTGCAGTCACACAACCACAACTCTATCAGCCTGTGGTTAGCTACTGTCCTAATGCTGACAGGAACCATGAACATCAGGCACACTCAGCAGAAGCATCTCCCTCCATCTGGGCACGGACAGAACCAACACACCACAAACTGGTGCATGGTTTGCATTCTAAAGGGCAAAGGGGGTACAAATATCTTCTCACATTCAAGCAACTATGGACCTACAGGAGATACAAATAACCTTGTCACTGCTTATACTTTCAGTGATCTACCAGAACAGCTTAATTTTGAGACCTATTCTTCCATGATTAAAATGAGACTAATACTCTGTTCTTGATGCTCTTAACAGGATCAAAGACACTTAGGCTCATCTACCTTATATGAAAAAAACACTTCCTTTTACCCAACTGAAAGAACATGAAGATGAAATCGCCCCTCTCTCAGGAGACTGCAATGGGAACAGGCTGCCAAGCATTTCAGCACACAGATTGCAAAGTCTTGCCAATGATTGCTGCCTATGCAGAGAATTAACGTGCTTATCTAATCCCCAAATTTCCTTGTGCTCAGTGTGAGGTTGACTCTCATTAAGTACCTTAAAAATATCTTAATACAAAAATGTCTTCCTAATATTATGCTATTTTTTATCTTCCTAATATGATGCAATAAAAGATAAACTTTAATGTATGGGATGATGCTTAAATAAGCTCTGAATTCTTTGAAGTTTTATGGAAATTATGGTGCCTTGTTCTTTAAATAGGCTCTCACTAGTATGGTCACTTGATTTGATTAAAAAAAAAAAAAAAAAACCATGAGAAATCAGAACCCTTCCTTGCATTTGATTACAGAACTTTCTGTGAGTCTAACAGGCAGCTCGTTCTACTTTTCTTTTTTTCCAAACAGCTAGACTGTTACAAACAATGGGAAATTATTTTCAGAAACATTTTAAAAACTCTTAACAAATTTTTGCAGCCTTCATTTTTATTGACAGGGAATTTGGTATCAAAAACTGCTGAAAAGTACCAATGCCAAGACTACTCTCTTTTAGGATGTACATTTCTAGTGACTAAAAAGTACAGTATAGCACAAAAACACATAAAAAATAGATTCAGAATTGCTACTTTAACATGAAACAACTCAGTTATTTACTTCCAACAAGTGAGGGGGAAGTAGTGTGAAAGCAGTGAATATCTATGTCTGATTTTGGCACCAAGTAAAGAGGGAAAGAATAGTTCCATTATTTTTCTCTCATGTCACTTAAACCCACCTGTAGTTATTACTTTAATTGAATTTATAGAAGGAAGCTAAAGACTGTTACTCTTCCACAGAAGCATTTTTCAGCTGTAAGTGATGATATATCTAATGTTTGTTAAATTCACTAAGTCCCTCAAAGGGATTTTAGAAAAAGCTGTGTAATCAACTTCAAAAAGTTCTTTAGGGCTCATCATGCTTCAAAAACTGCTCTATTTTTATCTTAGTTCTTGAGACTTAGAGATAAGAATAATAAGAGGAAACTAAGTTTATTCTAATGCTCAGACAGATCATTTAGAAAGTAGAATTATTTTTTTCAAAAAGTAAACTCTTAGTTTAGGGAACAATGTACACCTGTCTCGTTCTGATAACACAGGAAAATAAGGCCTTCTAGTCAACAGTCTTGTAATTCCCTGAGCCTTCTACCCATTCTACCACAGGCTGGAATCACAGGTTTGGTTTCTGTGGTGAGCAAGTAACATGCATGAAGTGTAAGTGGAAAACACATTTTCTGTGAAATACATTGCACAAAGAGAAGAGTAGAAAGCATCCACAGTAAGAAAACCAGCCTATCTTGGAATATAATGATAACCACCAGATGTGGTTTTGCACACAGAATACAGGAGGTGGGGGAAAAGGTACTATTGAGAAAGTTGTGCTTACTGGAATACACAAGCAGTTACACATATTCCTGCTCACTCTGTTGAGATAAGAAACAAAGGCTGCCTAAGGTGCGTTGGTTTAGTAGCACGTTAATATATAAGCAGTCAAATTGTGAACCTAAAATTCACACCTCATCACAACAAATAATTGCACATTTATCTTGCAGAGGATCAAATTCAAAAGAATTACTATTACAATATCAAGGCTATTAGTGTAAATTTCTTTTCAAGACCAGAATAAAATACAACAAAATCAAGAAAGAGATCTAAATAATTAATCCAAAACCACTCTTCCGCTCTGAAGGACTCAGAAAAAATTAAGTAATATTCTGCATAAGAGCATATTAAAATAGTTTAAGGAGTTTTTTTTAAATTACAGCATTTCTGCCACATGCTCAGAACTAAATAACCCAAAATATTTTATCTAACTGTTCTGCTTTCTAACAAGCATGCTTAAAGTTGAAAACTCTCTGGTCCGTTAAAAGAGCTGAAGAGACATAATTGAAACCAGTAACGCATTAAATTAAATGGAGCAAATCTTCACCAATAACACAGAGTCTGTAACCAGTGCCCTCAGAAATGCCTAATTCTTCATAAAAGTCAAGCCCCATTTCACTGCTTATGAGAAAAACTTTCATGAAGCAGTATTATCCTAATGTGTCCATGTGTGCACTGTGCCCACACACAGATGCAGCCGCTCATGATCAGCTCTAAGTGAGACCACCTGAGTAAGACTATCAACTCCTTTTTTTTTTTTTTCAATTTGTGCTAGCAGGACACAATGGAAAGTGAACAAGGATATCACAAAAGAATCAGGAGGACCCCGATCTGTTTAGAAGAAACAAGCTTTTCCCTCAGACCAGCAGCCTTTCCTGGGGCTCGCCCCAGCCTCTCTCAGGGCAGGACGCCCGGGTACCCCAAAGCCCGGGCCTTTCCAGCCCTCCCGGCGCACTTGCGCTCTCCGAGGCAGGACTCTCCCATGCCGTAAGGTACACACCTTAAATCCCATTCCTGCTGGGCTCGTCTCGTTTGGTCACCTCCAGCACCGCACGGCTCGCGGCTGAATTTGCAACCGCGCCAGACCCTGAGCGACGGCCGCAGCTCAAGGTGAGCCCAAGTCAGCGCCGATGGAGCGGGCACCAGCGGCTGAGGCAACGCCAGAGGCTCATTTGTCATCCCAACTTTCACCCAACGCTGTTGATAAAACCCAATCCACCTCGGCCAGCCCTTCCAATGGGGAGGTGGAAGCGCCACCGCGCTACTGCCGGGCTGGGGGACCGGGGGAAGCGCCCGAGCCGTGCAGAACACGGCGCAGCCAATCGAGGATCTCACCTGCCCGCCTCACCGCGGGGAGGGCGCCGAGGCCCGCAATCGCCGCCCGCGTCCCACCTGTCGGGCGGCCGCGCATCCCCGAGGCGCCGGCGGTGGTGCCGCCCGCCCCCTCCCGCGCCCCTCGACTCACCGAGAAGCCGGCCCAGAAGGGGCAGGAGTGGCGGACGCGGGCCGAGGTGGTGAGCGCCAGGGCGGCGAAGCTGACGGCCACGATGAGGCAGCCGAGCACCATCTGCGTGACCCCCAGGGCCAGCATGGCCCGCGAGCGGGCGCGCTGCTCGCGCAGGCGGGACAGGCTGCGGGACAGCGCGGTGGGGCTGAGGGAGCGCGCCCCGCCGGGGCCCCGCGCCGCCCCGCCGCCCGCCGGCATCCTCCGCGCGGCCCCGCGCCGCCTCCTGCCGCCCCCGCGCTCCGCGGGGCAGCCGGGCGCGGGCGCTGCGGGGCGGCGGGCAGCCGCGGCGCATGGAGGAGGAGCCGCCGTACGCCCGGGGCGACCCGCGCGGCCCCGGCCGGGGCACGGCGGGCGAGGGGCAGCCGCTGCCGCCGCCTCCTGTCCCCGCTGCAGGCGCGGGGCGGGGGGGGCTGCGGGGCTGCAGCGCGCGGGCGCGGCTCAACCTCAGCCGGCGGCGGGGGCGGCCCCGGTTCGGCCCAGCCCCGGCGCCGCTGGCCGGGCGCGCTCACTCGGGGAGCGCCCCAGCCCCGCTGCCCGGCTCGCCGCGGCTCCCGCCGCTGCCGGGGAGCGCCCCAGCCCCGCTGCCCGGCTCCTGCCGCTCCGGGAGGGGAGGGGAGTGGGGGAGGGCTGTGTACGGCCAATGGCGGGCGGCGGCAGCGGCCGGAGCATCAGCGGCGGCCGCCGGCCCTGCGGGCTCAGCGCCGTGTGCGAGGCGGGCGCTGGGCGAGGGACCCGGCCCGCGGCCCCCCCAGCACCCGGACGGCGCCTGGGCAGCGCCCCTGGGCTGGCCCCGCTCCTACCGCCAGAGCCCTGAGGGCAAAATCGCTCCCACCTGGGCTTTGTACAGCAGCGGCGCCGGGCAGCCTCCCCCCTTGCTCTGTGTGCTCCCGTCCAGCGGCGGAGGAAGGGCAGGGCTGGGTCTCGGTCCTATGCAAAAGGCATCTTAACCTTTTTTTTTAGGTTTTTTCCCTTCGCAGCAAACCATAACCAAGCCTCAGAAACATACCAAGCTTCTAATTATAAAAGCTTCCCAGCCCTGCTGCTGCTGCCAACAGGGTCCAACATGGTAAGGCTGTCCACAGCACCTGAGGCCACTTTTCATCAGAAGGGAAGTCACAGTGATTAGGTGTCAGCTGCAAGCAGCTTGGCCTACTCATGAAAAACACACAAACAGAACCCAAACCCCCAAACATCATCTCACGATACTGCAGGATAGTTTAGGTAGTAAAACTATGCCAAGGTTAACATGTTTGTAGCACCGTAATCTGCTAGAACAGTATTTTTTTTTAATACAGGAATTTGTACACAGTCTACATATCTGTAATTCTGTGGTATTCATACAAAAAAGCCCAACCCAAACATCACATGCAAACCAGGCTAAAGTCTTTGTATTTGAGGCTTTTTTTTTCTTTCAAGAACTTTTCTTAGCATTAAATAGTTTCCTGGGGAGTTAGTAGTGAAGAAATATGCCTTGACAGGAAAGTGTCGGAGTAGGTCTCCTCTTTTCATATAACAAACAGTAAAACATCCAGATGTAACAGAAGAACACAAAAAAGCTTGCTGCTTTCAGCTTAATTCACTGCTTGTATCACAAAACAGCCGAGGATAAGACCCTACAGTGCTGTCACCCCAACATGGCTGAAATGCTGCTCCAGCACATGTGCAAGTCGTATTTTAATCAGAGCAAAAGCACCTGACAAAACTCTACACTGCAGACACAGCTGTTTTGCTAAAAGTTTTTAGTCAAATGCAGAATTGTACTGCATTAACACTGCTCATAACCAAAAGAAGAGTTAGCTTACAATTACATAGTTAGACTGGGCCTGATAACAAATGGGACACAGCTAGAAACAGCACAGCACCACACATTCCCAAGTGATATTCCCAAACTGACTGCTGGCACAGGTGTCCTACCTCCCATCTGAAAGTCCAGTCAGAACAGATAAAGGAAAGCAAGTGGGAATATATGGTTATAGATCACACAGAATTTTTGCTTGTACCAGTTCACACTAAAATTAACTTCCATTTGTATTTATTTAAGTAGAACTATTTGCTATCTAACACTGGAAACATTACTTCAAAATACCCCTTTCAAAGTCAATGAAGAGTCTGTTCCAATGTTCTGCCAAATAGGGTGAAAGGTTCTAGCAAAAAGAAGCAAAACCAAAGGCCAGAAATAAACTGGACCTGTGCAGTCTCCATGATTAAGCAGCTCATTCTCCAACATGGCAGAAATGCTTTAGGTTATTCAACAGCAGGACAATTAGAAACCTTAATAAATGCATTTAAACCTCTATCTGGGTGCTCTCATTCAGGAACAAGATGGCCCTAGGGCTTGGAGAAATTAGGACACATTACACTGGGGTATGAATTTACATCTCACTAACTCCCTGTGCTGATACTATTGTATGCATTACGTACAAAGCAATTCACCTTCCTTTCCAAGGACTTTCTAACTCATATGAAAAAAAAAATTTAAAAAATTCACATTTGTGGGTAATGCAAAGAAGGAGCTGGCACTGCAAATCCACATGCTCATATGCTGTCCATGAACCTCATATGTGGGTAAGATCTCAGGTAATCAGTACTTCCACTGCTTCCAATATGGCAAACTAAGTCTACCAGAAAACAATTATTTTGGCTTCCAGTAGGAATCCATGCGACTTTAGATCACATTTTGTTCACTTCAATATTCATGAGCATTCAGATGTAGATAGATACCGTTCAAGATCTGAATTAGCTCTGGACACACTTCTTAGTTTTCTTTGAAGAGTCTTAGTTGCTGGATTTGTTTGAGAATTATTTGAGAGCAATTTGGGAAGTAGTATTGTCCCTAATTTAAAGTTATTTTGCTAAAGAGATCTTTTTACAATAATTCCATTGGTATTTTTCAGTGCCAGATCACTGAATGTGACTGTAAGTGGGATGGTGGTACTAAAATTTCTTCCAGAACTGTGGCCACAAAAGCTTTGGAATAGCCATGTTTATATGGGAACACTATAAACTACTAATTTTTAATTTACCAAATAATTTATTTCCTGAAGGCTGCCAGAAGGCAGCTACAGTAGTGTGTGATGCTCAAATGAACACTACATACCAGGCCTTATTATTAGCCTGTTGAAACCCTTCAAAACTCAGAAGCCAGCCTGATAATGATCCCACTTCTATGGTAACTGTCAGTACTGTCAGCCTTTACTGCCTCCCATCAGTTCAGAAAGCAGCTTCATACTCAAGACTATATTAATGGATAGAAGTTTGTATTTATCCTACCTCACTTTGCACTGCAGTGATTTTCATGCATCTGTCTCTTCAACTGTTATTTGAGATGAAGCAAATGGCATTTTCAAATATGACAGAATTGGAAAAGGAGCAAAGAGAAGTAAATTCCCAGTTAGAGTAAAGCCTCTCTTGCCATTATGAAGGTGCCCTACAGGGTATAGATATTGAAAGCATGCCCAAGGACCCTGCCACTGTCATTTATATACAGCATGACTCAAATCTGCATCCTTTACATGAGCTCGTTATTTGAAGCAGCCCCTCTCTATGCAGCTCTAAGGACTTAAGCACTAACAAACCAGGCTGCCCCACACAAGGTACATCCTAAAGATGTAGTGGAAATTAGTGAGATGAGGTGGTATCAGTCCTGAAAAATAAAATATAAACTTCATCTACACGCAAAATAAGAAAAACCCACAAAACTTATCTTCTCCCATACCCAACCTTCATCATTCATCTTGGTATCTTGACTTTAAATATATTCATTATTCTAATTTAACAAGTAATTTCTCAGCCATTCAGATGTTGCATCCTTACAACACCAGCAGTAGTAATTCCACTTCCTTTGTCTACCATGTTGATTCCTCAGAGGGAATCTAGTATCCAGACCACAACATCCAGGAGAAGTTCAGTTGAAGCATACTGTAATTTCTTGGCACATACATATTAAAGAAAATATATATTTTTCCATGGCTACACTTTGCCCTGTTCTAAGAATAACTTGTAGGGCATTCCAACATACTTTATCTCAGTTTACCAGGAACCATACACAATATATCTAATTTTTACAAAAGTAATGAAATTGGTTTATGGATATAATCACCTAAATATAAAGTCTGTATCATTGGCAGAACTGATGAGTAACATATTCTCACATGCCAGCTTCTAAGCATATAAGGATATTTGATTCCAAAGGCAACAGAAGCTGGTATTTCAGTATATTAAAAAAAAAATTTACATTTTTTCACACTTGACAGTCAATCTTCCTTAAGTTTATCTTCCAAAAAGTTGTACTGGGCAGGGACAGAAAGGAGGGCAAGACAGCAAACAATAAAGATGGCTTTATATATACACCACATCCAATTGTAATCAACATCTTGCAGGAAGTATCCTGCTTTACTAGCTTCAGGCTTTGAAAATATAAAAAAACCCTCATTGTAGCAGACACCAAAATATGTCAAAGACAAGACAATACATGCCAGTGCCCACCAGTGTAAGAAGGGATCATAGAGTTAAATCTGTAGACTTAATACCTTATGGTGGCACTGCTATCTTTGGTATTATTTTGCTTCCTGATGACTCAACAGTTTTCTTAAAATAGGATAACTGCCTCTGACAGACTTGTAGTTAATCAATGAACCTCAAAAATGAAAATCCTCTTCCCACCTCCCTACTTTTATACTAATAAACGTATCCACTGTGTTTTCACTTGGCAAATCAGATGTACGATGACACTCCCAGTCCCATCTTTTACAGCAATTTTTCTGTGGAAATGAATGAAGAGCTCACAAAGCACTCCAATTCTGTGTACAAAAATATTGTGAATGAAATAATAAAAAATTACTGTGAAGATCAGCAGACTTTGACCAAGCCCTGCTTCTGTGCTTGAAATCTAAGTGCCTATTTATGAAAGCTTTTAAAAGGATTTATTAAAACCAAGAGCACCTACCTCACAATCATCAAGAGCCCTGTAACGAACCAATGCCTGGACAAAGTCTGCGTCCAAGAGGTAACACAAATAAGGGGAACTGTCACATCTCCACTGTAGGCTGCAAAACCTATCCTTGGTGGGGTGATTCTGCACAGAGGAGCGATTCTCTCACTTGTTTCCTCAAGGACTAAGAGCTAAATGTGGGTCCCTGAACTTCTCAGTTATTTTCTGCACCATCTACTACCTATGAATCAGTCTGCTAACCCAACCAGTGATAGACCTGAAGGAGACAAAGTATCTGCCATTACTTTACAGCCATTATTGTGGTTTCTCATGTTTTTACATAGAGCATATTCACAGATTAGTTGGCTTCACAAAAATAGCATCCTTTAACAACATAATCTAAGCATGTATAAAACCATAGGATTTACTTGCAAATGTAAGCCAAAAGGGTTTTAAACAAGAAAGCTTTGCAGATAAAAAATGAAAGAAACCTCAATTTTCATGCTTTAATCTGAAAATAGTCTGGGTCTGTTCTTTAGCAATACCTACCTTGGAATTACTTTCTCCATGTGAGTGTTCTGGAGTGCTACAGACACCACTGAAATCAAGATAATTGCTCTGCATTTTATGACTGCTTGAAAGTTCACATTGGGTACACGTGACTTGATCTGAAAAGCAGATTGCCCAGTGGTTTTACAAAAAGCAAGCTAAAACTCAGATTTTTTAAAAATGAGACAGATTTCTTTCCCAGATGACCACCACTGGCCTGGCAGAAAATGTAATCACTGCAAAAAAACCCCAAAAAGTATAAACTGAAGAAATACCTGGTATTTTCTGTTCAAGCCTTAGCAAAAATAAAACTATTTAAATCAGGAATTCACTCTAAGAAATTAAAACATAGAAAAATATATATCCAATATTGTACAAAAGCTTTAGACTTTTTTTGGTGCATTGAACCATATCACTTTTCTTCTGTAAAATTTTAAAATGTGCAACACTTTTGTATATAAAGTAATAAGTAATAGTGATCAGATTCCTTACTGATCCCATTGCCAAAAGTAAAAAAAAGTGGTATAATTGGCCAGTTCATACTATCTTTTCAAATGATTAGATTTTACAGGCCCAAAATCTACTAGATAAAATATTTTCTGCTGTAGAAATTAAGTAGCTGGAAGTCCCAAATAAAACTTAACAGAATCACTTTTAACAGTGCACAAAATCAACCTTTTAGCTAAGCCACTAAAATCCAGATGTAATTTTAAATGAAGAATCATTTACACATTCTCAAGGAGGTTTTTATTTCCTTTACTGAAAAAAAGTGAATTATATTTTTAAAATTATAAGTCAAAAACTTAGTTTTCTGAGAAAAACACCTCTTACCTTCTTACATGAGTCACAAAACAAAATTTTCAAGATATTAATTTGTTTGACTTACAGGTAATTAATTTAAAGTATTTAGAATGAAAAAGAAAGAAGCACATAGTCCCTCCCCTAAGTGTCTTGCTGAGACTGTGGATTTTCTAGTAAAGCACAAAGAATCTGCTTGTGGGATTCTACCTATTCTTCTTAGACATGCACGTATTCCTGAGAAGATAAAGGAGAAAAACTAAAATATTTCCTATCACTATCAAGTAAAAATCATCAAAATACTAGGAAAAAACTTAGCTAGACATACTTTTTAGGAAATAGCTTATTAGAAGCACATCATCTTTCCAGGTGTCATCTCTAGATGAGAAAAGCTGTAAACATGGGGCAAAAGGATCTTCCCTGGAGAATCAGGAATTGCTGTTTGGTGGCTGAGATTCCAGTTTTCTTCAGAAGCATGGGGTCGGCAATCTACATAATTCAAGGCTAGCTTACCTGCTCTTAGCAATTTAGTTAAAGCCTAATAGATGAACACCACTTTTCTACTTTGGATAATTGAAGGGACCAGGAAGACTATTCAGCATGGAAACTCAGGTGAGCTGAAGTTAAGGATTATTAAAAGAACTCTGGTTCTTGGATGAAATTATAATTCATATAGGGCATTTATTTTATATGAAGTTACTACTGAGATTTATGAAATCGGTCTCCAACATACTGGATAATTTTTCAAGATTTTTCTTTGTGAAATGCAGCTGCAAATCAGAAGGCAAAAATGGCTGCCTAGATGTATCTGAAACACATTCAAATTAATGAAAGGCACAGTTTAGTATTTTTTGCAGTAACTGGCCATACATGATCAGATACATGGACCACAGCAGTTTTGCCAGGTGTGGAAGTGTTTAACTGTACACTAACACACCAAAAGGACTCTGTTGAGCAGAAACAACTCAGAAGTTGTATGGTTTTGTCACCGTGGTGGAACACTTCCATGGATAAGTTGGAACAGCCCTCAGGGCTTGCCCTTCCATGCCTCAAGGCCAACTTGCCTCACAGAACCATCCCCACACCCCGTCTAATCCAGCTCAGTGGACCTGGAGCCCGGGAACACATCTGTGAAACTCATCCCCCTCCCCTGGACACTAAATGTCCTCAAGCAGGAGCAACCTTCTGCTGCCACTCAGGCCCCTACACCACTTTGTCCCCTTGCTGCAGACAGGGAGACAGCAGGACCGTACTGCAAGCACAAACCTGCAGATATAATCATGCTGGTATAATGTATTATATTGGTATAATCCATACCCTCTTCTCCAGTCTAGTATTTTCTACCAGCACAGCTCTATTTCTGCAGACATTTACAGATTCTCCTCACTCTCCTTTTTGCTTACTTAGTCCCCATGATCCTCTGCATTTCTCTAATCCTCCTAAATACCTCTAGCCTTCCCAAATAACTCCACATAGAGTTCTGTATTAGGTTTTCAGAGCAACAACATGCACAGTAAAAGGAGAAAAATGATATAATTCTCCAGAAATCTATACTTGCAGAGTACACTGGAAGTTTTAGTAGGCTATCATAACCTTTCTGCCTTTTTTTTTTTTTCTGGCCAAGTCCATTTTGAAGGCAGAAGACTTCAAGAAAGAAAATGCTGCCATTCATTTATTTGAGCATCACACACTACTGTAGCATCCATTTGTTGTAAATGCTGATGAAATACAGAACGTGTTTAGGATCAAACCCAATTTAGTTGCCCTAAATTAAGAAAGGTTAAAACCCCACTGCTCTGAGGCCAGTCAAGCACATACACAGCATTCCCCTTTGCAGAATGGTACAGCTGAATCTGCTGCTGAGGATGACTAAGGAATGAGAAGTTTAGAGAATCAAATTAATGAGACCCTTTAAATCTCTTCAGAATTTTAATTGTTAGACCTTATTTTTTAAATCAAATTTACTGTTCATCTCTGCCCAGTCATTGCAGATTAACTTTTTCTAACTTCAACACGCTGGAAAGAAGTGGATTTTTTTTTCTGCAGTAGAACAGAATACTACTTCCTTAAAACAAATATGTCTGAAGAGAAGCTATTTCTTCTGAAATACATCACCCATGTAGAATATTACATCTGAATAAATTCCTGAGGTATGTGGAGTTCTTAATCATTATAGGGACTTTTTTTTTTTTGGTAACAGAATGGCAGAAATGTATATATATTTGCTATAAAAGAAACAAAGTTGAGACAAATCTTACTGTATACTTCCTGAAAAAAAGCCTTCAGGAAGAGAGAACATCTCCATAAATATTTATTATATATTTATGATTCAGGTACAATTAATATTTGGAAAAGCCTTCATAAACTTGTTATCTATATGTACCAAGAATCTTTAGTTTTATTGTTCTAAGTGGCTTATTTATGCACAAAACTATAACTTTCCTTTCAGCACAGAAAAATATGGAGCAAGAAATTACATTTGTTCTGTGAAAAGCAACTCTTAACTGTCTACTTAAATCAGTATAAAAATGCAATATTCCATTTTTGACAGTGTTCTGAACCTTGGGTATGCTTTTTTTTTAACAGCAGATTTCTTTGCTCTTCAAAGTGCTTTTTAAATAGGGCATTCATTCGACACAGGTGGCAAAAACTTAAAACAGTTTTCATCTGGTCAGAAAGTACATGGTCAAGTTTCTATCAGATTTAATACTCTTGTGTTGGAAGGCGGGAAAAAAGATCACAGAACCTATGATTCAGCAGAGCTCCAGTTCAGAAGGAAGAGATCACTCCAAGCAGAATACCTAAAATACACAGGCTGGTCATGGCCAAGGCAATGGGACAGACACTGGCTGATTATTTGTGCATTTAGAAGGTTCTGTCACTGTTCTTACAAACAGTAAATCTTACTCATGCAAATCACTGCAGCCAGTAACACTTCTAGAAGATGGTTTCCTCAAAAGGAAAATAATCTTTTCTATTATTTCCCACACAGTGTTTCTTCTAACTGAAAGACAGGCACTTCCTCTATTTAAAGGAATACTGCCTATGTATTTTCAAAAGTAGCTTACTGTTGGCCTGAGGGGAAATAAAAAACAAATCCCTGTGGAATATCAGTGCATAATGAGCAGTGTACTTCTGTGGCTGCCTAGGGAACAGAGCTGGCATCGTCCCTTACCACAGTGGCCTGAGGCCTGTAAAAATGACAGGTGGAATGGAAGTCTCTCTTTGGTTTTGGCAATGCCAAGATGAGAAGGATTTAATATGCTGAAGAATTGTACTCCATTGCCAATTCCTGTTTTTTTGTTTTCTTATGTCTCTAAATGAAGTATTTTTGGTGATAGTTTAAAAAAGCAAACAAAAAAATCTTACACATCCATCTTATATTATGGTGGCTGTAAGAGACTACTACAGGGAAAACTGGCAAAAACTATACAGGTGGAATGTAAGCCAAGGATATAAAATGGTTTGGCAGAGAGAAAAATTCCCTGCAGGATTTATAATAAAAACAATAATACAAAAACACTGAATAGAGAGGTGTACATACAGAAAAAGCAATTACTCTAACAGAGTATTAGTTACTGTGACAAGCGTTTGAAAAGCAGACTTATCTGAACTGCCAAAAATAATTAAGCAGATTGTCTCACTACCCTTCAACCAACAGAATTAGTGAGAAATTTCATTCAGGCTTTGTGCTTCTTTTTCTAAGAACCAGGAAAATTAACAAGGTCAGCTTGAGTAGAGCTAGGATTACTCTTTAGCCAGTATTTTAGCACAATTCTTAATACTTTTTTTAAAAAAAAAATCTCCCTCATGTTAAAGCATTTCTTCCCAAGGGGCCATTTGATGGTTTGCCAGCCTTTTGAGTGCCCTCTCATTCACCCTGCAGCAAAAAGCATTGCTCCCCCTGGCACCGCCAGAGTCAGGGCCAGGCTCACCCCGTGCTCAAACGGGTACCATTTCACACACATCTGCAATAAAATGGTGCAGCTGAAAGGGCACTGGGGCCTGAGGCAGCAAGAGCATTTGAAGGCAGTTTCTCCATTACACAGAATATGAGACAGTTGGATTATTATTTCAGGTTTTTCTCTGAGTATTTCAGGCCCCTGGGTAGGAGTCTATGTTGTACTGTGGAACTGAGTAATTCAGAAGGGAGTCCCTTAGGAGAACAGCTGTTAGGTAAACACTTCAGGAAAAACCAGGTTTAGTAAAGGCCTTTAAATTACATTTTTCTTTCCCCACTGAAAGCCTAATTATCGCTTAGTAGTTCAGAAGATTTTGTTTCAACCTAACAACCGCTTAATGCTCCCTGTTCTCCTCACATTACTGCCTGAACAGTTTCTGAGTAGTATCACAATCTCTAATCATTGCAAGGGTGAAATGTTCCTGGGGTTCAAAAAGTAACTTTACAAGCTTCAATAATGGAGAAACAATGGGGGGAAATCTGCTTTTCTGCTTGTGCTCCTTCCCCTGATAAATGCTTACAGCCATTCAAACAGAGTTCTGAAGGCTACAGGTACTTTTCAGTCCTTTATCTTTAGTGCTGTTTTGAATTACCAGCTAAGGAGAATGACACCTGTTGGAAAGTCATCTCCTTGATTCACATAGGACTTGCAAAAACTGTCAATAGAGTACACAGACATTTCAGTAGCCCCAGGCACTTTGCTACTCTCGGTGACCACACTCGGTGTCCTCAGATTGTGTCTAATGTGCTTCCTGTCGGGGGGGCTATGGCTATACTCAAGTTTTAGGGCTTTTTGTTTGTTCTTAAGAAAAGCATTACTGTAAGTGTTCTGCTGCTAGTAAAGATAAGGAACATTTTTACTTTCAATGTAGAGATAGAAGCTGATAAAATAACATCATTCACATAAGGCAGGACTGAAATAAAACCATTCTGGAATATAAATATTAAATAATGTTTCCAATATGATCTGTGCAACTGAAGGACAATTATAGCTCCCCATTCCTTCTCCCAGATACAGCTACTGGAACAATATATCATTTTTAATGAGATTTTATAGCATTCCGTAATTTCTTCTTAACTCTGTATATTACTAGTGACTTTGGTTTCTGCTCTGTGTGTATATAAAAACCTAGTTTTTATATTTTCAGTTGATTGCTGGTAAGTATAGAATTAAATATGTAGCCTACACCACTGTGGAAACTGCTCATAAGCCTCAGGTGCTATCCTGGAGGAAAATAAACGTTAAACTAAAACCTACACTAGAGCCACACTTTTGGGGAGACAACAGTTATCCAAAACAGATACCTACTCTGTGTAATTCAGAACTTGGGCAAATTCCAAGTCTTCCCTTTGTTTATCAGACTGCAAAGAGAAGGATGTCTGTCGGGTTACTCTCAAAGAGCCTACCACAGTATTTTTTCTTCAGAAACCCATTAAAATTGCTGCTTTGATCAAACTCTCAGGAAACATTCTAATTTAAAGAATTAGAGAACTGTGACTTAACAAGTTTTGCACTCTTTTTAAGAATTACTTCACATTGCCCATTTCCTCTTGCCATTTTCCTCCACGAAAATTACTCTAACCTCATTCTTTCTTTTCTGCCTCATATCAGCTCAATGATAAATAGACTTAGTAGGCCTAACAAATCACAAATAGACAGGTGGTGCAATGATGGAGTTGCCATTAACTGCATTAGCAGAGTGTGTTTCGGGAATTTCAAGAAGAAGGTATAAGCACATTGAGCTATTACAGGCTATTTCAATAAATCACAGAGCATTTTATTTAATTATGTCCCTTTTAATAGTGATATTAAAGATACAGAAAGAAGTGTCATTAGTACAAACAGGTTTGATATACTAAACAACCTGGGGTTTTTATTATTTTCTATCCCATAAAAATAAAATTTTATAATCCAACAAAAGTAGAACTTGATTTTTTGATTCACAATGTAAAATGTTATGATTGGTAGCCTTTACATTACTGGGCTCGTGGCCTGACAGCTTCCATTCTCTCACCTGCTGTGATTCTTTTTCCAAATCTTAGGACATTACAACCATTGAGGAATAATAGTAATTAGCACAGCACAGGCAACACTACAGGCATCAGAGGTTTCTATGCAAGAGGAAATGCTGTAACTTAAGACAACAGCTTTGAAGGAATGAGGATAATTTTGCTTTACCAAAATAGGGATATAGAAGAAGATAAAGTGATTATTCAGAGTGTGTATTATAGGTCAGCAATGAGTATATGACCTTCTCAGTATTTTTTTCAAATCTTTTATTTTTACTATGAGGGTAGTCAAACACAAACAGGTTCTGTGAAGTGATGATCTCCATTCCATAACAGGAGATGGACTGATAATTATTTTAATTATTTCTGGAAAGACTACAAGGGACAAAGAAAAAAAAACAGAGGTGAAAGATCTGAGCTGTTGCATGGAGTGGGAAGAATTATGAGGCTGAATCCAGAGCACACCTGCAGCCTTCATCTCAGGGCACACAAAACAGGAGAGAAGCTGTATCTCTACCATAGCCTGAGATCACGTCACTGGGAGCTGACATCCAGGGAATTGGGAAGGGTGGTGCTGGGAGTTTGAAAATAAGCCTGGATATTTAAACCCTGGAATTAAAAGCACCCACAAATGATACTTCATACAAAAAACCCAACAAATTATTTCCCCATACAGCATGGGACTGTGTAGGGTAAAAAATGTAGTTAACATAGTGGACCAAAGCCATATGTATTGGAATGGCTCTCAACACCCCCATTTCCTGGGTTTTGAGAAAACCCTGATATTAGAGAAAGGTGGAAGATGAACAAACTTATCCCCAATGATACAGCTTTGGTCTGCCACTAACCAAAACACAGTACAAACCAGTATTTTTAGTATCCTAGGAACTGATCTTATTACAGTACCCAGTAAGTTACCCCTCCTTAATTTGAACTGTTTCTAACTATATTTAGTCTGTTAGGTGATAATAGCATGGTTACAGACAAAGTACACTGCCTGGTGAAGACAACACATACAAAAGCTACCATATACAAAAGCCTACCCAACTGCATAAACTACTTGAACAAATCCTCTTGGCCAGCATCAGAGAGCAATGTCATTTCAGTACAGCACAGCCACTCTAGTCCTCCTCAACCCAAGTTCAGGACCTCCTAGGAACTCTTCTTCGCAGATGGGAAAGTTTCCAACAAAGCAGTCTCCTGATCATCTCCACATGAAAGGGTATATTCAAAGATACTCTAATGAAGGACTTAAAACCAAATTAATCGCTACCACAAGCAAAGTGCAGATTTGCTGATCTTTGTTACCGTTTCCCTATATGCCCTTCAGATACAGCAGTTATTAGACACAGCAGATTTGCAGAGTTAATGGGCTCTGCACAGACTACTGGGCATTGGAATTCCTTGACAAGACAGTTTAACCAATCTCCTGTTTATAGTTTTTACATTTGGTAATGAAGTAATTATCCTTTTGAGAGTCAACTGCTGACATTCCTCCACATACTAAATGGCACACAAAAAAACCATTATTCTCTCCCAGAAGTTGCTATCTTCAGATTTGGTGTTTTCATAATTCTCTGTGGAAAGGCAGATTCACTAGCAGGGGAGGATTCAGCAAAAAACGTTGTTCGAAACCCTTTTGAAGCAATGCTTGAAACAAACACAACAAATACAAGTGTTTCACCACAGTCATTTATAGTTCGTTTTCCCCCCTCCTGTGGGGATCTTACAGCAAACTGAAGTTCTAAGCATGATTTGCTGTTCCCCACAGCATGCCTCAGTGAGTAGCCAGAGCAGCAGTGCCAGAAAAGTGCTGGAAGGTGGGGCTGTGTGTGCCAGGCACAAGTGAGAGCAACACAAGTACTGCACCAGCTGCATGGATTATTAGGCAGTACCGTATTTGCAACCATCCGTCATTCCTCTCCTAAGCAACCTCTACCCAGGCATAACGCCTTGATTACACAGCTCACGCCATATGTGCCCATAACACAGCATTTCAAAACTGCTTCACTCACACATGCAGTGTATGATAATACCTTTATCCATGTCAGTCTGGCATTTTATGGTCTGTTGCCTTCACTGTCCTTGTCTTTTGAGTAAGTGCAGCTCATTTGTGGTATTTCCAAAAATGTCTGTAGACGTTTTTGCTGAAAATTGCTGAAAATTTCACCAACTGCAATGTCAAATTAGGAGTAGATTTAAAAAAGTTTAAGTAGAAGCCAGACAAGTAAAAAGTTGCTACATTCAGGTGATACAGCTATTGCTTCCACCTGTTCCTAATGTATACTCCAGGTCCACAATAGGCTTCGGTGATCTCTGAGTGAAGTAAAGCTAGTTTCTGCTGTAGGGTTTGGGCACCTGTTAGAAACCTGGGGCTGGAAAGGGTAGAAGTTTAATTTTTTTTTTGCATGTCCAGCTGATAAAGTACTATTTTGACTTATTATGTTGACATTACTATTACTTCTAGTCTCTTACTGTAGTCACTTCTGATAGCATCCCAGCATCTATATTATGTTCATAACAAGACCCTCCTGTGATCACTACGAAAAAACCTGAAGCCTGATTTTCCTTT
Organism: Monarcha castaneiventris obscurior; assembly: GCA_026261815.1. Lineage (NCBI taxonomy): Eukaryota > Metazoa > Chordata > Aves > Passeriformes > Monarchidae > Monarcha > Monarcha castaneiventris. Next base: position 14,999,987 of record JAMPIT010000434.1, on the reverse strand, counting down.
CTTTTACTGAAAACCATGACTCCTTACACATCATGTGAATTTTACACCAGTCTTAGCACCAGTACACAAAGGCTGGATTAGCAGTATGTGCACACACATTTCAAATTGCTGGCTGCAGCCTTTCTCTGCTTCAACAGAGGATCACATTAACAATTATTAGCCAGACACAGTGGGCAGCCTATTACATGATAGGAAGGATCTGTCATTTAAATGGAGTGATGGCTACAAACACACATCTACGGCATTTATTAGCTCTAAGCTGCCATCCCAAGTGCTGGGGAACAGTTAAAATGAAAGCACAAGTCACTTCCAAAATCAGAATGAAAACTACTTCTTAAAGAAATGCAAATAAAATCCAACTTCAGTCATTGCTTGAAGCCAAACAGTCCACAATTGTGATCCCACACAAAAACTGAAGAGGCAAATTAAATCTTAACTGTGTACAACAGGGTAAAGTTTCTACTCTGGAGGTCTGTGTATAATTAGGTTGCTTCAGCATCCAACAGCTGACCTGGCAGCTTTTGCACTGCGAGCAAAGTGCAAATTAGCGTTCCTGACAGGGACAGTTCATAAATAAAGCAATATTCTAGAAGCTAAAATCATTTTTGTCGTGTGCTGAATCTTAGAAGTACTACAGCAAAACACTCTGATGTCTGAATTCTCTAACCTTTTCCTGTTGAATTATAGAACATGGGCTGTAAATATTTAACTGAGACAAAAGGAGGCTCAAGATTCTAGTAAGAATAAAGTGTTACCTTCTCCATTAGCCTCATTCTATTTTCAAAGGTATTCTGAGGTTCATTGGGTGGCAAGAACAGATTTTATGATCAAACATGAAACCTTCCTGGGAATGTTCAGTGAGGAACTATTCAGGTGAGAGAAGAACAGTGGAACACAGAGAACAGAGCTGTAGCTTGAACCTTGAAGTTACACAGAGTAGAGCAGCTGAAGACCTGCACGACCCACGGTGCTGTGTTTGTGCCTGTCCCCCAAGCCATGGCAACGTCACAGGGCCCTTGCTGCTAGCAGGCACCAAACACTGATTTCCCAGGCAGACAGAGGCAGCTCCAGCATTATCCAGCTGAAGTCAACTCATTAGGCAGCAGTGCTACTACTGCTGCAAAAAACAGATCACTTCTAGCATTAGAAGCTTTTAATACTTCTTAACATTGGACACCAAATACAGGTGAGTTAATTTACCTTCTAAATACGGCAAATACTGTGTAAATAAGGAAAGCTTTACAGCATTTATGCCTGTGGAGTGGAAATTTCAAAGTATTTCATGATAAGATCACATTATAGGAAAAATGCACTACCAGCAACACTCATAGTGGGGCAACTTTGCAGCCATTTCATTCAGGAAGCCTCACTGAACATAAACAATTTAGCTAGATTATGGTAGAGCTATGGACAGCTACAAGTACATTTTGTTCAATTAACAGCAAAAATATGTAACCCACAAATAGGGATTTTGAGCTAGAACTGTTATGTTTATTTGCTTCCAATCTTCTTCCATAAACAGTATGACAGTGGAGCAGAGAAAGAGTAACAGCAACTGAACAATTTCCTTAACCAATTTTTAAACCACACTGGTGTCTTAGAGAAGGGCCTTTATGAAGTATGGCATTTTTGTCACCACATTTTTTTGGACACAATCAGATCTCTATCAATTAGCAGGCCAGAGCAGTTCATAGATTAGAACTCACCTAGACTCCTAAAAATGAGGGAACAGCTTCACTGGGGTTGGCATGAGAGTTATGCTGTCTGGTCAGAAGAATCGTGGGATGGTTAAGGTTGGAAGGAACCTCCAGAGGTCACCCTGTCCAGCCCTCACTGCCCACACAGGGTCACCCAGAGCCAGATCGCTTTTGAGTAACTCCAAGGATGTAGAGTCCATGACCTCCAGGGGCAACCTCACAGCAAATAAGTGGTTTGTGATGTTCAGAAGGAACCCTCTGTGTTCCATTCTGTGCCCACTGTCTCTCTAGTTGTGCCTCTGGACATCACTGAAAAAAGCCCAGCTCCACTTCATTGCACCCTCCCTTGTGGTAGTTGGTTTCTACATATATTTAAAAATAAAAATCCCCCCAAGCCTTCTCCCCTGCAGGCTGAACTGTCCCAGCTTTCTCAGCCTTTAGTCACAGGAGAGCTGCCCCACTCCCTTCACTGTCTCTGTGGCTCTTGGCTCCACTCTCCAACACATCCCCATCCCTCCTGTACTGAGGAGCCAGGACTGAACAGAGATCTCCAGGCGTGGCTTCAGAAGTGCTGAGCCAGGGGGAAGGATTCCCTTGTGGAGCAGCTGGCAGTAGTTTGCCTAATGCAGCCCAGGAGAGCACTGCAGATGCCTTTGCTGCACGGGCACACTGCCAGACTGGGAGCTGAGTATCAGTGAATCGCAGTGCTTCCTGCCAAGACCTTCACAAGGTGCTCTGATGGCAACACGCAGCAGGGCAGGGAGCTTTCCATATGCCAGAGTACAGCACCAAAGAGTGAAGAGACAAAGGCATTTCATGAGGCCACATACCCACAGCGTAACTTTTTCTTACCACAGCAATTTGCCTTCTGTCAGTGCTGAAGAAAGCATAATTTCTACATCAGAATCACAAACAACGTGCACTAAAAAAAAATTAAGATGTTGAATGAAGGTATGTATTGCAACTCCTGTTACTGGGGTTGGAAGTTCACCTGGTTTCACTTCTGCACTTAACTCTGTTAGCTCTGCATTCAGCTACACTGCAGCTGAGCACTACTGCTCTGCAAGAGTTATGACTACACAAGGTTCACTTTTGATCCTCCTCTTTTCAATTTGCCTTTCCTTTCCCAAATACAATGAGAAGATTCCTTGAAGTATATTTGAACTGACACTGAAGAAGAAAACCCTGAGCAGCTACTACATGCGAGACCTGGACTATTGTGGAGGTTTTGGAGGTAACTTTGTTGTGGAATTAATGTTTTCTTCTCCTTTATTACCTTTCACATATCACATGTCAAGTGATTTACCTATGAAAATTTGTCCACAAATCTGAAGTTTTACTATGAAAAGTGACCTTGTATTTATGTTCATTATTTATCAAGACATACAGAATGAAAGGAATTACTTACACCACCTTTGTTTTGGGTCTTTCTACTTACTCACGGGTCCCAAAATGGCTATTCTTAATGCAAAATAAACATCCAAACATAACTACTTAGCAAATGCCATGCCCATAAACACTGGGGCATAACATTCTGGAGTTCTGCACATACCATAAGCAAATACTATTCTTCATAGTTATATTTATCCTTACATAACTCTGCACCAGAACCCCAGCATCCTTTCCCATATATTTTTAGAACTTAACATTCGCTAAGAATAAAATGATGCACAGATGGATCCCTGGATTTCATTGCCTCACTAAACACTTAAAATATCTGTTCGTTCTAGTCAAGAGTAGAAACATTTTTGGAACATCAATTTTTTGCTTAACAGAAAGATTTCTTACTCAGCTGTGACTGCTGCATGAAATATCTGATCTCATCACCCAAAATTAGTACATTTTGACAAAAAACTAGAGATAAGTAAATCTTTGATCTTCTTGGATTAAAATAGTCTTTTTTCAAAACCAGGATACTATTACTATTTTTAAATTTCATGTAGATTTTCCAACGTCTATGAAGTTGCATGAAGGTATTCATAGAACATTTGGCATTTAACTTCAATTATCATCTGTACTCCAAATAACAATCTTCAATTAAGAAAACAAGGAGTTAAAAAGGGCTTAATAATGAATCATCCCTTTAAAGCTAAAGTTTCAAATGCTGAGAAGGCCTTTAAAAATTTTATTTTCTTAACTCCATAGACATAATTACCCAACAGTCTAAACATGAACTTTGTTCATATTCCCATGGCACAAAGGTCATCTCCTTCTCTTGAAGAACGAAACCTAGAAAATCCTTTTATTTTAGAATTTAATCCAGATTACACCATTCAGACTGTTATACAGACATCATACTGTTACGAACAAAACATTTTGAGATAGTAAAAAAACCTAGCAGTACAGTTTACATAGACTGTTCTTTAGGAAATTACTCTGTACTACACTGAATTTTGTCCTAAGGCTTGTTTGCAATTTGGTTTGAAAGAGATAGCAGTTTATGCAAAGAGAACATGAAAAATGAATTAACTGCAGACTAAAAGAATCTATAAAAGTTCATAATCTCTTGCTGGCTATATTACATCAGAGCATTCTTCAGGCATTTCCCCTGTCAGTTTATTAGTCTGTAAAGAAAACCCACAGTCCTGGGAAAATGACAAAGGCAGAAAATACTGTGCTGTAGCAAAGGGAGATGACACAAATGCAACTCACTACAGTGAGTTTGAGATTCCTGTTGCACTGCCTCTGCTTTCATAGCTTTCCAAATAAAAACATCTGTTTCGTACCTACAGAAGCAGCCTGCAAGCAACCACTGTTTTCTGAAAGAGGCAGCAAGTCTCAAAAAAATTAAGCCAATCCACTTTGCAGAAGGAACACGATAAAGGACCATTTCTGCAAGTGTCCTTTACACTGAAGGGAACATGGACATCCTTCAGCTGCATGAGTAGCTCTGGGCTCCCTATTGCCACACCACTGAAGGCCATGCCAGGCTTTCTGATGACTGAATTAATACTCTGAACATCTTCCCCTTGGCTACCTTCTGGAAGAACATGCCCCTTGTTTACGAGCTCTGACACTAGTTTTAAATGACAGCCAAGACATTTGAGCTTCTGTGTTAATGTCACTTTCCCTATAAAACAGAAGCCATTCCGTGGAGCTCGGCGCTCTGGAGCGTGGCCGTGTCTGTGCATGTGCAGGGCACAGCTGCCTGCAGCTCTGGGCACTCAGAGCTCTGCACAGGCCAGGCTGGGCACAGCATCAGCACAGCTGCCACACATCTGTGCACAGCTGGACTCAGCCCAGTCCCAGGCTTGGACAGTCAGTGCTTGACACCGCACCTCTAACTCATTCCTGAGGCTTAGAGAAAGCAAATTTGGGCAGGATTGCAGCATTCTAACAGTGGCCACACAAGTTTGGAAAGATCAATTACACAATTAACTCTTTGTTGTTAAGTTTGAACATATGACACTGGTACAGTCTGATGTGAAAATGCCTGGAGAATGAATACAAAGGAAGGGCCACCACATTTAAGCAGTATATTTGGCACTCAGTATAAACCTGCTGCCTTTCCTGACATCTCCCCTGCTCTAAAGCTGTTTGCTGTTTCTTAGGTAAGACTCCCCCCCAGTGGTTATTTTCACTCACATATGAAAATTATTTTCACTCAAAGGCTGCCGCAGCTCTTCAGCCTATGGAAAAAAACCTGTAGCATTTGCCAGTACTAAGCTTGATAAATCAAAAGGATTGGTAAGAGGCTGTCAGAAGTGAAGTGTGATCTTGTATTAACCAATCTGTGTTACATACCCACTGCACAGGAGCTCTGATAGAGTTCTCACTGTGCAGAAGCCTGCACAGAGGGAATCTAGCACAAACTGCTAATCTGAATTGCTCCTTTTTAACTGAAGTATTTTTATTTATATATTCATTTTCTTTCTTTCATGGTACGAAAAAGCAAAGCTCTTATTTTAAGAAATGCTTTTTCATCCATGAACAAGTGATTACCTTTGTTTTTCCTGTTTGCCAAGAGTAGTCCAATTACATATACATTATTACTATTATAATTTGATCAACAACCCTCAAGACCATAGGGTAAAACTATTCCTAATTTCTATGAAAATCCAGTAAAAGTTTGAAGCTTACAAAGTTCTGTGGCAGATATGCATTCTGACCACCTCAGGATGTCCAGTGGATCCCATGGGAGGTGAACAAGACTTAAGATACACAAGCACACCTCCCCTGTTACCTGCAAAGGTCAGACTTTGCAGTGTGTATATACATAAAACCAGACTGAAAGGATATTCTGGATAGGTAGAATCGTTTTCTAGTTTTCACTTTTTTATATTCAGATAAATTTTCTATCTCCTTGAGGGGTTTTCAGAGTGGTCCTTACTGACAGCTTCCACCACTGTAAAACTACTTGCCTATGATAAAACAATACCTTTTTCTCTTAAAATAGGATTGAAGCACCGATGCACACAATAAGGACTTGTACTCCTCCATCTCCATTCTGTCACATTTTGGCCTGAACTCCATGCAGACATTTTTGCATGACATTATGGTATATATTCTCTACATGGCTTGATCACTAGAAAGCCTGAGTTAGTTGCTTTTTATTTTTGATACTAAAAAATCCCCAAGGATCACATCCAGAAATGGAAGAGTGGCACTTAATTCCTTCAAAATTGTTAAGTGCTTTGAAAGCCACACAAGCAGAGCAGTACAAAGCTTGCTGGCCTCATAGCTCACTACATGCCATGCTGCACCTTAGAAAGCTACAGCCCACAGACCAGAGGAGCAAGGTCACTGGTAAACGTCTAACTACCCCATCAAAAGAAAGGAGAAACAGAAAACATGTCAGAAGTTATGGGTATGTCAGAACAGTGCTTGCTATTCATTTAAATAAAATGTAGTACCTTTGTGTACAGACCTCTGTGCTTGCTCATCACCTACTGTCACTGCAGAAAGGCAAATTCTGAGCTCCTTGCTCCCAGAGCAATGCCAGCCTCCCTCACCTTCACTGGGGGGTAGACATTTTTGCATCCTATACACAAATTAATCAGAAAACAGATCCTCAGGGAATTTTGCTACTGTTTTTTGGGGTTGGGGGTGTTGTTAAACAGAACACTGCAGCAGTATCAGCAGCTTTATGGTCTCTCAGGAAACTCTTCCTGCTCAGTGACAATTTTCAGCATTTGTGAAAAACTGCTCTCTCCTCTTTACTGGCATGGTTTAAAACTGGGCAGCTGTTACTATCACAGGCCAAGACTCCATGCCATTTATGCCCATTAAATAATGGAAATTACATTCATGGAAATTACATTTAAATGCCACCAAATCAAAAAACAAAAGTCTCCAGTCTCTTGAAACTAAACAAACCCCACAGGCTTCTATACCAGCAGAGTCCCCCATAAGGATGAGGGACTGGGGCACCAGACAAGGAAGCTTTATTTCAGTGAGACTGACACAGTTGCACAGGTTTACAGCAATAGCTTATGTCTGAATTGCCTTTTCAAAACTGCCTAGAACCATGAAGACGTCAATTATTAAGAAAAAACGAAAGTCTGTATATGACATGTATCTGAAAGATACACAAGCCCCACTCTCATCACTCCTGCATTCTCAGCAGACATGTATGTGAAGGGCTATAAAAAACTTCAGCGTGCTGCTGATAGAAATTAAAAAAAAGTGGTGCCAATACTGGCAGCACCAGTGGGACTGCCACTGTTGTTCAGGGAAAAGGGATGCAACTCTTCCTTCTGCCACAGGCTCTGGCTGTTCTACAGGGGCAGCAGGTTATCTTTTATGTAGCTCATTTCATAGCATTATTTTCTATACAGTAAGGTTTGCATCTGCATATATCTTGTGCCTTTACACAGCTTTTAGACAAGGCAAGCAGAAAGCAATTAGCACAAACCTTAATTTTAAGCAACTATTTCCTGAGCACTAAGCTGACTTTCCCCATGTACTACTTTACTAATCTGCTACTTCAGTAAACAAATATGTAAATTTCTCTATCACCAGTGTAGTTAATTCTACCTTACCTTTTTATTTTACAATGTGAAATATTTGGTCATTAATTCAGGAAGGATGGAAGTATAATTGGGAGGAAAATCACTGCAGCCAGTTTCACTGTTACACCATCTACACTGGAAATTTTCTATCAGGCTCTGTATTATGAATGATCCTTCTGCAAAGAAGTTTCTTCTCATCTTCTTTCTGCAAGGAATAATATTTGATGCGAGGTTTCACTCTAGCAAGATTACCTCAAATCCACCTAAATCTTTGGCAAGGCTTTTAAATATCTGTAGATTTAGTATCACCACCAGTAATCTATTGCAAATACATAAAAGAACCTACCAGATTAAATACCCGATCTCATTTTCCTTAAATTCTAAAGCCTGTTTCTCTTAGATCTTCCCCCAAATTCCAAGCCCCGAAGCAGAAAGGGAAGTAGGCCACAATTTTTCTGTGAAAATTACTGCTTATTTTTAATATAATTTAGAAACTAATACCTTAACCAATGTGTTTTCAACCAGCACTTACCTTAACAGGCTGTAATTTATTTTCACAGCCTATCTACTGTGCTCATCAATCAATTTTTGTATAAAGTGGGCAAGTGGTGCAGAATACAGTAAAGATAATGTAATACTAAGTGTATTTATTCTCAGATCCTTGATTACAATGCACAGTCTGGATATAATGAAAAATATTTTTACCCAGTCATTTGATCTTGCCAATGGATGGAGCCAGTAGCCAGAGAAGTTCATACATACCCAGAACACCATGGCACTCAGCAAGGCTTCTTCAAAGCCTTTCCTCAAGTGACTTAGATACCAAGAACACATTTTTCAGCTACGCTTACCAACATCTATTCTCCAAATCTGTATAGATTTAATTTCCATCACCTGGTCCAGGTTACATTGCAGCAGAGAATCTTCAACCACACCCTAACACTGCTGATTTGCTTCACCTAACCCAGGCTGGCAGGAATGGATTACTTTTACAACCATAACTGTTTGTGTAGGTATCACTGACTACTTACTGCTACTTTTCTTGAAAAAATAAAAAATAATAATAAAAAAGGATTTTACCAAAAACGTGAATCAGAAAGAAACAGTAATTCTGTATCCACTGTCTGTTTCCAACACTGAAGGCCCTTGTTAAAAATGAACACAAGACTTGAGATTCAAATTTTTAACACTTCTGTACAATTTTCAGGGCCAAAGCTGACCAGGACATCACTGAGAGAAACAGGAAGAATTGAGAAATGCAGTTTTTGAACTTCACATTAAACAGTAAATAGGAACAATATGAAAATGTTACAGGTGAACTTACCTCCTGCGGAGCCTAGCCTGTATAAAATGTGTAAGGAATGCAACCTCTTGGAAGGACAAAGATTTCAAAACCATTATTATTTTAAAATAAATGTGTTATTTTAGCCTAGTTATTCTCACTGGCCATGTTTTAACCCAAAAGCATTGGGATTTAACAAGAAAGAAGACACGCATGTGGCTTGCATTAGACACTTTGACAAGCATTCCTACAGGTAGACAGCAAAAGAGTTTCTCCAACAAGCTGCTTTGCAGTAGAGAACTGCCACATTTTTGAACAGCATCAGCTTTCTCATTTCATTTATGAAGCCACAACAGAGCAAAAGCTGTCATTCTTTTTCATTTTTATAGAAAGGCATAACCCTACACTGTTTAAAAGCAGAAGAGCAGAAAGATGTCATCTGGATCACTACAGTAAAATCAACACAGGACAGTTACACCTTCCAGCATGCTGGACTCAGGATGCCCAAGACACAAAATACCACCACTGCAAATAAATAGTCCATGCAGTGTAATGCCAGGGTGCCTCAAGTCTGACTGACTGACTCCTTTTGTAGTGTTTCACATGGTCCTGGTTTTGGCTGGGATAGACCTAATTTTCTTCTTAGTAGGTGGTACTGTGCTGTGCTTTGAACTTCATTACATTATTGTTGTTAATACTGACATTTTAGTTTTGTCAAGTAGTGCTTACCCTAGGCCAAGGATTTTTCAGTGTCTCATGGCTCTGCTAATGAGTAATAAGCCATAAGGAGGAGAAGTAACAGTAGTGAATGCATCTTCTGGGCTAAGTCATGCCTGAGAAACAAAACGTACTCTTAAGTAGTACAGAAGGGAAACATCAGGGTTTCCCAGTATTTAAAAAAAAAATATTTTAGAACCTATTTTCCCTGATAGAATACTACTAGTTAGCCATGGAATACTCCAAACAGATAATGGGATTCTGTAGGAATAACTTTAAAATTGTACAGCTGTACTATGTGTAAACCTACATGCAAGAACACTACCACAGTTTTTGGAAGAACAGGTGTAACAAGTAAACTAGCCCAACATAATGATCCTAGAGATAAGTCTACCACTCCTACTTGTACTGAGTGATTCCAATGGATCCACAGTAGACCTCATAATTTCAGAAGCCCTGCTGTAGACAACTCCAACTGACTCCACAAAAGAGTTCTGCTACGTGTATGAAGATGCGGCAGAATCCAGCTGTCTACTTACATAGAAAAAATAAAACCAAAATTGTGTTATGTACACATAAATGCATTTCAGAAACAATAAGGTACTACAATCATCTTTATTATTTTAAAAACAGTTTTATTCTGTATATTTAGAAACGTGTAATTTTAATAACTGCAGAGAAAAAAAAAATCAGCCACACCTGAATAGCTAATAACTCATTAACAGAATGCAGTGGTATATTATCTAAACAGTAGTAGTGCCATTGTGCCGTAATAAATTGTCTATTAGTAAAAAAATACATTTCAGGGCACATAGTACAGCATCCTTATGACAAATTACAGTAGGGATACTTTTCAAGAATTTAATCAAAGTAGAGAATTCCGAGTTATATTCTTTAAATGCAGCACTTTAAAAGGTAACAACTTTGTGCATTTTTAAAAAATGTCCTCGTTCGTATATTGTAGAAATGCTGCTTTATTGCTGCAGATGTCAAAGTTCAAGGCTCAAAAGGTATGAGAATACAAAGATATCCTTAAGAAACTTTGTTTGTTTTTATATATATTTATATATATAAAAAGGTAAAGCTTATAAAAGTTAATTTACAAACCAAAAACAAAAGTGGTATGCACGCGTTATATACAAGCGGTCTATAACATCTATAAATTTTCAAATGCATAGCAGAAAACATACCATCATTTTCTTCTGGTTCTCTTCTGGCTGATGAACACAAACAATGCTCGTTCTCTAAACCAAACTCACAATTTTTTGATGTTGTTCCCCCCCCACCCCAGTCTCTCATGATATAATATCTAAGTAAGCACAAAAGCCATACAAACTTAATACAGAGAACTATGAGAGCTAAGACTATTAAAAACATGAGGGTAAGGCATCCCTGCTGGTTAATAGGTCTGTAATAATGTGGTTAATTTACAAATCCACAGAGGCAACTGAACCATAGTCAACCCACATGCTTTTCCCCCTCCCCCCTGTTCTCAGGACAATGTTTCCATATACAGCAAGTAGATGTGTTTGCATTACCTCTCAGCAGAGGAAAACATCTAAACTGTGCTACCCCCAGCTCTCTGCCATTTCATTGGACATGTACACCAAAAGTCATTTAAAAACCAGAGACCAAAAGGTAGTCTTGTGAGTTAAAAACACACAGTTGCAAAAACGCAGGCCCAAAATCTGTGTTTTTGACACCGGAGTAGGAAACAAATTTAGTTCCTCTGTGTATAGTTTCATTGGTACTTTCAGATAACAACAAAATACTAGTAGTGTCCTTTAACAGAAAAAAAAGGAAAAGAAAAAGGAAAGAAACAAAAAACCCAACACACAAGAACAACCAAACCAAAGCATACAGAACCTGCAAAACCCCCATCTTGTTCCCCCTGTACACTCCCTGCTTGTGGCATGTATTGTGACCATGGTTCAAAGAGTGTACTTGCTAATTCATTGTTAGTTAAAGCAAGATGCTTAAACACTAAGATCCATTATCACTTATAGAACAGTTAATACTTGATAGAGTGGTTCAGTTTATATGTAAGGTCCATCTCAGTTTCACATTATTTACTCAGTCAGCTAACTATATTTAGAAGTGGTCAATTAGGACTGAGACACAGTTTGCTCCAACAAGATAGTTTGGATCCCCGGGAAGAGACTTGTTCTGCCAGGTTTTGGGGTCACCTGTGGGAGGAAAACACAATGCTGGTGTTTAGTATCTGCTGTCACACAGTGTACATCTTGAAACAACCAAGCTTTTGGACAGGAGCTTTTAAGTTCTGAAGCAACACCTCTCTTGTTTTTTTTCCCTTTGTTGCTGTTTTGTTTGATGGTTTAAAAAACCCTGCACTTTGCACATTATTAATTAAAAGATATCCCTTCATTTTCACATCACATAGGATAGGTCAGTTAATTCAAAACAGATGCTGTGGCACTAAGGAACTGATAAATGTAACTCATACTACTCTACAGCACCAACACAGTGTTTTTCCATTTGAGACTTGTTAACAGTGAATCAGGTGTTCACTGGCTGCTTCCTAAGTTACCAGTGACAAAAAAATAAGATGTTTTAAAAGCTAATGTGGGTAAGATGCATTTGAAGTGTCTTGGAACAGTTCTGAACACAGATGAGGCAAATCAGAAGTCATGTTGTAACTAAGCACTATGACACATTGGTAGTTTTATTTTCTATGATGAAGATGATTGTAGAAAGGATTAGCTACAGGATTGTAGACTGGATGCAGCTACATCCAGTATTTGTGTTTAAAAGCATGAAATACTAAAGGGGATTCCAGTTAACTGATACATAAAAATCTTTACAACAGATCTTATCTACTCATGGTCAAAGGTTCTGGGTAACAATCTGTTACAACAGAATATCATCAGCTGCCATCTCACCAGACCAAAGGTTACATTCCATCTGCACAGTCAATTGTCTCTTAAGTGGAGACAGTATTCTTCATTTACCCACCTAAAATCACTACCAAGTGTTGCCACTACACAAGGTGTGATCATCTTACTATGGCAGAAAGCGAAAAATGAACTGAGGTACTCTTAAGCCTTTCAGATAAATGACATTAAATAGCTTGGCCAAATAAATCTGCCTTGAGAAATGTGTAACAAGCTGAAGAACCCAGTCACAAACCTGAGACCTCTGTATTAAGCGAGAATGATACAAATTCCATGTAATTTTCTTGAAGAACTCATGAAAACAAAATGAAGTACACAATGCACTGAGTGATGGCAACATCTAACGTAGTGACAAAGAATAGAAGTGGCCGGTGTATAGTCAGAGAATACAAACAAATTTACTGCAACCAGCTGAGATTGCTTATTTGTCAAAAACCTCAATAATGCTGGAGAATTTTTCCTTTTATAGATTCAGGAAATTCCATTCAAAACTCATATGACCAAATGTATTAGAAGAGTAGAACAGGACTGTAAGACGGTCAGGTCCTAGTCTTGCACATGAGACAGGCAGACTTGTTTCCAACCTTTCCTTCTAAATACATTTTAAGGACACATAGCTATTGAGGATGTTTTTCCCATATTTTCCCATACAACTGCTTTGAAAAGGAAAATAAAGAGATCACTCAGTATTTTTTATGTTCTAATCAGTGTGGCCATAAAAGGCAACTTTTTTTCCCAGTCAGCTTTAATACCAGAATCAGTTAAGCTTCTGAAGGGGTTTAACAGTAAAATACCAATGTATGAGGCTTAAATGTGGCAGAAAGGATGTTAGTAAGTGCAAATGAATGTCACTTTTAGGACAGAACATGGATACATTGAGAAAAGATGAGGTAGAGCAGACGACTGAAGAGAGAAAAACCCCAGAATTGTATAAATTGTTATAATAAAGCCACCCCAAGAATCAGAGTCCCATAACCAACTAATTTAGAAAGAGAGAAAACAATTATTTATTTAAGACACAGTATGGTCTACTTACATATCATAAGACAGAATTGCCTAATTTTTAAGTTTGTCTCAAAAGAGCAATGTTATGATATACATCCCATTTCAGATTAACAGAATGTGGTGTTATATTTACAGTACAGAAAGTGTTAGGGTTTAAATATACACGCTCTTGCTTTCACCCACACATGCGCGCACACACACATCCCACTTTGGAAAGGGAGGAAAATGTCTCAGTAACTTCAGTTATTGTTTAGATCATTTGAGTCCTCTCCCTTCACTTCAAGTAAGTTCATGAACAGGTGCTATTAGTTACAAAGGAAGTGCTGTGTTGTTTTTGTACATAGTTGTTGTATCTTTTGGGACCCTATTGTTTATGAGCCCGTGTTTTAACACTGCCATGTATACACACATTGTTAAATAGATGCATGCAACACATGCATAGAATAGCTTATAAAAAACAACTAAAAATTATTGCCATTAATACCTCTAGATTATTGATTCCCCATGAAGGGGATTGATGCTTCAATCTTTCAAAGCATCAGTGCTTTGGTGTTGACAGCGATAGATACATTAGTGACAGAAGATATGCATACATGGTGGCTTAAATGCTGTATACAGAAATACATTTTTCACTCAGTACTCACATCACATGTGCACATTAGTGGCTTGAACCTTCCACCATAAATTTTGAAAGTAGCTGAATAAAACCTTAAGACTTTCTCCCCAGATGTGTAAACATTCCTTTTTAAATCTCTGTAACCTCATAGCCGTTTCATGAAATTGCTTGAAACTTGCCCAGAATTCTCAATTAGGCTCCTCACTGACAATTTCAGCCAATACATTCTCTCCCTCATCCCAGAAAGCCACAGTGAGGTAAAAATGAACAGGTAAATAAAATTGCAACCTAGTTGCAACTTTTACTATCAACCAGAGACTTCTGGATAAAGGCAGTAGAGGAGAGATAGGTAGGAGCAAGCAAGAAAAGTCTTTTGGAAAACCAGCTACATTAGAATAAATTGTAAATGCTTTTACTGAACACTATAGTTTTCTTAAATGACCCAAGTGTTAGCATCAACTTGCACACATGGAAACAGTTAACAAGCGTTAAATCATGATTTATGAGCATGCAGATTGTTAAGATTTGCCAGAGTCCTATATGGTTAATTAAGCAACAGACAAACACCAGTTATGTTACAAAGGCCAATCAGAGGTACATATTCATTTCCTCTCAATTTTAGTGCGACTATCATTTCAAGTGTATTCAGCTATAGCAGTCCTCAAGAAAGAAGACAGAATAGAAAAATACGGTAATATTTAATAGACTAGAGATATTACTCTTTTTCTGCTATCATGGTTCTAGCTATGAATTTGCACCATGAGTAAATGTAAGAAAGACATTTGTAATGAAAGTGAAATGGGAGAGTTTGACACAAATACAATGATTGAGTTTTTATATTACACAGCATCACCTTTAGCCAAAATAACTTAAATTATACGATAGCACCCAAAAGCCCCAAAAGGACAGAGGGAGGACAGCATACCCGACGAGGAGTCGGAGGATTTTAGAGCAAAAGACCAACCATCAGGGGTCATAGACGCACAGTGTGGCAGGCGCAGCTCCACTGGCTTCAGGAATTTTAGTCCATGAGGCCCACACATTACCAAGGGGCTAAGAAGTGTTTCACCTAAAGTTAAGAGAAAGAAAGATCTGTTGTTAGATTTTATTATTGATTTTTCTTGAAATACGTTTAAAGTATTCCACAACTACACTGCAGAGCTACTCAGTAACTCAATTTAGAGAAAAATATGAACGTTTAGACCTGTCAGTAAAGAAAAGCACAAGATACTTTCTCACTCAAGTGACTTTTCAGCAGACCACACTACAATCTCAAAATGAATAATACCGAAGCATAATAAGGTTATTTTCATATTCTGTTCGAAAATAATGGTATTAAATAACAGAACAGTGTACAGTGCCAGCTGTTACCTTTCTCTTTATCCAAAGGTGGAAGTATACTGTTGTCTCTGCAGACTTTAAAATATATTTCTTGCTCTATTCCCTCTGGAATGGCTCCTTGGGGTATAATAATACTGACTCCAGTCTCTATGGAGCTCAATACACCACCATTGCTGTTAAATACGCCTCTTGCTGTGGCTACAACAGTGTGTCCGTCTTCCTCCTCCTCATCCTCAAGTGCTGTAGGACTGAAAAGACAGAAAGCCTGGCAGTTTTATCAATATTTCCTTCCTGAAACTGTGGCAAAAATACCCAACTCCACCCAACGAAAACCCAAAACAAAGAAAGAAACCCCCCAACAAACAGCCACAAGCAAAAAACCACCAAATGTCACAAACTCTGAAAACATTCAGTAAGTAGTTACAGCAAGAATTCAGACCTCCTGAATCTTGTGTTTCCAACTGCCTGCTTCTGGCATTATACGGAAAGAGCTTACCCCAGCTACACACTTCAGCTTCATAAAAATAAATGCAATTAACATCAGAAAGCTTATTTTTTGTCCCAAAACCCCATTCTGACTTTAACACCATAAAAACTAGTAATTCTTACTCAAGTCACACTCAACCCTTACACATATATATATAAAAAAAAATATATATATGTGTATATATATATATATAAAATAAAGCCTGTAGAAAAAAAATTACACCGGTTTTTCCAGGTTGCCAGGCTCTAACTAAAGAGAAACTTGTAACTTCAAGGTACCTTGATGAAGTTTTCAGAACAGTTTCTAAAGAATTTCACTCAAAGAACCAGTAATTCCAAATGCAGAACTATATAGCATAAAACATTTCTCAGGTGCTTAAGAACAAATAAGACAAACAGCAAAATTTTAAGTCTGGTTCACACGTTATTATTATCTTGAAATAAAATATTAATAAAACACTGTCCTGTAAATATTAATGAAAAGAATTTACTAAGTCAGCAAATCGCTTAAGATTGGAACAGTATCTGTTGCTCTTGACATAGCTCTTGTATGTTAAAGCATATTAGGCAAGCACGAGCTGCAATTAAGCAGCTGCTGGTTTATCTCACAGTAAAGAAGACCAGTATGAAACTGCAAACTTTCTCTTTTCACAAGTATTTTAGAGTATCCCTTACGCTTGGGTACCATGAGCTCTCTCTAAGCACACAATGAATAGAATCTGGTGCAATAGCTACCCTTAGAAGTTAATTCCATCTTCTGGAAATAAATTGCAAAGACAAATTATTACGATCTACCAGAAAATGTAGAACTTAGTATGGCAAATAGGGAACAAAAGCCCTGCCACTTTCTAATAACAGAACGCAAGACAGTACAGGGACAGAGGACACATTTTAAGTATCTATCCTTTGGCAGAATTTAGAATCATAGTATCAATCTTTCAACTATAACATCAACAGAAATTGGAAGCTGAATAAAACAAGCCGTACTTCTCACAGGTTTCACAGGTGATCTATAGATGCACAAGTGGAAAGAGAAAGAGCAGCAGCTTACCTTACAGGAATGGCTTTAGGCACAGCATTAACATTATTTGGTTGATATTTAGGCTTGTCGACCTGTACAGCATAGGTGTCCATTCCACCCTCAAAGTCGGGAGGCTGCGATGAGCTGTGTGCTTTCAAAATTGGTTGAGGAGAATTTGAAGATTTTGATGGCAACTCTGGTTTATGCTGAGCTTCATTTGGCAAGAGATTATGGTTGAATTTCGGACTTTCAAACTTGCGCTCAAAGGGCCTCGCAGCGCTTGTGTAAGGTTTGGTTGTGAAGCGGTTGTAGGAAGGAGTGACTGTTTTCTGAATCTGCTCAGTTCCATTAACAGGGCCTTTGTCAGGGAAGCTTTTCTGAGGGTAAAAAGTGGACTGCACAGTGTCCTCTCTAGAGGATCTGAAAATTGCTGACTTATTCTGAGGTGGAGGAGGATCAGACACAGAGTTAACTGCAATAAAAATGAAAATACCAGAACTTGTCAGTAACCACTAGAAATGTCTAGTCACATACACTGTGTAGCCAATTCTTATCTTCAGTATAAAATATTTACAGGTTCAGCTTAGCTCTCTTAGATCATCTGTCCTCCTATTGCATTTTGTATGTCCAGGCAAGTTATCTAACATTTCATTAAACATGTTGGAGACAATGGTATGACCTTTCAATAAAAAGGTTAGACTAATTTATATCACGATCAAACCCCCAGAAAACCAGTACTGAAATACCACTGTGTACTTGCACAAACAAGAAAATTCAATTGAACTGGGCAATCCCTTCAATGTGAAAGTGAAAACAACTTTTTGTTTAGTTTTCAGAAGCCTACAAATATTGCTCCTGTCAAAAGAATTCCGGTAGGATTCCAAAGCACAGGGAGTTTTACTTCATCGTGGCTGAGACAACTGAGAGAGCTATAGGCACTACTAATACCTGGAAGCTACCTGGTTTCAGACAGAATCACAAAATAATTTCATAAAACTCAATCTCACTACAGTAAAAAACTATTTTCAATAATAATTATTACAACTTTCAGTTAGAGAACAACATAGTCACCCGTGTAAACGTGCTGAAGCAACTGCACAAGCACCTAACAAGCAATAGCTGCTCCCACAAAGGTCAGCTTTGTAACTGCTCACCTTCAGAAAGTGCAGGCTTGTGGTGTGCTGGGAGAGACAGGACAGGGCTATTAATTGACTGTGGCTGTGTGTACTGGACTGAAGCAGCAGGAGGAGGAGTTGTAACTTGAGGGATTGGCTCATAGCGTTTTTCACCAACAGGTCTATCCATTGATTCAGTATCAGCTGGTTTCCCCCTGTTGAAATAGAATTAAAAAAAACAAACATTTGACTGTTTGATTTCCTAATGGCTCCTGCATTCGCTGCTATTTTTTGTCTTCTATGATCACCTGATTTCCACCTCTTCCTATAAACATTAAAACATTATTTTCTTGAACAGGCTGTCTCAAATATAAAAACATTTATTGATAAGCACAAGAGATTCAGACAACATTGACCTTTAGAAGATTAGTAACACAAACCAAGGCAAACAAAAGGCAGATGACATTTCAGGTGTATTTGCATAACTGCCTACTAGATCTTAATTTTTCAACTTTATTTGGAGTAATTTCAATGAAAGAATGTTCTCTAATTTCATGGGTCTTCAAAGTAAAAATGTAAATCCACTTCTTTTTGGGGTTGTTTTTGAAAAGCATAATTAGCCAACATGACAATGGACTCTAGTATAACTTCTTTTAATACACCTCATATTTGAACAATGCCATCTTAATTAGAAATGTAATCAGCTTAAGCTTCACTAGCTTTATGTGCATAGGGTATGTAACCTTAAAATCTTATTTCCAAAACATTTTTCTTTATGCTAGAAATATTTAGCCACAAGCTTATTTCAGAAAATGATTGATTTCACAAACACCTGTAATTTTGGACTGCAATATATTTATTGCACTTACTTCCAGAATTTGTTTCAAATTTTAAAGTGCACATAATGCCTGTGATGAAATGTAACAGTGAGAGGACACCTGAAAACATCCTCACATCAACAACAGTCTTACCACTTGATGTTCCTTTTCAAGTAGTCATAGCTAGTGTAAGAGCCAAGAAATCTAGGTGATGGCAAAGCAAACAGCAATAGAAGAATGAAAGAAAATAGTCATTCTATCTTGAGCATATTATTTCTTCACACTTTTTATGTTAGTCCTAACAGCTTCCATATGACAAGGTTGTTGAAACAAAGACACACTAGTCACAGAGAGATTTCTGACAAAACCTTTACCATATGCATATGTACAATGATCACATACTATGTTCAATATGAGATTTGGTCAGTGAATTAGGAGGTAGTCAAGATCTTGTATTGGCAGATACTAAAAGTAAGAATGAGATTACACTATGCCATTTGTTACAATCTGTATAAGCAAAGTTATTCAATACATTGAAAGAAATGGACAAAGTATAAATCCCATATTCTAACTATCTCAGTTGCTTGAATGACTTCTTCAATCATAACCTGCACAGAACAACAGTTGTTTTGTACTGTACTGTTTCCTAAATTATGAAAATAAACCCCCAACAAAATAAAAGAGTAAAATAATTTGTAGTGGCAGAAATATGTACTGTCACCATACTTCCTCAGTGGCAAAGAACTTTACATAATTTGATGTTTCACATTAATATTTAACACTAAGAAAGTTGTAGCTATTGCTCATGAATAAATAAAATCTGTCCTCTGTACCCAGAATACATTATACGGATTATTCAGAAGCAAAAGATTGCATAATCAACAGTTCCTGTATAATCCAAATTTAGTCCTGTTTATTTTTAGGAGAGTTTGTTCACAGAATAGCAATTACCATAGAAATTCACTGGGAAAAAAAGATTAATACTGAGCAAGTAACAGGAACAATGTGGAAGCTGGTGAAAGGACAGTCCTAAATATGAATGCTTTCTCAAGACAGCAGTTAGTTTGTGCTTCCACACAAGGATACTGCAGTGTACTAGAGGCAGCACTGTCCAACTGAGCAGCATTCTTGTTTATCTCTTTCCACTTACATTAATATTTTAGTATTTGTCTATTTGCATTGGACTACCCTGGGTAAATTTTCTTTCCCATGTCTGTCCCTTCCTGTTAAGGGTTACATTCTTTCATGAATCAAAAACACAACACATGTTTGTCCCACAGGACACATGAAATTGTCAGCCTTAAAACCAGTATTATCTTACTCCTCTGTGGCAGTAAGAGGTCACCTTCCCAGAAGTACAAGCCCTGAAGTTATACACTAACTCACGATCAAAACAAAACCACAAGAGCAGCCAAAGAATACAACTGTCACAGCTGACAGAAGTGGTAGGTAGAAGTATGGAACAATCTCTCTCAACCATGAGCTGTTCTGCAGCAAAAATTCAATAGTTGTATGTCTCATGCTTTTCACCACAACAACACTGCAGAATAACAAATGTACAGTGAAAGCTTATGACACTCTCCACCTGAAGAATTTTACAATCCTCACAAATTACTTGATGAAAGCTCACAACACTTCTCCCAAAGCATGACTTGCATTTTGAATGGCAACACAGTCCCTCCCTACAGACCAAAACAGATCATCTGTGGGTAACATCAGGGTTTGTATGTGAGAGTAGAACTTTCAAAATCACTGCAATGAGGCCAGTCAGGACAGTTTTCTTAGGTCTGTGCCTAGGATGCCCAGAGAGCAGAACAGCTACACTCTCATCTTTCCACCAGAAGACACTGGGCAAGTGAAAAGGAAGGATAAGAAGCATCCTTGTCTGAGAATCAGAACTGGTTACAGACACCCAATACAGACTTCATTAGGAAAAAAAAAAGTGAAACCTTTAAAACCTATCGAGCTTTTTGAAATCTTCCAATATTCTCAGTTCACAAAGACAGACAATGGAAGATCACAGACAATGACCAAACAAATAAGAACTGGATTCCCAAGTCCCAGCTCAAATCCTTTAAGACAAGCACTGGAACATGGTGTATCGAGTACATGAAAGACACCTTGCACATATACTTAACATTATGAAACTTCAGCTAGCTAGTTTATTAATTCATTCTAAAGATCTCATTTACATTAAGGCTGCCAGATTTTCAGCTTCACCTGAACAGCCCATGTTTCAAGCAGGAATACAACCAAAGCCTTCAAAAACACCCAATTTTCAGGCTGCATGCAGCAAGCCAAGGTAGCTTTTCACAGTAACAGCTACAAACATCTTGCTACATTTTGAATCAAAACAAATTTAGGTAACTGTGGAGAGTATTCAAAAAGTTTGTGTAAGTATCCTCCAAAATAGCCAGCTCTTTACCTGAGCTAAATCTGCGTATGAACTTTCACACAATTTCTGTATCAAAATGTTCCAAATCAAGGAAGCAAAACAATACAGGAAACAGATGTTTCCATCAACAGATTAAATTCTGGCCTCAGCAATATTCCCTAAAGGCTCAGTTTCCTAATGTCAAGCATGGCTAACGTGCACAAGAAAAATGCATGAAGAACTGGAATAAATCAAAACCTTTGCTTTGAAAGATGTGTAAGCAGTACTGTATTAGACTAAGAAAATACTTTGTTATGTCCTGTAGATTATCATGAACAGAACACAATCAATGATCTTGATGAGGGGATTGAGAACCAGTAAGTTCACAGGTGACTCCAAATTAAGTGGGGGTGTTGTTTTGCTGGAGGGTAGGAAAGCTCTGCAGAGGGATCTGCACAGGCTGGATCAGTGGGCTGATGCCAACTGCATGAGGTTCAACAAGGCTGGGTGCCAGGTCCTGCCCTTGGCTCACACCAACCCTCCAGTGCCACAGGCTGGGGCAGAGGGGCTGAAAAGCTGCAGAGGGCCCTGGAGGTGCTGGTCAACAGCAGGTGAACATGAGCCACGTGTGCCCAGGTGGCCAAGAAAGCCAATGGCACCTGGCCTGTACCAGCAGTGCTGTGACAACAGGAGCAGGGCAGGGATTGTCCCGCAGTACTGGGCACTGGTGAGGCCACACCTCGGGTGCTGTGCCCAGTTCTGGGCCCCTCACTGCAAGAAGGACACCGAGGTGCTGGAGCAGGTCTAGAGAAGGGCAATGAAGCTGGGGAAGGGTCTGGAGCAAAAGTCTTGTGAGTTGCAGCTGAGGGAGCTTGGGGGGCTCAGCCTGGAGGAGGCTCAGGAGAAACATTACCAGTCTGCAACTCACTAAAAGGAGACTGCAGCCGGGTGGGGGTCAGCCTCTTCTGGGTAGGAAGTGACAGGACAAGAGAAAGTGACCTCAAATTGTGCCAGGAGAGTTTAGGTTGGGTATCAGGAAATATTTCTTTACTGAAAGGGTTATCAGACATTGGAGCAGGCTGCCCAGGGAAGTGGAGGAGTCACCATCCCTGGAGGTGAAAATATGTCTATATGTGGCACTTAGGGCTTGATTTAAGTGGTGGACCTGGCAGTGCTGTGTTATGGGTGGACTTGATCTTAGTGCTCTTTTCCAACCTAAACAATTCTGTGACTGTATGCTAGTAAGTAGTAAGTTAAAGTAACATGTTGGAGGCCCTGCTACCTGCAAAAATGATTAATTTACCCAAATAAAAAGTTAAATTGTGGTGTTTAAACGCCACATGTATGGTTTGTGGCGCTTAAACCTAAACATTATGGTACGTGTTTTTAAATTAAAGCTACACCTAAACAGAGAAACAGACTTCATGAATACAACATTTCATTTCACTGCCGCAAGTCCCTGAACTCCATTGAACACAGGCAGAATTTCTGTTTTAGCTCTATATGCCCCCCTCCTTTTTCAAATAAAAAAAACCAAACAACCCAAACTTACTTAGAATAATTGCTAAAATTCAGCTGATTCTGTGAATGTATTGGTTTGGTGGGCTCAGAGTGATGGCTGGCAGGAACCTGTGCCGATGGCTTGTTTTCAAAACTCCTGCGATCGAAGTAGGAGAGCTGCTTCCGGTAATACTCCTCATCCTCCTCGGGATCATAATGATTGGAACGCACAATATCTTCAGGTGGCTTCACTTGAGGTCTCTGTGGTTCTGGGGCCCTAACCAAGAACAATAATACACAGTTGTGCCGCCCAGTTGAACAAGCATAAGTACCTGAATTACAATTCTATTTCATAATCTAGCTAGTCATAAAGCAATGAACATGTAATTCTTATAATTGCACACCTTGCTTTTTTACCTATATTGCATGGAAATTAGATAGCTGTGACACACCATAAGGAAAGAAAATCCTTATTTCCCTTATACCTCACCTTTTCCCTTTCGCTTTGCTTTCTAATTTATCTCAGTTGAAGATAGAAAAAAGTAGAACAGAGGTGCTTAATAAGTTTCTTCCTCAACAACGCTGAGAAATCATCGTATCTTTCCCCCACCTCCCAGCAACCACACCCATGAGAACTGACTTGATACCCTGCTTTACTACTGACACACAAATCATACCGACACACTCTAACTCCTCTTTGCAGTTTCCAACTGGAAGCACTAAAATGTGTTTCTGAATATTCTAAACTCATATCGAAAACTAAATTTAATTAGTTGTGCATCTACCTGTAGGTTGTTTTCTCATGCTCATACTGGCTTTGAGAAGTTGGTTTTGGACCACTCACACTTCCGAGTGCAGGCTTAGGTGCTAGTTCTGGAGGCTGTAAAGAAAAACAGCATATTCTCTTAAATTTTAACATTTAGAAAGATAAAGCACCTGGACTAAGAAAACTAAGACTAACTTCCCTTCTCCCAAAAGAAAAAAAATACTAGCAAAAGAAGAATTAGAGGAGTTTTCAGTATAGCAAGACCCCTGGCAGTGTTTTCACAAGAAGTGTTCAACTTCTGCTTTTAAAACATATCACACTTAGGTTGCTAAAAGGCAGTATTTCACAAGCAGTAAAGCTTTGTTTCTGAGACAGTATTTTACTTCTGGCAATACAATCTTATTAAGCAAAAAAGCAGGAACTAAAAAACTTAAATGATTTACCTTGACAGTTGATGTATCACTCGTATCCTTCATTTTTTCCAAAGATGGGGATCTTCTCCTTTCAAATATCTTAACCCTACTTCGCACAGACTGTGGTTTCATGGCTGGATCTTCTTCTTCCTCAGCTAGAGATGGTGGTGTAGGCAGTGGTTTACTGTTAGAAGGCAAAACTTCTGGTTTGGTTTGTGATGAAGGGGGAGGAGGAAGAGAAACACCTGAAGTACTATGAGAAGGTTCATATTGTCCAGCTTTAGCATTATAAGCTTGAGGAGGACCTTGTTCATAGCCCCTTATGTGTGGATCAAAGTACTGCTTGGGCTCAGGAGATCGAGATATGGCTGACTGGTATGGCTGAGCTTCTGGTTTGTATCTGCCATGGGTGTCGTATCCAACCGTGTGTTGATCTTCGTATCGCACTTGTGGTAAGCTGAAGTTTTTGGGCGCATGCTCATAGCGAGGTCTGCCATCATAGCTCATTGCAGGGGGTTCCTCAAAACGAGGTTGTGCTGGGTAATAGCTGCGTTCTGTGCTCTCTTCTAGATTTTGTCTGGAATCAAGATCCCTAGGAGGCTGGTTTTCATAAGCTGTTCTTGTTTGGTTATAGGGTTGTTTCTCCTCATAATATGTCCAGTGCTCCTCGTAGGGAGGCACACGGTCATCATAATGTAGGCGAGGGTCATAACCACGGGAAAATTGATCTACATAGTTTGTAGAGTCATACCTATATGTTGACTGTTCGTAATCCCTACTCGGTTGTTTTTCTGCGTACTGAGCCTGGGATTCATAGATCAGATTTGGATCTCTTTCCTGTCTCTGTACTGGGTGATTAATTGCTGGCTGTTTTAAGACGTAGCTTTGTCTGGATGCTTCTTCGTTAATGTACGGATCCTTTCGGTACACCTGTTAGAGAGAGAGACACTTCTCAGCTAAAATGAAGAGTAACTTCAGCTGCATTTGAGAGGTACTATTTTAAACAAACCCAAGTTTTAAATATTGGCTTTAATTTTGTTCAAAAGCAGAATAATTTGATGCAGATGTTTGCAACCAGAGGAAGCTGAACTTGGTGATTCAAGAGATCCCTTTTAGCCATACATTTAAGAAAAAACGTAAGTAGATTATAAGAGAAAGACAAAGGTAACAGCCTCATGTTTGGGGTGCAGGGGAGCACACGCACTTTTTTTCAGAACGTGGAAAGAGTGGAAGCGAAATATATAAATACGCTAAGATAGTTCCAGCATTGCTGAAGTATATAAAGTCAACAAACTGGACTCAACTTCCATGATCAACGATTTGGCATGATTTAAATTTTCAGGAAATAAGATTTTTCTCGAGGCCTCATTAACAGGAGAATGTTGACAAGCTAAGAAAGTCATAAATAAGTAAAATCAAAATACAGAACGCAGCCTTTTAAAAAAAAGTCATGTTTTTGAGAAGTGAAAAGGATAGTTCGAAGCCATGCACACAAAACATTACATGATGCTTAGCAATTCAGATGAACTGTTTTTTTGTAACCTGCATGATTCTCTTAGAAGAAAAAAAATTAGAAGGAATTCTTCAAATAAGGGCAAAACAAAGATCATGTGCTAGCTTGATGTATAGCAGGAAATCAGCACAACAATGTGGCACAGGTACCTTTGCTGGGTCTATATGCGGCGATAAGGATGATGGCTCTTGCTCTCTTAGTACTACATGAGCTCCCTCAGTACTCGGTGTTCTTAAGGGGCCCGCTTGTGGTTGGTAAGAGTTGTAAGGAGCAGCAGTAGGCTCCTCCAGTCTGACATTAGTTAGGTTTACATTAGCATTTACTGCAGAGGCTGATGAGGTTGCAGGGTTTGATTCAGGCGACGGGGAAAGGTAAGGGACTGCAGGTGAGGCTTCTGCTTTCTGTGAAGTGTTTAAAATATTTTAAATATACTGCTATTGAATCAATGTATGACTTTTTGATTTATATTAAAATAATTTAAGTGATGCTCTGACCAATGCAGCTAGATGTAGAATGAAATGTACTGAAAGTATCATGCACTAGCACTTCCAGAAATTCATTAAGTTGAGGATTATAAAAGCAAAACATTTAATCAAAGTAGAATGGCACTTCAATCCCCCTCCTGTCAATGAGTCACTAAAACAGGCAGGGCAAGCTGATTCTCCAGTTCACTGTAATGTATTATTGCTGTTGACAGATTCTTGTATGCACACACAATACTGGTAAGCAGAACATAAATGGACATTTATTGTTCAAGAGTCCTTTCAATCTGAAGTGTTTAGTAGTCAGTGTACAAAACAACTTTCTTACCGGCTGAGTAGTAGTTGCTTTAAATCCTGAAGAGTCTATTCTGAGGTTTGGCTGTGGCT
Organism: Monarcha castaneiventris obscurior; assembly: GCA_026261815.1. Taxonomy (NCBI): domain Eukaryota; kingdom Metazoa; phylum Chordata; class Aves; order Passeriformes; family Monarchidae; genus Monarcha; species Monarcha castaneiventris. The sequence continues at coordinate 14,973,591 of JAMPIT010000434.1, read as the reverse complement.
GAGCTTGAGATGCATAAGCAGGGTAAGTCTGAGTCTCATGATGCATTCCAGAAGAATCCTCTCGAACAGGTTCAGAAGAGCGTGTAATAGCAGATTCAGGAGGAGTCCCAACCTCATCATTCAGAGTTTCATCCAGTTCTTGATCAGTATAAGCACCCCCTTCTGTGTCTGTGTCTTCGTAGTCAGACGTGTGTCTGCTGTCTGTGCTGTACATGGAATACTCACTGCCAGGAGCGGAGAGGTAAGAAAGGCGGTCATCGTGTAAATCAAGATCATCACTTGTAGCACCATCTGCCTGTGGCAAACAAAATTAGGGTACACATTTATTGAAATACCTTTCAGAGAATACCCTTTTTCTTTTATCAAATTTGGTACCAATAGCATCACAGGGGACAAGAAATCAGGTTTCCATCACTGATTATGTTAAGCTTAGACCTTGTCTGCAGCCTAGCTCTTTGAATCATTTTACTAAGGGGCCAGACAACTGTCAGTGTAAAGGAGGGGGGGGTAGTGCAGTGTCCACAGCTATCAAAGTGCTTGGAAAAATACAGAGCTGCACTTTAAAGTGGTATTATGATATCAGAATCATTACTTTGCAGATACATATAAGGAGCTATGGTCTAATTCAGATCTAATTAAGAAACCTGTAACAATAGCTGATTCATCATTTCCTTGTAGTTGGGAGTTCACTTGACAATAGTTCTTCAAGAGGATGGATCTAATGTGCATAATGTAACATGCAGCTTGAGAAGGTAAGTGGAGTTTTAGTGGGGAACACAGAATACTAACTTATGATTTTGCATCTGTTTTTTCACAGCTGTTCTCAGAAAGGTAAAAACATGAATATGCCACTTGCTTTTATAACAATGAAAAACACATTCCATCATCAGGCAATCCCAGCCCTGCGTACCCATGTAGTGAAATACCCAGAAGTTCTTTGATGAAAACCCATCCAATCCCCACAAAATCTTCACAGCATTAATACATCCCTCAGTTAACAGTGCCAATGAGCAAATGCCCCCTTACTACACTGCTACATGCATAAGGACAACCATCCAGCTCTCATTAACAGAGTAAGTGCTCTAATAAAGCAACAAATCAGTTTTGAGCAGCTCACACAGCCAGGAGGCATTACTGCTTCAGATCTTCACAGGAAACCTCTCATGAATACTGTTTTGCCATTTCCCCCCAAACATTATTTCTTACCTTTCCTTCTGAAACCCACACTAGTTGGTTCTGTTGTTGCTGAATTGCTTCCTTAAGAGCTCCATACCATCCTTCATTCATTGAATTCAAGTTAATGGTAGCTAGAAGTACAGTAGATTAATTTGACTTATGATTTCTGCAGAACTAAAAGAAGGATCTGTACCATGAGTAATAAAAGCAATATAAACTGGTAGGTTAAAACTATGAGATTTAAATAGTAATGTAAACATCAGTATCCAAAGCAATCTCAAGGCCTGATATAGTTTGGGATGTTTTATCCCACAGGAAACACTGAATTAACAGTAGCTTAGAGTAAAGAGAGGCTTGAGTTTAGCCAGCCTAAAACAATAAAGTTACATAATTTTCCTATTTGTTCAAGTTTTGATTTTGGCTGATGATCCTGCAAAGCCACAAGATCTATTAGGAATGTCATTTTGATGTTTCAGATTGCTTTACATTTGTGCAGTCATGTGCAAATGATGCACACACCAATTAACTACTGGTTATTGAATGGGGAAGCCTGAGCAAGTCCATCACTGCTTGACTTGGTCCATTTGCAGAATATTCTGGAGGTAGAAGCTTCTCTCATCTTGCCTCCCCTTCCCTCTCAGAAATTCTAATCCAGTCTGTCTAATTACTTACTTGTGAAGAGATGGTGATTATTTTTGCGGAGCTTGTGAGCTCTTTCATACAGCTTTCTGGCACTTTTTCGTGATTCTGGGCACAATCTCATTCTCATGGTCTTTACTCCCTGCTTAGAATCAGGATTTAGGAACACTACAATAGGATACCACTGGGCATAATTCAGACGGTCCACTGCATTGGGAGTGACGTCTAATAAAGCATGTTTGTCCTGTTGTGACAAGAAGGACACAGGCAAGAAAGTGAATCATTTATGTACTACATGAAATTTTTTCAACATACTCCACAAATTGATTTTGTATTACCTTTACAGAATTCATTGTTTCAAAGTATTGATTTAAATCCTTCTCCTATTTGAATTGACAGAATAATAAAAACCAAACCAATTCCAATACCAGCCTAAATAGGCATAGACATTTTGAGCTGTAGGATGAACTGCATAACTCTAGGATTTTTAATATTTAACTCTATTTTTAAAAAAATTCCACAAAGTAACAGACACTGAACTAAAAATAAACAGTTTCCTATTAGCATTCTGTAAATAGGAAAAAACCAAAGACTGAAACACAAGACATAGTCCCATTACACACCTCTACCTTCCTTAAAAAAAAAAATCCCTCTGAATCCAGAACTTGGCCAGCTTTCATTCAGTGCAATCAAGCACAGAGCATGAAGTAAACTGACTCTGCTCCTGTAAGAGCTTTTTTGCCCCCTCATATTTCAGCATCTGAAAGGCTTCCAGTTTGATTTTAAGCAAGGAAATAAAAAGGTGAGCCTCATATAATGAACTAATGGTAGAAATTTTAAGGATATTAATGGAGGGTGATGGAAGAACCCTTTCTCTTAGTCGTAACACAAATGAATTACGTCAAGTGATCAGTTTGTACACTGGGGTGGGGGAAAACCAACAACTGCATAAACAAAGTAACCATTTCTAGCTATAATGTCACACCATGGCTTTAAATGAAAGAGGAAACAGCTTAAAAGAGCCGTAATGAAGAAAGGACAACAGCCTCTGGAACAAAGCCTAGGAGTACATCCAGGCTGCAGTTATTAATATGGAGAAGGAGAGGGGTGGTGGTTTTTTTTTATTAACCAATAGAGAGATGAGAAAGTTATTTTTAAAGCAAATACAGTAAGTTATCATTCTACATTTAAAACACCCAACACTTTACTTCATGTTATCAGTTTTACCCTTCTTGTGTTAAAAGCCCAGCGACAATAAAAGACTTACTCTATCAATTATCTGCTTTATAGTGTGGAGACGAATAATGCCAGAACTACGTTGGTCAGTACCAGCATCTCTTGGTTCACTTTCTGGTAAAGAGGACACAATAAAAGTCTATTGTAAGTTTACAACATATTCTACATTCCCTTATTAAGATAAAACAAACCATTTCATAGCTCAAATTGTCAATTTATCTTGAAGACACTTCTGATTACATATAATACATGAAAGTCTACCCACCATTTTGGCTATAAAAATCACGTCTTTACAAAAGCACTTAGAAACAGGATAAGGTATAGAATTAAAATGAAATTTGAGGTGGCTATAAATAGAACTAATATTTCTTTAGAGAATTATCAGCAGCAATGTAGTGGAAGAACTTCACATTTAGTCTGTTCCTTTATATTGTCAATGTCTTGCTAAATACATTAACTAAAGTAATAATGTAGAAACAACCTAGCCAAAGAAAGCTGACTATTTCCTAACTGCAGGAAAACCTGATCTCACACTTACTTGCAATTTGAAAGATATCTGGTTCTTCTCTAGCAAGTTTCTCCCGTGCAACATCAGCTATTGGACCAAAAATGGTTACAGGTCTGAGAAACCCAGCTAGAATTGAGGGGAAAAGAAAAGTCAAGATATATTGATTGATTAAACCAAATGCAAGATACTCTTAACTACATCAGCTTTTCCAAACCAAAAGACACAAACCTGTAATGTGCACCAGTAAGAGTAAAGACATACCTTCCCGAAGAACAACTCTTTCATAGGCAGGAAACTTGGTCTGAACAGGCTGGGCAGAAAGATCTTCTCTGCTTTTCCGGAGATTTCTTTTGGAGCTCCGCAAGCCTCGGAATCTCCAGAAGTCTGCTCGATCTCCTCCTGCAGTCTTTGGAAGCGTGTACTGTACACTAGCCAGCTGCTCAGCTCTAAGGTGACAACAAATCCCAGTTACCAAGAAGTCAGCTTCTGAAGTAATGCCTGACTTGCAAGTTCACACCCTCAAAAAACCACTACCACTGGCTGAACCAAGCTTTTGTTTGTTTCTGTATTAAGAACTACAAAAGAACTACTGAGCCTGGTATCACATTTCTAAAACTTATTATATCCTTGTCTCTTGTATTGAAAAGAAACTTTATTCATGGACTGTGCAGAGTCAAAAGCAAATCCATAGATCACGTATTTTACTTCAGTATGTTTTAACACTGTCACGTTTTTTTACTGAACCAGTTCTATAAACTTTTGTCCTGCAGGGAAGTCCATTCATTATACAGATACAATTTAGAATTGTGGGTTTGGAGCAGCAATTTAAGTATTGCAAGATCGTACCTGTTTTTGTTAGGTATGATACCTCTTTCCACTTCCTTATGATTCTTCCCAATTCGAATGGCCAGCCATGAACCCAGTTTGCCATTGTACAGGGTATCCACCACCCGGAACACTTCGCCTTTATTGAAACTTAGTCCATAAGGAGATTCCTTCTCATATTCGAAATGAGTTCTGATATAGAAAGAATCCCCTACATCAGACTCAACAATGCGACGATAAACTGAGAAAAGGAAAAGAAATTCCAAAATAACAAGTGATACACAAGTTCAAGTGATGTAATTCTTGTGAGCATTATGACAAAAAGCAATGCCTCACCTTAATTCTCCTTGTTTTAAATATGCAGTGTTACTTCAAGAAGCCTTAATGTTTCAGAGCTGCTCTATTTTAAGCAGCGTAACTATTTATAGTAAACTCTACTAACAAATTCAACTTTTATAGTCAAAAATTTGATTCAAGTGTAAGCTTAATTCATTCACCCTGCAAGGAATTAATCTTCAGAAAAGAAGTTTATATGTACAAACACATCAACATAATCAATAATTTTCAATGGTGTAACTACAACTGACTCTTCTACTTCCTCCGAGGTTAATGCTAAGACTTTACTTAGATGGAAGGGGTTATTTCTGAAGAGGTGGTTTTTATTTGCACCTTTGTTTGTTTGTTTAGGGGGGTGGGGGTGTGTGTATACTGGCACCATATCAGTCTCTACTCCACTTGCAGTAGCCATCTATCCCAAAGCCAAAAGAACTTAATAGTCTAAGGTGCCAATTTCCTGCAAGCGAGCAGTTAGTTATTGCTCACTAGACTTTTTAATGCTGTTCCAAGCAGTCTACTACACCAACATAAAAATATTTACCATCTTTTTTCTTCTGTGCCAAAATGGTTACTTCTTCACCTTTAGGAAGATCAAGCAAAAAAAGGACAGCTTCTTCTCTGATGATATTTGTGAAGTCTACATTATTTACCTGGTATCAATGAAGCAATCAGTTTGATTTAGCATATGACATTATTACAGAGATTTAATTATACAATACGAAATCTATCGCTACAACTTCTTTCTTACTCATTTCATACATACCAAGTGCATGTATCTCAAGATGCCTCTTGTACCACTGAAGACTCACTTTATTTCTCAATAAAAGCACAGCTTCCAGGATAATAGGTAGCTGTTCCTTTTATACTCATTATGGAGCACCTATATGCATCAGTAGCCCACAGAGCCCTCTGACAACTTAGTCACCCAGCATGAAATCAAACAAATTTATCAATTGAATTAGTCTACATAATTTGATGTTAAAAACTTACTAACCTTCCTAGCAACAGCAAAGTAAAAAGAGATTTTGCTCCTAGTAAATCATCTAATAAATACATACAGAAAAAAGTGTATGAACTACAAAGGCAACATATTCAATCCTACAGAAAGAAAACCTATTTGGTACAACAAAACATTTGTAATGTTAATGGTTTTGACATACCCTGAGAATCTGGTCCCCTTCCTCTAATCCTTCTTTTGCTGCAGGGCTGTCTTCCAGAACACCAGCTACAAATATGCCAACATCATTGCCACCTGCTAGTCGCAAGCCCACACTATCTCCTTTTCTGAATTTTACCAGTTTCATGCTTGGCCTAGAAATTTAGAAAATATTCCACTTACATGTGTAATAGCATAAAATATCCTAGTAAATTTGAAACATGCAAAGAAGTAATCTGTCCATTAGTCAATTAGTGAATATTTTGCTATATATACACCATTCTCTGCTCATCAGCTGCAGCATTACAACATGCTCAATAGCAGCACTCCAAAATAACCCACCTGCATGGACATGTTTAGAATGGTTTGTTTGTCTTACACTCACAGTGTTTACGTGAGACACTGACACTCTTCCAAAAACATTCTTCCTTTTAAAGAGCTGTGCTACCATACAGATCTATTTTGGCTCTGAAGAGATCAAAATGAATTTGAGGTCAAACCAAACTAGAATCTATTCTCATGTACACTGATGTCCATAAGGGAGATCCCAGTTGAAGCAGACTTATTTCCATGTTGGGACATTGCACATTTCTGCAGTAACCTTTATTCACTGCTCTCCAATTATTATGAAAGGTAAAGAATATCCTACAGTAGCTTTCCTCTCTTTGGAGATGGGAACAGGAAAGGAGGGGTGAGAGTGCCCAGGGAGAGACAAACCCAGCAAATCCTTTTCACCTGTTGATCATTCTAAGTGCTAATGTCCACAGAAATGAATCGACTTTAAAATAGTGTATTATACAATGTAAGTGCCAACAAGGCTCAGGAATAAATCATGTCTTCATCCTATTATTTGTGAACAGAAGGGTGACTGCAGGATACTGGACATGACATATAGAGGTTACTGAGCACCCTGGAATAAAGTCTGGCTTGCTCAAGGAGCAGGCAGGTTTAAATAGAGTTCAGAGATACATTACCGAAGCATTCCATCTTCATGGGTTGAATTGGGTAAAGGACCATCAGATGGACTGACTGGTAAATCCACATCTGGCTGACCTCCTTGTGCATACACTGGCTTTGGTTCTATTAAAATACCAAAAGAGTTCCAATGTCCATTTGGTCATTAAAAGATGAGAACGTGAAGTTTAACTTAGTTAATGACTTCTTCAGTAGCCTTCCTCTACCCCACTTAGACCCATGGAAAAGTGAAATACTAGAAAACTCACAACGACACAAGATACTCTCATCATGCCATTCAGAGCAGTGTGATTACTGGCCTAATTACTATTTCAGTGAAGATTCCCAAACTTCCTTTGTACCTCATTAAATACTCTGAACACCACAAAACTATGAGAACTAAAAGGCTGCATGCTCCCAAGACCACTTTCAACCAAGTAGAAACTGTTTTCTGTTTCTAACCTTGGTTTCTCTGACCTAACTTCCTCATTTTCCATTGGTTCTCTTCACTCAAGAATTTAATTTTTGAAATGAAAATACCATAAAACCTCAATCTACTATACATACCTTGAGGTCCAGTTGGTGGTCCTTAGAGCTATGCACTTACTATGGCTTTGCTGCAGAGCTTCTCTGGAGTTACTGTGAGGAAACTGCCACTGCAGGCTTCCCTCAGGAACAAACACTAGTAGGGGCTCTTCTCTGATACAGGCTTGGTCATGTTACAAGAATTTATACGTAAGCCTTATCTTTGTACACTGGAAAACATTTGATTTCAAAAAAGGCTGACTTCTAACTAGTCTAATATCCCTGCTCTTACCAACAAGTGTGCCATCTTCCCTTCAAATCACTGAACAGACTAGTTTGAAATTGGGAATTTCAGGAAACAATTGGGTAATTATGCCTTTTTCTAATGTGACTCTGGTCCTTCCTATAGAGTAACATAGTATTTTCCTGTAAGTCTTTAATGAACCTTTCCTAGTCTAAGCCTCCGATGATCCCTCCAAACAAATACTCTCCTCCCACCCTTCTTTGACACAATCAGCTGTGACAGTCATCTTGCCCTTGCCCTTAGTCTAAGCAGCAAACTGTCACAGATTCTGCCAACAACTTCTCTAACATTTTCATTACAGTCTTAGAAAGATCCTCATCTCCCTAGAGCTTTCTGTGAGGCTGTTAAAGGTTTATGCCCTTTGCTACACATTTTTATCTCAGACTATGTATTATGGCAAGTTAATTTTACCTGCAGACATTAATTTAAATATTAGCTTTATGTACTGGCCTACAACTCCTTCCACCCAAACTAAGTATTCCCACATGCCTCTTCCCATTCATGCAGGAATAAAACATTTCTCCTTCACCACCAACCAACAAAATCCCCACACTATCACCTGCTTGCTAGTCCCTCAGACCAGTTATCAGTACATTATTTTGGATTAAGAACCATCTTAAGGGTCTCCTATCTGGCTGGATTTGTATTATGCCTATCTGGCTGGATTTGTATTATGCCAATCACCAATCTTCACTATCTTACAGAAATGCAGAATTCATCTTTCTAATCTCACTACCACATCCTTTTCCATCTTGGCAAATATAAATTACTTCATTTGCCTCTCTTCCTAACACTGCTGTAAAAGGTCACCTCCTATGACAATCTTTTTAATAACAGCTGCTGTATCAGAAAACCTACTGCTCTTACTTTCAAGATCTTTCAGAGCCTATCAATGCTATAACCCTTCCAGTTCTTCACTAATCTACTCACTACTACATGCTGAAGTGTCACTGCTCATCCCTTAGGTCCTCAAGTATTTTCAAGCCTGACTGTGTTTTCTCTCATTGCACTCTTTCAAGAACAGCTCCCTCTAAACCATCTGCACAGCTCCTTCCTCTCCACTTGTAATTTCACTGAAGTGCCTCATTCTGTAAACAAAAATCTTGTAAGTGCCAGCCTGCCTGGAACAGTGTCCTGTATCATCTTTTGGGTTTTTTTTTCTATTTTACACCATCTGGCTTTTATCTGCTGCCATTTAGCTTATCCTTCCCTTTTGGGAAAAAGGAATGAGATTTTGTTCTGGTTTTATTAGCTGTACTGCATTTGTTCACCTGCCTTCTTGGTCCATGAACTGTGGTTAAGTGCTACATGAACAAAGCATTTTGGATTGTTTTGAGCTGTATCTTGGGAACAGTAGCTCTAAACAGCCTTAACAACATCCTTGTTACAAATATAGTCTGCTACAGTAACCCATAAGAACACATTTACTGCTGAACACTCAAAAGAAATGACAGATTTTAACCTTGCCTGAGAAATCAGTACAAAACTCTTTACAACAATCATTTGTAACTACAACCCTAAAATCTGACCCCTGTATGATGACAGACCCCACAACCTAGGTTTTCAGGACCAAAACTTTTAAGATATAAATGGCATTATGGTTACAAAGACTGTTTGTATTCAGAAATAAAAATAATTAGGACTTTGTTTGTTTTAATACTTGAAAGTCATTCCACAAATATGCAAGAGCATTAAGTATTTACTGGCCATCCATTTTCAACAACATGCATAATTAATATATTTTAATATTTTTACCTGGGAGTGGTGGAGTTTGTTTTTCAGTTCTTTCAACTGTCACCTCTTCCACAGTTTTAGAAATATCATCTGCATTCTTTACAGGTGTAGAGACAGCTCCTGGTTTAGTTATTCTCTCATCTTCTCTGCTTCGATGACTATATTAGAAAAAAAGATTCCACTCTGCATACAGAACTGCTTCTATGATCTCAGTGTACTGAGACTAAAGAACAAATACTTTCATTCATCAAGCTGAGGGTAAGGTATCACCATTGCTATTTAAGACAGTTTTGTTCTTAGACTATCACATTATTAACAATTTTTACCATTTCTAAATCCAAGTGTTTTGTCCCTAATTTCACATTAACAAAGGACTTCCCTAGATGTGGCTGTTGAGAAAGCAGCAGCACATGGTGACACAGACTGCTCTCTCCTTCAAGCACACAAGTCACACACATGCTGTATATTGATATATAAGAAAGTGAGAAGCAAAGGGAAGAAAGGAAGAAAATCCATTACAAGGGTCTTTTTCTCACCCTTTCCTATAGAAAACATGGATTTTGAGACTTAATTCTTAGGCTTTGCTGTGACCAAGCTCATTTATCTGCTCCTTTGTGTGTCAGCTGCTCTGAAACACAAATGCTGCTGGTGTGGCACCTTTTACCTTTGCAAAGCCCTGCCCAGGCCCACACAAACATGTCCCTCATTTCTCATCTCCTCAGAGAAGATGAGGCCTTCAATCCACAGCTATTACAAGATGGGAGTGCTTCTCATCCAACACATTTTAGACAAAAGACAATTTGCTGCTTCTTAGGCGTTTCTTGCACGCACTTGGTGTATAAACTGAAGGAATTTAGGACAAGTTAAAGTAAGTTCTTGTTTTTAAATGATGAAAGCAAGGAAGATTCTAAAGAACATCATTTCTATTCCTTGACTTCAAAAGATCAGGTATTCTTATATTGTTGTATTGAGCTACAGCTACCAGCTGTACCACAGCACACCTGAACATGTGCTGCATGTTGAAATGTTAACCACTACACTGCTATCTGATGAACAGTAAATAATTTAATAGGGTTGGAACAGATGAATATTAATAATGAGATATAAAAATAAAATTTTCTTCCTGGGAGTTGGCAAATAAGCAAGGATATAAAGAATACTTGAAATAAACCAGACACAAATACCAGCCTTTTATGTAATACCAGACTGAATTGCCAAGAACGGGGGGAAAAGGTATTTTCTCAAGGATGGCTTGGTCAGTAGGTGCAAGCCCATCTGCTGTCATAAAGGAGAGGTCTGTATTGGAGGGAAAAGAAAGAGAAGTTCTGCACTACCAACAGCTAGATGGTGCTACCGGGCAATAATGAGCACCACTGCCCATAAAGCATAAATGGATCAAAACCCCATCGTACAGAGTTAAGACTGTTAAGATCCTAACCAGAAATGATACTTCAAGAGTTGGAAATACGACTTCAGAAAACAGATTCCACCAAGTCTGCTCATCCAAGATGTGCAGTAAAGAATAAAAGAAATTACAAAAATTGAAACACAAGCAGAATGTGCTATCCTGAAGCAAAATGAAGTTTAAAATATAAGAAACAAAGCTTAGCTATTCAGCCAAGACATACTACAACTTCTCCATGCATTCCTCTGACAGTTTTAAAACCATGAGCCAGAAGGCAGCTAAACAAAATACAATACAGAAAAGTACTGCAATCACTACAACGAACTGTGAACACAGAAGCATTCTTGCATTATAAACAACAATCTTGTTGTAAGTCATTGATAAAAACAAGCACAGTAGTTTAATTTTAAAAATCCCTATTTATGCCTTTTTTATCCATATAAAGTCCCTTTTGGAGGCTTCCTCAGTTGATTAAAAGGATGCTAAAACTATGCATAACAAAACAAAAAGTAAGCATTTATCCTTCTACTTCATTCCTAAATACCACTAACAGAAGTTTTCTTACTCCTCTTTTGTTGGGTGCATAAGCTAGACAGTACCACACTAAAACATGACTGCACTGCTCATTCCCTTGAAAATAGTTCCTGGCTTGTTAAAAACTGACACATGTATTTAGCTATTAAAATGCAAGCTAAGTGTCCTAGAAACAGAAAAGTTCTGTAATACTGTAAGCTACAACTAATTCTACTCCCCAAAGATTTCTGGATAATGAGCACTCGTTAATGAGATACTACAGTAAATTTCCCCATGAGCCCTCTCTACCTGCTTCCAAGCATCTCCTACCATTTCAAAGCACCATTATTCCAAAGTAATAATATCTGTTTTGCTTTAAAAATAAGGCATAAAATACTAGTTACTACACAAAGACAAAATTCATTTTCCATTTCCTCTACACAGCTCAAACCGAGTGTAATTTTATGCTGCTTTGATTCCTGCATACATCAAGACCATGTAAATGTGGAAGGTCTCAAGAACAGTAACTAAAATACAGACACCGAGGGCGCAGCACAAAACAGTCAGGTGAGTATCTGAAGCAACAGGCTCCTGGGCTGCTGCTGTGTGTGTAGGCAAATACACCCTGCCAACTCAAATGCCTGCAAAAGGTCAAGTCTACTCTACCTAAGACATGAAAGTTTAAATGGGAAAAAGCTGACAGAACAAAAAGGAAACATCAGAGAAGCAGGGGAGTAGATTTTTTTCCTTGATTTTGCTTAAACTGTCCAGTAAGCTCTGAATATTTCACATTATGAGATGATACAGGAAACAACTTGATGCCACCACTGGTTCCAGGTGAGGGAAACTTGTTAAAATCTGACAGCTGCACTTCCCAAGAGACAAAAGTGTAGTTCCTTGTGTGTACTGTGACACTGTTGTTTAACATCTGCGCTGTGTCAGGGCCCCCCTTTTACCTCACTTCCTCTCCCTGACATTTTTTTGAAGTGTGCTTAACACAAACATTTTTAAATTACAAAATGCAATCAGCTACATGTTAGTGCCATCCACTGTGGCTATTACTGCAGAACAACAGATGACCTGCAACACAATGTTTGTCTCTACAGAAAGTTACAGAAAATATGAACTCACAGGTTCTTCCCAAATGTGTTTTTAGCACATTTCAAACTGTTTAGCATGAGTAAGAGCAAAGCAGCATCTTCCTAAAGACATTCAAAATAGGGCAGATTTTTATCTTCTAGTTTCTCCGCTTGTTTTGAAAATGGACAGAACAACCAATCTCTCATGCCACATATAAATTGACAAGGGTATTACAGAAGTCAAACCTCATCCTTCCAGAAATAACGATGACCTCTACAGGGGTTTCTTCAAGCTACCACAAATTTCTTGCTGGGACTGAAGTGTTACACATATCAGATGATGCTTTTGCTATTCCAATATTTAGGTGAGGAAGTCAGCATAGGAGACAGAGTTCCCAAGCAGGAATTCTTTTAATTAGTAAAGGGCAGCCCAGAGATAGAGTCTGGCAGGTTTGGCAGCACCAGGCTACAAATCCCAGTCTTTAGGATGGGTCAAAAAGCTTACCTAGCTCAACACCTTCTTAGTGCCAGCAGTAAGACCAGATAGCTTAGAAAGGATATGTGATACTTGTCCTGAAGTACTCTCCAGCTTAGGTGCAGAGACTTCTTTCACTCATTCAAACTTTTTAAGTACAACTCTTCATAGGTTATACAAAGCACAATTAGCCCTTCTGTTAGTAAGTTAAGAAAAAGGTTTTAGAATTTGAGTTTTAAAAAGACTGTTCAAGAGAGATCTGTGAATTTTCTTTAGACTAAAGAAAACTAAAGTGCTATTTAATGCTTTGACAGAATGACCAAACAGCAATTGTTAGGGAAACTCTATATCCAGGAGCACTGCAAGCAGCCTGATGTACATACTAGTGTGGAATACTGAAAGGTGGACCACATTAAAGACCCTGTCACCCCAAAGCAACACTGAAGCAGATCTGTTAGCAGATTTCTGTATTTTAGTGCTCACCCAGAAATGTCAGTCTGTACTTAAGCTGGTATGATAGGACTAAGAGGATTCCCCTGGAATTTCCCTCCTCATTAACATACAAACACTTGGCAGAACAGTGTCTAAATAAAGACTCATTATCTTCGATACATTTTTAACATCCTCCTTAAGCTTAGTAAGGAAGACTTTTTGCACACTTCTTCCTCAGCTCGTTCTCAAGCCTTTTTCTTTCTCCAGATTTTCCACCAAATTAAGAAAAGAATAAGTAGTTAACAACTGATTTGACTTTATAGGAGATTTAAACTTGCACAAACAACCACTACAAAGAGAAGTTGTTCTCGACATGTTTTTCTTTACATGGCTCAGGGCCCAGATTTTCTGATCTTGAAAGGGACATGTCGCACAGGAAGTCAAGTCATGCCAAAGTACCTCTTGCTCATAAAGAAGATATAACGGATGCATTCAGAGTTGAGATAACTTCAAAGTTCCCTCTCGGGGAGGATTTAATTCTTCCAACAGTTTGGTCTACAGGGAGGAAGTGACCATCTACCTAAGCCACTGCAATAGGACAGGAAAGCACTAACACTAAGCTAAGTCAGTTGCAGTTAACAGTTCTGACAGATTTTTTTTGTTCCTCCCTCCACAAACCCTATCAACCTGGACTAGAAATGCACACCAAGACATACAGCTTTTAAATATGACAGACCTCACAACCTTCACAATCAAAGCCCTGCCTCTGGGAAGCTGCTTTCAGGTTTTTCCCATTAATGTGGTTGCTACTGGAAAACAAGCTTTCATGCCTTGTGGTCCCTCCGAACAATGTACACAAAAGAGAAGCAAAAAGGTCTGTAACCCACAACCCCAAGCAGGTGCACATGCAGGTACAATCTCTCTTGCAGTTTTATTGATCTTTAAAAGACTCTAAAAGCCTTGAAGGTATAAGTGTTATTTTCCCCTTGGGCAAACCAAATTTTACTAATAAGCAATCAGGCATATCTTTTATGCTGCAGCCAACTGCAATTTGTTTTTTCAGAGTTTTTGAGCAGCATCTAAAAATCTTTAGCTGGAGGCTCTGAATTTGGAATTTGCACAGATCAATTCTAACTTCTGCTCTATCATATATGAGCAGTCAGAAGATAAGCTTTTCTCTTACAAATATTTAGTAGAACCTGAAATCCAACACTGAAACGTATTCCAATCAATTAGAACATCTATTTCCAAACTGCAGAAATGCAAAACTGGGCAGATTTTTTATTCAGGACTAAAGTTTCATATGGCAGGAGGAAAAATTCCGAACCATACAGTACATTACTTACATCTGAATTCAAATAAACTTAGACTTATGTACTGAAGAATTATAATCAATGTTCCATTACCAAGTTCAAATATTAAAAATTAGAGTGTAAAAGCTAAACCTGCTGCACAATACACCTTGTTTTGTAGGAACTAAATGTCTTCAGAAACATAAGATACCCCCTGTGCCTAAACAAAGCAAGATTTCAACAAGTTTACCCAGGCTGGACATGCAACAGGAACTGTGCTACAGGTGATCTCAAATCTCCTCCCAGCTAACTGCTTTCAAAAACCAAAATACCACTACACATTATTCAATAACACATATTGCTATCAAACTTACATTATCATTCATACAGCCATGCTCTAACACTATGTTTAAGAAAGGTGTAACACTAAAGAAATTTCTCTTCAAGTCTAAAATATTTGGATCATTATCATCTGCATCTCTTGAGACAAAGAATGTCATATTACTGCTTCCATAGATCTGCTTCACATTTGTTACACCATATAAATCCAAGCACTCCTACAATTTATATGTCACATTAAATAGTTGATTTAAAAATAATACAATGCTGCCATCACCTGCCGTTGCTGGGCTGCTGTGGAGAATGTCTGGAATGGTCTGAAGGCTCTGACCTCTGGTCAGGAGATCGTGAACGACTGCGGCGGGGCCTGTCATGTGATCGGTTGGAATGATCTGATGCCAGCGACTGAATTTCTGAAATGTCTGTTAAATAAAAGTTGTTTTTTCATGAAATGATCGTAATTTAAATGGTGGTGTGACCTGCTCAAATGGGAATAAGCTTTTGCAGAGAATTTTTATGAAGATGTTACATCTATGCTTATTATTACACAAAAGCCAAACTTAATATTCCTGAAAGAACAGCCACAAGAACAGGGACTGTATCTTTTTCTCCACGGTTTTTGGAGGCGTGGATTTCATTCACATTCAAGCAAAAGTTTACCCATATTACAATCTTACTCCTAACTCTTCTCCTCCCCACCCTCTCATCCCACTTGGGTATTTCACATCTTGACAACACAAGGAATTCTTTCCTCTTTAGAAATCAAGTTTTTATACTCACCATCTCTTTCTGAAGCATTAGCAGAATGAATACTGTCAGAAAGATCAGGGACATTCAACAGTGTGGCTCGTTCATCTCGCTGAACAACCATCTTCAATTTGCCTTTTGACCTTTCTATTAATGTTTTGGCATCTGCTAAGGACATATTTTCCGTCACTGTGCCATTTATCTGGAATAGAGCAGGAAAAAAGAACAGATATAAACTTACTAAAAAAACCCCAGTGAATCTCCAGTAAAAATAGTGGTGTTCTGTCTGATAATATTTAGAAATAGATATGTATTTATCAAATTACCATAACACAGTGGAAGACCATTGGGCTCATCCAAAATACTGCATAATATAGAAAATTATTTTCAACTTTCCAAGTCAGAGCTTCTACCACTAATACAAAACTTGTAAATGTTTAGTTATGTTTTTTCAACCAGCACTGCTATACTCAACAGAGAAAGGAATGGTCCATTTTCCTGCACCAACTCATCCACAGCACTATCTTAAAATAAAAATTGTTAGTATGAATTAAAAACCATAGAATGGGCTCAGTTGGAAGTGACCTCAAAGACCATCCAGTTCCAACCACCCTACCATGGGCAGAGATATGCCCCACTAGACCAGGCTGCTTAAAGCCCCATCTGCTTGCCTTGGACACTGCCAGGGATGGGGCACAAAAAATTAATGCACGTTTTACTTATAACTAAGCAAAGCTTCATACTTGCTCAAATAGTCTTTATTATGTATTTACAGTGGGCATTATTTATCTGACAAAAGCTTAGGGAATAATACCAAAAAGGCTTAGTCATTTTCCTTTCCTTAGAGAGGTTAATTTAAATTAAATTTGATCTTTGAAATAATTTAATGAAAAGTGACACACCTTCTATTAACTACAACCATGTTATTGACAGAGCCAATTCTAAGCAGAGTTCTGTCAATGAGTTTTGCCTTTGAACAACCACTACCACCATATACTGTACCTTCAGTACAACATCTCCTTCCTGGATATTGCCATCTCTTGCTGCCAGGCTGTCCTGTGATATTTCTTTCACAAATATGTGACTTGCCAACCGCAGACCATACTCTTTACAATAAAAGAAAAAACTGATGCAGTTACAATAGGAAAAAAAAAAAAAGAGAGGTATCTGGAGATTTATAACATTGCTTTATCCAGTATTTACACAGGCAACACAAAGAAGAGAGTGAACTTGGCACACAATGGGCTGTAGTAGAATTATGTTACAGCTTCACCATTTTATCAGTCTCTTTTCCTAACTCTGCCTATAATCAGGGCTGCTGTTCAACAGATTTAGATGCTACCTACAATTTCTCCTCTTCCAAATCAGACAGCCACTGAAGATCCAGCTGAAGTGTAGGTATGCAGCTGCTGACTACCAGATGTCAGCTGCACGACTGGGATCTGGTTACAATACATAATAGTTTACCCTTAACTAAGCACACAGATTTCGGAATACAAAACATACCACTGGAAACACAATAGCACTTTTTAAGTTTTGAGCCAGCTACTGGTAAAACAGGCAAACTGGTAACAGCACTGTTCACACAGCCCTTAACACAACACTGAGTGAAGCAGCTGGCCTTTAAAACCAGCAAAAGTTTTAGCAAGAGATGTACAGACAAGTTACCTTCATTTTTCCTGGATTTCACCAGTGTGACTTTGGTGGGTTTTGCAGGCTGGCTGGAGGTGACAGACCTCCTGTCTGACCTCGGAGATAAGCTCCTCTCCCTGCTTGCGCTGCGATCTCTGACCCAGCTCTTCTCGTGCCTCCTGCTGGCACCGGGACCCCCACGGCTGCTCCTTGGATCTCGGATTTCTTCATCATAGCTGTCATCCTCGTTTTCAGACACTGGTTCAGGGTCTGGTCGAGTCACCGGAATCTGAATTTTCTTCATCCTTCGGATAGTCTACAACCCAACAGCAGATATCAGCCTCTGGCTGCGTAATGCTAATGGTGTTGCTAAATGTCAGAAGCCAAGCTAATCCCAGAATTCACAAAAATTGTGAATGCTCTGAATTGTTGCATCCTCATTATAAAATTATATCCCATTAATACAGGAGAGTTATCAATACAGATTACTAGAAACCTGTTTTTACAGCTTTTTTAGACCTTTTTAATACTTTTGCAAAAATGGCAAAAGGATAACAGCCTTTGTAGCACAAAACAATATTCTATCTTCAGAGCTGCATATCTGAATGCCCTCTCTTTGCTTAAAACCACAAAATCAGTTACTGGCACTGCTAAAAACCTTTTTTTGCTAACATGTAATCTAGTGTATACTCAGTATGTTATTGACAGTAATTCTCCTCAACTTTGAAGCCTCCCAGTCTTCCAAAGAAATGTTTATGCAAGACATGGAGGAAGGGGAACAGTCCCTTTGGAAGTTCAAAGTTGGTTTGCACTAACACAGACAGATGGTTCCAGAATATGAGCCAGCCCTGTTCAGAGATTTATTTGCTATGTATTATAGAACCAAACCAAGTTCTACCATAAAGTTTTCATTACTTTTTTTTTACATCAATCTACACACCAAATACTTAAGATACTGAAAGCCCTGCACAGCTTGCCACACATTGCTTTCTGTAAGCTTCAAAGAACTGCTGCCAAATCTAGAAATGCAAAACATTATACTTCTTTGCAACAGCATTAAAGTGTACAAATGTACTAAAAATCTGTCTGCACAAAAGCTTTTCACAAGCCCTAGAAGTCTGTTTTCATTAATTAAGAAACTTCTTAACATTGTGCTTTTTCTGTTCTATTTTTTTGTAATATAACCCCCAAACTTCCACAGAAAGCTGGATTACTACCCTTTGGTGATGACCTGTTCTGTTTTGCAAAAGTTCAAAAACCAACCACTTAGAATAAGCCTACAAAATTATAGGAATTAAGGTAATTATACTTTATTTTGGCAAAGTGTTTACTGAGCACAAAGAGAATTGTGTTAGTGCCTGAACAGCTTGTCCTTTAGTTTACATCAGCCTTTGAAAAACTCAGTAAAAGTGCACCCAACAAAGTAAACAAATACTAAACAAAGCTTATTTGCCACAATTTGGCAACCTGAGAAGAACTTTACCATAAAGAAAAGGAGTCTGAATATCTAGTGCCAAATTATGCAGTCCTCATTCACATTAATAAAAAACATTTTGAGTGACCCACTTGACAAACATGCCGTGATCATCACTCAAACCTGAAGCATCACCCAGGTGTTATTCAAGTACCTTGTATCACACCCATATTTTATAGCAGACATTTCACTATTTCACTTTTGCTCTATAACTATGGAATTTTAAGTCTTCAAGACATTCACTTACAATTTTGGCATTCTTCCCACTTTTCCTCAGCTGCTGAACAGCAAATGCATGCTCGACATTATCCATTGAAACTCCATTAACCATTGCAACACGGTCATTTTCTCTACATGAAAAACATCACAATGTACAGTATAAATACTTTATGCCAAGAAGAAAATATTGAATAGGTGTCCCTGAGCAAACTGTCTGTATTACAAACCTACTACACCAACAGTTACAGACAGACAACTTGAGAGCAAAACAATTAGGATGTTAATCTACTACTGACAAAGATGAATGCCCCCAAATCAGAACCCAGGTACAGTTTGGCACTTACTGTAGCAGTCCTTCTGCTGGGCCTCCTTTCAGCACATCAGAAATAACTATTGATGTCTCACCACTCTGAAAGTGAGGATTATCTCTTCCTCCAGATATTGCAATGCCAAATCCAAATCCAGGGGCCTATAATGTAACAAGAGAAATCTTTTTACTTTCCAATATCTAATGGTCACAATTTGCATTCCCATGCCAAACACAAAAAGGTCCTATGAGAGGAATACAAGTTTTTCAAAGAAAGCAGGACCAATGAACCAATCAATGCTATGCAATCCAGTAACAGAAGACAGATTAAAAATAAGCACTTTTAGAAGGCAGAGAGTTTTGGAGTAACTACCCAGTCTCTTCCAAGAGATTAGACTTTCGTTTGCATTCTTATGGCCTAGACCTCAGGTGGTCATCAGCAAGACCTCAATCTTCAGTAAGCACAACAAACCATTCCACCGAGCTGCAACACTGACTCCAACCCCTGTATCACTTCCTGCAACACTTTCTTCGAGTTTTCACATTATGGTATTTACCCAGCCTGACCTCACTTAGCTCAGGAACTGACAGGATTGCAGCACACAGTAGTATGACTGCAGGCTCAGTTCTTACGAATAATACCAAGATCACTTGTACCATTAAATACATCAAAACCTTGTCAGCACTTGCAAATCATCTGCATCTTAACAAAAGTAATTTGCTTCAATCTTTTCCCTCTAGGGTGACCTGCCACTACAGCAAGGTCAGTGCCTCTGAAAAGTTATTCCTGTTAGATATTTCAAGATACAACAATGATGCTTACATTTCTGCCTGGAAGCAGAGAGGGTGGGAAATAAGCTTTCTAAATATAACTGATCTGCAAACCATCTAGCTCTTTCATCATTGCTCAGAAAACATTTTGAGGATATTACCATTTAAATGCTGTATTTTACTCAAGAATTTATTCCGCAATTTTCAAGTATGCAAAATGCAGTCACTGGATGTAAAAGATCAGGTTTGGGTCAATCCCACCCCTCCATTTCACAGAGCACACACTTTGTGCTGGCAGACTTCACCTCCTCTTTTTCAGACTTTGCAACAAACATGACCCAGCTTTAGCAAGGAGTTTCATAACCTTCCAGTGACAGCAGAGGCAACATGGCAGTCTGCATCTGGCTGCACGACACATGACATTCAGTTTTTTGGACATTAATTACTGCCCAAAACCAACATGTTTCCTATTTCCTCCCGAAACAGAGGTCATAAAAAGATGCTTCAGATTTGCCTGTAAGCAGTGAATAGGAACATACAGTACTAAAATACAGATTTGGAGATTCACTGTTCAGAAATGGAGTTGAGCAGTTAGTCTGTACTGTTGCCAAGAAGGAAGCTGGTCTAAGTGTGGGGGACTGGGGAAGGGTACACCTTACTGCTTCTTTTACATCCACTTTAATTCATTAGGGGATGAATGGACAACTTCAAAATACATCCCAGCTAGATCAACCAGAAATCATGGCCGGGATACAAGAATTAAGTGAAGCTTGGTGCCATGAAGGAGGATCTCAATGTCCACTCATGGCCAGAGTGGAACGTTTTTTCCTGTTTTATTTTTTAAGGTCAAAGAATATATACTAGCCTACACAAATATGTTACAAAAAACCCTTTCAAAACAGTAATATTTCCCCTCTCATGACACTCCTCCTTCTAGCTTTCCATTACTCTAACAAACAGAACTTAGTTTGTACTGTATTTGGGTGGGGAAGGAAAGCGAGAAAAGAGATAATAACAAAGACATTTATGTCAAACTTCATTTAAATATTCTCTATCTTTCCTTCACCATAAACAAATATATTCTTTAAATTCTCCACTCATGATAAGAAATACCATTATCAGGCTAAGGTCAGCAGAAACTCACTGTAAACCTTATCTTGCTGCTTGCCATACTAATTTTAAAAGTAGTTTAAAATCATATCACCGGTATGAAGATGGCTATGTTTCACACTTCAATGCTCCTGTCCAGAAGCCCTGAAACAATGCAGTCTCATATACAGACAGCACTTAAAAGAGCCTACAGGTCAGATCAAGTTTCTAGTAAGATAAATCAAGGTCTTCAGAAACACGCCCAATTAAAAAATCAAATTGTAAATCCTTCTGAAAATTTAAGAGGTCACATAAGAAACCTTCCAGTAAATCAGCCTACCTACTTTTCATTTTATCCTGCTGCCTGCCATCATCTTGAGAGACAACTGACTATCAGAACTGCTCTCTGAAAACTGAGCACAGCTCCTAAACATGTCTGGAAATAGCAAGATGTTGATCACTACAGATTATACAGGATACTAACATGTATTTTAAGTAAAACTGCATTAAGAAAAATCTCTTGTATCACAACTTCACCAGTCAGATGTTGTAGAAAAAACACCAAGAAAAGAGCTGTACTATCCTACTTTCCCACAGTAATGCAGTGTGAGGCAGGCAAAAAGGTAGGTACATACCTGGTTTCTGTGCTTTGGGGGAAGGACACACATCTACCACAGACACACAGAACTGAGTTCCAAGCAAGAGAAAAACCACATTTATATACAAAGTGCATGGTTCCTTCTTCAAGTCCTTTGCAGTTTTAGGTATATAAACCCAGAGGATCTCTCAAACTGTAGCTACCTGATAAGCTTTAACTGAACTTGAGACTGGCTCAATTCCTTAAGAGTAAAGTAGCAGTCCAGTCCAGGAAGTTGGAAGAGTGATAAAGAAAGGGAACAAAAACCGCTGAGAAATTCCAGCCTCTCCTTCCCAAAAAACTTTCTAATGAGTCTTTTAACAGTAGTGCTGGAAGTCACTAAACCCTCTTCCCAATGTTAAGGATAAACTAAGCACATGTTTGTTTAACATTAGCATAAGGGTATTGGTTTTGTTATCTGGCAGATGGAAATAACTTTGGTTTTAACTGACTAAATTAATGCTAAGGAAGTTATCAACAGTACATATCATCAGCTTTCAACACCTAAGTAAGAGCTACTTAATCAGCTAACAAAGCAGTTATACCAGAACAGCTGGCAGAATTTTAGCACATAAAAGATCATAACCAAAATTAGAGTCAAATCATACTTTCACCTCAATGCTATAAAAGAACGCCTGACTATGCGGCAAGTGCAACCAAACACGAGATCTCTGGTTCCTACCAATTAGTTAAAAATTTGTTCAAGGTAACATCATATTGCAGCATTTCATTATTTCTTTGCATTGACTAAACTCACTTCTGGTGTCACTGAAATTACCACTCCAATTGACTAGGAAAAGTTCCCCTTCAAGAGAAAATGAGCTATCACCAAGCCTATGAGCCAACCTTGTATTACTACAGCATTTTTTGCTTGGTTTTGACTATAAAGCAGTACTGATTTAATCACTAATATGAGTAAAAAAAATTGAAGTTTACAGGAATTTCAGGGATGACTGGACAGTTTCAAGATGAAAACATAAAGGGCAATTAATTATACATAGAAATAACACTTCTTGCTCAAAAACTTGTTGACCTAAAAACTGTTGGAAGCTTAAAGAGTAGCCTAGATAAACATCACTACACATTTTCATTTTCACTTCTACTTCTCTCTCACGTGGCTGCAGTCAGAGACAGGATACTTTGTCAGCCTTCTGGTCAAACTGACCATAACTGTTCCCTTCACAAAAGGGCACCCACCCAAACAGTTACTTTGAATCAACAACATTAAAGCCTTTAGAATCAACAGCTAACAGATCTGACAGACAATTAACATTTTATCTGACCAGCTGACCTACACATACTCATTTTTTGTCCAAGGTCCATTCATCCCACCAAAGCTACAATTTCAAAATGCCTTTGTTCAACGATGAAGTGAAAGCAAATGGTAGAACTTGCTCCCTTGAGAAAATACTTTCACATCTCCCCGGTTTTGGAGTGAATACTATTGGAGTGAATACTATTTGGAGTGCTATTTGGACCATGATTCCATGGTCACTTTAATACTAAGTTGCTGCCAGAAATGGCATCCCACCCTGCTCTGACTTTCGCTAAGCAATTAATTCCTTACTGACTCTCTTGTACGGCTTCATGATAGCTGCATCAGAACTCAACTTAATTTAGGAGAAACTCAAACAAGAGGAGTCAGTCTAAATGCAAAAGCAGTCCTGCTATTCACTGATTCCCAGCACACATTCCTTTGTGCAGGGTTCACATTCTGACCACCCAGAATCACTACTTCCAGCCACTGGTTTAAGAAAGCGGCAAACAAATAAGACAGTTTTGAGTACATTTATTTATATGCAACTACATTATTTTGTGTCCCTGCAAATAAAGTTTTAAAACTTTCAAGCACAGCCATGAATGAACACGGATTTCTACCTCCCCTCAGTTAAGTACAGATGTAATCTAAAGCTTTGTTTCTGGCATGGTTATTTGTAGGCAGGCTTATCTCTGAAACCCAACAAACAAATAGAGCTATCACATGGAGCTTTTACAACACTTCTAAATTTAAACAAAGGAATATGACAGTTTCCTTTCCTTTTACTTCCTGACATCTGGCTTTTTCCTATTGTTTTCAAAAACTACCAGTATCCTGCGTTAGGCACACAGAGCCAATTGTATGAACTTACCCTGTGAAGAGTCACTGTGTGTTGTTCCCATATAGCTGTTTCTTCCATTGTTGTGCTCTAAGGAAAAAAAAAACCCAAAGATTAGACTTCACTTTCAATAGCTGTATAATACCACAAACAGAAACTTACATTCAAAAGTAATATTAATATTCATATAGAATAGCTACAGAAGAAGCTGGCCTGGCTCATTCATTACACATTTCCTGCCTTTATATGTCACATCTGAACTTCCTGTGCTCCTGTGGAAAAGGGTGGAGGGAAGAACAGGCAAAATAGATTACAGAGACTGAAGTTATAAAGAAGTTTCAAGGGAAAGACTACAAGCAGCATTTGTGATATAGACTCTCTTGGTTGCTCACCAAGCTTGCAGTAGTCCAAACAGTTGTATTTATATTCTAACATTCATACTTACACTCTCCTTTTGCTTGTTTTAACTGTATGCAGATTACCACTAATTCATGAACACCCAGCTACAGATTAGAGTACCTGTGCTACTGCATTAGGCACACAGGTCACATTTAATGGACTGCAATTTAGTGTAGGATAATTGTTTTGGAGAACAGTAGCACTGCAGAAATTACAAGGTCCTCTCTAAGGTAACTAGATTAAACAGTAACATTATGACAATATTGACATACCTGCATTTCTGCTTAAAAGAGCACTACTTACTGTGCCATGACAAGCGAACATTTGGAAAGGGGAACATAGCATGAGGAATGAAAACCTAGCAGAGCCCAAGGCCTGAAAACAGGCAGGAAGGCAGCAGGAAATGCACAGCGAATATCCTGCTGCTACATTTTCTGCCTTTCCGGGGGAGTGTCCAGTGTTTTGCTCCATAGCCCCCCCTCTCATAAGCATGCAATCCACTAATTAAAGAACAGAATCAGAACACAAACGTCTCTGCAACATGGCAGTACTGGTTTTTTGAAAATCTACTCTGCTCTCAATTTGTTTCAGTTACTCAGTCACTACAACGAAAAGTACTCAGAATTTTTAATCCAGTCCTGTATCACAGGGAACAGAGGTCAGAGTGTTTACTCTCGCAAACAGTAAACTTTTTCCAATTTCAGAATATCAGAATTTGCAACTGGATTCAAAAGGCGAGTTCTTCTCATAATGCCAAAAACCTCTGCATTTTTGCCTCTGCATTGTGTGCTTGAATTTTAAAGGTTAGGATGTGCCACATTACTGCTCATTTCTCTTTCAGGGTACACTTATCTTTAAAATGCTATTGTGACTTAATTGGGATGTATTTCATTCAAACAGCTGTAATTCTCCTCAATTCAGTACCAAATGTTGCTCCTTTGCATTACAAATTGATTCAACTCTATCCCAGAATTAGATTATTTCTCTTCAGCTTTTTAAACTTGGACCAAATATATACTAAAACAGTAACAATTTACACACACAAAGCCATCTTTGAAACAAAACAGGATGTTTTGCTTGCTAAACGGTCAAGGAATACTGATTTTCTTCCTTATTTCTGATGTTCTCATTCTGTCTTAGTTTTGGCAAGAGCTTCTCAGGCTAAACATCTCATCAACAAGTGAAGAATTATCTCCACAAGTAAACTTCTAAAGCAAAAAGCTTTAAGCTCCTGTTCAGAAGAAGGTGCAACACGAATCCAATAAAGGACTGCAAAAGTTGTAATTCACATTATAATTGAATTAGGCTGCCTCATTTCTACCTGCAATTATCAAGAGAGAAGTAAACCCGCCTGATCATTTACTGCACTTGTTCTGGCAGTGCTCCACAGGTACAACCCTGCATCAGCAGCAGAGGCCCCCTCAGCCAGCACAGTTTGAGCTCCTTGGCTGACAAGCTGCCTGATTTCCACAGCTCTGGGTCCTTGTGCCTCACTGCTGGAGCTTGGTACACAGGGCACAGTGCAAACAGCACCAACTGGCTCTGGATATGGCACAAATTGATAAAATGCAGTTTAACCAGCTCAGCACTGCTCCCACTGGATCTGGCAGAACCGGCAAACCCAGAGTCGGAGCAGGGCAAGATAACAAAAACAGCTAATCCATGACTAAGAAAAACAGAAATTACCTACATAACATGCTTCTGAGAACTGTGAGAAGACACTGCTTCACAAAAAAAAAACCAAGACAAATGTTAAAAAAAAATTTAAAAAAAAAAAAAAAAAAAAAAAATCAATCTCCCAAACTCACCAGCCTTTCTAAACCTGGACAGGGCACTCACTGCTTGGTCAGATTGAGGCTGCCACTTTTAAAGCCTTTTTCTTTTCTGCAGAAGCTCAGTCTGTCCACTTTATTCTCAATTTTTTTGCTCACACTATTGCTATCACCTCTCCTAGATTTTACTAATACATCCATTTCAAATGCACAAGACTTGGAAACATCAAATATCCATTAGTTACACAGCAAAGCAAGTAATATGTTATTTTCATTCTTTCTGCATGCCCAAACAGTCCAATCAAGAACAGTGAAAAACAGTTCAAAGGCAGTCTGAGGTGAGTGTTGGCTTTGACACAAACTGCTTACTTGAGTTAGTTTCTGATCTGCAAAGAACTGCATTCACTCACAAAGGAACAAGGGAAGTTTGAAGAAGACCTGTGAAGGTACTCACCCCACTTAGCACTGACAACTGAGGCAGAAGAATGAGCCTGTGCTACCATCAGCTGAGGTCCCTGTTGTGATGCTGCTCTTAGGCCACACTCAAAGTCTTCTATTTTTCATGCTATCCACCACTAATTTAGGGGAAATCAAGGTGACTCAGCAGGAACTGAGAAATATATAGAGCCTAGCACCCAGAAACTAGGAATATAGAATACTAAGATGCCCCAGTCTAGAGTTATAATAATTTAACAGAGACCTTTTAATACCTTTGAGTGGACAACTTTGCAAACTCCTATGTCTGTATTACCAATGACTCTACATCACAGAATCACACAGAATCACACAATTTTTGAGGCTGGAAGGGACCTCTGGAGATCATCCATTCCAACTCCCCTGCCAAGGCAGGGTCACCTGGGGCAGGTGACACAGGAAGGTGTACAGGTGGGTTTGGAATGTCCCCAGGGAGGGAGACTCCACGCACTCCCTGGGCAACTGTTCCAGTACTCTGCCACCCTCCATGGAAAGACACTCTTCCTCATGCTGAGGTGAAACTTTTTGTGTTTTAGTTTATGGCCATTGCTCCTCGTCCTGTCACTGGGCACCACTGAAGAGTCTGGCACCATCCTCTTGGCACCCATCTTGGAGATACTTGTATGCATTAATGAGATCCCCTCTTCTCTTCTCCAGACTAAACAGGTCCAGTTTTCCCTCATAAGAGATGCTCCAGACCCTTCATCATCTTTATGGCCTCCATTGGGCCCTCTCCAGCAGCTCCTTGTCTTTCTTGTACTGAGGAGCCCAGAACTGAGCACATAGATTAAGAATAAAAAGAATAGAAAGAATGATGGTATCGTGACTTTAGTGATTTATTTTATGTTTTTGATTTATTAAAATGTTAAGTTTCCTTAAGCTCACCTTTAACACTTTTACATAGACAATTAGTATTCCTGGCTCTGTATGTGGCAAGTGGATGTATTTACGGGTTGGGTTTTTTCTTACTATTTAAAGGATAGAGTCATACATGATGTTGCAATTCATCAATATGGAAGTTATGAAACTTATCATTTGCTCAGAATCTTGGAAACATCAAATCTTTTTCAACTCTTTCATCTTTGGAATTGCCCTGAGAAATAAACATATTAAAGTAAACATCTTTTCAGAAAGCTCCCTTTGTGGGCTTATAAGGGTCCTTCAAACAACAACAAACATTTTTTGGCCCCCTTCTCAACACACTTCTTTCCTTCCTCTCAAGGGCTGGGGTTTTCTTTTTTTTTTTTTTTTAACCCATGCCTCTTCCCCTACAACTTTTACCTTCACACACATATCTGGGTATGTGTGCACATACACACTTATGCTTTTCTTTCAAGCATCATGAAGGAAAAAAACCAATCCAACAAAACACTGGCTACTGAATTGAGCAATGCAGTCATGTTGCAAATGGCATTGCTCAGTTTACCTGTACTGCAGGTGAAAAAGCTGTTGCCAGCAGCAGCACTGAAGCCACCCACAGGCTTGAGAAGACAATTCCAGGTGACATTTGGAAAGCTTCAAAAAACAGCAACAGAAATTAGCGTTCTACCTTGAAATAATGCAAGTTTCCCAAGGGGAGGTTTCTTGCAGATTAACACTTTTTAGATTTCTACACCTCAGCTCAGACTGAGGCCAGAGCTCCCACATATTCTTGAAATCCAAGCCAGAATAGCTTCCCAATGTTTCTTTCCAAATCTAGAGGGATTTACTAGAGGAATTATTGTTCCCCTTTTAACTCAGCTTTTTCATAGAAAAGTGAATTGTGTTCTGAATGACAAGATCGATTTTAAGGAATTGTTTCCTCAATTGTGATCAAATTTTGAGGTCAAATGAGTTTTCAACCATGTTATTTCTTGGTAAAATTTAACAGTAATTTTTGATAAATAAATATGTGTTAAACATCTACAGTTGCCATCCATTTCCATACATTCCTCAGTAAGGACAAAGATTACTACATTTTCAGAGAAAATAATACCTAGACATCTACCTAAAACAGATTTTCCTCTGGACTACACAAGAGGAACCTACTGTAGGAAGCACTAAGTTGCATTTAGCATCTTTACCAGCCAGGTTTTGCAGATCAGCATTGACAGCTGTCCTACAGACAATAAAATGAAGCAACTGCTTCTGCTACCTCAGGGGGCATATTGCTCGTATTCTCCACAGAACACAGTGGGGAGAGGAGAGGTATCTGACAGCTGTGAGCTCTTTCAACCACAGCAAGCAAACCACAGGAAGTGAATGGTCAGATCACAAACTCAGCCATGTAAAGAACACCAGCTTTGCTTCAAGCTTGCAGTCTCATGTTGTGTATACCATACTTACAATAAAATGCTCATGTCAAAAAACATTCCTATTTATCCTGAAAAAATCATAACAACTGTGACAGTGTTCTTATTTAAGACACAAAAAAAAAGAAGGAAGAACTGGGCTATGTCAAAAAAGGAAAAAAATACTATATTTACTCTCTATACACTCTACTATATAATCCTGTGTTACATATAGTATTATCTATAATATATTTAGAGTGAGAATCCCTCTTCAGGACACACCAGACATATACATGCCTCAACCATCTTGTTGCATTTCTATTTGGCTTCTAAAATTAATTTTCCATTATTCTTGGGGAAGTCCAGTTCAGCAGCAGGACGCTATTAAACTTCCAAGTTCTAAAGGTTAAATGCAGAATCAACACATTTTGACTACACTTGTGGGAACAAGAATTAAAAGTGCTTATCAGAACAATCAGAATTTGAAACTCTTACAAGAATTTCTGCAATTTGTTAGGTATCTAGGGGGTGATATTTATCATTCACTTAAAAAAGCCAACATAATCAAAGTCAATACCCAAAACACACAGCTTCCTGAGGAAGTATAGAAAAGAAAACAGAATCTTCCTCAGCCAGCCCAGAACAAGGAATGAAGAGGTCATTTCCCTACACACAGCATCTTTCAGCACTCAGCTGCAGCACAGTGCTGTTTCCAACACCAACCACGATGACTTCCTACAGATACTCACCTTTGTCCTTGCCTAGTTAAACTACAGCCACCTTAAATTCCAACAGATTCCCTCCAACTGCCTTATCATGAAAGCCTTCAGCTGACTGGGGGCAGGAGACCCATTTTTTAACAGTTGTTCCCCTGCAATTAGTGCAATGAGGTCAGAATCCCATTATCTGACTGATTTTATCAGCTGAAAGGAGAGCTTTGTCTTCCATAGTCTAACACATACACAATGCACCACAGCCTCTCTACAGGGAACCTTAGAGTTACTTGAGGTATTTCCAATTCTGGCAGCCAACTTCTGGAGTGAGTGCAGGCAGTCAGGAGGAGGAGAGCACTGAGGCAGGGTCACCACAGCAAACTGCACACTGCTGCAGCCAAATTCCCACCCACAGCCCACTAGCTCTGTCCTACACTCCGCAGACAGCCTAGGATCTTGTTTTTTTATTTGATCATCACTCCTTCCAAGGAGAAGGACTGAACAGAGGAGAAGACTCCAGAGATCAGACGGAGCAGCTCGGGGACTGCCACAGAGCATCAGGTGCATGTTGTTTGTCTATTTGATTATCTCTTTTACACAGCAGTGCTAAATGGAGGAGACAACACCCACTAAAGGACTCTTTTGAGATGTATATAAAAAAGCATCACAGAATCACTGAAGCTGAGAAGTCAGTCTCGCCTTCTGTCTGAGTATACATCCACAGAAGTGACATCAACCATCTCTTGAAACAGAAATCATAACCTTATGCTCTGAAGCAGATGTACTAACCACCTCAAAGTAAAGCAGTGTTCATTGCAATTTTTTCCACTTGATATATTGTACAGGTTCCAAGCTCTAGTTAGAGCTCTAGTTAAGGAGATTTGGGAGATCTCCTCCCAAATATTCACCTATATTAAACAGCCCACCTCATGAAAGTCTGTATGAGGAAAACCACAATTAAAGCTGCTCTTCAGATGAGAATGTGCAATCCAACTTAGAAAAAATACAGGATTTTCAACACTGCATGTTAATAAAATAAACTTACTTCAATTCAGATCACTCTGGAAGTACAAAGTCTCTACAACAGCACACCTGGACAGTTTGAACGGTACAATTAATCTTTATATCATGAAGAACAACCTTGAGAGGAAAAAGTAGGACTAAATATACACATATATGTTTTAACAATAACTCAGTTGTTTAACCATTTCACTCAATTTTGTGTGCTTCCAAAACCACATGCCATTGTGCAAGACACTACCTTACTAAGCACAATTTCCACTGCTTCCTGATCTAAAATTCCAGAGGTTTGTGGCTACCTTTTGAACATATAGATACTGTGTGTATCTAAAACCCCTAGCTGCAAGTTTTCTTGATGAATTTTTCTACACGAGACATTTTTGCTCTGACTTCTGGGCACTGTTCTCTCCAAGCTATAAAAGTAGCTCAGTATTTAACTCCCCACATCCATGCAATACTCAGCTTGTTTAGCATGGCTCACTTTTCCAGAATGGCCTCTCAAGTCGAAGCTTGCCACATCACAGATGGGATCATAAAACCTTTCTGTTGGTGGTACTGCTGCTATACGGAAAAAATGTTAGACCCCTCTTCCAAAAAAGCCCTAATCAAGAACAGTATGCACAAATTTGGAGGGATGCTGCATTTTAGTTAAATAATTAAATACTGGATTACAGATCCAGTTAAATCTGAGTATTTATAGAAGTGTTTATGACACAGGCCTAGTAAATCACATTATCCATGAAAGGCAGAAGGCTGACGCTCAGGAATAAGGCAAAACAAACCAGAGTGCAAGACCCACATGCAGATACATCTCAAATGATCTCAGGTCAAGTTACTTCAGATAAAGAATACCACTCAAAACACCCTGGTAACAGTATCAGCCAGCAGCTAAGCAAAGCTTACTAGCTCCTGATCGCTAAGGCGTGGGAAAACTGCTTCAGTGTATGGGATTCTTGCCTCTTTTGCTTCTTTCCATTTTGCCTTCCAGCTGGCAGTGAAACCACGTAGGATCACAAACTCCAAAGTGCTGGCAATAGTGTTTCATAGATTACTACTCCAGGCCAGTACACTAGCAAAAGATAGCAAAATCACACAGAACAGAGAGGCTAAAGAAG
Source organism: Monarcha castaneiventris obscurior (assembly GCA_026261815.1). Taxonomy (NCBI): domain Eukaryota; kingdom Metazoa; phylum Chordata; class Aves; order Passeriformes; family Monarchidae; genus Monarcha; species Monarcha castaneiventris. The sequence continues at coordinate 14,941,928 of JAMPIT010000434.1, read as the reverse complement.
CAAAGTGGCAAACCACGTTTCTCCCCCCAGCAAGGGATGTTGCCACTGAGAAGCACAGACAACTTTAACTTTGCTTTTAAGTCATTTCTCTACCATACTGACCTATGTCAGTATTATTAGCACCTAAAGATTCCTAATTTAGAGTATAAATTTTAACATGTAACTGAAAGGACTTATCCTCTCCTTATTTACCTCAAATTTGATTTTTTTTTGGTACCATTTCAAAACCAATATCTTCAAGGAACTCATGTAATATTTCAATTGTTTAAATCTCAGGATGCAACCTGAAAAGCGATTATTTTACCACAAATACCTGCTCAGGCAGCACACACTACCCCTCCTACTAGTTTCCACCCTCAAAAATATCCCCCCTCCCTCATATCCAGTGAAAGTGTTACACATATTTCTGTGGTCACTGCTACCCATATCCCCACCAGTTCATCTCAACTTCAACGACAGCACCTGTTCCTGGTACAGTTTGTAAGGCAGTCCTGGGAATGTAAAAGCTCAAACTACAGCCTCCCACCAAGCAAAATAAGTCCTATTGAAGGGCACCAGTGGAGCTCAGAAGTGCACACAGCTGGGACCAGTTTCACAGCACTGACACAGCTAAGAACAGCAAATTCCACTCCCATACCTGCCTGGTGGGTTTGTTTTAAAACCACAGTGGTGATCAATGGTGGTGCAGACTGCATGGGAAGGCCATGGAATATCATCCTTGGAGGGGCTCAGAACTCATCTGGACATGATCCAGGGCAACCCTGTAGTTGACCCTGCTCTGAGTATGGGGCTGAACTAGATGATCTTCAGAGCTCTGATGAGCTCTAGATGATCTGACCTCACTGTTCTGCAATTATTCCATAAATCAGATTTAGTGAGAACTGCTTTGAGCACAGACTTGGACTAGCTGATCCCTAGAGTCCCTTCCAACCTTAATTACTCTGTGATTCTATGTAAGTCACATTTCCAGCACATTTCTGAAACCAAATCCAATCATCCAACTGCAGACACAGGCTCCATCTTTACTCTTACACACAGCTCGGCATCAGTGTTTTGTCACTCATAAAGAACATCAGCTGGAGTTATTCCAGTTGCTTTTTCCCTTGGGGAAGGAGAAGAGCGCAGTATCAGTATCAAAGAAAGCAAAATGATCCTGTATTAGCTTTATATAAGAAGCCTAAATAAATCTTCTGTATCTGACTACAGCTTTTTATTTTAAAAATACAAAACCAAAATATAAACAAGTAACAGATATGTCCACCAAGGAATTACCAACGTGAATATACACATCAGTGCAGTAATCAAAGCTTTCATGCACTTCACCGGAAGACAGACTGCTTCTCACCTTGTTTCTAATCAAGAGAATCATAACCTAGTTATCAAGTGCTGCACCACAAATTTTAGATCATTATACTCTGAAGATCTGTCAAATGAGAGCCTCAGAATGGGCAACAGTATTCCACTAAGACAGAGCTTGGTTTTTCAAGATACTACTCAGAGCTTCCAAGTATGAACAAATGTTTAAGAGCCTTGAATTACAGTTCCAGTTACAGGTGCACAATAATGGCCTTGACATCTTCCATCCTGACAATAAAAGAGTAGCCTACATAGGAAAATTCCTCTTCAAAATTCCCCTGACATTTTACCCCTTGAAGCTCAGTATGAAGAAATATGTCACTGGGCTTACAGTAAGACTTTCACCCCTGCCCTGCTTGTAAGGTACAAAATTTCTTCCTCTGAATCTCAACCAACCACTTTAAGTAAGAAATTAAAGGAAAAGTGTCTTTCCCCACCCTGAACAACCACACACCCAGATGGCATCTTCCCACCCTCAGCTTGGGGAACTGTCAGTTAAGAAGGTTCAATTTTAGCATCTTCAGAACACAGTACAGCTCTGAGCTCACATTAACCTCACACATTCAAAGAAAGCAAGTCTCAAATCACGAATACAGAAATATAAGAGTTCAAAGAGAAAGAGGTGGTGAATAATGTTAAGTCTTACAGCTCCTTGAAAAAGAGTTAACTTCCTGGGTTCGAAAGTTTTTAGTGACTTTGGAGTAAGGAGACAATGGCAACAAATAGTTTGGTTTAAAAAGCACATTACAGGGAACACAGCAGGGGTCTGTTTTACTTTCAAATGCAGTGCTTGTGAATTGAAAGAGGAAGAGAAACAAGTCCAAGAAGTCACTGGGAGAGGAGAGAATGAGAACTAGAGCAGCACTGCCATACCCCCCAGCAAGGGACAGACAGGAGACTCAGATGGGAGGACAACATAACAAACCCCACCACAGCATTCAAAAAGCTTATTCAGTTATCAACAAGGTAAACATTCCTAAACTTTCTTATCAGGCAAGTGCAGAAAGCAGAAAACACCTCATTTTTTTTCTCAGCAAAAAGGACTATCCCCATCCTATTAACATCTAGATTCCATATTACTTTACCATGAAATGGATCCTCCTATTTTTCAAAAACACCCACCTTGAAAAAGTTATCTGTTTAAGCAGGTACAGTCTACTACACTTTGAGAGACAGTTGTGAGTAAAGTGTCAGTCTCTCCTTGATTATATGCACATCAGTCTATTCCAGGATTTTCCTGCTGGAAAAACTCTTTCTAAAGCTAATGAATTAATGATTAGTAGGTGTTACAGAAAAGAAATAGCATGCTGCAATTGTCCTTGCATTCAATCTCAAAACTGAGTAACACAGCTCTGACAGAACTCAAAAATGGGTAATAAGTTGAAGGTGTGGAAAGAAAAAACCACTAAGATGTATTAGTAAGTATAACTAGTATTTAAATTCTGAACAATATAGTGCAGGAGAAGAGATGGGGGAAAAAAGTCCTTTGCTTTTTTATACTAAGTTGTTCCATTGCATTCAGCAGCCCACATCCCAAGGAGCATCTTTCTACAGCTCGGTCAACATCTTCATTTTCACACCCTTTTTGTTTAGTGTCTGTGTAATATAAATTAAATTTATCCACTGCTACTATGAAAAATCAAAGTGATTGTGAAGGTTCAGTTTCCAAAGAGTGGTGCAAAGGGCGAACGGGGTCTAAGAAAAAGGAACTCAGTTGTGTGAACCAAGTGAACAGGTGTCCTAAACATAACCGAGGCAAGGCACAGCAGCCAGGGGACCTGGAGCAAAGTCTGCTGTCAGAAGGAGTCCATGGGAGTACATCGAGTATCTCATTAGAACAGCACCTTGAGGCCACTACTTGACAATACAAAGGGTTAAGGAGCAGCAAAAGCCTAAGGCTTAAGGCTGCTTTCATTCTCGGCACAGAGGATCTCCTTCATTTGCAAAGCTACTCTGAACTGAAACAAGGAATCAGCCCAGCACTGATGATGGCTTTCCTGGGATGGAGAAGCAGCAGCCAAGAAGGGAAGCTAGCACAATAAAAGCAGGAAACTTCTCAGGTGAGTTATTCATTGACTAGAATGTAGAAACACTGCCCAGATAACAACATACCTGCAGACACTTTGATAACCCTCGCTGCTGCTTTGATGGGTAACACAATTTCTTATTCACAGCCAGTTACAGAGTGGGATTTTTTTTTACTCTTAATCCTGGCTATAGTATTAGGTATTTGCAAAATATGGATATTTTATTCCAGAAGGCAAAAGACTCATTTTTGCCAAAGGAAGACTTACAAGCATGTTTTATAGAAAATACTTATTTTTCTACTTTCCAATTTATTAATATTTTCCTCTTTTTTTTTTTTAAGTGATTCATTCCTTCTCTTCAGGAGCCAAGGCCACTAACAAGCACAGGAGAAAATAACAGCAGCTCCAGAAGAACCAGCAAGCAAGAAGAACCAGTAAGACATGTCCACACTTTTCCCTTCCCTTAAAAGGACATGGAACAGCAACAGGGGTGACCCTGCCACCCAAAACATCTTTTTATTTCAATCATACCTCCTCATCTTCTTAAAGAGCAGCAATGAAACCAGCTCCATCAGGGAGTCGTGTCCAAGACTGGACAAGAGGCACTAAAAGCAGGCCTGAGACACTGCCCAGCACCATCAGTTGCCCTGATCACAATTCTCCTCTTTGATTTACTACTGGCAGCAATCCCAACACTGCCTTTCACTATACCATTGGTTCACACCCAGACCTCTTCAGAAAAGCTGGATACAAACCACTATATAGTAACTTAAGAAAAGCACTTTTTAAAAACATCATGTTCTTGGTTTTTTGGGGTTGGATTTTCTTTTGTAGACTGCATCTCTACTCCCACTTCAAATAGCTGAATTCCTACAAACCCCAGACTGAAGAATTACCCCAGCCTTTCTCACTCACTGAGTCAGGAGCCAACACCCAGTCTCCTTCCCTCCCCTCATGAAGCAAGGGCAGAAGAGACATTGGCTACAGTCACTGGAAAAAAATGACAGAGTAATTACTGGCCAAGAGACTGTACCCAGGCTTCAAACTGACCTCTGTAGGTATTCAGATTTACATAACCATCACATCGTTTCAGACAGACATATAGCTAGGATTTCTTTCTTTTCTGTTTGCACATCAAAGTAGAGGAATGGAACAAGGGAATTCACTAACACGCTAAAGAGCAATAATTGTTGACCAGATCAGAACTTTCTAGCAGCAAGTTGCCTTATGCATACCATACAAAACAGCACACTTCAAAAGCAATTCTTCTCATGAAAATCCATTTGGTAGACTTTCAATTATTTCCACCATTGTAGATGAACTAACACATAAAACCCAGTATGCAAATCTAGAAAGCTTCAATTACCTAAAATTACAATCTTTCAAATCAAATAGCTTCAAGGCCTGCCTTTTGCAGTTTCAACTTGACCTTCTACTTCCCCAATTCAGTTTTAAAGTAACAAAAAGCCCAAGTATACCTAAAAACATTGAAGGGGAAATTAAAGACACATCCAGAAAGCCAAAAGTTAACCTTAAAAATGGTCACAAAGCTACTTTTGTGTTTACATCAGCAATTAAAAATAAACTCATTTCAGTGGAACAAACTGCCTCACCAGTAGCTTTAACCACACGACACTCTTAAATTCTATTCCCACAATTTCAAGTGTATCAACGATACAGGATTATATTCTTACCAAAACTGCATCATGTCCATTCATCACCACTCTGGAATGCACATTTCCAAGTATGCAAGGAAACTACGTGGGCAGAAATTATCAAGGCTATGTTAAAATATGCATTGTGCTTCTACAGAACTGCATCTTCTAGATACCTGGAACCGTATTTAAAAATGGAGCTGGCAAGCTCAAAGCACTTAAACAAGAAAAAATTTCTGTGCTTTTAAAAGTTCTGATTATACTTCACATTAAAAACTGCAAGAAAGAAAAACTGCAAAACTATAACCTGACACTCCAGTCCACAACCTGAAAACACACAAGTTTACACAGTCTTTACCTCACCCCTGGATTACCTCAGCACTCCCTGTGCTACAGAAAGCAGCTCTATTGAACTTCAACATTCTGAATACAATAAATTCTAAGAAAACTACAGAAAGGTTACTGACCAGGGGAAATAACTAGTGCAGAAATTTCAAGTCTTGCCCCTTATCTCTAAGTTTCATATTCTAAAGCAAGTTAAGACTTTAATTGACAAAAACAAATTCACCTCAAGAGTGACAAGTTCAAAAAGAAGCAAGGAAGAAGGGTAACAGAAATCCCACTTAGCTGTATTTTCCCACTCCGAAAATATTTGTTCACACTGCTGTGCATTAACTCCAATCTGTTCCACAGAGGAAAAAAAGGAAATCAATGGCAGAAGGGCTCCCACACTCTTGCCCGATGTGAGTCAGCACCTTGACTCTTGAGGGGGAAGGTACACATCAAAACAATGTAACTTAATTCCACAGCTAAACACAAATTCTTTCAAGAGCAGAACCTGACTTGTACCACACTCTTGCCCTTGGATGCTCCTCACCACCAGCACCCCAATAACCAGGTGCATATTGGCACCTGAAAGTAAAGGATACAAAAGGCCAATTTTGTGACAACATGGGCCTTGGATAAATCAGCAACATATTTTTAGGATTGCTTAATGACCTTTTCTTAAGGAACTAAGTTATTACAAGGCAATACAGGGAAAAAAAGCACTTAAAAGCTCTTTTCCCATTCCACCTTTGCTTTACATCTTGCAACTTACACAGTAAACTAAGGATTTTAGCTACCCAATACTGATAAATCGAACACATTAATGTTTCACGAGCATGTACCAATTATCAGTTTGCATGCATTTATCACACTGATGACATTTTTCCTTGACAGTGTATTGTCAGCTTAGGAGTCAGTGTTCCCAAGCCATGTTTACCCTCAAAAGATCAAAGACAACACATGCTTTACCATAACAATAGTGCAGATTATTGATGCATGTACTTAACAGACTTAAATATTGAGACCAATGGCAGTGACACTTCACAGAAGTGTAGTTTCTGCAGGGTATAGCTTCTCTCTCCAAACTGGAGGGAAGGCTGTTAGTAAAGCATTAGGTATAGAACAGATTAACACCACTATTTCAGATATCCTACAGCCTCACGCTCCTACATAGAACACATCATCGCATCTGTACAATTAAATGCAAATATCAGTATTACTTTGAAGTAATTTTCAAAAGCAGTACTTTAGGTTTTATTTTTAGGATACAATATAAGCATATTTTCAGTTCAGTTATTCTTTTGCTACTGCTATTAACACTGGATACACACTTTGTACAAGATGAAATCTGAGCTTCCCATGTAAGCAAGTGATAAGCATCAAAACACAGAGAACTGTAGTATCTGAAGTTTGCACCTGGAACTCAGCCTAAACAAGTCTGACAGAACGGTAAAGCTAAATTGCAAAGCATTTTTGCTTTTTAGGGGGTTCACTTTACATTTGTTCCATAATACATTTTAGAGGCTCTTTTCCCTACCACCAAAAAATTTAGTCTACTCCAGCGCAAGTTGAAAGAATATTTAGCCTAAGCCATTTATACCAGTCCACAAAAACATAATCCAACACGACCAAAAGTAATGCTCTTATTTACATGAGTGTTCATTACTTTCATAGACTTGTTTTTAATATTGAGAAGAGGAAGAAGAAAGTTTGCACACTCTACAAGCACTCACTAACAAAAATAAAAATTACTGAGGTATTAAAGAAAGCTACAAATAAACCCCAGTAAATACTGGCAGAAGTTTGATGGCCATCATGTATGTCTGACAACGAAAATCTAGACACACTAGCACTGTAACACCAAAACCTTTCTGTTGGCAGGTTAAACAGAAGGAGATTTTTGTGGCATTTTTAGAACTGCCTTTACAGTTAAACTGCTGGTGGTGTCCCTGTCTGTACAGGTCTGAAGAACTACCTTCACTCTCAGCTCTAAGTACCTAATACAGACATCACAAATTATTTTCTATAGCTTTCCATTTGGTACCTTTTAGAAACAGGGAAACAAAAAAATGAATTATGTTCAAGTACACCGTTTTTATTTTGCACAGATAAGACACATCAAGTGAAGAATCCCAAACTAACCACTACATCAAGGTGTGTCCATAATGTAATAGCGGATGTCATGGCTTCAATTCAACTTTGAAATAAATCAGCTATGCAGTAACTCAAGCAGAGCCAGACCTATGAGAAGCTGCTCTCTCCCTCGGTCATCATCATTTCATCAAGATTAATTCCTGATTGCAAGCCAAGCTATGGTGAAGATGAGAAGCACGTAGACTATTTCAGAAGAGGAACTCTGAACACCAAGACTAAAAATAAAAGTCTATACATAATTACTGAGAGATGCTACCCATCAAATCCACCTCTTAGCGAGTATTTCCCATCTGTGCTTAATGGGCAGATGTCTTTCTCGTTTACTCAGCACATTTTTTGAAATGGAAAAGTATGAATGACATTCTAGTTGTTTATCCAACCAGCTGGAGAAGAAACTGGGTAAGCACTTGGTTAACAGCTGAAAAGCCAGTATAATTTTGGTGAATTACCTGTTTATCCTAGATTGCAGCTACAGTTCATTTAACTGTTGCCCCAAAAAACTATCAAGTTACCTGTCAACAAGAATGAGATACTGAGGAAGAAAGCAACTGAGTTATCTACAGACCTGAAAATTCAGCAAGCCATAGTTTTTTTCAAAGGAGCGTCTCCCGAAATGAGGATGTAACCACAAGAGTTTAGCTTTAGGACACCAGACAAATCTGTTTGATGAGTCAGTTCAGCAGAAAAACCTATCAGGAGACCATGAAGAGAAACCATTCAAACCAGACTACTCTTTGGAAAGAAAAATCCTAAAGACTAAATAAGTGAGGATAAAAAAAAGTGAAAAACTTGATCAGAAAGATGAGACATGAAAGAGTAGTTCCAGCCAAGACAGCTGTAGTACAATTTTATAATGAAAGCGAGAATTGAACAGCAAAACATAACTTCCTGCCAGAATGCTTTCAAAGCTTGACTGATAATAGTCATACCTTCACAGTCATGCAACTTCTAATGATCTGCAAAAGTGCAGTGACAATATCTAAATCTGTACCTCTTGTATCAATGTATTGATTTAGTTGCATCTTTTCCACTCATTTCTGTAGGTTCACCTTCAGAAGTAATTTCTTCTGAAATGTAATCCTCTCAAAGATACTGTAATGTTATCAACATGTGTAAGTTATGCATCCTTTTTGTCTCCTTGTGCCACTTAAATTGATCCAGATTACCACATGTTGAACTGAGCTGTGGAAAATGTTTTCTTCTATGAAAGTTACGGTGCAACTACAAAATACATACAAAAATATATACAAAACCCAAATATTTTTGTCCTACCAACCATCACACAAATACAGACTTTATACCCAAAAAAGAAAACACTCACTATGTAACAACGCTGTTCAGTTGGGTTCCTGCTGTAAAATCATTACTCATTCGATTCTCTTCATTGCATTGTTATAGCAGGAAAAATATACGCCATTCTTTTACAACTTGAATTTTATGCTTTAGTGCATTGTCACTGTGTAGTACGTGGTCAAAGAGCAAAGGCAATTTTATGTACACCAGTGCTTATCCTTGAATATACACTACTGCTTCAAGAGATTTTAGGCACAGGCTGTGCATATTTTGCAGCTACTGGAATTGCAGTGAACAGGTGAATACCTGATGACCCACTCCCCTAAACAAAGGGACAATGATGCCATAATGTACAACAGAAGCTCTGTCTCAGAATTATGTAAAATGCCATACATGACACATACATAAAATATCAATCAGATGTTCCCTCTTTGTTTTCCACTTCTCAGCAGAATAGAATAGAGATGCTTAGTTTTTGATCCAAATGCACTGAACTCAAACAGGCTTAGAATCTGAGGTACAGGCAACCAATATAATACATTAAATATAAACACATTCCTTGGTAACAAAGACTAAATTGTGAATTGCTGAACTTGCCCTTCATAGGTAACGGGTGTGCTTCTTATGTGGAGTCTTACTTGGATCAGACATCTACTTCCCCCAAATACCCAGCATCTTATTTTCAGTGAGAATACAGATTCTCTGTGTTTTGGGGAAGAAAAAAACCAATTTATCCTTCTAACAGTCTCACCAGGCTACTGGCATTAAAGGTTTTACTCTTTTGTATTTATTTCTCCTCTCCCCATGATCTCTGCAATTCAGACACTACCAGATCTAACAACTATTAATAAAACTAAATAAAAGTAAAGATAGTAAACAAAAAAATCAAGTCATCTTAATCTTTATTCATGTTCTAGCCCTGTGTCTAGTACTGAAGAAGGTACTGGCATAATTCCCATATACGACACCCATTAATCATCACACAGTACATGGAAACGTTTGTTAAATTTTTATTATTCTTCACACCAATTTGAGAAAAGACATTAGAGCTCAAACTATAGAATATATGCTACATTGCAGTAAACTGCTTTCCACTGTATTCGTCATCAATAAAGGACCATTGTTTTTTAATCCCTTCCCTCCCCTGCTCTGCCCGGTCACACACACTTTCTTCTCCCTAATCCACCCACTCTTTAAAGCCACCACATGAACTTTTTAAGGCTGCTTGTTTGCAGCAGCTCTGAATAAACCACACAAACCGAATCTCTCTCAAACACACGACTATTTTTGATGTGAAAATTAACACAAACACAATTTAAATGGAGACAAGTCAACAATTGGGCCCAGATAAGAACTGTGTGTGTAGTCAGCAGGGAAGAAGTGTTGTTATAGAAAATGGGGGCTAAAAGCATGGAATGAGAGCTGGCTTTGTTCACAGGCAGTAGCCTAAGTGCCTATCAGTCAGCAAAAGCATTTTTAAAACAGCTGCATCAAAGCTTTCTGCAAGTTAGTCAGCATGTGACAGGCCAGCACATTACAACAGTGCCACAGCAATCTCTGCATAATAGGAGTGCTCTGAGTGACCTGAAAGGTCAGTGTTTTCAAGCATTCCAGTAATCTGTAAATTGCCTTGGCTTATCGCTTGGAAGCAACATAATTACATTGCTTGAAGGGCTAGGACAGTAAAGACAGATTTTAGGTATTATGTTTTGGTCAGCTACATACTAACCTCTACACTGTAAGCATATCCAGGAAACTCAGAATAATGTACAAATTTTAAAAAGGAATATTAAAACAGCAAAGTCTGCTCTTCTGATAGAGGGAAAGCTATTAACAAAGTTTTGTAACACTGTCTATAGTAGTTTATGAAGTAGAAATATCTTTGAGGGATTTTTTTCTTAAAAAGCGTTCCAAAATGTTTGAAGTTACTTCCTATAAAACTAATTTTTAAATACAGCAAGACTGCAACTACTACTGAGTAAATTAAAAGGTCCTGTTCTGGAAGTTAAAAGGTGGAGCAAGCAAAATGCAATTTTCAGAGTAAGGGTTTACCTCCAGTTGAAAACCAGTACTTTCTATCAGAGAAAAAAATTTTTGCTGCCAGCTCTAAACATCCCAAGCAATTTATTCATAGCCAAGCAAGGCCAGTCATTGACTTTAACAACAGATTTTTCTAGAAATAGAAAAGCAAAATTAGATCCATCAGTCAATCCACCTCACAAGATTAAAAAATGTAACGTTTAGTTGCCAACTGCCTAATCACCAACAGTCAAAACTATTTCAACCCACTATTAGATTTAAGTGTTTCTGTCGTGTCCCAAAGCACAGAACGCAGCTCCCCAAGACGACCCAAGGCTCACGGCACAGGATCTGTGCTGGCAGCTCCCCAGTTCCCTTCACCCTGTCCCATGCAGCCCTTTTGCTGCACACCACCAGCACTGTCTGCCTCCACTGCCACCACACCACGAACAAATCTACTTCTACTACTTCTCCAGAGGTGAATTCAAGCATTCATCATTCACACAGGAGGGAGTAAAACCAAATACAAAGAACAAGGCAAAAATTCTCCATTTTAATTCAATCATAGAGAAGAAAGACAAAAGCCTATGCAATATTTCTCTGACTGCTTGCTTTTGTTTAAAGTACTTTTAAACATGGTTGGTTTATTTTAAATGGAGATAATAAATGCAGTCAGAAGTTCAGGCTAGCAAACTGCATGCTGCAGGAACATCACATTTTTGTTTAAAAGGCATCCCCCTGTTTAAACTACAATGCTAGCACAACTTCAAGTGCAGGACACAAATCTCACATTATTGTAAACCAAACGAAGTTTAGAGCCAAAAAGACAATCCTACTATTATCAATAACGCAACTGACTTAGAAGGTGCCCTCATCATACAAAAAGGAAAAAAATCCACTACCACTGGTCATTCTAAAGGAGATACAATCCCAGTAACTCCCAACCACTGGTTTCTTACTATTGCTTACACACCTTCCCAAGACAGAGACATTTACTGATTGCAAATAAACACAACGAGTAAGAAAACCTTTTATGTTAGCATTCGTATTCAAATAATTTAAACAACAGATCCCCCCATTTGAAACTCAGCACTTTCCTGAGCAGTTCTAGGGTGGATTTACCATTGAATTACCAACAATAAACAAACCACAATAAACTACATGAGCACTGGAAAAAATAACCCCACCGAGTGCTTCTACACCACTGTACCTGATTCAGATGAAACATGCTCGTCATTCAAGCCATCAACATTGTTTCTATAAACCTGTATACCTTTCTCGTACTTCCTAGCAAACACTCACTGCTTTAGGAATATTAATCCAGTCTACATTATCCATAGAGAGCAAGATCCAATCAAAATGCAAGTGCATATAGTTCTCTCATGTGAGATTACCCGCCAGGAATTTCTATTCTTACATAGCTGGGTTATTAACAGAGAGGTTTATCCTGTATGCAATGGCCAATCACTTCCCACAACTTAATTTCAATTTTGAAGGAAACACAAGTTCTTTTGTCAGAAAGCCATGCCTTCAAGCTTGGCTTCAAGATCTTAATACCCACTGGAAAAATGACTTCAGGAAGTCCAGGTTTACAGGGAAAGCCTGTACCCCTGTCACCTTACACTGTGCCGAGAAACTAATTCATGTGGAGGCATTCATGGGCAAAGGAACATTTTTTCCAAATAACATGTAGGAACAACATTGGGTCAAGTGACATTAAAAAGTTTTTAACCAAACATCCTGTGGTGAGAGGGTTAACATGATCTGGCCTTCTCCCAGATTTAATTCTGGGGGAGCCAGTCATCCAAAATGAACATGAACTACGTATTTATTACAAGTCTTGGAATTTGTTCAGATAAACAATAATTGGCAGAGATAGCCCAAGGTACTATCCTGATTCCATGCAAATTACAACTAACTAATTAATGGATACCACATCACCAAGTAGCACCTCAAAGTTACTGCCGGAGTTTTACAGTTACAGTCATTCCAATTGTTACTTTCTATTAAAACCAATGAATCTTCAGATTACATAATTTATGCCTATTATATTTTCAATGAAGCTGAACGCACCTTGTACATATTCTTCAGGATGGCATTTTCATTTTTTTTAACTTTTAAATATGTTTTTATACACCTTTTTATAGCAACATGTGCCAGGTCAGTCCTTTGTCAAAGTCAAGTCACCACTGTTGTAATTTAAGTAATAGAAAACCTGACATCATTGTTCAAATTTCACAATCTGTCCGGTTTCATTATGCTACTGCTTCTAGTTATAATTTAAGGTTATTACTTCCTTTTAATTAACTTGAAAAATTGAGCAGAGTCTCTTCAGCCACAAGTTACTTCTTAGTAATTTTTGTGTTACTGAATTCATGGTGAAGATAACTAAGTCATTAACGTCTGCCAGAAGAAAGAGACCCAAGAAGGTTTGTAGGAAAGGGCAGTGGATGTTATTTCAGCCGAATGAACTCGCCTCACAGAGCCACATCCAAAAGCTTGACCATATGTTCTGAAATGTATTAACAAGTCTCTACGCACCTTGCTCATACTATGTCCCATCTGGATACATCCTAAGAAACAGTCACCAGCCCAGAGTGTAAATAGCTGGAACACGTCCATTTAATATTTACAAGAAAAATTTTAAGCTGGATACAGAGAAGGGGGCCATCTGTTAAAGTGATTGCTGACCCAGTGGGGCAGAGGGGAAGACACTGTTACTGGGCCCCATTCAAACTAGGCAAGAAACCACATATACAGTCCCAAAGGATCACAAGTTGAAAACTAATTACTGCCTTTTTAGGAGAGGTGGGGGAACATTTTATAATTAAGTTCCTAAGAAGAAGTCAAACGTAAAAGGCAGTTGTGAGGAGGACACAAGGCTGTTCCACAGTGCAATACTTACTGAGAAAAGCCCAAATCACACAAACTGCCTACTTTTGCTCAATTTCTGCTTTCAGCATATCAGTACTTTGTATATGTGGGGGTGGGGAGATAAAAAAGGCCATCAGAGCCATACCAAGTTCTGTTGTTGCTTCCTCTGCTATGGGAAGTTAACCACACACCTTACAATGAGTCATGTAGGCCAAAAAGGTCACATTTGCCCAATTCTCCTAAGAATGTGAACTTCTCCAACGAAACACTCCCTACTGCTATCATCTTACTCAATTTAGGCTGCTCTCCCCCACCACAAAAGGGAAGAACATCTGTTTATAATGGATTAGGAAAAAAGAATCCTATTAGAGATTACCAAATACTCTTGAGAAAATAAATACTTTTTTAATGTACAGCCAATATTTAACTTTTTAACACCAACAATACAGGTAATTTTTCCAAGTGTCTAAATAAATCCTGATGTGCAAATGCAGGAAAGACCTCTAACGAACTACTGAAGATCCTACAGAGTCATGAATAGTAAACGTAAGCCACGTGCCCAGGCCTGCACACACTGGGGCAGTTCTCCAACCCTGCAGTAGCCCATCTACATAACCCCAACAGTCCACAGAGCTTGGGCCTTAAGGAGCTAAGAGTACACCACAGCAGGAAAATCCCATGGATAACCAAGCAGACACCACTGTCCCGGGACAAGTCACCACACTTGTGGCCTTGGCAGTACTTGTTACTCTGCAGCCTCCAAGGGATCCACACGGGAACTTAAATATTCAGCTGAACGTGTCCCTCCATTTTCTCAGATCCTTTACTCAAGCACATCACAGCCCCTTGAAACAAGAGCACCCCTACTATTTATGACTGCACAGCGCATATTTGAATAATCTGTCCCTAAAATAGCATAATTATAAGACAAGACAATGTTTTCATTTCAGGACTTTTTGGACTCAGCATAAATACACTGCACAGAATCATGGAATTCATTTTAAGACTTCCCTACGGCTGTTTGCTTAATCAGTACATTCAGTGAAGAAGTCATTAGCAATATATTTGCCTGAGAAAACACTGGGCATAGCTTGATATTAATTTCTGCTGTATTTAGACCAAGATAACAAGGAAATATTTGTGGGGATATAAATGACCAATGTCTTTCTTAACCCATAACAAAAACAATAAAAGCATTTGTTTCAAATACTATCCCTGAACTCCAACTGTCACTTAGAATTTGACAGTGTTACAAACCAAATATTGGGACTATTAATTTTGACATGGACATGTACATGGCTTTACTCCCCCCACACTGTGACTAATCAGATTTTCCCCCGCAAGACATGGCCTTTCCTCTAGGTATAGAGGAGAGGAGAAGAAAACAGAAAAGAGGATCCTATTTCAGTCTGAAAGCTGATTGGCAAACAAAGTGGGTGAACACTTCTTTGACCTGAGACAGACAATACTTTTGCATAGCACTTCAAGTAATATACCCACCATATTTAGCACAACTCAGAGCTTGAGTAGTTGACTAGTTACAGTTGTTTCCAACTCAGTACCTTATCCTGAATACTTAAAACCAAGTATCATCACAAGTACCCAGAAGGCTTTGACAATGATACATTGCAGCGTCAACACAGACATATATTCAAGCTCAATAACCACTCTTGATTTCAAGCACAAATTCAAAATACTATGTTTTGAGCTTTTTTTTGCACAGATAGAAGCCCAGTATCCATTCTCATGGAAACTGAATAGTAGCACAAGGCGCGTGTTAGAATACTTATGACGTACAATAACCCATTTCTAGATGTCTTCCTTGACACAAAGATTAGCTAGCTGGTCACCGATTAGGTCTTACTGATTTTCCACTCTATAAAGGTGGAGCCAGTTGCCAGGCACAGTCAGATTTCAAGTTCTGTTTACATTTCAGTAATCTTTATGCCGCACGTTGAACCAGAAGCAAACTCCAGAATACACTTCATAATGACCTATGGAGCGTGGAGCTTGCAGCTCTTCTCCCACTGCAGCCAAAGTCATACTGAAAAACGCACCTGAGGTATCATCTGGTAGTTGAAGTTGCTGGTACTCCTAACTGGAACAATGAATTCAAGAAAATCCAAGCGCAAAATACAAGTTATTCATATAAATTATTCCTTGAAAAATACCCACCGGAACATTAAAATTAGCATTACCTAAGGTCTAAATACAACTTACAGAAATTATGACAACTAAATGTAGTATTATAAAGGCTCTTCTTTCCCTATAGGAGGTAGATTCTTAGGTTAAACTGAATTCTTGGTTACTTTCCCATATACATTTTCTATGCCTTTATTTCTTTGTTGTTACAGTTGAAGAATCTCACAAAGAACCAAAGAAGAACTGATCTAACTTTACAGTGCTCATATATAGCATAGATGGGAAAAACAAAGCACTGCTCCAAACTTCGCTATCTCACAGACTGCATTAAAATCACTATAAAAACATTTGCACATATAGGCTCTACAAGAAACAAATCCATTGGTGTTTCCAAGTAAGATCTTGGGTACAATGCTAACCCACACTTAGGAAAACCATAGGTCATTCCCTCTAAAACAGAAAACCAATGAGACCTTGCAATCAGCAGGTCTTGAACCATTAACACAGTCATGTTCTCAGCTCCTGATTCAAGGGATAATTAACAGATACATGCCTGGAGCTAGAAAACCAGTTAGAATAACCAAAATTCAATTAATTACAGGACTGAGGTGAAAGACTGAAATAGTCTTCATGAATGTACTTAATAATAGAAGGAAGTCTCAAGAATTCAGGTTCAGCATTCAAAAAGGCTCAGGGATTCAGTAAGTCCTGTCCCCACACTTACACTTTAAAAGATTTTCAGGGTGGTTTGTTGATTTGTTTAGTTGGTTTTTTACCAATGTGGACTATATTTGACTCTCCAACTTAAAGGCAGAAAGAAAGTTTACATCCCATTACTAAGACCCTGACACAGTCATTCCCACAGCATCCACCAGTACCGTTCAGAAAGACATCAAAAGAAATTAGGCCCCTTAAATTTTGCAGCAACAGACACGACCAGATTAAACTGCAAGCAAGACTTCATTTTTCCTCCATTTTCTATTGTATATTACCAACAGCTACAACAAGCATGTAATACCTTAATAAAACCACATTCTTTTACAGCATAGCAGGGAAAAAGCTAAGTAATCAAAACTGAAGGGCAGTGAAACTTTGTTAAAGACTGTTGATAATAGGGCATAACACAATCAATCACAGCAGCCAAGATTCTCTCACATACAAATAAGAATTATTCAGGTAATCAAAAATAATATTTTTCTTTTTCTTTTTTTTTTTTTTTTTTTAGGTTTTGTATGGTCAAGCATGCCAAGGTAACTGTGGATATGGACACAAAGCTCAAAAGTATATTAAGTAACTATTAAGAAAAAACCATTCACAGAGACTTTTTTAAAGCATTACAACCCCCAAAGCAAGAAACCAGACACCATGTTAAAGGGGTAACTAAAGGAAAAAATATTTGAAATGTGAACACAGAAATCCCACAATATTCTAGAATTTCCAAAATACTTTTTAATCTCCTTGTCTATAACTACTAAAACTACACAGAGAGTGGCCCAGGAACTAATGGCTGAAGGACAATTAACACTATCCACCCACTGAAAGCACCTCTGTTTTGACAAGGAAACTCATATGAATTGTACGCACCAGAGTCTAGTCTCTAAAGACATTTCTGTGATCAAGATAAAAAGGTAAGAAGTAATTTTGATTAAAAACTATCACAGACTAAGAATTTACTAAGAATTTACACTGACAGTCACAGGACTTACAAAATAAGGTTTTTTTCCTGAGAAAGATACGCTATTTCAAACACGTGACTTCCATAAATCTGAAAGCATACCACTGAAGAGTTAAGCCCCAGTGAGACTATATTTTGCAACATTCTTAAATTAACATACCTTTCAGTATAATTAGTTTGGCTGATACCGTATACATGTATGCAAGCTCCAAGGGCCAATGTGATATGACCAGGAGCAGGAGGAGTTTCAAATAACTGCTATGGCAAGATACAACTTTCAATTAACACCAGTCTGTACGCCAGTCTACAACCGAAATAGATACACTTTCTGTACACTTCTGATACTTTAAATACACTTCCATATTTAAAAATAGAAAAAACTTTCAAGACAGTACATGCATGTGTGGAAGGCAATGCCTGTCCACAGCCTCACAAAAAAGCTGTATTTTAAGAGAGCATTTTGAACTAGAAATGAGAATTTTATACCCCGATTATCTGCAAAATTTAAGTAGATGCAATTTCTCACAATGCCTCACATAGCAGAATTCTAACACAACAGTATTCAAGACAAAATTTATCTTCAACTCCTATTTGTTAACATAAGTGCATTTGAAAAGGCCTAAAAAGTATGTTTTATCTGTCTCCATAGCTAGGTGAAATACTACCCAAAATAAGTTACTCTTCCAACAACAAACATTTATTATTGAAATGTGCTTGTGTATACGTTCAAATGTAATACAATACCTCCCAATGTGGTATTAGAAAGAGGCATGAAACTCAGCAGTCAACATTGGCTTTAAAGTTTTTAAAACCACTCTGGAAGCTGAGGCTGCCTTGAACACATCGCAAAAGTAAGACTTTAGAGTTGGCAAAATCGCCAGCTAAGACTATCTTAGAACTAAGTTTGTTTGTTACTTAGTATCTCAAGTACCGAAGTTGTTCGGTAGAGAAAGGTGTACATTTTACTTTAGCCTGTAGAATACCACTTCTGAGTAAGTGCATACCAGCAAGTGACATCAGACCGAAACCACATAGTTTCACTCGAAAGCAAACACCAAGCCAAGCTCTGGCAACACCAGCTAACACACGACAGGAACTTGTCGCACTGAAGCCAGAGCAACTACTCAGGCGCCACAAGCTAAAAATTAGATCGAAATTCAAATTCAAACTAGTTTCAAAGCAAACCTTTAATTTTACGCGAAGGAGAAATAACCTGTTGAGCGTTCCTAACTCCACCTCTTCCCCCGGGGCCGCTCGGCATTACTCACCGCCGCGCACTGCCGGGGGAGGTCAGAGTACACACCCCGCAACGTGCACCTGCACCGGCAACACCTACGGATCAGGTGGAGGACCGGCACAACTTTCTGACGGATTACTGCCGCCCCAAAGCTGTTTACCGTATGTCAGCAACAATCATCCCCGACTGATTCAGCGGCCACAGAAAAAATCCTGCAGTACTGGACTCTCCCGGTTGAACCTTTCCTAATTGCTAGCCGGCTCCAGCCTGGAACAAAAGGGCACGGCCAGCGCACCGGCGGGAGCGCGGGGGCTTCTCCCGGGGGCAGGGCCCGGCTACCGCAGCCGTCCCACGGCCGGGGCCCGGGGCCGCACGTCCAACAGGTGGGCGGCCGGGCGGGGACGGCGGCGGGGGCGGCCGGGGGGGCAGCGGCCCGGGCCGGGGGGGTGCGGGCACCTGCGCGCCGCTCCCAGCAGGCGAGAGGGAGGGAGGGAGGGAGGCTCTGCAGGGAAGGCGGCCGGGAGGCTCCGGCCCACCTCCTCGGTCCGCACTGGCCCGCGCCCTCAGGACGGGCAGGGGTAAAGCCGCGGCCGCCGCCGTGCGGACTCGGCGGGGCAATGGGAAAACCGCGCCGGGGGTACCGCGGGATGGAAGCGGGCAGGGAACGCGGCCGCCCCGGGGCCGAGCCTTACCTTCGTGGAAGCCGCTGCGGCCCTGGCAGACATTTTGTTTCCTTCTCTCCCCCGGAGCCGGGCGAGCGTGTGCGCGCCTGCAACTCCTCAGGCCGGGGGAGAGAAACTCAGCGCCGCCACCCGCGCCTCACGCAGCCGCCCGAATAAACATCCCAGGGCGCGGGGGGGAGGAGGAAGAGGAGGACGGCAGGGAAGGGGCGGGGACGGGGGAGGAGGGAGAGAGGAAGAAAGAGGAAGGGGAGCGGAGGCTCAAGTTTGAAAAAAGTGCGGTCTCTCTCCCGCGGCGCCTGGCGCGCCCGGGCCAGGTTCCGCCGCCGGAGCGCGGGAGCGGCCGCGCTGCCCCCGGGCCCGCCCGCTCAGCGGCCGCGCCGCCCGCCCGCCTCGTGCCTCTCCCCCCGCGCAGCCACCGACATGTCCGACTGCCGGCACGGCCCATCCCGCCGCGGGGGGACCGCCCGCCCCGCCGCCGCCTGCCCCCGCTTTGCCGCAGGACCTGGACCCGCGGACGGCGGCGGAGCGGCGGCGGCGCAGCGGCCGGTCCCGGCCCCGCGGGCTCCGCCGGGCGCGGCTCCGTGAGGGCCGCCCGCGGGGCTCGCTCGCCGCCGGGCTCCCCCGCGCCATGGTCGGGGCGGCGGGGGCCGAGCGCGGCCGGGTCGGCGCAGCCTATGGGAGCGCGGGGGGCGTTTGAACGCGGCGAGCGGAGCAGGCCGGGACCGCCGCCGGCCCCGGGACCGCCCCGAGCGCCGCGGGGCTGCGGGGGCTCGGCAGGGCCCGTGCCTGCGCTCTCCGCGGCGCTCGGTCCTGCAGCGCCCACGGCGAAGGAATCCTCGCCCCCCCGGAGCCGGCCACCGAACTGGGATGTCGATCAGCGCGGGCTCAAACCTGCTTTTGCGTTTGCCCATTGTTTGAAGGGGCGGGACATTAGTTTTCGAGTTCCTTAATTGTACATTTTGTTCTTGAGATAAAAGCAATAATGACACAAAAAGAAAACAACTTGGAAGATTTGCTTTGCTTTAAGGTGGTGACTGCATAGCCTTAGCATTTCCTATAGCACCATGAACTGCTGCCTGTGGCTTTGAAAAATAAACTTTCCCAGTATTTTAGACAAAGCGTTTTTAGTGTATTTTACAAAGTAAGTATTTACTTAAGCACTAAGAGAAATACTGCATTTTTTTTTTTCCATTTAAAAGGAAAGGCTTTTTAAGATGTTATTTTACTTTTGGGCGTTGGATGCCCAACCCATGCACGATGAGGCTGTCTCAAAATTCAGCTGGAGTTCTGACTTGACGCTCATGCCACAGAAAGCTGAGCACACTCCCAAATTTTGTAGGGCCAAGTTATAAGTTAACCAAATGACTTCCAGAAACATCACCCATTAAAGTGCTACAAACATCAGTGAAAGATGGCACACTCTGTTTATTAGCCACATCACCACGGTCCATAGTTTATGATGCTGATTAATTTACTCTTTAGAATGAGATTAGAGCCCAAGTGGCATGACTAATCAGGTACATACGGTTCCAGTGAAAGGAAAGTAGGTGAGAAAGAATCCCAGACCCAAATGACTACTCTGCACTCGCTTTGCAAACATTTCATGAGATATACATGACAATAAAAGCCATGGTATCAGGGCGGCGATTTTCTTGCAGTTGTACTATTTATGTGCTACCAGCTGCTTTTGTGCTCCATGCAATCTTCAGAAGTACTTAAATTCTTAATAAGAGGATTCAACGATCCAAATCACTCTTCCACCAAGAAACGCCCTACCCAAAGCTACTGTATGAGTTTTGCGTTTGTTCTCCTTTGAAAATAAACAAATTCATATTCCAGGAAATAGCTGAAGCAAATTCCCAAGGCAGCAGTCCGAAACCAGGGGGAAGGGCCAACTCCTCCACCATGGCGCGGACAGTGCGGCACTGCGGGGCAGGGAAAGCCCACCGGGACCTCTCCACAGCTCACACTGGGGCAGCCTCACAGCTCCAGGGACCTCTGGCAGCAGATCCGCGGCTTTCTGACACCTGACCGCCCCCGGAGTGCCCGAACGCCCGGCTTCGCCCCTTCCTTTCGCCCGGCTCCATGGGAGCTCTCCGTGCTGCAGCGCAGCCTCCCGCCAGAGCCCCTCCGCTGAAAACACTACTGCACACTTTTTAGTTGTTAATTGCTAGATGTAACTAAGCCTCAGATTATTTTTTAACTCCATCTACACACGCAGAAGGCGGAATGTGATGATTTTTATGCCCACATGCTTCACTGCCACAGTATTCACCAGAGGAGGCAGGAAGGAAAAGGCTGAGATCACAACAGGAAGGAGGGGGAAGATTTCAAGGTGTGGAGATGCATGAAAAGAAACTCAGGGGAGGATGACCTGATAAAGTGTAGGGTAGAATAATCCCTCCCTTTCTTCTTTCTCCCCTTGCATAGTTCTGGGGAGGGTGGGCAAGACCTCCAGGCTGGGGAGGAGGACAGGCTGGGAACAAAGAGTAAAGAAGATCAACCAAGATGAGGCAAGGGAATCTAAGAGGAATACAGGCATGAAAACAGAGGTGGAGATGGATCCCTAAAATGAGGGAGAAGGACCATGGGAAAGAAAAGCAGTTATGAGGGTATTGGGAGAAAGATGAAGAACAAATAAAAGGGTGAAAGAAAAATATTAAGCGAAGCAAACTCCAGCAAAGATGGAGGCGCCATTTTTGTATCATCTTACATTGGATGAGAAAATGCCATTAATCCATACAATGAATTTAACAAGGAGGGAGACTATTTAACAAGGAAAGACTTCTGCTAGGGTTTTAAAACAGCTGGATATACATAACTCTTTTGGCCCACAGAGACTAATGAGATTCCTTCCTTCCTTCCTTCCTTCCTTCCTTCCTTCCTTCCTTCCTTCCTTCCTTCCTTCCTTCCTTCCTTCCTTCCTTCCTTCCTTCCTTCCTTCCTTCCTTCCTTCCTTCCTTCCCTTCCCTTCCTCCCTTATCTCTTTTCTCCTTTTTTCATTATTTGTTCCTTCCTTTCCTTCCTTCCCACCCTCCCTCCACCATCTTCCTTCTCTTGCCTTCCAACAGTTATTTAAATCTTCATCTCTACTCTTGATACAAATCAGATGAGCTAGAAACACCATAAAATGCATATATATTTTTGGTAGATATAAATTATTTTTAATGCATGTTTTTGCTCGATTTTACACAAAGCAATAGCAGAATCACGTTGCTGTCCTTTGAAATTCTTCCTTCAGGAGAATTTTTGCATCTCTTAATTAACAAATTGCTCACAAGCAAATCTACCATCAACAGTACTAAAAATGCCAAATCAAATATTGGTCAAGTCAACGTAGAATTATTATCTTAAGTGCGAGTAACTTTGAGTTATATTCCTATTTAACCTTGGTGGGGTTTTTAAAAATTATTTTTAAATAAATATTGTAAAATTCATGTCTGAAGGAGCAAGTTATATATTGTTAAGACTGTTAGGATTCCAGTGTATTCAAGTGTTCCCTTTAAAAAGCTTTAATGAAACAGCAGATGTCTATATATTTATATACACATACTGATATACAGCAAGAGAGATGTTAGTGTTTATGTGTATATATATATATATATATATATGCCTTTTATACATAGTACATTCAGTCAGATACAGTTATATACCAAGTCCCATCTGTTAGCTAAAGGATCAGAATTTTAAAACATATTCCTGATTCTACCCTTATAGGTACTGAAAACAGGACCATCTTTAACCCCCATCTTTAGATAGAAAATTGTCTTAGAAGTCAAGGGCTGAAGAAAAGCACGTGCTTTACTCATCTTTTCAATAACTGCTACTGGGAGATGTCTAAAAAAAGTACTATTATACTTTCTTGGTAGGAAACCTAAAAATAAAACTATTATTTAATAAGTTCAAACCATAACCCTACATTGATTCAAAGGACACAGAAGGACAGTCAGATGTGTGAATCCTTTCTGAGGGCATGGATATCTCTTACACTGCAAGAACAGGAAGTCTATTCTCTACTTTGGGTTGACTTAACTTTTTAAGAAATGTTTTGACCACTTAAAGATGGGGAAGAAGGAAACTGCAGAACCGCAGCCACTACAGAGACAACTTCCTGTGGGTTTTGTGGTGTGTGTGGCTCAGAAAGGGAACAATTCATATAAGATCTTTCAGAGATAGCAGACAGTTTTGCTGCTCTATGAGGTAGTTGTGGGATGCTTAGCTATAAATAGGCCAATATATTATCAATCATGTCATGCAGTTTAGTTGATATTGTACATTCTGTATTTGTAGTTGCCACATGATTTCAGCATTTCAGGAACAAAGAAAAAAGGGGAAGAGAAAATAAGAGTTCACCACAAGAGAAGAAAGAATCTGTTTCTACCTCAAGAAGTAAAAAAGTGGTTTCCAGAAAGCTGTGGGAAATCCATGTCCTTAAAATTACACAGAACTTGTGTCTTGATGAATCAAGTCCCTAGGGAAAAAATTAATGTAGTAATGATGCCTAGTAATGATTCTTATCTTCCTCCCACTTCCACACAGCTTCCTATACCTACTGACTCTTTAAAGGGCTGTGTATCACTGCACTGCCTCTTCTGAAAACACTGCAGATAATTGCTCAATATACAGGGAATAAAGTCTTCCAGTAATTCACTGCCTCTTACATATTGGAATCCCAAAACCTGTACTTCACCTCTCATTAAGGGGTTAAAGCACATATCTGAGGGTAAAGCACATATCCCAGAGGGTGGATATGCTCAGAATGGGAATAAACCCAACATCTTCATACAGTCAGCCTGTCTTAACTCCTGCTGTTTAAACTCATTGTTATTTCTTGTTTAACACCTTAAAAATAGTACTAGGCTTAACACAGTGCAAGGGCATCTATTCTATTCAGCCTGAATATCACTTCCACTTTCAAGCAAATGGGAAATGTACAAATAGAATTAAAAGTAGGTTGCAGTGGCAATGCCACATTATTTTCAGCCTTAAAATACTTGAAGAATGTATCACTGGAGAGCTGAAATCTAGCCTCTTTGGTTATTATTTCAGGATATCCTTTAAAAAGAAACTTATCTCCTCGGTTTAGACCAGGTCTTGAAGAATCTTTGTCATCTGTATAGTTGTTGAGTGACAAAATCTGAGACTACTGTTGAAGAAAATGTTATCTGGGAGTTTTAGTTGTGCTTCATGGCAGCAGAGCTAATTTATTACAGAAAGTCATTACAGAAATGTTATGTAACTATTCTACTTCCCATCTCAGTCGTTTTATGAACGGGACTGTAAACTTCAATGCACTGCAGCTGATCAAGGCTGATTTTACAAAACGCTTCACTGTTAAGTAGCCACTGGACGTCAAAATGTCAGATATTCGGAACTGTTCTACTTTCTCCAGGTTTATTTGGTAGAGAGGGGACTGTTAAAATAATCAAAGACAGCTGTGAAACTTCAGCAGGCACAAATTCAGAGCTGATGTGATTCCAGTCCCAGAAAGTCACACTGCAGACAGCACCACACATGCTCCACTGATCTAGAATTCTTATTTTTCATATTTAGCTTTTAGAGAGCATGCCTAGCAGTTCACCCTACAAAGTGCTTGCCCAGACAACAAGCAACATGCCACCAAAGATTAGCTGCACAGGCAACTTTAAGAAGTAAAAGTGAAGACTGAATGCACACAGGTTTCGTTACTTATAAACACTGAGTGATTTGTAAAGGCAGTCCAGGACTTTAACAAAATTGATTCATTTAATTACCTTTCTGGCAAACAACTCTGTATCCAAACCCAGAAATTCTCCAGGAACCCTTGCATAAGATAAAAAGTGACAAAATTGTTCTCTGAAACCCAAACAGAAATCATCACTCTGAGGAGGATGGAAAATGGGGAGAAAAGGAGATTGCAGAGGTGTGGTTTTCTAAGCCAGATAGTTTTGAAAGGTGAGATCACTTCTACAGTTTCTTGAGCACAAATATCAGACCTGAAATGAGTACTACAGGAAATTATCATGACTCATTTTTGTCAGTGAGAAGGGCATGCATACAGAAAACAAAAATATGTACTGAGAATTGTTACATTCAACACAAAAATATATACTGAAAATTGTTACACTGCTAAAAATGTTTATAGATAATGATGCAAAAGTGTGAGCTCATCTGCTTCTTAATTCTTCATACCAAAAAGACTTTATTGCAAAATTGCAAAAAATGTAGAAACTTAGATTACTGAACTTTATAACCTATAATCTATTTTTATTGCCACTCAGCTTTCGTCTTTTAAAATCTCAAATTTATTTTTATCCTCTACCCTTTCTCATTACAACTGGTACAAGACTCCATCTATTCCTTTAAAATTCACGCGCACAAATCCATCAAGTCAAGGAACTAACGATGTGCTTAGAAGTAGGAACACCAGATTACACCCAGTTAATTCCAGTGTAATCTTTACCTTAGTTGGTAGCTCTGTCCTAGTAGCACCTGCTTTACAAGAGCAACTTCAGTAAGGTCTAGAGGAGGTAACTAAGGTAAGTTCCTGATGGTCACGCCCATAGGGTTGTGAACCCTTTCCATCTCGGTACTTGCTTTTGCTTTTGTTTCTACCGCCAAATAATAAAAACAGTTTTAAAAACAAAAGTACTTTAAAGAGATCACTGTTTGTATCACTGGAAGAAACTCAGGTTACCTTGTGTGTACCCCCTGCAGGCTTCTTAACTATATATTATTGGATGATTATATTACACAGTGGTGTCACCACTGGTCTGAGATGGTTTTGTTGGGGCTCCCTTTCTTTCAAAATCATTATCATTCCAAAATATATTAAACCTGAGACATGAGTGCATAAAACATTATTTTGTTATAAAACACTACAGCAGAACATAGTTTTATGAGTTTTAACTCCACATTTCAATAATCCAGACTACACCCTCAAGAGATCTTATTTAAGACATGTTCATTGAGCACCACATACTTTCCATCTTAAGAGAGTTTTCAGTTACTTTTAGTCTGTAGCAACTATGTAGACATCTGGTTATCTGTGATATTATATATGCTATTTTAGCTGTGTCTGCAATCAATAGCAAAATTTAGCTCCCAGGGACAACATGTTTTGCAGTATGCCCCATTTCATCTGTAACTGTTACAGTTTGGTTAATATTAATATTTTTAATTATATAAATAAATGTCGCTACAAGTTTTTAAAGTAAGTTAAAAAGTGTTCAGTGTATGTAACAGTTTCAACATGACAATATACATGAGAGGCTACTAGAACAGAAAGTGCTCAGTGTGGAAGGATATTGCATTATTTCCTGACCTGTTGTTGTCAGGAAAGAAAAGCACGTCACGGGCTGGCTTTTAGGCTTTGGTGTGTCACAGCACACGAAATCAGTGGGCAACATTAACGTGATGAAAGCCCTGCACTCTTCTCACGTTACTTGGCCACTCGTTTCTGCTCTTGCACCGTGTCATCCCCTCCATAGCTGCACCTTGCTAACTCTGTATGGGGATAACTGAAGTGATACTGGTTTAAAAATTATCCTTGGAGCACAGAGGCAGGAATAAGTAGCCAAAGATGGAGACTTTTTAAGCTGAATTTACTGGCAAAGGTAACACAGCTATGTAGCTACACTCGCAAAGCGTTTACCTACGCTTCAAACCCAGAGATCACCTCAGCTGCAGATTTCTGAACCTGTGGGCAAAAGGCATCCTCTGCCTTACAGAGGTGGGGCACCTGTACCTCATCTGAGACAGGATGGCTTGCTTCACTCCTTGGATAATTGCATGACATTTTTCCAGTAGTCCTGTATGATATGTCATCATGCATGTGCAAGAAATTCTTAGATGCTCATTGTTTCAGTTTGGAGATTTAGATAGTATTGGCTGTATAAAGGCACAGTGAAACCAGTTGTCACTGAATCACTCAAAACCTTCGGAAAGCATGCAGGCATTTAACACCTGGTCCCATTAACTGCAACCTGCAATGCATTTTCAGTAAGACATTTCTAGAAAAAAAAGATTATTTTAGTTCAAGATTTACGAAATCAAGTTTTGACCACAGACTGAGTATGCTTAACACAGAAAACAAGAGGTTCAAAAAAAAGTGAAGTACTAAATGAGAAATTTTTTTATGAGTCATCCCACTGCCTATACTGATAGGGAGTCCAAACTTCACTTATTTCTCTCAGTTGATTAGATTCAGTCCAGCTCTCTAGGCACTTACACTGCAAACAGATCTGTAAACTGATTTACATTTGCCAAAGCAGAAGTTCTTCAGAGAAACTCACAGTTGGCATCTGTCTCCAGGACTGTTAGGGCTCAGCTCTGTTCTGATAAAACTGGTTTTGCATTACCCAGAAAGCATCAGTATTTGGTAAAATAAACATACATTACTACAGGTGTATCTTTACTTAAACTCCAACTTTAAATCTAATAAATACACCGTCAGAAATTTTCTTGCCTGCCTCAGTACCAGAGAAATCATCCCGTTAGTACAGGACCACACATTCCACAAGCTGTATTACAGTGAAGCCCAGGAGCTCTAACCAGAACAATGCTTTAATTTAGCTAAACCTATACAGTCAGTACAGAAGGATTCAAAGCAAAAATATATACAGTGCAAAGCTCAAAGCTAACAGGGCAAATACTGTATTTACTGCATGGCTGTTTCTCATCCAAGTGTTTAGGCCTCACAGAATCCACATTATATCAATTTCATTAGCTAAATCTTTTCTTTACACATCTGTCAGTTCAATGCTATGTGCCAGCTGAAGAACTGTAACTGTCACATCCTTTTTTAAATGTGTGAGATTATAATACTTGTGAAAAGTGCTAAAGCAAGAGCCTAGGGACTGAAATTCTTCTTGTTCTCCAAGCAGGTAAAGCAAGGACAAGCATTAAAGCAAGTTTCCCAGTGAAGTCCAGTCAGTGTGGCTGTTTTCAGTCTCTCGATCCCTTTGCCTGAAAGCTTGTTGAGTATTTCCAATGTTATGCTTTAGTCTAATAAAAGATACAGCTTCTCACCATAAAACTTGTTCCCTAGCTACCAAGTATTTCTGAAAGCCTTTTCAAAGCTGGAGAAACCAATTTTTGCCAAGTGTGCAAACTTTCATGAGTCACATTAATACTCCAACTTCTGTTTTAAGATGACTAAATATGATAATTGACAACAAGATGCTGAAGTGATTTATACAGTTTCTTACAATAAATGTAACAAGTGTTTTAAAGAAGGTCTTCCACAGAAACTTTATTTATTTTCCCATATTTTTCAAAAGCTTTTCATCAGAAGCAGCAGCCTTCAAAACAGACTTTTTTTTTTCTTCCTAAGACCCAGTTATAAATACAGAGCTTGAAATCAACCCTCTCCTGGCTGTGTGTCATACTGACATTTAACATCAAATACGTGCACTGCTGCTTTTTAGACATGCACTGCTGGACAACTAGATTGCATACTACTTCTAAACATTTCTCTCAGGGTACCCATATGCTATTTTCACAAATGGGCCTCTCTTTGGTTTCTGAATAATATATGTCACGACCAGGGAAAGAAAAAAAAAAGAGCAAGCCTAGCCCCTAGGTCACCACAGAAAGCATCCAAAACTACTTTACTAGAAGAAGCACCTTCTTTGTACACTTGTCTTACAGTATGGACTAATTTTTTTCCAGCCTACTCCTTTTCATTTCTCTAACTGTATCACTGCCCTGGCTGCACTAATAGGCTTTAATAGCCCTGACAAACTGATTACAAAGATAATTAATTGTTTCTCTTTAAAAGCCCTGTAATCTGGAAGCAGTTGCAGAGGCTGACAGAGATTTACATGGAAGAGGAAAGAAGGTGGAGGCATTCTTCCCCCATGAACACCATAGTATTGCCACAACTCACCTGAAACCTCCTCTCCCTCTTCCCCAGCCAGAGCTGCATCATGAGCAGTTAACCCACTCAT
Organism: Monarcha castaneiventris obscurior; assembly: GCA_026261815.1. Lineage (NCBI taxonomy): Eukaryota > Metazoa > Chordata > Aves > Passeriformes > Monarchidae > Monarcha > Monarcha castaneiventris. Next base: position 14,912,557 of record JAMPIT010000434.1, on the reverse strand, counting down.
TGTTCTCCGCACAGAAATAAATTACAGAGGTAATCACTGAATGCTTAGATCATTGCTAAAATCAGTGAAACAATCTCTACCTACATAAGCATATTCGAGAAGGATTACGAATCATGTTTTTTATATCTGCAAATGCACAAGATAGTACAGTAGCTGTTGCCCTCATTATATTAAAACCATCAAATAAAATGTGAGCTTTGCAAAAATCTTTGCTCATATATATGCAGGGTCAGCTTTACCCATGCATGGTCACGAAAGGCCCAGAGACAAGGGTGTGAACAGTGATGCTTCCCTGCAGCAGCACAAGCCCCATCTTGTACAACCTGCACAACCTGAGAACCAGCAGAGCAATAAGGTGAATGAGCCTTCAAAACACGTCAGTTTATAATACTACAACACGAGTAATGAGATCTTATCAAAACATGATTTAATGTCCTGACTCGAGCTGGATGGTGAGCACAGAAACATTGCTATTTGAATTTAAATTAAAATTCCATTAGGTATCATATTACATTTTAAAATTAGTATTTTGTTTCTAAGTGAACAGAGTTGGTTGTGTAACTGAAGGCTATCACAGCCTTTTCTATTCCACTGCAAAAATAATTCCACTGGTCTAAAGGATAAGTTGGCTGAGGTCACTCAAACGTATGTTACATATGCAGATAAACTTAGTCTTGTTTATTAATTAAAATTATTATTTTCCATCTTTCTGCCCACACTGAAAAGAAAAATACAGTCCTTACATGACCTTCCTCCAAGTCTCCTTCCAAAAACTGTGTCATGTGTGACCAGTGAGGATGGCCAGTGCCCCAGCGATGCACTATTGTGTGGTGGTCAGGGACAGAGAAAGGAACAGCCTTGGTGAGAAGCACACCTGGGGACAACCTGCTCTACCAGGATTCTATTATTCTCCAGACAAAATGAAAAATAGCACTCTAAAGCACCAGCATGTTCCCTGTTTCTAAAAAAAATGGTGCTTTATTTGAAACTGAAATTAATTCAGCCAACATATGCAGTCCTTTATTAAAAGGCTCCTTGAATGTAGGGTGCAGAGACACTTGAAGAAGTCATGCACCTGAAGTTGTTTGGGAGTGATTTCTGGTTCATTCAGAGTGTGCAGTCAGCTGTGGGCTGCACCCCCTTGAACAAGCAGTATCTCTCACTGTCCGGGGAGGCACCTGGAACACAGTTCTGGTGCTCCCCACAGTCTGCACTGACTGAGGAACAGCAGCTTCCACCCTCTGCCGAAGGACTCCGCCAAAACTCTCCCCGAGGAGCTGTGGGAGGACGCAGTGAGCCCGGGCAGCGCCTCTGGAGGCACCTTGGCAGCGCACCCGCTCTGCCCTGCCCTGCCCTGCTCGCTTGGCCGGGCTCCATCCGCAGCCACAGCCCCGCGCCCCGGCAGCGCTCCGGCCATGGGAGCCTTCTCCTGACTCCGGAGGAGCCTCACTCCCTGCATTGCTGACATATTTAGAAACGACCCTGTTGCTGCAGTGAATTACAAAAGAAACAAATGCACCCTTATATAACATTATTACAATTATATTGCAGCGTTTGCCTCAGAGAGACAGCAGCACCTCAGCTACCAAGGTTCTACCACATTACGGGGCAGAAGACACCACACAGCTGGACACTGAGTGCATTGTATCTTGCATAGAAATAGAGGCATAACGGGACACTTGGATTGAGGATATCCCCTCACTCCCATCAAAAAGTTATGCTTATATAAATCTTAAATGACTTGCAGCATGAAAACAAATTGCTAGGCCGCCAGCTGAGATTTCAACTCATTTTGAGTCTCTAATTATGCTTGAACAGCTCTTGAAAACACTGAAATCTGTTTCTGACTGCACAGCAAAGCATGGAATGGGCAAGACAAATATTGTAGTAACCTTCATAAGCAATCTGATAGTTATTGTAGAATCTGTCCTTTCCCCTTTATCTTCTCAGGGGAAGCTGGTGCTGATTATGAAAACACCTTTAATAATAAGATGTTCCAGAAACTGATCCTTTTGTTTATCTATTTTTAACATTTCAGTATTTTAAGCGAACACTTAATTTCTGATGTTATCATTCCATTTCCATTCTCTGCTATATAGAAGTACCTAATAGACATACTTTGATGTCAGTACAGATACACAGACAGATAATTTTCTTCTGAACAAACTTGTTTCTGTAAATATAAATATAACTGGCACAGTCCCGTCCGTGGTAACAGCTGTTATTAAATCATACCTGTTTCTATTGTCAGGGATATTTAATAACCTCCACTTTGCAACGAAAGGGCAAACAACTGTGACTACACCCATATTTTAGCAGCAGCAGGATACAGATGTTAAATTCTGGACTGTACTAGCCTCACATTCCTCCAGCTTTGTAAATGGCCTCAAAGCCAGTGTTTTTCATTTTTTTTTTTTTTTAGCTTTTTTGTGTGTCTTTATATGGAGACAATTTCCTAGGCACTTCGACTTTGCTATGTCACATATCTGAGGAAAAAAACAGTGCAAAATTCAAAGCATGAAGCATATGATTTTTCAACATTCCTTCTTCAAGCATTTTATAGACCTTTTCAGAAGGAAATATTCAATGTTCACAGAGAATTCTCTTGTATGACCTTATTACTGTCACCTCTCCCTTGCAGAGGAGGATCACTGAGGTACAAACAGCATCAACGCCTGGGTTTTTCCACCCAGCTGCCACTGCATGCTCAGGGACCTTGGGTTAATCACGTCTCTGTACATCAGTAAAACATCAGTGGGGGCTATATGGCCAAATAAATACAGTGAAGAAACTTTTTATGTGCTGTAAAAATTGACTGGTGGTACATAAAGGCACAGTCTAGCTGTAAACTTGTAATTGAAAAAGACAAAATTAGGACAAATATTGGTAGCTATTCTTAAGAACTCATGCAACTTGCACATTCAGTCATTAATATTTTTATCGCACTTTGTCTTTCCTGAGTGCCTTAAAGGGCTTGTTACTTCAGCAAGGCACCTTACTGCAGCTCATTAAGTACTGGCAAAATATGGGACTTTGTTGAAACCTACATTACACTGCAAAAGACAAACTGATTTTTAATTTCTTCATTATTACCACTTCAATTCCTCCTTCAGCATTACAGTTGTGTAATCTCTACCCTTGGAGGTTTGCAAGATCTGACTGGTTACAGCCCTGAGCAACCTGGTCTGGCCTCAGAGCTGCCCCTGCTTTGAGAAGAGGCTGGAGCCCTTGATAGGTCCCTTCTAACCTGAATTATTCCATGATCCTTTCTGGCAGTTTCTTTCTGTCTTCTTTCTGATGTTTTTCAGGATTTCCCTTATAAACTTGGGACTCCTATAAAATGATTGTTGTCTCGGTAGAAAATTCAGGTCTCCAGTCTTTCTTAAGATTGCTTTTATGAAAGAGTCAGTATATTGCAGGAAAATCAGTACTCCTGGCAGATTTGCATACTGTTCAGTTTTGATTAAAATGTTGGTTTTGCCAAATCTGGAACTTTCACAAAATTGAAGGGAAGAAACCCCGAAGTTATTTATACTTTTCTTCTCTTCTACATAATCTCTGCTACTTTTTAATTGCTGTCTGTATGTTTCAAATTTTAGGTACTGCCCTGTTGTGCCTGATCCATTGCCTTCCTGGCTTTCCAGAAACTGATTCGTAGAAACTTGCAGTAAACATTTAAAGTGATTAAAGCCCTGCAAAGGATGAGTTACATGTGAAAATCTCTCTTCTGAATTATCTTTTTCCTAGTGAAAATTAGAACTTCTCAAGGTGTTCACCTTGGTATTAGCTTGTGTTTACAACAGAATATTAATTTTGTGTTCTGCACATTCCCAATGTCCCTAACTAGCTTCCTGAAGTATTTTCCAACTCCGTTTAGAGATCAGTTTTTCAAGCTTCTTAAGTAATAGCAGTGAGTTTTATTACACCTTTTTCCCCTCTCTCTACTGACAGGAGGCATTACTGCCATTTGGCAAACACAGTGCTTTTACTTTTTTTTTCCTATTCCTTTCTCAAAGGGATTTTATAAGAGTTATAAAAAGCAGGTCAGCTCTGCAAGCACCTATACACAAATTTCTGCTGTTTTTAAAAGGTAACGTGAAAAGAAAATAATTTACATTGAAAACTTATTTAAAAGATTGCTGAAGCCAGGAACCAGAAGAAAGAAGCTAGAAAATGATCAACCAAGATCCAGTTGTTTTTACTTCCATGTTATCTATACTTAGTTTTTCCAGCAAATTTCAGCAGATTTTTCAGTTGTTGCTATTTTATCTCCTTTAAGCACCATTCAGTATGCAAACATAATCACTTGCAGTATTTTTCTTTTATGGATTTAAGAACCGTAATGCTAGACCAAAATATCTTCTTTTTTTTTTCCCTGCCTTGCAAATACAAGCTGGTATAAATGGCTCCAGTGAGTAATTTTCCTTAAGGGCCACTACGTAAGTCTGGCATATTCTCTGACTATCCACATTACTGAAGGTTGCTTACAGCTTTGAGCAAAACAGCGAGCGTACTGCCATCCTCATGATCAGGCATCCAAGGAGACAACTCTTCTGATAAGTTACAGAAAAAAGGACTCTCTGTTTGCTCAAACACTTGCACACTTCACCTTCCTGCCAAAGCCTGTTCACACTTCAAGCTCCTGGTGGATTCTGGATATGCAAGCCCAGCAATCTACCCATGATCACTGAGTCACCATGGCATGATTATCCTATGATTAAACCACTTTTGCTTCCTTTTGCTGTGGCCACTCCACACTGGAGCCTTTCCAAACAAGTCCACATCCTCCTGTTCAGAGATGTGTTGATCTCTTCAGTACCCCACGTTTGAGATTGTAGCACCAAGGATTGCTGGACTGAGCACCACTGACAGGTGAAAAATTACAATGCCAAACTTAATAATCTCTATGATTATCTGTTCATCCTCTTAGACAGTTCATCCAGGACAATCAGCACCATTTTCCAGTTGTGGCAAGCCATGTGGAGGAAGCATTGTTAAGACTTTTTGGTGCCCTGATAATGACTATAAAGGAGCCACTGCACAAATGAGTAGGGAATACAGGAGAGAATGAGCAGAAAAGGTGATGCTAAAATGAGGAGCTGGAAGGTGAGTAACAGTTGTTTGGGGGGACTGGAATGTATTCAGGTCTATTTTCATCGATGTAAACTTAATCCACAAATCAAACTGAATCCAGTGCAGTAATAAAAGTGACAGATAAGTCACAACAAAATAGGGGCATGAGATGGGTTTTCTGGAAAAAGCCTCAAACAACCACAATAATTACATAAGCAGTCTCTAAAACTCAGCCCAGCTCGGTCCCCAGCAGCACTATGGGGCAGTGGGCAGCAGAGGATGGACGTGCACAGCAGCATTCCAGCTCTGCCTTGGAACCCCAGCAATGGAAATGGCCACAACTCTCTTTGCTTCCTTGTTCGAGATCTGTGGCTCTTTGTTACATCCCTCAAGGTTTTTGTGCCTTAAAGGTAAATCTTGTCAGCCACAGACAGTGTCGCTCTGGTGTTTTATGGAATGTTCCTGCTCTCTTTTGTGATGTACTGAGAGGTATTTTCTCTGTGTATTGTAAGCTGGTAGCTGCTATAACCTAGGCAGAACAACAGGATGCCTGTTTTCGAAGACTGTTAGTTCAGTTTTTTAGATGTTTGCAAAATGGTGGTGTCCTTAAAAGAACAACCCCATCATGTAGAGGACTGAAGGAAAGCTCTAATTTAACTAAAGAGCCCTAAAGCTGCCTCAGTTCAGACTTGTTCCCAAGAGAACATTGCTGGGAGCCAACTACTGCCGCTTCCTTCTTTGCTTTCTGTTGCTGGCAAGACTGAATCTATTTTTTACTGACATGCCACTTATAATATGCTGTGAAATGCAGACAAAATGCAAAGAGAAACTGCATTGTCTTGATAAACATTTGACATCAGTTTCCAAAGCCTGGAAATAGTTTTGTGGTGCTCTGAACTCAGGTAAGGCAGCAATGGTATTACAGCAGTACACAGCATTTTTGGAGTGTAATTGCACTGAAGAAATGTCAGCTGTGAGATGAACAGCTCCCTTCTGTGAAAGAGCATATCCTAGCATCTTTATATTCAGACTACTGTACAGAGTCACTCTTCATCAGTAACATGCCTGTGCTTCTGACTTTCTCAGTATCTGCCCAAGTCACTTAATTTGTTGCTTGATCGGCTATGAAGTAAAAATAAAATATGTAAGGACCTTTGTTAACCAGTTCAAGATGTTGTGATGGATATGCTACATAAATGCTATTTATTATGGTAATAATTTCTTTGCTACATTCACAATTTTCTTATTTAGGTCCAAATGGAACTGAAAACATCTTCATAATACTTCATTGACACCCTTTACTTCGCAATTTGGATTTTAAACATGGGTGTCCTCCCTTGCTGAATCGACTTTCAGCCTTGTTCTCTCCAACCTTTTTCCTGATCCCCTGACAGGAGTTGCTCTGTCATTTGTGCTGCTTCAGCAGTCTCAAACTCCTGACTGCCTTTAACCTACTGAATCACTTCCTGACTTTATGTGATGCCTGTAAACTTCTCTCCACCTCAATCTGAAGATGAGCATTTCAATCAATTTCTCTACTCTAGCAAACTCACATGGCTGGAATGAATTTTGCAAGAGAGTAATTTTTGCTGCATTTTAAATCCAGCTTTTTTTTGCCATCTCTGTCATTTTCCTTTTACCTTGCTAGGTAAACTGCCTGCAATTACTTTGATAGAGTTTATACTTCTTTCCTTCTGTTTCTTTTTGTAAATAGTTTTGAACAACAACAAAAATAATGTTATCTAAGAATGCAGGTACATTTACAAAATGTCACAAAAACATATTTTTGGCAACAATCCCAGAGCAAAACAAAGATATTCTGGGAAGGCCTCCATTTAAAAATAAATTCTATTCTAAACCAGGGATACTTCTGCTTTTTCAGTGGAATGAGTTTTGTCATTCCTTACCCACAGCTACAAGAACCTTACACACAGTAAGGTCCTCACTGCAATGAGTTAAGAGTCACGGAGTTACAACACTGCCCCATTTCTACATGTCTTTCCTCACACTGCCCTGACTGAAGCCTCCCATCTGCTGCCAGCATCCTTCTGCCCAGCCCACAGCAGCACAGTAACCACAGAAATTATCTGCAAGGGGAAAATTATATCTACCTCATTTTCAGTTCTCTTTCAAAGGAGTTAACAGCTGGAAATAAAGGGAAGAAGCAGCAGCTGGTTATTTCTGCAAAGTAATAATGAGGAGAGCATTACAGTGGAAGTTCTTCCACTTCTTCCAGCTCTGTGGAAGAACTTGAGGAATTTGTTCACTGAGTGCAGGAGTAGAATCAAAGAATTTTAAAGATGTCCTTCCATTCCAGTCCCCTGTTCACAAGTGACCCTGCAAAATTAAAATTAAGTTTCTACCTGTCCATATTTCTTTGGGCAGACACAGCATTTAATTCCTTCTGGAAGGTGCAGCCCAGGGGAAGGCAAGTCCTGTCTGTATTGCCTGGACACTGCCCATGCCTGTGTAAATTTGCAGAATGCTACAAGCACACTTCCCCATCCTCAGTGGATGTTCTATGATGGGAGCTGGAGTGAGGAAAAGGCAGGACTTCTAGCATCAAGTGTATGATGGGAATTCTCTCCTGGACTCTCCCAAGTTCTCTGAATTTCTCCATGTCACTGCAGCACAAGGGAGGAAACCAGATTCCCAGCTGAGCTAAGGGGAAAACAGAACCCTTACTCAACAAGACAGTGTATTTCTTTGACTGACTGTCAGAAGTAAAAAGAGTTATAAAAATTATACTCATAGCCTGAAAAATAAAACTTTATGTAAGCTAAACCTAAACAGAGACTAAAGCTCTAGAAAAGTGCTGGAGGACCAGGCTGGCAATGGGGCACTTATTGTGAATTCCAGGCTTCCACATCCTTCTGCATGTCTGCTGCTTGTGACATTGCTGGGGCCTCAGGAAAAAATACAGCTGCAGCCCAGCCCATTGTAAATTCTGCTGCATTTCTGACTTCTTGTTATTTTCCTTAGAATAAATACTAATATTTTTCATGTTTCTATATCTGAAACAGATCATATAAAATAATGATCTGGTACATTACAGTTACTTTCAGACATGCACAGGAGACAATCCTAGAATCTATGTGCAACATCAGCCTCAATCATCTTACAGCCAAAATTGCAGTTCTGCAGAGGGACTGCAGTGCCATGTAGGATGAAAAGATGCTTTATATGGTATTACAGTGTTTCCAGATTTCCACTCTGCAGATGGTCATGGCATTTTCCACATGACTCCTACTGTAATACCAGAACCACATAAGTCATTTATAAGTAACTGATATGTCCCAGCACCTTTGAGTGCACTGTGCAGTATTCACAGCTGAACAGACAATGCAAAAAGAACATTAGCATTTCTCCATGTGTTGATTTTATAGAGAGCATATATGCATCCAGGAAAAGTAGAAAAGAAAAACAAATACTGATATATATTAGCTAGCGCAGGAAAATGTCAGAACTTCCATTAAATATGATAATCTAACATGCAACAGAACATGCCCAGAGAAAATAAAATATTATTTTGTGTTGTGGTCAAAGTCTCTGAAAGTACTGTTATCATTGATCTGAATTCACTGGAATAATTGGCCATTACTTAGTTACTGGAGAAAGAGGTGTCTAATTGCTGAGAATGACCCTTCTGACTTTGTTTTCCATTCTCTTTCTTCCTTCACTGGAGTAAATAGATATACACTTAATTTTAGTCTTTTCTTAAGATAAGATCTAATATAATAGCCTCTAAAAAAGTTAGTAACAGGAGAAATGAGTTGAAAAATATCAAGGAATACAAAATAAATTGTATGGCTTTCGTTGCTAAGAAAATATGGGGTGACGAACAAGATCCCACCAGCTCTTGAACTTCAAGTATTCAATGTGTTGTGCAGAATTCTCACCAAAAAAAAACCCCAACCAAACAACACACCCTAAAAACCCAACATCCACCAACCAAACATTCAGGACACATGAATACCTATTTTCCTTAAACATTTTCCATTTGCTTCTAAACATACTTCATTTCAATGCAAAGCTTCCTAATGAATTTTTTTCTTTAGGCTCCTAACAAGGCAATTCAGATGCTAATATTTCATGTGTCTGGATCCTGGGCATACAAAGAAACAACTGCAGTACCCCCCACTCCTTCCAGCTACAGCTGAGTGTGAGCCCAGGTCAATCTCAGTAGCAGCAATTTTGTACTTCCATCTCAGAAGAAAATTATTAAAACACTTTTCTGAGCCACCAGAAGAAACATGCTGCAGGTGCAGGATGGAAAGACAGAACTATTACAACTCAGGAACTGGCTGTGAGTATCTGACACCACTAGGACAGTAAATGATAATCAAATTATAATTCAAATCCACTAGCAATATGTTCCCTGTAAGGAGTCTGACAAATCTCCACTGGAGCCTTGGTGCAAGAGCAACAGTCAGAAATCAGAATATTTGATCTTGTTCTGGAAATGTGCTTGCTTGTGAGTGCCAAACAACTCCAGTCTGGCCAGAATCTGGGCTCTGTGAATGGTGAGCAGTTTCAGAGTGGAACACAATCCCTGATGAGGCTGCAGTACTGCAAGGGATTCACTTAATAGTTGGAATATCTTTGCTTTGACACAGTTCCTCTTTTGTAAAGCTAATATCAAATTATCAACAATTTTTTTACAAATATAAAAGAAGGGCTCATGAAACAAATGTGGATCACTGAAAAAGGATAGAGTTCTTGTCCAGTACATGAGCAGTAAGTTAAAAAGGGTTGCTCTTATATTAGTCTAGCGATGAAGATTTTGCTTACAGAGCCCTGGGCATATAAAAATAAATCCATAGCTGCAGTGTAGGTTTATTGCCAACACATCAGTGATCATGAAGAAAGTGGATTTAAATTACCCATTTTTCCCCTGGAGTTAGTCTCCAGCATAATCTGGAAACAGATCAGCACAACTTAAATTAACTGTATCAGTAAGGACCTTAATGGTATTTCACAGGATCCACCAGAGCACAGATTCAAGAAAGCAGATCTGAGCTGAAGCCTTGCCTTCTCCTTCCCACCCCTGTGATGTGAAGCCCAGCAGAGGCTGATGATGACGGCAGCAGCTGGGCTGCTTTCATGTCAGCATGCCAGTTGGGGAATCCCTATGGAACTCGTCAGGCCAGTTCCGAGGCTGCACTGTCACCAAAGCACCCTGAACTAGCCAGTCCAGTCGACTACAGCAACTGGATTATGCTGCGGAACGTTTTCCTTTTTCTTTTTGAATCTGCTTATCACTGAGGTCAACTAAGAATACAGCGCTTCTGAACACTAATGATCATAGCTCAGTTAGGTAGACACCATGTCTTTAAAGAAAATTTGACATTCATTTAAACGATGGAGACAGGTTTGTAAAGTAACATGAAGAAGAGGGGAACATTCCTTTTTTATTATGTGAACTCCCACATGCGATGTCATGAGGAATTTGAGTGGGAATTTATTTACAAAACTGGGACTTACTGTCATTACACTGAGCTGAAGCAGGGGAAAAAATTACCATGCTATAAGTCAAATGTCACTGTAGAATTTAATATGCTGGAATTCTTGGAAAGTGTTCTAATGCTTTCAGCTCAGAAGCAGCGTACACTGCTTTTTATAGCAAGGAATTTTAATTATTATTAGTTTTTGGCAATCCCCATAGTCTGCTGGCATTTTCTAAGCCGCAGAGATTAAAACCTGAAGAGAAACAGAAGGTGGTAGGAAAGGGAAGAATGCCTAATTGAAGTACTCAACATCTACTTATCCATGACATACTAATACAGATATGTGAGCAGGAGTGCAAGATCAAAACATTATTCCTACCTTCCCCCAAATGTGCCATTATTAACCCACTGAATTCTCCTAACAGCCAAAATAGGTCAGAGAGAAGTGGGCAAGTGACTGTACCACATAGGGATGGCAGTATAGTAGCTGCACTGAGGGAAGAGTAGCAAAACAGTTTGCCTGGAGAACAGAAGGGAATTCTGGAAAGGTCGTGTCTTCAACCAAATCACAGTGCCAGGATCCATGGCACCCACATGCTATTCTTAGTGGATTTATGGGTAAACAAGTTCCTGCCCTGCAGTGCTTTCAGTATGAAGACATGCTGACGTGGCCAGGTTTCCACAGTCTCCACCTCTCTTCCTCTCCTTTCAACATTTCTATCCATACGTTATCTTGTAGGGCAAATACAGCCTCTGTCCACTGCATCTTCCTTGAACACGTCACCATGGCTGCCACATAGCCATGAATGAAAGACATGAGGCTCAGACAAACCAGGGCAATCCCACAGCTTCCCATTCCTTTGCTCTGTGAGCCACATCCTGCACCCCTCTGCCGAGATGCTGAATGCCCTGCAGAGCCTCCTGCCTCCTCATGAACCCTTTTCCCACGCTGCTCCAGACTCCAGCGTGTGCCTCCTGGCTTCAGACTGTTGACTAACTCTTTCTCAGCCACACTGAGGCCGTGACTCAGGTTTGCTGCTAGTGGCAAGAACACACTCACATTGTGGTGAAAGTCTGGAAGGAATACTTTGGACACTGTAATTTTGACCATGGCAGCAGGGGAATAATTACAGTGCCAGCTCAGGGCAGCTTGCTCACTGTGTCAATGCAGCACTGGGTTCTAGCAGAGCTTTGTATGGAGAAGTGAAGCAACACACAAGGCTCCATGCCTGTGTCCGATGATTTGTTCAATCTGAGCATGAGAGCCAGTTTCCCCAGTGATGCCATTGACCAGAAGCCTTTTTTATTGGGGGAACAGGAAAAAGAATTTTGGGGAAGTTCCTGGGATGCAAAAGTGGTGCTTCCATCCCTAGCAACAAATTGTCCCTCTGAACAGTCAGGGAAAATATTCTGCAGACCTGTTCAGCTCCAGATTGATGGGATGCACTATGCTCCCTCTCCTCACTCCAAAATGTACTTCAATGAAAAGAAAACTTTCAAATGAAAGAAAAGAAGGACACAACACTAGAAGCTAATTAGCACCTCCTATTACATTTGCTACTGCTGATTCCAGTTTAAGTATAAAGAGAGCAACTTCCTGCTAGGGGACCAACTTCACAGAATCCCCTGCACTTTGACATTGAATGAACTGTGGCAATGCAATATTGTCTGTAACAAAAGGATTTGCTCAGTGGAGAGTACTCTCTGCACCACCTCTGCTTCCACCTTCACAGTTTTCGCAGTTTTCCTAAGAGAAAAAACATTTGCATGAAACAAACACCAAAAATGTCACAGTGTAAAAATATCCTTCAGGATTCATTATATGCTATATGCTATAATGCTATATGCTATATGGATAACAAAGCATTACACAAGTTGTAAAACTGCTATATTTGTAGATTTGCATCATAGAAGTTTTATATAAAATTGAAACTTTGATTTGTCATGGAAGCTTCTTCAATGATTAACATTTATCAACATCCAACAGTCAAAAGCTATCAGATGTCAATGTTGTCCTCGTTAATCCTTTTCCCCTGGGAAATGTCTTAAGGATCTGTAGGCTGCTATACTAAGCTCCCCTTCAGCACACAAAATTCATCCAGATATCTGCAATGACAAAGTTCATACCAGATAATTTTTGTTATTCTGGGAGGGACTGAACTTCTTGCCACTGGAAGAGATTGCTTTGTAGTTAGCAGTCAAATTAGCACTCATAACCTCTTAGCAGTATTTCTCTGGGCCTTCTACTTTCACAAGTCTCCCTGTAAACATCTGAAATTCGTATTTTCACTGACTCATTAGGATAGATGATAAGAGAAACACTATTCTTGCACATCATTGTTTCTGCCACTTATTTTACCCTACTGCCATCACAGTACTTGAAGTCTTCTTTGGAAAGGCTAAAGAAACTGCCTTCAGGACACAGAACAGCATCTCATTTACTCAGGAACAGTAAAATTCCCTCCATTGTCCTCTTTAAACTAGTCATGAAACCCAAGATGGTAACATATGGTGTGTTAGGAATCAGCTTGCCCTTCTCCAGTCTCAGTAGGCTAGGGCTATGTAAAAATCTACATCTACTGAAAGTCATTAAATTTTAATACCAAGGAAAACTTGTTCGGGTGTTCTCAGCCCTAAACTTTCTATTTGTCACCTGCTACTCCCAGACAGATGAACTCACAGATGGGAGACACTGCAGATCAGAAATTATAAACCTTGTAAGCAGTGAAGTACAGAAATAGCACTGCAGAAATTCATTGTCGCCATTTCTCCCATTCCTGGGGAAAATGGAGACCGTAATATTGGTATTTATTGACTTTTTTTTCTTTGCAAGCACTTCAACATCTGACGGGGCAGCCATTGCACCCAGGAGCAGGAGCAAACCCAATTGGCTGCAGGAGAAAACAAGTGAGCCAGCGCTAGCTTTAACTGAAGAAATGCCAAAGTGGGGCACCAAATTCGAAGAGCTACTACAGGTGTGGGAACTGCCTGAGTTGATGTTCTTGAACTGACGGAAAACTGAAAGCAGAGTTTCTCCAGATCACACGCAATGCTGAGCATCAGCAAGTCCTGCAGATACCATTACCAGTCAGCATCTGCACAGGCTCTGGTCATTCCACAGGGCACTTCCCAGTGCCCGGCCCTGGCACGGCCCCTCTGACCAGCACACAGGGATGTGCAGAGCTGACAGCTCCCTCCTGCCCAGGAACGCTGCCAGCCCTGCCTGCTCCTCCCAGCTCCCCAGCACCAGCACCTCCAGCCATTCAGGACCAATGCGCTTCAGTGCTCCCCAGGAGCTGGAGAATCTGAGCAAGTGCAGAAGGCACATGAGCACCTGGCACGTGATCTGCACAAAACACCGTGCCAAAATACTGCAAGGAGAGGCAGGAGAGAAAGAAAAATAAAAGCAGCAGATACTACTCCACTTAAGATGACTGATTAAAAAAAAAAAAAAAAAGACAAGGTGTTTTTAATTCCTTGTTGGCAGTAGTTAGTCTCATTTCACTGCTTTTAACTTCTCCTCAGGTCTATCTGCAAATTTAATAAAGGTCTTTGTGCATGCTCAGGACTTGTTCACTTAATTGAGTGAAACTAGAAGCCACAGTTATGCCAGAAGGTTTTATTAGGATATTAGAGAATAATCAGCAATCTTTTCCCAACCTATCCCCAATTAGATTGCACAAAGATTCAGCTGATATTTTATTTAAATGCAGGCTTACTACATTGTCCACTGCAGTCCTTAAAATCAGTCAGACATGAAAAACTTCTCAAGTACAGGGTCTCTCCACTCAAGAAAATAAAGGAAAGCAATTTAAAAACCTGTTAACATCAGTATTACCACTAGCAGTACTCCAAGAAACCCCAGTCCACAAAGGTGTGCTTGTATTTACAACCTCTCCCAATAAGTCCATGTCACATTTATGAAGAGTAGGAAAATACAATACTCCTTGCAAACTGTGATGCTGTGCCAGTGTTGCATGTTGGGGTATTTTTCACTTGTGTAAACTCGCTAAGAAATCCTCTTGTCTTCCCAGTCCACCCTAACTGAAATCCCAGTTTTCTAGTGATAATACACTCTGATCCTTTAGTCACTGATACACTACTTGCAACATTGCTTCCAAATTGCTTTGAAGGTAGAGCGTTCTCCTTCAGCCTTCTAAAAATGGACTTTACCCCCCACTTAGCAGCTGAATAATTACTGGCTCCATGTTGTCTGGGGGCTGGCTTCAAGAGCAGGAAAAATTTGGCAAGATGCTCTACTGTCAGTTTAGGCTTTCTTCACACTTTCTCTCTTAAATCGACACATTCCTAATTGTTTTCCCCTTTCTTTTCCATTCTTTATAATATTTGATAGTCATCCTCTGCTTGTGTTATGCTCCCTTATTCTGAACTTCTCTACCCAGCTACCATTAACTATTTTTAGGACTTGTGTTTACATCCTCTTTTAAGATCACTTAAGCAGAACAAAGGGCAATTTTAAGCAATGAACTGAACTCTGAGGATGAGAAGCAGGGTGGAGCAGGCCCATGCTGTTTTAGGAAAGGCAATTGGAAACTGGGAACAGAAACCTCAGTTCCTAAATGACTTAAGACTGCACAAGGGCGTTTGATAATGGTGGTATCTTGCTCACGCTGCTCTGAACAGACTGTGCAGTCCCTCCGCACCAAATCCCTGCTTCCAACAGAGCAGAGCAGCAAACGGCTTCTAGCTTTAACAGCTGGAAGTGCAATACACAAACCTCTCCACCACACTCTCCCTGATAGGCTCCCAACTTCACTAGAGGCTACAGTTTTTAATTCCTTGCACTAGAGCTAAGGGAAAACCAGGTGTCCTTGGCTACAGCTCAGCACCCACCCATTCGAAGTTCCAGAACAGCTGCAGAACAATGTTCAGACACAGACCAACAAAAAAGTTTCTAACAGATTTGTCAGACTGGAAATGTAGTTAAACTATGTGTGAACATTATTCCGCTCTATCAGTCAAAAACAGTTCACAGGGCCTAGAAATCATTTGTGTATGGTCTTGCAATTAAACTCTGCCATCAGTCACCTTTGCCATACAGAATTTTCCTTCCTTCCTTCACACACACACACACACACACACACACACTTTCCTCTGGATGCTTCTGGAGAAGCTTTTGCTCTTAATATCTGTACTCAAAATAATTCATTTTGAACACAGTTTGCCTTTATGATGACCATTTTTTTACACTAAATTTCAAAGACCCCCACCTGGTCAGGATTGATGGTTTGTGTACAGGCCTGGCACAAATCTCTATCTGAAAGCAGTAAAACTTTTTCATTCTGCTGACGTGTTTTCAACCTGTCCTCTGCCTGCCAAAATATAACCCTTGAAAGCAGACTCCATATGACTTGCCCCTCAACTATAGATCCTGTCAACTTGCATTATCCATAGTAACAGTAATATTTAAGAAACACCCTTTAGCAAAATGCTTACACTGTTTTTCTAGCTCGAGCAGAATAAATACCAGATATCAACAGTACCAAAACCACATTTTAATTCTGATAAACAGCTCAAAGTGGAATTTTGTTTTTCTAATTCCTTAAACCTATTAATAGTTTATATCACGTTCTCTACTTTCATCCAAAAACTGCATTTTTAATATTGAAATTATTTTATGCTTAGTAGCAGCCAGTTGTAGGAAGAAAAGTAATGGAAATTTAAAAAGGTAAACAGTAGTGAAGGGATATTTCTTCTGCCATCAAAGTACAGCTAACCATTTTTTATTTTGTCTTAAAATACACTTTTTCGCCTCTGCCAAGTCTCAGTTTACTGAGGAAAATCTGCACACGAATCTTTATAACTTACATTTAAAAGTCATTCATGTGTTTTAATGACAAAGACAACAGAACTGCAACCTGGGAAGACACTGGAAATACACAATGTTAATTGATTATCACGCCAAACTGATCTTTCCAGATGAAGTAAAAGCAAGATCTGACAAATGTATGTAGCTCCTGATTACTAACAGCCTCCAGTGAAATGATGACAACATGACTACACTGCTTCCTTTTACAAGCTCATTTACAATACGCTTTGTTGATGATATTTAAACAATAGCTAGTGCCAAATGGGCAATGCTGATTATATTAGCAGTCTTCTTCAAAATAAGGAAGTGTAGGTTCATAATTTTTCTAGGTTTCCTAGGAAAACAAACTTGTTTTATCAACTTGTCTACCTGTGATCTCTACCTAACAGTAGATTGAAACCCTGATGAATACGGAGGACAAGGTGCTGTGAATTATGAACAATTTAGAGGCCATCATTATGGGACAGATATGGCAATAAGGGGTGTAGGGCATTCAGGCACTAACTCACAGAAAATGACAGATCAGTATTTCGGTTGCTCAAGGAGAAGCTTTTTTCCAGCTTTCTCCAAACTTTGGAGAATATTTTGGTTTTATTCACTTTACTAGGGTCAATAAAAAAGTGGCCTTTTTCATCTCTTTTCCAAAACTGCAACAAACTGAAGAGCAAACCTACACACACATACAGGAATGCAAACAAAACTGAAAAACAGCAGAACTCTCCTATCCAGGAAGCCTACCACAGGTTTCACTCATTACTCCTGCAAAGGATATAATACAGTGCTAAAGAAAAACAAGAAACATTAGAATGAAAATTCCTATTTTTACTGGTATCAGCAAAAAATTACTTTATCTGCATACAGATAATGTGGAATAACTTTTGCATGGCATCAAATGACAAAAAAACCACAGTTGCGCAGCAAAAGTCTGACAGTTGCTCAGCAAAAGTCTGACATTACTACCTTGAAGTTTAAAAGTAAAATCCAGCTTCGAACGGGAGCACACATACTTTGGAAAGTCCACAGCAGGTTTGTTTGTATGCTGGCCAGAACAGGTCCCTGAATGCAATCTGTTCCAGCTAGAGCAGAAAGCATTTCTGCCTCAGCCTGTGCGCAGGTCCCTGGCTGGGCCAGGGAGCAGGAGCCCTGCACTTGTGACCCACGCCCTCAAATACCTCCCCACAGCACCAGCCAGGAGGTGCAGCACACAGCCACTGTAAACACAGTGTTCCATATTATCTGCCTCACCTGCCTCCCGTACTTTGCAAATTTTATTGCAAATAAGAAACTGTGGTATGAAATATATTCAAATATACACTAGAAACCTAGGAGGCATCATTTACAGACAGTGTGTGTTACTACAGGCTCCAAAGACACATAAAACATCTTGCGTTCATAGTCTTGACATGAAAAGGCTAAAACATGGTATTTTTGCCTGAAACTCTGCTAATGACAACACATAGTTGCTGCAGTTTAAAAATATCCCTTCTACATTCTCTTTTGAAAAACTATAAATAGCCTGTAAAAAAAAAAGTGACTTTAACATCTGTTATTTGAACAAATAACAGAGTAATTCAACATTAGGTGTGGCCTTAAGGTCGCAAATTTCAAAGACTATTAGGAAAACAGAAAATTGAGGACAAAACCTTGCATGAAACATGCAGAAGGAAGGAGCAAATACCCTCTTGCTAATAAATTGCCACCATCAGCAGACAGTGCATAAATCAGCACTGCTCAACTGTGAAGATTTCTGGATTATATATCAGAGTTTTTAACAATTTGCTTACATAGCTCAACCAGTACAGAGTTAAGAAAGAAGCCTCTTGTCAAATAATTCAGTTGGACCTGCTCCGGCTGCTACTGATGCCAATAGAAGTGTTGCCCTAGAATTCAGGAAGAGCAGGACAGGATCCAAAGTTGTGGTGTGATCAGTTATACTGTTTATATTAGTGCTGTAACTATCAGTCTCCAAGCAGAGATGATGGTACTGATGGTAATGAGACTTATCAACACCAATTCCATTTGCAGCTTGGCCTTAATCCAAGATGTCTACAGCAGTGAAGTAAATTGCATTCAGGCAAATTAAAGAATCCATCCACTAATCAGATTTTAACTTTTATTGTCATCGAAAAGTTTCCATCAGTGCAACTTTTATCCTAACACAGTTCTAAAAATGTACTCACTAAAGTGTTCTTTTGAAAATCTTATCTATAGATACATGCATGGAAATTCCTCTTGAAAATGTTCACTTCCTTCTGGTTCCAGACCGCCACATAGGTTTAGAAGAAACCTGTTTCTAAATTAGCTCAAAACCTTTACTGTGACTTGACAGCAACACAGCATATTAAATAGATTTTGACAGGAGGTAATGTTGTATCACCACTTTGCAGTTTCCCCTAGTAAACTTTACCAGAGAATCAGAGAATCAATTACAGAATGGCTGACGTTGGAACAGACCTCTAGAGACCACCCAGTCCAACCTCCCTGCTAAGGCAGGTTCAACCAGAGCAGGTTGCACAGGATTGGTTCCAGGTGGGTTTTAAACATCTCCAGAGAAGGCAACTCCACAACCTCTCTGGGCAGCCTGTTCCAGTGCACAGCCATCCTGAAAGTAAAGGATTTTTTCCTCATATTCAGATGGACTTCATGTTACAATTTGTGTCCATTGCCCCTTGTCCTCTTGCTGGGTACCACTGAAAGGAGTCTGCCCTATCTTGTGACACCTTCCCTTCAGACATTTGCATGCATACATGAGGTCCCCTCTCAGTTGTCTCTTCTCAGGGCTGAACAGGCCCAGCTCCCTCAGCCTTTCCCCGTAAGAGAGATGTTCCAGTCTCTTCATCACCTTTGTGCCCCTCACCAGACCCACTCCAGGTGCTCCATTGTCTCTCTGTCCTGAGGAGCCCAGAACTGGACACAGCACTCTAGAGGGGCCTCACCAGGGCTGAGGAGAGGGGCCTCACCAGGGCTGAGGAGAGGGGCAGGATCAGCTCCCTGACCTGCTGGCAATGCTCCTCCTGATGCACCCCAGGATCCCATTGGCATTGACCCCTGGGGACACTGCTGGCTGGCTACAGGCCTCCAACCAGACCCCAAGCATTATTTCCCTTTGGTGAATGTATATGGAATATTCCTGATAATCCTTTCTAATTCCACATGCTTAGAAATTACACCCAGGATGTGTTATAATCATCTTTCCAGGGATAGAGGTGAGGCTGATTGCCCTGTAGTTTTCTGGGTCCTCCTTCCTGCCCTTACTGAATGACATTCACTGTCCTCCAGTCCTCCAGCTCTCCTGTTCCCCATGACAAAGATGATGTAGAATGACATAGCAATAACATTTGCCAGCTCCCTCAGTACTCATTAGTGCATCCCATAGGAGCCCATGGATTTGTGGGTGTCAGGTTTGCCTAAATGATCTCTAACCCAATCTTCCTCCACCAAGGTGAAGTCTTCATTTCTCCAAATTTTCTCTCTTGCCTCCAGAGTTTGTGATTCCTGAGGAGTGGCCCTGGCAGTACGGACTGAGGCAAAGAAGTTTTCCCGGGTTTGCCATGCCAATTACTGGCAGACCATGCTCTCTAACTAAACGATGTACAGTTTCCAAAGCAAAGCTATGTTTTTATGCAGCACAATAAACCAAGTTTTGAACTGTATGCAAACATTTAGCTAAACTGTCATTAAATTGTGGACTCAAACTTGCAGGGATCATGCAAGTCACTGTTAGGATTTGAGTTCTAATTAGCAACTGGCCTTGCGCATCTTGTCTCCAACAGAGACACAGCTGCTCAGAGGAGTGTGGTGCTGTGTGGATCGGGGTGGACTTGACAAGACCAAGGAGTTTCTGCACATGGATGTGGGGTGGATCTGCTCCTTGAACTTCTGCCCAAATGTCACACCCTGACTTCCATGCAAAACACTTTTTTGGCTGGCTTTAAGGAACACCAGGACAGACATCTTTGTATGTTTTGATGCACATAAACCTTAGCTTGCTGCAGAATCTGAGTTTGCAGTAATGAAACAAGCACTCTGCTCTTGCCTCACCCAGAAAGTGAAGAGTTATTTTTGATTGTGTTAAAAAATCATAAGTATAACTAAGTTAGAAGTTTTATAGGACTCCTACTCACCTCCTCAGCACCACATGCATCTTTCTCTTTATTGCATTTCTTGGCAGACCATCCTCTCCAGCTAAGAGGACATACTGTGTCTAAAACAGAACTGTCTTTGTACACCGCCTAACAAACTAACTTCTGAATTTGTATGAAAGTCACAGAGTTGACAGCTTAAGAGTTTGAATGATGGATTTTTATACCATTATGTAATTATTGCCACAAAATGAAACATTCATTCTGTGTAAAATTCTCAGGAACAGTAAATCAGTTAACAAGTATGTATACACTGAAAGCCCTGAGGATATACAATGTTAAAGAACATCATAATCTGTTCAGTTCCAACTCCACCCCTTTGGCATTAATTGAAAAGGAAGGTGAGATCTTTCAGAGTAAGTGAACTGGGGATTCCCTACTGATTGAGAAACATTGAGGTGATGAAAAAAATGACATATTTGGCTCCATGCCACCACACCGTGGCTTAGCTCATATGGAAAGCAGCAGCCACAGGATGCAGTACAGGTTCCAGCACCGTGTATGACTCTCCTTCACCACTGATGCACAAGTAAGCATCCAGATTGTAGTTTTTGCTTTCATTTTCTCTTATTTCCCTGCTCTTCACGCTCTCAATTCAGTCTGTGAATAAAAATTGTTCTGTGGTCATAATAAAACTGTGTCTTAGTGACCATACAGCCTCAAGACAGAATGCATAAAAGGCTTACAAATACATAAATTAACCTCTCTGCTTTCTAGGACGGTACTTCAGCTGCTTTTCCTGCTAAAAAAAATAAATAGAAAACATCACCAAAATAAATGACTCTTTAAGAAACAGTTAATTCTCCCACCCAGTCACTTCCTGCAACAAATTAGAAAGCTTTCAGATGAAGAGAATTTTTTGCAAACAGTTCTTAACAAACATCCTTAACCTGTCCAAGAGCCTGTTTATCTCTGTTTACTCCCCTACCTATCAAGGGGAACTGTGGTCTGCTGATACCAAACATACATGAAACACTTTCTCAGCACTTCTTAACTGTTTATTTCATCTTCCCTTCCCCAAAGCCTGCTCCTTCCAAGGCTGTCTGTGCATAGGAAACATCTCATTCTAAGGACAGTCAACTTTTGCATGTTATTATGCTAAAGGCAAATCTGTGACTTTCGGTTGCTAAATGTGACAATCATTTCAAGGATCCTGATCCAAGATTCTAGAAATAAGTTCAAAATAGCCTGTTACAATATCTTTCTGTACAGATACTAAGTTACTTTTACCTTGCACTAAATCTGTCTGATGTCAAGCCATACCTCTTTTTGAGCGTCTTTAACTTCCCCTTGGTATCTCTAGGCTAAATAAATTTTTAATACCAGTATTGAAGGAAGTCAGCATTACTTTTTACTAGGAACCTCAGAAACTTCCATGAAAGGTGCAGGCTGCTAATATGGTTTCAAAGGCTGGCCTGGGAGAAGCTCTCCAGGGACTGCTGGTGAGTGACAGTTTCATGTGGGATTATATAAGCTTCAAAAACTAACTACAGTGCTGCCTGCAAAATCTATCTTCTGAGAAGGACTAGAGTGCTTCAGCTCTCTTCAGTTCCACATTATTTTCCCTTTTATGTTCTACTGCCAACAAAACAGCATTTCTGCACTAGATATTAATTAACATATAATGTCGATTTCACTGCCTTTAGTAATAATTTTACATTGATACAACAGTTTGTATTTTACAAGCACTTGAAAAACAGTAAGGTGTGAAATTAGTGTTTGTGAAAATATATTTAATAAAGTCAATGACAAACCCCTCTAAAGAAATTGAAAAGCCCATTAAATGGAAGAGTCTGAAACACACTAAGACAACGGCTCCTTAAATGCTGAAAATGTTCCCTTCCTCTAGGACTTGTTTAATTCCAAGTGTCATGATTTAACAAAAGAGAAATGTGTGAGACTTGCAGTCACACTGCATAAAATAAGTTTACATAAGCTGGAACTCTCTCTTTAGTAATCAAGCACTTTATTAATTCCACGGGGTTGGACTGAATCCTCACTGATTATTAGCACTTCCCATGCAGATACTAAAATAGCTCCATATGCCTGGATATACTTGCAAGAATGCCTGAGGAGTCACTGCAGGTGTTATCTGAGCAGGCTTCAGAGCAATGTTACACAGGTCCATGTACAGTGTTAATATTGAACATCTTCACACTCTTGACTTCCAGTAGCTCCACAGTCCAATATGAAAGAATTTACAAAAAATTTACAAAGAATTTGTATAAAGTTACAAATCCTTTTCGTGATGCTACAAAGAAACCCGCTTAAGTCTTTGTGACTGATTAACTCATCAGTAAGAAAGCTGTGATGGGTAAGATGTGACTGTATAATAACATCAGAACATGGATTCATACTTAAATTGAAGTGTGCTTAACTTAACCAGTACAGCTAGGCATAATTAGGCATTAATTCCATTCCAAGGCCATTTAACATGAATTGCCCAGAGAACAGCAGAAGCCCCAGTACAAATATTTTGTAAATACCCAAAAGACTTGGAGGTTCCTACAATTTGTCTTATTTTGCCAGCTGGAAAGTATTAATAAAAAGAGAAGCAGAAAACGCCTTTGGTTGGAGAGGAAATGAGAATGCCATTTTTCAGGGGCTGCTTGAAAAACAGCTAAGAGAGAAGCTCTGCAGAGGAATCTGAAGAAGCTGGACTCACCACACTAACGTGTACCAAAATAGTATTTTCTCTTCTACAGACTGATATCCAGAGCCTCCTACCCTGTGTTTTTCCTCATAAAAATGAAAAAGCAAGTCCATTTTGTCCCCATACACACACGTGTGAATTTCTGCATGTAGCATGTAAAACACAACACATTTTACAATTATCATCTCACTCTGCCATCAGAGGGGAGCACCACCACTGCAGCTACTCAAACATCCCTACCTCTCATGTGACACTTGAGCCAATAAAGCTATTTGCATTTACTACTAAATACACACTACTACAACATCTAGTAACACAGTGACAGTCAAGCTTGCCTCCAACAGCTACCATCTAAATAGGAAAGAAAAAAAAAATAGAGATCAAACCATTTGGACAAGTGGCACAGAAAATTACAACAAATAAATAATTTTTTATTTACTCTTAATACCTTCATCAAGGTTCTACATCCTCACATGAAAATTATCTTTCTCTAGAGCCCTGATACCATTTAGTAAAGACAGAGTTAGCTTTCAACAAAGCTATTTTGTCTTAAACAGGGCTGCTGCTTGGCTTGAAACTATGCTACTGAATAGTCTTTAAATATGGAAGGAGTTGCATGCCCTAACTAGAAATAGAAGCATAAGAAATCTAATGAAAGTGCGAAGTATTCATCAGGGAAATGTGGAAAAGCTATGACAGCAGTTTCTTTAAATGGCTTTGTGAATTTAATTCTTATAGATCAATGAAATTAGTTACTTAGTAAACTTAACAACGGGTATAAAAATAGCCAGTAGAGAAATCAGAAACCCTCTCTTAAAAAAATAATATTACAGGGTTTTTTTGTCAGTATTAATGACTTTCAATGCCTTATAATTTCTCCTGCTTTCCTTCTCACTGGTGATCATTAGCCCTAACTGCAGCAGAGTTGCCCCTAAATCATGCAGCAATGAACTGATGGAGATCCTAAGGGGCTAGCTAGGCCTATACATCATGCATTAAAAATTCTTCAATTCAATGCCACCTCTGGCAAGGTAAAAGGCAGTAATGAGCTAAAAAGACAACTATACTAACAACCTACTATTTGGGAATTAATTCATTACAGTCCTAAAAATCCTTGGGTTTTGCAGCTTCATGAAGCTGGTCATCAAAGCAAAGTATTATTTTCACCTGGAGTAAGCAGGGAAAGAGTAAGAATGTGGTGAAACTGAAGAGTCAGAGGAGTTTCACCCTGCTAACAAAAAAAGACTGCTGCCTTTATTCTGTATAACCCAGGTCAAAATCTTCGCTCCAATACTGGATCTAACTTTAGAGAAGCAAAAGAGGATGTATGATTTCTGAAGCATGGGATCCTTGACTTTGCTAACAGGAAAATTCACAACTTCAGTTCACGGTTTGGCATTTTTCAGTTTGGACACCAAGAAGTGTTTAACATGGCTAAAAGAATGGGAGCTAAAATGCTGAAAAAGTTGAAGTCTCTGGTAAACTCAGCTTAATCACAGGGTCAGTTTAGGGGCATTCCCTCTAATTTGATCTTTCATTTCTCTCAGATAAACAAGCCTAATTACTTCTCTCCTTCAGGATAAATTGAGGGAATTATGGTATTTAATTTAAAGCTACTGCTTCATCTTAATAGTCCCTTGGTATGAAGAGACTTCAAAATTGTTAATATCTAGACTGTCAGTAAGCCAAAGACTCTTAACAGCAGCAATCATTGATTCTCTTGTCATATTTCAAAAGCCAAACCAGAGATGACGAGTTTAAATTTAAGACTCCCAGTGGAATAACCTCTTTCATCTATGCTGTGATCTGAGCAGCTCTGCTATTATAAGCTACTCAAAGTAGTCTTTGTAAAGTGAGAATGCTTTATGAATTTCAGGTTTAACTGAACCCTGAACCAATACCTTTTTTTGTTGTTGTTGTTGTTATTCGGGGGTTTTTCTGTTCAATTAAAAGTATTATAAAGCATTTTCCAAAAAACACAAAATACCATTTTTATTTTTCCTATGCATTTAAACATATGTGTAGCAAGTATAGATGACTGACAACTGGAGTGTCATAGCACTGTATAAAAATATGCAATTCGCTCTCAGTAAAGGAATAGTAAAAAGTTTGCCTTTATTTTAGTATTTTTCACTTGCATGTAAGCTTCCTCTATCTATCAATCAGATCTCTTTAAACACCAAAACAGCAGCTCTCACCCCTGATTTGGCTAAAATGAAAGCCTCTATTAAGGTTCATTACATTTTCACATCAGCATTTTTGTGCTTCCTTCAATCTTGAAAAGAGCTCCCTGTAATGAAATTCTTCTTTTTCTACAAAAACTTGGTAGGCATTAGACAGAAGGTGTGCTGAGAGCATTCCTCTCAGACTGCCCCATGCTGTCTCCTTGTTCCCCTGTGCTGCCCCTTCTGTACCATCACCTGCCTCTCTTCTTTTCCTTAAGTTGTAGGATCCTGAGGAGAAGCCACAGTGTCATTCTCTATCTGTGGAGTCCTGCACAGTAATCTAATTTAGACACCTGTCTAAATAACGGCATCATCAAAATCCTACTGTTTCTTGCAGATATTTAGAATTAAAGCACTGTCTTTCCTTCAATTCTGCTATATTACTGGGGATTTTATTGCAATAGTTTACTGTATAAATACCGTAAAGAAATTAATTAAACAGCATGTGTTACAATTGCAGCCAAGCTGCAGGGAAGGATTCTCTATTCTGCTTGCTCTGAAGTCTGGATGAATGATCCTGCACAGTTGTAAAAGCTCCCCATCTTAACCTTGACCTTGGCTGGCCAGCCAGATCACTGCAAAGTTAATTAGGGTACGTGTGTATAAAGGACATCCTTTCCTAGGTGCACAATAATGAGCTCAGCAAAATAAAGAAAACAACTCTGCTGCAAACACTCGGAAGTCAGATTCCACATGCTCACAGAGCAGGCAGGTCAAAACCAATTTGTTATGACTCTCATTTGGAAATGATTCTTTACAGGTGATATTTCAGTTCATGATTTAAGTACTGTTCAAATAAGAGAATACATAATCCTCTCAAACCAAGTAAGTCAACAAATCCTCAAAGTCTTGCTTAGTCTTTCCAAAATATAAATTTTAGGAAAAAAAATGAATGGAATATTTCAGCCTAAATGGATAGGTTTTGAAAGTAATATAAAGATCTATCTAATGCAGTTTTAACCAGGTCTACAGTAACCTGCACATATAAACACTTTTATCTGCATCTAAGCAATGCTAAATGAGGCATATATTATAAATTTTAAAAGTCATAAATTAAATATTGTTAGAACTTCTTAAAAACTATGTCCCCACAGTATTGTACATAGACTTGTCAGAACTTACATGGTTTATAACTGAATAAATACCTTAAAACCTGATTTTGAACTAAATTCTATAATTTGTGTGACTTACAAAACCATTCATTTCTTTGCAAATATAATGAGGAATTTGAAGTCCCTAAGCAAATGCCAGATCATTTTAGGATGTACTGAAAACATACTAAGGTTACACCAGTGCTTGCGTGTCTTTTCTATTTATAGTTAAGTATAAAAGAGTCATATGCACAATCTGAAAAAACAGCAGTGTTGATAAATCCCTGGTTGTGTGTACCAGAAGAATAGCTCTTGGTCTGGTTTGGCATTTAAAGTCTGACTCCTTTTCACACGCCCCAAACCCCACACACATTCTACTGCTAATACTCTACACAATAGGGCTAATACCAGACGATTAGAACATGCTTCAATAGCATAATTCTCTAAAGGGAATGAATATCCTATAAGTTAAATGATGACACTAGGTTATATGAAATCCCAATTAGCTCAGCAGAAAAGAAGAAAGGCTTTAGAGATATGAAACTGTCAAAGCAGACCATTCATAAAGGGGTATGATTTCCTCTTTGCCTTTCAATCTCATTTTCAAAACAGCTTCCTAAACTAGCATTTGCAAATACATCTGTTTCTGTAAACAAAAAGGCTAATTCCACACCCAAGTGCTTGCTCACCTGATAATGTAGCAAATGCATACCAGTCTCACAACCACCAGGAATTAGGTTCCCATTTTCAGCCTTCTGGCCATTTAGTCCTTAGAGGTTAAATCAGTGACAATGCTATGATACTGTATTTAAATGGCTTTTCAACAAAGACCAAAGCTATTTTTCACACAGTAAAGTGAACTGTCATAAGACATTAATTTGTATTTGTTAATGAAAACTTTGTCTAGGAACTGCTCTTTTATAATAATGTCTGCTGTTTGCACTGTCTACCATTTTACAAAGTGTATTTCTGTATTTTGAGAAGCTCTCCTGATGTTTGCAATCGCCTGTTGTTTGTAAGAAACTGCTTCTGAGTCTGAAAACCACTTTGGGTTGGATTGTGCCTGTAGGTCCAGAGGCAGGACACCACTGAATGAACAGTACTCTGTCATCTTCTTGGTCCCTCTGCAGTTCTGCAGCCCAGGGAGTGAACTGAGACTGGAGTAGATGAATGGAAATCCATTCAACATGTACTTCACAGCCCTGTGGAAGTCACTGGAAATTACAATGTCACTTATGACTGTACTACCTGGTCAAACTCGCTGTACAACAGGTACTAGGGAAGGAGTAAAACTCTTCTTCCACAAAGACTTGTTGTAGAGCTGAATTTATGGCTTTATTATGAAAGATGCTCTGTATGTTGTAGCTGAGTGTAAACGCACATGAAAAGAAAGAGTGTAAACACTGACTTGGACCCAGTGGCCACCATCTTTGGGAGGTGAAGCTTTTGAACTGAATGTTGTGAACTGAACTGGCAATTGCCTCACTATACTTTCTTCTCCTCAGTACAGCTCAAGCTGTTCAAAACTGCACACTTGCAAAATAGAAACTGGACTTACTTCACATATATTGCTCTTGCAACCAAGAGTTGTAGAAGCAGCAGAGATTTTTTGAAGAACTGGTAACCTCTTCTGACGTGAAGTCACTCTTCCTCTTAGTGAAGCCACTTCCATAACAATTGTTCTCACAGAAAGCGTTAGCAACAAATTAGAGGAAGTCAAGGCAAAAGAAGGGGCACACAAGAATCTCTGGCTGCAACTGATTCTGCTACTTCTTTGTTTAATCATAATTCCAAGTGTCGGAAGTGGGTGTAGCAGGAAAAGCAAATAACAAGAAGCTAAATGATAGATTAAAGTCCTTTTTAATTTGGACTTGAAGTTTAACCATACTACCATGGAAAATACTGTGGCACTTTCATTAATTTTGATGCAAATTTTCCCACCACGTGGTTAGGAAAATTATTATTTTTAGCATAATGACCAGGCATAGCTACAGCAGCCTTACAATTTTTTGTTGTGATGGAATTCTGTTTCTCCTCTGAGATGATAATTTTCTGCACGGTCACACCCTGTACTGAGAAGCAAGAAATAAAAAGGAACAGAAAAGGAAAAGGGAAAAAGGAAAAGGGAAAAAAAAATCACCTACAACTGCTATTATATTTCTTTAGGTCCAGCAGTACTACAAAATCACTAACAGGAAATATGCAATGAAAAGGTACATGTATGTTTAAAGAATCTGTCAGATGTTTTTGAGGTCAGGGAGCACTGCTACAGGACAGGACTTTTCTGGTGGGCTCAGCAGAAGGAAAGCATCATCTAAAAGTGAATGAATGACTCTTCTCCTGTTTACATGTGACTCTCATGAATACCATGATCACATCAAGTGAAACACCATTTTTAAATAGAGGTACTACTCTGTGTCTCTGCTGAAACCTGAACTAAAATATCTTGAAAATAAAATGTATTCTTTCAACATGAAATAGCATGTTCAGATTCATCAGTCTGACTGAGTTTTGAGAAGCTGTTGAGACTGAAACAGATCACTTCCCCTACTCAAGGATAATGGTAAAAGTGTGCCTGCAATTTAGCCCCAACACAAGCTCTCAGTGGAATTGTATCTGTACCAGCTCTAACATGGATGTAACCTGCTTTCAGTCAGAGCACAACTTCATTTTAAATGGATTGTTAGCCAATAATTATGGAAGTAAATCTTAGAGAAAAACTAACCTACAATCACCACATGCTTTTCCCCCAATATTCATGTTCTTCTATTGCTCTCATTTTTAAATCATTGTACAAGAGAAACTAAGTCCAGTTGTGATCAGTGATACCCTCTCTATAAGCTCTGCATTGGGAAGTACTGAAAAGCAGTGAGAATCACAGAATACCAGGTGGGAAGGAGACCTCAAGGATTACCTGGCCCAACCCAGGCTGACAACACTCTGAAAGAGGCCAGTTTGAAAAGAGAGATTGCTGCTACTGTAGAGAAAACTAGAAAAAGCCGCACAGAAAAACAGCGAGTTCACACACTCCCAAAGCTGCTGATCAGTGAAACTGTCAAACCCAGCTTTTGTTCATGTAAACAGAGGAAGACTGTTCCTATAACAAACTTGCCCCAATGTGCCCTGCAGGGATTCATGTTGCAATTCTTTATCAATTCCTGCCAGGCATTATTCTGCCAGCTTGTAATCCTATAGCAGGAGAAATCTGCATAAAGAAATGCTCAGGAAAGAAAAAAGCGCAATGGCTCATCTTTCTTCATGCCATACATGCCAAAGCACCAAGAAAGCATTTTGTAAACATGTAATTGGTAACAAACTGGAATCTAATTTTTTTTTTTTTTAAAATTTGCTGGCCATAGTGTATACAAGGAGCTGGATCCCAAGCCTTTCTGAAGGTGGTTTGAACAGCTTCTTGGTCACTTCTCAGTTACTCTGTGGCACTGCAGCAGTAATCAAAGAAGTTGGGAGCACTCTGGAGGAAGCGTTGAGGGAGCATCAGTAAGGTTTTGAACAAAGACGGCGGCTCGAGATGTTAGGATAGTTATGCTTCTTGTTTTCCTAAAACATGTTTGTTATTTAGGTATGAAGGATCAGCTTGCTATGGCAGATGCAACTATATACTAAGAAAATGCATATTTATTCTCTCATGCATTTCAGTTGCTTGGAAAGTAAACATTCCTGCTTTCACATGCACGTGTGCATCCACACAGCTCTGCATTTCTCAACAGTCTTAGCCCACTCTGCTATGGGAAACACCACAAGGCCTGGGAGAAAGAGTATGAAAGGGAATTGCCAAAGTCAGCCCAACTTCAGTGAAAACTGCCTGCACCATTAACCTTAGAGCAATGGCAGGTTCTTTTTTACATTAAGCTCATTAAAGAAATTAGAGTGAAAAGTATGCATTTCCTGTTCATACTTTTAGAACATTTCAAGCCAGGGTGTTTTTTTCTCCTCTAAAGTCATTCAAGTACAGCATGCCTCCAGAAAGGAATCTCAACTCTGGCTGTCCTAATCAAACCTTTATGAGAAATTCCAAAAGACAGTTTGCAATGACAGCACTTACAATTATATATTTCACTGCCTTATATAGACACGTTTGCTTTGACAGAAGCAACAACCAAGATTTCCACCTCTATTCATCTTAGTGGTCGAGTCCCAGTGGGGATCAGTGACAAATGGTGTCCCTCAGGGGTTGTATTTGGACCAGTTTCATTTAATATCTTCATTAATGACATAGACAAAGGGATTGAGTGCACCCTCAGCAAGTTTGCAGATGACACCAAGCTGAAGGGTGCAGTTGACAAACGTAAGGGATGGGGCTACCCAGATGGTCCTGGACAAACTGAAGAAGTGGGACCATGGGAATCTTACGGGGTTTAACAACACCAAGTGCTGGTGCTGCACCTGTGTCCAGGCAACCCCCAGCATCAGCCCAGGCTGGGGATGAACAGATCGAGGGCAGCCAGGACGAGAAGGCTCAGGGTCCTGGTGAGTGAGAGGCTGGACACAGCCCAGCCAAGTGCCCCTGCAGCCCTGAAAGCCAAACATGTCCTGGACTGCATCCAAAGCACTGGGGGCAGCAGGGGAGGGAGGGGATTCTGCCCCTCTGCTCTGGTGAGACCCCACCTGCTGTGCCACATCCAGCCCTGGGGCCTCCAGCACAGGAGGGACATCGACCAGTAGGGTGAGAGTCCAGAAGAGGCCACCAAGATGACCAGAGGGATGGAACACCTCTCCCATGAGAAAAAGCAGGGAGAATCAGAATTGTTCAGCCTGGAAAAGAGAAGGCCTCACAGTGACCTAATTGCAACCTACCAGTACCTGCAGGGAGCCAACAAGAAAGCGGGAGGAAGACTTTTTACAAGAGCATGGGGTAGCAGGACGAGGAGGAATGACTTCAAGCTAGAAGAAAGTAGGTTTAGATTAGACATTGAGAAGAAATTCTTTACTGAGAGGGTGGCTGGGCACCGGCAGAGTTTGCCCAGAGAAGCTGTGGATGCCCCACCCTGAAAGTGCTCAAGGCCAGGCTGACCAGGACTTGGAACTACCTGGTCTAGTGAAAGGTGTCCCTGCTCATGGCAGGGGGTTTGGAACTAGAATGAACTTAAGGTCCCTTCCAACCCAAACCATTATGTAACTCTATGATGTTCAAATGCATATGAAAACTGAAACCTCTAAAAACAAGTATTTTCTGGCCTCTTAGTCTACTGCAGTTCACAGAATGCAGGGAGACAATTAACAAGAATATCCAAACACCGGAAACAATCCTTGCCCTAGACAAGTTGCAAGCTATAATGTTCCCTATGCACCTTACATGAAGAGCAAGAGGTTGACATGTGAATCAATTAGTGTCTGACAACTCCATTTAGTCCTAAACATATGCCATCATCTCATTCTGTAAATGTCATCTGCAAACTGTTTCTTCTCCCACCAGGCCCTGTGCAAAGAAATTACTACTAGGATTGCAGGAAACCATGTATGGCATTTCACCTCAGGAGAATATGGAGGAAAGGGTAGATCAGTGACTTCATTGTACTTACACAGAAAAGGAAAAGCAAGTGCAGCAACTGAGCATTTCTGAAAATGTTTGCCTATGGCAAAGCCACCACAGCCATCAGATTTTTTTTGTCCAAAATGCCACATATATCCGTGGAACTGTGGGGATGTGGTGATGTGGGATTATGCCATGAAGAGAAGGAGAGGGAGAGGAAAGGAGAACAGGAGAGGAGCCCAGCTAAATTTTCTGCTTTGTCTGTACTGGGATACTTAAATTAATAAAAATGTTTGTGCATGACTCACAAAAATAACGCATGGATTAATTACTACCAAACATATGAACTGATATTTGTTATCCCAAATGAAAATGAGAAAAGGAGGTCAAATGCTTTTTTCTGTGTTCAGTGGTCTGGGAGGGCTAGATCAATCTCTTCCTTTCATAACTTTTGAGCATTTGCTACTTCTTAAGTAAGTGGAAAAGCAGTTACATTAAAATATCATTCCCACCCAAGTTCAAGCCCCAATACCTGAAAGTTTGCCAATTTTTTTTGTGTATCACTAGAAAATAGTACTGCACTATTTTCCAGGATTGGTCTGCCACTCCTATGTACTTTTCTCCATCCAAATATTTTCTCAGAACATCTTTTGTTGTGGTATTTTTACATCTTTCAGTGCGGGGAAAGTTTATTCTACAGACAACTAGCTCAGGCCATGTTGAACTGCACAATTTATTTCCCAAGTATAAATACTGCTGCTATTGTTTGCAGTTGAAGACATAAATAATGCAAAAAAGTGCTACTAAGTATGCACAAAGTTTGATCCCCTATGCCCAAAACATTTTAAATTTTCATAAATCAAAGCAAATATATTTTTGCTATCAGAGTTGTTGGAAAAAATCTTCCTTTAAACTATGCAGGATTAGCTCCGCTATCTACCTGTATAAAAGGCCAGGAGGGAGAAGGTGCAGGTGTTACCAGAAATGCTCATGGTTATGATCTGGTTGGATTTTTCCCTCAGGTCAACATTGGATAGGGCAGTAAGGTTCTGCTTTCAATCAGATAAAGGAAAAAGTATCTTGGAAATGCATGGACATGAAAAAGCAATGCATATGTGTCTGGGCTTCCAAGCATGCAAAGTTAGAGTATTAGCAGGTCATTTTTAAAAAAATTAATCACTATCTTATGCTTAATATTTTCCTGAAGTCAAGTGCTCTATACAGTTGTCCCACACCATTAAACAGTGACAATGTTGCAGCCTAGAGGTAGCTTCTTTTCAGTGATGGGTGAACTGATTTTTGTGTTTTTTCCTTGTATAATTCATAAGTTAGCATGACCAGAGTGTTGAATTGCAAAAGTAGGACATCTGTCACCATGGGGAAGCAGTGGGGGAGTATGCAGTGTGCCTCTCTGACAGCTGTGGGCTTGTTTGTGGTCACTAGAAAGGTACCTACTTCGTTTTTTTCCTACTTTAGCATTCCAGACATTGGGCTCTGCCATCTTCCAAATTTCTTCTATAGAATATAACCTTCTTGATTTCTAGTCAGTCATATTCTTTCCCAGCTTGGCCACTAGATCCTTCCTTTGAGTTCCTGGGACTCACCTAAGCACATGGAAACCACTCACAGGCATTCTTGTCTAGCAGATAATGCACTATCTCAAGTTACACAACCACTGCAGAGAACAGGAGCTGGCTCAATTGATTTTTTTGTAAAGGGATGAATTCCAAGCTTGCTGCTAACATAGGCAAAGATGGGCTGAGCTGCAGTGTCACAAGTACAAAGGCATGAAGGAAACCATCACATGAGACAAGGTAATCAGACACAGCTGCCCAGATGAAATGAAATACAGTTAGGCAGATATATTTCAGTAAAATCTTACCACAGGAATATCCTGCTACTTGCACTAGTTCTCTCTGTGATTTCTCAGTGCAATCAACAGAAGCAGCTATGCAGATTTTATTAACGGCACATTATCTTTTCAGTCTCTTTTGAAGTTTGTGTCTTATTACTGCCAACAGCTTTCTGCCTCTGCAAATGCAGTGGGAAATCACGAATATAAGCACTCTTCCTCCTCTAGGACGTTTGTGTTTGTTTACAGTTCAGAAGTACTGCTGCATTCACTGGCAGCAGCACAGTATTACACAAGTATGAGGATCAGGAGACTCCAGCCCAGGAAAGAGTTGCTTCCTCAGCTGCTGAGGCAGCTCCATTTGTGGCCACACACAGTAACACAGACTACTAATCTGCCCTCTGGAGTGATCCAGAATGTGGTTCTGGTTTACTTGAGTCAGCTGCACAGGATGAGATCAAGAGTTAGCAGAGATCTGCCCTGCTCCCTGGCACACAAGCACACCACAGAGCCTGTATTGCAGTGCCCCAGGGCATCAGAGCAGGGCTGGCGGAAGCACGGCAGGACACACGGGCAGGAAGCATGGCCATGGCACAGCACGGACACACGGACAGGAAGCATGGCCATGGCACAGCACGGACACACGGACAGGAAGCATGGCCATGGCACAGCACGGACACAAGGACAGGAAGCATGGCCATGGCACAGCACGGACACAAGGGCAGGAAGTGTGGCCATGGCACAGCACGGACACACGGACAGGAAGCATGGCCATGGCACAGCACGGACACAAGGACAGGAAGCGTGGCCATGGCACAGCACAGACACACGGACAGGAAGCATGGCCATGGCACAGCACGGACACAAGGACAGGAAGCGTGGCCATGGCACAGCACGGACACAAGGACAGGAAGCATGGCCATGGCACAGCACGGACACAAGGACAGGAAGCATGGCCGTGGCACAGCACGGACACACGGGCAGGAAGCACGGCCGTGGCACAGCACGGACACAAGGGCAGGAAGCGTGGCTGTGGCACAGCACGGACACAAGGGCAGGAAGGCATCAAGGAATTGCCCTCACCAACAGGCTGGACATCTGGCATGGCCTCAAAACCTCCCACTGCCATGAGTATGAGGACGAATTTCAGCTTGGGGCCCTTGTGTACTGTAACTTCCAAGATTCTGTATCCTTGGGCACCATTTCACCCTTACTATTTAAATTGAGAAATAGGTAATGCTCCAGGAACAACTACGTATCAGGCAACTATCTTCTACACCAGCCCTTCAACTACATCATTTGAGAGAGGAAGTCCACTGAACCGCTATACTTTTATATTCCACCTTTTTCCAGAAGTGTTTTTGCTTACGTTGATCTTTTTTTATCAATAACAAAATAAACACTTCAATGATTCACTAACAACAAATTTCTCCTACTGCTGGAACTCAATTTTGAATCTAGTCTTGATGTCAGTGAAAGGCAAGGAGCTTGCCCACACCCCAACACGCATAAAGTTATTTCTATTATTATATTCTACCAGCTTCTTTGCTACTATCATCCATGCTTTTAATACTGTCTTCTAAGACACCTTCTCCATTTCTGTAGGATTTTTGGCCCATTAGAAAACAAGATAAGAACCAGAAATACCCAGTATTAAAGAATACACATCAAAAACTGGAAAATTCTCTCAACACTCAGAAAAGTAGCTGAGGTGTAAGAAATTTCTTGATGCTGCTCCTTATTTTCCAAAATAATTACATACCTCCCCCTAGGGGAATCTTAATTGCTCTGCCCACACTAAACTACAAGCCCTTCTACTTTATGTAGTCCATGTCTGAGGGAAGCACATTATCCCAGAGAGATGGAGTTTTTCCGTGTACTCTAATGCAGTCGTTCACTAAGAGCATCACCTACCTTCTCAGTCTGTGACCTCTAAGGATGTTCTCCCTCTCTTAAAAATATTCTAGGCTGGAAGTCTGAAGGCAATCATTCTGTCATCTTGTTTATTTGTTAAATTAAAACAGTAGGTGATAAAAAATTATTTAATGCCACTTTTAAGGGCAGATTTATACTCCTCTTTAACAGCCTGTGAGCTGCTACAAGGAATATCCTTGTAATGTAACTAGACAGAGAATTCATGTTACTCACATCATTCACATGAGGGAGTTCAACTCACATATTTCAGTCCAGTACGCTTGAAAAAATAGCAATCAAATACAAGCTTGCCGTACACATCTTATCTGTACATCTGCCTGGATTCTGAACATGCAGGAATTCAGCTAACCCAGGCAGATTGGTCCTGAGGATGCAAAATGTGTTTAGCTGTTACTACTAAAAGCTCACTGCAGAACTCAACGTGCCTGGAGCAGGTCACAGTAAAGATTCTCAAGCAGTTGAAATCACTGAAGTGTTTTGATGCAGTGAGACCCTCACCAGGACACACCAGCTGAGGAACTGCTCCTTCTAGTACCAAACCAGCATGAGAGAAACTGGACAGTCACATGGATTGTAGAGTCCAGCTCCTAAGTGACACCTTTGTGTACCTAATAGCCTGTTAAGTACTTTTAACAAAACACTAATTTTAGCTATGAATGTAAGTCAACCATTAAAAATTACTTGCTACAGTCACAATTTGCCTTAAGATGCAACATTTGGGTTTTCTTAATAATATGGAAAAGGTGCATGCAAGAGATTTAATTACCTTACCACACAGGTTCATATTTCACATACCTTTATCTCATCAACTGCAGCAATATTTAAACATAATTTTGTTAGTATTCTAAACTTCTCCAAGTTTCTGTTTTAGGGAAATATACAGAAACGAAGAATTATTTTAACCTGACTGCTGAAAATATATTCTTTTTTCTCTATCAAGTACTGACTAGCTACATGTTTATCACCCACAGTAAACCAACAGACCAGAATGAGTTTTTTAGTCAATGAACCATGAAGTCTAAATAGAACTTGCTGTTTTAGCCTGTAAGTCTGACCACAGAAAATGACATTTAGATAACCAGAGAATCACAGAATTAGAGGCTGTAAGAGATGTCAACAGACCATCTAGGCCATCAGGGCTTGACTGACAGCCTGAAAGACAATTCATGCAAGCCAAGGTCTGTTCCTTTTTCCCAAGAAGCCACTAGGAGCAAACTGTGAGTCACAGGAATTGTTCTGAGGTGCGGCTCTGCTCACCACCATCTTTGCTGGGGACTCACACCCCTTACTAGATGACAACAAATGACCTGGCAAGACTGTACCTGAAGTGGTAAGAATCAGGTAAGGCTGTAGAGCAAAATCCAGCCTTTATTTCATTAAAATATTCTGTATTATATAGTCCATTCTCTCCCAATGTGTCCAGATAAATACAGCTAAACCTTCCGTAAGTGTTTTCCAGACTTGTTTTCAAAAATCTCCAAAACACAGTACATGCATGTGTACCTCAGCACAAACCACAGTTCATGACTTTGCTTAAATGTGATAGGGGGATTGAAGACAAAATGATGGAGTTTGCGCTGACCTGTGTCTGTCACTTTTGCTGCAAACAAAGCACTTTATATCTCTGACCCCACAGTCAGTGGTCCTGGGGAACAATGGGTGCTCATTATGTTTCAGCAGCTTTTCACCTATTTGAAAGCTGATGGTTTTCTCTTCCCTTTTCTAGGTTTAACAAACCCCATCTGGCTACTTTTTGTAAACATTCTGTATTTGCTGTACATTAAGTTTGCAGTGTTTTCATCCTAAGATCAGAGTCAAAAAGCAAGTGCTTACTCCCGGCCTCAGAGGAGGCCACATTAATACATCTGATATTGACAAGCCTGTGAATATATTGCAGAACAATGTTTGCTTTTTTTTGAAACAGCATCACAGTGTTGACACACTCAGCTTGCAGCCCTTCACAATTCCCCATTCATCCTCTGCATTATTGCTGCCAAGCAGTTATTCTTCATTTAATGTTTTGCATCTCATTTATTCTTTGTCTGCTTTCACGTTTACTGAACTATATGTTATTGATCTCAGACTATTTCTTTAATGAATTCTAAATTCCAATCTGCCTCTTAAAGGATTTAGAAGCAGTTTCAGGTTGTTATCATCCAGATGTTTTATGAGCATACTCACTACTCCCTTAAACTGTGCATGAAAACTGTCCCCACAGGGATGGAAGGACTTGCTGAACCCCATCTGAACCAGCTCCCCTTTCTGGCAGCAAACCACTGATAGCTGAATGCTGAGCATATTGTTTTGAACACTTTTACAGTGGACTTCTATTTTTACCTCATTAGATTGCTAATCCGAATGCTACACAGATTTCTGTTCAAAGCCTCACTAAAGTCAGATATACAACAGCACTTGGACTTTCTCTCATCTACCAGGCTACTTAACTACTGAAAAAAGCAAGGAACTCACCCTATTTGTACATCACAAAGGAACATTCAATGTTTTTACCTCCTTACTGTTCTCAAGACGGTTGTTCAACAGTTTGATCTACTATCCTGCTGATTCTAGTGAAACTCTTTTGCCTAGGATTGCTCTTCTTTCTCTCCTGTCTAAAAAGAGATAGGGCATTATGTGCATCTCCAGACCACTGGGACCTCTCTCCCCCATCCTCCATGGGTTTTCAAAGGTAATTGCTAATGCTTCAGAAAGCAACTGTAATGCTACTGTAAGTAGTCCAGGATGAATTCCATCAGAAACTGCCAGCTTGAATATATCCAACTTATCTAAACACAGTTTAACTCATTCGCCTCCTGTTCTAAACTGCCTTTTATCCTTTGCTAAAATCCTGCAGCCCTCTCTGAGTCTGTCATCTGTGACAGTGGTGATGACTAAGTTAAAATCCATGTAATAACTGAAATGTCTGCCTGTAACATTTTAAATTTGTCTTTAAATAAATACTGAATAATTCCAAGCAGAACAATTAACTCTCTGATTCTGTATCTATGACAGTATTTTCTAAGCAAATAAATCTCAAAATAATTCCAAAAGTTTTTTCTGGTTTCTTTCGAAGTATCTATTTATAACTTCCAACTATTGAGAGATTTGGAGGTTAAAGCATAGTTAAATCATCTCATTTCCACAGTGACATACTCAACTATTAATACAGCACTTTCACCATTCAATGTCATTTCTACCAACAAATCACAAAAGAAGCAGCACACTGTCACCAGATTTTAATTTCTTTAGCTAGGTACTATTCAATTAGTTGCAATTTTAGTTTTGAGATATTATATACTGTAGATTTATCTAGCTAAAGCCTTTTAAATATTTTGCCAATTTGGTGGACATAGCGATTTCACCCCTGCCCCCATCATTGTAGCACCTCTCTGCAGCCTGGAGCACACATTAAGAGTCTTCCTTTGGCAAACTCTTACTTTCTCCAAAAAGAACCACACTTCACAGCTTTTCATTTTCAATTGTTAAAGCAGCGTTTTGGCAGATAAGGTATGTAACTTACACATAAAAAATGCTAAAGGCAAACTTCAATTTGTACATCTTTTGCCTATTTTGGTCCAGATATATAACAGCAAAGAGTTTCTACCAAATGACTTCTGATTTTAACAGCATTTTTGTTGACATTTGAGCAACTATTCATACCCTTTTGAAATTAATGGGGGAATTAATGCTTTTTGACCATATTTACTAATGGTTTGCAAATTATTTACAAGTGTGAGGTCCCAAGGCCTAACTCTATACTTAGAATTCTGACCAAATAAAAAACCTGTAGAATTGCTTTAGTGCTCTAATTCAATGTAATGTGCCAATAACCTAAAAAATACTTATTTCAACTTTTACTTGCCAAACCATGAAATCCATGGTAAAGCCAAGAAAAAAAAAAAAGAAGGAAATACTTCAGCTGCTCAAGTGTTCCAAATTTTTCTTTTACCTATGAAAAATACCTACTGAAGGTGTTTGCATACTGAGATGACAAACAATGCCTAAAATTCACATGGAAGTTCATGTGTTCCTTTCCTTTCTTTTGTTGATCTCCCTAGAATCAGAAAAAAAGATAAAAATGGATAGAAATAATAAGAGCTAAAATGAAAAACACCAATGGATTTCTAAAAGCTATGTGAATTCAGATACAAGTGTGTATTTTTTCAGATTTCTTGACATCTGGCCATAGTGTCTAAATCTGAACCTGAACTACTCTAGCTTCATTTGAGGAATGGAACCACCTGGCCCAAACTTCTTTAATGGAGCAGCTTTACCCACGAGCCTCTTCTCCAGAGAGGTTTCTCTTTTGCTTTCTCATCCCCCCCGAGTGCGCACGAATGACTTGTCAGGCACCTCTGTGCCGACTGCCGCTGTCAGAGGCGCTGCAGCGCTCACCTGGGAGCCGCGGCGCAGCGTCAGCACCTCGCTGCAGCCCCTGTGCTGAGCCAGCAGGGCCCAGCTGTCCCTCATCGCTGCAGCGTCTGTTTGCCTTCAGCAAACATCCTGTGCATCCACATGTGTCAAAACGGCTCTCACAGCACAGCCTGGCCTTCAGCAACGGAGAGCTCTGGACAAGCATCTTTCAGGGGTATTTCATGTTTTATTTATCAATATGCTGCTTTAGAAGTCATTTCCCATCATGCAAGGCTCAGAAGCAAGAGTGGAGGAATGCCTCCATCTATCTTACCTGCTGCCTCTCCACAAAGGAAGGAGCCAAAGTGGAGATGCCAAAATGGCATGGATACTCTCATTCTGTGGCAGATGGACTATCACTTACCTGCAGCATAAATGCTGATGATGTGTAAGGCACTTGGAGAGTTACAGAATTCTCTTCTTTTTTTCTGCTGCTCCCAGCAGCAAAATTGCATTAGAAGAAATGGGAAATGTATTTAATAATTTCATTATATGACCACCTCTTTGTAAATTTAAGCCCATATTACTGGCTAATGAATGAGAAATCCTGAAAATATAAAGAGATTATGCATTATCAAGAGACGTCTCTTGAAGAAGCTGAGAGAGATGACAGACACAAGAAGAGTCAAAGCATATGATGGCATACATGACAAATCCTATATCAAATTAATGTTTTCACATAACTTCATTGAGAGACATTAAGCAAGGGAGACTTCTAAAGGGAGGGGAGATTTAATTTTCCTTTGCAATTACAGCGCACTAAGTATAAAGTAAGTACCAAAATAGAATTTGCTTTATGGTATGTTTAATTTTGAAGAGTTCCTACCACTATTGCTGTGCTGGGAGTAGTAAATGGAATGTGCAACATGACCTGGAAACATCTGACATAATCCTCATATATGTACCTTCTTTGTACTGTTAATGAAATCTTTTATGCCACTCCACATATAAGTAAGTTTGATTCTGACTTTTAGCTATTTAAGAATAGAACAAGGGTACTCAGTCAGCACCCTGAACAAAACAAGGAAATATTACTTAAACTGTGCAACTTCCCACACTTCTGGTCACAATTGCTTTCAAAAAGCCATTTGCTCAATTTGAAAACAGGAGTGTTTTGTAGTGAAGGATAAAACTATATCCCCATCTACCGTATGCACACTGAAACAGTTATTCTGCCATCTGGAGGATTTTTCTAACGTTTCAGAAAATCTCAATTCAAACACAGTCCACTTTGGACAGTGCTTTTTTATTATGTATTAATAAATATTCCATAGAGCAAACATCATGAGGAATTAAATATAGGGGGTATATTTGTAAAGCCAGAGTATTGACCCTCTCAAAAAAACAGGTTTACTGTTCCTCCTTTGGTTTTTTCCATCTTTTTTCCCTAAAGTACTCTCCTTTAGCGTACAGACCCCTGGCCCAGAGGTCCAGCAGCATCCTGGATGGCTCTCTTGTTGCCCTGGTGAACAACTACTTGCATGTTTCCTTCCTTTGCTTTGTTTCTCTTTTATATTTAACTCAGTAAACTCTCCAGGGCAGGCACTGCCTCTTATTCTGCAGCCACACAATTACAGCTCTGAGCACAACCAGAGGCTCTCACCAGCTGAGGTCTCCCAATGCCAGCACTGCAAATAACAGCAAACACCACGGAGCTGGAAGCTGCTCCATGGCACTGCACCACTCAGTTTCAGCAGTTTTTCCTTAACATACAGCTAATTTTCACTCTCTGAAGAAGG
Organism: Monarcha castaneiventris obscurior; assembly: GCA_026261815.1. NCBI lineage: Eukaryota > Metazoa > Chordata > Aves > Passeriformes > Monarchidae > Monarcha > Monarcha castaneiventris. Next base: position 14,870,669 of record JAMPIT010000434.1, on the reverse strand, counting down.
ACTTTGCTATGGACACAAGAAATTGAGTTCATACAAACAGCAAGAGAGCTTGCCTTCTCAATTTCTCTAACACAGATTTTGATGTAGGTTTTCTTGAGCTACTGATAGGGAGGGCTAAAGGAGAAGATGATATACTCCTCTTCTGCAGGTATCTGTATTCAAGATAAAGATGACTGACTGCTAGGTAATGAAGTCATCATTACCTAGCAGTCAAGAAAGTTTTCTGCCATCTACATCATAACTTTTCCTTCTAGTGGCAAACAACTGCAAAGGCTGCAAATGTTATGACTGAGCCACTGTAGGAACAGAGCAGTCTTATTTCTTCCTCTTCCTCAGTCAAAACTATAGAATAATCCCACAAGAGGGGTAATTAATTGAAAGAGAAATCATAGGAACAATACTTTGAGAGAATGCTGCAGATATTGGCTAATTTTTATGTCAGACTAGTGCAGTGCAAGGTAGGACTATTCTGACATGATACTTGGAAGATTCCTCTGAAATAACCATAAAAAAGTGGTTCCCAAAAATCAAATAAGGAGTGCAGAAGCCCTGTCACATAGATTTCATATTTAAAAGTAAGCATACTAAAAGAAAGACACGCAATTTCAGAAATTAAGAAGTTTACTTAACATATATAAACTACCCTTTTTTATATGACAGGAATGTACATTATGCTTTGTATGTAAGATTGGAAATCACAATGCTACATGGTAGACCATCAATGTGGGAATAGCAAATACATGTCAAAAAACCTCTGGTTTTCTGTGTGAATACAAAGCAGTGAGGAGGTGTCTGCAATCTGAACAAAGTGCTTCAACTCAAGAGATTAAAATCATGAGAAGGAAAAGAAAAAAAAAAAGAGAGAGAGACATCAGTAAATCATTTTGCTTGACCTCTTCTAACTCAGAAACCATTATTAGCACAACATGTTTTTTCCCACTTGCCTGTGGAATTGTGACTCTATCACCACATAATTCTTACAGATACTGAAAAAACGCTCTTGTAATACTCCTCAAATTCTACCAACAGTTATGGAAATTTAATTTGTTCCTTTGCATTTTTGTATCTTGGAAATGTACTTTTACACTAAAGATTCAAATACCTGGATCCACCATGCCCACACAATCTCACTGACAGCCAGGGGGAATTGGGCATAGGCCAGTAGCTACGGTAGTGCTAAACGATCTACGGCCAATTACAATGAAAACCTAAATACAAAAGTGCAGCATTAGGTGAAACTGCTAATCCTGCAAACTGATCTTAGGTATCAGCTGTACAAAGTAGTGGAAAAGTCCTTTATATTTCAAAGATAAGCCTTATTTATTTCTACAAAGGTATCTAGAGATTATAACTGTGATTAAATTAAGCCACCACATCACTTTTACAACTTGCTTTAAAACTTCAAATGAAATTCAAAATCTTAATCAAAATCTAAAGAATATAAAATCTTTTTTCTAATTGAACTTTCTGCTATTTATTCTATTATACAAAGAGACATGCCATGACTTAAAATTCAACAGTTTCCACTTCTGAAATCACTCTGAAATACGAACTGCAAGATATTAATGGAGCACAGGATATTTACTCTGCTTGTGAAATCAACTTGTTGCTAAATGTTAAAGGAAATGTGTACCATTATTCCCTGTGACTCCACCCTTCCCTGTGGGAGTAATAAAAGGAAAGCAAAAAAAATCACCTTTCTCCTTTCGGTTGATTTTACTTTCCGTCACCAGGATTCTTTTTGGCAGGCTGGTAACAACAATTTCGTCATCCCAAGAGCCATTCCTGGTGGAGAAATTTTTTGATATGCAGCTATCTATCCATGGAAGATCTTTTAAGTACACCACAGCTTGGAACACAGCTCCTCAGCTCCTTAACAAGGCCTGAAGTGACCAACTGCAGTACTAACAGAACGAGAATGCCAGGAATCTGTGGTATTTCATGGTTTGCATAATGGTTCTACTTAAAGACAGCCTTCGATGTAATTGTTTTTATATGGCATTTCTATCATTTTTTAACCTTTCAAATAGATAAAGACTTACTGCAAGCAAATACTTTCTAGCATTTTTCAAGAGACACTTTGCATTGATCACCTAAAGTCAAATGTCCAATAGAGAAAGATCATTTTTTCTTCCGTGTTTTCTTTTAAGTTAGTCCTTCTCTTTCTCCGTGCAGTTATGATCAGGGCTGCTTTTTGAAAAGTGTATCTTTCTGTTCTTCAGTCTGTTCAATCACTTCTCAAGATCTCAATGTTATTGCTGTGAGCATTATTTTATTACCTCTCTAATTTTAGGGTCTGTTTCTCCCTATCATCTCATTTCAAAAGAGATTTTCTTAGCCCTTGATTATCTTCTTGCTTTTGAAAAAATCTTTTTCCTCAGTATGCCACATACACATCTCATGCCTTATACATCCTAAGTATCCCACTAAACCTCAATGAAATTAGGGATGAAGTACTTTAGTTGATAAAATATCATAGGACAAAAGATACCGGACGCATCATCAGCAGGATCTTTGCTTCATATGCTCAAATGACCTAGAAAAAAGTCCTGCATTACAGTTATCAACTGACAGATCCAACAGAAGCTACTTTTAAGGGTGGCATCTTGCCTTTTGGCAAGAATTTTAATTTTTCACTCCATGTGCATTAGCGATAAATAAGTGGGACGATTAAAAGTAGATCAAAAAGTAGAAACAAAAGTATAAAAGCTCACTAAGCACTAGTCTAACTGCACCCAGGAACCTAAAAAAGAATCTTTTCCATGGGGTACATTTCAGTGCTGCAAATAAATAGAATGTCTTTACTTCCTTGACTGGTTTTACACACTTTATACCTCACCCCAACCTCATCTAGAGAGAACAGATTTTGCAACTATCTGCACCTTCTTACCTAATAAATTTACTTGGGAAAAAAATGTTATAGTGGAAAAACACCCTTGGACTCGACCAACACAAAATAAAATAGACAAAATTATTGAAACTTTAAAAATTTCTGTTCAGTGGTTCTTCAGTTATACTAATACATAACACGGGCATAAGCTGAATTTTAGTTTCACTGTTAAGAGCCATGTATATCTTCTCAGAGTACAAATCTGGCTTATCTTTTAAATGTGACTGTAGTCAGAACTATTTGTTTAAAGGGGGCAGTATATGCCCTTAAACACAACCATCACAAACTCCCTGATTTTACATGAAGTGTAAACCAAATATTACATCAGTCTGCTGCATCTACTTGTCCCCTCTTTTTTTAAAAAGAAAATCTAAATGGAGTTGGCATATATCACAAAATGTTTACAGCCTTTGTGGGTCCCAATGGCATGTTTTTCCACCAGGGCTCATTCTGTCATATCTAGAAACTTTATTTTTAGCCAATGGCAAGTTATTTTGGTTTAAAAGACCAGTCTTTGTACCAGTACTTCACTTGTATGTTGCCAAGTTTAGATACTGTTACTTAACAGAAACTTCCTTGGTATCCTAAGGACACCTCCAGTTCATCAGCAGCACTGTCAGCAAGCTCATCTCTGCTGGAGCAAGGAAATACCCACGGACACATTAAGGGGGCTTGTTCCTCCATTTCCCAGGAGGGAGACACAGACCTCCTCCTGCCTTCTTGTGCTGTAGTTCACTGGCTTTTATTTCTACTCCATTTCAGAGCATGAACTACTCACTTACTGAGGTAGTCTAGCAGAACAAAGGAACCAAGTGTTAAATTAGGAGTATAAATCCCCTAATTTCTCTCAAGATTTAAATTTCCATTCCCAAAAGAGAGATGAAATTTCCAACTCAGCAGCTAATGTAGCAATAATTGAACAAATCCATGTGTTGGTTACTTCACAAATAGCAAAGAGCCTATGCAGGTGGCTAAGCTTACTGGATCAATAGTGAATACAGATATTTCAGATTAATGGATTCACTCCTTAGTGGATGGTCACTGCCACCAGTGCAGAACCCACACCTTGGCCGGAATTCCAGCAGAGCACAGCAAATCAAAGTAGGAATGTCTCCGATACCACACCGGTTCAAAGATAAAATACAACTGTAGCTGGTATTTCTGTGTACATGTGAATAACTTTGCTGTAGTGTTGTAAATTAATTAAACTACTTGCATACCCAGTTTAGTGTAGACGTATCTAAATCAATTTAAATAACACTCTGAGGAATTAGATTCATCCATTAATTCATTAAATCAAATTAAAACGATATAAGTGCAGCTGAAACAATTTAAAATGCATCCACAAAAGGTAAATCAATTGCATTACGTGGGTGTAAATTATTAATCTAATGAATCCCTTACTGATTGCTATTGATTTTTTTACTAGTAAAATAAATATTTTCTAATTGGCATTGTGAGCCAACCCATGTGACCTTTAGTTTCCATACATGCACACACACATGAATGGATGCTTGCACCCACACACAGCAATCTTTAGACAAATGCCTTGGGGGTGGTTTTTCAGACCTAAAGAATGAGCAGCTTCTTTTTACCAGTTTTACAACTGGAACACGAGAGTAACAGAAGTCACAACGCAGCTTTTGGGTTGCTGAACAAACTGGACATATTTGCTTTAAAATTTAGCTTTTAAGAATAACAATTATGAATAACATGACATTAATTGAACTTCTGGACTGTATTTGACTAAATCTGTCCCTGTAGAAGGAAAAAACCATACAGCAATGTATAGAGTGCGATCTAGACATTCCATTAGCAACTGCATAGACATTGTCTGTTGTGACCCCTTGTGATTTTCCACGGGGTCTTTTCTAAGTTTCCAGTGCCAGGGGATGCTTCAGGCCTTTGCACACAGCACCTGTGGTCAGACCCCTCAGTCTAGCAATGGCCCAATGCCACCTCCCGCCTGTGACCTGCGGGCAGTGAACCTGGGCAGAAATAGAGCTTAGGTAATGAAAATATGAACAGTATCTTTCTTTGGGTAAAAAAGAAAACTGCCAACTCTACAACAGAATAAAGCTGTTGTGATATCAGGTATCTGTTTCTAATCCTGCTTACATTGGCACAAGTTAGAAAAGAGACCATAATGATGTTTCCAATTGAAAGCTACAAAATACAATTAAATCATTATTAAATGAGTGGATTCTAAAGACAGAGAAAAATAGCTTGTTATTTTAGGAATGCAAACAGCTTCTAAATATTTTGCAAAAATTGTAAAATTCAGCTCCTAAAAAAATGACTAATGTTACATTACTCATAACAAATAACATTAGCAAAATTACTACAGTAAAAAAATTTGGCTTCTAACAAGTGGTTATTTAAAAATTGGATTTTAAACCTGGAGCTCCTTCTCCATCTTGTAAATTCTCAAACTTGTTTCTGTAGAAACACTATTCCTTTATTCAGCAGAGAAAAGATGGAGATCTGCCAAACTGTTATGCAAGATAATGAAGCAGCTTCTCAGAGGGTGAGAGATCACATGAAATCACATGCACTACAGAAGGATTAAAATTTCAGGAATGTTGAAAGTTTTACCTTCCATTAACTTCATAAATTACATGACATTTTCGTTTCAAATAACTACTTTGTTCTCAAAGTTTTAAGAGTACATAATAAACTAAGGCTTTGTGCTTTTAAAACCCTATTCCATTTTTACCATTTTTTACATGGACAGTAAATTTAAATCCTATGTGGAAGAAAAAAGGGAAAATTTTCTGTAGCAATGGCAACTGCTCAAAATTAAGTGCAGTTTTTCATCTACTCTTTCTTTTTCTTCTGCTGATGAAAATGATACAGACAAGGCTAATATTTCATGAAAATCCAGATTTCTGCATCAACACAGATTTCCATACTTGCCATGATGTTTTAGCTTACATTTGAATGGCTCCTTCTTAGCCTCAGTTCCTATTTTAACTCTGCATGTCAGGATACTTTTGCCCACATGGAATTTTATGTTTCAATTTCAAAAGATCAATTTTATTAAGGATTTTGTGAGTAGAACCTGTCATCACGATATAATCACAGAACTGATGCTTCACATAGCACAAGTCACAAGAGGGCTGCATACATGTATTTTCAATAGTTGTCTCTGCTCTAGTCTTTCCTTAAAAGGAGTTCAAAATTTACCTTCAGTACTAATCACTTTTTTACAATCAGTTTATGAGCTATGCTGATCAGTGTCCAGCAACTCAAACAATTCAGTCCTGAAGGGCCTAATAAGAGGCACTTCTCATCCAAAGATTACTGTGATGATACCACGTGAGGTAGACATGGTCTTCTCAGATGATGTTTGGAGAGAAAAATGATGTTTTAAGGCTATTTTTTCTTTTGGCACAACTAAAGTAGCTTTTAACATGAACTTTTTATTTTCACTTTTAGAATACATAATAAAAAAATACTAAGATTTTGCAATTTTTTTAACATGAAAATGTACACCTTGAGACCAAACACAAGAAAAGGAAGCACATTTTATCTTCTATCATAAATCTTAACCTTTTAAAGCATTAGTTTTCCTATATACTACTAAGTAGTCAAATAAAACCACTAAAAGAAAATGATACTTCAGCTGTCCCTTTAGAGCTTTTTCCTCCATTGGAAGAGACAGTTCTTTTAAGGATTAATTATACACAGTAATTCAAGGCACTGGCTGTCCCCAGAGCCTGCAACTCGCTAGTGCACAGTTCCAGCATACTGGTTACTCACCTAATACGTAACAACTGGCTGAACAGCTCAGAAATCTGCTAGAGAGGTCCCACAGACTTTTCCTTACTGCCCCAGAGAACATTCCAAACTCCAAACCCTTTATCAGATTTAAGGGCTATTCCTTAAAAATCACTTTTTAGTTCAAGTAAGACTATTACAAATACACATTTAAAAGCCTCCAAAATTAAAAGCTCCAAAGCTCAGTCCCAGCTCACAATGGTTGGTGGCAGATGAGAAGCCTCACACCCCAGGACCAGTAAACCAGTATTCCGCCTGGGAATCTCTCAACTTTTCATAGGTATGCATTTCATTTATTTTAAATAAACAGACTCTGAGACGTATATAACAAGTTCATTTGAGACTACTGTGAGCTAGATAGCTTTTCAGTAATATCAGCCCATAATTGTTTACTTAAGATCCTCCAGTATCACAAATGACTTCCAATCATGAGATGTACAACTTTACATCCTACTCTATAAATCAGGCAACCTGAAAGAAAAACACAACTCTGCTAAGCTCAGAATTTTACCCAATATAATACTGAGATATTTGAGAAGACAGCTGCCATAGTATTAAACTAAAAAACACAGCCACTGATACTAAGCTTCTTGGCAAGAACTGCCTGACAGTGCAGAAATAGGATGCTGGTCTGCTCAGTCATGTGTCCCTTTAGACATTGGTAATATTTTGTCATTTTGCCAGTATTCATTCATGCCTTTTGGATATGATACACCAGAGCCACACACACACGGAGATGCTCTGGCTCAACAGTCAGTTCTTACCTGACTGGTCTGTAGGTCAGAGTTAAGCAAACACAGAGGAGGAATGTTGCAATGGGACAATTATACACACAATGGGTCTATCTCAGGGTTTCCAGCTGAAGAACTACAGACCATTCTGAAGTAGGCAGAGCATTAGAGAGTATCCCCGTAGAGAATCTTGTGTAGGCAAGAGATGGACTGGATGACCTAACAGGACTTTTCCATCACTAATATGATTCTCTGAATTTCATGCTTTTTGACAGTATTACAAGGTTCGACAGGCATTTCTCTTCAGAAGAGGGATTAAGGTCAGTAAGAATCAGCATCAACTAAAAAAGTGCACATGAGGCAATTGTGATGGCAGTAGGCAAAAAGACATTCACAGTCAGAAAAGTATACAGGGCTTGTGTCTTCTGCACATGCTAAAAGCTATGATGTAATCAAAGATCATATGGAGGAACAAGGAATACGAGACTCCTGCTTCCATACCGGTTTTCCTGTTACAGGGGAAGAAGACAGGTGTAAGATGCTAGAAAACAAAAACAGTAAAGGTCTAATACCTTACACACAGCAGAGGCACAAAAAATAAATACTGATTTTAAAAATAGGTTTGGAGCAAATTGCACAAAAAGCCATGTTAATGAGTATTCATCATTGAAAGTTCAATGCCTACTATGAATTTAACTTCAGAAAACAAGTTTTGCTGTAGAATCAAAGGAACATGGAAGAGATTTCAGAAAAACATAAAGTATCTTCATTTAATTCTCATCTGTGCTCTTTCACAGGGACTATCACAGGGATATGCTTGTAATCCCCAGTAATGCAGTGGGATAACACCATACAGCATATCCAACAACCATAAGACAACAAACTTGAACAATCTGTGCTAGAGGGACCAATGTGTGGCTCTTGAGCTACACGTAGTTCTGAAGCAGCTCAAGTCAGCTTCAATCCGTCACAGGGTCAGCAGTGTGGCTGTCCCAGAAAGTGGCTGCTCCGGAACTGGAGTGTGACAGTGAGTCACTGAACAGCTTCTGAGATCCTTGGTCACCATCCAACCCAGCTGTGCTCCCATCCTACTATTTTTAAAGCTGCCCTTCCTTTCAGCTCTCTAAATGTACCAGCAAGATACCCCTGTAGTGTCCGTGGAGTGTTGTATAAACATGGATAACAAATCCAAATATTCAAACTTTAATGTTGAAAATGTTGGCAATACATAGTAATCAGCGTAGAAAGATTAATTATGTAACTATTATACTCCCATCACCGTATGATGTTACACATTCCATCTTCTCCACAAAATGTCACAGAGATCTACTAAACTTCAACGATAATTCAATGTGAGGAAAGAAAATGCTTTGTCTTCTGACACAGAAGACTGCAGCTAAGATGGTACTTAATCTGTGATGGCACCTCATCCTTCAATAAGTTACCTGCATGCTTAACCCTGAGCATGTTTCTTTTCCAAACTGATTTATTACCTTCCACTCTTAATAAGAAGGAATTAGTCAAATTAATTTCACTAGTCAGTTGCATAACTCTCAATCTATAGGCAGCAGATTTGGCTCAAAAGCCAAGATAAGTACATGTACTTGGTGAAATCACTGGTGTTTCCAGGAATCTTATATTTTTTGGAGGTAAAAGAGAGGGATTAGAAATTTTCCAGAGAATATTCAGAAATTCCTCTAAATTATTTTGTCACAGAATTTACTCAACTTCTAGGTCACCGGTTTTCTTTCATTAACAGTTTAGATTTCATTTAAAGCACTGTCAGATCTACAGATCAGAAGAGACAAAGCATAAATATTTTTTTCAAAGATAGTCTGCAGGTTTCTTCATGACTTGTGCTATACAGCATTCTGATGCATTCCAGAATACAATGTGAACTGAGTCCTTGAATTGATACTAAAAATGATTTATCTGCAACATAATTTGACATTTAAAGACAATTTACTCATAAAACTGACAGAATTCCTTATGTCAGCAGATTTTGTACTTTTCCTTAAAGAAACATTAATAAAGGAATTACCAGTTCAACACAGGAACCATAGGCCAAGACACAGAAATGAAGCCAGCTGAGGTGAAGGAAAACTTGGTTCAAAAGGGTTTGAAAATAGTTTCTATACATATTTAAATATGCTGGTATGTGTGTGGGCTGGGTTAGATCTCAAGGGAAAAAGTAATGAGATAAGCCCCTTCCTGCTGGTAAATGGTAACTGCAAGTCAGCAGCTTTGTGATTCCAAATTCCCTGGTTTTTCCCATCCTACTGTTTTCTGCTTGTCACGTTGTAAAAGCAGGTGAAAACAGAGCCAACCAGCTCAAATAAAATAGGAGTCTTTAAAAATGTATGGTGTTTCAAGGATTTCCTGTAATCCAGCTGTTTAGAACAATAACTCACCATCTTCCTATTAGTTTCATAACTGTATCAAAGATAAATTCAGAATAAATAGAAGTTTCAAGCTAGATGAACTTGAAAACACCAGCAAACCTGTGAGGGTGCTCAGAGAGAGAAGCTGAGCTGTGGCTATACCACACCTCCCACCAAACCAAACGGCTCTTGCTGAGCTGTGCCTGCAGATGTGGCACAGCCTGGGGAATCTGGAAATTCAGTACCCATCCAGTGCCCTACTGCAAATGCCCAGAACAAAAGCACATTCCAAAGGACAATGACAACAAAGGGAGGATGCATAAAAGACAAATTTTCTGCTCTCTAACCTCCATGTCAGATCTTTTCATCAGACACCTTGTTCCCATCTGTCAGGAGGGTGTGATTACCAAGTATTCTAATTGACATTAGTGGGAGCAATACTCCAATTTTTAATTGTAACAATCCACTTCTGAGCATTCCCTCCTGACTCTTGGACACCAGAAAAGTGCAATCTCATTTAGAGTATTAATGGATTTAAAGAAAATCTATTAAAAGTGAAGCAAGATAGCACTAATGAGGTCTGAACACCATACGGCAATAAAAAGACAAAAATAGCGAAGCAAGATTAGAAGTAGGCATTGACAAAATTGAACTAAAGGATTTCCACACAATGTTTTTAATGTATTATTTTAATTAACATATATTTTAAATTAATAAATTAATGTATTTTTTAATTTCGCTCTGCATTTACATTATTATTAGCAGCTTCCTTTCTGTTGAAACAAGGAAGTGAGTGGTAGAGCAGCAGAAATAAAGGCAATGGGATGGTGAAAGGTCCTTACTGAGCAAGATGCCTTCTTTGGTTCTGGATGTCCCTATGCTTTTAGAAAGCATGCACAGGGTGACAGATTTCCTGTTTACTAGGAAATAAGGAATATTGCACTATATTTTTCCTTGGCACATTGAATAAATATATAGTGAAGTTCTTTAAAACATGAAAAAACTCAAGGCTAGCCAAGATAATTAAATTTTATGAAACCTGTGCTTTTCACAGAATTATTCTCTTGTGCTAAGGTAGTATAGGATTTTTCTGTTGTTCAAAACTCACCTTTAATGGAAAAGGCATATTTTGGCCTAATATAGAAATATCATAATGATATGATATTTTAATATTGAGTCAAAATCTGGATATAAAGTCAAGAATAAAAAATAAGCAGTTTATTTTTACTACGGCAATGAATTGCTCCATAATTCTGACTGAACCTCCTAGGAACAGTAATCTGTAGAAAAATAAAAGATATATGCAGGTGACATAAAACAAGTCAAGTCATAGCCAAAAAATGCCATGAAAGCTTCAGAAATCCTAAACAGTCAAGCTGAATAAGCAACATAAAGACAAATAATGTTCAAAAATACCAAACAAAGCAAAGTTTTTGCATGACAGTTGTAAATTAATTGTTAAACCAAAAAATTTTGTGACCATGGATTTAATGGCAGAAGGCTCAGCAGAAACATCTGATCATTGTGCCAAAAAAAGGTAACAAAGTGTTAAAATAGTTGGGGAGCTGAATGAAGATTAGCACTGAAAACACTATAATTTCCTCAAGGAATAAATAATAGGTCTTCACCTCAACTCTAGGTTTATGAGTCATTGCTTCTAAAAAGGGAACTGCAGAGGAAAGATACGAAATTGCATAGAAAAATCTCTTCTAAGTAAGAAAAGGACTGCAACTGGGCAAACTGGTATGCTTTTATGATGGATAAAATTAGATTTTTGTCTCAGATTACCAGAAAGATGATTTAACAAATTAACATCTGAACTTCCTAAAGCCAATTAAAAAAATACAAAAAGAACAAGACTTTTTAATTTGGTTAAACTACAGAATTCATTGCCAGAGGAAGTGTTCAGGGCAGAAACTTCACCTTTTCTGTGTGTATATATTTCAAGAATATACAAGCACAGTCAACAGTTATGAAAAAGATGTTAAAACTTAGGATTAAGGCCTAACCTAATTTCTACTGAAATAAAAGCAACACAGAGTTATTCAGGGGAAAGATTTTTCTACCCATGCTTACTTGAAACATCTCCAGCATCTGGTTCTCACCGTTCTGGCAGACAGGAAGCTGCACCAGTGTAATCACTGTGTGTTATCATTTGCTGCCCTCAATGACATCAAGACTACATAAATAGAGCATTTAACAGTTAGGAGAGACCAGGGCTTTCCTTAGGGACAAAGTGGTCATTTGCTAATGATCCATCACACAGACAATATAACCCAAATGCACAATGCTGTACAAATTGTACAAATTCCTTCCACTGCTCTGTAGTGCAATGTACTCTGCAGCAGAGCAGTTCTGCCTCACAATATCACCCCACTGCTCACTGCTATTGTAGCTTTCCCTTCCCTGCACATTTTCCAAGAGGAAATCAAGACTGCATTGAAAATGGACAGGGGAAGCAGATGCAACCAGAGATGGACTGCTGCAGGATGCATTTCTGGCTGACTGATACTTTCAGTTTCTAGGCATTATGGAGAACCATGCATTTGAAGATATGGCCTCAAGTTAATTTTCCTATGTTACTGCAGAACATATATGAAAATACACGTATTCTGTAAGAAATTATGCTATCAATATGCATGATTAAAGAAAACAAGTTTATCTAGCAGTCCAGTGTATGAGAAAATTAATTAACATATTTAGCATGCAGAGAGATGGATTTCAGCCAGCACAAGACAGAAGGAAGGGGATTCAAGCACTGAACATGGTGTGAGACAGTCAGAATTGGCATCAGGAAAAAGCAGGTAGGAGGCTAATTAGCACAAAATTTGAAGAATGGAAGAAAATGCAGCAATATGAGAGAAGAAAAGCAAGTGGCCCTTGCTAAGAAAACTCCAGTAGGCTTTCCCATGGAAATATTCCTACTTTTTTAATAAAAATGCTTAACTATATACTAACAAATTATATTAGGTTCTCAGACCCTACCTCTTTTCTGTGAGTAGATTGTGATACAATAAATTTCCAACAAGCACACAGCCCTTCATTTATGGTAAAGCATTCTCTTCAAGAACTTTAGGGTTCAGCATTAATCTATATTTGTGACATATACCTTGTTTAATGTCTTACACAGGCACGTATGTCTGCAAAGTTACAGGTGGTATCAGCTAAGATACCGTTTGTCTCATCAATTCCAGTTGCTTTTCCTGCTTAAAACTTCATTTCTCCCTTGTGTTCAAACTGAGATGGCAATACTCTTTACATCACTTCTACATTTAGCCTACACACAATTATGAAAAGATGGTGTTATCAGAGCTGCACCATGAAGGAATTATCACAAGCTCTCAAGTTTCTCTTGGCACTAAAGTGTACCAAGATTAGTATGGAAACGTGGAATGTTTAAAAGAAAGGAAGGAAGGAAGAAAGAAGAGTAGTCTGGTGTATAAACCACTATGCACCACTCCTGCATCAGCACAGGGTGTGTCTCAACTGCTGCAAAAGCAACAGTGGATGTGATGTGCTCTGTAACCTACTTGACATGATCCCCCACAGACAGTGACACTGGTGGTTCTTAGAAGGACAGAGGGACAGTAAGCTTGGGGTGGCTCTACAAAAGCAGTTACAGGATTTTCCCACATGCCTTTTGAAGAAAAAAATATTCAAATATCCAAAAAGGTCAAAAAGCAAAGTCAAGAGAGCTGTATTACAATATAGTATTATTTAATTATTTTGTAAGTTCGTTAGTTTGATTAATTGAGTAACTGAAAATCATAGCTAAGCAAAATGCAAGTGAGCAAATCAGAGAACTGTCCTTATAGGACATGAAGCAACTTTTTACTAAAAATTAATCTAGCATATTTACAGAGTAAAACAAACAAACAAAAAAAAAAAATCAAAAAGAAGAATATTGTTCATAGTGTTTCAAGTCTCCACCTTTGAATTAAGAGACTGATCCAGGACAAATCACCTTTTACACTTGAAAATACTGCAGCTCTATTACTTGTGGTACTGTTCTGCCAATATTAAAACAGCTTTAGCTAAATGTCAGTGCCTGTTTTTTGTACAAAACATACACAGCTTTGAGAAACAGTCTACCCGAGTTTATACTACTTTATCTGTAACATCCTTTCAACACTACTCTTCAAATTGTGAACTATCTGAGCTCTGAGTGGCTAAAAAATGACTGAAGTTTTTTATTTGACATAATTTGATTTCATAAAGAATCTTTAACATAAGACAATATTACTGCATAGTACTTTAATACCTTCTTTAAAGACTAATATACCTTATTCAAATGCATTTTAAGTAGTTTAATCAAAGAATGGAAAGCAGGCTTAGATGGTGCTCCCTCCTTCAAGTGTCAGAACAATTTCTTGAAAACCTTTGTCAAACATTCAGTTTCTGCAATTTACTCTAATTTAATAAAAACACAGTTTATTGGGGTTCAATACTTGGACCCTGCCAACTTTGCAGCTGATTCACCCTGATACTAAACACCTAAAATCTTAAGCATCCCTAGTTTTTTCTGCTGACTCCTCCTAGCAGCTAGATTAGATGAGTCTTCTTCCCTCAAACCAAGGCTGAAATCCTTAATTTCTTCCAGCTCTGCGTTATGTAAGGGACCCCGAGCAGCGCAGGAGGTGCGTGAGAGGTCTGCAACAGGCTCCTGCCAGCGCTGAGGTTGGCAGCTGCAGGGCTGAGCAGTGCCACCGTGCCCCAGGGGCCCTGCTAGCGAGGGCCAGGAGCAGGATGCCGATGTGGGACACGGCTCTGCAGAGAGCTGTCCCCGAGGACGGGACAAGGGCAGGCAACTGCAGGTCTGAGACCACATGCAGGCTGGCTCCAGCTGCGCAGGAGAAGGAACAGTCTGGCTTGGTCAAACGGCTGCTGACTGCATGCCTTGCTTCCCACTGCTTCTGCCCCTGCTCCTCAAAGCTGCATACCCTGCTTTTGGCTTATTCTCCTCCTCCTCCTTGTCTGCTCAGGTTTAGACTCCAAATTCCCTTCCCTTTTCTATAGGAGGCACAGTCCCTGCCAACTTCTTACTTCTGGCCCCGCTCCCAGGCTTTCTGCCCCTTATTAAAGGATAGAAAACCTCCAAAGGAGATCACACTTTCTTTACATAATCTATTTAATAATACTTTTCAAGTAATTCAAAGCTAACTCTCACTCCTGAAAAGATCTCAAAGGACTCCAACAATTTAAAAGACTAAAATCTGTGTTGAATTATTGAATACAAAGGATGACAAAACCCACTATTGTGGGCTTCCACAAATACACCCAAAATACCACAAATGCTGCCAAGTTCAGTCAGTCAAAACTGTGAGTCATAAGTGACTTAAAAGGCATAAGGGCTGAGTGTTTGAGTTTCTTTCACTTTTTTTTCAGGTCTGACACTTTCTTTGTCCTTTCTCATTTGAGCTTTTGGTATATACTATAACCAAGTTCTAAAGCTGTTCCCACAGCTACAAGGGAGGGAAGATCAATGAAAATCTTCCCCAGGAAGAACAACTTAAAAAACCCACACCACATTACATCAAAAAGGTTGGACTAAAACTACAGTAAATGGCAATGCCATGTCACTGTGAAGCCCAACTATGCACCCTACTGGTGTTTTCCCAAAATGACCATGAAAATGCACTATGTTAACTGAGGGGAAGGTTTTGATATAGCCCAACCCGTTTGGTTCAAAGATCCTTCAATTAGACATGCATCTCTGCATTCATTTTGTCATTCTTGTATATTTTATAGTTAAAATTAGAAATTATCTAATTTATCTGCATCGAAGACGGCACACAGAGAAATCCTGACTAGACCAGAGGCTCTGAAATTTTTTTATTTCTTCAGGCCTCTAGTTGTAAGCAGCAAGGTAATTACCACCCACTTCCGAGTTTAGCCTACAGGCTAGTTTACATACCACATTTCTCTCAATGCCAGGTAAACTGTGGTAGAATTCCAATAAACCTACTGGTATTTTCCTCTATGCTCCTCTTCAATCAGAAAGGTCCCAGAAACTTTTCTTGTAGAAGAATGATTTCCTACACCCACAGCCTCATACATATATCTAATAACAACAGGTGCTAAGATGACAATTCTTATTAATCTTGAGCATCTCCACAGGTAATGTTCAGATGCAATTATCATTAATTAGGTGTCACACTAAAATGATCTGGCACTACCAAAATCAGGCTCATTCATTAGTCAAGGAGCTTAAAAACTCATAATTAAAGGGACTCATTCTTCTCATCTTGTTCCTTGTCAGCAAGGAACTGTCTGAAAATACTTCTCTGCACTCCAGAAAACAGAAGCAGCTGCATGAAAGAGGAAATCACTTTTATTTTCATATGTTCTGCTGAAATTTCTGCTTTCCCTGTACCATTACAAGTGAACACAGTGTTTTCTGACACTTAGGATTCCCACAATAGTTTTAAAACATATTGCTTTATCCTCTAATATCACATTATGAACCATAAGCACAACTATGACAACCGATATTCTCTGATTTTTTTCCTTTCAAAGGGCAAACATTTTTAAAAATATCTACACCTCAATCCTCTTCCTCTCAGATATAGTTCACTTCACTCGAGGTGTTTACTCAATGATATTTCTAATAAGAACATTTGACCTTTAAACAAACATTCCATAGGACTATGTCCTTTGGGTGAAAACACACTGGTTGAGTTT
Organism: Monarcha castaneiventris obscurior; assembly: GCA_026261815.1. Lineage (NCBI taxonomy): Eukaryota > Metazoa > Chordata > Aves > Passeriformes > Monarchidae > Monarcha > Monarcha castaneiventris. The sequence goes on along the minus strand of JAMPIT010000434.1, from coordinate 14,854,206 downwards.
CCTTCCATGTGTTCCCCTCCAGCACGTTTGTTTTGTTCAATCCCATATTTATCCTGCTCATTGATTCTAGTCTGCCAAAATACCTCATTTCAACAAACTCCATTCTAATATCCTTATACAAGGTCTCCCCCATTGCTGGGATGCTGAACATCCACTTTGCTTTTAATTAGAGCAGCTACAGAAAAGGCAGTATGGGGGTCTGTTTCAACACCAGAGGAACTGCAGATCCCGACAAAAAGTGATTTCAGGGCAAATTCTCCTCAATTTGCTGAATATTTAGTGTACCAAAGTGAAAATGTAGAAGAGGCAAACATTTAAGAGTTTCATGCAGTGCCCTGAGGTAAATTTTGGGGAACTATCACTGTGGTGATAAGCCATCTATACCTTTTTAATTCCACTTGATATATCTGTACTAGTGAGTTTTTAACACATTTTAACATATTTGATGCTTAGAGAACTGAGTCTTCTTCTGTGTTTGTAGCTCATCTGATACAACAGCACTCTGATGCTAACAGGGTGCTCAAACTACTACTGTAATATGAATAGTAATCACCACAAAAGCTGAAGATAAAAACAAGAGAAGACAAACTGTGCCAACATCAATGTAAAAGCCACTGTAAACCCTGAGTAAGGAAGACCATTAATGGACAAAATCTAAGCGCAGATCTTCAGCTGGTTTTGCTAGAAGTCTTGAAGTATGATCTAGTCAAGAATACCTAATGCCTCACGTCAAGCCCACATAGTGTGTTAGCCCCACCAATTTATTAAAGATGCTTTTTGAAGGTATAGTCTGAAAAGAACAAAATCCCATATAGAAAATCCTAGATTATCAGCAGAATCAGAAAGTTTGTAAGACTTATGCTGGCAGGGAGTTACTTATAATACTTTGCCTGATACTTTACACTTGCAATTGCTGCCCACAGAGGTACATTTCCACAAGACAGTTATCAGCAGAAGATGCATAACACTGCAAATTGTGCCTTATCACTTCTGTGAGCACTCCACAGAGCGCAGGCACCATTCTAAGTACCATCTTAAACAGAAAAGTTTGCAGTGGTAGAAGAAAAAAATGAAGCTCCTGTCAGGAAATTTTAGGTGGCTGGGATCAAGTCCAAAAAATCCTCCTGACTCATCCATTATCTTCCTGGTTTTGCACTTATTCTTAAAAATTGTCTGTTTTCCATCCTAAATTGTATTTCTTCATGGACCCATCTTAAAGTCCTAAAATGCCCTCACAGAATGCACAGCAGCAGATCTGAATCCATGAAGCAGATATTTCAGAGATTAATAATGCAAATATGAGATTATAAAGTATTGACTGCAGAACTTTCAGATTAATGCATCACATTTCTGGGCATGTGTCTGAACTAATTCTAGCTGGCCTGTGAACATTCACAAGAATTGCTATGAACTGGAGAAAAGAAGGCAGGCCAGTTCTATGTGCTTGCATCCCTGGATTGTTACTGCCCAGTGAGTACTGGATTCTGTAGTAATCATCCGGGTATCCAAAGCTATTTTGTTATATTGCCCAAAACTGTTGTGAGTGAATGTAGAGGAATACTGCATCCAGTCACTGGAAACATCTTTTAGTTAAGTGGTGCAATATGAAAACACCTGATTTAGGCCATCCCTGCCTTACCTTGAAAGTAGAGAAAGGAAGAGCCACGTAGTTCTCTGATTATGCAAGCACTGGTAGATAACCAAGAAAAGCAAACTTGGTTAATTTGGTCGACCAAGTTTCACAGGGATCCCATGTTTAAGAATGAAATAATACAGACTGCATATCCAATTATAAATTGTGAAAAGCTTTCTAGCAGCTGCTGAGAGTCTTCATTTGGGAGCTCACATCCCTATCTCATTACAGTAAATGAATCATGATTTCACAAAGCTGTGTTTAACAGTCCATATGTAAAAAACATGCCTAACAAAGGCCAGCTGAGTGCTGCCTGAGCACTCAGGCAGCATCCAACTTTGATGTGCAGCTTTGACTGGCAATCATATTATTCTACTTTATCAGAGTCAATTAAAAAATTATAATATTATAATAATGTAATAATATTATAAGACATGCTGCCTTCCTAAGAGGGGGAAAACAAGAGCTGTGTTTGTAGTCGGGCTATGTTGTACAGTCTCCATGCCACATTGTAGTATGTGACTTTATTATTTTTCCTTTATCTGAAGTACTGCAAGAAACCTCACTGAAAAGCACATTGCTCAGACTTGAGTACTGTTTACTCCTAACTCACTTTCCAAGCAGGTTGACAAAGCACTTCCTGGTTTCTGAACATCTGAGCAGCTCCAAGAGCAGATCTTCTCCTTGCTGATTTTTCCCCTTCTTTGTCATTACCAGCCTTTCAGCCCCCTTTGCCTGGGCTGTCCTCTAGGGCAATGAAAGGCAACACATTATACAGCTGGAGATGCCAGCAGATACCAAAAGTTAAATGTCAAATCTTCATAAAAATACAAACACTATTACTTGCTTCCCTTCTATTCGTGGAGTGGTATTCACCACAGTGAGAATAGGATATGTACTTTTCAAATTCTCTTCCTCTGAGCTAGATAAGTATAATGATAGTGCAGCCAAGATGCTAAATTTATTACAGGAGCCTGTGATCCCAATAGTATATTGCTAATAGCAGTGCCAAATATCCAAAGGCAGCTGCTCTGTAGAGGTTATCCAGTCCTGTATGCTCCCTCACAGAATACTGCAGAGCAATAAGCAAAGGCATATTATACCAGTGGGAGAAGCAAGCTGCTCTTCTTAGATATAGATGAGTAACAAACATCCAATATTTCTTTGAAAAATCAAGGAAAACCGTGCCAGAGGACAAAAAGGACATCTGTGCCAAAAGAAACCAGAATCTCTGCAAACTGAAAGTGTCTCTATTGCTGCAAGAATGATGAGCCAGCCCACGCTAACTGCCCTATTCCATTAACGCAGTCTAACCCTTTATTTTCAGTCTAAGCACAGCTTATAAACAATTTGTTTTCCATTCACAGCCCCAGACTTCAAAAATAAATTTCTTTGGACTGAAAAAACCCAACATTCTCCTAGAAGTTTGCTGTGACATTTTTGCAAATTCATGCAGTCTGAATTCCAAGGTGCTCACAATCAATCTTTCTTATTTTATTCTGCATTTAGGTTGAAGACTTGGATGTTGGGTGCAATGTACTTCATTTTCAACTTTCAGTGCATGCAATTATGTTTCCATTATTTTAACAACATTTTCAGTTAATATTTTTCCTGTGACTGCAGCAAAACCTTATGCTACAGCCCATATTTCTTTTTTTTTTTTTTACTGCTGAGAGTATCCTGTCAGTTCTTCTACATTAGTACTGGCGCATCCTCTTAAAATAAGCCATCTGCTAAAGGCAAATGCCTTTGCTCCCTGCCTGGGCACACGCCCCAGCCATTTGGACAACAAAGATGGGAAAAGGGCTAGATGGAGAATTCTTTGGGATGGTGAAGAATATTCAAAAAAGCAGTATTTCACTTGAGTGATAAATGACACGTTCCTGAATGCCCACTGGGACTTCTAGAGAGCAGAGGAAAAAAGTTGGTAAAAGCAGACCTTGACAGGGTGACGATGACATTTTACAACTGTTGTTGAAGAACTGCCTGTGTAGGGTCAGGCCCTGCCCTTGGAGATGTTTGCTACTGGCAGAGATGGTACGATGTGACAGGCAGAGTTTAGTCAACAAGACTCTAAAAATTTATGTAGAGATCATGCTGACAAAAAGTGACCCTAACCAGTAATATTTTTAATATTAAATGCAAAGTGCATGCATGTGTGCACGTATAACACATGTATATTTATATTTTCATATAATTTATATAGACAGATATGCACATCAGCATCTGGATAGTGACAGATAAACTTGAGCATGGCTGACTTTAAAAAGAGGAATTCTGCAGCTGCTCAGGCACTCACATTATCTTCTCATCTCTTTGTGTAACCAAAAAAGACCTTCTTCCGAGTGTAAGGAAAGAAATATAATGCAGTGTTGTGAAATCCTACTTTGAAGTGTTCCAGTAGCTATCCTGACTGGAGTACCTGAGTAACAGCTATGGAATGCTTTGATTAATATTTCTTCTATTGTAACTTAAAAAACTTAAAACTTGAAAGAAAAAAAAAATTCGAAATACCTTCTAAGGAGGCCAAATGTATTTCAAGATCTCGCCCAACCCGCACTCAGTGTCTTTAATATTCGGCCAAGTGCATCTTCAGGCTTATCGAAATAAAGCTGAGTATTACTGCAACACTTGCAGACACCCTGTCTGCATCACTTCCATATATATCAGTACCTGTGCCTCTGGAACCCTCCTGCAGTCCCTCCATACCACGCTGACCTGTCTGACTGAAGCCCTGCTTGGTGAGAACACCAATGGACAGGCACTTTAAGAGAATCCCACTTAGTGAAAGGCCTGAGGCTTAAAATCTCTTGAAAACCTGAAGGCCTTAATTTTAACTGTGGCTATTGTCTTTGTGCATAAGTTATGAAGATACTCTGATTCTTCATGTAGATCAATTTCCCTATTTCAGGAAGAAAATATCCTTCCGTTCATTTCAGTGCACAAACAAGTTTTAAGTGCATGTGGAATACTAATATTCCCATCCTTCTGTAGCATTGCCAGGCATGGATCAAGGAATCCTGTTTCTGAGACAGTAACAGAAAGGAAATGTCTGAAGGTCAAAGGAAGCATTTCAATTTCTTTTGCTAGAAAAAGCAGCAAGAAGAATTTCTGTCCCTACCAAAGACTGCACAGTGACACTGACTGTCCTTGCATTACAGGACCGTTATTACTTCCATGAAATTACTATATCTTTGCAGACATGCCAGTGGTGCCCACACATAGACAAGTATTTAATGACAGAAAATTCCAAGCAGCTTTTGCAAACAAAACCAGCATATTTTGCTTAATAATAAAAATAAAATTTCAAAAGCCATTAGAATGAATCACCCAAACTCCAGTTTCCAAGTGGAAAAAGTTCTGGTAAGGCAAAAAAATTAGCAAAAGCCAAAAAAATGCAAACATCCAACAAAACTAAACCGAAAAAACCTCCAGCAACCTAATAAAAATATTAAAACAGACATGTTACTAGCATATACATTCTAGTGATAAATTTGAAAAGCCACTCATACTGACACTTATGTTATTTACTATTTTTAAGCACAAGGCCGAGAGGCTGTAATAGAAATTGTTGCAGTCTTTGCTTTCTCATATATAACAAGTCTGCCTCTTTTTGAGCACAACAGTGGAGAAAGGTCAAACAAATAAAATCTATCAATAACAGGAAAATAGATTGAGCAATATAATCTTAACTTCTACTCTAGAAATAAATCTGGGAAGAATTTTTGGCATGAAAGATAAATGCACTTAGACTCAAAGCCAGTTTAGACTCACTCACACAAAATTCTTTTGGACAGAAACAATTATTTACTACACAAGTATCTAATGCCTAACAAAACATTAAGGTATCTAATCTACAATAAGAAACCTTGATTTTTCAGAAAAAAAAATGACATTATCATTGACCTAGTGAAGCTTACATTTATATGAGTGTTACTCTTTTCCCTGAGTCATCCCATCAATTTGCTTTAATACGACACTGATCATCATGTGGCTCCATACAGAGTTCAGTTCAGAAACTGAGACATTCAAGGGAGCTTGGAAGTATCTCAAAAGCAGAGTGTGGTCATTCTCCATCCCCTCTCTGCTTCCCTGTGTCTCTGAGCTAGCTGAAGGACAAACAACTGGACCCTCATTCTGCTTGGGGCTGCAGCTCACCAGCAGGTGAGCACTGTAATATTGAGGCTAAATACATGACACTAGCATCCTACACCACCACACAAAGAGGATCTAATATTATGTAATCTAAAGACAAACTACAAAATGGCCTACATATCTTTTGACATTTTAAGAGATAATGGACCTGACAAGTCACAATCATCCGCCAAGTATAATGGTGGTGGAGTAATCAAGCAGGTATTACTCTTACAAATGCCAAAGAGTATTTCAGTACAGCTCCATCTGCCCAAATTCATAATGCCATTCTGAGAAGAAATAAAAATAACCTAAAACATGCACTCACTCAAAAATACATTTCTAATTAAAATTAAATGTAAACACAGGCATCAGTATAATATCTATTATGGAGGTAACATTCTTGGTAGACTTAAACTGGAGGACTGAATTTGTTGAGAAATCAATCAGTCTAAATGAATTCAGAAACACAAATCAAGGTCAATCAAAACTCAGAATTTAGCAAATTAAATTACTTGTTCATTTATGGTTAACTTCCTTAGGTTAATCTTAAGGCTGCATAAGCTTCACCTAGTATTATGCTTGAGACTTAATAATTTGCCTTGACATTCAGAATAGCTCTTACATAAAACTTTGGATTTGTTTTTAAATAAAAAGCAAGATGACAGAATAAACAATGCTGAAAATATACCCCTCTTTCCCAGAGGAGATATAATCTTGGATCAAAAGCCCGCAGTTTTTTTTCCTCTTTCCATCAGTATTATATTTCCAAAGTTGTTCCAATTAAACTCTTTTTCCTCTGATTTAAAACTATTAATTATATAGATATTAAACTGGTAATACGTATTATTCTGCTTTTTTTCCATGTACTTGACCAATAAGACATGTAAGATGTAAAGCATTTTCATTTCATTAACAGTAAAATGTGTTAACTGCTTAAATATTCTCTTTTTTTCATTATTTAAACTATCTTAGGTAAAATAAACTGGCCAAAACTGGCACTACTGTATAAAGTCAGTACTGTGTTCATACACCATCAATAGATTAAATTATTATAATAAGTGGGTTACAGTACAACAACAATATTGTGAAGCAAGTCTAAGCTACCAGAGAGGATTTAAATCTCGGAAACAGCTGCATAACAACCACACTTCTCTGAACAGTAACAAATTAAGGGCATCCACAAGACTCCAGCTGTGCTAATGACTTCTTCCTTCCACATCTACAGAGACGACCAAAATACCTGCAGGACTTTTTCAAGAACATGAGCGCTCTTCTGTCTCCATCCTAAGAAACTGAGCCTGATACATATCATTTGTGTTATTATTCATTTCTCATTTTACTAGTTTTACAGACATATTCAAATTAAAATACTCAGCAGGAAAATGAAGACAAACGGAAGCATAAAGCCAGAGAAATTTTACTTAAAAGAAAAAACAAAAATAAAATTACAGAACAATATCTACCACCTCAGAAGTCATTTGTAAGATGATTCAAAGGGAAGATGAGTTTGGACTTGATGAAATTAAATAAAAAACTGCAATAGGTCTGTGCTTCAGGACAGACTTGACTGCCTTGCACAGCAATATGCTCCATAACAAGTTAACCAGTATAGTGCAGTATTATGTTTTGATCACTACATTTTTTCCACTGGGGAAGTGGGGCTACTCACAGCAACAGTTACCCAACATATTGGTAAGGGCATCTCCAACAACAAATTGAACCTAAGCCTGCTGTATGCTATAAAAAGCTACCAAGGAGATTGGGGAAGTGAAATAAGGATGTCATCACAAACATCCATTCAAGTTAATCACTAAAGCCTCCAAAGAGCTGAAACAGAAGAATGAAACTTCATTAGAAATTACAAAGCACATGAGACTGCCGGTGAGAGCAGCAGCAGCACAATGACACAGCCACTCACTGGGAGCTGCTCCCCGAGAACTCTGGCTCCGGGAACACACCCCCACAGAGCATGCGAGGTCAATCACTCCATCCTGCTAATGAGAGCAGGCAGGCACACAGAAATCCCGAGTTTCTGCAGCTCCTCAGCAAGAAATCATACAAGGTATCACACCCGTTCAAAGGCATAACACTTACTACAGTGCACTAAAAATCACTGTTCTAGGTGAACGTGTGCATTCCTGGTCTAAAGAAGGCAATCCCGTGTCAGCTAAGTCTCACTTTCTGATTATCTCTTCCTTTGTTGACTCTCCCATTTTGTCATGCATTCCACAGTGCTTTATTCAGACTGCTCTTTCTACTTCGCTGTCTTTCTTTTCTCCTCTTTTGTGTAATCTCCTACCCTACTGTGTTACTTCTGTGCTTTGCATGCTGACATCATGGACCTCTAAAGCGTTAGTGCACAGCGATTCTAGCCAACATCACTTCATTGGCAGTACACGTCAAGAAGAGACAAAACAATGCACCTGAGAAAGGAACTAGAAAGGAATGGAAAAGTGGAAAAAAATACTGCATTGCTATAATATTTTGCACAATTATTCCTTGGATTTTAGCTCCTATGCAAGTGGAAGTACACTGGAGATTTTCTGCTTTGCTCCCGCTGCAGGTTAACTGAACCTAGCCATGTGCACGTTCAGTGAGGGCACACTAGCACCAGCTGCCTCCAGCACTGGACTTGTTCATATTGGAAATAACTGCAGTGCTCTGATTTCCAAGACAAGCTCCTTTGTCCACAAGGGCTGATTTTAGCAGGAAAGGCTTAAATCCGTATTCCTTTAAAAATACACTTTTCAAGGTGCTGATTTCAGTAATTTCTCAAGTCCAATCAAAGAGTTACAAAACTAAAAATGAGAAAGGGTATCTTAGACATAAAATTCATTATCTGAGCTCCTTATAAAAGTTATCAAAACCTCCCTTTCGGTCATTCCCAGAAAACATCAGCACTGACTCAAAGGAAAAAAGGGAACGGTTTCTCTGCATCCACACCTTGTAGGGGTGGTCAGTGTTTGTAGTGCTATGAGACATGTACGAAATCTGTCACACAGCCAGCAACCACGAGATCCATTCATACACCTCCGAGCTGTCACAGCCTCCCAAGGTAGCTCACACACAAGTGAGGAGGACGACTCCCAGTGCTCTATCAATTGAGCAGGGCAGTCCCAAAATGCACCTGCATCCCAACGTGACCTTCAGAAGCCCTAGCATCAGTGCAGCACTTGAACAGCTTGAGAGCCATATGCAGCTAAAGAATCAAAGGTTAGTCACATCTTACCTATTATTAGAAATAGATTGTAAGGTCCTTGAGAGTAAACACTTCATGTTTGCACAATGCCTAGTACAACAAAAACCCTGTCGACAAATTGGGCTCAGAAGTGCTACTGCTATCTGGGGTAGCTTGCACAAAGCCAGGGTTTGTTTCAGTGTAATGAAGATTAAAATATGGATGTAATGGAACATTAGTACAAAAAGCTCAATCTACAAGGTAGTAGGTATTCCACACGTGCCTCCAAGAGCTGATGATTCTATTCTTTATCTTTTCTCCCTTTTTCTGCAACAGAGACTAGGAGTTCTGCAACATTTTTGGGTTGAAAATAACCATTTACCAATATTCAACATAAAATACAGGGGATTTTTTTATACATACCACTAAAACTGAGTTTTTCAAGGGCTAATAACTGGCACGACATAGCATGATGATACTCCTTTAAGTTCTACTGAAGAAGAACTGAAGGGCAATAAAACAGATTTTACTTAGTTTGGGTGAACAGGTGCTAATCTGACTAAGTGGTACTACTAATACATGGAGAGGATAAAGAAAAGAAAAAGGGTGCAAAAAGTTGAAAACGGATACACATTTTAAGGGAGTTGCTGTGCTATCACTCTGTGGCTTAACATAATTTCATCACTTTATCTTCTCACTTGCTGCCTTAGCAAAATGGTAAAAAGAGGCAACACTTACAAACCCCAGTATCATCCACTTAAGACAGCAGAGGTATCACTAAGAAATAAAGCTGACAATTTGTCAGCAGCCCTGCAGACTCCCACCACTTGTAATCAGGAAGAACTTAGACCTTGTGGAAGTGTGTTGTGAGCTCAATACAGGTGAGCCAGGAACAGGATGTTAATACAGGTATGCAGTGCACCAGCTGGGAATTGTGTGCTTTGACAGTCTCACACAAGTCATAGAATGGCTTGGTTTCAAAGTGACCTTAAAGGTCATCCAGTTCCAATGCCTCACAATGGGCAGGGATGCCATCCACTAGATCAGGTTGCCCAGGACCCCATCCAGCCTGGCCTTGAACACTTCCAGAGCAGGGACATCCAAATACCTGAGGCTTGCAGTCAGTCACTGCAGCAGCAGGCCATTGGATAATGAGGTTTCACAGGCAAGGACCTCTCTTGCACTCTTAGGTAGATCACCCACACTAAGAGCCACAGGTATAACCAAAAGCCATTAATATTGCAAACTTCATATTTCACTAACTGCGGTAAAGAACAGACTTTGCAGCATCACCCTCAGAGAACCCTCTGAGGGCACCCAGGGTAGTTCCTCCCTGGCCTCCGCTGAAATTTTACACAGGCTCTTCGCTGGTTATTCCCTCCTTGCAAAGAATAAACCTATTTTTTAATCAGCCTCCCAGTTTAATGCACAAGTCATCCCCAGCTTCAGGTGAAGGCACAGTAAAGTAGTAAATATAGCATTTTTGTGTATTGAATTTTTGCATGGGCATATTGCATTGAAATGTGTCCCCACTGGGGACACATTTATTCACTTGGAGAAAAGAAAGCATAAGTTATTTTTTATGTCTTTCTGCTGTTAAGATTTGTCCTCTGTAAGAATTTGTTGAGTGAAACCTTTAAACAAAAGGTTTACAAAAAAGATTAGTTTAGGATGTACGTAGACATTACTTATTTTAAAGTGAAATCCAGCAACGTTCAGAATTACTAATGGATCTCATTCTCTTACATAATGAATGAAACCAACAGTTCACTGGATGCTGACATTACTTTGTCAGCATATAAGTTATCCACATATTTAAATATGAAAATTTTCATCTTTGCTGTGCATAAAATGAATATACTACAGCATAAAATAGTTGTAAAGAGAACATTTTTTAAAAGCTCCTTTGTGTTTTAATTTTTATTTTTAATTTTGTTCTGTCTGCCAATGTTTGAGTATTTTTATTACATGAAGACTCTTAACATGAAAAATGTTCAGTTCTGAGAGCACCCTTGAAAGACTTAGGCATACTAATTTATACAATTACTTCTTTAGATCTATTTTTAATCACAATTTTAGAACAATAAAATCACAACTATACAGTATCAAGAAATATTTCTGTGTGATTCTAAATGATGTAGCAGCAAGAAAATCCATATTTTTAACTCTGATTTGTGTGTTTAGCTATGCAAACCTCTATCACCCTTTAACATGAGACCTCGGAAAAAGTGAACTTCCTTTCCTGATTCTAATTACCAATACTTAGCTATTGATGTATGAATTTATACACGTACATACTCTACACATTCGTATGCTACAGACCGGCCCATTGTTATCTGTTTCAAATGTCTTTGCAAAGCTTCTATGGCATGCAAGAAATTCTTTTTACCGTTGGCTATAATCTCTTTTTCTTTGAAGGCCCCAAGAGTAGAGATAGATTTAGATAAAACTCCTTAATAGGACCACACAGATGAAGACCCATATAGCGGAAGGAAATTTTGCTCCCTAGGGGAATTTCTAACCTTCAGCAGAGCAATGATTACAGTGGTATCAGTGCTGTGACACGGTTAGCACAGACACACCAAAGGCAGCTGGAAATGAGGCAGCACAGCCCCAGCACAGCTCCCTCACACATTCCCCAGCCAGGGCACCCGGCCCTACTCAGAACTATCTGGGCACCATACAACACACTACATCCCAAACCCTCGCTAGTAACTTCATTACTTCCTTGAACAGCAAACAAGCAGCTCTTTGTCCCAAAGATAGCACTATGAGACTTTGCAATTAGAAACAAAGCTGTCCTGAGAAAAAAATACAAATTATGCTATTGGCATCATCTGTGGAAAAACATCCTGCTGAAAGACAACACACTCAAACCACTGTTATGCCTTAAAGATGTTTCCCCAAGTCCCATCTGAACATTTTCGTGATATTGTTTCTAGCAACACACAATGCCAGACAGTATCTTCACATCACTATTGATTTCTACATTTTAAAGACAGCACATAATTTTTAGCTCTTTCATCCTCATATTTCATAACCAATTTATAATTTAACATGTTCTTTGACATTGTTTAAGTATTTTAAAATTACATCATTTTATTTTATCAGAATATCATTTGTTTTGACCAAATTCCCCCCAATTAGCTGGGAGGTTCTCATGGTTCTTTACCATGATCACATTGAAGTTTCAGAAACTATAACACAAATACATCTACCACCTAACCAAAGAGAAGAGAAAAGGTATATACCAGTACTGCCTAATTATAGTAACATATCACCTGTGGTTCCAGCTTTCAAGTGCTATAAGCATATACATCTTTTAGAAAAATATATTTCCTTTTCTAGCACTTTATTATAGCCATATGCAAATGAAATAGTTATGTGGGTTTTGTACAAAGTAATATTTGTTTCTAAACGTAATTTCCAAAATGTCAATATAAAAATAAAATTTGAAATTTCTTATTTCACTTTTCACATTTACTCAATTTCCAGTCAATCTCTTAATCTCACGCAGGCAACATTAAAATTTGACATAAAAATTTATATCTCATGATTGCTGAAGAACAAGAATATAGTTCTACATCACTAGTTATACAAGTGACATCACTGCTCTTAGTATTTGGCAACATAGCAAGGCAATTAAAACATTAAGTACAATACCTTTGCTAATCTGACAAACAGGTAAACAATTAAAGAAACAAACCGCTTTATTAATAAGATTCTCTTAATTTCATATAGGATAAATGTAAAAGATATGGTACTTACAGTGAATTCACAGAAATCAATGCTATCAAGACTTTTGCTTCTGTGTATTCTCCCTTTTATTCTTCTTAAAGAGGGCTTTCCCTGACTTACACTACAGGTAGCACCATTGGGATTTTCGGAAGATGGAGTTACCCTGCCAAACAAAAAGAGCCACATATCAGACAAAGAACACATTCTTTTATTTGTTCATAGTGAAAAAATTACAAAGGAAAACGTATTACCATGCTATACATATAAGAAATATCATTCCAAGTGACAGTTTCCAATAACTAAATGCCAAAATAAGCCCACAAGTATGTAGAATTCTAGCTCCCATCAAGACCACACTCCTTGCAGATTTTGTCAAAAACATACTGTAGTTACCTTTTTCATACAAAAGTGAGTAGAATCAGAAAAAAGATACATTATAGAAAAATGTATTTAACTTCTGAAAAATTAAAGGAATATTCTTCTCTATTGCTTCAGTGGAAATCCAAGTCCTGTGATACATGTTGATGGCTGTCAGTTAAATCACCAGGAGCCTGGCAGTGTTTGGCTTTTGACCTTTTCCAGTTTGAGTGCTGTTAGTGCTTCAGCTATTCTAACAACTAACAGTAATGACATTAATAGCATCTCTTAAAGTTATAGAGGTAATATATTAAGCAACTACACTTTATAAGGCCTTTCGTCATATTATAATCTACACATAGTCCTAGGGGGAGTCCATAACTAAAATATTTGGAGGAAGCAATCCATATTTCAATGAGCTTGTTGGAAACCATTAATGAGCAAAACTAAGTGGGGTTAACAATTAACTAAGTGTATCAGGATTTGTGAGGTGAGTATTTTAAATGCAAAATAGTCCCTAGTCAGACTGGCATGTTAGGAAAACTGTACTCCAGCAAATACACTCACCAAGAATTACATAAAAACATAAAAGTCTTCGTGTCCAGATTTACACTTGTTTCATATTATTTCTCAACTGCAGCCATAAAAGATTTCAAAAACTAGCTTAAATTAGAAATACTATGGGTTTTTTTGCATTTCCCTAGTCTTTGGACAGCATTTCAGTATTTCTCTCTAAAACCATTCAGATTCCTCTCACAAAAGAGGATGTTTTTCTAGGTTCTTTTACTTAGAACTAATGGCTTTACTATGCACATAAATGTTTGGTGGAGATGTCCTAAACATAGGCATCACCGAAACAGGACATTGCATAGTGGGCCACATTAACTCCTGAAATACACAATTTCAAATACAAAATAAAATAACCACATGCTGAACACACTTGTTTGATTAGTGAGACTTCCAGGTCTACACAATACTGTGATCAGAGTAACAAGCCCATGGGACAGCCAGAGAGAAGTTGTTACAATATCCAAACTTGAAAATTAAAGCAAATCCTTTCAAATCTCTTATTCAATATATAAAAATAAAGCCTTTCATTTTTTGTTGAATTACTGCAACTACAAAATTGCTGTTCTGTTTTCAGATGCCTGATTTTGGGGGGTTTTTACACATGCACACTGACACACACACCAACATCTTGCTTTAAGTTCTCTTGATAACAGAGTAATTTGGTTTAGATGGTTTTTTCCCCTTGGGTTATTTTATTGCCAGCTTTAAACTGCATATTTCTACCTGAAAACATAACTATAATATCCATATATCTTAATTACAATATCAAACTCCTGCTGAAACTGCACTGGATTTTTTTGTCTAATCATATAGACACTGAATTCTGAGAACCATGCCTGCCTACTACAGTAACGTATTTTTTCACACGAACTGGAATACAGAAACTTCAAGAACACCACAGATTCCCTGCTAAAATGTCTTCAAGAATTACCAGGACAAATTTCCAAAGAAAGACAACTGCCCAGTTTCTATCTTATTCCACAGACAGTGGCATTTACGATGACAGCACGTTTCTATTGTATGAATGTCTGTTCTGTAACATTTCTGCTCAAGTACCTAACTGTGCACACACTGTGTCCATGGCAGATGCAGATGCTGAAGTCCTCAGAGAGATCCATTGTTCCCGTACTGTCAGAGTCTGTGTTTATTCTCTCTACAGAAAATCTTTGAGGGCTGCCTACTCCATTACTTATAATTTGGGTTAATTAATCTTCGAATACACCTCTGATGAATTAAACGCTTGGCATGTTAGACTTCCTCCTTATACTTAATAGAAAAGTTTAACAGCTGTAAGATCCACTGGGCTCTTCCTTATTTTGAATAATATTTCAAACCATTTATTTTAGGGTCTTATCCACAAATGCGCATTTCTTTAAGCTGCAAGTCTTTTAATGTTTTCTGATACTGAAAAGCTTTTATTAAAAAAAAAAAAAAACCAAAGAAAAAAGAAACAGAAAACAAAAAAGAAAACTACTTACATGGAAAAAGCCCAAACAAGTACAAATAACAGGCTTATCAAAGTTATACAGTTTTTACAAAGATCTATACTAGTGGTATGTGTTGAAGGCCCTTCTGCTTAGGAGAGTCACTCTTTTAAGCCACTTGAAAAAATGAACTTGCTGGCACTGGAATCCAGCCATCACTTCATTCTGCTGGAGAATAAATTATGGCTGTTACTTGTCAGCTTCTAAGATACAGAAAAGTGTTTTTTAAGTTAGATTTAACTTTCAAAATATAATTATATGAGAAGGAATATCACCATTTATCTGCTCCCTCCAATCCTTTATAAAATCATTAATTTCTAGATCTCTTTACAAGCAGATAAAGTATTATTTAACCAACCAAAGAAAAATCCAATCAATATAATTGATATTGGGAATTGGGAAGCTTTGCACTGTATGTACACCAAAGGAAGGATCTGAGGCAAGATATCCATGCTAACAGCATCATGGGGGTTTTTGACTCCATGGTTGATGAGGAAACTTTGGGACACGCGCAAACCAATTAACTATCAGTTTCTCCTGTGCCTCTGCCCCTCCTACAGTTTTAGCAAAGGGAAGCAATAACAGACCTGAGACAGACTTGGACCAATTTAACCCAGGCTTTGCAGAATGCCAGATGCAGCAATGAAACGCTCAAGAATCCATTTCCAGTAGCATTCACGCAGTACTGCAACAGGAACTCCTTCAAACACCTGACATTTCCACAATGAATACACCTCAAAAGTTAAGACTATTACGTTGCAAAATAAACCCACATGAGTGAGAACTCATGAGGAAAGGTCCAAAGTGTTTTGAGATTAACTTGAAGTTAAATTACTAAAAAATCTGAAAAACAGCATTTTAAAATCCTTCTCTCTTTTGAATCATGCTCTGTGTTCTCAGAGTATTCACTGTAATCACAGAGAAACAAAGTTTACTATTTTTAAATGAATACTGAAACTATAATGCAATGCTCCCTGGTTCTGGCATCTGAATCTCAAGTTAAAAAAATAATTAATGACATTTACTACATCTAATTGCCTACTTTCAACTTTTATTTGAATTTCTGAATACAAATTAATACAATATTAATAGCAAACTAGTAAGTGAATTGCTAAGTCACTGTAATACCTGCATCAGGAGTATAGAGGAATTATCACACGCTAAAGGAGAAAAATTTTTAAGAGCCCTTTTAAAATATCTGCAGCCCATCAACTACTTCAAAGCAAATGCTCTTGAAGAAAAGCCTAGGAATGATATGTTCATGGAAGTCTAGAGCTTTAAAAAGTAGAATATAGCAGAAGGATCTTTGAAGGTAGTGAACAATTCCTGATGCCTTGCTTCAAATTTGCTGTTTCTGTTCAAATAATGCATTTAATATTCTGGAAACATAACACCTTTTTAATGGAGCTTATCACAGGAATCCTAAATTAAGGCACCCAATTCATTAACTTTCAAAAATTTTAGTCAAGTAAAATAGAACCATTTTGTATATCCCACCTGGAGTCTGAGGCCCTTATTTATTATCTACAATTCTTACAACGGTTTCATTGACCTTGACTGGTTCCTGATCATATATCACATTACATAACCATGACTCTAAATTATTTCTCCAGTTTGTAAAATAAGCAAAAACCTTAAACTTTCACTATCTGTATTCCACTGACAAGCACGGTAGCCTAACAAAATACTGTGCAACAGTGACTTCAAGGTGAAGTGTCATATCAAGGGCTAACAACTTAATACATATTATAAAATAATTAGATGGCATGTGTATAATACAAGTTACTTAATAAAAGCTATGTTTATATTCTACTCGCATAGAATTACTAACAACTTTCAATATTACCCAACCTTTTTGTAGTTAATTATGTCTGAAATTACCAATGTCATCTTAATTTCTAGACAGACCAGGTACATTGAAAATCTTTCAAAAACTTCAAAAAGTTTCTTCTTGTTCAGTGATTAGAGTTCTAAACAATTTTATAAAAGTCAACATCAGAATGTTTTTTAAAAAACATGTCTCAAAATGAAACACTTTATGTATTTGTTTTCCAAGTCCAGTATTAGTTCTAGAGTTAATGCAGAGTGGACAAGGCTTTGACAACTATGCAGCCTCAACAAGACTTCTATTACAAGACAAGACATAAGACATAACTATTACACTTTTCAGACTGCCCGCCTATCCTATAAAGAAAGCATTTTGGTTCTTGTAGCAACATTGAAGGCAAACTCCTCAGAGACTTCTACCTCTGGTAAGCTACACAGATGTCAGCTGAGAGATCCCATAATTATATACCTAGAAGCCAGTCTTCCTCAGCACCGCAGAAAGTGAGGATGCAGGCTGGGCTCAGCTCAGCGTGATCACTGGCTGCTGGCTCAAACACAAGGCTGGAAAAGCTGAAATTTACTCCCACAGGTCAGACTGGAAATCCTAACAATTATAGCTAGTCAGTATTAATATTTGTTTGAGAAAATAAAAGGCAAATTTGAAACAATGCTAGAAACACTGAGCACTCAGCTGCTATGCTGACTTCTTGTGCACCTCTGCAAGTATGTTGATTTTAAGAATGGTATCCTCTCTCCCTTGGGAAAAAAAAAAGTATTAATTAACTTGCAACATGAATAAATCTTTACAATAGGCTAAACGGAAATTTTTATCCCCATTTCAAACAGTATTAAGAGGAACCAGTAATCAAAAATGGAAAACATCCATTCTGAGGATCTGTACTTTTCCATCGAGTTCTGTAGAGACACCAAGAAGATCAATCTTTGATGTTTTCTTTCTCCTACATTAAGGTGACATTTTCCATTATTTAATTATACTAAATATGACACTACTTAGAACATAAACAAACAATGGCACTTCTCTCCCTAGGGATGGTCCTAATGATAAAACAGACATTCTTCATTATAAGCCTGGGCTTCTACAGCCAAGCCCCAGCCTCAATACAAAGACTCTGAGACAACAAAGCTTTCAGACCAGTGCTTAATTCCAGACATGCTGGTTACTCCTCACTGATTTCAAGTAAGTTTACTCCTACGCTTGAAAATAAATGTGCCTGTGCAGTATCTTACAAGAAGCAGCTATCGTTTAACATTCAGGCTTCTGTATCACACATTCTTTTAACAACAGCACCAGACAGGGCAACTGGATCCTGTCAAAATTCAAATTCTGTAGTGCACTGCATCTGCATTCTTTTCTGTAACCTAGATTGCCTCAGACAACTACCAATCATTTCTAAAAGAATGTAAATATGGAATAGTCTCAGCCATTTCCATAATCTCCCCAATGAAAACTTATCACTAACTGAGCTTTTTGCCTTTTTTCATGATGCTGCACTCCCCTGCACCAAGGGGAGCGGCGGGGGTGTTCGCTAAAGCCCAGGAAGTCTTTCAAAGTAAAGGCAAATGCTGTAAGAAACAGAAGGGAATATTAGTGAGAAGAACTATTAGAACAGATAGGATATCCTGGTGGGGAGTTTGTTGTTGGTTTTTCTTTTTCATTTGTTTATTTATTTGCCTGCTACCTTCTCCTTGCAGCAGAGAAACATAATAATCAGTTCGACAAGAAATTATGGTCTACCTGTAGCTCCCCTTAATAATGTAATTTAGCATTTCCCAATTGTACAAGGACTCAGGTTGCACATACTGGGATTTCAGTAAATATTTATAAAAATTTACTATTGTAAACTACTCTCAGTTCAGCTGTCAGTTTTTTCTTCATCACCTTTTAAGATGCTAGTCCCTGCTGCACTCTACCTGTACTAGCAGTGTTATGATGGTGGGTTTTGTATCCAAATACTGTCCCTCCTGCAAGAGGATTAAAAACATCCTACTCATCTCGTTTAGGCTCCTACATATTAGATTACAACACTGCACACACACAGGAAAGGGTCTGAATCAGCAGTTCAGGACTCCAGCAGCTTCCTCCAGCACTGAGTCCAAAACTACTGCCCCAAGTAAACCTCATCATAAAATTTTAAGCTCCACATGAAGCAAGTTTCTGTCTCCTCCACCTCCCCCTGCAAGCCGGTGGCACAGGTTCCTTCTCTTTGTTCAGTTGCCTGGTTTATTCTTAGCCACTTCATAATTATTTATTCTTAGCCCATCGTGAGACCTCGGTGTTTTCATTTGTAGATCTGCTTCCATGCATCACAGAATAGGACTTACATTTTGGTGGGGGGGAAAGCAGGAGAAAATTGGAGTGACAGATGCTCTATAAAGAAATAAAACATTGCTGTTACCTTTTTCATTTTCTTTCAGTAGGATTCAGGTGGATTATCTCCACCAACAAAAGGATGAGTATTTTAACCCTTTTTTATTAAATTATGTCTTCGCTACCACTTACAATAGGGATTCACACATCAAAGAGCTTACGAATCTCATTGGTTAAACAGAGTTTTTAAAATTATTTTTAAAAAAGCAAATAAAAATAGATTAAAAAGCATCCTCTGACTATAGACAGACTTGATTTATATGTTTTCTTTAGGTATTTTTGAGATTTCCAGTGATACAGTATTGGAATATGCTTTTGGTTTATGTATTGTAAATATACACAAATATTGCGTTGATTTGAGTAACAGCAACATATTTTCTCTCTAATGTTCAGATTTTCTTAATGCATTATTTGATACAGATTGTGCACAAATAAGAAAAAATTAACATGATGAAGTATCTTTAAGCACTTCTCTAAATGCATCAGAAAATAGTATTTCAGCCATAAGCATAAAATCTATCCATACAGATAATGCCTAATGCTATTAAAGTTCTCAAAGAAAATGTGAATACATATGTCACCTATTAATATGAATATCCCAGAGACATACTTTCAAATACTCAAGTAATTCACACGTCCCTAAAATTTAAAAAAAAGTTTGCCTTATTTTTCTATAACACTTTTAGTCAACTAAATCTTCACACAGCATTGCATTGCAGCAACCTGATGTCAAGTTAGAAATGTTATGAAATGCAATGCTTGTGGCACGTATTACTGTGGAGCCACTATAATATTTTGCTGTACCTCAAAAAGCACAGAATCTCACCATGAAACAGGACAATATAGAGCTGATCTAACTCCAGCTGAAGACAAAGCAGGAGTTTAATCAGGTACTTTCAGATGTACTTTTAAAGCACATAAATATATATAGCTTCCCCTCAACATGCCAGCAAATAAAACACTTCCAAGAAGATATAGGAAATATTAAATAGAACAACTGTCATCATTACATTTCCCATAATTAAACTTCCCAAAAGATGTAACATACAACTGCATCCACTGCTGCACAGAGACAGGAGTGGCATTTGGGGAGAATAAAATAAGTATGGTACATTTTATGTAACTTACATAACCAGAATCAAACCACCGAATACATTGTAAAAAACTCCGATTAAATGCAATAAAACTTATCTGCATGACAAAATATTTTTGTCTAAAACTTCATTTGATTTTTTCATTACAATCAGGATGAAGAGATTTGTCAAACTGTGTTCTATCTGCAAGGAATAGCAAGATCTGGAATTAATGACAGAAAGCTTACTAGTTCCACATTATGTTTCTTCAAGTGATACATTTTCTTGACACTGTCTATACTAGCTGAAACTGTGGGGAAAAGGGAAGTATAAAAAAACCCACATTCTATAATTCATGTAAGGGCCATTTTTGTTACGACTTCTGACATGAAAACATTTTTGTATCTATGTTTAAATAAAATGACCTATGATGCCTTCTGTAACACTTTACTTTGCTTCACTAGGACCAGGTAAGTACAGTGAAAGAAAGCTGTATGACCACTACCACCTAAATACCACTCTTAGTTTTTTTACAGATATGAAACTCTCAGTGTACGAATTTGTGATTGATACCTTTCTCTCAGAATATCTGACAAGTTCACATATTTCCTCCTTATGACTGTCCTGATGATGACACACGTCCCACTGCTCCCATCGAGCGAACAGTGGGCTCCTGCCCGCCCACGAGTGACTGGGTATTGCAGTGCCATATGCCTGTCGGTGCCCTACTCACCCACATTACACCACTATACTTTAATACATTTTTCATAACATGTTGTTGATTCATCCAGAAAAATCAGTTAAGCACACAATCAGCAAGCACAAAAGGAGTGGGAATCAGTGATGGGAAATGCAGGGTTTAGGGGAAGATGACCATATTCGAACAGCACTACCTCTGGCGCTCATTAATCTATGAGACCTGCGTCTACCTGTTCGCCTTTTCTCGGTACACCTGTCAGCAGCAGCAGGGCAGGGAATTCGGACCCGGCTCTGCACAGCCCGGGGCGGGAGCACACTGCGCTACATCGGCGGCAACACTCGGGCTGTCACCCAAGCGGTGCCCCCGCCGGAGCCGCTCCCGCGCCCTCAGCCCTCGCTGCCATTGCCGCTGTGCCGGGTCCGGCAGCGCCGTCCCCGCGGGAGCGGAGCCCGCTCCAGCCGCGTCCTCCGCCGGGCCGGGCGCGGACAGCTCCGCCGGCACCCACAACGCCTCCCGGCGTTTCCACACAGCGGGCGGCGAATCCGCCGGGAACTTTGTGCCCCGGCGATGCCCGCCGGGAGCCGCAGGCCGGGTCTGGGCACGGCGCCCCTCATGTCCGCGGGGACCCCCCGCCGCCGCGCCCGCCCGTCCCGCCGCGGCCCGCGCTCGGCCCGGCCCGGCCCGCAGTGCCCGCGGCCCCGTTTGTGCCTACTCACCACAGCTTCCTCTTTAAGGGCATCAGACTGCCCCTGTTGGAGGCGGTCACCCCTATGGCCATCTGCAAGACAGTCAGGTATTTCTGATACTTCATTTTGCCGTCGCCCCCCCTGTCCCTGCCTCGTCCCCGCCGCCGCCACCGACAGAGTCTCTCCAGCCGCTGCATGCAATCATCAAATTTTTATTTCCAGGCATCTGCCGTCCCTGCGTCGCGCTTCTTCCCCTCCTCCTCCTCCTGCCGCGCTCCTCCTCCTCCTCCTGCCGCACTCCCTCTATCTCTGCCCCCAGCTGACGCTCTCCTCCTCCGCCTCCCGCCGCGCTCCCGCTATCCCCGCTCCAGCTGACGCTCTCCTCCGCCTCCCGCCGCGCTCTGCCCTCCCCCGGGCCCGCGCTCCTCTCCTCCTCCCGCTGTCGCACTCCCTTCCTCGCAGCCCCCCGCGCTGCTTCCCCCGACCCACTGCCGCGCCTCCCGCTCCCCCGCCGCGCTCCCACCGCCCCGCGCTGCCCGCCCCCGACCAGGCCCCCCGCCTCGTCTTCTCCTCACCTGGGTTATCTCTGGGCGGTGGCCGCCGCACCCCCTCGCCCCCGGGGCGAGCAGGCCTTCCCCACCATCCCTGCCGCCGCCGGGGCGCTCCCGCCCCGCTGCCCTCCCCGGTTACCTGGGGTATCCCGCCCCCGCCCATGAGGCGCAGCCGCCGCGCTGCCCTCCCGCCATCAGAGGCGCGCCATGGCCGCAGCGCTGCCCGCGCCTCGCCGGCCTCGCCTCTAATCCCATTAGCGCCTAGAGGAGCTCCATGTTATTTTAATCACCCTCCCGGCTAACGGCGTCGGTTGCGAGGTAGCAATAACCGAGCTCCGGGGCAAACGCCTCACCGCCTGCCGGGGCGGCCCCGTGAGGGGGAAGGTCAGCAGGAGGGTGGGGTGAAGCGAGGCGAGGATAGGTACGGGTGAGTTGAGGCTGAGGGTGACAGCAGTGCTCAGGCGAGGGTTTGGTGGCCGGTGGGACAGCGCTTCCCGCCAAGTCTCCCTCAGGAAGGGCGGCTGGAAGGCAGCTCCCGCCGCGGGACCACAGGAGCCACCCTGAGCACCTGCACGGGGAACCGCACCTGAAAATCCTGCTGAGGCCACAGGGAACAGGAAGGCAACCCCTTTTTTATTTTTTTTTTTTATTTCCACGTGAGGAAAGCAACTGAGGTGTGTTTGAGAATCATATGATGATAAAGCCAAACTAAAAGTATTAAATTATTTTAGAGGGGTGTCCATCTTCTGAGTGCTTAAGCACAAATAGCTGAACGTGTAACTGTGTCATGGCCTGAGGAGTGACACAGTTGTTGTGGCTTTAATCTGTTCTCTGCCTTCCTCCTCAAGCTCAGCACTAACAGCAACAGAAGACTGTGGTGTCTGAGAAGTGCATTTGAAATAAGTTCTAACATCTGGTGCAGTATGATCAGAGACCTGCAGCACAAACATCCTTGTAGTGAGGGGTAGCACTTAGCTGGACACAGTGATCAATGGTGGTGGGAAATACTTTGGCCTGGGATACCCTGTTTAAGCATGTAGATAGATATTTTGTGGAGTGTAGATAAGAACAAATCCGTGCTGAAGGGACAACTTTTCATTAAGTTTCTGTAACGTAAATAGTATGAGTTGTAATCCTTACCCAGAGTTGAGATCCTAAAATGGCACTGTCAGCTAGGAAGAAATAATGTGAATAGTATTGTCAGTTTATGGCTCAGAGATGAGCATTTCAGTGATTTTTTTGTGTGTGAATGTGTAATATATACCTCAAGGCTGCAGTGGGCTGCCTTCTGCCTAGGCCTGTTCACTACACAGGAAGCAGAGAAGATAAATGCAATACTTCACAAGCACAACAGATTTTAATTAGAAACACAGTAGTCGCATTACTGTAGTCAATGAGTTCAATGGCTTTGCATTTTCAACCAAGAAATCTGATGTTCACAAGTGTCCTGAAATTTTGTGTCACAATGCTTTAAAAAATTCAAATGGCAGCTTGATGTCCAGTATGAGCATGTACATCTCCAGCTCTGAAGATACTGTTAATGGGCTCTTTGACTTTGAAGAGCTCAGGCATTACAAGCAATGAGGGATGGCTAACTTGAAATGATTAGGAAGATTAAGGAGGTGGCATTAATTGTTGTACTTAAACAATGCTCTTAGCATACTAACTGGGAAGTATATATCTTACATACACAGTATATTAAATTAGTTTGAAAACCTGTAGAGATCTTTCTTTGCCTTAAAACCAAGAACTGTAAAACAAACATTGCTTTTTCCTTCTGTGTATCTAGTCATCATTAGCTAGCTGAATAAACTCTTGTTGCCCACACATGTTATAAGAGAGTAAGTATGAGTTGGATTTTTATCTTGACAACATTAACAGAATGCTAGTGACATTGTAATTGAAAGAGTCATTTACATTTGTGCAATACTATTAAGAAAATAATATGCACCTTAAAACGGTAGGAAGTGCTGACTAAAATAATGATGAGACTGTATTAGTATAAATATTGAATGCTATATTATTAATTATATGAATGTTACACCTGTCAGCTAGAAAAACACACCTCATGTAGAAATACTTGAAAAAAAATCTAGTCTTAATCTGGTTGTAGTGGTAGAAATTTTGTAGATCAGGCAATCTAAGGATATGAGGAAGCAAAGTTTATTTGAAAGCTGATAAACCTGGAAGAAGCAGGTAAGCTGCCAGAGGTTTCTACTTTGTAAAAGGACTGTGTATTAGAGAATCCCAAAACACTGTTTTTCACTTTTACATTGCGAGTTTGGGACATAAATTTATTTTAAGTATTGACATACAAAAGAGTTAAGAAATGTGATAACAGTACCTTGCATAAAGACTTACAATGGAGCATGGGTGTATATTCAAAACTTCTTTAAAAGTCTGTAACATGATTCCTATTCCTAATTCAATAGGGATTCCTAAATCTCTTTAAATTTGCTAAATAATGACAGTAACTCAAAATTTAGCTCTATTGTTTTCAACTATTAAATTCTGTACATCTGGTATTAACAAATTAACTTATGTCCATGTTATGCACCATCTTCTGTACTTCTTGATATGCATTACAGAGATAAAAACCAGTTATTAATGAAGACACTTTATCCTCTAATTTTAATTGGCATTATTTCTGTTTCTCTTGTACCTGTTCCTTCTTAGTGTGGCTCCATTATATATTGCCGTTCAGAATATCTTGCTTTAAGCACCGATGTTTTACATATATGCTGAAAGAGTAAAAAGTTCCTGTCTTTCTTGCCTTTCAGATGACCAGCCTATTTTTAACAGGAGTCAATCAGCGACTTCCAGATTAGGGGAAGCCTCCAGACATCCCACTATTAGCTGTGAGGCCTGCATGGACCTGTTTGCTGAGCTAAGACCAAAATTTCTAAGGTAGATATCCCTGCAAGAGAGGCTCTCTGATGCTATTTGCTGTTCTCCGTGCAAACCAGTTCTGTCTAAATACAGTGTCCTTCACTGCAGAAAGCTGGAACATTTTTTGAACCTAGTGTGTGTTTTAAAAACAATTTAATTCCTGTTAGGCTAATATAGCTGTTTCATAGGGCTGTTTTCAGTACAAAACCAAGCAGAACCATACTAATTTCTTAGTTTTATTTGCTCAGGTAACTCAGCTTCAGGCTTTACCTCAGAACAAGCTATAATCTATTTCTTACAGTCTGTGATGCCCTGGCCTCTCCTGAAGCCTGTCTCCAGAATGACCTTCCGATGCACTTGTTGGCTCAGAGAGCAGCCTGCTCTTTTACACAGTTACAAGTTGCAATGTTGTGTTTGCCTGCTACACTGAGTGGATGTGCTCTTGGCACAGCTCCACCCGTGATCGTGTGTTTACATCGGGACAGTGGTGTATCCAGAGCATCCATGGAAGGAGCCCGAGAAGGTGGAGTTTAATGCCAGTGTGCGTGATCAGCTTGGCCCACACCACGGTGATTTGGGGCTGTTGTCAGCAGCAGCAGCCTGACTCACTGCAATTTAGAGGGTGCCACTGAGGCACTTGTACATTGGGAGACCCCATCAGCTGCTAAGACCAAGGAAACGCAATTGTGGTGTAAAGCTATTTTCATCCTAAGTTGTGCCTCTCATTTTTGCCATCTTAATGTTGATAGTATATACATGAAATTTCAGGGAGTGCCAGGCAAGATTTGGCAGCATTATCTACCTCTGCAGACTTTAGATGTGATTTCAGTTAGCCTGTCACTGGGATAGCAGAACCTTATCTTGCTTTCCCTTATCACCAGCCTTATCACACAACCCTGTAGTGCCAGTTGTCACTAGGTGCCATCCTTTTCAAACTTTCACCTGTGTCAGTTTTGACTGTGCTCATAGGATACGGGGAAATTTAGGTCTGACTCAAAAAGGAGACACTATAGAAATACACTTTTAAAAGTCTTGGGTATGCTTAAATTACTTGAGATAATGTAGTTTTTCTGGAATAATGTGAGCAAAAAAACTACACTTCTAACTGGCATATCTGTGCTGGTAAACAAGCAAAAATACTTTTTATTTGCTGATGTGGCTTACTTTGTTCAACAAACCTGTATAAGCTACTGTTTGGCAAAAAAAAAAAAAATATTCCTACCAGAATAAATGGCATCTTTATTAGTAATGTGATAGTTGCATCAGCAACTTTTGAGGGCAGATTAGACCGTAATGGCACATTTCAAACATTCAATTGCATTGATTTTTATGTTTGCAACGTTTATTAGAACTAAATCAAACATTAAATAAACTTGTTGCTGGTTTTACGGAATATTAAATAACATCTTTTATTTGCATCTTAGGATAGTCTTAATTTTAGCTGTACTGTGCATAAAGCAGACACTTCTCATTACATTATCTGTTCCATATAGTTCTCAATACTGTGCTACTGTGTATGCTGAAGAATTAACATTTTGTTTACTTCTAGGATGAATCTGTTCCCCTTGTGGACTTTTACTCCAATGATTGATAAAAAATTCTTGATTCATGTCATGTTCTATGCTTCTGTGGTATTTAATATGATTTGGGAACTTTTTATTACACAATTCAGTTGGTAAAGTGGCAGAGTTCCAGACTGATAGAATACAGTAGTGACATTAAAACATGACATTAGTTGACTGATCTCCATCTGTAATTTAATCAAAATGTGCCTACTTACTAAAGAAGGTTTTTTCTGCAGGAGTTGTTAGTAATGTGAACTTGTATAGTTAGTCAATTACAGTAATAATATTAATAGTAGAAATGTTCCTATTTACTAAGGAAGGTTTTTTCCTGAAGGAGTTGTTAGTAATGTGAACTTGTATAGTTAGTCAATTATAGTAATAATATTAATAAAGATTTCCGTTAAAGCTAGTGTAACAGACTTCCTTGCCATTTCAATGTCCCGTGTAAACTTTTTACATCTTCCATTTCCTTTCCAGAAAAAAAGAGAGGAATCATATCTATCAAAGGTAAAGCAATTCGAAATCTACAAGTCTGTCAGATGCAATGACTCTGGGGGTTATTTTCTCCCTCCTCAAAAGTAAGCAAAAAGTGTGTGTGTTTGTGTGTTTCCTAACTGCATTTAAAATACATAATTCTGTGACTTTTTCTGCTCTACTACAGCTTCTTTGTACTCACATTAATGTATTTATTGAACATAATGCAAAGGAGTTTACCTGGTCTATTACAGCTTTTTTTCATAAAATACATGTTAAGTGAAGATTATGTAAATATATATCGAGGGATAAATACAGTATCATCATAAAAAATAAATAAAAACACCTGAAGGAATTTTCCTATCACACTTTACTGTGTAATTGACCATGTACACAAAGGGAAGTTTTCACATTTCTTTGAAGTGTCTTCATGAGAGGCTGGCTTGGCTGATGGCAGAAAACTGTGGGTCTAAGTGGGTACAGTAATGAACTGACACAGTCATTTAAAACTAGTTTGCATTTTCTTAAACTGTTCATCCTGATCATTTATTTGAGCTGCCAAAATAAAAAGAGGTAAATAATTTTGCTTTGGAAGGAAAGAATGTTCACCTTGTTTTCTCAGAAGAAGAAAATATCTGAAGAGAATTTATTCACAGAATAAATAGCTTTACTGTGGATTATCAAAAAGAAAGGGTTTTCTAGATTAAGCAATTGAAATATTTACAAGAAACTTGTGAGCAAGTATCCCTGTTTCACTACAGCCAGGGCATTTAGAAATGGTTTTCCATACAAATAGTGTTAGTGCTGTTCTATCAAGTCTGATGTGGAATTGCTTTATACTATTAAAACCAAATTTTAAATTACTGCAAAAATAAGAATACTATTAAAGTGAGGAATTCAGGCTAGACCAAAGTGGACTTGTACAGCCACTGTCCAGTGATTTTAGATATACCCGTTCCTTGCAAGCTTGTAATGCTATGACTTTACTCTTAAAAAAAAAAAAAAGAAAACCACCCTAAGTCAAAATTATCCAAATATCACATTATGCCTGACAAGCATGACCCTCTCACAGGATAAAATAAGCTTAATGTAGAAAAAAATAAGCATATGCATGAATTCCATTAGTGCTCTCTGATACGGCTTATTCATGTAGAAAACTACTGGAGGGAAGAAATCACCAAGCATACAATTTCAATGTGAGATGCAAAAGAAAGGGAAGCGTAAGTAACGTCGCTTCCCAGAAAAGATTCTAAGGAATAGACTGCCATCTGTAACACATCACAGTCCAAGTACACAAAGATCTAATTAATTAATCTTGCTAACTGCTTATTGGTAGAGCTGTGAGCCTCTGTAACTCTGAGGTGAGGTGTGATCAGGCCTTGCTATGATTTTGGGATGTAGAGTTGTTAATAGCTTTCATTTTTAGATGCTATGCCCAATGGGGAACCCTCCAAGCACACAGCAGTTAAAAAAAATGGAAGATTGTGAAAAGCAGGGGATAATTACTGTTCCCTGGAGGAAGGGTGTAAAATTCTGAAAAACAAAAATTCAGAATATTGCAGGCTGGGAAAAACATATGGCCATCTGAACTGCTGTGGTAGATGTGTTAGAGAACCACTGTGAAAAATCTGGAACGAGGACCAATTCATACAGCTGTACTCAGTTGTCTAGAAAGACTACTTGCTTACTTTTCCCCTTTTGTATTCAGGACAATAGTGAGTTTTGTGCATGGTACCTGTACACATCAGGATAAGTAGATCAAAATGACAGAGTATTACTAAAATTTAGGGAGTTTCTCTTGCAAAATCTATAAACATGCCAAATTTTATAAATTATTTTAATGTTATAAATAAAAATATCTAATTATCATTTATTTACAATATTATACATATGAAATTTAAAATTTCAGAGCCTTATTTAGTGTATTTAATATCTTTAATTAAATGCTGATAAGAATGTTTCCACGTTCATAAGATATAGGTCTGAAGGTTAGCTGGATGTTTCCTGAATGTATTGAAATTGTTTATAATGTGAGTTGAAGACTGTTTTATATCTCTAGTTGTATATTTACACTCACTACAAATATGAAAATAATTTTTCACTTTCAAGAAGAAAGTAGTTCTCATTATCATGTATAAAGCTTAGAGTGTATAAAGCTGTTCTCATTATCATGTGTATGACTGTTAATATTACGCTATTTTAATCAGATTAGCACTACAATGAAAATTAATGTAATAGGATTTGCTATAATTAGAGGCAAGTATACAGTAATCTACTATGAAAAGAACACAAAAAATGTCAGTGGAGCTCATTACAGGGATATTGTTTATGGTAATTATTCAAATTTTTTTTAAAACATGCTAAGTCTGATTTTAATAATTTTTTTTTTTTGACACAGCTTTAATAAAACAATCCAACCCAGAAACGTTATTACTGTTCAAGTATTACTCTTTTCTGGGCCAGAAAGAAGTGGCACTAACTACAACTACAAACAATATTAAAAAATGAAGGACTACAAGCTACTCTTTTCATTGTCCTGTCCAAATGAAAGATATAATGAAAACAAGGAGTAAAAATGATAAAATAGTGATAAACAAGATTTTTACAACATAGATGAAGGAACTAAGTGCTCAATATTTATCAGTATTAATACACCCCAAATGTTCCTGTAATTCCAGTGTAGGAAAACATACATGAAAATTTGGTTCAGATTTCAGATCTGTTTCCCAAATGAGTATACTGTTATTATATACCTGTCTCTCGTAACATTCTCATAGATCATAAAACTTAAGATACACAAATGAAGCCTAAAAGATGGAAATTAAGAAATGAAAATCTAACTTAAAAGTATAGCTAAATGTAATAGCAAAAACTTTGATGCTGCAGGGAAATTTTTTTTGTGAGTATCTAGGACTCCACCTGGTGAAAGAATCAGCTTGAACACAGCAGGGTGAAGGACTGGTTCCTATGATGTCGCTTTTGCTGTCATCAGTAATTATGTGATGCCATCCCTAGTGCCATGGTACCCTGTCCTGCTGGAGATTCAAAATACAGTACTGGGATACAGTGTGCATCTACAAAGCTTTCAAGAGTCCAGTATGAATATTCTCAAGAAAAAAAACCAAACTATTCATACTGCTAAGAATCTGCAAGGTCTGGTCTTTTAGTCACTGAGTGTTTAATTTTGAGAAAACAGCAGAGGTAGCACTTGTAACATTCTAGTAAGATAGAGCTCTCCCATTAAGGATGTGTGTGTGAAGAGGGGTTATATATTAAAAAAAGAAATTCAGGAGAGAGATAAAAATCAGCTTAAAGGAACTCTTGAACCAAGTTTTGAAAATATTTCAATTTATGAAAGCCTAACTTCAGACAATATATGTCTGTGTATCCCAGTTTAACTTTGTTTTATTAAAAATACTTTATAGTAATTTGGATTGATATTTTCAATGTGAAAAAAATTTCATAGATGTAATTTTTTCAGGTGTATGGAAATTAAGAATATAAAACACTTTTTAGTTTCTTTCAAGACAATCTAATACAAAAGAAAGAATAGATCTGTTGATTCTAGCTACATGTTTGAATATCAAACAAGTATTTTTTTACTGCATTGAATACATAAGGAATATACTTACTAACCAGTGTCAAGACTTTTCTAGATTCTAGTTATTTATAACTATAAAAATTCATGTGCAGATCAACAATCTTGCTACAAACCGGATTTTTATATCAAATAAGCAATTTTATGTCCTCTGCTTCAGAGAAGACACAATCAATTCTAGCTTCTTTTATACACTGCAGTTATTGCTACTTTTGGCATAGATGATCTGGCTCCAAATTTGCTGTGAGTAGACCAATTTTTTTTTTAATTGCCCCAGTATAAAAATAAAACTGCCTTTATGGCATTCCTGATGCTACGCTATCAAATTGCATAAGGCCTTCCATCCTGGGGAAAGCACGAATAGCAAAAGAGAAAATGGAGGTAGTTAAGCAATTTGCTATTCATCCCTTAGCAGAGAGTACAAAATTTTGGGTTTGAGTTCTGGGGTGTGGTGTGGTGTGAGTCAGCCCCTTGGTTTTAAGCAAAAGAATAGCACAAATAATGCACTGGTAGGGTTTTGTCTTAAATCAGCTTTTGCCATTATGGCAGTTTATATAACGTTTTTCTGGTTTATATAATATTTCGCTTGCTTGCTTTTAGACATTAAAAAACCAGAAGCCTGTACAAGACTGTTTTACAAGATTTTATTTGTCCAATTTAAGATTGGTCATCACATTAGTGTTCTCTGATACTGCAATATTTCTACTTCCTATCATGTTTCAAAAACAAATTAGCAAAAGATATGAAGCAAAGTTATATTTTAATATACTCTCTGTCCTTTCCCTTTGTTTGCCTCTGATTATTTAACATGTTTGCTTGGATATTTGAAAGAAAAAGCAAGACGATGTTAGGGTCAGGGGTACTCAGCTGGCATAAAATAATGAGGCCACATGGAAGTGATCATTTTATACCATGTGAGGGTCTCATAGCATGGTCCAATCCATGCATTTTGGTGAGTGTTGGGTACAGTATTTCCCATGAGTGATTTCCTGAAGGTGACCTAGATTGTGTCTGTCCTGAGATCTGTCATGCTGTGATCTGCCCGGCTGCAATGGCAGCATGCTCCGTGTTAAGAGTTACAGGATAATTACTCTTCTCTCTAGAACCTACTACTTTTTTTTCTTTTTCTCATTACACACTAGCAGGTTTGAGACCTCACTTGCTCTCTTGCCAGCTAATCAATTTGCCCACCATCTGCACGTAAAGAGCACCCAAGCAGTTAGGAAACTGACTGGTTCTTACTCAGTACTGTGGTTTCTTGGGAGCTATTCATTGGCTCTCCAGACTTTGGAGCAGTGAGAGAGCGTGCAACAAAACTGAAAATAAAGCTCTGGTGTTTATTGGTTTTTTTTAGTTAAAGAACCCTACTATTTTCTGTGAAAATTTTTTAATAATGTAGAAAGGATAAATTTTGAAGATTAACTATTAGAGCCATAAATAGACATCTCTCCTGGCGCCCTGAACATCTCTGCAAATCTGTTCATTTTATTGCAGTAGTGCAAACTCTTCCTCAGAACCATCTGCAACACTACTGAGATTTGAAAACCAGAACACAGTAAAGAGACCATTGCTTAATGGATCAAGGACATTCTCAAACTCACTGCACTTATCTTTCAGACAACTATCCAAGCAGCTAAAGCACCTCTTCATTGGTCTCACTCCCAAGTGAAAGATACAAACACTACAGAAGCCAGAGAACTTCTCTAAAGAAAACCAGCTGATTTCTCACATAAATCTAGTGTGATGTTCCTCCTCCAAATCTTTTCTGGACCTCAGTGACAAACAAATAGAATGAATAAAGCAGTGACCCCACAATGGAACAAATACATAGCAGTGAATATTCAAATGGAATTAACGACATCAAGCTTCTTATCTGCTCATGTAGCCAAAAGTGATGATGTTCCACTTACTGCGAGTGACCTCGCAGTGGCTGGAGATAGCATTTTGCAGTGCTGACAGTTTGAATGTGTACCAGAGTACACTGTCACTGAGAGAAAACACAGATCTAGAAGACAGAAGACATAGTGTTTGTAGGAACAAAGCAAAAGTACCAACACTTGCAAGTAGTCACTGCAACACACATTCAGTCTGGTGATCTGTGCACATCACTGTGACAGCAGCAATAAATCACAAGCTCTGCAACTGTTCAGAGGGAAGGTTTCCTGTGAACCTGAAGCCAAAGATTAAGGTGGATCACATGGTATTGGATTCACTCCATTCAATAGATAAGTTTCTGGTTATCTTATTATGCAAAAAACATACATACCATCTGTCTTAGGCATTTATGAAATATTATGACTGTGGTATCTGTACTGTGAACAAAACAGGAATAGACTCTGCTCTTGCCTTCCTGTATTTTCATATGATCACATCGCTAAGTAAACTGCATTATTTTCAAATGATCTTTTCTACTGCAACTTTTGAGAGCATAGGTGTCTTAGCATTGTATTGCACCTTTTACCTGGTCATCCAATCAAAGGCATTTATCTTTGTAGTTCCTACTGACTTCTTTAAATTTTGACAAAATAGCGCTATTCCACCAGAATAAAACATTCAACTCTCTTACACAACTTGAATCTGAAAAATTTCTAATGGGTGGAAAAGACACTAAGAAAAATCATTCAGCATAGCAGCGGAATAGTTGTCCAGCAGCAAAGAAAAGTTCTACATAAGAATGCTGATGCTGTCCTGGTTGCAAGGAATTTTATTCTTCTGATGGATTTAAGATTAGAGTAGCACCAATGTCATTTCTCAGTTACTTGTCATCCTACTTGATGCAGACATCTGACATCTCATGACAAATCCGATGCTGTAGAAGCTCAGCTTCTCTCTGGTGAACTGTGTTACAAATACAACCAAATTCAAGGTCATGGCTAAGATTCTAAGTGAATATGATAAGATAAAATTAAATACAATGCATAGAATCTCATTTGCATTTCTGTCATCTCTTATATGAGCGTCTCTGAAGGAGTTATAATTGTGAATAAATCCAACCTCAAGATTGATGAATTTCTGGGGGAGTTGGCTACAAATGTTATCTGAAGATTCATGTAATCTTCAGATTGAAATTGCATTTTCCATTTTCTTTGCCATAGGTCTTTTACAGTGCAAAGAACACCAAAATAAGAGACGCTGCTTTTCCCTTACAAAGGCATTGTCATATTACTGTACAAATAATGTTTATCTGCTCACACACCTAACATGCACCAGTGACAAACATTCCTGCTCTGGTATTTAGCGTTATTTTAAAATTACTCTATGTCCTCTTGTAACCTAGAGTACATAATCTTATCACCTCTTGTCTCAGTTTGTTTCTCCAAATGTCATTATCATGCTTTAGTCTAGCAACCAGCTACTTGCCCTTTGAATTCAATTGGCCTTCACTGGATGGTACAAGAGAAGAATATTTTCTGCTATTTTCAATCAAGAAACCTTGAAGAGACATTCTTGTTCTTCACATGTTTTCTGGCTAACGCTGAATGGAAAGAGCCTAGTAAGGAGGCAACCCATATAAAAGCACTATCGATTTAATCTTAACTTCTTCTGCAGGCCCACTATTGAAACATCTTGGGACATTTTCATGGGGTTTCTTGCTAGCTTGTGATGTGCTTTCTTTTTTTGATGCTTCCCTCTCCAATATCATAAGCTAATTTTTTCTTTGCAGTCTGTTGCAAGTGTTTTGCAAAGAACAAATTCATCTTGTATCACCTACACAACGTGACAATGCTGTCTTCCATTTTTTGCAGCAGCAGCAGTGCTGAAGTTACTCATAAATTGTGCTGTGCATTTGACATACAGCCAACAACTGGAAGAAGCAAACTCACCCCTTCCCAGGTATTTTTCTTCATTCTATAATTTCACTATATTTACCAGACACTGCTAGTTACTGTGGTACATATAATTATTTTTACTTACTCTTGTAAACCCAGAGAAAAGAAGCACCATCACTTGATTTGCACATCCCAGTTTTCTGTAATCTTCTGAATAATTAATGGAACACATATAATTGAGCTGTTTGTATGAACAAAGTTTACATGTGGTTTATGAAAATTGTTCCTTTTTTGCATTTGTTGCAGTAGGAATACATATCCTCTCACCTATATTTTAGAAATAATTTCATAAAGTTCTAAGGAAATTCACATGAAGAATAGGAGAATGATACTAAAGGGATGAACAAACCCAGGAAATCAGACAACTTTGAAATTGAACTTAAATGATCCTCTTGTTCCTGCCTGCTGCACACTGCCTTTATTTTGCTGTGTCTCTACTAATAATGATGGCATATTTGCTTGTGTAAAGTAGAGGAAACCAGTGGGCCAAAGCCATATATAAAATATGTTTCAAAATTCTTAAGAGTGGGATAAGTGTGTAATCTTTCTTTATCAGGCAGCCATAATGTGTCCGTATGCTGCCTGTAGCAACAGATAACACAGTATATAACATTCTGAATTCAGTAACTGAGAAACACATCAAGCAAAAACCAGCTGTGCCTGCTTCCAAAAGTACTGCCTGTATTTCTACTTAGCTGAATAGACAGGGGTTATTTGCAGGCAGTGTTTACCAATACTTTGGGGGAGGGTTTGAGGAAGGGAGAGAAAAAATCTAGCTATGTTTAAATGTCCTATAGGCTTTCTTATGTCCTCCATGCGTTGATTAAAATCATGTGTTCCCGCTTGTCCCTTATCCTTTATCCCCTACAGAAGGAGCAAGTAGCAATAATTTGCAGCAAGATTTTTATGTAAGTGTCCCCCTTACATGGGTTTTGTGCAGAAGGGAAACATATGGTTCTGAAAGAGCATTAATACCCAGGTACAGCTGGTCTTTGAAGATTTTAAGTGATCTAGATAAAAAGAATGATCAAATGCCTCCCAAAGGAGACTGTGGCTGTTCCGACACAGTTCTTTATAACAAGTGTAACACTTATAGGGAGATGTCTATGGAGACCTAAGAACAGAATGGGGACTGTATTGGCAAAAGAAAAATAGACACATATGCAAATAGGACAAAAATAAACCCCTCAACATGGCCAGTGTCAGAGAACTTAATCACAGTCTACCAGGTTGGCAACGAAGAAAAGGAAACTGATTAATTCATCTATTGTTATTAGTTAATGCAACAACCAAACATTTCTCCATGACAGCAATGTCTCTGCGCCAGGTTTTTATTATCCTGCGGCACTGGCACTCCTATTACTCAGAGTTAACATTGATTTAAAACAGAGTTTTGTTTGCTTGATATAAAGACAGCTATCAGAAAAAAATTAGAGTCAGACCTTAGTGAGTATCAACTCTGTTTCCTATCCGAAAGACTCATTGGATTTAAAGAAAAGTCACTTTTAAAGAAGGAAAAATCTAAGGCAACAGATTTATTTGGGGACCTGATCCCAAAATATTATGTTCAATCTTTATTTTTATTGTACAGAAATATCACGTAGTTCCAACCATACTTAATCAGGCTTCATTACTCCAGAGTCCCAAATAGAAATGCCAGAGCTGAGACTGGGCAGTCATTAACGGCTCTTGTGCAGGGTAAAATGTGAAGGTGTATGTTCCCAGGGGAGACCAGATTGCCAAAGGGATAGAGAATAAACTTGATATAGAGAATGTGAAATTCAGAACAGAAAGTTCACAACAGAAGGTTTAGGGAACCTGGAAAATTTATGAAACTCCTATAGTTTCATGACTGCAAGAGGTAAATTAAAGGAGCAATAGAAAGTCAAGAGGAAAGATGGAAGAGAATTGTATAATCCAGGCAGTGCTGTGAGGAGAAGAGCCTTGTCTCACTGAGATTGGTAACAAATCCAAAGCTTACTGTCAAATACAAACAAGAAAGCTAAACCACAGAATCAAAAGCCGTGGGCCAATTCTGCATAAATGAAGTTATATTTTGCAGGACTGCTCAAGATAAAAATCCATTTCAGAAATAAAGCACTATCCCATCTATATTTACAGCAGCAATGAAAATGAAGTTGCTAATACAAAATGAACACAAATCCATCATTTTTCCTGAATTCTGCAGAAAGAATGTATGCAGATAAGGTGCAAATCTAGTCCTGGGGCTGCCACTGGATAACATGCCCCTAACTAGAAGGATTAGAACTACCATGACATAAGAAATCCTAAGCTAATTTGGAAGTGGAACAGCTGAAGAAAGGCTATTAACAGAAGCTGGAATTAGAATGCGAAGTTAAATTGCTTCAGATTATTTCTGTCTGTGCTGATACTGGTGCCAGATGTGAAAGTCTGGGTGAGATAACCATCTTTGAAACCACCAAATCTTTCATAAGTCAGGGAGTTTAGGAGTCAAGATCAGAGATATTGTACCTATGAGTGTAATAAGAAAAAGTTCCTTTTAACCTTCTCATGTAAGATTATAGCAATAAAAAAATGGAAAAGAGAATTATATGAAGGGAGGTTGTTTTGGGTTTTTGTTTTAGTGAGGAGACTAAATATATTAACAACAAGTAAAAAGTTTAAGTTATGGTAATTATTTTAAAATAACTAAAAGCTTCTTCACAGATTTTTAACAAAATATGTCCAGGGACTGATTAGCTTGACTAAGTAATTCCTCAAACCAAAAGTAAATATGCTGTGGACTTAAGTAAGTCCAAGTTGCAGTCCTGTTCTATAATATCTGCATGTGTATTTTATAACGTTACAAGTTATTAAGCATGTTGATGTATAAAAATACACAGAAATGTGCTCATAGATCATGCAGCACGAAGAGATACTAGCTACATAACAGATTAGTAACAGCTGGATGATTTGGAACCAGAAGGCCTAACATGCCAGTACAGGGAAAATTTCACTCAGTTTACAAAACAAGACTACTTTACCTAGGGCAATAAAACAATGCCTCTAGATTGGATTTTGCAGAACCAGGGGCTCCCTTGTGAAACTGCATGATAACTTAGGCATGACAAAGATGTCACAGGATCAAGGAGCCCAGCAGAGAAATTCAGCTGCCTGGAAAGATTCTGACTTGAGAAATTCTGATTGCTTGAAGAGTTGAATCGAATAAAGGAATTAAGCTTGAGGTTACAAAATTTAAAATGGAAGCCAATGCTTTTGTGCTGTAGTATGTCTTTATGAATATTTAGATTTCTTTAAGAAATAGATCTGTATTCTGTCATCTTTTATCTTTAGAAAGATTTCATTGCATGAAGTGCTTAAGAGCTTCTCCTTTTAGATTCTCTTTTGGCAGAGGGGTGGGTTTTTTCAATGGAAAGACTTTCCAGATTTAATGCCATATTTCAAAAGAAAATTTTTTTGCTGTGTTTTGCTCTTTCCCTTTGACAGCCACCATTGCTGAGTAATGCCCAGGGTCATACTTTTGAAAAGCAAATTCTTCCTTTGCAGCATTGCTGCAGGACCTATGGCAGGGTGTATATCCAGAGAATTAGGTGCTTATCCTTCTATAAGATATAGGTTGATGCCTGATATCAACCTTGATATATGGCAGAAGAGTGCCAGATGCAGATCACTGAAGAAATACGAAAGGGAATATCAGCAGCTATAGAAATTATTTTAGGGATATACAGATATACATTCACATGTATATACAATTTTGAAATATTAAGCAAGAAGTGTCTTAAATGTAGGGTAATTTGTTCCACCAGAAAGCATACAGCAGGCTACTTGTCCAGGTCATTATTTGCTTGGATAAAACTCCAGACTGAGCCAAAATCTTCACCACAGAGTGGAGAGAGCTTCAACTGTAGTCAAGATAGTTGACCCAAAGTATCAAAGATAAAATTAGTCTGGATAAAAAGTCCTAAAATAATGCCTAGATAGCAGCTTTTTTTCCTAACAGAATTTATTACCAGAACAAGACTTGAAAAAAATCTCCAACGTTCTCACATCTGTTGGCAGAATATCAGTATATTTAGTAAAATACAATCATTTTCTCATGTAACAGATTTCCACCCTTAAAAAATCTCAGTAGAAAAAGTTACTAGCATTCAGCTCATACTTAGTGCCAAAACCGGACCAATGTCTCTAATGGGACATTAAGTATTAATATGGCATTGCAGAGGATTCAGGTCCTTCATTGCTAAATCCTACTTAAACAAAACAAAGAAATTCTTTTACTTGCAGAGAAAGCAGAAGTGGACCTTAAATCACATGATAATTCAAGGGAAAATCCTTATGGAAGAGTAGGGGGTTTTGCCAGTGAAGGTGACCAACTAACAAATCCTGACTCTGATGGTTACTTTTGGGATTATTAGATGGGGACAACCTTTTTAGCAGGGCTGTTGTGATAGGACAAGGGGTAATGGTTTTAAACTGAAGAAGAGTCCATTTAGATTACATGGAACAAAGAAATTTTTTACAATGAGGGTGGTAAAACACTGGCACAGGTGAGGTGATAGATGCTCTGTCCCTGGAAAAAGTCAAGGTCACGCAGGATGGAGCTCTGAGCAACCTGGTCTGCAGTGAGGTTTGGACTAGATGACCTTTAAAAGGTCCCTTCCAACACAAACTATTCTATGATTCTATTTTTACAGTCATATCACAGATACTTACAAGGACCTTAGAATTTTTCCCATTTATAATTTGATTTCCACTCCCCTGTTCCAGTATTTTTGTTCAACTGGTTTTAGGTTGGCCAAGATAAAATATGACTAGTTGGTGTATGACATGTTACCTCTGCAGTAGATGAACATATTTTGATTTCTACAGCACTGAGTCAGCATTCTGATGAGTTAGCATTTATATTCCCGACAGCTGTTTATTCCTCTCAATGTAATTTCAGAGATAAATGTCCAGAAGGGCCTTGCTGCCCCAGATCTATCAGAAAACATATTTAAGATATTCTGTGGTATTTAAATCATAAAAAAAACTTATTCAGTAATGCTAGGACAAAAAGTGTTTAATTTTTAACATCAAATAACTAATTTAAACCTTACTATATTATTTTGAAATATAATCTGGTGAAAAGTCAAAGTATTTTTATTTTCTATGCAAATTCTCATCATTGGTTTCTAAGGACATTATAAATTTAAGAAATATACAGAAACTTCCAATCAGTATTTTTACTTTACTCCTTTTATTTAGTGTTGAGAAAGTAGCCTTGAGAAGAAAAGAGATAAGAACCAGTGCACATAAAGGACCAAATGGTTCCTGGAACAGCTGATTGATTGTGTCTTACTAAAGCCATGGGAGTAGTTGGCACAGTGGAACATAAATCTCCACAGAACGCAGAACCAGTGGACAAGGATTCACTGAATTCTGAAATTCTTCAGGTAATGCTGCAGGGTTATTTTGGCCAATATGGTGTAGGCTATGATCATTCATATGCTGTCATTTTAATCTGCATTGTTGTTTTTATTCCTCTTGTAAAGCAGTGCAGATGTTGCAGAGTAGCAGAGATTTCATTTTGCTGCATCAACCCTATAGAATTGGTGGGGTGTACAACCTGATTTAGCACAGCTGCCTTAGCTTTGGACTTTGGTAAGAGTAAACTCTTTCTAGAAGATGTTTCTTCTAAACACTCTTCTGATAGATGTGCATTTATAATATGGTATTGAAATTAAATTTACTGTTAGCAAGATTATAGAAGTTCCTGTTACTCATGCAAAAATAAAATCCAGTTCTGAATCCCATTAATTTAATGTTTTTGATCATATATGGTGGCAATTAATTCTACAGATTACTTATGATTTTGCTAAGATAATAATGTTTTTTCAGACTTCATTTTGCCTTGTCATAGGACAAAAAGAAAAAAAAGATTTCTAATTGTTTGGTTCATATCTATTACCTACCTTTCTTCTTATCCTAATCTCTAGTCTAAATCAAACAGTCCCTTTTTCAGACTCAGATAGAAAGATATCTTTGCTTATTAAGCTAATAATATATTTTGCCTATATTTTTAATTTTGCTCTTACTGATTTTTTTTCTTCTTTTTGGGGATAAAGAACACAACAGTAGAGAGGAGTTTTCCAATATATTCTTTCTTTCACCATAGTACTTTGGCTGCTATAGACCACCAAGCACCAGTTCTTACTAAACTTTCTGTATTACTGGTAAGTACTTTTCTTTTTCTTCCTCCCCTGGTACCCATAAATTTAGAAATAAAGATAATAGGCCAAATTAACTTGCAGGCAATTCCATTCATCTCATTTATAACTGTGTTCATAAATGAATACGCAAACCAATGAATAAAACCGTCATGGTTACTAACTACTCCAGTAAAGTAAGACTTTTAAAATACAAGCAGTACTTTTGATGCTAAACTCCTTAATAAAAACCCAAAACTTGAATGTTATTACCCTAGTATTTTTTTCCTAAGTGCTTACTTATGTCAATAAATGAGGTTAAACAGGAGGTGAAAATCTTCTTCAATGTACACCAGTGAAACTAAGCTATGATGCAAACTTTATTGTGGAAAGAAACCATCTTGAATCTAAGCAGTCAAGATCATTTATTTGGCTGTGACATATACACTATAAAAAAAAGGTGTAAGTAGAAGATAATAATCTTTTTGATCTATTAATGAAAATTTACTTGGGCCATTTCTGTACAAGCGTTGCATTGCCAACATAGACTAATGTATAGCTGTCTCAAAAATCATTAAATGCATCTTGAAATTGAACACTGGTTACAAATTATTATTATCCCTTCTAAAATCAATTCATAATTCTGTTTCTGTATTTATCAGTTTTCCTCTGGCATTATGAAACATCCTGAAGATTGTAGTGCCTGTACTGCAATTTTGTGGATGTTTGTGCAACATTCCACTTCTGTTTAAAGACATAGTGAACAATGGCCATCAGGGTCAATATACTTGTATAAAAATGTTCTCAGTTTCTTTTCTTTATTCCCAGCTCAGTCTTAAAAGACATAGAAAAAGCAAAGTAATTTGATTAATTGGAATGCTGCTTTAAGTGATTGTGTATATAGCTCTCTGCCTCTTGAGAAGTCATTAGCTTGCACAGCAAACAGCTACATATACTCTCACTGCAGGAACTCTAAGAACTTTGTGCTGACATTTGCAAGACTATTCATGCTGTATACAACACAAATTTTCCCAAACACTGTACTAAATACAGATATAGTAAATGATACCAAAAGCAACAATGACTTTTTCCCCCTCATAAACTGAATATCTGTATTGTTGGTGCTATTGTTACTTCAGGACTTCAGTGCCTGGAGTTCCCAGGTGACACTGATAGAGATTTATTCTGGCCTAGAAGTGTTTACAATCTAAGTATGTCTTTATGGAAGTATTGCAATGACAAAATGGTCAAAATTATGTTATTACCTATAGTTCAATGCATTTTTCCTCAGTATGCAAGCAGAGCATATGCCAACAGCACTCATAGAAGAAATATTTTTATGGCAATTTTGTGATTCAGTGCTGTTGGGGCTGGGCAGTAGCAAAGAATATGTTATTAATATTACAGAGGTAATCTTCCTAAGTATAGCCAAGTCTTAAGACAGAAGGCTTCTGTGAGAAGGTTTTACTAAGATGCAGTCATTGTGTTATGACCTCTTACTCAAAGACTGGTTTAAATGTAAATTAAATCACAGCAAGAATATGTACATCCCCCAAGTGACAGATGAGCACAGTGACAGTGGGAATGCACACTGCCAGCTCCAGCTCATCTCTCACATAGCCCTTCTCAAACCCAAGACTTCCATTTCATTAATCTGTATCAAAACCTGTGGCTGTTGAGCAGAGGACAGAGAGAAAATGACATAGACCCGATCAAGGAAGGAATGGAACCATTTGTTACTATACAAATTTGTTTATATGTCTTAGTGGTATAAAGTTATTGGTTCCTTATTCATCCACTTCTCAGAGGGATTGGCTGAACCTTAATACATTTACTTCAAAATATTTTTTGAGTCAGTACCATAACAATACTGCATAACAATCTGCACCTGCAAGGTAAAGGGATTGGTTTACAGAAACCCCTAACTGTTTTCGGCCAGCACCTGTGTGAAAGCAAGACT
Source organism: Monarcha castaneiventris obscurior (assembly GCA_026261815.1). Lineage (NCBI taxonomy): Eukaryota > Metazoa > Chordata > Aves > Passeriformes > Monarchidae > Monarcha > Monarcha castaneiventris. The sequence continues at coordinate 14,811,400 of JAMPIT010000434.1, read as the reverse complement.
TTCACACGTACGCTGGCAGAAAGCTGGAAAATCTCTCCATAGCCAAGCCTTCAGCATCCACAATAATCCTTAGGAAACCATTAGAGCAGGGAGGAGTCATCTCAAGACAAGACTGCTGGGTGGCTGGAAAGGCAGCTGTAAGACCCAACCCCTGTCTGTGTCTGGTCTGCTATAACAATGCCAACTGTACCTGGGAAGCACAGGAAATGGCAAAAGGCTCCCCGGATTAGTGAGGAGATGGCTTAAGATGTATATAGAAGCCCCATCACAGCTCCCAGAGACGTTTTCTGATGCAAAGAACAATCTTTTGGACACTCCTTGCCAAGACTAGCCAAACATAAGGTAGAGGCTGCAGTGATTAACTGTAAAAGCCGAAACTTAGGGAAATCCAATGATCAGAAAAATTGTTTTCAAGGCCAAAAGGTTTCTATCAAGTTTTGTTGGAAGGAAAATTCAGGGCGAATAGATAAGAGGGGTCTGGATATTTTGAGACATGGGATATTGTGTAAGGAAGCATACATAATGCATTGCTATGGTAATGGTTGCCACAGTTGGTATCTTTTGTGGAAAAAAAAATAAATTCTGTAAAAGTGTAGTTACATAAGCAACTGCCACTTCAGTCACAAGAGCAGTTTAGTTGTCTATAATATCATAGAACTTCTCATATTTTAAATTTTGTGTAGCAGGGGGAGTAGTTTACTGAAGTGACAATTTATATAGAGGAAATGTAGATTATCCTGAGCTGAGCAGGCTACTCAAGAAAGAGTCTGGTCTTTATTATGACATACTGTACTTACAGGGTCTGATAACTGCTAATGTGCCAACAGTTGCAAGAAATTACAACAAGAGACTGGAAAGATCTTTAAATGGTATTTCTAAAGTGGAAATACCCAAAAGACTTGGGAAAGACACTTGTTCTGAGCTCTTTATTTCCTTTTCTCTTCTCATCCTTCGCTTCTCTTTTACACTTCTTTCTACTGCTGTCTATAGCCACGGCTTATCTGTTCCAAGTTCCAAACTGAGATAAGCAGCTTCCTGTCAAATAAGCCAATGCTGCTGGATGAATTGACCTTGACATGACTGCTGTGATGCCAAAAGCCACAAGCCAATGGTGACAATTGTTACGTACGTCACAGCTAATTTGTATTGTTGATGCATGTCATAAAAATACCAGGTAGTAAAGACACAAAGAAGTGCAGTCCCTTGGTTTATTAAAATCTAATCTCTCAAACCTCAATAAACATTTGTGATCAGGCACAACCTGAATAAAACCTTTCCATATGTATGTTACCTGTAGTATTAGCTTCTAGTTTGGAAAACACATTTTCCCTGAAAATTCATGCAATATTAGGGATGGCACCCTCAAAGCAGGAATACTGGCAGTGAGTTGGGCATGCCAAGTAGCAGGTGTTTGAAGGAAGCCAGTCAAGGTTTCACCTCACTATTTGCTGGCAGGAAATGGCTGTTTTTCTTGATCCTTGATTGCATTGGCTCAATGCATCCTCTCTTGCAGAATACCATCCGCGAGGAGGTGTGTAATCCATGAGAATTTTCTCTTATAGATTCTTCCCACATAAATTTCATCAGGAGAGCAGAATTTTTTTTCTATTTCCAATACCACTCCAAATCATTCAGATGAAGAGAAAAACATGACCATTCATTAAGGAGCTCTGTACTCCAAGCACATCCTAAAATCTCTTTTGAGGACTAACTACTTCTCTAAGTAATCCCTGGAAGTAGGAAAATATGAGGTAGATGCAAACACCAGAACAGCATGCAGTATTCCAGGTGTGAGCAAATTGTGGCATTAAAGACTGGCATAATTATATTTCCTGTTTTGGTCTTTTTACCTTTCCTAACAAACATTTGTATTTTTGGATTGCTGCCACGCACTGAGATTTGATGAAAATGTCTATCTGTCACAATCCGAAACTTTCACTTCTGAGTGGCAACAGGCAACTCAGACTTCATCCCTTTATGAATAAAGCCAAGAACACATTAGCCCACATATATCATTTCACATTTATCTACACTAAATTTGCTCTGCCATTTTATTAACCAGTTACTTAATCTTAAGGCCCATTTACAGTGCTGTGCACAGCTCAAAATTTTCCACTTCACTGCTAAGATCTTCTTCCAATCAATTTTTGAGTTTGTTAGGAAAAATCAATCCCCTGCAGAATTCTACTGGTGACTTCTCTCTGTGTTGTCCCTGTGCTCACATGGTTGGAGGCTTGGTGCAGGGGAACGTGGCATTCAGCATGGCTCTGTAAAGGTGCTGGGGGGCTGTGTGGCCCCTTGTCTCAGACTTCCTGGGTAAGAATCGTCTGCAGTTCTGTGCTGTGCTCTGTCCCTTAAACTGGGATCTGCACACCAGTGAGAGCTGATCAACCCAATCCATGCCTTCCTCTGAGCCTGACACGCTGGGCAGGAAGTGAGGGGATTATTTGGCATTTCCCAGTAGTGGAGGACCTTGCAATTTCTGTCAAGATTCTGCATTAACGGAGGTCTTCTTGAAAGGAATTTTTTCTATATGCGGTCCAGACCTATGGTCTTTGCCATGTGATTTGACCCCTGTGTTACATATCCCCTTTCATGGGATCGGACACATGCAAAAAAGAATGAACTTCAGAAGTCTAACTTCACACAGAAGGTAGGATACTAATAGCCTTTGCTAAACGAATGCTTTGGGGCGTAGAAAAAGTGTTTTAGAGCAAAGCAAGTTTAACAGTACACAGCCTTGTGACCCAAGACCCAATACAGCAGTTCAGTAGGGAAACTGTAGAAGATGAGTAGGAAGTCCGTGGAAATACAATTTGTTTTCATGAACATATACAAAAAAAGGAATCAGATATTAATCTGTTGGAAGTGAGTGAGTCAAGCCAAACAAATACAACCTAAACATTTGAACATCTATGGCATTTTATTATTTGGTTTGGACTTCATGGGCTTTATTTACCACTACAGTGCACTTAATTTTGCTGTCTTCGTATGGAACATGGGTATGAAGTTTTCCAAGTCAGCAAGGAATTCCGAATTCCTGAAGTGTGAAAATTATCATATCTGATTTTGGGCTCATATTCTTCACTGGTTTGTGTTTGGATGCCATTTGCTCCTCTCTGAGAAACACAGACTATGAATTTAGTTTGCCACATTCAATGAAGGAAAGAAAGTATTTGCCACTATGCCTTTGAAACATCAAAGTTACATTTGCATGGGTTAGTAAGGAGCATAGACTCATTAGTGATGTTAGCAAATCAAACCAAGAAATGCTTCTAAATGTCCTGTGTGTATCCTCTGTGTCTGTGTGTGTATTGTGTCTAGGAAAACTGGGCAAACAAATCATTACGCTATTTTTACAATCCTAAATAATCATTCACAGTTATAATTTCAAATAGGCAGCCAAGGAATTGTACTGTGGTGCAGTACCATCTAGTGGCCCCATTGAACAGGGCTTTATTGGAGACAAGTGCTGAATGCCGCATTTGTTGATGCTCTTTATTATTAGTATTAAGTTTCTGAAGGAACACAAAATACATGCAAAATATGACATAAACACTCTACTATCTAAATCAGTAATGATGTTTAGAGGTGTCAGATGCTAATATATGTCCAAATAAATAAAAAAATCTGGTGCTGTGGCTTAGCTCTGCACTTCTTTATGAATAAATGCTGTATACATTTTTTGTTATTTAAAGCAAAGCAGAGACTGTTGCCTTTACAATAGACCTTATAATTAGCAGTGAAGTTTTGTCACACATAAGCTTTTTTTCCCTGTGCAAAATGATAATTTTCAAATCACAGATCACAGACTATTCTGAGTTGAAAGGAACCCACAAGGATCATCAAGTCTCTTAAGTGACTTAAGGCAGTCACATCCAGGAATTGAACCCACAACACTGGTTGGGTTATCAGCACCATGTTCTAAGCAACTGAGCTAATATTGAAAATCAACTTATTTAAGAGCTGTGAAACACAATTCCAAGAGATTCAGAAAGCTATATTCTACTGTGGAACTGAGCCATTCTAAAATTATAACGGAAGTGGGAAATCCGTAAATCAGACTTCAAACATTAATTAATTACATGCACTATAAAGCATGTATCACACAATCATAATCCATCTACATGAAAATGGAAAAGCTGTGTGCAAAAATCTCTTGTTGCTCACAGTGTGAAAATAGATGGCCTGTTTTATAACAACTACAAAAAATAGTATCTGATTTTCACAGATTGGATATTACTTATTCTGATAATTTATTTGACAGCCTCTGTAGCACAATCTTTTCTTAATACATGGGAAAGTAACATCTATATGTACTATTAATGCTACTGAGAGTTGCCTCTTTCAGCATATTAGTTCTCAATCAATGGGAGAATAAAAACCATTATTGGAGCAGAAAACAAAAAGTCCAAGGAAAAGAATTAACTATTTCCTTTGTGTTATCTGCATGATTTTCATAGGACCAACACCAACTGTCCAGTGATGCTTGAGAGATAAAGTAAATAGAAAAAAACCCAACAACAGACCAACCAAAAAACCCAAAAGACAACAACAACCTACACCAAAAATGTGTTGAAAGCCGTACTAATTTGAGGTCATATTCAGGCAATTACTGACTCTACCTATAATTCCATCCACTGGTCTAACAGATTGTCCTGTTTTGGAGAGGATATTCTGGGAAATAAGGTACAGCGAGAACAATGAACAGAACTCAGGCAATATTTTCTGGCCCAAAACCAGATCAAGACCATATCCTTAGCACTGAATTGCAGAAGCCATGCAATTCTGTCTGGTATTTTTGGGAGGATATTTGTAGTTAACCCGCTTGCCCTAAGAAGTCATAGACCAAATCCCAATAGGCAACCTCAAACTTATTCAATTTCACTTGTGTTATAAACCACATTTTTATTGTATTAATCAGAAATTGTGGAGCTGTCTCAAGAGGGGAAATTCTGAATGTAGAGTGGGATATCCTTATTAGGGATTTCACCTTTAAATGAAAAATTTTGCACACCTTTTGCATCTTTTGTTTTATTTTCTTTTTGCCCAATTTGATTTACTGGCTGACAATGTAAAGGCTGTAGTTGGTTGATTCTTAACTAACAAGGTCATCCTACTGTTTAGAACTGAGCGGATTTTGCTCTTCCCAGACCATCTATTCTGCACTGATAAGATTTTGATACTTGTCTAAACATAGATACAGAAACATAGCTTTGCAATTGCTATATAATTGTGAAACCTCTATTATTATCTGTATTATCAAAGAACTGTAGCTCACCATGATGCTCTCACTAACATCATCTGGAACTTTGCTGTTTACTTCTGAGGCAGGAATTTCTTGTTCTTCACAGGAGTGTCTGTGTGTCTGACATTTTTTTTATTATTGGGAAAAATGCAAAGGATTGAGAATATTTACAAATATTGAGGAAAGGGCAGTGAAACTATTTGCCATTTTCTGTTTATTACTCATTTCATCTCATCTTTTCTAATCACTGCTACATATTTCTAGCTGTCTTTGTGCCCCCTGTAGTCATGCACCATTTTGTTTATGGCTCTAATAAGGACCTTGCAACTGTGGTTTGTGATGTGTGAGCTTCTGCACAATATATGCAGGATATCTGCTTTGCTGGCAGCTTTCTTGTTGTCTTCAAAAGTGAGGTTGTCTTTTTCACAAACTATTACAAGCACTTGAGACTCATCTCCACAAATCCCATGTTGATTGTGTTGACACAGGTGTGGCACTTTAGAAAAAATGGACATAGAACAGTTACATAATGAATTTTTCTCGTGGATGGAGGAGATGAGTGTCAGCATAGAACAGAAGGTGTGGAAAGACTGGTGTGTTTTTAACCTGGTGTCCAGGTATGGTTTCTTTCCCAGGAACTGGTGTTGAAATAAAGTGTGTGCTATTGCACACCAGTTTGTCTTTTCATTGAGTTCTCCGTTTCCAATACAGGGGACTATTCCCTTCTTGCTCTGTGGGTTCTGGGGCTACATCAACTTCCACACCTAACACTGATACACCACAGAGGGAGTATAGCCCCAGCACTGGTTTTTTTTATTCTTCCAGGGTGTATGCAGAACTGATGTGCCATATACTTCTTGTAAGGTAGAATATACATAACAATCTTACAGTGACACTACACGGCTCTGTAAATACTAACACTGACATCTTTTATATCTGGTTGGGGGTTTTTGAATTATCAGGTATTTCCAGCATAAGCTGACTTCAGGAAAGCTTTCCTATTTGTCTATTACTTCCCTAATGTGATTCTTTAGCTGCAGGCACTTCTTAATTGGTTTGGTTTTGTAAGTGAATTGCTTTGCGTAGTTAGAGGACCAGTGCTACAAAATTAATCTTTTAAAATCCAAATGGCACATATTCAGATAGTGAATGACTACAGGTCTCCTGGAACTCCTGCAAATGACTATGGATAAATGAGTTCTGACTGGGATTTCATTAACTGTGGGTATAGATCAGCCCAAACTGTACAATTTGGGCCCATTCTGTATTGTATCAAGTGTCTTCATACTCCATTACCATTTCATGTTTCACTCAGGATGAACTTGACCTCATACAACCACAAAATTTTCACAATCATTGAACAGTTATTAACTTTTACTACGTTTCTGAAAACTAGTGTAATCCAGTCACTAGCTGAACCTTAACTAACCTAGGCATGCAAAGTTATTAAAGCCTTCATAATTTACTTTTTATATGCTACTGACACATCAAAACAGGACAGCTTTTAGCTACTTTTCAAGACTTTTCTCAGAATATTTCTGTCTTAGCTGGACATGTGTAAATTACCTACAGTACTTCCTAACAGCTAATGAGCTATTGTGAGCTGTAGCCCATTCTCATCTAGATTCCTTATTGAATAGGCAAAGCATGACTCCAAACACACAACAGCAAATGCCAGAACTGAATACTAACTACATAAAATGAAGCATTTTAGGATTTTCCAAGGTTTTATTTCTCCTCTTTTTATGTTCAAATCTCTGAAGCAGGGACTTAAATCCCAGCATCCCAGCATGTATCAGGTTACATGCTGTTCTTAATAGGTCTTCCTCAGTTTCTATTCCTCTGAAAGTAAATAAAAACAACAGAAACTGTGATGTTAACTTAGGCTGTCTGTCACACTCCAAGAAAATGTATGAGTAAAATGTACTTCTACATATGGACCTAGTCCTTGAACACTGAAAACTAGCAGTGTCACCAATGCATTACATCACTACTGAATACCTGTAGCAAAGACCAGAGTTGATCCCCAGCATTCATCAGCATCAAAAAATCAACATCCAAAGATGTTCTTTATACAAAGTAGAATTGTACTTTCCAAATGCCAGGTAAAATCAAATGCAATTAAAGCCTTGAAAGCTTCAATGGTACTTCACTTATATAGAAACTAAATAATGGGAAATGTTTTGATTATTAAAGACATCATGACAGTGATAATTTTAACCTGTATTTGTTGAACGATTGGTTCAGTTGTTCCTCAGCAGAAAGGCTTCCTTCTTGGTCGCTCATCTGACAGGATTCATGAAGCTCCATCTCTGCTACAGCTCTCAGTTTTGTTTGCTCTGATAACGCTGGGAAATGCATACGGTCTGGATAACAATAAAGAAATTTCTCTAATAGCTGATGCATAACTCAAAATAACATCTACAGTTTGATGTAATTCTGTCGGTGATGTTACATTTGGATAAGTGGCTGGTTTAGGTAAACACAATCTCTTTTGACCTTTTATACATAAAGTTGTTTCTCTATTCATATTTCCAATAGACCTGAGATATACAGGTCAGACAATTTACAGAAATTTGGAAATCACCTAAAATTCTTACTCCATATAAAATTCTGTCTGGTCAATGAAGAACTGACTTTCTATTGTATCATATGGGCAAGTAGTAACCGACTGTTTCTCTACACTAAGTCACCAGGGGCTTTGTTTTATACTATAATGAGAATGGTAAGCAGAGGAATCAGTGGTGCTGTAACACCCCTTAAGTTACTGTGAGTGTAATTCTTTGAAATAAAGAGGTGAAAGAGTTCAAAGTGGTGTTAAAACAATTATGTGCAAGGAAGAGTACATCCTTCCGTGGCCACATTTCCCTAGCACAGTTCACAGTTTTTGCAGTGAGCCACATTAGTCCAGAGCCTGAGTGACCTCCTGGAATCAAGCCACATTTCCAGCACCTGTCAAATGGTTCTTTCTGTAGGGCATGCAGACAATGGAAACACATTAAAATAACCACATCTGCCAACAGGGGCAGGTCCAGAGAACAGAAATTGGCCCCCACTGTACATGCAGCTGATCAATCACAGGGATTGATTCTATTCTGTGTGCTCAGTCAGCCTGCCATAAAGAGTGTGTTTAACAAGTACAGTGGGTGGGAAGGCACACAACTGCTCTGGTAGCTGGGTGTTGATGCCACATAGCACAGGCGCAGCAGCTTCTCGTCATACATCTAGGCTGCATTCCTTCATTTTGATTCCTTTGCCCTATCAGTGAGCTTTTAGAGGGTGGAGAAGAAAATTATTTTAATGGAAATAATGAACAATGTTCTTTTTCATCATATCTTTGTGTGCACCTTGTAACATGGTTTATCAAAATCAATCTATAAAAATCCACAATGCCATAATACATAATCTATTTTAATTGAATCTGCAACATATGCATGCATGAATTTGAACAGATTATTTGCATGAATTAATGTGAATATATAGCGTGTGTTTTTCTTTGCCTGCTATCCAGTCAATTATTACTAGCAAAAACAGATTCTAAAAGTAGCTTTGCACATTTGATAAGCGCTGTTGGGGGAGGGGAAGGAGGAAAGAGTGTAATAGTGGCTGAGCTAAGGCAGCCTGAGGCATTTTTCTGCCTACACAAGGCACAGACAGACAGAATGGATTGGGGACGCTGTTCCAACAGTATCCTTTACTCTTTTGGAAATGTGCAGCATTGGCTTTCTCCTTTTTCTCTGTATCTCCTGTGATGTTGTCAGGGAGACAGAGTTCTTGACTTACACCCAGCTGCTGAGGCCACCCCCCTTTAGAGCAGCACTACCCCCAAACCTTGTACCCACTGGAAGATTGAAATCTGGTCTGCACAATCTGTTTAGGTGGCACAGAACAAAAATCTCCCTGCACTGTTCCTTCAGTTAATTCAGAGGAAGCCCAAACTTCATTCCAAAGAGCGTATTCCAAAATACCTGGCTTTATAATGTATTTATAATCCACTGTATTTATATTTACATGCTTTTAAAAAGAAATTATAGCATAAAGAGGCCCTAAGTAGCCTTTTTATAGTATGGTTGTCTGTGAAGAACATTGTACATGTATTAAAATCCCTAGCAACATTTGTGAACCTCCTTTGATTTTCTTGTTACTGCCATAAAACCTTACTGTAAATTGATCTTGAAAAATTACATTAAATGGTCATTTTTTCATAATTAAATTAGGGTAAAATGTCTGTTGCCTTCTCATGTAATTAGAACTCCAACCGTCAATTTTAAAAGTAATCAGGTTGTCAAGAGAGGAAACAATCTATAGTTATTTTAAAGGTCAAAACTGTTTTAGAGTTCAATTTTTCATATTTAGTTTATTGATATTTTTAGAGAACTCAGACTTACTTTTTGATTTATAAATAATTGTACTATTCAGGTGTTTAAACCTGGTGCTGAACGGATCAGTGAAAGATGTGACTATTTTAATTAAATTCTAAAAGGACATTCTGTATATAACCCTTGAGCACAACCCTGCAGTCATTGCTGAGAAAAACTCTAGCTGACTTGATAGACTGAAATTTAGAATATAACAGACACAAAAAATAAAAATAGGTCAGTAAGATATAATTGTAAGCACTCTACATGTTTTTCGCATTATCTTTGCTAGTATCTGGCAAGACATTGTTCCGCAAATAAGTACGGCTAGCGCCTGATGTCCAAATAACGTTTTGGTTAACTTCAGTTGTATTGTTGATAATTAGTAATACACTCCTTTTTCATGCAGTTGTTTACAGACAGATACAATAAATAACGTGACTTACAAGGAAAATGTGAAAGGGATCACTTACTCGGGCATTATGCCTATAGAACTTCTCAATCTATTTTTAAATATTTCAGAAAGGGGAAGGAACGTAAATGATCAGTGTTACATTTCTTATCTAAGCATTATCAGTAATACTTAGAAATCCTTTCCCCTATCCTGACTTCTATTTATTAGTAGCAGCAATTTGAATATTCAGCATAAGCATAAATATTCTAAGTATCACAATAAAATATATTTAATATTTTTTTCTTCTGATTATTTTCTCTTTTATAATAAAGAACCATAAAGGCAGCAAATACTATCTCTGGTTTAGTGCAAGAGAGAAAGTAAACACTAATTATAGCAAATAACTATTAGTGTCAAAGGATTGCAAGACATTACCAATATACACTTAAGCATTTCAGAGCAGACAGTGACCTTACCTTCATAGCCAGGGAGAAAGCATGTCAGCAAGTTAGGAGAGACCTCCTCCAAAATGGAACAAAAGGCAGAGAAAGCACCTGGGCCTTTTAAAGAGAGTTTATCTAGAAAATATTCAGTTCTCTCCTTGTAGCTCTCCTGGGACCAAATGTCTTTGTATTCCTCCAAGGAAAAGACTCTCTTGTAAACCAAATATGACAGCACTTTGTTCACATCCAGCTCTTCCAGTATTTTCTCTCTCTGAATTCTTGGGATTGCAGAAAGCCACTTATTCCTGTTTTCATTTTCTCCTTTGGTAGATTTTGCACAGTTGTAAAACCAAGATTTGGCCGTTCTTCCAAACATTTTGATATTTAAATAGAAAATATAAAATTCTACTTCTGCATTTATTGTGCAGTATTCAGTATGCAAAATAAACATAATGTGGATGGCTAGAATGCAAATACATACTGCTGTCTGTAATAATTGTAATTCCAATGGAATAAAGAAGGCCTACATACAAATTATAAAGAAATCTAGCTCAATGCCTGCAGCCTCCTAAGAGGATTACATTACACTAATTAGCCCTTTACAACTGTTAACAGCTTCTGAACCGTAATGATGAGACTGAGAATTGCTTAGTTACTGTTACTTTTTAATTCTGTAACTGATCTTCAAAGATATCCCTTTGCAAAAAATAATTCATTGTAGAAGATAGCTGATCAAACTGAAATAATCTGTACAAGCTGGTACAGGACATAAAATAAAGCATCCTTTGTACACTTTAATTTTATATTCCTCAGAGGCCATACCCAAACCACAGTACAAATGCCCTCTACTTCTTGCTCTTCCATAAAATATTAGCTTTAATATGCAACGGAATTATGCATTTAGAAAGCATGTTTCTATAAATATTTTGTAAACATATGCAAAAGGTAAAAAAAAAAAGTTACAGAATAAGACCTTTTTTGTGAAGGTAAATACATAACTATTAAGAATAACAACATTTCTGCATGTTTAGATTTTTATGCCATTTCCAAGCAAAATAAACCATGTAGCGTCCATTTCCTGAGCCAGGTTTACCAGTGGAGATTACTGCAATCCCAGTGGAGGTGTTCTGCCACTGATAATCATTCACTGAGGATCACACATTACATAACCTCCTTTATGCAAATGCTCCTTAGTATGTGGACTTCTTGGTCTTGTTTTCATACTTTCTGTCAACATAAATTCCCTGTATAGAAAAGCTATGAATACTTCCTGCCTCCTCCTCCTCCTCCTGTTTCTTAATCTATTTTTTCTATTTCCATTACTTCCAACTGTTAATGCATCCACGGCCTTGCTCATGTGGCCTTACCTGCCCTTTTCTAAAGGGTAATTTATCTGTTGTGGAGCAAACAAAAATATTTTGCCAAGCTTTTAGTCAAACAAGTTTTAGAATATTTTCTGTTCTTGTGATCTTAAAATGCAACCGCTATATCCTCCTGTCAGGCTTCTTCTGTTGCCTAAATTTCAAGTATTCATCAGTGAACATTAAACTTGACCACTGACCATGTCATAATTCAGGAACTTCATTGTGTATGTGAGCATCCAATTAGCCAGCGAGGCTTCGCAGAATTGTTTGGCAGCAGTGCCTGTCACCTTGTGGTTGTTTGCAGATACAACAAGCCTCTGTGTGACACATCATCTGGAGCAAGGACCAGTGGGATTATGTGTTATTTGAAGCAATATTAATGGTCCCAGTTTACAATGTTATGGCTTATTGGCCATAGCAGTGAGACTCTCATGCTTCTGTGATCATCTCAGGTAGAGCTCCCTGTGCTCTGCACGACATCACACACCAGAGAGGACCCTCTGGGGGAAAGAGAGATGGTACAAAGCAAATGCTATCCTAACCATGAGCCAGGGACCACAGCTAAACCAGGGTCATCTGCAGAGGGTAGAAAAAGTAGCCAACCTGTCTGGCAGGTCTTCTAGGTAGCCTTTGAAACAAAGGGCTCTTTAATTCTCAAAATTCCCTCTAGTTTTTTAACATCCATTGAGGTAGTACAATTTTTTTCTCTCTCCAAATTGTTTCTGTCTCAGAAATTCTACTAATATTAATACCACATTATCTCAGCAGGTAAAAGATCCTGATAAAGCCTGGTATTCCACACATGTTAGACAGCATCCTCTGAATCAGCCTTCCCAGCCTCTACAGCTTCGGAGTGTCAGTTTTTCCATTACTTCACTAAGTGCTAGAGCAAGCCCAAAGTTACGTGTTTTGGGTTCATAAGGCAGTGCCCAAAGATGAGATACAGGGGAGGTAACCTGAACACATTTCTCAGAGTTTCATTTAAAAAACAAATCTGTGCTTATTTTATTGTGCTGATAACACTGATGTCATCAGTATCCTAAGCAGAGTAAGTAATTCTGCACAGTAGTGAATTCAGAAATTAAAAGAACAGGTAACCTATCAAATTAATAATGAAATGGATTTCTAAAGGAAGCTATATATTGTCTTATTTTTACACATGCCAATCCAACATCAAAGATACATGAGATACATGACCTTGCTGTCGTGAGGGATAGACATAGGTGTTGGTAAGTTGCATCTCTTCAGAAAAGGAAAGAAGAATTGGTGCAAATTAAAAAAGTGAATAGGTATCAGTTTGCTGAGGTATATTAACTTAAAATTAGTGAGTACACTATAGGATGTCTTTGGACTTCATGCACTGAGTAATTTACTTTCTTGTTCTAAAGGAGTACAATGTTTTGAGCCAGAAATGTCCCCATTATTTTTGTTGGTTAAAGACTATATCCTTATAATCTCAAATGTGTTCTTATAAAATCTTAAAATCATGAAGAAGAATGGGTGACATCATAGGAAATGTATCAAATTGCAGACAATTACAAAATTTGTCTCTCTGCCTTCTCACATACCATATAGTTATTTCCCATTGAGTAAATAGAAGAATAAAAGGCTAAAATTCTGATTTGGTAATTGCCAGAATTCTAATAAAAATCCACACCTCTTAAAGTCTGAGTATAGCTTAAAGGAAAAAATTTGCAAGTGTGTGTTGAGAAACTGATCACAGAGAAGTGAGTGTGAAGTATAGGGAGGAAACTAGATAAACTGAAAATGCCAAAGAAGTATTTGAGACAAAAGGATACATGGAAATACATGGTGGGAATAAAAGATCTGTGATGGAGAACTATTCTTTTCCCAGGGTCAAGGAACTGAGGTATTTAACTGCAATGACCTGTAAATGATGCAGGACAGACTGTTGGGCTGTGCAATAGGAGTCGTACAATCCTCCCAAGCTCTGAGTCCTAACACCCGACAACTTAAACCTCTTCAAATTATTTACCTTGGTGCTAAGTTCTGCGATTTGTGCTAAGATACTCTATAGTTTCAATCAGACAAATTTCGTAAGAAATGGTGTCAGCCAGGAAGCATCCACTACAAATAAGCTCTGGCAGTGTTTATTTGACACCGAAGTCAAACAAGGATGCAACCTGACCCACACATTTTGACATTGCCTTGTTTCATAATGTGTTCAAGGAAATACTGGATGTGGCACGTGGTGCCATGGTCTGGTTGACACGGTGCTCCTCGGTCATAGGCTGGACTCGATGATCTCGGAGGTCTTTTCCAACCTAACTGATTCTGTGGATATCGACACTTCCCAATTGCTCGCCGGCCTCGGGTACGTAGGTTAGTCGGCAGCACATCAGCGGGGGCTGCGACGCGCCGTTTGCTCCGTTAGAAGAAGGAGCGATGTGAGCAGGAACGCCCCGTAGCCCGGGCGGGGTCCGGCGGCAGCGGGCGGGGCCGGGCCGGGCCGGGGGCGGAGCGCGCCGGGGCCAACATGGCGGCGGCGGCTGCCGAGGCGGCGGAGCTGCGGCTGTGCCGGCAGGAGCGGGAGCTGCGCTGGCTGGCGGCGGAGGTCGGCCGGCTGAAGGAGCCGCCGGAGCCGCACTGCCCCGGCAGCGCCAGCCCCGAGCTGCAGCGGCTGCGGGCCGAGAACGAGAAGCTGCGCTACCGCCTGCTGCACCTGCGCCGCAGCCTGGCGGCCGAGCTGGGCCGGGCGGCGCCGGAGCAGCCCCCGGCCGGCGGAGAGGTAGCGCCGGGGCCGCTCGGAGCGGGGACGGGACGGTGACCCCGGGAGGGCCGGGCCTCCGCGGGCTGGAAGGGACGGGACAGGGGCACTCACGGGGCCCAGCCGCCTGTGCCCAGCCCCGGGAGCTGAAGCCTGTCGCAGTGTCTGCCCGCAGCACTGGGCGGTGGTCTCTGCCTTTGCTCCAAGGCGGTGTGTTCATAGAATGGTTTCGGTTGGGTAAGACCCTAAAGATTATCTCGTTTCAACCCCCTTGCCGTGGGCAGCGACATCTGCCACTAGACCAGATTGATTAGAGCCCCATCCAGCCTGGTCTTGAACACTGCCAGGGATGGGGCATCCACAGCATCTCTGGGCAACCCGTTCGAGGTATCACACGACTGAAAGTTGCTGTTACTGCTCACTGCTCCTGTTTGGTCTCCTACGGCCTCGTTGGGGCGATTTTGCTGATGATAGTTGTAGTAGTAAAATTTGGGAAATTGTGTTGAGAGGACTTTGCTTGGTGAGCAACATTGCTGTGTCTGCAGAACGTCAAAAGGATGAATTTCAGACATGCCATGAGAAGTCTTTGTATTAAGGATGTACCTTATTCCCTGCAATTGCCTTTTTAGGCCAATATTATACTGGTTTGGTTTGTTTTAATGATTGCTGGAAAAAAAGGTATAGTAGGGTTATACTTTATATTATCACTGTTTTCAGAAAGTCTCCAGTGCAAGTCCAACTGATGTGGTGAATCAAATTAAAGAGGAAAAGAAAAAAGAAAATGAAGCTGTGAACCAACACCAGAATGATGTAAGTGGTTCTTTAATTCCCCATAATAATAGGAGTGGTTTTTGGCCAGGTTCAGAAAAGGTGCTCAAATCTGAAATACTTTGCTGTATTTTGAAATCCCAGCTGTTGGGAAGAAGGCTTGCTGTGGCACAGAGCAAAAAAACCCACATTATTTAAGAGCTTCGTCTTGCATTAGTAGGGTTACTGATACATTCTTAGATCTCTACTATTTATGTAACAAAAGGATTTGGGTTATTGGAAAATAAAGGTCATGATTCTGTGGTGCCTAAGGAGAGTGATGGTTCACGAGCACTTAAACAGCATTCATGATGGCTGAAAGGATGTTGGCAGCACTGCTGTAGTACAATAGAGCTTAATAACTCAGCTTAAGCTAAAATACAGGAATGGTCATGTGAACTGTCTTGTTTGAATAATCTGGTGCTTTGAATGTAGTGGTAGTAGCAAGGGACTGTTGGAGTGATCCAAATTTCGCTAGGACATCTGCCAAATGCAAATTTTGGGCCAGGAATATAGGCTGCTTTCTGAGGTCCAACTCACAAACCCAGATTGATGAAAATGCATGGAAGATTGGAAAACCACTATAAAATAGTCAGCAAGTTGGATGGGGCTATCCTGTATCTAATTATTAATAAATGGTTTACTGAATTTTAGTATAAATTCTAGTACAGTGAAATCTGGACAAGTTAGAACCTCTGGGGATGCCCCAACACTGTGAATCCTTTTATTCTCTTTGTCTCATAAATATGTATGTGTATGATCTAATTTATTTGTTACAGCTCCAGTGTGCGCCAGGCTTCATAGAAGACAGACTGAAGCTTTATGAAGCACTGAAAAAAGAACATGATGCTTTGCTGGCTTACAGAGCAGCCAACGAGAGCAAATCTATCAAAATTACTCTGACAGATGGAGAGACAGTTGAAGGGGAATCTTGGAAAACCACGCCATATGAATTAGCTGTAGGAATTGGGTAACCTGCACATTCAAAGAGTTGTACTTTCGTCGTGCTAAAACTATCATTTGTCTCTTACCTTGCTGCATAAAATGCATGTCACAGTCCGTAGGTGGTGGCTCCCTTAAATTGGTTTGCTTGGAAAGCATTGGAACTTCAGCTTCATGTAGTAGAAACAGCTGCTTTAAGTTACTGTTCTGAGTCTTGCTTGAGGTTCTGCGCTGGGATCATAGTGCTTGCTTCCAGTTAATAAATTTGTGAGGCTGCTAGGAATTAAGAGACATGAAGTTTTGTGAGGTAGCAGATACTGTAGAACCTGTTGCAAGGAGCAGTCTTTCCTTCAGATCCCCAGCACTGAAAACCCAAGACCTTAAGGTTCTATACCTTAAAGGTAGGCAAGTGTTTAAGAAGACCACAGAAACAAAAGTTTAAGGCCTTCAGGTGCTACAGGATGTGGGTGTGGCCTCATGGGGTTTAGAAATCTAAAGTCTTTTACAAATCTGAACCTAAATATTCTTGTCTCTTGTCATCTTTTCTGTTTCTTTAGTCAAGTGTTGGCTTCGAATGTGGTTATAGCCAAAGTGAATGGTGAACTCTGGGACCTGGACCGTCCCCTGGAGGAAGATTGTGCTCTACAGCTTCTCACCTTTGATAATGAAGAAGCCAAAGCTGTGAGTAAACACTCTTTGGTTTCTGCTTGATTAAAGAAACTAATTACATAAAATTGATGACAGAATTAAGCTTTTAAAATACTGAACTAAAAAAAAGCCACAAAACTGTTCAAATAATGTATTTTCTGTATTCAGCAAAGAAGATTAGATACTAAGTGCCTGTAGTCTGAGAGTGAATAAAATTTTAGTGTTCTTTTCATCCTTCTCTTTTACATAAACAGGTTAGTTCATACAGTAGGTCTTGATTTGTATGCTAACTTGAAACAGTCTGTGGTTTGGCTCAGTGCGTTTGAAGATCAGGCAGTGAAAGCAAAGTGAGGGAGTCTTACCATTTTCTAAAAATTGTTCACTTGAGTCATAAATAAAATCTACACCTCCTTGTACTGGCACTGTTTATTAGATCCTTAAGTAGGCATATCTTAGTCAATTAAGCTATATATACATATATATATACACTTAGCAACATGGCCAAGATTTTTCTTTAATGCTATTCAGTCTGAAGCTTATGTTATCTTTATATACTAGAATTGGACTTCAGTTCTGTCAAATAATTATTCATGTGATTAAGCTTGTTGGAGGCATTTCAGGAGCCTGTAAAGGCTTTATCTTGTAGCAGTAGCTTAGAAATAGTCTGAATTAATAAGAACTCAGAACATCAGACTGATATTGATCTACTGTGTTTGTTGTTGGCTTCCCTCATCTGACATTTCAGGTAATGTAGTTTACAGACACATTAATAAATGTACCGAATGTGAACAATAGCAACTTAATTGGCTGCATTGCTTTAGATGTGAGTAGTGGTGCATAGACTTCAACTGAAAATAGCTTATAAGTGAACAAGTACAGTTAGTACTAAGTTGAAGGAATTGTGCAGAGGTATAGTCATCCTCTTTCAGGCTGGAGTATGGTGGACCTTTAGTGCCACATCTGCCATTATACTAATAATTTAGAGGATGTCAAAATGAAAAGATAAAATTGTTTTACTTCTCTCAAAATTTGAACAACATTGGTTCGACTCTATTTCCCATCTGCAGATAATACCTCTGGTTTATTTTTTCTTCTTTTTAGTTACCCAGTGCCATTGACCTCATGGTTTGCTCACCTGACTTCATTTACAGGTTTATTGGCATTCCAGTGCTCACATTCTTGGAGAGGCCATGGAAGGATATTTTGGGGGCTTCTTATGCTATGGACCACCAATTGAGAATGGATTTCATTATGACATGTATATTGAAGATAGGTAAAATTACAGTGTCTCAGAACCTTAATACTCTATATTAAAGCTCAGTACTAGAATTATTTTGTTTGTTTCTGCATGTTAAAAGTAAAATTGGATCTCTAATATGATTTGAAACATAGTTTTCCAAGTATACAGTTCAACTGAGTGTGTGTATATATTTAAATTCAGAAGCACTGTTCAGACACCTGCTCTGTAAGAGTTGAAGATGATCAGTGTTCTGTGGAAAAAATGCCAAGTGTTTGAGTTAAACTTTCTGAAGTTCCTGTGAGGTAAAGGGGATGGTTTCCTTGAAGAGTCATGCAAGTTTGGTTTCCAGGGGTCATAGTCACTTGTAGAAAGGGCACAGATGCATGTAAGTTGTGTAGGTGTTTACTACTTTCCTAATCCTTGTGCGCAGCTTTACAACTCTGTTTTTTCTGTATTTATCTTGCTGTAGGCAGGGAGAATACTGAATCTGCATGAGCTGATAAACTGGCTCTTGTGGCTGAATTGAGCCTTTTTTCCCCTTGGTTTGTTTTTTTCTTAAATCATATGCATATTTTGAGCTTATAATATAGGTCTTCCAGACGTTTAATCGTGTCAAAGGCTGTTCTGGGAATGATTGCAGTGGGTTTGATCAGGGTGGTACTATCTGTGTTTCTGAGTTTAGTGGAATACAGTTGACTGTAAGTAACTAAGAAAATACTGTGACAAATCACACCACCACATTCCATGTTTTCCGAATTAGACCATTAGAAAGTGGTCGCTTGAAAAATGGGAGTATCAAGATAATTAATTTATATTTCTTTTGCCTGTGTCTTTTTATTTAGAAGTGTATCTAGTGCTGAATTCCCACTACTAGAGAACCGTTGTAAAAATATCATAGAAGAGAAACAGGCTTTTGAAAGGCTGGAAGTCAAAAAGGAGATCTTGTTAGACATGTTTAAGGTAAATCTTTAGAGTAGCTGTGGATCTGGTACAATGATCTTTTAAAATGTAACTTTTATGAAATATTGCATGTGCCTGACTTGTCAGAATGGTACCTGTCTAGTAACAGAAAAACAATACCATCCTTCTCCCCCTCTCCATAGGCCTCTCAAGTGTTCAGGATGCTTTCAGGCACTAACAAAAACAATTTTGTACTCCACAAAAACACACCTCAAGTTCAATGAAATGACAGACAGGTAAACAAAAGGCATACATTTCTTCTGGCCCACTTGTGGAGACAGGTCAAAAAAGACTTTAGCTCTCGTCCTGTTTTGTTCAGTGAATATTGCTAGTCTCACTGTACTGTGGGATTGCCTTTCACAAGTGCTTTGAGGTGTTCAGGTGGTAATCACAATCCTCAACACATGCTCAGGGAAGTTAAGATGTTTCTGTCTCTTTCCCCCTTTCCCCTCTGTTTTTGCAACTCTTGTGAGAAATACATGTGGGGTGTTTTTTTGCTTGGGTTTTTTTTTTTCAGTTAGGAGTGTCTTTTACTGATGCACTTGTATTATTAATATGTAATTTTAAAAGAGAATTTTATTATCCATTTTATTGATGTTTCTGGCTTTTCGTGTTTCCACACACAGTATAACAAGTTTAAGTGTCGTATCCTTAATGAGAAGGTGAAGACACCAACTACCACAGTATACAGGTAAAGAAATATACTTGAAAGGTATTATCAAGTATTTTTATAGCTAATGAATTTAATTTGAGAAGAGAATAATTTGTTGAGTGTTTTTTTATTCTAAGTTCTGAATTATTGTGTGATTGAGACTTAAGTTTGTAATCAATATTGCTACTTACGTAAAGCGACATTGTCTTTCTCTGCTGGGACAGATTAGGTCTCAGTTTGTGGACAGATGTCAAATTCAGTTTTTATTCATTCCTCCTGGTTTCGGTAGACTGATTAAAATAAGTTACCACCCCTGACACTGGCTTGCTGACAATGGATAAAGCTAACTCTAGCTCAGTGTGGGGTGAGGAACCTGCTCATTCAGTTGCTTGTTAGTTGGTTGGAAAATGGCAAAACCATTTTTCTGTTTGATATGCATAGTTTGAAGTTTCCTGGCCAACTTGAAAAAGTTCACATATGGAACTATATGAACTGGCATATGTGTTATGATGCTCTTGATAATCGGTCAAATGTGCTGAGCATTTACTGAATGAATATTCCACTTCAGGTAGAAGGCACAATTACGTTTAAGATGTACTGAATTTGCTGCACGCTGCATGTTTATATTTACTGTCATGTTTGAATGTGTCAAACATGAACTTTTGTGCCATTAGTGACTATATGAAAAATGTTGCATTGCTTGGAAATGAACACTCATTTTCTTTTGGCATATAGATGTGGTCCATTGATTGATCTCTGCAGGGGTCCACATGTGAGACACACTGGAAAAATTAAGGCCCTTAAAATAATTAAGGTAACTTTAAATTAACTGTACATTGAAACTGAAATAAGTTGTCAGTTGATTTATTTATATATTTATTTTTCCTGAGCTGATTATGCTAGGATTGGTCCTTTGTATTGTTTTCTTTGCTTACTGTACAATAGTTCTTCATTTCTTTCCCAGCTCCCATTGTACAAGTAGAACTACTGACTTTGATCATTGGTCTGCTTCTGAGGTTTACTGATTCTTGACTAAGACAATATTACCTCAGTGAAAGTTACCAGCATGTTTCTTTATCAGAGTATTAGTGTAGTAACATGCATGTTTAGACTGATGAAGAGTACTGCAAAAATACTCTAGCTGTTAGTGACCAGATTAGCTGTGGAGCCAATTCTCCCGTGCACAGGAGAGAAGTGCAGTGCCTTAAGCTCCTGTGGCAGGACTGTGCCACTATCTCCAACCAGCACCGCATTTCACAGGACAAGTGTCCTGGTTAGTCTGTACCAGCTGTCACATCTGAGTGCAGGGGGGTGTGCATGCTTTGTTCTGCAGTAAATGAACATCCAAGGTACTCGCTGGGTCAGAAAATAGTATTTTGACCTTGTCAGGTGGTATCTTTCGGGTACAGGAGATAAAGTGGACCCTGGCAGATCTGCAAGTTAAAAGCTGCTGTTAAAAAATGGCATTGCTTCCAGGAAAGTCAGAGACAGTGTTTGCAGAGGCCTCTGAATTTATGGTGTAGTTTGAGTTACTCACAGATGCTAATTTTGGTAACCTTATTAGACTGAGCTCTTTGGAACATCCATCATTGTGGCTTTTGCTGGCTTCCTGACTGAAGTGTATGGAACTCTTGAGTTCCAGGGATTAAGTGGGTAGAGGGTTAAAACTGCTCAGATTTAACTGTGAGAGTTAGGTTTGTTTTGCCTTTTGTGTTTCCCTGTTGCATTATGTTTTCAGTATAAACAAGTGCTGCCTTTTTAGAAGCCAAAATATGAAATAATAAAACATGCCATGATGTGAGTTAAAACGAGGTACCTAAGCAGAATAAAAATGATTCAACCTGTCACTTCTGTTTGTCTTCTGTATTAGTATGCTGACTAAAAGGCACTGCAAGTCTCTTTGTATTATAAACAAATGCTGAAGAACTGCATATAATTCTTTTCCCAAGGAAAAGTATAATAATGTTTGAATGGGTTAGTGTTTATCCCTCTTTCCCTGAAATTATGTAATATTATCTTAAAATACGGGTTTTGTGTATCAGAGTTCCTCTACATATTGGGAAGGAAAATCTGACATGGAAACATTGCAGAGAATATATGGAATATCCTTTCCTGATAACAAAATGATGAAGGAATGGGAAAAAGTCCAGGAAGAAGCCAAAAACCGGGATCATAGGAAAATTGGAAAGGTATACTATTCCACTGTCTACTCTATTTTATACTTCTATTATAGAATTCATTCTCTTTCCTTGTATTTTAGTTTTGATTTTTTGGTTGGTTTTTTTTGACAGTTTGAAACTGTCAAAAAGAGTCAGTTCTATGTGCTGCTTGATGTCGCTTACATTTTGAAATTTTAATTCTACAAACTGAACTTGTCACTTGCATACGAATATTAAACTAATGTTGGGAAGAAGCTAATGGCTTTAGTGCCTTGGTTTAGGGAAATATATCTTAAACCTATTAATGTAAAGTCTTTGCAGATCCTACTTAAACCACTCTATTTTTCACAGAAGAGAATTTATTTGGAAGTTGTGTAAATAACATGGTTTGGTCATTCTTTATAATAGGTGTAAACTTGGGGAAATTTGTATTTACGTAGTCAAAGAATAAATGGAATTCAGTGTTGTTACAAACATCTAAGAATAAGAACTGTAGATAAATTAACTGGTGTTGCTGGGAACTTGTAGACCATAAATAATCTTGTTGCTGTAATATTCCATCTTTGCAAACAGTGTCTCAATGCATGTGAAGTAGTTATATTCTGTGATTCTCTCTGAATTGTTGTTAGAGCATTCTGGTTTTAATTTACCTAGGAGCAAGAACTCTTCTTCTTTCATGATTTGAGTCCTGGAAGCTGCTTTTTCCTCCCTAGAGGTGCCTTTCTTTATAACACACTCATGGATTTCATAAGGGTGAGTATATACTGATGTAACTCCTAACAACTTGGATATCATTTGTTGATCTTAAATGATAGCACTGACCTATCCACAGAAAGAGAAGTGTCTATGTATGTAAACTTATACAAGATTTTCACGATGATTATACAAATCTAACCCTTTTGAAAATAAGGCAGAAGCTGTGTTTATCCAATTGTGCAAAATCTACACATGCAGTAGTCCTTTAGTCTCCCTGTAAATTGCCATCATAATACCACCATTAAAAAGAATCAAGCTTTTGCTTGTCAAAAGCTGTATCTCCTTTTAAATGTTGCATTTGTTCTATAGGGTGAATATCGCAGGCGTAATTTTACTGAAGTTGTATCTCCAAACGTCTTCAACAGTAAACTCTGGGAAGCTTCAGGACATTGGCAGCACTACAGTGAAAATATGTTCTCTTTTGAGATTGAGAAGGAAACTTTTGCCCTTAAACCCATGAATTGTCCAGGACATTGGTTTGTACTCTCAATCGGAAAATTTCTTATTTTATTTCATTTATTCTTTGTGGAGCCGAGGAGAAATAAAAGGAGTATTAATACATGCTGTCATGTATGTTTATGATAGACTGCTAAGCCAGTGTGTCCAGAGAGCTTCTCTGACAGTGTCCCAAAGCAGATCTTTGCAGTAAGTCTGCGCTGAGCTAGGTTTGTGCATGCTAATATTAGTCTGTACCACTAGTAAATACCAATTCTGTTGGATAGAGGTGGGCATCAGGTGTGGTGTTCCAAGATGGTAGAGATGAACCAGTCCTGATTTATTCTTGCAGTGTTTTTTCCAGATGGTCTTTAGCAGTACACTGAGTAGTATGCTTTTTCTATTTGCCTATATTTCAGGATGCAGACAACCTGAATGAGTAAATACTTAAAAATGTGCTAACTGTCTGTACTGAGCTTTGTTTATTTCTGTGTTGTCTTTAATCTTCTGTAAGAAGGATAAAAGGAAGATTCTTCTGTGTTCCTTTTAGCTTGATGTTTGCCCATCGTCCCCGATCCTGGAGGGAATTGCCTCTTAGACTTGCAGATTTTGGAGTTCTTCACCGAAATGAGCTCTCGGGCACTTTGAGTGGCTTGACTCGTGTCAGGCGCTTCCAACAAGATGATGCTCACATCTTTTGCACAATGGAACAGGTAAAAAAAAAAAGCACCTCCCACATCCCCATCAGTTAACCAAAAAAAGACCCAGAAAACCCTTCCCTCTCCCAGTGCAAGCTAGCAATAAACAAGACAAAAATCCCTGAAGTATTTAAACTCTTGCTTCTTCCATTGTGTAGCATAATGCTGCTTTTGATGGGTTTTTTTCTCGGTTATTCCTTTTATTTAGAAAGATGCATTGGGCAACTGAATCCCAGAAAGTAAGATTTGTTGCATCTTCCATCTCCCTCTGCAAAGAAAAAAGCAATTGATCCCATTGTTTTCTATAGTAATGCTTAATAAAAACTTTATTTTGTCACTAATGCCATAGATTTTAGTGGAGCTACATGTATAAGTTGATGCCCTTTTGTTCAGGATACAATTTGGCTCCATAACCTCATGCTCAACAAAAATACTACTTTTCTTGCCATGCTTTGAAGCCACACCACCTCAGATCTCTCTTTGCCCAGTACCTGGATTTGAGTTTGTAGGATGTAATTTTCAAGTGGTCTTTAATTCTTTCTTTTTTTTTTTTTAATGGGCTTTTATATTCTGGTTATGAGGAATTCAGTAGATTCAATTACATTTTGATGTAAGTAAATTTTAACATATTTCAATATGTTTTATGTTTAAGATTGAAGAAGAAATTAAGGGCTGTCTTGATTTCTTGAAGTCAGTGTATGCTGTCTTTGGTTTTACCTTTCAACTACATCTTTCTACAAGACCTGAAAATTATCTTGGAGATTTAGAGATCTGGGATCATGCAGAAAAGGTAAGTAATTTTAAAGCAAACAAAAAACCCTCTTAATATTTTTATTTGCAGAGATAGATATTTAACTGGGTTCTTCCATGCTGCATGGTGAAATTGCTTAAATAAGATGCTAAATGTTGCACTTAGTGGAAATTCTTGTAGGAAAACATAACATTAAATCTGGAGTTCTATAGAAAATCAGAACTTTCAGATTCTTACTTAGCCCCTTATCTTGAACTAGTTAGATTTCTATTAATCTTTTTTCTGATGAATCACAATATTTATACAAGGAACTACTATTTCCAGATCATGTGTCATAAATGAACAAATGCTTGAACAGCAGAGGTTGTGCTGCCTTTTGACTCCCTTTGAATTTCAAAGGCAAATGCTTTGATTTCCAGTAATGAGAGGCCTTTCTATACCTTTTTTAATTGCTCTTTCATTATTTTGGTTAGCAACTTCAAAACAGCTTGAATAACTTTGGAGAGCAATGGAATTTGAATCCAGGAGATGGAGCATTTTATGGTCCTAAGGTCAGTGACTCAGCATTTCAATATAACTTTGGGAGGGACAGAAATGCAGATGTACTGCAGGCAAACTATATTTAGCAACTGTGTTATTTTGCTTCGCAGATTGATATTAAAATCAAAGATGCAATTGGTAGGTACCATCAATGTGCTACCATCCAACTCGACTTCCAGCTACCCATTCGGTTTAATCTGACTTACGTTGGGTGAGTGGTTAAGCTAAATATCTTCCTTTTTAAAGTGAAATTAGGCAATAGCTTTCATTATCTGTAATTCCCATTATGTACTAGTGCTGTATGGCTCACTTAACAAATGGTTAGCTTGTAAATCAGTCGGCTGGTTTGGAGGGCAAGCACCCCCAGTGAGTAGAGGACTGAGTCATGAACTTGAAGATATTTACTCAATGTAGCGATAGCTGACTTTAATTGCAAATGCAGGAAAATCTCATTATCTATCTTGACTGCCAATTTTGAAGACGACTGATCATATGTTACGCTGAAAACCCCTCTGCTGAGTCAGTCTTCATTTTAAGCCTAGTCATTGTGTCTCCTTGGAAGACATGGAACACAGATTCAAACATGCCCTAAGGAACAAATATGTTTCTACTAAGTGGTTTTTTATTTTTATCAGGTTAGATTAGTTAACTTTGAACATAAACCAAATGCAAACAGCTTTTGGTGAAAATCTGAGTTTGGTTTCCAGCTAGGAAGAGAGTGTTTTATCCACTGAGCAAACAAATCTTAGTGCCATGTTGACCAGAATACTCATTTTCTGGGTTGTATTTCTTGCTCTGATTGATTTTTGCATATTATGAAGATGGGCAAGATAAAATATTTGTAATTTTTTCATCCTTCTGTATGTTCTACAGTAGATGTCGTAGCTTTTTTGATAGGTGATAATACTGTTATGAACTGGCTCTTCTTTTAAAAAGCCAGTTTTTTAAATTACAGATTGTGATTTAAGCAAAGCAATGAACAGTAAGGGCAGGTAAGATCCTGTTCAACAAAATAAAAGCAAGTCCTAATGGAAAGAGAGGGTAAGGAAGAACATAAAATATTAAAATGCACAAAAATGGTGCTGAGTCAGTCAAGTGTCTTCTCAAATTTAAGAGTGTCTCTCCCACTACCTATAGGCATGATTATTTTAAATCACTGTGGTTATGGAGAATTCCTTTAAAAGCCCAGCTGACTTAAAGTATGTTTTTAATAAAAATAGTATATTTTTCATATGTATAAATAAATGTTGTCTTTCTGCTAAAAGTAGAATCAAAAATATTAGTAGGATTACATGTATGTGAGCTAAGATAATTTTATTTAAAAAAAAAAACTTGATTTTTTTTTTTTTTCAGTAAGGATGGCGATGATAAGAAGAGGCCAGTGATTATTCACAGAGCTATTTTGGGATCTGTGGAGAGAATGATAGCTATTCTAGCAGAAAATTATGGAGGAAAATGGTATGTGGCACAAATAGAATTCTAAGAAGTTTTTAACAATGTAGAAAGTGCATATCCTTCCTATTGTCCCATATATTATAATGCAAAAATAATATCTCTAAAAGTTTCTCAAAATTAGTAGGTAAGATCACAAGAAAAGTCCAATTTTCTGGTCTGAGTTGTATGATATCCATTTATTAATACTTTATTATTAGAAATTCAATTTCAGGAGACTGCAGAAAAAAAGCAAAATAATGCAGAAATAGGAATTGTAATTGAATCTTTAAGTCCTGCATTATTCTTGTTCCTTTTTTCTGAAAAATCATGCTTTTGTGCCAGGATGATGTCAGATATATGTAAAGCAATTATTTGCGTATACAGAGACATGCATTAGTCCTAATATATGAAATATTTTTTGTGTTTCTGAGATTGTTCTATCTTGAATAAGATATAAAGATATTTCTTCTTTAATGTATTTAAAGTATTAGGAAAGAGGATTACTTCTTATTTTCGGTCACCTATCTTACTGTCCACCTTTCACTGTAAAGTTATAAATAAAAGTGAAAATTATGCAGAAAAAATTCTGTTCAAAGTTGTGAAGTCGGCTGGCAAGAGAGCAGAAGGCCCAACTTCCCCATGTCATTTTACTGGAATCAATCTATCTGCTATTTCATGTGAGCTTGAAAAGAGGGAGATAAATCACTATCTGACATCCTAGCTAATGTAAATAATTCTGTAAAGTACAGAAATTATTATTGTGAAACATGACCGTGGCTGTGACTGGAAATGTAAAATGCACCTTTATTTCCTTTCTCCTGTGCTGGCCAGGCCGTTCTGGCTGTCTCCGCGGCAGGTCATGGTTGTGCCTGTGGGCCCCACCTCAGAACAATACGCCCAGCAGGTGAGAGGAGGGCCTGCCTCCTTATGGCAGCAGGCAAATTTCATAAATCCTTAAGTACTTGTCCTGGAACAGGGAATTAATGCTTAATAATTCTGGACACATGTTTGAAGGGAGAGGTAAATTTTTCAATATAAAATTTTCAGTCTAAAATTTGTATATGTCTGTATACATATACAAACTTCAAGTATTTTGGGTTCTTTAATTATGTAAATATTTCTGTAATTATGAAAGGAAAAAGCGTCCTAGATAACAAACCGTAGATGACTAATGCTTCATTACAGTACTCCCAGCTTTAAGTAGGCAAAGCCAGTTTCTTCTATTTCCCACCATGTATATTCTTGGCTACATCACTTTTGAACCATGTATGGTTTTACCCTTTTCCCTTGCATCCCTTTTAATGCAAGATTAAGTGTGTTTGTTCCTTCTCCTCTTTCTCCTTTCTTAGTCTGAGGACAGGTTTTTGGCATGCAGCAGCGCTTGTTTGTGTTTGATATAGATGTTATCTTGTATTGTCTTCCAGCTGGGTCCTGCTGTGTGTGCACGTTTCTTCAGATAACTTCATTGAATTCCTTATAATCATTCACAAGAACGAAATTATGCATGTACATAAATTAATTATTGGGAGAGATCAGTAATTACAGCATTTACAAATGTATGCTGTAAAATATACAGTAATACTAAGAGGGTTTTGGTTTGTGTTTTTTTTAGGTTTGCAACCAGTTTTTTGAAGCAGGATTTATGTCAGATGTGGATCTAGATCAAAGTTGCACGTTAAACAAGAAAATTAGAAATGCACAGCTGGCTCAGTATAACTTCATTTTAGGTAATTGATGCATCTTGTATTTCTGAATATTATTTAAGTTTTAATGTTGGACAAAGTTTATCTGGGCTCATTTTCTAATGTAGATTGTCTGTTTAATATTTTGTGCTATGTCTTACAGTGGTTGGAGAAAAGGAGAAAGCAAATAATGCTGTCAATGTCCGAACAAGAGACAACAAAGTTCACGGAGAGATTTCAGTATCTTCTGCTATTGAAAAACTCAAGAAATTTAAGACTTCACAAATTCGAAATGCAGAAGAAGAATTCTGATGTTGCTGTTAGGAAAAACATTATTAGCTGTCTATGTGAAATGTTTCTTTCATCCTGCACAGCAGTGATGCTCATTGGAGAGAATTTTCAGTTAATGGATACATTAAATAAGCACATGTAGCACTGTTGGTACTCCCGGAAAAGCATGAGAGGACAGATGCACCTGCCAACTCCTTTAACAATTGCACGGGTTTCCAATCTGCCTGAATTGCAGAATGCTTATTTAGAAAGTCCTACACCTCTGGTGTGGTGGTTTGCTGTGGAAATAATAAGTCGGGGCTGCACAGTGTCGGGGATCGGGAGACTGGGAAGGGCAGTGGGTGCTGCTGGGTGTGCTGAGCTCCCTCAGTCACAGAGTAGGTACCTGCCTGTGACCTGGCATCCAGAGCTTGGCAGTGGGGTAGGTGCCTCAGGAGCAGTTTGGATTAGGTTTTTTTCGAACTCCAGATTGTTACAAAAATTGGTGGGAGGGGGAGGTGGCGTGGGGGAAATACCTTGGTTGTTTCAGAATGTGTGTTCACGGACTATAAATACACTGGAGTCTGTGTTGGAAGTCTCAGTGTAACAAGGCACTCCTGGAGTTGCTGTGATGACTGGCTGCTGTAGTCGTGGTTGCCAAGAATGCAGTTGAATTACTGTAACTGTGTGTGAAATGGTTTATTTTTTCCCTGTTTGCTGCTGTTTTGGCTTTTTTCTAAAACAAAAAAAAACTTTGAAAAACTTTTCTGTGTGTAATTTATTACTGTATTGCCAGGAGTAGTTAGGATGCTGAAAAGGAGCAGAGGACAATTTTAATTTTAAAACAGTTTGTTGGACTTGAAACTGGGCATATTTCTGTGCTGTTTATGCTTAGAAATGATTTTTAAAGTTGCCATTGCAAGCAATTGAACTGGATTTTTTGAGAGATTTTTACCTTTTTTTCACTTTCATATGCTGTTACTTAGTTAAGTGTATTGCTCAATTATCTAAGCTATACAGCTCTAGCTGTGATTTAAATATCACAGCCATGAAGCAGAAACTACAATTTGGTGCGTAAATATCAACACAAATACAAAGCTTATGTTTTACTTCTGCCTCACAGTTGTTCAGACCTGTGTTGGGTTTTGTATTCCCTTGGGTTTGTGGATTTTTTTATCTCCTGCTTCTAAAAGGAAAAAAAAACATTGAAGGAGCAAGTGCTGGGAAAGCTTTCTGTTCCACTTCACAGAAATAACATGGGGAGTGGTGGGTGATTTGTATTTCTATTTCTATATGTTACACATACATTTATTTTTATGGGCTATAGCTTACGGCTTACTTGCTCCATGTGTGAGGTGTTCAGCCTCCAGAATTCGGGTTCTGAGGGTTTTTTGCCGCGCGTTTCTGCGTTCCGCGGTGCTGTTCCCGTGTGGGGCCACTGTGGCGTTGCCGTTTCCCGCGCCCCCTCAGGCCGGCCCGGCCCCGCCCGCGCCCCGCCCCCTGGCGGCAGAGCCGGGCCCGGCGGCGGCACCAAGATGGCGGCGCGGTGGTGGCGGCGCGCCTTGCGCGGGCTCTGTGGGGCCGCGCTGTTCCTGTCGCAGCTCTCCGTCCTCTCGGGCCGTGGTGAGTGTGGCCGCAGGGCCGAGTCAGGGCGGCAGGGGTGGGAGAAGGGGTAGGGGCTCCGACTGGGGCCTCGAGTGGCAGCGGCCGCTCCCCGCGGGCAGGGCTGGGCGCGGGTCGGGCTGCGGAGGTGACGGTGAGCGCGGTGGGGTGTGAGGATGCGCTGCCGCTCCCCTGACGGGGGCGAAGCGGGTGTTTCGGACACGGCCGCATTTCGTTGTGCCCACTCTGCGGGGTTGGGGCTGAGGTCCTCAGTGTCAGGGCAAAACACGGGCCAGGCCCCGCTCACCAGCTCTTGTGCTTCTCTGTTATACAGCATCTTTTGTGCCTGTTCTTTGTCGTGAGCGTGTGTGACCCAAAACGCCCTTGGGCTCCCCAGCACGGTCATGGTGGGTGCTGTGACGAAGCTGCCCGTCCTTCCTGCCCCTGTGGCTGCAGTGAGGGCTCCTCACGGGCTGGCGCATCGCGGCTCTCCGAGCCCTCAGCCGGGGGCTCTCGCAGCGCCTGCACGAACACAGCCCTGCTTGCCAGCCGCTTCTTCTGTTCCAGCTTGCCGTCAAAGAGTTACTTGCGCTGTTTCATTAAATGATATTGTTCAGTAGCAAACACTGTAAAATCTGCTTTCTGAGCAGCGCTTTTAATTCTCATTAATCAAAAAATAAGATTGAATGGAAATAAATATAGTTCCTTGTCTTAAAGGAACAATTCCATTCTAATGCTCTTTCTTATGTTTAACATAAATATCCTGCTATTAGTAGAACGGGAAAACACGGGTTTTTTTTCGAATCTCATTACACTTTCTACCTGCATTTTCATTTTAGAGTTCTGAAATCAAACTGTTTGTGAAGAACAAATTTTGTTCTAGAAATTTCACTTTCTCCATGTTTTTATCTTGTAGCAGGATCTTTGATGACAACTAAGCTTTCACAGCCACAGTCTACACTGGCAAAAAGCCTAACTTCAACAAGTACAAATGCTCCCTATTTCAAAGCCTTCGGTAAGGTATTAGGCTTTTTCTTTTGTTTGTTGTCTGTGGGTCCTTCTCAGAGTCTTGAGGCCAAAAGTTCTTGAATTGGGTCTTAGAAACCTGTACATGATTTCACAGTGGTAAGAAGCATTGTAATGTAACACATTATGAATTACTCTTCAATGACCCAATTACTTTGGGTTGTCTAGTTAGACAACTGGTTCATATATGAACTAGAAAATGGTAGGTTAAATTGCGATTGTAGTTCATGTGGTTTATGCACTTCAGGATGGTGGAAGTTCTTGAAAGACTCTAGCATCCTGAAAGAACTTGCTCTTGTTCCTTGTCCATCATCAGTACAGCTTTGTAGCTTGCTGAGGTTACATCATGACTGACAGAAATGCTGTTCTTACTGGCAGTTTAGGAGGCGATTCTGTACACATACAAACAACAAATGGATGATCTAGCTGTAGCCCTAATTAGTGCTCAGCTCAAAGTAGGTTAGCTGTGTCACCCTGCTGCAATTCCTAAACTGATTACTTGTGCTGAGGAGTGCTGGCTGAGGCGGCACTAATCCCGGTAAGCTTGGTCTTGATGCTGTGCTGAAGTGTTGGCTGGTGGTCCTCTATGGAGCCCTATGGCTCCTCTGGTTCTCACAGTGCAGGCTGGGAATGCTGCTCCATGTATAGTGAGGAAAACCCTTTATACCACGTCAGTGCATGTGTTTGTGAATGTATATGTATAAAAAATTATATAATTACTTCAGACTATTTAGCTTTTTTTACTCGGTTTCTTAATTCACTTATTGCACCTTTCAGAAAGTACAGAAATTCCACCTTACGTGACTAATTGTCCCAGCAACGGGCTTTGCAGTAGATTGCCACCAGACTGCATGACATGTAACACAAACTATTCCTGTATATATGGGAAGATGGCCACTTTTGATTGCAAAGTCAAGCCACATGTTCATTGTGTTGTAAGTAACCTGTTGCTCTTAACCCCAGATTTAAGTAATTGAACAGTGGTATCTTGTCTTAAAAAGCAGAATATTGATTTCCAGGTTGTGTTGTAGGCGGGTTTGCACTTCTGTGATAAGTTTGATCACTCGCTGTGGGCTGTTGAAAAGGCAGGCCTGCCCTTCCCTGGTTTGCCTTTCTTGCCTTGGGTCTTTGAATTACCTGGCCATGCCTTTGAGTTAAACCACTCCAACCATTTTGAGAGTGGGGAGGCTAAATGTGTGACAGAGCTACAAGCTGACCTTACCGGTGAGACTGAATGAGTCCTCCTTTTGGCAGCAGCCTTAGATTGGAGGAATCAGAAATGTTAAACTTGACTTTGATAACCTCCTTGGTGGTTTTCTAATGCTGATTTTTGTTTTCCCTAAGAGGTAGCAAACAGAACAGTTGTTATTTTGCCCAAAATGTCTACTCATGAAATCTAATATAATACAACACATTGATTTTTCTTTTTTTTTAAATACTATTGAAGTGATAGTGCTGTCCTTTTACAGGATGAGAATAACCACGAGCAGGAGAACTTTACAATTAACATGACATGCCAGTTTTGCTGGCAGCTTGCCACAAGTGATTATGTCTGTACCAATTCCACAAACTGCATGACAGTTTCCTGCCCACGACAACGGTACAATGCAACTTGTACAGTCCGGGATCACATCCATTGTCTAGGTAAGGCAAAGCCGGATTTCTCTTCTTCACGTAGTTTGTAATGGATGAATACAAAGATTGTTTATGTCCTTTTGCAATCACAGCCTGCACCTTGATCAATCTCCTGTATTTCTTTTATTGTTATATTTTCATTTTTTAGCATATTAGCAACATCTAACTGGAAACATTGGTGAATTATACTGTTGTATACTGTCACACCAGAGAAAACAGCTGTTTTTATTTCTGTCACCTTGTGTGAGTTAAACTTACTTGAACACCACTAATAGAATTGATATCAAATGTCTCCATAGGCTAATTAAAAAAAATTATGCTGGTTCCACCCAACTAGTTTAATTTTCCCTCTGTTTGTTCACTGACTTTTCTGATATGGGCCCAAGACCGATGGAACAGAGAACTGTAGGGTGTAAATGAGCTTTTGTGTTGAGACTTATTTCTCTGTCAGTGTCAACCCTTTAAGACTCCTTTTGGAAAAATATAGCGTCTTCTTCCTTGTGATTTTCTTCCTTGTTATATGATCCTTGTTTATTGCATTAAGGTTTTAATGTTTTCCAATGTTTAGGTAACCGTGTCTTTCCTAAGATGCTCTATTGCAACTGGACTGGAGGTTATAAGTGGTCTACTGCTTTGGCACTAAGGTAAGCAGGAACTACTGGATAATGTCAAGCTAAAATAGGTTAGTTGTCTTTAAAATCTTCAGGTTCTGTGGTTTTCTCCTTGGTGTATTTTAACGGTGTACTGAATAAACACTATTTCAGATAGTCTAGCTCGGATTGGGGGCATAGAATGCATGACAGGTTCTCATGCGACAGTGCTGGCTGTCCTCAGCAAACACAGCTGGAAGAAAAAAAACTTGGATATCCAAGCTCAGTTCCTCTAAAAATAATAATAATAATTATTCATATTTTTATTCCTATAGCATCACCCTTGGTGGATTTGGTGCCGATCGTTTCTATTTGGGTCAGTGGCGGGAAGGTCTGGGAAAACTCTTCAGCTTCGGTGGACTTGGAATATGGACACTTATTGATGTGCTGCTAATAGGTGTTGGCTATGTGGGACCTGCAGATGGATCTCTTTATATTTAAATGTGGGTGTTTCAGAGAGGAGTCGTTGCCTGCAAAGGGCTCTAAATAAAAGAGTGTGGAGGTTTGAGCCTTTAAGCTAGAATGAAGAACAACTGTTTGTTCTATGTGCATACATTTTAATGTACAGTATCTGTACTTGGTTTGCCTTTAACTAAGGTCAAATAAAAGAGTGGATCACTGAGCAAGTTGAAATTAATTTCATTTCTTCTATGGACATGGTATTTTTCTATGAAAAAAAGTTGAGCTAATCAAATTCTCCACTGTGCTTGAACTTGGATTATCTGTCAGGCCCCCAAAGCACTCCAAACTAACTTGAATATTGAATTGTTTACTTCATATTTCTATGCTTGAATTTAACTCGAAAGCTAACTTCCCTAAATATGTCACTATTATTTTTCTGTACTTGTGGGAGGATAATTTATTTGCGTGAGTTATGTGGGTAGTATGTAAATCACCATGTTTTTATGATGTTAATTACATTAACTTCTTGGTTTGGGACATAGCAAGAGCTAACATCTGCTTAGGGATTCGACTTTAAATTGTGTGGGTTTTAGAATTAGATTGTAGTAACTCTAAAGGCTAAATATTAAATAATTGAAAAATTTTTTTTTTTTGTTTGCTCCAGAATAACTTTGTTTCGGTTGGGTTTGACCTGCATATCGGTGAAAGTTACAGCTGCTGTTCTTGTGCTAGCAAGCTTGCCAAATTACTTTAAAAAGGGGTTGGCAATATAATCAATGAGTTTATCCACTTATGATTTTGTGACGCGATAATGTAGCGGACTAGTGCCATTCCAGGACAATAACTTTGTGTAGTCGCGGCGGATACGCGGCCGTGCGTGGCCCGGGGCTGGGGCTGCCGCTGCTGTAGTGCTGCGGCGCCGTCGGGCTGGGAATCCTGTCGCTTGAATAAACTGCGCCTTGAAGCTTTCCCGGCGTTGAGTGCTGGCGGTGTCTGTCGTGGGCCGGGCTCGATGCCCCTGCAGCGGCGCGGGGCGGGCCGGAGGGAGCGGGGCGGGCGGAGCGGCGGCCCCACCCCACCCCGGCCGGGCCCGCGCTGTGCGGCTGCCGGGGGCGGGCCCGGGCCGGGCCGGGCCGGGGCGGGGCGGTGCTGCCGAGCCCGGCTCGGCTCGTCCCGCCCCGCCGGCACAGGCGCCAGCATGGCGGCAGAGCGGGACCGCGACCGGGAGCGGGAGCTACGCTTCTACCGACGGCTGCCCAAAGCGGTGAGCGGCGGGGGGCGGGCCCGGAGCCCGCGCTGGCGGCACCGGGCTCGGGCTACGGACGGACAGACAGAGCGACAGACGCTGCTGCTGTCTCGGACTTCTTCCCGAACGCGCGTTTTCTGAGGGCCTTATCCCACCGCAAAATGCAGTTGGGTGTTTGCCTGTCCGGCTTAGACCTTAGCGACTAATCTAATTGCAATTAAATCAGTTGGGCGCGATCTTAATTTTCTCTTTTTGTCCTGTTTCCCCCCGGTCTGGCTAAGAAGTCTGGCTCAGATAACGCTTTTTCTCCATGCCCCAAGGGTGTGCCTTACTTCTGGCATATCAGTGCAAGCCTTCCCTAGGGGTGCGTGCGGATTTATCGGGGTTCATGTGCCGCACTCGCCAAACACCGAGGGCGCGTACTCCAGCGCAGAGCTCGTACAGGCAGTGCACGGGGGTACCAGCAAACCCACATCAGACCACACCATCCTTGCATTCCAGTGCTACTTTTCACTAAGTTGCTTCTCAGGGTGTGTGTTTAATGTCTGACAGAATTCTGTGAGGCAATAGCAAGCTTGTGAAAAATATAAGATAGTTGAAGCACTGTACATCTGGCTCAGTCACCAGAAGCTGTAAGCAGCCACAGCTCTTGGTGCTTAGTTGGAGTTACAATTTCAGCATGTTTTCCAATGAAAAGCTTGAAGAGAAGTATCTATTGAATTTTTCTTTTCCTCTTGAGAATGGATGTGTAGAGGGAGGCGATAGCTAGGTAACACAGTAGATGCTTTGTAGATACATTTTGAATGAGTTGTGAAGGCACTAGAGACTCCTATTTCATAAATCAGGAGCCAGGAGATAAGAAGGAGCAAAGGTGAGGTGAGGAGCTGAGGATCATAGGTTTGGAGCCCAAAGTCAGTAGGAAGTCAGGCAGAAAGAGGCCTCAAGCAAAGGAGTGCATTTACTGAAGCTGCTGTTCATGGCAGAGTCTTGCTGCATTTCTGGTGTGAATTTAAACTTCAGAGTATGAGCGAAAGGGAGGGGAGTGGGTAGACACCTGTTGCTCTTTCTGAGCAAGGGACATGTATATTTGACTTGCAGTGGATGGGAAGAGTTCTTGAATCCTTATTGTGCTTTTCTTAATATTGAGGCAGCTGTTGGCTTCCTCCAAACCGTGGATCACACCACCCCAAGAACTGTCTGGAGAGCTCTTTGCTGAGCCACCTGTGCCCCCACAGGGACCAGTGCCAACAGCAGCCACCAAGTGAGAGGAAAGAAATATGGCAGTTCTCAGTTGAACCAGTGCTTGCAGAAACCTAAGGAAAGGATTATTAGCCAAAACAGAGATAACTGTTATTTTCAAACTCAGAGTGAAATGCTGATGTAGGATATGAGGACAGTAGTACAAACAATGTGCAGAAGCCATCCTTTTCACAAGTCCATAGGACTTTTATTTCTGTAGGAACTCCATGCTCATTTGAATGGCTGTATCAGTTCTGCTACTATGAAGAAACTTATGGCCCAGAAGCCAAACCTTCAGATCCAGAATGGCATGACTGTGATTGACAAAGGAAAGAAGAGAACCTTAGATGAGTGAGTATATGCATGTGTGATGAATATTTACTGAGGGATTTTAATTAAGTTGAAAACAGAAATGCATGGCCTTACACACTAATGGCAGAAATACATGTTTTTAAGTTTTACAGTATAATCTCATAGATTTCTTTAGTATTTGTATCTACAGAATAATTTCTTAGGTGCTTGCAAACTAAAAGGAAATCTCTTGTTGATTAATTCCTTCTTTCAAGAATTGAAATTTTTTACTTATATCAAACACTTTTCAGAGAAAATTGTCTCACATAGGTTCCTTTTTTGGAAAAAAATGTTTTCCTTCAAAAAGCTTTGTGGTAATAACTTTTGTTGTGAATGCTTTGTTAGCATCTGAAATCAGAAATTGCCCTTCAGATGGTCTTTGTATTTCAAGCTACAAGCTGATTAGTTGACTCTAGTAAATAAGTGTTTTCAAAATATAGAAATTTTTTTTTAATATTTATTCAGTGTCTTTCTAATTAATTTTTTAAATTTTATTTTAGATGTTTTCAGATGTTTCAGATCATCTATCAGGTTACCACTAGGACCGAAGACATTTTACTGGTAAATTAATTAAAGGTTCATTTAAAACAAGTAAGCAATATACACAGTCACAATCAGTTGGATTAAGAACATTGGGTTCCAAGTAATAATATCAACAATGGTCCCTTTTAATTGAAGGTCAGAATAATTACTGTAAAACACCTGAACTCTCTTCACTATCCCTGAAGGGAAAAGTGCCCTCTGTGTGGTAGTATTTCCAGACATGGGGACCACTAAAAACACACTGGGCCTGAAAACATTGCAAGTGTTTCACAACAAAAGATAACTGGGTCTTTTAGTTGTAAAGAAAAATATAACTAATTATATGTATCACTTTCATGATGTTGGATACACTGTTACTTAATCAGATAACTAAAGATGTCATTAAAGAATTTGCTGATGATGGTGTCAAGTACCTGGAATTGAGAAGCACTCCAAGAGAAGAAAATTCCACAGGTACAGTCTATTCTGGTTTTTAATTTGTGATCTTCTTGCACTATAAAACTTAGTTAAAGACTATGTTAATAACAAGTAAAGTTAAATTTAATTGGCTCAATAAATATATACTTTAAATACGAAAGCTAAGATTTAACCATGTAAAAGCATGTCACTTTCCTAGTAGATTCTTGAGGACAAAAATGTGTTCATCATAAATGTGGTACCAAGAGATTGGGTTATTCACTTGATTATGACATCTGAGTCTACTAATATTTTTAATAGCTGATATATTTTACTTTTGTTACTTAATTTTTTTCTTTTAACTGCGATTTAGTAGAAACACAGAAGTCCTATTGCCATTCTCTGGTTCACACAAAGTCATTTTAATTTCTCCAGATGTTTAGGAGGAGGTTTAGTTCAAATGTATATTTCACAGTAAAGCTATATTTACAGATAGAATTTGAATTATATGGGTTAGAAGACTATATGGTCTAAAATCAAAGCTGCAACATGAAACTTAGGAGAATTGGGAGCTGGGTCTGCAATATAATGAAAATAATTTAAAATTTGTTTTTTCCAAATGTGTGCATATGTTTGCAGGTATGACCAAAAGAATGTATGTCGAAACTGTACTTGAAGGTATAAAGCAGTGTCGAGAAGAAGGCTTGGATATAGATGTAAGGTAAATAAGGCATGTGGAATACCTCCTTCAAAGTTTTCAAAGTTTTGTGTAGTCTGATGCTTGGTCATGTTTGCAGAGAGGTTTACAAGTCATCAGTATAGGAAAGGGAACTGCTTTTAAACCAGATTACATGGAATGGAAACATTTTTACTGCTAAAGAAGGAAACTGGGCAAAACCTCTCAGCTCTACGACTGTCCATTCTTTGCAGCATTTTCAGGAAAAGCAGTGTTTTTCATGGAATTGGCTCCTTTTTCACAGCTTAGATTCATTGCAAAGATTTTGTTTGATTAGCTGTACAAGCAGCCTGTTGTAAAGAAGAGCTGGTCCTGACCAGCAGAGACGTTTCAGCAGGTGTGAGTTGTTGGTTGGAGGCAGTTTGCTCTTCTGTCTTTATGGCCTCAGTAGCAGCCCTTACTAGATTTATTTGTGAAAACTGAAGAATTTTCATCCTTCATGTGTGCTATTGCATGTCATGGACCAACTTATTTATCTGTTTGTGTCCCTCTGCACTTTGGTACCTTCATTCCTAGAACAGTTTCCTATGCAAATGCTCTTTATACTCGCCTATGAAGGATATGAAGTGCTATTTTTGTTGGTATCAGATCTGTTGAGCTCCTGATATTACAGCGTGTATATAATTTAATACATGCATTTCTGTCCCAGGCTGTTAATAGCAATAAACAGAAGAAGTGGCCCAGCAGTTGCTAAGCAGACTGTTAAACTTGCTGAAGAGTTCCTGCATTCCAGTGATGGGGTTGTAGTAGGACTTGACCTCAGTGGTGATCCCACTGTAAGTTTTTGGGTTTTTTTGGTCTGTTCTTGAAGATAAATATATAATGTTGTGTAGCTGCAGGTGGTTCTAACCATAGTTTTTTTTCACATGTTTTTGTCCAGTGTTTGTGGCTAGCTGGAATGGATTGCTGCCAGGTTAATCCCTGTTGCTGTAAGGGGCAGATAATCCCACAAAGAATCCTTAGATTAGTGTGTGACTGAGAAACGAACCACTGAAAATCAGTGTTTGTCTGGGAAGTGTCTGTATCTGAGTTGTCCCAGTCAGATTAACTGGGTGGAGGCAAGTTGTCAATAGTTTAAATTTTGTTTGGCTGCACCAAATGCTTATTGTGTATTAAGAAAACAAAAATGTTTGAGGACCACTGTCAAGTGAAATACCTCTAGGTGGTAGCTGTGTAAAAGGTATCAAAATCAAGACAATTGGCTTGTAAGTCTTAGGCATCATCTGAGTTACTGGTGTTTGATCCATTGGTCTAAACCATACAGCAGAGGGTTGTTTGACTTGCTGCATTCCAAACTGAAGTAATGGGAAAAGTGGAATAATTAAATGTAACTGTATTTGAATGTAGTGTTTGGATATTGCTAGACTTCTTAATTATGGTAATGACAGGGATTTTGTCGAATAAGCTGTGGAACAGTGATGTATTCCTGTTTTCCAGGCTGGACGTGGTCAAGATTTTTTGGAACCACTCTCAGAAGCAAAAAATGCAGGTCTAAAGCTGGCACTGCATCTTTCTGAGGTAAAAGGTCTTTTTATTTTGATACTTCTCTGTAATTGTCATTTTGTGAAACTCTCGATGAAACTTAACTTACCTTCTGTGCATTTTGAACTTCTCAGCCAAAGTATTAATGGTTTGGGGCATTTGACAAGAGCCAAGAAAACAAGGAGAAATCTTCAACCTTCTGTTCTAAATCTGAACAGCTAGATTATTGCTTCCTGTACTATATCTATTGTGGGTTTGGGTGTGAAATTGAAATTAGTAGCATTGTAAGAGCTCCACTGCTTTCTTCCTGGTATTATATCAGAAATCACGTAGAGTGAAATCCACACAGTTTGATGAGCAAAGAGCTCTGTTAGCTCTGCTGGTATCAGTAGAAAGAGTTGGGCTTCTGCTCAAATGGTGGCTGGAGTTTGCTCCAAGGAGTCCAATAAATACTGAAGATAGTTATTTTTTCAGGAAATTAAGCAGGACATGTGATGTCTTCAGCGTATTTATACTTGTTTCTATTTCACTAACACTTTCCTTCAGATAAGAGATGCTGTGAAAGTAGAACTGAAAGTCCATTGTAATTATATAATGTGCTGCTTTATGCTGCCTTGACAGAATGTAAAATATATTCTCTTTAGATTCCAAATCAAGAAGAGGAGACCAAGATTCTCCTGGGCCTGCCTCCTGACAGAATTGGACATGGAACATTCCTGAACTCCTCAGCACCAGGTTCAGAAGAGATAGTGTCACTAGTTCAGCAGAATCATATACCTATTGGTAAGGAAAAAAATATTTACTGTGACTTGGGCTCTGGATATCAGAGCAGGAGATGTACTTCTGATCTAGTGACACCAGTTTGTCTCTGACCAGAGGTGACTTGGACAAATGTGGCAATGAGACTTGCCTATAAAGGTACACTCAAGACATTTTTGGGGTTTTTGACACCTTTGTGGTAGCAGACAACAGTTATGTCTCAGATTGAAGCAAAACCAAATCATAACTTTCCTGTGCAAGACTGTGGTGGTTCTGTACCTGGTTTGCAAGCTCCCTGTATTTTATACCCCAAAGAAATTGATTAGCAAACTTTTCTCAAAAGAAATTACCAAAGAAGTGTAGAAAATCAAAGAAACAGCAGTAGCTGATTTTAATTTTTATTCAGGACCTTTCTAAGTCAATTAACATGTCTCGTGATGTATGTCTTCATTTCTTTTTCTGTTTTTCCCCTTAGAATTTTGCATGACATCAAACATAAAATCTCAGACAGTGCCTTCCTGTGACAAACACCATTTTGGATACTGGTACAGCATGGGCCATCCTGCAGTGCTTTGTGTAAGTGTTTTGATTTTTTAAGCATGTGTTTAGGCAAAGGGCCAAACTTGTGAAGTTGTAGAAGTCTTTCTCTGTTTATGGATCAGAGCTGACTTACAATTTCTGACCTTGTAGCAAATAATTTGCTTTTAGGAAATCATAATGTTCTGTTTGAGAAATGCTTGTAATTCAAATGGGAATGGCTAGTACTTCTCTTGGTTCTATTGTAAAGTGAGCCCTTTTTTCTGTAGGATAAGATGATCAGCTATACAAGCAATGAACTTCATAGCTGTTTGCACACTTACAGGTTTCTCTTAAAACACATAGGTCCAGTGCTTGCATGTGCACCTGTGCTTACCTGGGTGTTCATTGAGTTGGGTGAGAGCTACTGCATTCTCTTGATAGCTCATTAAGGTCTTTAAGCATTGAAGGTGCCAAGTACTAGTGCTGCCATTGGCAGGGTTTTACTGCTATCGTGTTAGTTTAACCTCCATAATCCATATTATTGTCCAAGTGAGTGCGTGTGTATACACACACACACATATATGTATTTATTTATATTTTTAGCATTGTGCTTATCTGGGGAAAGGGAAAAGAGGAATAAGGAGACCTGCACATACTGACATACCTTGAATATATGCAGCATTTGATAGCCATCTTTCTAGCAATTTTAGTAGGAAATCCTATTTTCTTGATAAATCATGCCACCGTTTTAAGAAGTTTTCTTATATGTTTGAGTAATTTATTAATTTTTAGTGAAAATAGGGCAAATAAAGAATGAAATAACTATGCACAGATGAAAGAACAGTGGAATAAAATGTGAGACAGCAAGATAAAATTGATTTGTATGTGTAGAAAAAAACCTTTTTGATATAGAGGAACTAATTTAAACTCTTTTATTTCTTTCCTTTCAATTTAACTCCAGACTGATGATAAAGGCGTCTTTGCAACTGATCTATCGCAAGAATATGAGCTGGTTGCAAAAACATTTAATCTGACTCGATCACAGATGTGGGATCTTTCCTGTGAGTCAATCAACTATATTTTTGCTTCAAATGCAGTAAAATCAAAGCTAAGGGAACAATGGTGTAAGCTGAAGCCAGCTCTGTTTGATTAATCAAACTGTTGTCCTAAACAGCTCGGATGTATTAGCTGAGCTAATAAGCTTTTTTTACTGAAGTCCCCAGCTTTTTTCAGACCTCAGGGTTTTAAACCCAGCCATAAACTGCCTGTGCGAAATGAAGACAACTGGAATGCATCCCGTGTTGCTGGGGACTGAAGTAAATGTTTTTTTGTAGTTGGGAAGGGCTCTCAACCAGTGACTAAAATGCCAAATGTGTTGTCACCTTGTTTCTCTTGAGCTGATATGACATTTAAAAAAATATTTAGTTGAAATACATCATCATAATATAAACATTTGAGAGCTGGAACAAAATGAAGGCAGAGCTATTTAAAATCTCTCTGTTGGCAGCATCCTGCCAAGCAGTTCAAATGTGTGGTGTGTGTTTTTAGGTATGTATTGTTTTCAGGTTTTGAGCAGTTGATTGAATGTGAAGACAAACAAACTCAGGGAGAATGAAATATTTTTCCCAAGGAATTAAGTATTGTATGTGGTTTTATTGCTGTACATGTATGACTGAAGCTGCTGTGGATTGAGTAGCATGTGGGGCTTTCTGCTGGTGCCCTGGGTGCTGGTGGTGTGTAGGCAGGTAAGAATCTTTTATGCCTTCAGTAACTGAGCTACTTGGCGAAGTGGTCTCATTCTTAAAATGCTTTTTAGAATTGCTGTTTGTTGTGTTAAAAAAGCAATAAAAATAGCCTCAAGCTCCATGTTTTTGAACCCACCACTTGGAGGTGTGCATGTGTGTGTTTGGGCTCTACAGAAGAGAAGCAGGGTTCTGTGGGGTGAGTCCCTGGAGGAGCCATGCTGCCTGCCAGCCTCTCCCCTGCTGCTCTGGCAGCCCCTGGCTCTCCCTGCCCTGGGTGGGTGCCACAGGGCTCACTCTGCCCTCTCCAAACACCTGCCTGTGTGTTCTGGTAGCGAGAGCTCGCAGTCTGTGAATGTGCACATGCTGCACTTCGTGTAACGGGAGTCAGGAGGTCACCTGGAGGATTCCATTTGTGTGCAGTAAAAGAACCAGGAATGTACGTGGGTGGCCGAAGAACAACACACAGAATTGGGAGTCTAACTGTGTGTTACTGCAGTTATCTAGGCGGCAGAAATGTTACACTTAGGAAGTTGGACAGGATGTGGACTTTTGGAATGAAGAATCACCTTTGTCATGCACAGTTCCCAAGCTGACCATTGCAACGTGAAACCCTCTTTCTGTCCCTGGTCTAGTTTTCCAGAGTTTAACTTTTGTAAGTAAAACTGCAGTTTCCTTTTTTGACTTCATGCAGCATTATAGTTAATTTTAATTTAAGCACTTCTTGCTGAGCCTGCTTTTTAAATTCTGAGTTAGCAGTGACATAACCACTGTTTAGTTTATAATATTGTATAAAAATGACTCTGACACACAGAGTGAAGCATCACCACAGAATTAACCATCAGTAATGGGGCAGAGGACATTTTTTTCCCTGAATGCAATGGAAATTTTTAGTAACCGCTGCTAGAATTTCATGTGGTATAAGATGAGGTTTAAGTTATCTATTCATGTGCAGCTCAACTTATTTTTAAAGTAAACAAGATAGATCTAGAGTTAATATTTTTATTTCCATCTGATTATATGAGGGAACACTTACAGAGCAGTCTTCAGTCCTCAGAGTCTTTACTCATGTCATAAGAAAATACA
Source organism: Monarcha castaneiventris obscurior (assembly GCA_026261815.1). Classification (NCBI taxonomy): domain Eukaryota; kingdom Metazoa; phylum Chordata; class Aves; order Passeriformes; family Monarchidae; genus Monarcha; species Monarcha castaneiventris. Next base: position 14,767,477 of record JAMPIT010000434.1, on the reverse strand, counting down.
CACTGGTCCTATTAAACAATACTGCTTTGGTGATGTATGTGAGAGCAACTGCTCACTGTGGCATTGGTTTCTCAGTTCCTTCTGAGGCAAACACAGGAAGTCTTCAAAACCTCAGCTCCTTATGATGAGACTGGGAACATTCCATAGCTTTTCATAATACAACCATTAAACTGTAGGTACACACTGCTCCTCAGGGTCCTAGCTTGGCAAATAATGTACTTACATCAATGATTTATATGCCTGCTTGAATATTTAGGTGTTTCAAAATAATACATTAAAAAGAATGGATGCAGGTAAGGGCCCTGCATTAGCTAAGTGATTCAGCTGATTAAAAGGTTGACATGTCCCTCCTGTGAGGCCTAGAGAGCAGGCACTGGTTAGATTGGAGTGGAGAGGGCTCTAGGGAGGATCTCATCAAGGTTTTTAAATATCTGATGAGAAGAAGTAAAGAAGATGGAGCCCGGCACTTCTCAGCGATACCCAGTAACAGGAAAAGGGGCACAAACTGTGTGGGTGGTTGAACATGGGAACACATCACCCAGACAGGCTGGGAGGTCTGTCCTTGCAGATACTCAAACCTATCAGTGACTTGTAGCTTCAGCAAAGGAGGTGGACTGGGCAATCTCCAGAGATGCCTTCCAGCCTCATCAGTTCTATGGAGAAAATATACAAATATACAAATGATAAAGTCTCTATATAAATACAAAAGCTTTTAAAATTAAATACTGACTTAACTGAGTCACTCAAGTGACAGTTTTTCACTCAAGTGACAGTTTTTCACCAGGCTTGGTCACCAGCAGTTGGCTGATTTGTGAAACTGATTTTAAAGAATAGTCTATTCACCCTTCATAGCCTTCCTTCTTTCACAGCCATTGTGGAATCCTTTGGTGCCATCAGGACCTTTAGGCAGCCGCAGTACTCCTACAGGGAGACCGTCTGCATTTTGTATTTTCCGAACCAACATGGGACTGCTGACGGGACTCTTCTCTTGTGTCAGAGTTTGGGCTTTTCTTCTCTGTACCCAGGGGCTCCCAGAAGGTGTGATGCTGCTGTCTGAGGAATAATCTGTGTATTTCCTTGGAATTTCAGGGCTAGTGCTTGGGTTAAGCTTGCTGTCTTCAGCCAACGGTGATTTTTTGGTTACTTTTCTTAGTGAAGATGGACTGTTCCAAGGACTTGATCTGGGTGACATATTAGGACTCAAATGGTTGGTTGGGTGGATGATGTGGCTCAAATTACTCTTAGTACTTGTTGTGGTACATTTGCGTCCTGACAGCGGTGACGTGGGATTGCTCTCTGGGTCAGAAGAGCTGTTTGCTGAAGATTCATCACCAACAAACTGAAGTTCCTCAACTCTCTTGTTAAGGGATCGAGTCTTCTTAAGGCTCTTGCTGGTATCTTCATCACGGTTCTTGTCTTTGGGAACTTTTTTCTTTGGTGGTTTCATGCCTATTAGGACAACTTTCATGCCGGTCTCTTTGTTTTCAGCACACATGGAATCATGAGCACGTACGGCAGCTTCTACTTCTTCAAATTCTATAATTGCACATTCCTGGGTTCCCAGCTGGGTGTACCGATTGCTAACCCTCCTGATATCAGGTGGGAGATCCCTGCCAGGCTTGAGAATACGAACTGATGAAATAACACCAAAAGTTACAAAGGCTTTGAGGAGATGCTCCATTATCCTTTCTTGTGTGCATCCATTTTCTTCTTTGTTAGGGGTCTGCAGCTCAGAAATCATGTGGATGTCATATACCAGTAGCATCCTGGTAGGGACATTTTCACTTGGAAGCACTGGAACTGGAGTATTTCTTCGAACCTTTTTATTATCATCATTGAGCTCTAGAGTATTTGAATACTTCAGTGCGTAGGCTGTGGTTCTCCAGTCACGGGTAAGGTGTTTCACCTTCGGGACAGACACAGGTTAAGCACCATAACTGAGCAAACCCAGTTGAACTTACTACACAATTCTAAGGCAGATGCAGGCTTCGGTCTACAAACAGAATCTGGGATTTAAGTTTCATGTAGCAGACTTAGTGAGAAAGTAAACAGTTTTCCTGCTATAATGGGTATCAGTGAGCTCCTGTAAAGCTCACGTTCTGTTGAATCTAATGTAAACAGGAGCTGGCACTAAAGCTCAAACCGGAAATCATTACTACATCTGAAAGCCTGCTCAAGTAGTGCTTGGTCATTCCACATCTAGGCCTGAACCATGATCAAAATGCATGTTCTAGGGAGGTTATTTTGTCAAACTTGCCAAACAAGAAGTTTTGTCAAGTCTAGAACTTCATTGTATTGAACTGATCTTTCCTCCCTCAAAAATCTGAGTCTGAAAAACACCCCAAACTTTTCCATTTTCATTAAATGTTTATAAAGAGTTTATCTGTTACTGGTATAATCTGTTTGAAGTGGTCTGAGGAAATTGAGAGTGCCGTAACTTCTAGACTGAGTAACTCTGAAAAATGGTGAGATTAACAATCTTGACAAAGTGTTTCTAATGTAATTCTAGAAATCAGTTACATACAGATTTACATAGGTCTTTCTAATGTAAGGGACCAAAAAAAAGAGACTAAAACTTCACATTTAAGGGACTTCAGTTGCCAGATACTTTATACTACTCTTCATTTTTGGTTCTCTGTACAATTGCAAAGGTCAGATTCACTGTCCCTTCTCAGAGACAGGAACATAACTTTACCAGGATTACCCAGCTATTCATGAGTAGTTGCCATGGAAATTAATTTTATCTAATGTCCTCCTGTCTCCAAGAATGGTAATTTAAAAGCATGCATGCTTTTAAGCCAGTGATTTCCCTAGCCCGTCATCAACAAGTTCAGCAGTTAAAGTTCCAGATGAGTACAAACCTAACCATCATAGCAAAAGCAGGTAGATAAAGAGAAAGACTGTAAAGTTCCCTGTATAAAAAGTTACTTCCATCTCTTTTACTGTTTTTAGATTCATCAGGCTTGCATGAGACACTTCAAGTCTTAAAAAGTTAGCTTACCTTCTTAAAAGAAGTGAGGAGTTTAACACTGACATAGCCCATCTTATTTCTTCTCACGTGCTTCAGAAGGAAGGCATCTTTCTCAAGGTTCTCATCTGAGAAGTAATATTCAATCTGTGTTATTAACTTCTGGATCAGGTCCTTTTCTGGTGGTTTCCAGTTCTGGTCAGAGTCATCATCATTTTCCCCACCACTGGAAAACAGTTAAATCATTTTATCAACAGATCTTCCTCTTCTGTTAGTGGATTCAAATAGCCTTTCAAAATGAAAGGTTGCAGCTGACTTTAGATGTGGGTGCTGGACAGGTATCACCTACCCTGCTGAGGCAGCAGGCTAGCTCAGAGGATGAAGCTTTCCAGTCAGCATAAGGAGGCAAGTTCCTGAGCTCATTCCAAAAGCTGATCTCAGTGTAGGACAATGAGACATTTACACTAATGGCTTGAAAATGCTCTGCCAGCTCAAATTCTCCACCAAAACATGAAATGAAGGTGCACTGGCACTTGGTACTATACAGAATTCCTCCAGTGACAATGTTTTCTTTTTCAGTATGAAGCTATTAAACATAGGCTTGACCTTTATGTGTTTCATGACTAGTGTCACATACCAGAGAATGAATATTCCAACTTGATGCAGTCATGATTTCTTAAGCCTCTTCACTGAGTGAATGCAGGAGCTGGTATCCAGGGACTAAGAAGGACTGACAGGACTGTTGCACTTTTTACAGGTCACTTCCAGAGTGACAGAGTAACGTAACTCGCAGTTAACCACAGGGGCTAAACCTGCCAGCTCATGTACCTCAGGAACAGGCCTCTATGCACACATGCAGGTTCCTATGAAATCACTCATTTATTCTCTTCCCCTCCCATCATATTGTCAGGGTACCTGAGCAATATGGAGCACTGTTGAGCATCCTATTCCCCAAAAAATACTGCAGCCATGGATTCGAGGTAAATGTCTTGTCACGTGCAGTTACAGCAACATGTTTGTTGCTGAAATAGAAATTTCCATTTACAGGTAACTATAATGGACAGGCCTATCTTAAGCCAGAGAAATTTTTTCAAGCTGTTAATAGTCAAGTTTTGTTGTGGGACCATCATGAAAGTTTTTGTCAAAAAAATAAAATCATCCGTTAAGTTGCTTAGACCTTGTAAATCATGTATTAGTTTGGTCTCCCAGGTACCTCAGCAATGAAAAGAAGGAGCCATGCATTTCCCTAAAATTGTCTAAAGTGGCTTTTGCAGAACTTTGAAATCCTTAGGAAAGGGAGCAGGCATCACACTGGAGTCCTGTGAGGCCAGTCTGGCAGGGAGGATACAGCCTGCTGAACCCTGCCCTGGACAGTTCTGTCCGGGGGGATGGAGGCAGTGGCTGCAGTGCTGTGGCCGTGCTGCAGGGAGTGTTTAGGTCAGTGGGTTCAGCACAGGGACAAGCTACAGCAGTTCTCTGGGACCTGGCCTTTTGAAGCTTACATTACATTTGCTAATTATGGTTCTTCTGATGATAAGGCAACACATCAGATATATGTGGATACTCACACAATCCTAGGAGTCTCCCTGTTAAAACTCTCCCTAGCATTTAATAGGGTACAATTCAAAGGAATGACAAGAATGATAGAGCAACACAAAGAATTTGTGTTATTTGGCAAAGCCAGAAGTGGAGGATAATAGATGAAGTTACGATTAGGATGGTAAAAAGTATCTAATGTCCAGATGTGGGTGCTGGTTTCAGGAGGAGGAAAAAAACCAATGGTGTTTTTTTTTCATTCATGATGTTATCTTACCCCACTACTTCATTTACTACCAATTTAGAATTAGTCTGGGCACAAGAAACTTGGAACATTTCAGCCTTTTTACATATCCACACTCTGCTAGAAAAAGCTTGCCTTCAGTTTGGGGTGGGGCTTGCAGTTGTTTTAGAGGATTTATTAACACAGGTATTTGCAGGTGTTTGCATGGAGACAAAAAGGGGAGTCATTCTTTGGAAAACAACAAAAATTAATTGCATGTTTGCAGAGATCAGCACCATCCCTACCTACAGCATTAACACATTGAACCAGGGCAAAACAGACCTCATTTCACCTCTCAAATATTGGTCACAGTTTGACCTATACGCTATTTCTATGTTTGGCAGACAAGTCAGCTTTTACGAAATCTCATAGGCTCTTATAACAGCCCTCACTAAATGCTGTATGGAAATAGCACCTACAGTAAATGCAGAAATTTGTAACTAGCTGCATATTAATTCATGATAATGATCAACTGGTAGTACCTCTAGGGCATGAACTGTATTGAAAAAGTAGTTGATAAATAATTTCAGTTAACACTGACAAAGAACTAGTAGTTATTCACAACTTTATTTTTTTATTCCGGGCTTTGTGAAGATATGCTTGTAAAACAGAATGAAAAACAATCTTTTAACATGGTGACTCATCTGGGCATTAGTCACACAAGAAACTAAACATATCTACAGAGAGAGCAGATTTGGAATTTTAAATATCAAGACTCACAATACATTAAATTGTTTGGATAGCGTCTAACCTTCTGAAAACTTTTAGCTGAGTCTCCAAATGAATAAAGTATTGTATTAATAAGCACTATGTGGCAATGTAATTTATAAGTGCCAAGAGTGCAGTCATTCAAGGGCAGTCCAAGTTTGTCAACAAAAACATGAATACAGTACTGGTTGCCTACTGATGGCAAATTGTCTGCAAGCTTCAGCTGGAGAGTGAGATGGCTCATTCTCAGCAGTTTTAGATCATCCTTAATAATTTTCCAAATGTTTGTAAATAATTTCCTATCAGATGCTGCACTCCCAAAAAGTAAATCCTTAGGTAAGGTTATATGTAAATGGCAAAAGTGTGTGTAAACTCCATTCACCTACTTTTGATGCGGAGTCTTTAGAGTTCTCTCCATGGCAAAACCTCTGGCCTTTCCTGGATCAGGAAGAGGCCATTTACAAAAAGGTGACTTCCACAAGAACTGAATATACATCAACACTGTCAGCAAACATTTCTGAAGACAGCACCTACTACAGAGGATTAAATAAGTGACATTTAAGAGTAGCTATTGTCTTTCAAAGCTTGAAAAAATAACCACTCTTTTTTTTTCTAGTTTAGGCCTAGAAGCTAGCTCGCTAGCCAGAAGCTCTTCACAAGTAATACTATAATAGATAACAAATGTAAATAATACCCTGAATTTAAAAAATCAGTAATTGGAATGCAATACTGTAGACTGCTGTTCATATTTATAAAACTACAGCAGTCACAGAGGATTGTGGAATAACTAAGCTGACTCAGTTTAAACACCTTAACTGCACCTAGTTATGCTCAACTCCTGTTTCTGTAGTCCGTAGCTGACAATTTTGGTAGCTAGAGAAAATTCCCACTTCCCTACTACCCCTCTGTAATTTAAAGTGATACATTGCAGTTCATTCTGAGTCAGTGCTAGGTATGAAGTTAGAGAATGAATTAGAAACAGTAAATGTTCAAACAGAATACTGGATTTCTTGCTACTGTACCTAAATCTTTATGTGATGATTTATGACTCCATCTGCAGCTTCAGTACAAACCACAGGATGAACTACAACTAGTAGAGTTTCATCTCTCTGCAGTTTTCTGGCACAAAAATCCTGGATGTTCCTTTTACAAGTAAGAGATTCTGATAGGCATCAAAACTATTTCAGGCCACCAAGCCAACATTCCTGCAACATATTGCTGAATGTAGACAACACTACTTGTGTTATCAAACAGTAAAATGTAGAGTATAAAGTGGTGGTTTCTTCTGCATTTCAGCTGGTCTTGATTTCATGTCTAGTCAGCTTGTTTCCAAGCTTATAGAGGGATTCTGTTTGTTCATGTCTCAGATAATTAAGCAGATATCCACGGGTCTACGCACTAAAAACCAAACGGACAAAAAGAGGGAAAAACCCAAACCACCAAACCCTGAAACAAAACTCCAAAACACAGCTACAACTAACCCCCAAACTCCTTCTGTAAAAGGCAGTGACTTGGAAATGTCGGGGGTATCCCAGCCCGGCGCTTCTCGCTGTGCGGGACCCCGGCCCCGGGCCCCGGCAGTGCCGCCGGGGGCGGGTGGGGCGCAGCCCGGGCGGAGCCATCGGTGCGGCGGGCAGCTCCCTGCCGGCCGCCGGGTGTCCCCGCTGGAGGGTGTCCAGCGTCTCCCACCCGCCCCTCGGCGTTGCATCAGCCGGGCCCGCTCCGTTCCGCTCCGTATCCGCGGCGGCCCCGCTGCTCGCTCCGCACATCCCCGCCCGCACGGCGTCCCCGCCGCCGGACTCCCTGCCCGGGGGGCTCACCTGGAGCGCCCGCACCGCCCCGAGTCCTCCTCGCTGCAGCTGGGGCACGGCGCTCCGCCGCCCTCCTCCTCCTCCTCGTCCTCCTCGTCCTCCTCGGCGGCCGCCTGGACAGCCACTCGGATCTGCACGGGGCCGCTCCCAGCCGGCGGGTCCGGCGCGGGGGGCGCGGCCCCGGGCTCGGCCGGCTGCGGCTGGGCCATGGCTCTCCCCGGCCGGGCTCAGCCCCCCGCAACACCAGCGATGCCCCGGGTTGCGACAGCCGCCCGGCCGCCTCCCCTCCTGACCCCCGTGTCCCCTCCCGCTGGGGCGGCGCTCCCAGCTCCACTCCCCCGGCGCGCCTGCACGGCAACGGGAGGGTCCGACCCTCCTCCAGCCATGCCGCCCCCGGGCCGGCCGGGCTGCTCAAGAGTGCTTCTCCTTGACGGCTGAATAGGGACTGCTTTTGTTTCATCAGAAAAACAACGGGCTCCTCGCCGGAAAGCAGCGTCTCAGCCTCTCTTCTCCTGGTACAGCCTCGGGGCTGCGCCGCTGCTCCCTGACCAGAGCGTTGCGCCTTAGGAAAGTCAGAAAGGTTTCGCTGGGGTAAGTGTGGTTTAAATGCCGAGGGTGAGATATGGAAATAAGATACACGAGTGAACAAGGACACGATTGAATACATGTTGGTTTCGTAGAGGAGTCTCCTCTATAGTTCTGCATGGCGCTTACACAGGATAAAGACGTTTCCCCTTAAGAACTAATTAAAATAGAGGCCCTTTTCCTGAAACACTTAGGCAGTGATTATTTTGAATTTAAGATTATTGCACTATATTTCAGTGGACTGTTTCAGCTACAAAAGTGAAATTCACATTCATGTGCTAATTATTACAATCAAAAGCTTTTCAATCTACCGTGTAAATATTCATTCTTCACTCAAGGAAGATCTTTTTTTCAATGCTGTCCTTGCCCAATCTGCTAATGATCTTTAAGTTACAACTTCATTTGTGGCATCCTTGTTTTTGTCTGTATTGCTTCAGTATTTTCTTCTTAAAATTTGGAAGGACAAAATGTGAGACTGAGCTCAGGGCCAGTTCTCTTCACTGTGGCAAACAGTCCTCATGAGTCAGGTTTGCTGGCATGGACGCATTCTGAGACTGCCCTGCCCCAGGCTTTGGCTGCTTTTTAAATGTGCCTTAGGCAATAAAATACTTTGTTTATGAAATATGCTTACAAGCATCACTAACCAAATCTCTAGTTCTCTGCTAATGGAACATTCAGTGACGTCTTGGGTAGGGCACCACTTCACTATTTATTTCAGTGGATGCAGAAACACAAACACAAATTACACATTCTAGGAGAGAATACGGACAGGGACTGTGGGTCTGATTTTGTATGAGTTCATGGAAGTTGTTTGCCTCCCTGGGCAGGAACAAGGACAGGAGTATGAAAAAAGAGCTATTTTGTGCTACAGTTAACCCAAATGATGTTTGAAAGAGACCTTTCAGTTTATCTGATGTATCCTTCTGTCAAGGTTAAGGGAACTTGATTTTATAGAAAAGGACACTAGATCCATTTATTTTTTCTACCAGTGGTCACAACACAGAACTGGCCTTTGGCCAGATGAAGACTGATGTCATTTCAAACACTGTGTTGATTAGATCTGCATTGAAATTACCAGACTAATGTTTCTTGGATTTGTTTGGTTTGTTTTATTTTCCTTTTAATATAACAATGCTCAATAATGCTTTACTTCCAGCAGAGATAAAGCAGTATTTGTAACCATAGCAGAACTTAAAACTAAATGAATTAATGTAGACAAGTTCCTTAGAGGGAAACCCATGGCTCATTGGTACCCAGTAAATATCATAAACTCGTGAATCTCAACTGCACAACCAAAATCTGCACAGATTTTTTATGGTGCATTGGTGCATATTGTTGGTACAGCATTGTCAACATACCATAAAAACCCAAAAAACAACAAACCAAACATCCAAAAAACCATATTTTGTGTTGCTCACATGTTATGCTGTAATTACATTATTCTTCTTTCAGCCTTTCAGCAGAGATGAACTAAAATGACAGTACAAAAAGCTAAACCTGGAATATTTATTCGTTTGTGTGGTCAGGCATTGGAATAGATTGCCCAGGGAGGTGTTTAAGAGGCATCTGGATCTGTGCTGGGTCATGTGGCTTGTGTTTTAGGGGTTACAGTGGCAGTGCTGGGTTGGCATTCGGATTTGATGATCTTAAACATCTCTTCCAACCTTGATGATTCCATGATTCTGGCTGGGGAAGACACCATGAGGCAATTCACAGCCCTTCCATACACTGACAGCCACATTTCCTTCTCTAACTAGTAATTTCTTGATGTGTGTATTTAAAAGCATCCACTGTGCATCAGTGGAGCTCATGGACTCCAGGAGCTGCTGAGGGATCAACACCAGGAGCTGGCACAGGTTGAGGCGCTGGCCTCAGCGATGGTCATTTTTTGTGACCAGTCTGTGCCCAAAGAAGGCAACTTCCCGAGGCATGTCAGGAACTGTCCGGCTTCTCGCCCTGACACGGTTTTCCACACACACACTAGCCTATAGAATTCAGAAAAATACAATCGTAATAGTGTGTTTTTGCCATGGGTCGGCCGGGTGGGGGTGACACCGGGCACAGCGGGACATCCAACCAACCATCCCTCCCTCCGTCCGCCCCTCGTCCCCTCACGGTTTCCCGTCCCCTCACGGTTTCCCGCCCCTCGGCGCCGCCCCAGCCGGCGGGCGGGGCGGAAGCCGCGGTCGCCGCGGTAACGGCGGAGCCATTTCTGAAAGGGCGGCGGCGGCGCGGGGCCGTGCGGGGCTCTTTGGGGCCGCGGGGCTCCGAGGGGCCGCTCGAGGCTGAGGAGCTCTGAAGGGCCGGGGGACTGCGCGGAGCTGAGGGGCAGCGGGCCATGGTGCCCAGCAAGGGCCGCACCGGCCGGGGCCCGCGGGCCGCGCCCGCAGCGGTAGGTGCTGCCGGGGCCGGGGATGCCGGGCGGGTGGCGGCTCCCCCGGCATCGTTTATGCTGTGCTGGGTGGTGCATGGATGAGCCGTTTGGCTCAGTGCTCCTGTGAGACGTTTCTGTTTTGTCACAAAAATCCAGCTAAAAGACCAGCATGTATTGCCTTTTGAAAATACGAGGCGTATTTAAGTGTAAACACTTGTTTTCTTCATAATGGGAGCTGTATCCCCATGGAAGTCATGCTTCCAGGGTATTTTTAAAACTGAAACTAGTGTGATTTTTTTAAACTAAAATGCAATGTTACTTAGAGCTGTGATGTGTTCTTCATAATGTTTTGCAAAATAGTTTCTTTCTTGGCAGATTTTGCTGTTGAAAATAGCTTTCTTGTTTAAAAAGCAACTGTATTGATACACAATATCAATATTGCAATCAACTATTGTATTGATATTTTTGAGGCATGTAGCATTTAATTTCATTTTCTTCCAACTTGCAGGTTAATAATTGTGGTCTACAGCTGGTCATCCAGACCTCATCAATACCAGAAAAAACCAAACCAGTAATTATTATCTTTTCTTGGATAGTTATATTAATTAATGTAGTGGTATGGTATTGACAAATTGGTATGCTTTCAAATAGGAATTACCTTTTCAGTACTCATCTGTTGACTTATCTAATATATCTGATAGTATTTTGTATTTTGTTAATTTCTTTCATCCTATTAAAGACATATAAAATAAAACCAGGGAGTTGTACTATAGCTTGCCATAAGATTAACATAAATACATACATACATATATATATATATATATGTATATGTATATATATATATATATACACATACACATGATTTCTTGTTCTTCTATCTGTGCCTCTTTTTCTCCTGTAACTGCAGTATTCCTCACAGGGTGGGGTTTGTTTTTTGTTTATTTAGTCACCTGCATGTGAATATGCTGGTAACTTCCATATTTTCACTTTGTTTTCCAACAGTGAAGCTTCTAAGTTGTAGTGTCTTAAAAGAGTGAATATACCTTTTATTGGAGAAATTAATTCTTCTGTTTTTTCCAAAGCATTTGTAGAAATTCCTGAGAACTGCTGTTATTACTAAGGTTGTGTTTGTCTGTGTAAAGACATGATTTGCCTTTGAAAACTTTAACGTTTGTCTATAATATTGTGTTACAGTTTGAATTCAGAATAAATAAAGAACAGTCGTCTTTCCACAATAGACTTCTGCAGCATGATCTGGAAAAAAACTACTCAGGAAGACAAGGTAACATTTGATAGGGTTTGGTTTGTTTGTCTTTTTGTATCTCTTTTGTTATTTCAAAAGTAAGGGAAGATTCATAATTAGAAAATGTAAGAATAACAGTGTTTCCTACTTGGCTACAGTAATTCAGTGTAATTACTGTTGCATCATGTCCTGAACCCACTATCCTTATACTGCTTGGCTTTTTTCATCCTTTTATTTCCCCCCTCATGGAAGAGCATTTTTTTCTTCTGCCTACAAAGCCACAACCTGTCAAGTGCCCTACTGTACATTCCTTCAATATCCACACAGTTCTCTAATGTAACATTTTATTGGATGGTTAGCATTTTAATATATTTAGACAAAATTAGTTTCTAATTTCGAACCGTGATATTAAGAGAGAGTTTTTTATATTGGGCTTCTGTGCTCTTGGCTTTGCAAAGCAAGATATTGGTGATATTTGCTAAGTGTGGTGAGGACTGGAAGAGACTGGAAACAACATTTCTTGCCGTGTTGCTGCTGCTTGCCTGTGATTGGTGTGAGTAGAAGATCAATTTAGTTATCATGGCAACTCTTTATTCATTCTGGTAAAAAACAAAGGCCAGCAGTCATTCAGCACGGGTTGATTTTTAGGGATATTATACCACTGATGGAGTAAGGGTAAGTCTGCAGTTTGGTTTTGTTCCCTGCACAGGACACCAAAGAATATTAATTCCTTTGGTGCGTAGTAAGCAGCTCTATCTCCCAGTACCATCCACTCTGACAGAACTTTCTGGTTTGGAGTTGAAGAAGAGTACAGGTTCTTTATCAGGACTTGGTGAGACTTCTGTTCACACACCTACCAAATCCAGACCCCAACAAAGCAGCCACATTTCTAGTTCACATGCATCAGGTAACAGTGGAAACTTCTCGTTAGTCTCTCTGTTTTACTGGGTGCCTTATCAAAGGTGTTTTCTAGTGCTTCCTTTGGGTGTTAAGAGAGGTCAGTAGACCATTGTCAAGAAACAACTAGAATTTTTTTTCAAAAATATAATACAGGCATTTAAACAGAGGCTTTTTATAAATCTTTCTTTAATGGAAGAGCAGCAATAGGGATCATTTACATATGTTTAGGAGGATGCCAGTAGGAAAAAAAGTCACTTTACTGCCATCCTTTCACGTTTCAGACTGATTTTTTGGTTTCTGGTCTTATGTTCATTGGCTTTAAAACCTGAGACACAACTAAAGTAAGACTTTTGCCACAATGTTGATTGATTTTAATTTTTTTGGTCTTTTTTCTTTTTTAAACAGTTTTGATTTTGAAGGACACATAGAAAGTGTTGTTAGAATAACTAGTGGTAAAACATTCAAGAGTAGCACTGAAAAGATTCTAAATTGACTGACAAATTATTTTACTTAAATAGATATTTAAGGGTATATTTCAGACAATAATGAACTCACTCGCTATAGTAGTAAAACAGTTGTCTTGTTTATTAAAGAATTTATGCTTTTACTGGTAACATATTTGATTTTTTTTGAAGGAACAGGAAAAAAAAGGGCAAGCACGTAGAAGTCAAGCTTATATTTTGTGGTAGTGTGCATTCACAATGATCTGTTTTGATCAGTATTTTTCAGTGGCTCATACTCCAAATAAGCCAAAGCTCACAGAACACATTTGTTGATTAATTTTGCATGTATTTTTGGACATCCTCCCTTTTTTCCTCTTGTAGTAATGAAATGCATAAGGATGAGTAGCTTTATAAATATGTTTTAAAGGGCTGCCTGTTTCTTGATAATGGAGTGAACTACAATACCAATGATCACTAGGTGTTGCATGCACTTAACTTTTGAAAGACTGCATTTGTTTGTGGCTCAGTGGGACTGTTTCAATGATTTGGTGCTCTAGTTTCTAGTTCTATCAACATCTATTTGATCTGTGTCTTTAAATTCATCTTAAGTTGGGTAATATCTTCAAGTTCAGATACTGAAATTCCGAAACTATTTTACAATCTTATGTTAAAACATCATTGGGTAATTCTAATCAAAATAAAGAAATTTACAAAATATCCGCTTATAATGAATTGTTGAAAAAATCTCAAAGTAAAGAAATGGATGTACTTTGGAAAGAGGATGTAGAGGGATGTAGTTGTAAATAAATAATATCAGGAAAGAAAATTGATAAATCATAGTACCAAATGGAGGCAAAAAGCACTTTCATACTTTACTTTTTATTGTAAAAAAATTGTGCTTTTATCACCTGTAGTTCATGAAATGCATCTACAGAGCAGTAGTTCATATATTCTCTGTATGATTTTCCAATAGATAACACGAATTTTGGGAGCAGTTCATCAATAACATTTCCTGTATTGCAACGTACTGCTGAAGAAAAAATACTGAACTCTGATAGACTTACCCTGGAAAGGTGAGAGGGTGAAGGAGTGCACATGCCAGAGCCCGAGACCCCTGGTCTAAAGTCACCTGAGCCCCACTAATGGCTGCAGTCAGTGGCAGGCTTGGGTTGTTGGGTTTTGTCTGTGTGTGTTCTTGAGAGAAGAGCTGTGTCCCATGGAGAAATTCTGTGTGAGTGTCCTTGTGGTGAATATATCCATACAGCAGCCATCTAAGGCAGACAGATTTCTCATCTGAACAGGCTGTTCATGTGATAATTGAAGAAAAATGTAACAAATTGTGAAGCCTCATCTGTTTGAATTTTAGTGTGGTCACAACGCAAAACTTCCATGTACTTTCCATGTAATTAGTAAATCTCTGAGAGGAGAGGTGTTCAGAAAACTTCAGAAATATTTCTGCTATGTTTTTATGCAATTTTTTAATAGGTAGGACTTACTACTTTATCTACAGAATTTAATTAGCAAACCTAAGTAATGTTAACCAAGATTTTCGTGTTCAATACTTTTCTCTGTTCACTCAGAGTGGGTGAGCAGAAGGCGGGTTACTGATTTGTTACTTACTTGTGTGTTCTGTTTTTTCTTCTTTCTTCCAGGCAAAAACTGACAGTGTGCCCAATTATTGATGGGGAAGATCACCTTCGTCTTTTGAATTTCCAGCATAACTTTATAACTCGTATCCAAAATATTTCCAATCTTCACCATCTTGTTTTCTTAGATTTATACGATAATCAGATTGAAGAAATAAGTGGGGTTTCAACTTTGAGATCCCTGAGAGTCCTTCTGTTGGGAAAGAACAGGTAAAAATAGTAAAACTGACTTAGGCACTCTACTACCTATGGTGTAACAACTGTGATTTCCCATTGTTTCTTTTACTTATAGTTTTCAGTTTGTGATGTTGCTGTCATACCAGTGAGACCAGCCCTAAGAGTAGCTAAGTATCAGGGATCCCACTGAGGAAGCACACAGATTTTGTGTGTCATGTTCTTCAAAATTTCCTTTCTTAGTAAATTTAAGTAACAGTTCCAAAGTACTTCACACGTTTCCATCTAATCTTCTATTCTGATTGATTATTAAATATGTGTTCTTAGATTTGTGTGGCAGGTGGAATGTCTTTTCACATCAAATGTAGTATTCATTGATTATTTATAATCTATAAAAAGTATTTCTGCCTGGGAAAATTTAGCTGGGAAAAATACCAGACAGATGAGTCATGGATTTTATTGATTACTTATTGCTTCTAGTCCTGTAGCCTTTAATTTTAATAATGTATTAATACATGTATCTGTGGAATTGCTCACACATCTAAGGGTTGTGCTCTGACTTTGTTAATTTTCTGTATTTTTTATATTAAGTAAAGTGAGAACTGGTGACCAGATTTCAGTTGTGCAGATTATAAAGAATGTACCTCCTAATTCAGCCTGTACTTAAAACTGGCAAGTTTCAATAGTGCAGTATGTTACTAGAGCTAAGAGCTTTTGTATTAAAAAACCTCACCTGTAGAAATCAATTTTGTTTATAGTAAAATACTGGGGCATGGGAACTATAGTTCTAAAGTTTTTGAAGAATTATTTTCCTGATCATAACCATGGTGAGTGCAGTTTACCTTACAAGTATGGTGTATAGAAGAAGTATGTACTTAGAAGTATGGTGTTGAGGTAGTTAGGGCTT
Source organism: Monarcha castaneiventris obscurior (assembly GCA_026261815.1). NCBI lineage: Eukaryota > Metazoa > Chordata > Aves > Passeriformes > Monarchidae > Monarcha > Monarcha castaneiventris. The sequence goes on along the minus strand of JAMPIT010000434.1, from coordinate 14,751,899 downwards.
GGCCTACTCGTGAGTGAGTGGTTACATGTCACACACAGTTGTTAGCAACTTGTTTTCAGCTTCATCTGTGTGTGAGCTTTGATGACTCTCAAAGCAAATGCTTAATACACGTGTTTAATGTCATCAGCCAGTAGATGATGCTGTTGGGTGTATAATAGCCTAGGTTTGGAATCTGACAAAATATGACAGGACAGAGAAGTTTTAAGACAGTGAAGTTGTTGACTTTGTTTTCTAGTGGAGCAAGTATTCCATTCTTCTTTCTAGAAGAGCCACATAAATACTGCTGCTATTGAATTATTGACAGTCAGAAAGGAAGGTGATAGTCTTAAGGGCATACTCATTCATCTGTCCTTTTTTTTTCATGGTTCAAAATTTTATTATTATTCTGTCACTCTCGGTAGTCAGGAAAAAAGGCTAAATTTTGTATTGGCTGGAAAATGAAAGATACTTTTAATCTAATATTAAAAATAGTTTGTCATAATTGATATCTTGCAGAATAAAGAAGATATCAAATCTGGAGAACCTAAAAAACCTTGATGTTTTAGATCTTCATGGAAATCAGGTACAGTGCAGTAACTTGATTGCTTACGTTTGTTGTGTAGACGTGTATTTGCTGTGTCTTTTACCAAAGTATTGTTTCATGAAGGGAACTGGTGGCAAGTTTTGCAACTCTTGAGGTCACAGAAATCAGTAAATTAATAAAAGGTGTCATGATGTTTATTTTGAATCTTTGTACCAGTTTCTTGTACTCTTAGTGTTGTACTTCAGGAAGTTTCCAGCGATTAAAATGCTGAGTCAGCTGAGTGTAATGGCACTCACACCTACACAATTAATAACCTACCACAAGCAGTTGTGGTGTAGTTAAAGTAATATGGTCTTAGAACTGCTATTAATTTTTTAGGTACAATTGATTTCTGTTTCTACTGTTGGTGGTCTGACAAAACCAGATTCCCTACATATATGTAAAAGAGAAGTAAAAGACAAGAATAAGTGTAGGGATTTGTTGTTATAAGTGGTGCAATAAGTTTGTGGCTGCTTTGAATACCATTAGTCAAACAATGTGCACATTGTACAGTGGCAGAAGCAGTCTGGGACCAGATGATGGCATTGCTCTTAGAGTCTTGGCCATCTCCAAACTTATTCACAAATGTTTGTGTGGTTATAATCCCTTTTTTATTGCTGTTGGAAATTTGGTGGGGGGTTATGTTTTTGATAAAAATACTTGCAGACTAAAGATGCAGCTGTGGCAGTCAGCACACTTGGCCAGCACAAATGAAGGAATCACTAATGGAAATGAAACCCATCTTCCACAATTCTTAGAAGTGATTGTGATGTAGATCTGATTTTTTTTTTTTTTTTTTTTTTGTCTTCAAGTGTCTGTGTAACTCTCTTTACATTAACTGCAACTTGACTAGGAGTTTTGGGCATAGGACCCAACTGGTTGTTGCTAGATCACCTTCATAATGATCGGCTTGCGTTGATCCAGAGAACGTAACAAATTACCCTATGTCAGAAGCCAACATTAAATCTTGGAGTTTAGTATTTATTTTGGTTTTCAAAATGTTTTCATCATAAATGTATGTGTGAAGGGCACAAATGTTAGGAAATGGAGTTAATTATTTCCTTTTTTGGTAAGTTTAGTGTATTTTTCGTGTAAAGACCAAATAAAGACCATGAATTTATCTTCCATAAATAAATTATCTTTCTCTTCCTTTCTAGTTCAAAGATAAGTAAGTTTTCCTGTTTAATTTTTTTTCTCCTGTCTTTGAGGAATTCAAAATTTAAAACACCAGTCTGCCATCCCCATAGTACTAGTTATTTTTGAAGGCTTAATGAAGAAATGCTGTGTTTGGGATACACCTTCGTAGTGGACTAGTCCCTTGTTTTGAAAGCTGGGTTTTGTTGTTGTTTTTTGCTTATATAACGCTGAATAAGGGAGCTCCTTTAACTATTTAAATTTGTGGGATTTTTATTTTTGGCAGTCTTCTAGTCTATCTTAAGAGTTATTTATTCTTCATTGTAAATTTCTGAAGAACAGATTTCAACAGCAGAGTTGGCTCTGAGAACTTGAAAATATGTTTTCCTATGTTCAAGAATGTAGCAATTTAAACAACAGATCAGTGGAACTGGAGCCAGACTTATCTCAGCAGTGTTCAGCAGAAGGACAGTAATCATAGAGCATTGTTCATTGTGTACAGTCTCTCTTACATGTCTTATATGTTACCCCAATGAACACTGAAAAATTAAATGCTGTGTACAAGTTGTAGTCTGGAAATACACCAGACTAACTATTATTAACACAGTAGTATAGACACATTGTATTGCATCATTTAGGGACACCACACATGAATTTCATTCTTGAGTGCTTTAAATATAAAACTTCATTGGAGTAATTTCCTGTGTTCCTCTTATTTCTGTGAATCATTCTTTTTCGCAGAAGTTCAGGACATAAGTAAAATTATACAACCTGATTTTTTTTTTTCATGCATGAACTTCTTTTCATTCATCTCAGAATTTTTTTTTGAAAACTGTCATTTGTGCAATTTAATTATTGAAGGGTGATTATTTGGTGCATAACAACCTTTTTCTGAATTCTGTTTTGTAGTAAGATATTCAAATATACAAGCAAATGAGAAAATAAATAACGTTTTTGTTCAGCGTTTACAAGTAGATTTTGACTTGTGTACTAATTTCCTTTTTATATTACCATTGTATTACTTGAAACATTCAAAAAGAAGTGATAATAGCTTGTATTATTTCTTACCTAATAGTCCATATGAAAAGCTGCTGTACCTTCATGTGTGCATACATAATTGAAACAGGCAATTCAGTAGAGCTAATCTTAAAGCTTAGCAAAGTGGTAAAGAGTATCTCTACATGTTGCTGATGAAATCATTATCTGTGCAATAGCAGTGGAATACCAGGATTAATATTCTAGACTGTGGCATTCTAGCCTGCAATTCTAGCTAGGCAAACATCAGCAGAGGTCTGTGCTCTTCATGCCAACTGTCTGCTCTTGGGGTTGCTTTTACAAGTCTCTCTGTCTAAATATGTTCTTCTAAATAATGGTATTTTCTGTTCCTCTTGCTGTAATATTCTTGTATAAACTACACATAAATGGATAGTTTAATTAGCAGTTGAATCAAAAGTAGGTTTAAGATGTTATTTAGTTTTGGTCTTGCTATCTACTTTTCTATGCTTTTTAATTGAGAAATGGTTGAAATATTTCTTATAGCAGCATATTCCAGTCACAGACTTACATGAACACATATATGTATGTATATGTGGAAATTACCAACAAAATGGGAGGTTCTCAAACTGTTAAATAATGGTTATCTTACCTCTTCTCCTGTTCCAGGAGCTGCTAGACACATTCTGCAAACTGGCACTGCCAGACTTGCACTGGTGTAAAGCAGCAGGAAGTTGTGTGTCTGTGGGAGGTTTGTGGCACCAGGTTCTGTTTTACTGCTCTGCCCTTGGCACTGCTGGCCTCCCGGAGAAGGGATGGTGTGTGTGGGCACTGGGTGCTAGAGGGGGCTCTCAGTGGTGCAGCAGATGCTAATTCTGACTGACAGGGAGTTATACATGTTGGTAGCTCTTTACACTGCCACACCTTGTGGCTGCTGAAGTATTTCCCACAGGAAAACCTGCTGTCTTCTTTCTGCCCCCCAGCATGGGTTTCACTAAGAGTACCATAGGCATGTCCCTTGTGTTGTGGCTGTCCTTCTCCCTGTGTGCAAGTCGTGCCTAAATGTCTGCACAGGTGCTGGAGGACAGATCCCACACTGCCATGAGAAAGAATTATCTGGTTAGAGAGCCTTGTGTGGACCAATGGGAAATATTAACAGCAAGAAATGAACCCATACTGCATCACCAGAGCAATATTGCCTCTGTAAAATACAATGGTATTTCTAGAAATAAAAACTAAAATTAAGTCATTAGTTATTATTGCTCTTTTTATTACTTTTTTTTTCTGTCCTTATCACCTGAGCCTTTAAAATAGGGTATTAGGTATTAAAACAAGCATCTGACAGCTGCCCATTTACTGTAGTTCACACTTTGCTAGATCCTTCCATTTTCTCATCCCAGAAACATGAGTGTCTTTGCAGACAAATTAAGGCTCAGCCATGCACAAAATTCCCCTGTTTTGGCATACCATGATACCATCAGTGTTGGCTTGGTTTTATGTGTCTTTGAAGCTGCTGCTACAGAGCAGCAAAGCTGAAGTAACCTGATTTCTGATGGGATAGAAGGAAATGTTGACTGAGTTTTACTGCAGGATGGCAAGAAAGATATGGGTGAATACTAGCTCTGGATCTGTAGCAGACTGTATCTTGTTTTCAGTAATTTGAAATGAGTATCATGTTTTAGAGAAACACAGGCACATTATTGTATGAAGTTGATAGTTCATGTATACTTTTAAAAAATGTTTGTGCCACATATATATATATACATATTTTATACCCATATAAAACACAGTGTGCATGTTTATCATATCTCTGACAGATTGCTAAAATAGAAAACATCGGTCATTTAAGTGAACTGAGAGTGTTAAACCTTGCCAGAAACCTCCTAACTGTTGTAGAAAACCTGAATGGACTGGATTCACTCACAGAGCTCAACCTCCGTCATAATCAAGTCTCTGCTATAGTAAGGAGCAAAACTCTTGTCCTTCTCTTTTTTCTTTTTCATTTCTTTGTTTTTGACAAAATGCACTCTAACTGTAGCTTGTTTAAACCATATCAGCGTTTCAGATTTGTGAGATCTTGTGTTCCCCATATTGTGTTACGTTGTTCTGCTGCAATACTTAGTTCTACAACATTAAGGTGAAATGAAAACATTCACTTTTGGTTTTATTTTCTTTAAATGTAATCAGGGAGACTGGACTTAGATGACCTTTAAAGGTCCCTTCCAACCCAAACTATGCTGTGATTCTGTGATGACTTGTAGTGTTTCAAATCTTGAAAGCTCATGATGTTCCTTGGGGAGGGGGGGAAGAGATTCTGAAAAAGCTTTGTGGTTCTAACATGCAAATTTAGATACTCTTCTTCCATACAAGTTCATGTTCTAGAAACAAATCCTCTCAGTTTCTGAGGGTTAGCAAAGCTATCATGATGCTTTTTCCTGGTCTTAAAACCAAGAATCAAACATGGCTAGAAGGGAAAAAGGGGTTTTACTTCAGTATTTACTTTAAGGATCCTTAGGTGCACCACGTCCAGGTGGAATGCACTGAAATGCACACCACAGTGCACACACATGATAGATTGAGTATAACATTATTATAGGACTAATTAGCATATCTATCACAGATTTCCTAGTGAGAGGCTCGAGTGAGCTGTCCTCCCAGAGAAACCTTCCCCCGGATGGTCCTATCCTAGTTTACAAAATTCTGGAGAGAACCTTGGTGTCTGAGGCTTTCTGATCCCTAACTATGAGGCTTCTATGATTTTGTCTCCTAGCTTAACAAAGTAAGTCTAAGAATGTAGGCTAAAAAACACTAAGAATACAAAAAGCTATAAAAAGGTATAAAAGGGGTATAAAAGAAAAGGCAAAAAATCATCATGGCATCATCAGACCATGTTAAATTTCAACTTAAGAATATTGCTGGGGTAAATGCAGAGAAAACAGGTATCGATGATAAGATTAGAGTTTTCCAGTGGAGGCTTTAGCCCAGCATTTTAAGTCTTTGTATTCTAAAAATTAAGCTTTTCACTTTGTAGTTTGAGTTGTAGTTCAGATATGGCAAGTAGATTATTCGAACAAGAGTTTTTTAAAGTAGAACAGATTTTACTCAGATAGCTACCTTTTCCTGGCCTGCATAATTCTTTTAGTTCTTGGTCTCTTATTGTTGCTGAGCCTTTCTTTTCTTCAATTTCTGCTATTTGCCAAATAGGAATTGTTTTTACATCTCAAAAATAAAAAATTTCTGCTCATTGCTGATTCTGTCACTGTACCTTCCCCTGTGTCAGTGATGTTACCTAGAATTCTCGTTGCTCGTAGCCTCTGCCTTTTCAGTCCTCTCAGGTGCAACTTGTAATTCCTGCTTGCTTTCTGCTGTCTCAAGTGAAGAGTCAGCATGAAATTTAAAGAAGTGATTTGCAGACTTGGACTCTGTGCTGTATCTCAGTGTTTTAGTGTTTCCTGGCAGAGACAGTGTTTCAGAAGATTATGTTCTCTTCAGGGAAATACTTTATTTCGCTTGTTGGCCTGTGGGGTTTTTTTAACTGGTGGTGGTGGTGGTATCTTTTTGGGTTTTTACTCTGATTAAATTCTAATGAAATACAGTTTTGTGAGTGTAGATTTTTTTTGTTTGTCATTGAATGGTAATTTTAGCAAGTACAGCACTAACTCTGTGTTTAAGTCTTGGACACATTACACTGTCTAAAACTCTAAGTAAAAATGGCTCCTAAAATAAAACCTTTTTCTTATGTTAATGATAGGTGTTGTCTTTTTCTGTGTGTACAATGATGTGCGTGTGTTTCTTTACTTATATTTGTTTTATTTTTTTAAAATGAAAGCTACGTTCCTTTTGTATGGAAATTCAGATTCTGCTGCAATAGGAAATTACTGAAAATGCAGAAATGTGGAAAGAAATACATCATTCTCTGGAAAGAATAGCCAAGATAATTTATTTCTGGAGCACTTGAGTAGCTGAGGGATGGGTGCTGTATTTCTTTAAGATGAAGTTTAAGTTCATATGGTTGATTGTGCAGGTGGAGGAGACATTTTAATCATGATATTGTTATGATACAGCACTTAGCTGCAAAATATTCACTCCTAAGCTCATGAATGGAATTTGTTTACTGGGCTTTAGTTACTCCCTGTGACAACACTCATTGTGAATCAAGCTTTTTAAACTTGATTATTCCTTCAAATGAAAGAATCTAAACTCAATTTTTAAAAGTTTTCCATTCTAAAATAATTAATAAAATTAATCTGATTTAAATAACTTTGCATTTTTTTGGTGAACATTTCTTATTTTTCACATACCTCCCTTTGACCTTACCTAAGTGTATTATTCTTGTGTAGGAAAGATGATAATTTCATTTATCAAGCAAAATAAGGTTCCATACTGAACTTTCTACCCATTGCAGTTTACTGTATTGAATAACTAAAGTTATCCAACTGGCTTGCAGTTGGTTTGAGGAATTAAATCTGCAATCGTCCTTTACAATCCACTGGCCTTGGACTACCAGTTTAGGGACTGGTTTTTGTCTTTGAGGTTTTCACTACAGACTGAAAAATCCTTGAATCAGAAGTAATTTTTGTAAGAATAAATTGTAGGTGATTCAAAGATATTGGATTTACAGAGGCAGTCCTGAGGCTTGGTTTATAAAAGCAGGAGAATCTTGCAGGATTGAAGTGTATTCTGAGAGTCTGACTATTCAGGAGAATAGCAAACAGAACAAATGATTACAAAGAGTTTTGTATGGCATCAAAAGCACAGATCTATACATACCATGAGTTATGAAATATCTACTTGTTTTCCATCCAGTTGTGAGTTAAGGTCTCTGTTAGGAAGATGATCTATATTTTTTTTTTTTTTTTTGAAGAATGACCTGCTTGTTTGCTTTGTGGTATTAAAAATCTATAATTTTGGTTTTGTCATCTGCAGCTTGATCTCAAACTTGAAGGAGGACTGGTCAAGGTATTCACCATCTTTTCAGGAAAGAACTCCTGCTCTCTGTCCACCTCACTATAAGACTTTGTATTAAAACTGAGGTAGCTGGAGGCTTTTTTTTTTTAACAATCCTACCTAGTGTTTCCTGTCACACCTATGAGACTTGCAACATGTTTTACAGGACAGCAACACATCATGCTAGTTACAGGGATTTGTCTTGAGGGCAATTACTTTGTATTCCTTACTGTGCACAGCCCTATAATGCCTGTCTTCATGTGTGTATCCACATGTACCGTGTGTGTCCATCCTTTTAGCACCAAGTAGCCTTAGGGGCAGAGCGGGTATCCCAATAGAACTCTGTTGTGAACTCAATTTTTCCATGGTCTGATCTGGGAGGACTCAGAACACATCTGAACCAGGAGTTTTGCAACTGCAGGCTTGATCACGTAAGCCCTGCTCATTGTATCCAGCAGTGACTCTCTGCAGCTTTGTTAGCTTAGATTTAGTGTTTCATTAATAGGAACTACAGGGTTTGTTTGAGCTGCCTTTGTTTACCTGTTTGGAATGGACTGTTCTGGAATGCTGTGTACACATATCAGAAATCTGATGAAGGGAGGAAGGGTTGTAGGCTAAAATAAAGACACTGAGCTCTGATGCTCTTTTCCCAGGTTTGTGTCCACAGGTTTCAAGTTGGAGTATGGCCCTTGTTAGGGTAAGGAGATGCAGACTTAGAACTGAGGGCATAGGTGTGCAGTCTGGCTTGTGAATCACTGCAGACTGTGCTGTCTGTCTGGTATGGATTTATATTTTGTAAATGAAGTTTGATCTTACTTGTTGTGTTTCATCTTACTAACATTTAAGCTATTTGCTATGTAGAGGTTCTCTGCAAAGGAATTGAGTGGCAATATTAAATTCACAGTTTCTTATTTTGTAAACTCATACCTTCTTCTAAATGTTATTTGTAAAGGTTGTAAAGGTGACAGAGTCCTTCAGATCATTCTCTGACTGGAGAGTCACTTTTGTTTGGCAGTGCTAATTGCACTGCTGTATTGCACTTCAAAAACCTTATTTCAGCAAGCTGCTTTTTTTTTTTGTTGGGTTTTTTTGTTTTTTTTTTAGCATGTTTATCCTGCAGCTTGAATGCTGAGACAGCACCTTGGCTTATTTCCCAAAAGGCTGTTCTGAAAGCAGCAGCAGCAGCCGTATCCTCCTTTTCTTTAGCATCATTTGCTTTGCAAGTGATGCAGCGTGTTCTGCAGAGCGGGATCTGCACCGAAACACTCCCTTGCAGTCTGCATTAGGGAGGGATGGAGCTGCACGTTCAACAGAAATCAATGTTGCAGCAAGGTTACAGCATCTAGAAATGAAAGCATTTCATCAGGCCAAGTAAAGGGGCTCAAAAGCCAGTTTCAGCTGCTGAATTTATACCTATCTTTTCCTTCTAGAAAGATGTGGATACTTTGCCCTGTCTCCAGCGTCTCTTCCTCAGCTTCAACAATATATCTAGGTAAGGGGAATAGTAGTTTGTTTCCTGTCAGTAATTTGAAATATCCTACTGGAGCTGTATTTCATGAAAATTTGAATTCAAACACTGTGAGTACAGATCCTGTTTTCTTCCCTAACATATCAGATAAAACCACAATCAAGCCATTGTGTATTTTCTACTTTAAGCATGAAAATTCTTGAAAATCTTTGCATTTAAGTGTTGTTGCATTATGAGTATTCTACCAAGAAACATATTTTTAATTAAGGAATGATCATACTGTTTATGGTGGTCGAAATTAAAAGTGATTTTGTAAATATGTTGTTTTGCTGTTAACCTAGTTGTCTGTTAAAGCGGCATTATGCAAGGTACAAATTATATTTAACATTCCATCACTGTATTTCTGGAGTTATGCAAACTGCTGAGTCAGATTCTGCTTACTATGGGTAATTATTTCATGCTTGTATTTTACTTGTCCTTGTGCTAATAAAGTCTGAAAGGTATATTGATGGTTGCCTTTTAGACCAGATGACAGAAGCAGAATAGCTCAACTCACAAAGCTGGGCTTCTATAGTTTCAAGTAACTAAGAGCATTTTGTTATAAATAGAAATGTTTGTCTTTGGTGCCTTTTCATATTAATGCGTTTTTCAAGTCTGCCTTTATACTAGTGCCAGTATTTAAAAAAAAAGCCAAGTGCCTGCATTATCTTCCATTTGGTATGTCCTTTTTTTAATCCCTTGATCACCAGCAGCCTTCTTTGTTTAGAATCAAATAATTGAATGTGGGGTAGGGGAAGATGCTTCGTGTTCTAATTACTGGAAGTGCTATGCTATTCTTGTGGTATCTGCTTTCTCTGTAAAATATACTTAGTAGGAGCTTTTATTGTTGAAACTACTCAAACATTTTATATTGACCTGCATTATGTTTTTTTGCAGACAGCTCCAACCTACTTCTCTGTGTTCCTTAGGTTCTTAAAGTACAAATGCAGTACATCTTAAATACTCATGGCTATTAAACATTAAAAAACAATTCAGAGATGAAGTGCAGGAGTCTTTGTTATGTTCTTCCCTGAGTTAATTTGCTAGTGTTTTTATTTTATGTTTTAAATTGGCATAGAGAAGGGAGGGGTTAGCATTTTGCTTCTATTGAATCATTTCCAGAATTGAGACTTGCCTTTTGTTTCTGGCTTTCTAAAAAAAGTCTCAGGTTGGCAGGAGCAAGGAGGGGACTGCAGTAGCTTGGCTCCCTCACTGTCAGGGAGCATCACTGCAGTCAGGGAAATTGCTGTGTCTTTATATGGACTTGGTGCATTTTGTGTAGCTTTCTGACTGCTTTCTCAAATTGTTTTTTACAAATTTGTGTTATTTTTACAGTGTTCAAAGAAGGAAAAATGTTTTGGATTTTCTGTGAGATTTTGATAGATTTCTCAAAGTTTGTGATCAGTAGCTCACTTCTTGGTACGATATCAAGTTTTTTGTCATTTATTCATTGGGGCTTTTGTTGGCGTATTGCTAGATCTAGTCTTAGGTTTCATGTAAGATACAAATACTTATCTAGAACATATATGGAAGTACATAATTTAGCTTTAATTTGCAGTTGGAATAGGTATAAAAAAATCTTAATGTTAAATAAAAGATATTGCTCTTCTATACATTTTATATATGCATGTGGATAGATAGGTGGATGGATAACTTTAACTCTTTGTTTACCGGTCACTATTTTAAAATACACAAAGGAAAAATTTCTTTTGATCACATTTAGCTTGGATTTTTTAAAATAATAAGCTTTTATTACATGTAGCAGTTCTGAAGGTTAAAACCCCTTTAATTCCCAATCTAGAGTTATGTAGTAGATGTTTTATTCTAGGGAAGTGAATAAATACACAGGTATATTCTCAACTGTCTGTGTTCCGATGCTTGGCTTGATATGCTTTGAACTGACTGAAGAAGTTCTATGCAACCATAACACCAGTGAACTGCTGTGCTCTATATGACCATTTCTATACCACTTTTAAATAGTTTTGTGTGCTTTTGAGTCACTTACCCAGGTCTACTCTGTGCCATATCGTAATTTGAAAATTTTTTCCTAAAACCATCTGTATCTGTACAACTGAATTTTGGTTGACAAGCAAATTGGTGCACTAATATTCTTAATTAATTTATCTGTAGGTGCATAGGAAAAAAAACTCTGCAAATGGAAACAAACAACAAAATTGCCAGAACTTGAATATATTTGTTACAATTTCATTGCAATATTTTATTAATGTTCATCTTAAGAAATAGCATTTTTGAGGCAATACTTCCATGGAAAGATTTTCTTGTTCTTATCTTTGTGTCAGAGAAAATTCTTGAGTCTTAAATTGATACATACTGACGTATTGAATTAATATTTCAGTAGAAGACTCAGGAATGCCATTAAAAATTGTCACTATTTTAGGCATGAGGATCTACTGCATGTTTAATCACTATGTTCTTTTTACCTCGTGCTTCAGAGGAGGGCTCAGAATGCTGATGCTTCTCTGCAGAACTTTTAGTAAAAAAGGATGTATTGGTAAGATAATGTAAGCTAAAACTGTACTTGATGCTGAAAGGAAACAAAGGAAGTCCTGTTTCTGGCTTCAGCCCAAAAAATCCTAGCAGTTACACACTGAAGGCGTTCATACCTGATGGCTGAAGGCAATATCTATATATAGAACTGTTTATAAAGAAGTGGGAGAAATCCCATTTTTAATTTGTCATGTGGCACAGGGAAGAGATTGCAGTAACATTTGCAAGAAAGATTTGCCACTGAGATTCAGAAAGAAAGTTATTGCTCATATTTGAGCATGTGAAACCAGGGAAAACCATTTTTTAATCTTGGAAACAAAACACATACTTTTGCTGTTACACTGCTGTCCGGGTCAGCATTATGTTGGCTCTTTCATTTAGTCCAGGCATATGGAATAAGTTGGATACAAACTCATGTAATTCTTGTTCTTCATTTGGTTGCTGAATTGGAAACCTGAGAGAAGCAATGTTTTTAGCCTAATAAAAACATTTTTACTCAGCAAGATGAAAATTTATAAATGCATTGTTAAATGCTTGAATAAAAGCAGGTAAAGGGGAATGAAAGGTTGATGGTGGTTACATCTGTTTTCATAGGTAGTTTAGTAGTTAGAAACATGGAAAAACATAAGTTTTCTTCTTTGACTAACTATTTTTTGAACATACAGTTCCCTCTCAGGTGTTCTTTCGGACTATAGTAAGTATGTTGCCTTCCTTCTCTATTCCAGAGCTTTTCCCCTTTGTGCAACATGCTTTTAAAAATTGATGCAAATGTGTAGAGAATGAACAATTGTCTCCCTGAACAAGCAGGTTATAACAGAAGATAAATGTTCCCGTGTCCTGTGAATGTGTATCACTGATGCAGGCTGAGCTCCAGAATGCTCTGCTGTTTAGTAATTGCTACATTGTGATATGAGGCAGGAGAAGTGGGTTTGTATCCCTTTGGCAGAGGGGAGAACTGGATGCAGGACTTGGAGCATGCACACAAGATGGAAAACTGATCTGTTCTGATAATTTAGCCCAAATTTGTGACTTATTTCTGTGTTGCTGAAATTATAATTTTAGCAAAGATAATTTATGTAAGAAGAACAGGAAGGAGAGTTGGTTGTCTCCTGCCGAAGGTCTTTTGGAAAGAGAATCAGACATTCCACTTGAGAAGATTGACAGAGGCAGGCTGACACAGCATCATCCAGAGCTGCTTTGTATTTCCTGAGCAGGTTAAAGGCTCCTTTGTGGTGAACAGAGGCTGGAGAGAGAGCCTTGAGACGTGGCCTCTGATTCCTGTCGAGTGGTCGCCACTGGGCTCTGTCCCAGCAGTCTCTGTGCTGGGAAGCACACAGCAGCTTGGTTGTAAAGTATGCAGTCTGTTTGGCAATGTAGCACATTAAAGCTTTACTTGGTTTAGGATTGGGATACCAGCGTGACAAGTACAGTATATAAAGTTTTCTACATGGAATTTCTAAAGCTCTGGTTTTTTATGTGTATACAAAGATGTGAAAACAGTTTTTTGCACTACTGTTTCTTTCTAAAATTGAGCTGCTATAGGGCAGCTAAAAGCAGGATAAAGCAAGCACATCTGTTTTTAGGTCCAGAATGAATGTTCTGGCATGCTGAAGCAGTGAGAATTTCAAAGCACAGCAGTATGTGTAAGTGGAAGGTCTTGAAAACACACCAGCAAGCTTTCAACTTTTCTGTCATTTCCTGAAGAAATTGTTTTTATTAAAAATCTGTAAATCATATGTAATGAAAGAAGTACTGTTTGGTTAAATGTTTAGTGGTAAGTACTTGGAGTAAATATATTGAATGCTTTTAAATATAATTACACTTAAAAATAATTTTGAAGACCAAAAATTTTCATATTTTGCAGCCAAAATGTGTTCTAGCTCAATGGGCATTTAAATTTTGGGGGCTTTGTTCTAACGTGTTTGAGTTTGCCTTCCTAACTTCTGTGTCATTTGGGAAAATTATCTTTTATCTTTAGGACATATTGAGTATGTATTTTAAGTAATATGTCATCTTGATCTTCCAAAAATGCGCTTGCATAAGCTGTTTTCCGGAAAGGAAACAGGATCATAAAAAGAAGCAGAAAATAATAATCAAGATTTAACCACATCTACAAAACAGCCAGTTCTTCAGATATCCTAAGAACTTTTACTGTCTTTGTCACAATGTACACATAGTTCATTTTCCATTGGTTTTTAGTTTGTTTTCATGCACTAAGCACAAAGGCAGTAATATCTTCCTCTTTACTGTCAGTTTTCTGCTGTGCCCTTTGAGTGTACAGTTCAGGAGCTACTTGCATGCTGCACTAATTGCATGAAAATAGCTATTGCAGCTTTATTCAATGACAGTCTTTGAAATGAACATCTGTACTGCATATGGTTTCTGATCACTAGGTTCAGTGTATACTTAAGGTTTGACTTGACTTAAGGCAGACTTGACTTTTGAAGGCCTAAGGACATAAGAATAGGTGCACAGTCATACATATATTCATTGTAAATGTGTTAGGGAGTCTTATTTATTGCCATATCTGTTCAGCTTTATTTTAATAAAATCCAATTAAATAGTTTTCCTTGTTTAAAAATGCTGTTTATCTGAGCTGCTTTCTTTTCACATTTCATTTTCAATGAAAGGAACACTATACATCTCTAAATGCATTTTATGCAGGTCAGTTATTTTTTGTCAGGTAACCAAATGTGATGTTTCCAAGAAGCCAGCACGTTAGAGTTTGTAGACTGAACTCAGAGCAATGGACTAATCTGTTTTGAAGATAGTATGATGCTTTTGTAGTAGTTTTGCTTCCAATATTAATAATGATGTGAACACCTACAATCATGCTGTGATATTTGTGGTTGACTTTTCTCCCTTGTATTTTCCTGGTTTTTCATGCTGCCTTTGATGGCAAATATACCTTGCATTATATTTTTGGAATATGAATTTCTATGTATCATATTTTAGCAGGGGGTTAGATTAAATAGTCCCATAGTTCTCCTTATTCTGCATCTCTTACCTGTATATGAAGAGACTAAAAATTTTAACAGCAGCAGCTGCTGGTATTTTAGAATACTTGTATTTATCATACACAGTATTGATGGGTGGAAGTGCTTCAGTACACTTAAGTATTTATGTTCTGTCTTTAAGAAATAAAATCTTCCATCTCAATATTATTCCTACTCTATGACATTAAAACTTTAAACTCTTTTGGTTACAGTTTTGAGGATATTCTGTGCCTTGCTGATTCCTCATCTTTGTCAGATATCACCCTTGATGGCAATCCAATAGCTCAGGAGACATGGTACAAACACACTGTTCTCCATCATATGATGCAGCTCCGACAGCTAGATATGAAGAGAATCACAGTAAGAAATTTCTGTTTTCATCAAACTTAATAAATACTTAAAATCAGAAGTAAAATGTAGGGTTTTCTATGTATATGTGTATATTAAAACATTTTTTCTTAATTTAGTATGGAACTGAATGGTGTATAGACATTACAATTTTTAGAACTTTAAACCTTTTCTTTAGTTCAGTATAAAGTAAGGGTTTTCTTTTTTACTTGATTTAACATGTTTATTTTGAAGTGCTAAAACTCTTAAGCAGCAAATGCTGTGTGTTCTGCTGCCATGTGGCGAGAGAGCCTGCAAAGCTTTTGGTTAAAATTTTCCTAACAGTCTTTGCTGATTTGTTGTATAGCTGAGAAGGAACAGTGTATTTCTTCCAAAGGAATGGTCTGTTTGCCCTAAAATTGCTGTAATTGGTATCTTTTATTTAATAATTTAATTGGTTTCTTTAATCTGCCTCTTAATCTGGTGATCACACAGTTTGTGTGCATGTGTCTGCATTTCTCCCTTTCTAACCTACTCTCCCTGATCATTTCTGTTTCTGCTGCTCAAGTTCAAGTTACCTTGATAAGGGAGAGAGGACTTGCAGACAGCTCAGTCTCCTACAGGCTTCTTGAAAATTCACTCCAGAGGATGAAGGACAATCACCAGGGTCTTACCATAATGCCACCTATTTTCTCTTTTAATATAGGAATAGTCTTGCTAGTTCTCCTGTGCCTACTCAAAAGTGATGTGTAAGCATGATTTCTTACCGGAGGAATCTGTCCAGCAGCGAGCAGCAGTGCTACAGTGTTAAGTTTTTTGACGAGGTGCTGATACATGTACATTCTTTGAAATGCTCATTTGCATTGTACAAAAGCTGTAAGGCATTGTAAATGGCAGCTGATGCTTTGTCATAGAGCCAATTAGGATGAAAAATATAACGTATCTGGAAAACATTAATTTTAAAAAGAGAGTGTTTTGGGACATGAGAGTTTTGCTCCCAGTATTGAAAATACTAAGTACTTGTTTGTTCACAGATATTCTAAGCATCAGGGGTTTTTATATTTTGTGTCTTTATACTGACTTCCTACTTGCCAATTGCTTTGCTTTTAAAAACTTGTTTCATCAGTATTATTTCAGAAACTTGGGTTGCATAAAGAAAATATCTCTCCACCTTTACCCTTGTCGAGAGGGGATAGATGCTGGTAGAAACTATCATTCTAGTGAATGATGGGAGAAGCTGTAGAAAGAGCTGGAACTCCTCTTTAGACCCGATGGGATCTGTATGGGGGAAAAGCTGTCAGAAATACACAGCCATGGGAAGAACTTAATCTGGATTTGCACCTTGTTAAACATCAGAGAATCAACCACAAAGACAAAAAGTCATAGGAAACCAGTTGTGCTGCTCATAAACCTACTTGTA
This sequence comes from Monarcha castaneiventris obscurior, assembly GCA_026261815.1. Lineage (NCBI taxonomy): Eukaryota > Metazoa > Chordata > Aves > Passeriformes > Monarchidae > Monarcha > Monarcha castaneiventris. The sequence continues at coordinate 14,735,505 of JAMPIT010000434.1, read as the reverse complement.
AAAATAATGTGTTTTACACTCTATTTGCCTTCTGTTTCTTGAGCCTTTTAACATTTTTCTCCATGTAGAGGGTGCTAGATATTTTCTCCAATAAAAACTGTTACCCAGATAATCATATGGCTTAAGAAACTGGGATTTAAAGAAAAATAACAAGTATCAGGGGATTTGTGGTAAAATTAAAGAGCTGGCAATCCCAAATCCAGCTATTCTGCCTAGGACTGAAACATGCTGTTGCTGTCAGCTGTAAGGGTAGATCTAACCTGGTGGGAGAATGGACATGTGGAGTTGAATGTGTGATTTGCTCTCTTGATTAGTGTAAGAAACTAAACTAAACTCATAATTACATTTGTAGGATCTTTTATTTATCAGCCTGAAGAGCATTTAGGCCATTTTGAATGTTAACATTGCTTTGTCTTGTAACAGAGAGTTGGGTGATTGTTGGGTTTTTTTCTGACTGGGAATTCTTCACTAACTTTTTCAGATCTTTAGTGCTCAAGAACTGAGTTTTATGCAATTGTTAATTCTTTTAACTTTTAAAATTATATTTATATATATTATTATATATATGAATAATTTTAACTTTTCTTTTACTGAAGGATATTTTCAAAAATTTGTATGAGACTTGGAAGCTTCATTCATGTTTGGTTTCAAGAAGACAGACACTCTTTGGTGCCAGGCTTTTTCCATAGGATTCCCTGGAGAAAGGGAACCCTGGGGCAAAAATTTGGTGATAACCGTCTGTGCCATAGGGAGCTAGTCAGAAACACAGAGCTGCCATGAAAACCAAAGACACTGTACTTGGAATAAAACATTTGTGCTTTGTAATTGTTCTAATACTGTTTAAGTTGGGGCAGATTTGCCTTTATGCAAGGGATTGTATTGTATTATGAGAACTCTTACACCCTGACCTGTGTGGAAGCTGATGTTTTCTTAGGCCATCTCATTCCTAAGCAGTTTCTGAATGAAAGATTCAAGCTCTCAAACCACTGAGGCATGGACCCAGTGGTTGTGAAATCAGTGGAGGTTAAGGACCTGTAATGAGCTTCACTTGTTCATTGTCCAAACAAGATGATTTTCAGGTGAAAACCCAACCACTTGTGTATCTAAAACATCAGTTCAATGGAAATCTTTGGCTTTCTTGACCTTTGGTAGCTCAGTCTAAAGGCTTAAAGACTGGGCAGGACGCTGAATTACAATGGCTGGACAGACTTCTGTGCGTCACTTGTGTTCCTGTCAGTAACTCACAGTTACACCTTTACCTCACCTTAGCTGCAAGGTATGGATGAATGGCTCCATGGAATGGGCTTGTGTGGTGCCTTACAGTCAGTCAGAGCAGGCTCAGGTTGTATTTGTGATTATTTACCTTGGCTAACTTACCATAATGGTTGCTTTTCTGGGCACTGAAGCTTTTTCACCTTGTTTTGTAGTTTGAAGTTTTTAAAGAGTGAGCCTGCCCGGTGGTTCTTTCGGTTTAGCTGGAAGCTATTACTTTTCTTCCACTCTTTTGTAATAGCAAGCAGATATTGTCTGCAGATATGTAATAAAATATTTAAATATGATTGAAATGTGTACATATTCCTTACTAAGGAGTTACATAACCAGGAACATGTGCTATCCATCAGTTCAAACAGACTTCCTCAAGAGAATTTGCTAAGTGTATATGTATTCCTGTATGTGTGTGTAAATATGATATATAGTGCAAATTTTTGTAAAATGTTGCCAGATTGAGAGACAAGCTGTGTCTTTTTTAGAAGTAAATCTTTGGTTCTTTTCATTGAGGTTTTATATGTTTTAGAAGCTTAAAGTAGGAGAGCTGTGTTTGCTTTTGATTATTTGCTTAGACATTTCATTGCTCATCAGGGAGTAAGTTCTACTGCTTTATCCAGAATAGAATTCATTACTATATTCCATCACTACCATATAGTGTTCAGAGGGTTTTTTGGGGGAGAGATCCCTAATTATTTTTTTTCTTTCCACTGGAAAATAAGACACTTAAGTGTGACTTTGTGTGACTTAAATCGTGCTATTTGTTGAAAAAAGCTTGTTTGAGGAATAGCAAGGCAGTGGTCAGGAGGAATACGTGCATTCCGCTGCGATCTTTCCCGAATCCGCTCTGTCGGGGCTCGGCGCTGCTGCAGGGGCGCGCGGGTGGCGGCAGGGGGCGCCATCGGCACGGGCAAGCCCTCACGGGCCCTGGCGGGAACAGCCCCCGGGAAAACCTCCCCGCCTCGTCTGGGGGGAGCCGAGCTGCGGACAAACAAAGGGTGCGGGAAGACAGCTCCAGCTCTTCCCAAAGCCTTTCTTAAAGAGAAGGGATGATAGTAAAAATAACTTGTGGCAAGGTTGTTTCCTATAACTTTTTTTGTACTCTGGGGGATTTTTTGTGGTTTTATGGGGAACGTGTTTTTTAAGATTGCTTGTATGTGTTGTGTAAGATTAATCAAGAAATTACATGGATTTGATTTCCATAAAAAGTAGATCTGAGCCTTGATCTTTATTCAGAGGTTTTTTTTCCCTATCACTCTGCCTTTATAAATACTGAATAAAACAAGGCTGTATTCTATTTTTTGACTGAGCTAACTTCTTTTCTAAAAAGATTAGTGTTTTTTGAATGTTTGTAATTAGGATAAACTCTTGATCAAGGAAAAAAGTCTTAGTCATTTAATACTCTTGTTAGAATGTAATTTGCATTAGTTGATTTTGACCTTGTATGATGACTGTGTTGGTAGGGAAGGTAGAGACCCTCCTGCATGGAAGACAGTGTCATAAGGTACACTGGACTGGATTAAGGGAAAGCTTTGAGAAGGAAGATAGAGTAGGAAGAGATCTGTACAAGCTGAGAGAAAACTGATTTAGGGAACTTTATGGATTATTACCTCAAAGTTTGGGAAAAAACTACAGCAAGTTGTTTTGAAAAGAATAATATTAATGAAGGATAATTTTCTATTAATGCAATTTTGTTATCTAGTTCTCACCTCCCCCCAGTGTGAAACACAACACCAGCTCACTTAATTTGAAACTAAGTCTCTGATGAATGGCCAGATGTTTTCTGCCAAATAGAATGGATAGTTTCTTCTTCCGCTTCCTTGGTGGTAAAACTAGATTACATTTCTCTTCTTTCTGCATACCAATTTCATATAATCAAACTTGTAGGGAAGGAAAAAAGTTCCTTAATTTAAGACTTCTAAACATACTTTGTTATTTGATATGTTCAATGTGTTGAAAAGTCTTTAGAGAAGATGAAGACAAAAACATAGTAAAAAGCTCATTTCTTTAGGAAGCCTTGTTAAAAAGCATAGGTACAGAGTCAAATGAAGAGATTTAATTAAAAAATAAAAATTCCCTGAAACAAATTTAATCTTCTTTCTAAAAGAAAGATATCACTAAGGTAGTTTGATAGTGTTTATCTTTTAAGACTTGTGGTTTTTACACAAAACACTACCACTACAATGTAATACATAATTGAGATAAACAGCTATGATGAGAATAATGTCTGTAGTTCTTAAAGTTCTGAATCATACCTTGAGGAGCAGCACATTTTTATTTTGCATTATTAATGATAACATTCATATTTGTGACATATTACCTGCATGGGGTTTATTTAATGATTTACACAGCCTGCCCCTGAACTCTTCCATTCAGGTGTTGGGTTTCATTGTGTGGTATTTTGTTGCAGTAGCATCTAGAAGGCCTTCTGTATCTGTGTGTGCTTTTATTTTGTTATTCCATTACTGGTGATCTTCCTTTAACATGCACTAGTGACCTACTGAGGTCCTTCTAACCTGGATTATGCTGTAATTCCTTGACACTGTCCCCTTGGAAATACCCTGTTCAGGAATAGCTTAAAAGCCCAGTAGCAGAGGAGGCTGCCAACAGAACTTCAGTGAAAGGCTACAAGTTCCTTTGAGAATAAGAAAAAAAAAAAAAAGGGGCTTTCCAGTTAGTGTTCCAAGGAAGTTCTTGCATACAGCCAGGTAAGGGAAGCTTACTCTGTCCAAAGCCTTAGGCCTTACTGTGGATTTGAGGTACTCTTCTTTTTTAATGTATGATGTTAGGGTAAAGTCATGGAGGAACAATTTGAAAATCTGTTGTTAAAACCCCTTTTCAAACTGATGCCAAAATCCATGGTGTGTCAGTGGGTTTCAGGGGGACTGTACACAGATCAGAGTAAGCCTGCTACATGCACTGAACTTCTTATGCTTTGGAAGTTGTTTTCTTAAAAATTTAATGGCCGTGCTAAGTGTGAAGTTCCTGTTTTATTTTATCTTCCAGTAAGCACTCACCCATGAGCTTGGGGGTTCTTGCAATGTTCTAAACATAGTGTGTTTTATTTATGTAGAAATTCTGACATGTCAATATGTCTTAATGGCTGATGGTAATTTCTATTCATTTTTGTTTGTTAATTTTGTTAATTTATAACTTTTCCAGAAAATGTAAAGGTTTGGATGGGAGCTTTCTATTTTGAGGAAATGAAAATGCTTTTCATATGTTCTGGGAAGGCACTTCAATAGAAACGCCCAAATGGCATGTGAAGTAAATCAAAATAAGTTAAAGTATGCTTCCCAAATATTTGTGTTGGAAGGACTCTACACTTTTTACTTCATAGTGAACATTTCTTTTGTTACTTGGAAAATATAAGTTCTAAAAATACTGTGCTGTGAGAATGTTTAGACTTCTGTAAACAAGGGGCATCCAACCTAATATGGGTATATTGCAGTATCAAATTGCTGTACCAGGAAAATGAAGGAACTGCACTTTCATTGTTCAGGAATCAATGACCTCCTTCTTAAGACTTCATGATTAGGCAATAATATTGATGAGACATAATGCTAATGGAATAGCTAACTTTGAAAATGTTATTTTCTTCTCAAGTTGCTGATTGAGAAAAGCCACTCCCCGCAAACAGTTTATAATGAAGAAAATTAATCCTGGATTATGATTCAAGCATAAATAGAACCCAGCTTTTTTGCTCTGTCTTTTTTTACAAAAAAAAAAAATCCTGCTAATTGCAAAAACTACTACAAAGATACAAAGATACAAAGATACAAAGATGTATTGCACTGTCATATCTAAAAATATTTTTCACTGTCATACTCACCATGTGCTTTTTACTTTTTCAAAGACTCTTAAAGTGTTGGTTTTAACTAGCTTTATCTTCGGCATTTAAATCTGAGTAGTTATCTATTTATTCTGGTTTTCTTGAATTGTTTATAATTAATAATTTTATTTTTTTTATTTAGATAAAAATTCTAAAATTGTGCTAAAATGAAAATTTACATTTCAAATACCAACACAAGAATATAATTTATCAATAATACTTTTCAGAACCGGCTTAGTTCCTCCCTTTAGGAATTTGTTTTTCTCTTTTTCGTCCAGGAAGAAGAAAGACGTATGGCATCTATTGCAGCAAGGAAAGAGGAAGAAAGGAAGCGTGAAAGCCATAAACAGACCTTGCTTAAGGTATTTTCTATGGCTCTTGTAGGGTTACTGTTAACCAGTTTACAGCAATAATTTATATCCAAATTTCTTTGCTGCAGATGTTATATCCCAGTATGCCTCTATCTATTTTTACAACTTCAACTTACAAGTGCACTCCATGACTGAAACTCTATTCAGTTAAATATGCAAGGTACACTTCAGCAGAAAGCCCACATTGAACACACATTGAGTGTAAAACGTCAGTGGATGGCCAACTTCCTTTTCATAAATCCAGACTAAAGTAAAGGATTTCTCCAGTGATTTCACATTCCTTGGTCTTCCCTTTTCAGGAGAACACTCTGACTGCGTACATGCAGGGTGTTCTGAAGTAGCTTTTCCTTCCTTCTTTCCTGTTGAAGTGGTCCCTTTCTGTGGATAGAGTGAAGAGGCCCTGAGGCCACAGTGAGATTCCAGCTGTTGTCTCTGTCAGCAGAACTCTTATCCATCTTATCTTCCAGCCCAGCTGGCCTGGTTGGTCCTGACATACACGAGACAGAAGTGGCCCACCAGGATGCTCTTCATGGGGCTGCTGACTACATGAGCTGTGCTGCTAATAGGAGACCAAAGTTCAAGAATCTAAGAGTATCTACATTCCATTTACTGTGTGAAGATCACCACTGGTCTCCAAATTGTTTTTCTTTGGAAAAAAAAAGTGCCTAAAATTTTTTGTCAGACAATGATACCTATACAAACAATCTCTTTCAATTTGGAAGTCAAATAAACAAAAACCATTCATGTCCATTTAAGTTTCCTAGGTAAAATCATATTTTCTGAAGGGGATTAGACTGAAAGTAGTTGCAGGAGGCTGTAAGAAGTGGGGGGGTGGTTTTGGGGTTGTTTAAGCAGGTTTGGGTTTGGTATTTCTTCTTTCCCTCTAAGATATTGATGTATTTAAAGTCTCTTCAGATTTGAAGTGTTGGTGCCAGTTCTTAGTAGCATAAAGAAGCGGAAAATTAGTGAATAATTTTCACTCGTGGCGTTGTCTTGTGCTGTTGGAAAAGTCTCCTTGACTAATAAATGCCTGACCAGGCATTTATTTGTAGTTCATGTTCTCAACCATTGATGTAATGTTTCCTTGTAGCAGAGGGATTGTTTGTCTTGGTGGCCTAGATTTTGTGGTAGTTTTTGCTAGTGGAAAATTCCCTTGGAAGAAAAAATATTTTTAAAGCCTAGTGCTATCATTATTCAATTTCAACATTAAATCGTAGACTTTCATTTAATCATAATATATTTCCTTTCTTCAAGTAGTTAAGTGGCATAACAATCAAATACCAATATTTTTTGTATGATTTGATGATGTTGTAGATCTTTCCTTTGTAAATGAGTTCTTATGTTTCAGGCTTTTTTCCTGTTCCACACATCTGAATTGAAGGAACAAATACGCTCATAGATAAAATGTCCAGCAAAAAAAGTTGTGAGCTATAGGTTTCTTCATAGTTAAATCTGAAGAAAATATTTAGAGAACTGTGTTCTGCAATTTTTTTTACCGTCACGTTTCTCCAACATTTTTTACACTATATGAAGTGTAAATGAAATTATAGGCACTCATTCAGTAGCAAACAGTTGCTGTTTTCCTGTATACACTGCATTGAAAATGTTAATTTCAGCAATGTCATATCTTCTTTTTCCCCTGCTGATACTTGTCTGCCCAAACAGCAGAATTTCTTAATCTCTTTTTCCAAACTATTTTTTTATTGCTTCCAACCCACTCTTCTGGGAAAGTTTGAGACGTACTTTGGTATGTATAGAGAACGTCATTCCTTTCCAACAGTGGTTGAACTTAATATTTACTGGAACAAGAGAAAGATATTGCTAGCAAAATCTTCATACTTGTAAAATTTGCTTTTTTGTAAAATGAATTCATGGAGGTTTTTGAAGTTCAGTAGGAATCCAGCAGCCCACAGCTGAGGGCTAACAAAGCAACAGAGCTGTACAGTAATTGAAGTTGAGACCTTCACCCTCAAGAGCAAACAGAATTTTCTAAAGGTTGTTCTGATAAAAAACACGGACCATTCCAACTTCCCCCCTTTCTGTGACATGGAACTCAGTCATCATGGAAATCTGTAGGTGTTGAGCAATTAGTGCTGTCTAACCAGTGAGCATCATCATAACTCCCTGGGCAAATGGAATATGAAATAGAGTTTCAAGCTCTTTAAAATGGAAAAACTTTCAGAAATACCAGTTTCCATGTCCTAAGTAGCTTAACTTTGCTTTCGTAAGTTGTGGATTTATTATATTACTTTTCTTGTTTCTTTATTGCAAATTTTTGTGAAATTGTTTGCTGGCGGTTATGCAAAAGAGCACTGGAATGATGTATGGATTTCAATGCATAACCACAAACCACTAGTATAGGTTCTACAATTCGAAACATTTAAAATGGTTTGATTAAGCCACATGATTCAGAACAAACAAATGTGTTAATCCTGCCCTGTCATGACTTATGATGACTTGTGTATCTTGTTTCAGGAAAAGAAGCGGTTAACAATTGGTAACATTGCTCGGCAGTGGGAGATCCAGCAGAACAGAGTCGCTCTTGAGGCTTCTTTAAACAAAGATAAAGAAAATGAACCCTGCCAGATCAATGGCAGTGCTGCATATGTATTTCCTGAAGAAAGCAGGTATTTTATTGGGTAACACTTTTACCTGTTTATGTCTTAAGTTCCAGGTTACTACTTCGCATTTCTGAGATCTTGCTGTATTTCATTATCAAAAGTATTATATATGCAAATCAACCCTGAAAAGATGGTTTACTTCACTTCTGACCATTAGTAATAAGTAACATGTTTAAAAAGAAGTATAAGCAACTCATTGCCTAAAGAAGTGCAAGCTAAATTATTATGTGATTTTGCTAAAGGACAATTTCATGTTTATAAGAAATGTTAAATATGAATTCCTGAGCCTTCTTGTGGCTGTTCATTTCCTTAACTACTTAGATTGTTGACTTCAGTTTAAATGAAAAAAATGAAGATGTATGAGCATTATGAAGATTTGTAACCTCTTTGTGTAGCAAGAGGTTTCACGGTAGTATTCATGGTCTTAGTTTGAACTGCAGCATCTTTTATTGGACTGCTTTCACACCCATGCTATTTTAACAGTAGCAGTTACCAGGCTTAGTTTTATTCTCAAGGTAATTTTAGTATTCTTGGTTTAATATATATTATTTTTGCTTATTTGCATCTGAAGAGGTGGCCACGTGACCAGAACTCACTGCAGAACTTAATGAGCAATATATTACTTGGATTGACTAACACCAAAGTAGCACTTCAACCTTGGTTAGCTGAGACAAATGCCTGAAAAAATAGTCTGCACAAATTCGACAGCAAGTATAGCTTCCTGCTGTCCCTGGTCAATGCTGGAAATGTCAGGGATGCTCACGAAGTCTTTGTCTCTCACAAGGGGAACCCATCTGAGTTTCAGCCTATTATTGGCTAGAGCTAATTCTTATCTCCAGTCAAGTGCTACATCTTTTGAAACATTTTTTCCTTCGCGTTTTTAAATTGCCATAGTCTTGTCTATACTTGTGCTTCCAAAGCTTTCCCTTGAATGCATTTAGCTACTGCATTCTTGCCTGCTTGGTGTCTTTGCCATTTAATTCAGTGTTGGTAATCCTCCCCCATAACCAAGTCAATGTAGTTATAGTAGTTTGACCGTTGTTCTGTTAATGAGCAAATTCCCATTGCCTGAGAAACGATGCTGTTTTGATGTACGTGTTTTATCATAGTGAAGAATTTCAAGATGATCTCCTAAGCAATAAAATTGCAGGTGAAATTCAGTAGAGATAAGTAATTAGAGCTTCACGTAAGAAGTGGTGGGTTCTCAACATTTTCAGTTGAGTGAAATTTTAGAGTTCTAATTGTTATTGTCAAGAGAACATCAGTCAAGTGATTTCTGCTAGTCAAAATACATTAAAAAGACTAGGAATATGGTAAAAAATAAAATAATAACAATCATTACATAATTTTCTAAACCTGTAATTTTTGCTCATCTTGAGTTCTATGTACACTTTAGGTCCAGTTAGCTGTGTGTATCATGTTGGAAGTAGGAAAAAAGAGACAAGACTTCACAAACTGGGTTTATTGCTTAATTTTAAAATTGCTCTTGTGAATTGGAAAGATCACATTATTTTAAAGAAATGCTTGAGTTACTGCTCATGTCATAACTTCTACATTTCATATAACAAAGAGAATGTGAAGGGGACATTGCTTAAATAAATACATTGTTTGAAGTTGTGTTTAATTGTTTGAAGTTGTGTTTAGATATCTAAAGAAACATGAAATATGCTAGGTTAGCATTCTGAGCTAAAATTTTTAAGCCTATTATTAAATATGAATGGACTCTTTATTTAATTTGACCCCACCACCAACTCAAATACGCCCAGAGCCTTTTTGCTGAAGAAGTAGAACATATACAGTGTTACTTGATGGAAAAAGGGTTTCCCAGCCTTTAGTGTATTTGAACCAGATGGGGTACTGAAAATGAATGAATGCTTAGAAATGCCATTGTATTTGATGGTTGAGATTTGGTAAAAGTAAGGACTGTTATTCAGTAGAGTGATGATATTATATCAAAATCATCTCATTTATATCACTGTATTTTTATTTCCTCTACAGATCTCTTGATACAATCCTGAGCAGTGCAGTACAAGGCTTGTCTGTTCTAGAGTCTCATTTAGTGGAAGTGGAAGGAGACACTCTTGGCTTGTATGGTGCTGGGGCACTGGAGTGTCTGGATCGAAACTGGAGTGTTCAAACAGCTGGCATTATTGCCACAGTTTCCTTTATGTTCATAGAATTTGATGAAATAGTTCAAGTGTTAGTAAAACTGAAGACAAAATTTCCTAATTGTGTGGTGAGTATGCCTCGTGTTTCAGCTCAGAACAGCTATGGAATATGTATTCTTGAATAAACCCTTACTTTGGCATAGCCCCCCCACTGAGTGCTTTCATGTAAATAGATACAGTTATGTATTGCATATTTTCTTGTGCTATAATGCTAACCTCGATCCTTAAAAATCAATAATTTAAATTAAGATTTATTTTCAGGCTGACTTGTATTTCTTTTCATTCCTTTGACCTACCTAATTATTTTTAAGTTGCAAAGCTTGTGTGTAAATACAGTGTTGTGGTTCTATACTGTTGTTATGGATCCATGGTATCAGGAAGACTTCATTTGTGTTCTGAGTTCAAAGATCAAATTGCTGATAGGATAAAAAGATGAAGATTTGAAGGCAGAACTAACTGAATCAGTACAGTTCTTGAAGTTCCTCAGTTCTTGATGAAGCAAAGCAACATAAATGAGAAGTCTCTTCAGTATGTCTTTCTTTTTTTTCTTAGACATTCAAATCAGTCATTTTGATGCAAATATTAACATAGAGATACCAAACATAAGCAACTTGTAGCTCAGATTGATTGGCTCTTGAGCTCTCTGCTGCTTCTCAAGATTTTGAGTAGAACAAAACTTAATGGTTTAATTGAGATTGATAAATTTGTGGGGAGCTTAAGACAAATTTATCTTAGTGAAACAATTGTTTCACTGTTGGTGAGGGAAAATTTGTGGGCGATAGCAGAATCACAACTAAATTTTTTTCTTCATCATCAATTTTTCATTCTTCCTCTTCTCGCAATGATGCTGCTGTGTAGCATACACCATGCTTATAGGAACATGAGTGTAGGGCAGGGTATGAGTTAGGCCAGCACCCTGTGCCCAAAAAGGCAGAATATTTTAAAAGCATATGTTGTACTTTTATGTGTAGATGTTGCAGGTACTTTACCTGCAGAATTAAAGGTAAATATTGTTTAAGTTGTATCATTGCTTTATGTAACATTGAAAATATTCCTGCTCAAAGTAAAGAACTTATACATTGCTTGGGCTTGTAATGTTGACATCTCTTAGTATATGGAATACAGCAGTAGGTTGATTGATGTGTTTTGCTACAGAGACGTCAAATGAAATGAGCTCAGTTTCTTCATTGGACACAAGACTGTCACTGTTTGAAAATTGAGTGGCACAGAATAAGAATCGCTGTTTGTTCTATTGTTTCCTTACTTAATTTATTGGGGTTCGACTTTTTTTAGCACCTGAAGTTTAAGGAGACAAATCTTGTGGCACTGCAGCAGTTCAATGCATTGGCTGAGATGCATCGCATGGAACAGTTGACAGTTGATCCTCAGGGAAATCCAGTTGTCAACTTCACTTTGTGGAAATACTATGTTCTGTTCAGACTGAACCATTTTAATCTACAGAAGATAAATGGAGTGAAGGTAGGATGGTGTTGCTTCTTTCTTATAATTGGTCTTACAGGATAAATTAGTGTTGTTTTTAAAAGAGTAGATGAATTCCTAATAAAATGAGCACAACCCTGTCAGTGTCTTCTCAATATTAAGGGAGAAAAGATTTAAGCAGACTTCACCATGTAATTTGTTTTGCCATTAATATTAAAATTAATATTTAATAAAATGATGTGAAATTATTATTAAAGAATTATTATTAAATTATTATTAAAGAACTGCACAATTTTACCTGATTTTAAGAAGCACTTGTTTATTGTTTTTGATAAAATCACAGTGCTGACGTTGAATACTTACGCAAAAGTGTGTTTGACAGACCCCTTAGTAGTTTACTGTATGATTATTTACAATTACCAGTGTTACAAAATACCTTAGTCATATTTTCTGCTTTAAGTCTGTCACAGGGAAAGTCTGTCAAATAGATTTTTTTTTTCTGCTCGCTATATACAAGATCTTTAGTGTGATTTTTTTTTTTGTTGGGTGTGCATTTTATGTTTAAATAAATAGAAAGTTAGGACACTAATATTGCTGTTCTTTGTACTTTGTATTCCCTTTTTCATCAATTGAAAGTAAATTTATTCAAGCATATAAAATAGCTATTTTATACTTGAGCTTTGATCATAAAGGGGGTGAAAATAGTTACAATGCAACACAATGTTTGAATGCACATTCAATTTTAAATGCTAAATAAGTTTAAGAGATGTTATGGAAGTTAATTAGAGCAAAAATAATACACAGCTTTAGCATTTAGATCTGGTATTTTAATTTGGTCATCATCATATGTTTTGGATTAGATATGCTTGTTATCTGATCCAGCCAAAGCTGGATGTTGTGGTTTTCTTGGTTTTAGTTGCATAAAACATATATTAGTTGCTCAGAAGAGCAGGAGTGGGTAAAGAGCTTAAATGAATTAACTAGCAAAGAAAGGATGGATGGAAATAGGACTCACTCCAACAGAGCAGTATCTTAAAAGGAAAAAAATAAAGTGAATAATCAGTAATCCCATGAAAAATATAGAATAACCTCGAATTTGGTAGTTTACTGAAAAAAATGCTCTTCAAATTTGATTAAAAAATAAATTTTATTTCTTTTTTTACTGCATTGCGTTTTCAAAATCAACACTAGTGATTCAGATGAAAAACAAATAGAAGATAAATCATGCCTGTTTGGTCTTTGTGGAGAAAGAAAGTAACACAACTGTTTAAGTAGACTTTTTGTTACAATCTCAAGGTCAACAAGTTCAGTCTCTGAAGGAAAACTTTGTGTTTAATAGTTCTTGGGGATTAGTTTAGAAAATGGAGCACATGTAGCACAGCATGATTTTATGCAGGACATATAGCAGATCTTAAATATGTATGACAACATTTTTGTCCTCAACAAACTTTTTCAGCCAGACCACACTACGTGAAGATGTGCATACAGGATTTTTTTCCTAGTGTCATTAATCATTTGAAAAGTGTCATAGCCAAGCAGAAGAAAGAGATGAACTTTGCTGTTTTTCATTACCCTACAGCAGAATTTATGATATCCAGATTTAATAGGTATATTACCTATTAACATGAGTAACAGAAAATTCTGTTTCAATGTAAAGAGCACAACCTCTGAAGTGATTCTCAGACCTTAGATCAACCCTAAATAACAGTTTCAGATGACAGAAAGGGAAATGTGCATATTCTGCTATTCTGATTACCATTTGTTTGCAATGTTTGTGGTGACTATTGTGTTGTCAGCTCTGAGGTATGCAGAGTTGCGAAGTAAAAGCAATATATGCTAACTGAATTAACTAAATAAAGTATGTAACTCTAGCACTTTTAAACTGTAAAAAACCTTTTATTTTCTCCCCAGCCTTCCTCCTCCGTTCCAGTTTATGTTTCAGGCTAGAAGCTGAGTGTTGGTCTCCCCCTAACAATGATTCTGTTCCCTTGTCCAGTTGTTACTTTTACTAGCTGTGAAGGAACAAATTATTGAGATACTAATTGAAGTTTTTCCCAGTGATAGTAATCTCGGATTCATTCTAAGTCATCAAGGTTTGAAGTTACCAAACCCTCCAGACTGCTCTCCACCCAGTGGTATGGAATACAGTGTGGCAGATGCATCCCTTTCCCTGAGCTGGGCCGGCTGGCACAGTTGGTGCCTGTTCTGTGTACTTGGCAAGGAGCAGGCATAAAGCCTTACATTTATGTGATACTACCGTTATAATCTTTTTGTGATTAATGGAGCAAACAATGCACTGCAGTAAGATAGAGAACATGAGTTTTTGTGAGCTGGAGAGTGTATTCAGCATTGCTGTCTCTGTTGACCTGGTCCTTATGCTTCTCTTAACATAAATAAATACATTAAAATCACTTATTTCTCCAACAGGCATTTCTGCCTGCAGTGGGCTTTGTTCCCCTAGCTGCCTTCTGTGCTCTTTGTTTCAGACCTTACTTCTGTTACAGACTGTTCAGCAAGGTCATCTACTCCTAGGCTACTAAGTAAGACTTACTTAATTTTAAGTGAAAATGAACAATTCCAGACACTGTGAAAATGGAATTGACTTTACATTTCTAATTTCCTGATCTGTGTTTTCACTGAATTTGCCCCTGCATTATGCTGTTGCAGTATACTTTAGGTAAGTGTAGATTGCATACTCTCTAAACATTACACAAGAATACAATTAAAGTCTGTTAATGTGGATCAAAATTCCATTTTACTCACACATTTGAATAACACAGAAGACAAAGTTTGTCTGCAAGTGCTTAGTAGATATTGTGAGTATTGTAGTGTCTTTAATAATGGGTTGCTTTCCCAAAATATGTTATGGGATGAATGGAAATTAAATTTCGTCCAGAAGTTAAGAAGTCAATGAGTAAGTTTCATTGTCCAGTGTTACCCAGGTCAGATTTAGATGATCATAAAGATTGCTTCTGCACTCAGTACAAAGCCAGGAGTCCAGAAACTGTGCCAACAAACTTTTGGCAGTTGAAGTCAGTTCATAGTCTGGCCATCCGGGTAGGAGAAACACAGGCCATGGTCTCCAGAGATTACGAGCCAAGACAAACAAAAAATAATAACCACCACCACCAAAGAATGAATCCCTTCCACACACTTTTCAATTTTGTATAAAATGAATCCTGAAAATTTTTCAACCATTCAAAGTTAAAGAGACAGCTGTAACTTAGTGTTGAAACAACGGTATGGCAGACATTTACAGAAATATAATGGGTGAACACTTACTTGCAGGAGCTGAAAAATGCAGAGAAAATTTTTTCCCTCTAAAGCTTCTCTTTTATAAAGCCTTTTCCATGATGCTGCCAAAATAAGAGAGTCTATAAGTTATCTTTTCACACGTGCATGCCCAGAATCTTTCTGTTTCTCCAGCATAACTTAATCAGAAATTTTCCAGTAGACCTTCTGTAAGTGCATGCAGTATGGAGCAGAATAAATTTGTCTGGCCTTTAGAAAATGAATGTAAGAACCTTTCTAAAATTTCTCATTTCACAAAGACTATCATGAAGCACAGGGCAGCATGTATATACATTAAAATATCCAGAATTACAGGAAATAAAACAAGCATCAGTACCTCATATGGTTTCTTCCAAAGTACATTTAAAGTGCCAGTAAAGCAAATTTATGTTTTGAAGATGTGCCTGCAACAGTTATGTGCAGTGTTCTGTATAACAAATTTCAGTTAATTCTCAATGTACATATGTAATAAAATATGAATGTGCTAATTTTGAAATGTAACTTTTTTCTTTTTTCTTCCCTTCCCACTCCGTCACAGATTACTGAAAATGATATTGTAAAGGCAGAAAGGCTCTTTGGCATTCTGGCATATGTGGCATCTTCAGAGCTGCCACATTATCGCATGCTTTCATTATTTGGAGAATCCAGGTAAAATACAAGGAACAGAACTGGAGTTTGTCCAGAAAATGTTGTTTGACTCTTTTGCACACTGTTACGATAAGTTCTTTTTAGGTAAAAAGATAAAAAATTCACAAATACCATCTTCTAGAAGATAGGTCCTCTGCATAATGCACAAGTGTTACCATCTTCCTGGTCCATGTAGCCAGAGGTTTTCACAGAACTTGTTATGAAGTCTGCTGAGGAGATGAAAAGGCACATGCACACAAATGAACTGTATGTTCAATTCTCAGTTTCTACTGGGATTGGTGAAGACTTGTGGACCTTCATGATGAGAACTGGCTGTTTTTAGAGGGTATTTTATAATGGGTAATTAATGGTTAACAGATTTAAGAGTTGTACTGTAAAAAAAGGTGAACCCCCCCGTATTTTTAGTCTTCTATAGATGAGTACTTAATAAAAGTTAAAGCTACAAGACTTCCTATTTAGGAGATGCTATGTGATAAATATCAAAGTCAATTGTTTAGAAACAAATTAATGAAGGGACATCTAGAGTCATATGTATTTCGAATAACTTGAGGATGTAATATACTTCAAAGCTCAAAAGTGTATGTTCCAAAGGAGAAACTCCCCCCTCACAATAGCTAGAAACATCTGCACTTAAAATTTTTCGATAATTAGGACTGTAAATCTCATTTCACAGGAAGAAGCAATTCCATTATCTGCTGGAGGGAAAGGGAAAGAAATCTGGGGTTGGGAGTGAGGAAAGTAGTGATAACAGAAGAAGTGGAGGGGAAAGCACAGCTCGAGCAATGTTGAATTACATGACAAAGGATTTTCATATGGAAAAGCTTGAGGTAAAATATATCATTACAAAATACTTACATTTTCTATTAGGTAACCTTAGGCTACTACTCATTGAATTTATCTGTACATCAGGTTTCAGTTGTGCTGTTGAGAATGGTGGTTTTAAGAGATAACTGCTTAATATATTTACATATCTGATCAAACATTTCATCTAACTCATCTTTTTCTCAGAACACTGGAAAATGCTCAGTTTCTGTCTTTGATGAACGGGTTTCTGAACAGTGCTACAGTCTCAGAAATACATTCTTACCTACAAGCCATATGGAGTGAGCACAGTTTTTTAGGAAGAAAAATGTATATTGCACATGTTAGATTTACCCTGAATTAATTGGTGAAGAACACCTTCAGACAACATGTGAGATAGTGCAGGCTGTAGTAATAAAAAGCTGCTTCCTCGCTTTTAAATGAGCTACAGGAAAATAAATATATAGGCAATGTATTAGGTTTAATTATTAATAAAATTGCAAGCTGGCTTGTTTCAGACAAATGCATCAGTCACGCTTGTTTTAGTTTGTGTTTCTGATCTGCTAACTCTTTTGCTTGGGCAGAGGGAAATTGTTCCCAGGGAGAATATGATTTTTTTTCAGCCACAGTCTCCCTTCTGAGCAATCATTGTGAGTTCTAACCATATGCACTCTGCTTCCCACATTTGTCCCATTGTTTGCTTTTTGATTATGTGGAAATATATAAATCCTCTAGTGCAAGAAATTAAATTAAGTTCAGTAATCACTGAATTCTGTTATTCCATTGTGATTTTGTTATCTCAGATTCACAGCATAAAAAGGAGACAGTGGCTGCATGTGTGGAGAGATTAAATTAAGAAAACATTTTAGTCTCAAAAGCTGTGATAGTAGCTCTTAAATCTTTGAATGGCATGGAGTAAGACAGTGAGGTATTCCTGTTGTCCTTTACCATGGAACCAGACCTTTAATAAAATAAAATAAGCTTAGTATTTCTACATTAAATAAATGTGTTGTTTTCTCCTCCCAGTGCAGCAATTCCCACCTTGTCCTTTGCTATAGCACTGTGCATGTGGCAGCAGGTACTGCAGGGTGTCACAAGAGTACATCCTGGCAAAAAGGGCTCCTTCCAGTTCTCCAGCAGCAGTAAACTAACATAGTAAATGTGGCTGAATAAGTGTATTGCTAAAGATGACAGTCTTGGGTCTTTGATTAGTAATTTTTTAACTGGGGTTTTAACTGAAACTGCTGGAAAGCATTTTCTCAGCTTTATTATTCATTAAAGAAAACTTCTGTTTTGGTGGCCTGAAGCATGATCTAACATTTTTAACAATGCCACCATTCAAACTAGTTAGATATTTAGCTCCAATATAACTTATTGTTCAAAGCTTAAGGCATTTTATAGAAACTTTGCAGAAGCAGGGATTTACAGAGTTTGAGTTACTAAAATGCAGAGCTAGTAGTTGCACAAAGCGCAGTATCTTTTTATTATTTTTAAAGGTTTGTCTCACTTCAGTATCTAATGTAATACACATTAGGAGCCAGCACTTACCAGAGTGCCTGGGGAAAAGAATGAGTACTGGCATGTTATTCTATGACAATGTTCTTGTTAGGGCAGGTAGAGAAACATACTTTTCAACTGTTGTACTATAAGGATGAAATTCTGGGAAGGGAGAGAAGGAAAAGTAGTTTAGTGCTTTATGTTTTTGTAAATTTTCACTACTATGCCAGAAAGCAACAAAACTTGTAATGCTGTTAAAAGATACTTAGATAATTACTTAAAAGTTAATTTCAGATAAATTAATGACTTAATATAGTATGAATATTATGAATACACTAAGGTTCTGTGGCCACACTCATAAAACCTTGACAAAGACCTGGGCCATGCAACTTAAAACCAAGAGGAGAAAGTACACAAAAGCATCTGCCTGCTAATTACTGTGTTCTTTAATTCAGTCAATTTTTGTGAGGGTTTTTTTGGATTTGCTCTTGTTTTTTCCCTTTTTCTTATACAGTGTGTAATTTTTCTCTCATGCAGGAAATCAAGGAAAGAAAAACATTTTGCCAGACATACGTTGAGAACTTAGTGAAAGAAGCAGCTGACATCAATATGAAAAATGAGTCGTTGCAGAAGCTCTGGCCTCAGATGTTCATTGAACTTGTCAGAGATGCAGTGATAGAAATACGCAATAAAAACTCCTACATGAAGCTCTGCCTCCAGCGGATCACTGATCAGAAACAGTAGAGTCAAGGCGTGTTGTCTTGCAAGCTTTTGGTTCAGTATTCTGCCATGTTTTACAAACATAAACCAATAGAATACAAAATTATCATCACTAGGGCATACTTCACTTCCTCCCCCAAAGGGATGCCTTTAAATCTTAATTAATTCTTAATAGTTTTGAAATAAAAGTTTACTTTCATACTGTTTACCAGTGCTTCCTTGGCTAACCAAAGTGATAGCATAGAAATGACGTGGTGATTGTTTTATTAAGTTCTTGCTTATTTTTTTCTGCTACCCTTGGTTCTGTAGTGCTACAGCAAAGATTTTTAAAGAAATTTGCAATGCTTGCCTTATTTTTATTGAACACTTTTCAATTGTCACGTTTTTGACTGCTGCTGTTTAAAAAACCCAAGAAGAGTAGCTAATTTTTTTATGACCAAAAGCTAATAAATTATTTTTACACCCTGAACTTGATGAAGACTTAATATTGTTGTTTAATTTGTGAGATTATAGAACACTTTTTTCACGTGAGAGTGCTCAGAATATTGACATTTAATGAGCCTCATTTCCAACTGAACAAGTTACCCAAACTTGATTTCAAATGTTTTTCATTAATTTCACTAATAAGATTGTGTGAATTGTTATAGGTAAAATATGATTCCAAGGTCTACTCACTTGAGCTTTATTTTTATTTTGTTAAAATATGTTAATATAATTTATTTTGTTTCTTGATTACTAACTTATTAACTTCTGAGGTTTGCCAAGATCAAATGAGCTAAAATGCATGCATTACATTTGGTAGGGAGACTGATGACTACTACTCAGTTGTAATTAATTCCTGTGACTGTGTGAAAATTTCATATTATCAATAAAAATAAATTCTTCACTTTTACCTTTCACAGATACTGTAAAGAAGTACTGTGTGCAAAGAAAAGACTTCTCCTTAATGCTGTACGAAGAGATGAGACACAACTTGCACCAAAATCACTGTGAATGGGTAGAAAAAGAACCCATTCCGTAGTACAGTAACTCCCACAATAAACAGCTAGCCAGCTTCTGTCCAGAAATTGAATTTAGGAAGCATTAACGAGTCCAGCTGATTGCCATGGATAGCATTCAGATGCAGGTAGAAAGTTGTGCCATTTAAATTTAATTTTTTAGTTCCATTTTATCCTAACTAAAACAATCCAAAACTTTTGTGCATTTTTTTATTTAATTGAAATTGTTCTTATTTTACTTAGGCTCATTTCTAAAAAAGAAACTAAAGAAAACTTCCTGCAAGGGTTTCTATGGCTCAAAAGTATATTTATTTTTAAATTCTATCTAAAAGATATTTTCTGTCAAAGCTGAGTTGCAGAGACAGTTTAATGAGTTTTTATGCCCAGAAGATCATGGAATCAGAGAATGGTTTTGGAACCATCTAGTTCCAATGCCCTGCCATGGGCAGGGACACTTTCCACTAGACCAAGTTGCCCAAAGCCTTGTCCAGCCTGGCCTTGAACACTTTGAGGGATGGGGCAGCCACAGCCTCTCTGTGCCAGGGCCTCACCACCCTCACAGAGAGGAATTTCTTCCATATTTCGAATCTGAATCTTCCCTCTTTAATTTAAAGCCATTCCCCCTTGTCCTATCACCATATGCCCCTGTTCAAAGTCCCTCTCCAGCTCTCTTGGAGCCCTTGTAGGCACTGGAAGGTGCTGTAAGGTCTCCCATGACTCTTCTCCAGGCTGAACAGACCAAACTCTCTGAGCCTTGAATGAGTAGCAGGGATCAAGTGGTTACAGGTATTTTGGAGAGTGCAGTCTGCTTGCGTTCAGGTCAAGCTGGGGTATCTAAATTGTCTGAGAGACTCTCCTTTCAAAGCATGTGACAAGTTAACTGTACTGTTAAATGCAATTTTCCATTTGGTTCATGTTACACTTGCAGGTAGTTGCTTATAAGTCTGAAGAATGTAGTAGATGTTAATTCACTTAAATTCTAAAGAAGTGTTAGAATTCCTGAAGAAACTGCTCCAGTAGTTGATAGAATTTAATAGAAACAATCACCTATCTGGGCTTTTTGAACTGCTTAATGGAATTTATAATAAGATTAGTTTATTTGATGGGATTTTTTTCCTTTCCATTGGAAAATTGTACTCTCAAGTTTCATGGTGCATTTTATTTAAGGAACAAATTAGGGCCCTGCAAGATGTGAGAAAAGGAGAGTTTACATAGGAGAAACAGCCAGTATAGAAATGATCGTGCAATAGGTTTCTGGATCCATCAGCTTTACATAATTTCTGTGCCAAGGGTGTGGGTGGAGCAATTCCAGCTTCTGCATGGGGACAGAAACCTCGGCAGCTGTGTGAAAATGCAGAGCTCTCCTGATGTTGTAGCTGGGACAGATGGGCCCCTTTTGAAAAAGATTCAGCAGCAGTAAAAGAGTGGAAAAAAATGTTTTAAGAAGGTTGTATTGGTCTAGAGGAACAGGAAGTCCTCCATGGGAAAATCAAGAGAAAAGCCAGACTTTGATATTGAGGCTTTAGAAGTATAATCCTGGTTTGAGGCTTTAAGGTAGGGTCTTGAAAAAATGAATCAAAGGGCATTGATGGGGAGTTGAAGAAACACCTTAAAATGCTCTGTGTTCCCAGTGGTCTGTGAATGCTGCCAGTTTGGACTTTTTTCACTAATAGCAGCTGTTTCATAACAGGATTGCTAAATGGCTGAGTGTGGGTAGGTAGGCAGCTATTACAAATGAAGGAAAGATTAATGTTGGGCTCATGTGTTCTTTTCACATAAAGCCAGTAGGAAAAAAAGGAACTTACTTATTTACTAATTCTTTTAAGGAAACAAGTGATGGATTAAAGTGATGTTAGACCTAAGAGTACATAGAATTTTATGCAGATGGAGGATCTTAAAATTGTTGGCACGTCATATGTTGTTTATGTGGTTACCCAAATTATTTGTTAATTCATATCGACTCATGAGACACATTCCTGTAGTTGCTTATTAGGGAGTTCCCATGTACCTAAAAATTTGAAGGTTATATAAGCAGCAAATTCTTAGATGTTCTGAAACTTGAGTGCCACATATATGAACTTTCTGTGGTTACAGGTGTAAATTGATGAGTTAAAATAGCAATTGATATTGAAGCTGGGGACCTTTTAATAAATCTTCCAGTCTGAAAGCACTTATTTTTTTCTTCTTCAAAAGCCTTTAAATGTCACATAAAACTGAATTTTGATGTTGTTAATATTTCACTGATATCCCATCCAAAGTGGACTGTGATCCTCTCATGTAGCCTGACTTCTGCACAAGACAGGAACTATTACTGTAAAATATCTGTATGTTAACTAGAAATCATCTTGAGGCTTAAAAAGATATTAAGTATTTTGAAAACTTTTTGGATTGATTTTTGGATTATTTATGCAATTTACTTATTTACTGAGACAAATTTCTTTTATGTCCAGACAAAGGTAGATAATGATGTATGATACTTATTTCAGTTTCAGTCTAGCTGTCTCATGCACGAAGGCCCCACTGTGTCATGCAGAGTCACTGTTTGTTATGCAACTGAAATTTGATCTTCAGTAAGGAGACTGATGAGGAGCTGTATTTCATACATTCCTTTTTATACAGGATCTGAAAAAGTAGTAGAGCTGTATATTTGCTGCCACAGTGGAGCAGGGAGAGCAAATTCAATCGATGCAAACCAAAAGCTGATGCTGTCAGTTATGAGGAAGAAAAAGGTACTGGGAAGAGGTTTTAACTGAGTTTTAATAGAAGTAAGTAACACTGCTACACTGTCTGGGACCAAGGGATAGATCTGAATCCAGAAACAGCTGAAAACTGAAAAGTGAATTATCTTGTTCCACTGCTACGTGGAAGTGTAGATGTATTTTTATCATGTAAACTATTTAAAATAATTACAATAATAAAAAGCCTAACCTATTAAAACAGATCTGCAGATTAATTAGGCTAACATTAAGTTAGGAAACAGTAGTGACTTCTCAATGTATGTATACATTCCATAATTTCAGGACAAGTGGATCCTTTTTTTTTTTTAACCAGAGCTATGAGCTGCAAAAGTGACTGATGCTTCCAGATGCATCCAGTTACTTTTTATCATAGTGACACATCAGGATGAATTGGGTTTTGTTAGCTGATTTATTTTAAGAAGCCAAGGCAAATATTTGCTAATTCTTTTTATTAAGCAATATTCATAAAGATGTGATTTAGATTGGGAGGTCCACGTGAACGTTCAGAATCACAACAGAAGCTATTTGGTTTGATTGGGAAGACAGACTCCTTGGATGTTTTTCTGTTTCCACATCACACAGACTCTGCTACATCTTGAAGCCCAGTTCCAGTGAAATTATTTTTCTTTTTAAGTTGGATGCACCAGATTTTTGGAGATTTGTAAGACTTGGTGTTTTGCCACACATGAATAGAACGATGAGTGGGAAAGAGGAGGCTGGCTATCATTTCATTCTACTGTCTGGTAAGGTGGCTTTTACTCCAAAGTGAATATAAACTATTTTATTTTTTTGTGTACAAAAAAGGAGATAGTGTGGGCTACACAGACTTAAAACAATCTTACAGAAAGCTGAGAGGTATCTGCTTACACACATCACCTCAGAGCTGAATTTCCTTGAGTATGAGCTAAAAAATTGAATCTGAGGGACTGTTTATTCAACTCAGGTATTAACTTTGTTGGCAAGCTTTGCTAGGCTTCTGCTCTCAGGGGAAGAAGGAAAAGCTCATCTGGAGGAACTCTTGTCTCTGCTGTGGTGAAAACAGCATTTCTTTACAAGCTGTGTATTGGGCCTTCTATGCCATACTTCTGTACAGATGGAGTGGTCAGACACTTCTGTTGATTGTATCAAACATCAGGAAACACTGGTGAAGAACTGAGAAGTTTTAATGGGGGGAAAAAGTGACTCTTCTAAAATTCTAAGTTTTGTGGTTTTGGTGGGGTTTTTTTTCTGGTAATAGATAGATGTATTACAAGCAGAAATAGATTTGACTGACATTAAGTACACTGAGTGTATGAAAAAGTAGAAAACTGAAAGTTAGAGTATTTATACCAAATCCAGCATTAGAAGCATCCAGCATGCCCAAGAAACATGTCTGTACAAGGTAACCCCATATTCCTTACTACTGTTACATTGGCTTGAGCAGGCCCTTATGGGTAGCTGCTTTATCCAGCTTTTTGGAAAATCCAGACTGATGGCTTCCTGATTGCTGTGGACTTTTGTTGATTGGTACAGTATGAAATAATGTAACGAGACAGCAGAATCAGATTTCTTACTGATGCATTGTGTTGGTTAATGGTATGACAATGCTTAATCCCACCTTTTGTTGAAATCTTCCCAGTTAGGTAGGTACTTGCATACATAAGGATAATCTTGTATGTAATCTTAATTCTTATATAGTGTATCTGGTGTATCACTACATCCATAACTTGGACACTTTCCACTTTCAGACAAATTATTCCTTTCACTTCTGTTTGAGTAATATGGGTATTCCAGAAGTTAAGTGCTGCAATTAGCAATACTCCATTTTACACTTAACAAAACTGGAACTTTTAATGACCACTGAGCAGGCTGTAAATAAGTTCATTCTTTCTGGAATTCTAAACATGGATATTATAAACAGCATTAACCTTTTCAAAACAGCCTGGTTTGAATCACATGAGAGATTCAAACCTTTCAAGAATTATACCTTTCAAGAGTGAAGGTAATAATGAAAAACCTTTCTGTATTTAGTATTGAGCACTTAACACTTCAGCACGGGAGAAGATATCCTGGAATGATAATGACTTCCATCTATTTATAATATACCATTAGACAAAAGATTGTAAACTTAACTATGACTACAGTGGTGAAGAAACTGTGACTGTGAATGTGATGTTTGTCCTACATGCTCACATAGTCTAGACATCTTACTTGGTCATGCAAATAACAGTGATCACAGTCAATAAAAGAAATCATTGCAATATGTAGAGAAGCTATGACTTCACAGTGATAAAAAATGCTGAGTTCATTGATTAGCTATTGTATTACACTTAGAAATTATACTGTGATACAATATGTGCTGTGGTTTGTGTTCTATATGGATATGTAGTACATTTGCTGCCTATTTGCATTAGGCTTCAATGATCTATGCTTCCTAATAAAATAAAGAAATCATTCAGAAGAGCAATGAAAGAAGCACAGAGTAAAGCTTTTTTCAGTTACTAACTCAGCACTGACAATAGAGTACATTAAGCTTCATACAACTGTTGTATCCTGAGTAAAATACTCGTGTTGGAGCTCTCAGAGTCATCTGGCTATGAAGCTGTGTGTAAGTCCCCTCTGCTGATGTACTAATGTAAGGTTTAAATGTAAGCTGACATGCTGCTGAAGATTCTGAAAGGTATTTGCATTGATTTATGCTCTTTATTAGGATGCATAATTAAAACAGGAAAATCTAAGCTAGATAACCTATGTGAACTAAAACCTTGATGCTGTTGAAGTTGTTGCAAGATTCCCAGTGATTTGAGTGACTTTAGATGTCCATCTTTTCAATGAAGTAGAGTTGCTTTTTCTTTTTTTTTTTTCTTTCTCTGTTAAGGTTGTGGAGATAGTCTTCCAGATGCTGATTTCTGCAAAGGCTTGGATTTGTACAGACAAGCTGCATCCTTCCTACTTTTTGTCTGCTTCCCTCTCATGTAATTCAAACCATTGTGTTCTTCTATGCCATTCAGAGCCCACAGAAGCAGCCCACTTTAAGATGAACAAACATGGGTTCTAGTTGGATTGGGGGTAAAATATGAGTGTCCTAGACTTCCAAAATGAGAACTGCATGCCTCAAGTCATGCTAGACTTCAGTGAAATCTAGATCAGTAAGTCCTTTTGTCACATTTGAAGAGACCTTGACAGCTGGAACACAGGTTCTCTCCTTTGCTGGTTTGAATGCATTTATTGCCAAAGGGGGAGAATGCCATGTGGATAGGGTGGGAGACTGAATTGGAGTAGACATTGTTAGACAGTAGATAACTGCTTTTTCACTCAGAGCAGTGCAATAGCATACGCCTGTGAGTAGTAAAGTGTTGCAAAATATGTTAAATGTTCTTGGTGACAAGCCAGAAATACATGTGTTAAACATGTCAAAATAACCAAGATATCTCATTTGTTAGACACAACCGTTCCTCTGGTGCTGAGCTCGCTGGTTGCAAGGCAGCTGCTGTCTCTTGTACAGAGATTGTTATGTGCTGGGCAACTGTAAAGAAAGTAGGTCATTTGCAGATAGTATGGGTGTTCAAGTTGTTGAACACATTCTTCATACATTCTGCAGAGTATCATTCTCAGTGTTTTCAGATTTATTTAAAGCAAAAATTGCTTCAGAGATGTGAAGAATCCTTTAGCTTTGTTGTTAGGATTGTTTTTGAAATTGCACAAATGTGTGTATCATTGATGCTTACAGAAGAAACCAAAAAGGAACCACAGGTGGTCTGAGAAAGTTGTATCATTTGCTCTTTCTTCTTTGTTGGTACTGAACTTTTGCCCTTGCTTGTTGATGCTGGCTGTAGCTCACTCAGGGATTAACCAGAGGCTGTGTCAGGAAAGTACTTTAATAGATGTAGGTGTGCTCAGGGCAGTTTCCAAATTCAATCAGAATATCTTGCAATCTAAGATAAGTAATTTTTCACATTTTCACACCTTCCGTCAGTACTTCACTTCAACAAACTTTGCTGTGTTGCAGGGAAAAACTAGCCTTTTGATAATGTGCATCTCAATATGTGATTATTAATGTGTTTGATGTCTTTCAGTGTAACAGATGAGTGTCAACTGTAAAGATTCTCATGTTAAGATTATTTAGTGTAAGATATCTGTGGAACTTTACTACTGACTGGCTCTCAGTTTTTATTCCAGAGACACCTTCTTATAAACTACACTTGTCAAATTCCTTCAAATTGGTATTCAGAGGAGACCATAAGATAAAAAGCTGTGCCTTGAAGAGGATCATCCCCTCATGACCTACATTTTAACAGGAGCAAAAGTGAAAGAAAAACACTTAGTTGCATTAGGTATCTGGTAATGAGCTGACAAAGGTGTTAGGGTAGCCAGGTGCTGTTTATCTCATCTGTACTGTGTATTAAGTGTGGGGCAGCTACAGAGAGTGAGCAGTCTTGCGTAGTTTTAGAGGTATGAGAACTGTTATGAGAAGCCAAATGCTTCTTAATTTCCCCTCCCATAGTCCACTTTGGAGACTCTCAATTTCCCCACCCTTTGTTTCCAAGCTGCAGTGTATTTTGTTGTAATGTAAGGAAGATACTGTCAGCATTGCTTGTGGCTTCAGTGTTTGGCCCACAGAAGGCAGGCACAGGCAGCTTTTTCCTATTCCCAACCTCTACAGTGGGGAAGAGCTACAGAGAGGCTGCTGCTTAACTGGTATTTGTTATTGGTGTGAAGTGGCATAGCTGTGTTTTGTGGAGAGGCTGAGAAGAGTCCTGCAGGTAAGGCACCTGTCAGTGTGGAGAAAAATGGTGATAGCACATGGAATGTGAAATTCACTGGGATTTCATTTTCCTGGCTCTTTTAAAAGAATTTTTTATTGCTCTCATTTCAATTGAATCAGCAGATGAGAGAATCCATAACTTGTCTGCCACTAACACAGACTTCATTAACTAACACTTTCACCTGGTCAGGTTTATTTACTTTTATTTTTTTAAATTAGTTTGTCTTATGTTCTAGGGGGAAATCATGCCACTGTTTTGGGGTCCTTTTTATTGCTCATTATACCTATAGCATGTGTGGAATTTGTGATAGATAAAATACACTGACAGTAGGTATTTTTTTGTGAACCTGCGGGCTAAATATGTAATATCTCTTTGAAATATTTGTTGATTTAGAGTAGTCTCATACTCTTGATTCCTTCATACACATTTGTTTCAGAATGTTATCAATTCAGTGATTCCTAATCAGAAGCATTTGGAAATCTGCAAGACTGTCAAGTTTTGGCTTTTGGTCTTGCAGCATTTTATTTTTTAAAATGACAGTTTACAGTACATCTAGAAATCTTGTAAAACTTTAAGTAGGTTCTTGGAAATTGTCTTTAGCACCTCAAATAAAAATTATCTCAAAATTTTGGATGAAATTTTTTCATCTCTTTTGGACAAAGCTTTCAAAGTCTTATTTCCTTAACTGTTCAAAAGACAGTTTTGTGATGAGCTCAAGACTACTTCTTTCCTAAAACCTTTTTTCAGAAGGCTTTAAAGAATGTTCTAGAGATTAACTTGGTGACTGTAACTGTTCCTCTTGTTCTAATTCTGGACTAAAGTAATATGATGTCAGATGCTGGTGGACTTTCCTTCATTCGAGCATTGTGTGATGACATCAGTCTTCACATCAGAGAGAATTAGATCTTAGTGGTACAACACGTTCTTGGCAGAAGTTGTGATACTGGGATCAAGATTTTGGCACGGGCCAACTCCAGGGTTGATCTCCTGGAAATGATTCTTGGAAAATTTGAAATTCTTGGAAAATTTGCATCTACTTTCAGATCTGAGAAATTATTGCCTGCATTGGTAGCAAATTGTATTATTTCTTTCCTAGGAGGAGCTTGGAAAGGCCATGGAATCTGGCAGCTGCCTCTAAAAGTTTAGACTCACTTCTTGTCATAGAGAGGTGAAGG
This sequence comes from Monarcha castaneiventris obscurior, assembly GCA_026261815.1. Classification (NCBI taxonomy): domain Eukaryota; kingdom Metazoa; phylum Chordata; class Aves; order Passeriformes; family Monarchidae; genus Monarcha; species Monarcha castaneiventris. The sequence goes on along the minus strand of JAMPIT010000434.1, from coordinate 14,707,194 downwards.
AACTGGTTATTTGTGTGGCCGGAATGGAGATAAGGAGGAAACTAGCTCAAAATTTGTAATTTCGGTCTTCCTATTTTTACCTCTCCAAGACTGTTGAGAAGGGGAGGAAGAGTAGGTGGGTGACGAGAGTAGAGGAGTTTGGGCTATGAGATAGGAGGGATAGGAGGAGGGACTGTAATGGCAGTCTGAAATTCAGAAATAAGCTTTTTTGAAGGGCACCTCTAAAATATGGGGAATTTGTCAAACCAGCTGGCTCTGGTGTACAGTGCTGTGGAGTGGAGGGAGGCCTACAGTGCTGCAGTGGAGGGAAGGAGAGCTAGACACAAGCATGAGTGAGCTGGGAGCCAGGATTACAACTTTGATTTCCAGTCTGTAGAGTTTGGCAGGTCTCTGTAATTTTGAGTGAGAAATATGTGCACCCCAACCTCAATGAACATTTGTCTTTTTCTCATAACATTCTTTAACTGTTCTCTTTGGTTGCTCTCCCAGTGCATTCCAGAAGGCAGCTTTCTGCAGGCTGTCTTAAAAGAGGATGCCTCTGGCCTGTCAGCTCAGGGATTTACATCACTATAGAGTATTTGGTACTCCTTTATTTACTTCAGGAATACGTGGTGATCACTGTATAAAAGGACACAGAATAGCTGTATCAGATGAATACCTGTCTCAGTTTAGAAAGGGTAGGCCCTTTGCAGATCCTTTGTGAGCAGTGCTGACAATCCTTGCTATATGAGGTCTCCTTCCTGGTCCTCTACCAGAGACATTCCCAGACACTCGCAGTATTGCCTCTTATGAAAACCATTAAGTGTTCAAACTTTCATGCAAGTCCATGGCACCCATCATCTTTATGTTTTCTAGAGGAGCAGTTATTTTCTCACTGCTTTTAAAGGGTTAATTCATTGTTCTGTTCTGTGTTAAGAGTGGGTAAGCTCAAGAGAAATTCAAGCTAGATCAATTGTTCTGTTGGGGCAGTAGCTTGATCCCATCTGCTGCTTTTGCTGAAAAGTTGGCAGATCTTTTCTGCAGAGATAAAAGCTGGCATAGCTGGATAGAGTCCCCACAGTCCTAATTTGAAAAGCAATGCAAGTGGATAAGAAGTTGTGAGTGACAGCAGCTGGCTTTCTTGGTGCTCTTCAGATACGAGCAGAAAATGTTCTGTTGGTAAATGCCATGCACATGTAAATTTGCTCTACTGTTCCCTTTCCAGATATGTACCAGGAAAGGCTCCAGCTGAGACACCCATTCCCCTTTGGTGGGAGAAGTTTATGGTTTGAGCTGCCTTATATTACTGTCTAAGGACAGAACAGGACTACTCATCTCTTAATGTTGGCTGCGAGATCATTCCCTAATCTGCCAGCATTGCTCAGTGTCTTCCTCATGCATGGGATTTAAGAGGATGGTTTGTTATCTCAGGCTTTGCTGAGACTGTTACATTGCTGACCTTAAGCCAAACCTGTGCAAATCAAAGGCATCATATCTGAAAAGACTGAGTGATGTGGTGGCTTGGAAAATCAGAGACAAACATGTAAAGAATCTTCAAACTGGCCTAAAATGTTTCTTAAACAGTCCATTTACTTTATAGAAAATATTGCTGTTATTCCATTATGCCTCATCCAAATATTAAAAAATAAAGAGGTATTTTCTTTGGCAGGACTTGAGCTTTAGGCTATAGATCAAACAGGTTCATACATTTTTCTGGCCTCTTTTTTTTTTAATTTTATTTTTTGATTGATTTCTTTTTATTCTCATCAACATCTATTCATACTCTATTTCAGCGTGATCTGGCCAACGGTCTTGATACAGAGACAAAAACCTTTAGTCTTGTTTAACCAAGCTGGTAAGAAAGCTGTATTTTCGTCCTGAAGTGGGGAGCTGTCCTTGCTATATGTTACAGGGGTTTTGTCTCAAGATTTTCAGAAATTTCTACACTAAATAAGTATTTAAATGCTACTTCATTGGCACTGATCTTTGTTTGAACTCTTTCTCTGGAGCTGCAACTAAAATCAATGACCAACATGTAGCAATCTTAATCCTCATTCTTCTGATGTACCTGCATGTGAGATTACATGCAGTTACTTAAAGAATGTTGCTGTTGGGTTTGATACTCCATAACTTTGTCCTTACAACTGTACAGCTGGAGAATGCAGCTGGTTTTTGCATTGCTGAAATTTGGCTGACTCTGCAGCAGTATCCAGGCCTTTTTGGACACTGTGATAAAAATACAACACAGCTAGTGCTCTGTTTTTATTATTAGTGGAGGTGCAAGTGCTAAAAATATGTCTTGCTTTCACAAGAATCTAAGCACAGACAATGCTGCAGAGAGCTCCTTTCTGTCTGTGTCTCGTTTGCTTGATCTGTATCTGGAATTGAAAATGGCTAGGAGGTTTCCACATAAATCTTTTAGATTTCTACATTCCCTTCACTCTCAGCTTTTATATTCTTTCTTTAAAGAAAGTTAGGCCTTAACTGTTTTAGTATCAAAGAAAACCTCAAGTATGTGAAGCTGGATGTAAGTGGTGCAGACAGAAGTTTGCACAGAGCTTGTAACAATAGCAAAAGGTGTGAACTACTGCCTTTGCCTCTATTGAGTGTTAGCTCAGATATTTAGCAGAGCTGTCTAATTGTGTATGTTAAGTATTTAATTCCTTGAAAAGAGTGAAAATACTAGAGACAGCAGAGCTCTATGTGTGGTGGGAGGCATGGTATGTTGATGGCTCAAGTTAGTGGCATTTGGGAATTGCTTCTGGTTGTTGGTGTTACAAAGGAGAAGTCCAACATTAAACTTCATCAGGATAGGAACCAAAGAGTGGGGGTTTATATTTTTAGCATCTCTGAGGTGTAGTTTATCCTGCAGGTAGAAAACCTGTCACACTTCATCCACATTCCTACTCTAACATTAAACAGACAAGCATTAAAATGCTTCCAAGTCTGAAATGAGACACTTCTTCCAGGAATCCTGAAATCACTACTGGTTGGTTGGGTTGGGTTTTTTCACCCTGGTGCCTATCACTTTCAATCCTTTTTGCTTTAATAAACTGTCTTGAACCAGATCAAACAGGACCATCTATACATATGAATCTGTGGATGTGCAAGGTGAGGAAGGAAAAAATTACATCCACTTCACCTTGTTTGGGTCCTGTGCTGCAGTTGATTCTTTAGCTTAATTAAGTTAATGACTCACTGGATAAATCACTGCAACTGTTCATTTTTTTACAGTATGAAACTTTTCTACACTGGAAAAGTTTTTCCCTGTTGATACTCCTTTAAAAAAAGGCATTCAGCAGGTTAGGGCACTACTATGTTGTATGCACATATCCAGCATGTGTTCCATAAAGCTGATTACCCAAAGCAGTTTGAATTCAGGAAAGAAATTTTAACTGTAGAATGGATATTAAGTACTTTCCTGAAACTCAAAACCAGTCCTGCATTCAGCTTGTCTTTGCAAGAATAGAAGAAACAACAACAACAAAAAAATGCAAAGCAGAACCACTTTTTGATATACTAAACATGGATGATATGGATTTATTCTACTCCTTTTCAGATTTGAAACCACAAGAGAGAGAATATTCTCTTCTTTGGTGGGATTGGAGAGCAGTTTGTTTCCTTAAAGTTACTGACAGTGCTTGAGAAAATGATTTGTTTTGTTTTGTTTAGAGCCAGGGGCCAAGCAGTTGCAGTTTAATAACCCAAGACAGAGTTATTAAACAGACATACAGGCCATTTAGGACACTGGAACAAACTCAGAAAACCTAGTGAAAGAAAGAGGAAAACTAGTTTTGTAATGGGACATTAGACCACACAATAGGCAAACAACTATGACATGTCACTTGGAAGCCATTGCAATTTTCTCTCAGGCAAGTATGAGGACTCTGATGTGTAAACTTCGACCATTCTACAGTTCTTTCATTGGATTATAAATCATTCTGTTTGCCATCTCTTTTACCTCAATGTGATTTATAAATCTCTTTTATTTTAAATCCATAACCAGATTTGAAGCTACATCTTCAGTGAAACAACTAATGAGGACAGAAGACAAGCTTGAGTTTATACACCTAAATACTGCAGTTCTCATGCAACAGTTGTTTGAGCCTGGCAACTGGATGGAAAAGGCAGGACTGCAGCTTTTGTCTTGAGGATGATTTGCTTAGCAGGGTTCCCCTGAGTTAACTGTTGATTTTCAACTGTTTCCAAATTCTTTATTGCAGAGCTTCTACCTGAAAAGTTCCAAGCAAATTTTCAAGAACTGTTAAATACGTATCTATAGCTTCTCAGGAGGCTTCAAGAGATGAACAGATTGATATATTGTCCCATTTGGGCAACTAGTAAATGAGTAAATTGTGCCAGTTCCACGAGATGAGGAAAAGGTAAAGTAGCATCACAGTAACCCTAAACCCTTTATGTAAATTTATGTGTGAGAACCTGTAATCTTCATAAAGGTCCTGTCCCAAAAGTAATTGACTTATCTTTATCTTGCAAAAACAGTAAGATTGGATACTGGAAGTGCGAAGAAGAAAAAGGCAAAGCCAGTCCTGAAATTTTGAGGCTGGTTCCATAGATCTTTAAAATTCTGTTTGTTAGTTTTCTTTTTCCTTGCAATAGAAAATTTCAGAGACACCCTGTTGCATTTTTCCCTCTTACAGGACATGAAATTCACTATATCATATTTATACCAGATAAACCTATTTATTTATTTCCTCCCAGCCCCTTTCAAAAATTGGTCATGTGATTGTTGTTACTTACAAAAAACAAACATTTATTTCCTCTTACCTTGCAGAATTTGAAGAAAAAGTTTGTTCTATTTGTTTACTCTGTGCCTCAGGGAACCATCTGAGAGTTCTTTGGGGTTTTGTGGTTATGGCTGTGGTTTTTTTGTTTGGTTAGTTTGGTTTGGTTGGTTTTTTTAATGAAGTGAAAAAAGAAGAAAAGGTGTGAAAGAAGAAAAGTGGAGTATAAAGGAATCTATTTTTAAGAAGTTAGAAATGTTTTTCTCTTAACTCTTAAAGTATTCTTTTAGCTTTTCTCTTTAAAAGCATAAATACATGTGCAGGGATACTCTGCTGTGTTTAATACTGTATAGTAATGTCTTTTCCATGTCCTTCCATAAGTTCTGCTATCTTATAAAACTTGAGATATTTTACAGGGTGGGGGGAGTAAGAATCAGAATAAAAAGCATGCTAGATGCTGGTTGGGGTTTTTTTGTTACACTTGGAACATTTTGTCCAGTATCAGGCACGTCTGTGATTTCACTATCTGCTGCCTGGGCAATGGCAGGTACTCTGAGAACCTTGACTCTGTTCAGGAGGAAGCTGTCCAAGAGCACTGGGAGCAGGGCTAAAGGCAGCCTGTGAGCACAGCACGTAGGACCAAAACATCAGAAAGGTTTTGGAACTCTCCCTTGGAAGGGCTTGCGTACTCCAAATGCTAGACTTGTGGATGAAATATGACTCGGAGCACTGATCTCAGTAAGAATCAAGGAAATGGAAAATAAATTGTGTGGAAGACTAATGTGTAATTAAAATTGTAGGTTTGGGGTTTTTTCAACAAAACATTGTTTTTAGAGCCAAGCAATAGTTCAGGTAACTGCTGAAGATTTACAGAGCATTTTTCTTGGCAATGGGTAGTAGGTTATTATTGTTATTCTCAAGCATAGTGACAGTTGTTCATAACGGCAACGGTCCTTTTGCAACTACTTCTGTTGTTGCTTAGACAGGATCAGATTGGACAAGCATTAGAGAAGAAATGGAGAGAGACAAAAAAACTTATTTAATTCTGTCTGGCATTCCCCTCAAAGTGATCCACAAGAAGGTAAAGAATTTTTTTCTTCCATTTCAAGTATCCTAGAGATTAAGAGCCAAATCCAGTCATACATAATGGTGAAACTTGTTCTTTAAATATCTGTAATACTCTTGATAGTCTCCCAGCAGTTTTAAAGGAATAAGTGTGAAGTGAACATGTGGAGACTGTAAGTCAGGAGTAAACTCTTATGAACATACCAACATTCTTGACTGTTGCAGGTACTGGTATGAGGCATTCCAGATGCTCTTTTAATGACATATTTGGGGCTTGGCTGTGAGGCAGTATCAGCTGTGCTTCCTTCTCCTACATTGCCAGTTGTTCCACACCTGAATTTTCACAGTAGTTAGACTTTTATTTCCAAAATCACTGAATTACTCTTAAGTACTCTAATACCTTGACTAGGATTACACAGTAATTACATGGCCGAGATGAGAGGAGAGCCAAGTATTTTGGCTCATTAACCCACACTCTCATCTTTACACTGTTCTTGCAACTTTTATTAATAATTACCAAATCTTCATATTTATCAAAGCCGGTTGTTCCTCAGGTAGAATTATACTTGGAGATCTTTAAGAGATACCAGTATTTGGTACTGTTGGTGCAGTTCCTGAGGATGTGATGACACTTTGTTGAAAGAAAATAATAATTTTAGATTAATATCTGAAAAAAAAAAAAAAAATTGTTGTATTTCCAATCCAGATTAGCTAGATAATGGTAGTTTTCCCATTCTGGGGAAGCAGTAGTTCATGTGTGATAGCAAAGCTGGAAAGAACTTCCTTGAACTCAGCTCATTCCAAGGACTCACTTGAATGGTGGATACTGGTTGTTTTCTCTGTCACCTTGGGAACAGGTCCCTGAGCAACCTGATCCAGCATCAATCAGCTGGGCTTTGAACAAGTGTTGCACCAGATGATGTCCTGAGATCTGTTATTTTCTGTTGTTAATAGGAGCAGAATTAGATTTCCAGTTGTATTGTCCATTCTTATAGGTCCTCTTATTAGTCCTCTACAAAAAATTACTTTCAAGATTTTAAAGTGTTTAGGCAGTTCTAAGCTATTTTTGTCTTGAAACAAAAAGTCTTTTTGTCTGTGTTTCCCTGAAATAACATTTACTTACCTATTAGTAATGGATTTTGAAAATGTATGAGTCATCATTAACTCAATTTCATTAATTTCACCAGGATTATTTATTATTGTTATTTGTAGTTGAAAATAGCCAAGCAGCTGTGACAAATTTGGGTAAGGAAATTAACTTGACATTCTTTTGTTCTCCATGTGTGTTGTAACTGTGTGTTGATTTTGGTTTTTTAACTTTTTTTTTTAATCTGTCATACTTTTCTTAATACAATGCTGTATACTGAAGAAAGAAAGATTTATAAGAGAACTTCCAGATCAAGCTCAAAGCTTGACAAGCTTCAGGTTTTCTGGCTACTGCATACAGGTCTTGCACTGATAACTTAGGGTTGCTCATAGGTTTGAGCCTGGTGCAAAGCAGTGGTACCTTGATAACTGCCAATCAGTGTTTTTGCTGAGCTAAAATATCAGAGGAGGACAAGTGTAACTATGGGAGCTTTGGAACACAGCAGCACATTTATTTCAGGTACAGACTACAACCTTATCTTCACACGACATCGCCAGATTCTGCTAAAACTATCACCATGTCAGTACTGTGAATGTAAGAATCAAGGCTTTTACTTCAGTAGCTGTATTCCAACCTGTTCAGAATCCACTAGGACAAGTGAGATGGAATTAATAATTACTGTAGTTGTAGAATGCTTGTCTGCAGTGGTGATTTCAGTTTTGCTTACAAACTAATCACACCACCAGTCTTAGAAGTGTAGGGGTTTTCTTAGAAAATTTCTGTGGCTGAGAATGTGAACGTGGATTGGCTCTTACACCCAAGTACATTTTCAGAGGTTTTGCATGCTCATAGGGCTTTGACTTCTAATCCAAAGGAATTTTTGTATGATTTTAGAATTAATATGACCATGGCATATTGCATTAATAAAAGAAAAGGAGAAATGTGAATTTAAAATATGTTCCATGCTCACATATGGCCTTATCAACACCATCAACAGAAATGTACAGACTTAAACCATTGAGAAATCTGACCTCCTATTTCGTTGACTTCTTTTCAAGCCTTTCAACAGTGGGAGACAACATGAGTTCAAGTCAAAAATATTCCCATGAGTTCTGTGGCAAAGTGGCTTTTCCTAGTATTATGAATGACACAAGTTTAATATCTGGCAAGTAAAAGTACATGTATACTAGGAAAATTATCTCTTGCTGATATTAAATGTCAGCAGTATTGCAGCAGAATCCTAGATGAATGTGGGTTTGCTGCCAGCATATACAAGGACAAAATGTTCAGAATCATTTTGGGAACTGGCATTAATCTGGCACAGTCTGCACTTAGCTTGCAGTTGCATCCATCCAAACCAGCAATAAGTAATTTCTATGATGTAAACAAGGATAAAGAGAAGAAAATTATCTGAAGTTATAGGAGTAAAGCAGGAGAAGTGTTGATGCAGAGTCCAGTTGCTTAATAACAAACCAGCTGCCAAGAGGGAGTGATTGCCCTCGTAGCTTTCTGGGAGTCTGCAGACACCTTTACACATTCTAAGTGCTGTGAGTAATAGATCACTATGTGTAGTTTTCTAAGCTGTTAAAATGGTCATATTCAAATTCCCCTAAATTTTGAAGTTGTGAGGAATGGCGCTATATTTTGACAATTTGAATGCAAATTCCTTAGCGTATTGTATTTTACATGAATGGTGCATAGTATGAGAAACAGAATGAAGATCCTCCAGTGAACAGGATGCAGACAACTGGCAGTGAATAGAAACTGGTGGTTATAGGACTATCTCAGGATTAGTGTAGATGCCTGTTGTAGATTTGATATTTTGGAGAAACTCAAAGAATAATGTTGAATGGGGCAGAGAGCTGCATAGAAGGCATAAAAGTTTCAAAATGCTTTGCGAAATGTACAGCACTAGAGAAAACTGCAAAAGACTTGCATATACAAAATGAAGTCACAGGGCACCATGATAACACGTGGAACAACTGTCAAATGCTCAATATCATGCAGTGGAAGGAATAACTAACCAATTGTGTAAATTGGCTGTAAAACAGGAAAAAGATAAAGTATCTTTGACTCAATGAAAATAATGAAATTATTTGTTCAATGTTAAGCAGCAATCAGAGAAGCAAACTACCTGTGTAAGTGTTTAAAGAAAGGGCCAGAAAGTAATACTGAGCTTGTAATATTTTAAGTTTTCTGCAGCCACACCCATGCATTATGAGGAAATGAAAGGGGACCGAAGTGACCTCAAGCCCCAGAAAGACACATGGAAGAGGGAAATAGGACTGTGACTGTTGAAGAGAAAAGGACTGACTGGTGTATTTGTACTGGTGTGCTCTGAAATAGCCCACCTGTGTTTCTTTTCACCTTTTCTATAACACATGAGCAAGAACATTCTTGTAGATTGGAAAGCATTGCTTTTAGAATGACATTTTCCTTCTTTTTTTGATCCAGAGCAATAAAGCAATGAACAGTAAAACTTGTCACTGTCAGAGGTCAGTGAAGCCAAAAGAACTGCTGGATTCTTGTGCTCCTCTTCAAAGCAGTACCACTAGTCACAGTAGGAGGAAAAATAATAGCAGTTCTGGCTGGACTAATAGCCTAATTTACAATAGTGATTCCTGTATTTCAAAATCCCATTTGAAGTGCAATGTGATGATATTTCTATTAGTGTTATATACAAATAGTACTCCTGGTCAAACTTCCCTAAATTTAGTGCACATATCAAGCATTTGTTTAGGGGTATTTCCTCGCCCATTCAATATACTGCCAGTTCTTATCAAAAGACCATAGTATCAAAATGTTTGTCTTTAAAAAGCAGGTATCTTCCTTTAAACAGTATTCACTTAAACTCTACAAAGCAATTATTCTTTCAAACTCCAGGTCACTATTCATCTTATAAACAGACTAAAGCATCACAGTATTTTAGGGCAGCGAGTTACGGATGCTCAGTTTTTAAGGGTATAAAGAAGGATGCTCTGCAGTTGAGTAACTGCCACTAATTTCAGGGCAACTGAATTTAATTCACTGGTGCTGTTACTATCCTTACTGATCCATGTGGGTGTTTTGTTGCAATTTCTTGAGATGCGGTTGGGTTTTAATTCTTACATTGTTTTTGTGAGAACAACACTACATGCTTATTCTTGCTAGAGTGGAATGGAAGCCAATGAACTCTGGGTTGTGGGTCTTACAGAATATTGTCTGTGACTTTGGCTTGTTTCAACACTAGACAGGGTTAGAGAACAGTTTTTATCCCTGTTTGCTGTACATATTCATAGCTACAGAGACAGCATTTTATTGTCAGGAAGTCGTCATCTCTTGGGTTGAATTACAAACAGGGTAATGACTCTTTGTTGTTTAGGTTCTTGAAAGGCTTGACATCATTAACATTCGTAGAATGACATGTATCATAAATCACAACATAGGAAAATTAGAGGGATTCACTCACGTACATGTAATTTCAACTGCAGGGTGTACAAACACATTGATGTACTTATGCTCTCCCCAAACAGTTCTTTTTTGTGCTCTGATGGCCAGCACAAAGTTCTCTGATATCCATGATTTCTCTGTCCTGATCTTTATATTGACCAGAATGAAAAAGGACAGGAGTTAAATGAAAGAGGGTTTAATTCCAGCTCGTAGGTGTTCCAGCTGCTCCTCAGAGACCCTGTAGTGCTGTCATACAATATGCTTTTCTGACTCATGCCATGGGATCAGTACACAAGTAACCCCAATTAAGAACAAACTAGAAGTTATTAATTTCTAAGTTGCATAGAAGGAAAAGGGCCAATGAGTCACTTCTGAAATTCTAGTGTGGTCAATACGAATTATATAATTTGTACTTGGTCACTACACAATGCTTGGTTTAGAAACAGCTGTGTCAAATATGCTAGGAAAGAAACCAATATTTTGGAGCTCCCAGAAGGTCTAAATATGTTCCTTTCATCTTCCAATAGTGACAGTGCTCTTTCAAAAAGCTAAATTCTCTCTGAGAGAACAAAATTTCCTTCCTTAATAGCTAGAAAGCTACTGCAAAGTAGAAAGAATAATGTAGTTTCAAGTTTTAATATGAAAATAAAGACCTTGAATGACAATAAGGTAGATTCTACTTAGATTTGCGTAATGCTTAGTTAGGGATAATGTACTATTTTTTTGGAAGAGTGTAATATCTCTATCCCTTGGGCTTTTAAGTACAATTCTAACAGGCAATTGCCAGGTAGATCTGATCCTGCTGTGGGACAGGAGAGAAGTCCCTCGAGTCCCTGGCATGAGAATTTTCTATGGTTCTGTGATTACAGGATTCATAGCCTCTGGGTTTGGTTATTCTTTGAAGTAGAATTATTGGGCAGCTTAATAACATAGACACAAATGAAGACATTAGAGACACAAGTAGTCCTACAAATCAAGAGATTAAGAAAATTATAGCTATTTTGATTAAACATAAGAAATACAGTGAGATTGAAAGGACAGTATAGAAATAGTTTAGTCTGCATTTAGGTGCCAGAATGTCTGCACATAAGCTTTTGGGAATTACTTCTTGCTGTCCATAGCTGATGCTTACTAACTCCAGCTGTGACAAAATTTTCTCCTTAGATTAATGACATCTATACCAATTCCAGGAAAGGGGATAATTTGGAAGTGAATTTAATATCTGTTGAAGACAAGGAAAAGAGTTAATCAGCCTAAATTGTAGGGTAGTTTTACTGGCAAAATTAAACTGTTGCTCCTGTTCCTTGAGACTTAAAAGCTGACATGTACTACCAATATGTAGTGTGGGAACGATTCATGTGGGCAGAGGAATGACCCATCTCCATCAGTGTTTTCTGTCAGTGGCTTTTATTATATGTCTGAGTGGTGCATAATGCTGCACAATTTACAGTGGTACTGAGGGGCTGACTTGATGACTTAAGCTCCTATAGTGTATTTTTCTTTAGGGATATTGCAAGATACATATTAAATATTTCAAGTCACATTTCAGAATGTAGCTTGAAAAATTTGATATATATTTTGCAGTAGCTTGAATAATTTTCAACTGATATTTAGCATTATTTTTGTACTACAGGGCTTGAGAAATAACTTCTGGCTTGAACATAAAGTCCATACTAACTTTTGATCAGCTTTATCTTCACACATCACAATTTTGATAACAAGTCAGAGTACAGGAAAAGTGGGTCAGATGCTTACTTGGCCAGTGCTGAGCAGAGGTTTGCTTTTGAAAGCCTTATTAGAATGGTGTGACCTGACAACAAGCTTCACATCTCTGGCCTGGCAGTTGTGAGGAAGGGATAAGTGATGCTATTTCCCCCTTGATTGCTGAACATTTCTATGACCCCTCCTTTGGGGTGAATGAGCACGTTATTGACTCCTAAAGCAATGCACTGGAATCAAGCCAATGTGTGGGAGTTAGAAACAAACCTGCTGAAATGTATGGACTGACAACAGCTGTGAACTTCTTTTTTTTTTTTTTTTGAAACAAAACAAATATCAACAGCAATGCTGTAAAAGAACAAAAATTAAAGCCTCAAGTGTTTACATGTTTATGGTTCTGTGACAGTGAGTATCCACAGTCATGGAAGAACAGGGAGAATGAAGGAATGACTGTTGGAATAAATACTGAGGAGGGAGCATGAGCAAACTAGAGGTGATACTCTCATCCACTCTGGGCCAGCACTGGTCATGTGCCATAGTAGGTGAAACTGTTAGAAAAATTTATCATTTAAACAACAAATCAGGCCAAATTTATCTAATCAGCTTTTCGTGATTAAAATATGTCTGGGCTCCTTCTTCCAAAACTACAAGTGTTGCAGCAACATCAAGATTAGGAATAGACTCTGTTTCTCTGTATATATGTGTGTATGTATGCATCTTTTTTATTTTTCTTTGAGCATTTGCCCTTATGAGAGAAAATATGTTGTGAAAAAGGAAAAAGCATCATAGGAGTAAGTAATGGGGACTGCTAAACAAGAGCTGGCAGATGATGTTGGTGCTCTGAAAAACTTCCAACTAGGACCTTCTTTTTTTTTTTTTTATATATTTCAAGCAGAGTGGTGATTGTTCAAGCTGAGCTGGCAGAAGCTTTTAGACAGCATCAGACATTGGGTGAAAAGCTGCCCTTGGGAAATGATGTAGCTTCTAAGTAATACATATTCCAAATCTTGCCTGATAAAGTATGGGCCAGTAAATTTGTCAAGTGTGTATTTTGTTAAATTATTCTTATGTAACCTCTGTAGGTTACATAGAGAACATATATGTTGTTGCAGGGTCTGTTAGAGTAGGTTGAGTTCCATGTTGTATTTTTTATCTAGTCAGCTAAGCAATATCTCAGGAAGATTTCTGCACATGACCATTAATCTTGCTCTGTCCTGTGCAAGGCTCCACAGATGATCTTTGCTGGGTTATCCTGTATCTTCACAGTGAAACAAGTGAGGAGGCTGTGGGTTTCTTGGCAAATGAAGAACACTAAGCTCCTTCATATGGTGTACACCAGTCTACTGTGACTATCAAGCAGAAATGTTTCTAAATCATGTGTATTTAGGTTTTGTTTAGGTTTGGTTTTTTCTTTCTTTTTCTTTTTTCCCCCAGATATTTCTATCTGATGTCAGCAAAGTTCAAAAGGCCTCATTATTTTTTGGGTTATCAAAAGTTTTTGATTAGTTTTCTTCTGCCTGCTGCTGAAGAAGTTCTTTTATAGCTTGCTTTTACCTTGTGCCAACAGTAATCTAGGAATTCCAAAAACTCTGATTATTTACAATTTCTTACTTTGATGAATTGTACCTTACAGTTTGACTCTTGATACTTCTCTGTGTTACATTTGGGTTATCTTAGCAATTAGAAAAAGGCTGAGTTTGCACTTACATATTTTCTTAATAATCACTATCTTCTATTAAGAAACAGATTTTATTAAATGTATGAAAACTAGTGGAGGGGAGGATCACTTTCATTCTCTCTTCCTTCACCAACCTCCTTTCCCCCCAACTCCTTTCTTTCTAGAGGAAATAGTAGGACAAAAGTGAGAAAATCAGAAAAGTATAGGAAAAAAAACAAACAGGAAACTTAAAATTTTTCACTGTAACTTTAACTTCTTTGGAAAGTCCATCATCTCAAGCCCATCAACTTTGCCCTAGGGATTAAAACCCCCAGCTTTTCTGTCCAGCTCCAGTCAGAGATCGTGAGGAAATAAAATTTGTCTTCCTACTGAATGGGCCCAGAAGTGGATCTCTGGCCAACTAATTATTTCATAATCTGTCAGGAAATTCTCTAGATCTCCAAGTATGCAGAGGATTGTCTCATCCAAACCCAAATGCCCTGGCTGAACAGCTTTGTATTCTTCATTGCACATACTGGGGAATTGCGAGTTTGTGCAGGTAGAAAAACAACCATTGTAGTTGACTCAAAGTTCCTTCTGCAGATCATCTCGAGGATGTGTCAGAACCCTCAGTTCTGCGTAGCCAGGCTGCTCTGGCTTCACTGCTGCTCCAGCCAGCAACATCCATTGTAACCTGGAATCCCCAAACATACAGTGCCCTGGGAGCATGGGAAGGAGAGCATTGTGCCAGTTAAGATTTAAAATCTCTTTCAGCCTCTGACAGATTTCTGGATATTGTAACGCATTTTCTATTTCTTTCATCTAGTCCACACCTTCAAGTGGAGGTTATGATTTGGCTCTCAGTACTTGTGCTGACAAAATGTGCTTTAACTCTGACTGACTGTACAGACAGTGTCTGTATAACAGAGAGAGGTGGTTTATTTCCAGTTTCCTCAGAGTTGAAATTACATCCCTTATTTCAATAGAAAAGTAAACTAAACTTTCAAGAGGAAGGCCATTGAAAAAAAAATAAATGGAACTATATTGTTTTTTTAAAGATGTATATTGAACCCAGGACAAATATGACATAAGGTAGGCAAAATGTTCAAATGCTTCAGTGTGCAGGATGGAATTTAGGGAGTTGGTTGTCTCTGAATCTGAGCTGCAAAATGCTGCAAAAGATGCAGTGATTGCTAAAGAAATACTGGAAGTAAACGACATAAAAACATGGAAAGTAATAACCAAGTGACCTGTAACAATTTTAATAGCCCATAGGAAAAGGTCTGTTTTGCTTCAACCTGCCTGGTAGTTATGTAAGCACCAAGACCACAGCGTATTATTTGAGATACCAGACTGGAGAACTGTTGCTTTGTAGAAACAGAGATTGTTAGCACAGGCATTAAGCAGAGGCAACTCATAGTGGTTATTGTCTCATTTTAGAATATGGTAGTATCCTGCTGGATCAAGGGAATTGCAGCATCTTATCACAGAATGATTTATCATAAGTAGTCTTCAAATTTTGCATGACATGAAAAATCTATTTTGAGTTCAGGTAAAAATATCTAATAATCTCTTATGTAAAGACTTCAGGTAAAAATATCTAATAATCTCTTATGTAAAGAGCTATGTTCATGTGACTGTAATTTGTTTTGTTCCTTCACACACTGCCTGCCTTTTAACCTGCACAGCTGATGCTGTTTCAATAAGTAACTTTTACTCCGCTCTTTGTTAACCAAAGCAGAGTGATGTTCCATAGATGCAGATGGGGAGCTCTTGCCACCCATGGACGCAGCTCAGACTTGACAGATAAGACGAGAACAGGCAGCAATCATTATAGCTCTTTGCATTGGTCTCTTAAAAGTTTATGGAGAACTGGGCAGATTCTTTTTTTTCAGACAGAAGTACATGTGCCTTCCTAAGTGGTATGATTCTCCTAACTCAGTGGTGACATTGGCATAAAACATTATCTCAGCTCTCAAGGTCCTGAGGCAAGGCTCTTGGTGTGACTAAAGAAATTTCATTCAGAGCTTATCTGAGAAGAGTAAAATGCCAGATTCCATCAGAAGGAGCAACATTTAGTTACCAAAATGAATGACTTGACAGGTGGAGATACCAGAACTAGGAAACAAACCGTGCCCTTTTGAGCCCTGGGTAATGGGAGCTCTTATAAAATCATGAGCCCATCTTTCTGCATAAAATGACTACTCGAGAGTTGAATATAAGCTGTTTCTTGCAGTGTAAGGGTCTGACCCAGCTGCCTGAAATCCACATGGTGTTTTATCATTGATTTAACTCCAGCTTAGATAAGCTCATGTATTGAAAGATCCTATGCATACAGAGAGGGTAAATGTTATCTAGATTGATTTATTTGATTATATTGATTGCTCTCACATCAGTATGTGACTGTTACATATGACTTTAAAAAGCTGCTTCTTCATTCCCATAAAATCTCAGAGTAGAAGTTTCTAAGATGTTATCTGTTCACAATTTAATAAAATGCCATGTAAATTATCACTTTTTTCTTCCATTTGTGAAATGTGTGCTGAAACCATGTATGCGTGCATGGATACATACACACGAAATTCAAGAAAAGAACCAGCTACTCAAGCTGGAATGTGAATAGTGATTGCTCTGGTTGAAGTGCAGGCTTTCCCCAGATGTTTGATTGTACACATGGGGCAGGCTTCATTAGAGATGAATAGACAGTACATAAAATGCACACTTTCCCTCCCCCATTCCTCTCGTTTATCTGATTTTGTAGAAGGATTTTAATTAACCCCACAGAACTGCAATAAACTACAGGAATTGTAAAGTGAATATCCAGAAACA
Source organism: Monarcha castaneiventris obscurior (assembly GCA_026261815.1). Taxonomy (NCBI): domain Eukaryota; kingdom Metazoa; phylum Chordata; class Aves; order Passeriformes; family Monarchidae; genus Monarcha; species Monarcha castaneiventris. The sequence goes on along the minus strand of JAMPIT010000434.1, from coordinate 14,690,687 downwards.
CTACAGATAGAAAAATTGCTACAGAGATATAAGGTTATGCTTTTGTTCTTTTGTGCCTGTAAACACATCTGTTCAAAACTTCTTTTCTTCTCTGTGCAGCTGAAAGACATAAGGGAATATTTTTAATGAAAAAAAATTAGCAGTGCCTACTTCAAAGAATTTGGGAATTAGAGATATTTAGATAGTGAGGAGTAATGCATTCACTCTCTAAACATCTCTAAGTTGCTTTTCCAACACAAGAAATGTGCTTTCCATGACAGTACTTCTATTTAGTTCTTTATAGAATGTGATAAACTACCTAATCTGAGGTTCTGTGTGTGTGTGTATCTATAAAATACCATTACATGTCTAACTGTCCTGCTGAACAGATGCTGATATTATGTAGATTATGTTTTATTGGAGGGTGGGTCAGTGAAGCAGAGTTTGGGTGTCCTAATACGCAGTATGTATGTGCATTAGAGTAAGTCTAATGTTAGCGTAAGGGATGTTTCACAAACCCTGGTCCTCTTCATCCTTTTGTGCTTGCCTGTGCTTGTCCCTTGTTTCAAAGGCTTGGAGTCTGTGGACCATCTGCTTGAAGCGAACTGAGCTCTGTTTACATCATGCACAAAGAAAGGCAACATATGAAGTCTAGTTTACTATACTATTCTCATGTTAACCTTTAAATGAAATAGAATATTTTCCCTCTTCTCTCCACCCACTTTGTTTCTCCCTGTATTTCACTGTAGCAAATAAGTTAAATTTTAGAATCAACAGCTTTTTTGAGTGGCCAGAGTGTGTCACTTCAGAGAGCAGGCAAGAGAACAGGCAGCTGAGGAGCTGCAGCACAAGTGCTTGGTGGGAGGGATTATCACCGGGGCCAGTCTTTGGCTGGGGGGATTCCAGCTCTGCCTGGGCCAGGCTTCCTGCTGACAGCTCGTCCTTGTGCTGAGCCTGGCCAGGGAGCGACCTGGAGAGAGCTGGCTCTGCGCAGCTTGGGGAGACAAACACGGGAAGGCTGGATGGGCTGGGCCACCCAAGACTCTTAATGCAGCTCAACAATGCCCAATGCTGGATCATCCCAGGGAAAAGATTCTTCCTGCTCTGAAATACCTGTTATTTGTGTCAGGTGTTTGGAGAAAGGCAGAAAGAAGACTATAGGGACAATCTATTTTATAACTCTAAGTAGGGATAAATAAAGAGGGGAAAAATTGATTTTTCCATTTCCATTAAAGAGGGGACAGGATTTTAACAATTCATTACATCTTAATGCTTTTTAAGAGCCCAAACTGAAATAAAAGGAAGAGTGTGTTTTGTAAAGTAAGTCTTTGGCAGTTGTGGTTAATCAGACCCAATTAAACTGTTGAATGTTGGACAGTTAGAAATTGTGCATCCTGTAGTTGTTAGATTATATATATATGAATTTATGGTGTGAATCTCTAGCATAGAAAATATATTCAAGTCTGTTAGGATTTTTTTCTAGGCACTCTGCTGGTAAACTTTTCAAGAATAAACCCTAGGCTAGCCTTATTAGATGAGGGAATTGTTTGTGAGTTATATGGAATATGTCTTGGTTTCTTGCCCCAGAATGAATCCGTGTTTCTACAGAAGACAGGGTGAAATCTCGCTCACATTGTGCTCATAGGGGTTTGGCTGTAAAGATGACTTTTCGTGGTGTAGGAAGTGTGTTACAGAGCAGCTGGATAGTCTTGGCCATGATCATTTCTGTAAAAGGCTAACTTGTACATACCCTCCCTGAAATGCTGCGTGCATATGTCTCATCCTAAAAAACACCCTTCTTTTCAGAAAGGGAAATTGAACATGTTCATTTTCCACTGTCCTGTCTTTTTCTCTCTTTAATAACCTAATAATTCAGTCAGTACATGATGTTCAATTGCACTTTTATTCTTCTCAGTGCAGAATGGAAATCTTTACTCTATGAGGGCTCACACCCTCCAGTGAGAGTAAAAGATGATGCAGATCTAATAATTTTCAGGGGGTACAGGAGAGGGGGCCAGCAAAATGGTTTTTTTTTCATGCTGTTCCTCATGCATTGGAAATGTTTTTGGTATAGACCAATGTTTTGACATAACATTTGCCTGCAGATCAGCACACAGGTTGCCTGTGGTCCAACTGTTTTCATTAATCAAGGGGAAAGCATCTAGGCATGTTCACTGTGCAAAAAGGCAAACCCCATAGCTCAGTACTTAGATAATGCATAAGCCTTTTATTTATTTTTGGTAAACAACTCTCTTCTGCTTCAAATTAATATCCTGATTGAGTTGCTGATACAAATGTTAAGCTATTTAGCATCAAGTTGCCAGCAGACAGCATGACAAGAAACTGATAGGAGTGTTCCTGCCAATGACTTGCTTTTAAGTGTCTGATCAGAGCCATAGCACAGTCTTGTATCTCTGGATGTTGTTTTCCAGGTTAGACATTCAGAAAGTACTTGAGTAAAGATTTTTCTCAGGGTCAGTGGTTTTCAGATAATTTTAAGTTCAGCCAAAAATCAGTAAATCAGGAAAGAAGGTAATGTTAAAGAGAAAAACTTCTGGAAACAAGCTCTTTTCCAAGCTAGATGTGTGAGTTCAGTCTGTGCATGTGTGTCTGATATAGGGGCAGTGGTGCATACTGGAATAAAGGGGCAAGAAATAAAGAGTAAAACTTAGGTATTAATACTTGACTTGCATTCCTGGAAATATTGCTGGAGTCTACCAAGCTCTACCTGCCATTGCCAAGGGAGAGTATAGCTAAGTGCCTTAAAAAATATTTGAGCTCCTGTCTTCTCAGATGTAGTTATAGTCTACCCTCATTATTTTCTTGGTTCTTTTCTCAACCTGTTCTGTTGAGAATAAAAGACTAGAAATTTGGGCCCAATTCAGGCTAACACATAGGAACATTTAACACTGAAGAGCTTTTCTAGTGGATTTTCCTGATTTTCGGGTCTAGCAGATGCCTGATTTTCCCTCCAAAGCAAGGAAACAATCACTTTCTCCATGTATTTGTCTTCACTGTAGCATCCTGACACTTTTGTACTGGATCAGGGCTTTCCAGGGCATAACACAGGGAGAAATGTGTGCTGGTGCTCATTTGGTGACAGTTGTGATTGCCAGCTGGTAGTGTACTAAAGCAATTACCATCATGCCACAGAGTGAAAAACAATAATACTTTCCTAAAATATATTAGACCTACTTCTAATGTAGGAGGATTGGAATGATTTCACTGAAATAAATTATGCTGTTTCAGTTTTCAGGCTGCTACAGATAAGAAAAGAAAGAGGCGTAGCATGTAGCTAGTTGTAGCTGAGATTTCTTGAATAAAAAACCAAGATTCATGGCTAAATTTGCATTGCTCCTATGGAAGGGGAAGGAAAACTGGTAAGTCTAAAATTAAAAAACCCCTTTGAAACAGTATTTCAGCCCATAATCAGTAGTGTTCTGACATGTGTTGGCAGGAATAGCACTGAGGTGACAAAGAATCCAGAGTAAATCAAACAAACAGCATGAATTCCGACTATCAATCAAAATCCAGATTTTTTCATTTCATGACCAAGCAATTGCATCACTATTCAAAGGGCTTATTCTTGTGTCATGTATGTTGCCTTAAGTAAATTAGCTCTGGGAACCCACTTGGGAGGAAAAAGAAAAAAAAAACAACCAGAATATTGTTAGAAGGTTTATCCAAAGTCAATATTTATGGAGTCATAACAGCCCAGGAGGAATCCATGCTGTTTCAGTACCACAAGCAGTGCCATTGCTTCCACAGTGTTTTTTAGAGTTTCACACCTCTGAATCAGCAAATAACTTCACAAAGGCAGCTAATGTGCCAGGGACTTGTCCAGCCCATGTGGTTCATATTCGCTGCCTGGAAGGGTCAAAGCTCATACTCAAGAACAATTTCCTCAGTATCATCCTGTTATTCTCACACTGCTTGGAAGACTCATTTGCAAGAGCTCCAGCATAGGAAGAAATGCACAGATTTGTGATGAGAGAGGAGGTGCGGAGCAAGGAGGGCCACAGTGTGGGTTCTTCCTTCCATCTTTGTGGTGCTGAGTGGAGGTGGTTGTCCTGGCTTAGAGCTTCTTGCTGGAAACTTCTGGCCACATCTGCCCATGGTAGCAGGCAGCACTACATGTTTGCATTGCAAGAACTGGTACTAATACTTTCCTGTTGATAAATCCCTGATGTCGAGGGTCTTGAGGGTATTGGGTGTTTGTAGCTACTTTTCTCTTCAGCATATCCCATTATTTGTCTCATGTGCTTTTCAGCTAGAATACAGAATGTTCTCAGTCTTAATCACAGGTCTTTGTAATTATCCCTTTGCATCCAGAGGAAATAAAGATATCTTAGGCAAAGTTTGTTGGTGACTGAGAATCTGCATTTCTAACCTGTGAAAAATGCTGAAATACATTATTATTTCCAAGTTACAGGAGTTGGGTTCCTACCTCTTGTCCATGGCAGGATTAAGCATTAATAGGCTCACTGCCTAGAACCATGCCTTGTTTTCTGGCTGCTTGCTTCTAAACAGCTTGGGCACCCTTTCCTCCCACTTGTCATTATATAGCTAGTTGTTCCCTAAAAGGTTTCTAACCAATGTTTTTGACTAAATCTCTAGCTGTTTAACAGTTTTCAATACAGCTGTGCATAGCTATTTTGAGAGGAAGTTAGGTTTTAAACAAACAATTCAGATCTCCCAGCTCTTGCAGTGGGCAGGTCCATTTGAAGAAAGCCTCTCTGATGGCAGACAGACTGCACCCAATATTGCGCCAAGTCACTCTCCATTTGTAAATATTAGAATGTGTTGTAGTTACAGATACAGTAAAAGAAAGAAGGTTTAAATTATACAGCTGAGAAACACCAAAGGAAAATAAATATAAAACAGCACATGATGTGTGTGCTGTAGGTCTCCAGTCTTGCTATTAGATAGCAAAGATAAGAAACATAAGCTAAACAGGTCACTCAGTTGAATGACTTCCATGTTTTCCTAAATGTCTGTTTTTGTTTCACCTAAATCTGTGTAATCTTCTGCTTCTCTTTCACTCATATTTTCTGCTGTGAATGTGTTTTAAAAGGAAGGCTTAAGCAGGAAACATACGTAGACAGGTTATTTGACATAAGTTTCATAATACTAGCTCTAAAGGACTAAAGATGGTGATTAGCAAAAGGCAGTGGAAGAAAGTAATGAGTATGTCCACATAAAGACAACTATTGAGCAAGGGATGTGGTCTTTGTAGTTGTACATGACCTGGCTGGTGCTTATCCAGAACATGGAGGAGTCCTTCAGTGTGACCAAAGAGAATGGTATGGAGGAGGGAGGGGCAAGCCCTTCTTTCATTTGGCTAAAAAGTCAACTTGTCCTGCTGTGCTGTTGTGAAGTTTTCATTAAGAAGGAGGCAGTGGTGCCAGAGACCAGAGCAGCTGCAGGTCCCAGGGAACTGCCATTCCTGGAACTTGCCCTCACATGCAAAGTACAGTAAGTTAAAAACAGGCATGTTCTCCCATTCCTGTAATGTCACTTATTAATTCAAAAACTTTTATGCATCTCTGCTGTTCTCAGGCAAGGATCTGTCAGGAACTGTTCTTCTAGCACTGGGGAAAGGCATGGATGAGGACATAAACCAGGCTTTTCTGAAAACAGTTTCTGAGTGTGAACTACAGAACACTGCTGCTGCTCAGGATACCTAAGTTGCAACTGATTTAGCTACTATTATCTTCCTTTGGTGTCATGTACTCTTTCTAGTAAGGACTCCTGCTTAAAGAGTAACAGATCAAGGGGTGAAGAGAAAACTTGTAAAATTATTCTCCTTTTTTTCTGTTTGTTTTTGGGTTTTGCAACAGTGATTTTTTTCCCCCAAAGATCTCTAAATCCAATGCTTGTATAAAAGGCACTTTCCAAGGCTTAACCATGCCACTGACCTATGCTGGACATGTTGCAAATTGGACATTGTCTTCTGTATACTAGGCTGCAGATTTCTAACTCTTTGCAGTGTTGACGCCTGCTCTCACAAAGAGAAGGAAATGAAGCAGAAAGATCCCACTGCGACAATTAGTGGCTCACAGAGAAGTATTGAAACAAATAATAAGTGGCTGAAACAATTCAAGGGAGGGAAACTCTAGCTTCCTACTCTACCACAATCTAATCTTCTTTCTCAGATTCTCTTTCTTTATCCCAATGGGGATTTTCACACACTTTCATTACCACTTTTAGTGTGAAATGATTGTGACCAGCAAGCAGCAGTTTAGTCCTGCAGTGCTGTCCTCCCCTCATCTGTTGGCCAGCCTTATCATTTTATGCTGTACTCTTGTCTGAATTTTTCAAGTAGCACTAATGTCTTGTTCCCAAGCTGCTGTATCACAAAGAATTTTAATGAAACCAATTGAAATAGATTCCTTCTCTTTCACTGAGGCAGCTGGCCAAAGAACTGGCTCATGGGCAGGGAAGTCTTTCAGCTTTGGAAGTAAAAATACCCCAGTTCCCCTTGTAACTCAAAGGGGAATCTTTGCAACTTGCTGGGTGAGTAGTGCTGGTGGCTCTCCCTGCACTCACTGAAGGAGCCGTGGTGTGACTGAAATCACCATGTGCTGAACAGATGATCAAGTAGGTTAATTCGTGTGGTTCCATGTAGATGTGGCACTGATGAATGGTTCAGTGGTGGGCTTGGCAGTGGTGGATTTACAGTTGGGAGTCGATGATCTTAGAGGTATTTTCCAACCTAATGATTCTATGATTCTGTGATTCCTGTCCTACTCAGATCTCTCTTTGCTTGATGAGTTCATACCCCGCTCAAAAGCATTATTTTCTGCAACATCTTCTGCTAACAGATTAAAGCTTTAAACAAGTATTTCCTTTGTGAGTTACTGCAATTACATTTCATCTCCTATGTGATTTAATCTCCTATGTGAATGCTGTTTTCTTTCAAGCATTTATGTTTTGCTCTTTATTTAAAAGAATTATGCCATTTCACATTCCCCTTGATGTCCATCTCTCAGAAAAAAGCAGCCAACAGCCTGAATATATTGGGTGGCTTTCGTCAGATAGCTGTGTTTGTTAAGTGAGACCATGAAAGACCTCAGATAACATTGCAGTACAAGGAGGGGACTCGTAACTCTGCAGTTGTTCAAAACAAATTGAGTGTCAGCTGCTCTGCTGCACAGATAAGGGGTGGGAAGGATTGCTCCTCGCCCCCTCAGCAGCAGGACAACTTCCTCCTGCACTGCTGAGAAAACACGATGCACGCTGCTCTGAGCAGTTCAGCAGCAGCAAGGGGAGGAGGAGACGCAGGGATGACAGACAGGACTCTGCATTAGCTCTTAGGAGGGAGCTATCACTCCAAAACTCAAACAGCAAGCAAGAGGGAGGTTAGGGAAATTAGAGTAAAGGCAGCAAAAGAGACAGGGAGGGAAAACAATGACAATTGTATGTTCCTTGGCTTTTCAAAAGGCCTCCTCGTGGTCTCTGCTTTAATGTACTCTTCTGATGCTGTCAGTGCCCAGCTGAACAGCTTTGGCACCTCCAGAGTGGAGGCTAATGCTGTTCAGCTGCCCTTAATTTAGAACAAGTCTTCCTCCCCTGAGGGCTGATAAAATTCAGTAGCTAATTTTCAGACTGGCACAGGTTAAGTAATCTTTCTTCAACGTCAGGAGTTAGGAACTGTCTCAAGCAGAGCATTCCCACCATGTAAATGAAATACAGTTATTAATAAATAATAATAATAATAATTAATAATACCTTAGTACTTAAGTCTTTGCTCTTGAAAAGAACTCCTGTCTCTAGTCCATCTGGCTGCAGTTGTGTCTCTCCCTGAAGCAAACAGTAGTCATGCAATTGGCAGAGTGGGTGAAGTAGAATGTGTACTCTGCAGCAGAGATTAGAACTAAAATACTGTAACGTGCCAGAGCTAGTCTTGCTCACATGCTACCTGGCTTAGCAATTAGTCACTTATTTAGTACTTCATTAGATCATGGTCAGAGCAGCACAGCATTTGCTTACTGAGAGATTATCTCCCACTGCCACACAGGCATCAGTCTAGGTTCTGAAACACAGGTAAAGCTCTACCTGATACCAAACCACCTCATACCTCAGGAGAGACTGGCAGAATTCTTTCTAGATGAAATCTTTGGTTTCCAAACCTGTTTTCTTCCTATGAATGTAATCTCTTGGAGGTAGGTAGGATAGCTACCCTTAGTGCAGCTTCTCTTATAATGCCGCTTTTCTTTGCATGTGAGAAATCTTTAACATACAGCTGTGTACAGCTGTCTTTTTGCAACCAAGATCTGCCATGGTGCCTACAAGGCATCTGAAACTGCTTGGGAGTGCTGTGCTGTGGCAATTGCCTGGTGAACACACAGGAAAAAGTACGTTTTCTGCAGCAGATCTTTTGCTTAGAGCCTGTATCTGTACATGAACTGGGGAATGGAGAAGGGTTTTTTTGTGTGATGAATTGCACAGTCAACACATCATCTTTTACTGTTTTGTCTGGGTTCAAGTGTAATGTAGCCAAAAATATTGGCAAAAAAACCAACCTGTTTTGCTGTGCTTTAAAATAAATACGTTCACCTGGTTGGGCCAGTTCCAGAACAATAATAATATTAATGTGGGGGTTTTTTAAGCATAAAACTAAATGTTGCAATGAACTGTTGCCAGTGACTATCTGGTTCTAAGGTTTAGAGCTCATGCTGGACCCTTTATTGCTCTTTTCAGTGAAAATGCCCTTAGGGATCTTAGGTCCAATACACTTAATATAAAGCAGGAACAGAGACACAATTCCAGGCTTTTTCCTCAGATGCTAACTCAAAAGTTACCAAGAGAAGATCCTCCTCATAGTTGCTTATCGGTGGTGTGCTTTTCACAGTGCCAGTGTATCACTGTTAGTGGCTCGGTTTCAAATCTCAGACGTTTAAGCAAACACTGTCAGGACCACATATTATTTTCTAGTTGTCAGTATTGTTTCTGGAAGCAGATGGTCTTCCGCCCAGCCAGTGAGTAGGGAGATGACAGTTGTCTCTCGCGTTTTCTTGTAGTGTCTGAGGGCAGCAGTATGGGATGCCTTAGTGCCCTCGTCTCAGAGAGAGAAGGGCCGGAAGAACTGAAACCTGCGGGAGCACAGCGTACTCAATACCCTGCTCCGGCCGCGCAGAAGGGCTGCGTTGGCAGAGCTCCGGCAGCGGCACCTGCCCGGCCGCTGCTGCCGAGGAGGGTGCGCGGTCAGCCCGGGGCAGCCTCTGAGCGCCGCTCCCACCGCGCGGGGCTGGACGCGGACGGGCACCTGCGCTCCCGGCCAGCGGGGCACTCCCAGGGCAGCCCCGCCGGCGGGTCCCTCGCAGCCCCCGCCATACGCCGCCTTCCCCCCGCACGTCCTCGCAGCGGCACTCGAAGGTGCGGTGCCCCTGCGCCTCCGCCTCGCAGGCTGCTGCGCTGGACATCGCCGCTGCAGCGCCGGCCCGCCGGGGGAAGGAGGGAGGGAGGGAGGGAGCGGGCGCGGGCTGCGCGGTGCGGCCGGCAGGTGGCAGCAGCCGGCGCGCAGCTCCTGCGCGGGCGGCGGGCGGGAGCGAGGGGAGAGGCAGTGGCTGAGCCCCGGAGCCGCCGGGAACCTGCTCGGGTCCTGCGGGGCTCCGGCATTCCCGGCCGAGGGCGCGCTGCCTCCCATGCGCCGGGGGCCGCCTGGCTCTCAGCCCTCTCGCCCCCGAGAGCGCCTCGTCGCGGGGCGCCCGGACGGGACACCGGCGCGGAGCGGTGAGGCAAGGCCGGGGAGGGTGGGCGCGCCAGGTGGGCGGTGGGCGCCGTGCCGGGGACGGGGGCGCGGGCAGTGCCCGGGACGGCGGCGCTCGGCCGCGGCGGAGCCCGAGGCCGCGCTGAGGGGCTGCTCCGCGCCGGGCTGAGGGGCTGCTCTCGCTCTGCCCCGGCTGCGGGAGCGCGTTCGGCTCTGCTCCGCTCCGCGGGATTCCTGCGCCGCGTGTTTTGGCTGTGTAAGTAGCCATTTCAAAGCTGCTCTCCTCGCACGCTCGGTTTCCAGGAGCTGCATCCAGAGGCAGAGTAAGGAGCTGCTTAGTTTTGCCTCGGTGTCCCACCAGAAGCCGTAGCTGCACGTAGTCTGAGCCAAATCCAGCAGTTTGTACGGGAGAGGGAAAGAAGTGGATAACTCGCCTCACGAAGAATGCGTGTTGCAATTGTTCTTGCTTTGGGCCAGGTCTTTTGCTCTAACTAAGCACAGTGTGCAAAGCATGAACCGTGTTTGGCGTTCGGTGTTTCTCTTCACGCTTTCCTGCCTCTGGCTTTGTTACCATCTCTCCTTTAATTCTACCAACACTCGAGCTGTTTGTGCTTAGTTGTCAGGCTACAGGGTATGTGCTGTAGCAGAGGAGAATCTTGAAATACCTTTTCTTCTCCAGTTGTGGCTTTACATTTTTGCAACTGTCGGTGTGTCCACACCTGTGTGTTTTATAGCCCTTGACACACTTGACATTAATTAATCCAAATTATTTTTTCTCCAGATTCTAGATACATGAACGGTTTAGAGAGGCTGACAGCAGTGAGTTCTACAGGTTACTATGTTGTGTGCAAAAACTACTTTTTGCTTTTTGTAAATTTTCTGTCTGATACTGTATGGACCTTATAAAATGAATTATGCTTGGTCTCTGCACACTATCTCTGTGCTATTTCAGAGCTGTGTTTTTTCATTATCTATCTCAGCTATTTTTTATTTAAAGTTAAAGAATTCTTAGCTTTTTTTGTCACCTTTCTTCCATATCTCTTGCCAGTGTAATTTCTCTTTTTCTCTATTTTTTTCATGTTTTCCTTTTTTTTTTTTTTTTTTTTGATCAAGGGATCGCCAAACTGAGCTTTTTTGCAGTATTTCAGTACAACATAAGGGCATCATGATGCCTGCTAGCAGAGATGACAGATAAGCTGGGGCATCAATATCGTGAATAGCCATCAAAAGTAGTAGAAGTATTTGCAACTCCATGTGTCACCTGTTGATGAATCAGTGTGATTAATTTTTTTAATCAGAAACCACTATCTAAGGCACTAGTGGTTAGTAGCTCAATACAAGGGTATAAGGTTATGGATTAAATAGTTGCCTGATGGGCTCTTAATATTCTGTCAGTCTGCTGTGCATGTTTTTCCTGTCTTCTGTGGCAAGAGCAGGAACTGAAAATAGCCCCAATCTGTCTGAGTTTATTGCTTCTTGTGGAACTGCCAATGCACTCTTAGAAAATTGATCTACTGAGCTGTAGCTTGCCAACTCAGACCTCTTTCTGGTGTAAACTTAGTAGTAATCTGCTTGTTGATGTGATTTTCACCTATTCAGTATCATCAGGGGTTTAAAATGAAACTGGATACTGCTGAAATTCTTGATGCTTTCTTTTCCATCACCAGGGCGCTCCATTTCCAGGGAATCTAAAGGGAGAATGGACTTAAGTAGACTAGGAGGAGAGACTGCAGCACTTTTCTTGTTGAAAGGCAAAGTGAGCATTTTTAGCTCATAGAAATATGAGGCCAGCTTGTGTGGATTGTCATAGGGAGTTCTTCAAAGTGAGTATAGGTAGGAAAAATGAATTATTTATCATAATTGTACCCTGAACATAACTTTTCAAGTTATATTTAGGAGCAGGGCTAATCCCAGGTCTTGCTGATGATGACTTTAGCTTGAAACAGGTCCATTGTAATTGAAGGAGCAACTTTTGATCCCTGACTAACTCTCAGAAACACTTGGAACTGATGTATAGGTCAAGATTTCTGTCTTTCTGCATTTCATACAGCAGGTTCCTTCAGAGCTCCAGCAGATTTAATTGTAGAAAATGAATTGGGTTTCTCCCAGGCAGTGATGAGTTTTATGATCTCAGTACAAAATCTTTGGTTTTGCTGTAGAACAAACTGAGTAACTGTGCTAGGCAGATATGCATTAAATGAATGCTGAAAACAAAACAAAAAAGCAGTATCATCTTGAAGACTCATATTGGCCTCAGTGTGTGATTCTGTGTGGACAGTGACACCAGAAAAGCTGGGTTTCCACACTGCAGTCTCAGTTCTCTGTGATGTGACCTCAGATGTGTGATATTCAGACTGTTCCCAGTGGCAGTTGTAGTATAAACAGAGGTGAAGTGCTGGTCAGACACTTAGTGGTACTTGGGATTTTCTTTTTTACTTTGAAAATCAGGTTTGTCATCTACAGTGAAGTGCAGTCATTGCAGACATTTCTGCGGGCTTTAAACTCTGTATGAGAGAAGTAAGGTTTGATGGTTAAGCACTTAAAAAACCCAAGGAACTCCAAAGTCAACCATGCACAAGTGATTTTAGCTGTATCCCCTGTAGTGTTATGTTATCATAACAGGCTTCAGGTTTGGAAGGTTGTTATTTTTTGCAAGTAGGAAAAACAGTAAAAGAAAACTTACTGTGTCAAACCAACTTCTTAAAGAGTTTGTATCTTGATAGTAGCCCTTTTGCCACAGAGTTGATAGGGAAAGCATTTTGTAGCTTTTAATTGTGAAATGCTTCCAGTGGTAACAGTGCTGGTTGAAGAACAGGTTCTATGACAAGTCTTGTTCCCTTGAGTAGGCACATGTACAGTTCAGTTATTAGTTCTTTTGTTTTCAGACAGCAGCTCTAAATGCAGTTTGGACTATGACTTGGGTAATTGCAAAGCTAATTAAGTTATGAATATATGTGGTTCAATATGTGACCAATGAACATGGTTGCATTGTTAATGTATAGGAGGTTAAAATTTGCATTGAAATAGCTTTGGTTTTGTTCCGGATAGCTAGTACTTTACCCTAGATAATTCTGATAATTTATATTAGATTTTTAGGAAGAATGCATGGTTTAGTACTTTCTTTAGAAGATTAATTAGAGGGATGTTAAGCAGATACAAGATTGATAAAAGGTTGATTAACAGAATGATCTGACGGACACTGATTTTGCCTCACATCTTACGTTGTATAAAGGGAGCAGAGCTGAAACCATGTGCTTTAGTGTTGCCTGATTATTTTTTTTCTTAATTTGAGTTTTTGTTCTTTGTGTTAGTGACAATATCACATTCAAATTCTGTAATTTAAACCATCTCAGTTTTCTCCTCCTGGAATGTTCTGCCCCACCCATTTTTCTCTTGGGGACTTGAGTGTCATGTCACACATCAAATTTGTGTAACCCCTGCAGGGTTATGGCATTCCCAGAGATGGGTCAATGTTCACATTTTGGTTGCTGTTAAGCAGTCAGCACTTGTCAACACCGTGTACAGACATCTGTTACATATTTTTTAAATGGTGGTACCAAGTGTTAAATGTGGAGCTTCTCCACAGGAACTGTTCTTGCACTAGAAATGCAGATGGGATCTCAGTCCCATCCTTGTGAGGGCAAGTAGCCTTGTGGGCTGCTGAGGTGATGGATGTGAGTTCCTGGAACGTGGGCTTCTGGTTTCACCTCTCCCATTGGCTGCCCTGTGCTGCTCACTGAGGCCATTGGCGTCTGGCTTTATCTCTGAACTTGTTCCTTTATCTCTGAACTAGGTATGATAATTACAGGATGTTGGTCAACTGTCAAATTTCCTGAAGATAGTCTGCATGCAAAGATGCTAAAAAAAAAGTCATTTGAATAAAAATATTTATTGTACATGAATGAACCCAAATTGTGTTGTATGGGTCTCATAGGTTTATTACTGTATTTCTGCAAATCACAGCTTAAGGCCTTGTTTGTTGGCTGTTTCATATCAGTCCTGTGCTGCTGTTACTTGGCATCCCACTTCAGTATTTATTTTGGTCCTGGTTTTTGAATTTCCCTTCACAGGAAGATTCCAGGCACCTTATATGGAAAAATTTATTTTTAAAAATTTACTTTTTTTTTCTATCAGTTCTGTAGATTTTTTTTTTTCAGTAAGTGCAAGAGCCACTATCTCTTTTAGTTAAAGCTCTGGTCTAAGGGCCAGTAAAATCATGGAAAAGGTTATCTGTAACTTCAGTGTCTTTCATATCAGGCCACTCCCACATGATGTGCTCTTGTCATTGGAAAACAAGACCACTGGTTTCAACCATGAGTTTCCAGTGTTTTCTTTGACAGTAGAAGAGTAACTTGTTCTTTAATTTAATAAGTTATACTTGTTGTGTAGTTGGTTCCAGGAACTGGAGCCTTTGGAACTCTTTCTGGGTACCAAAAAAATATTTAAATTACAGGACTTGGTAGATAAAATTCATCTCTTTGCAGAGGAGCTGCTTGTTCATAACTGTGGTCCTTTGTTCCCCTTCCTGTAAGACTGCTATAAACTCATGAGTTATATATAGCCATATGTGATTAAGTGTAGAGAGAAATACAGAAAACTTCCCTATTTTGAATGTAATTTTTTTTTATTTAGCTTTGTTTACTTGTGCTTTTTTCCTAAACCCAAGCTTCTTAAAATACTAACATTAATAAAAGAATAGTCCTTTTTCTTAAATTCAAGAGAGAACTGCCGTGACAACAGAAGTTCCAACTTCTGAACTTTCAACTTTTGAACTTTATCTTTGACTGGATTGTATTCACTTCTTCTTGCATCAAAATGAAGTTTAGCAGAGAAACCTGGTAGTGAGCAGACTCTCCTAGTTTGTCAATGAACAAGCAGGGCTGATGTGATGCCTTGGACCTGGCTTGCCCAAGAGGTGGGGCAAGGTCTGTCCTTTGGGACTGCATGGTCTGGTAAGATAAGAGAACAGGAGGAGAAGGCTTCCCAAAGTGAAGTGTTTGTTGGGAGCCTGAGGATACTGTCTCTAATGCTGATAGAAGTACTGTGGTTTCCTGCTTGTTGCCTTCTATGTGAGTCATGATATCCGAGTTGGAATGTGTTTTCTTTGCTCTGGTTTTGGGAAAAGGATGGATAAAGAAGCCCTTTTTAAAAGCCCTTCTTCATGAAACCTGCTTCTTGGTGAAAAACATCTGTTGTGCTTGGCCTTGCTGGATCAGCACTTGGATATATGTGAGCATGGATACTACTCCCCCAGGAGAAAAACGTCACTTGGATACTTGAATATTATATGACTAAAATCTGTAATCCTGAATCAAGCGGATTCCCCTGATACTCCCTTTGGATCAGCTGCAGAGAAGTGCATGGAAGGACAAACCTATCTCTAAATGGCAAATTCAGCAAAACTGTTGGCACTAATCTGAGAGTAAATGATGACTTGGAAAGTATTCAGATGTCCTGGATTTTTTTTCCATAGTAAAGGTGATTGCTGTAGTCCTGACTTGGTAACATCAAACCATTAGTTGCTTATTTATTATACTTGTATTTTTGGTTATTTTTATCTAAAACATGTAGTTTCTACGAAAGTAAAAATAAGAAATATTTTTGCTTATCAGATTGGCAAAGAGAAGCAAGAGCCCGTCCAATCCCACCCTGCATAATTACAATAAAATGTCATCCCATGACACAAGCTGCCCAAAAGAGTGATAAATTGTATGGAATGGATGCAATTACTTAATCTGGCAGAAATGAAAACTCTGTCTCATTTTCTTGTAGTTCTGTGGAGCTGCATTCACTGGGGAAGTGAGTGGGAAATAGTGGGCAAATCTTGCAGATTTTCAGGGTCTCTATGTGGAATTGAAGCACTTTACTAAACCAGCATAAGAATAAGGATTTAAAAGAATAGAGTGGGTTAACCATTAACTGTTAGTATTGTTCAGTTTTGTTGGCCCAGGAAATACTGTTCATGTGTTGCAACACAGGGGTTAAGGCAGGATGTCAGCTTTGATTTTTTTGCAGTGATAAGCAGCCATTAAAAATGTAATTTCTTATACTCCTTTTCTTCTTCAGGCCCTGTTTGTACTCATTAATACATATTGCACACCAAAAAGATTGTCTCTTTTTTTCTTTCTTTCTTACTTCCCCCTCCAGTTCAGAGATTTGCTCAGATTAAGGCAATTGCAGTACTTTTGTTTCTTCCCATAGTAATGTTTACAGTTTTGCAGGATCAGGTTCAGATTTATTACACAGACATTCACAATGCTGCTGTAATTAATCAGTTGTGATAAAGCTGTGCCTTCTGCCTATATTTGTTGCTGTCCAAATTCATCACACCATGGCTGAATGCAGAATGGTAGTTGTGAGCATGTTTAAAATTTAAATAATAATAATTAAGAATTATTTTAAACGAGGAAAATATGCAGTTTTGAATCATGAGGGCATGAAAGGGCTAAAATATCTTTGCTGCTTTCATACTGCTAAAATTCGACAGAAACTGTCACTTTCTGATCTCTTTTAAGCCACAGTGCTTGTGGTTTAGTTGTGATTGTTTCTACTGCTTTGAAAGGGGAAGAGGGGGAGAAACTGTTTCCAAATGTATCTTCCTGGCATTTGAAGATTCAGAAAGGTGAGGTTTGTTTCTGCTTTTTGTTTTGCTATTTTCTTAAAGTTATGTTAGAAGGGCTTTTCCAAACTCTGGGCTTTGCAAAATGCCTGTTTCCTCAGACCATACAGATACTACGTTAGAGCAGGGAGCACAGTGTGAAGCAGTGCCCAGAGTGATTCCATTCGAGTTGCATTCCTTTCAGCAAGTCTTCACCTATCTCCAAGAGTGAGTACTCAAGTAGAAGATTAAAGTCACTACATAAGACTGTTTGGCTTTAAGCAGTTTGTGCAACAGCAGTAGACTCTGATTTAAAAAACCCCAAATCCAAAAGACAACATATGAAATTCAGTCACCCTTTTTTTAAAGATCACTCTATCACCTCTGGCATACGGATTATATAAAGCAGCAAATGAAATTCACAGTGTTGGAGCAGTTACTTGGTTTCCTTTGCCAGCATTTTGTAATAGGCTGTTCCTGTTGTCTTGCAGATTCAAGAAGTTTCGCATTCACATTTGAAGTCCCCATTTTTCAGTTTGCAGACACATGGGTATTTTGCCTGAAGCACTAAGTGACGTCAGGTGAGGGTCAGTGTGCTGTAATAACCTGCCCTCAAACACAAATAAGTTCAGGCTCTGCTGCCAAGAAATGACCTTTGATTTCTTTTTACCTGATGCAAAAGGGCCCTATTGACTTTGCTTAGGCCAAATCCCAGCCACTTGAATAGGTTTTCTTGAGCAGGAATGGTTACAAAATTCCCTGAACATGGTATAATGGTGGCACAGATTTCTGGATTGTAGGTGACTTTGATACTCTGAATTAGATTTGGCTATTATTGTGGTCAGAAGAGAGAAGTGACTTCATTGAGACTTGCACAGCTACCAACCCTGAAACTACCACTGTGAAGTACAGTTTGTAACCTACATCTGATTAACAGAGATAGTGAGCAAAGATGCTTATGTGTTAAAACTTTTCTTATATATAGACAGAAAATAATACCTTAATCTGAAATGTACAGCCAAAAGGCCATATATGCTGTCAGTGGGCAGACCTGTATCATGGTAGTCACACTTCTCACTCTGGATATCCTCCTAATCCAGGTATGTCGTTAAGCTGTGAGGTGCAGGGTCTCACAAAACTAAGTATAATAATTTTGCTGCAACTGCTGTGTTGCAAGCATGTTGGGGCTACCTTATTCTGAATAAAGTAGTGTATGGCTAAATGGGGAGCCAGGATAGAGTCACCTCTTTACTATGCTGTGACTAACTGTGCTGGTGGTTTCCACTGTTTTGTTAAAAAGGGTTTTCTTTAACCTACCTTTCTTTGCAAGCCCATGCAGGAATTACAGGGAAGTATGGTATTTCTTACGGTTTTGTCTCTTCCACCCTTCTGGCTTTTGCAGATATAAGAGTGGGTACTTGTGTGCATTAGCTCTGGTGAATGACTTTTCAAGTAGCAAAGTTGATTCAGCTCTTTCAAAGTCAGACTACAATCATGTCTTACTCCTACTGTCAAGCAAACCTCTAATTGAAAGCAGTATTGAGTTTACTTACAGGCTGAGAAAAACTCAAGACTAGAACCTGACCTGGAAAGGATGACTGGAAGTAAGAAAGGTATCTTCCTGACTTGTTTAGGTTTTTTGAATAATGATATTAGCAAGGGTGACAAGGGCTGTTGGTGATTCTGCAAGGTTAGGATCTTTTATCTGTCAACCATAAATTCATTCTTCGCAGGCCACTGGATGGCATCTTCCAAACCATAAATTTCCTAATAGGGAGATTTTAATCTGCAGCTGGTGAAGGGTTTCAACTTCCCTGCTCCGTGAATGATAATCATACATTCAAGTAATCTTGGGCTATCTTTGTGTTTTTGTGTCAAGGAATGGTATCTCCCGTAGGAGTGTAACAGTTCATGCAGTTTACATTAAATGGACTGAAATACTAACTGTCATCTAGACCACCAGAGCACATGAGGCATAGCTGCAAGACAAGATTTGTAGGATGTGTAAAATCCCTTTCAAGCTGACAGGGTAAGAATAAACAGCTCCCTCTCCCAACACTTAAAGGATCTTGGAGTTCAGTTTTAAAATGCAGGAGGGTGAAGGGTTCACCACATGGAGGTATGATTGATACAAGCATTATAATGGATGTTTCTGGAACCTGAACCAAATAAGGACTTCAGGAAAATTATATTCAGTGGCATCAGTCTGGGGGGTAGAATTGAGAATGTAAATAGTTTCTGGATTTCTGAACATAGGGATTTTACACTTCTTCTGCTGTCACTAATCATGCTGAATCTTAATTTCTCTTTCTTGAAAAGACACAATGATAGTGTTGTCATCCTTACTAATTAAAGCTTAGTAACTTAGTGTTTTCCCTTTTTTCTCCATTAACATCCTCTTCCCATAGAAAAGAGATGCACCTCTGCAAATGTACCCGTTTAAGTGGTAAAGGCTTGGCAGCACAACTGGCACCTGATGCTAGCTACTATCTTGGTTGCCAGTCCAGTTTTGGAATTGAACTATTTGTAAGATTCTATATATATCAAGCTCAGCAGATAAACATATTGAATGTCTATGTTGTTGTGCTGGAGACCTCATCTAAATTTTATTGTGGATGAAAGCTAAATAGAACTCTGTGAAACAGTTCTTCAATATGTTCTCTGAGTTACCCCTGTATTTACTTGCATGCAGAATTTAATATTTGCAAAAGATGTACAAGATAACTTACTGCCATTCTTCCAGCTGGCTGTCAGATAGTTTATTGTTTCATGTTGGGTTGTTCCCTGGTATTCTATTTCAAAATTATGAAAAAAATACTTAATTTCACAGTATTTACTTGCATGCAGAATTTAATATTTGCAAAAGATGTACAAGATAACTTACTGCCATTCTTCCAGCTGGCTGTCAGATAGTTTATTGTTTCATGTTGGGTTGTTCCCTGGTATTCTATTTCAAAATTATGAAAAAAATACTTAATTTCACAGTGCTCTTGCAAGACCTCTCATTAGACTTATTATTCATCATTACGTAGAAATGTAAAAAAAACCAATAAATCTTCAAATTCCATTGTTGCATTTCCATACCAGTATGTAGGGAGCCTCACATCAGAGAGAATTTTAATGAGAAATAAATTAGAATCTCATCATTCTTATAGTATTATTTAGTAACAAAGTAACTTAAGCAATCTTGCGCAACTCATTCATTTCAAGATGTTTCAGGAGCCTCGACTCTGACATGCACAATGAAGATGTGTAAGCTACATGGTGAGCTGTTTTTCTGTCTGTGATCTAACAGTTTTCTGTACTTCCTCTTAAAAAATAAGGCATCTAAGTCTTGCTGTTAGGTATATGACATTTCCTTCAGAACAGATGAATAATTGGTATTTTTATACTTTACTGAACAAAGGCATGTTCAGCAGTTACCAGAATGCCATAATAATCTCAGCACTGTTTATTTTGGACATGTGTCACCTATTTTTCAGTGGTTCCTAAAATATATTCCCACATGGGTACCTGAGAAGTTCTACATCCTTATGTCTGGCCTCTGGTCAGTTGAAGCCTTGTGTTGCTCTCATGTACTGAAACTATTTAGCAAGTGTTTAGTGCCCAAGTTATCCCAAGTGCTAGAGGACAAGGTGTTGTTTGAAGGTTTAAGATGGAGCACCTCTGCCCCTCCATGCCCCAGTACACTACAACACCTTCAAGCTGTTGCTCAGCTTTTCCATGACAACTGGGTTGCAACACTGCTGTCACCTGAGCAGTGCTGGTCACTGATTGAAGTGAAGCCCAAGTCATGTAGGAATTGCATGATGGAAAAGAGAAATCTCTTCTTTTTGACAAAATAAAGCAGTTTGCTGACTGCAGAAGAGGACTGAGGGGAAGAGGACTTTCATCATGTTCAGAGTCTGTTACTAGAACCATGGTCACTTTTTCTTGGACATTTGTTAGTACAAAATGTGCATCAGTAGGTACCCCTGGTGTTTTTCCTTCCAGTTTTGGCACTATTGAAATGTATGTTGAAACACTTGTCCTTGAGAACTTGTGTAGAAAAGGATTTGATGAGTTATTTTGGGATGTGTGCCCACATTAATCTCCATTAGAGAAAGTACAGGAGCCAGTGGTTTGCAGTGCAGCCCTGCACTGAAACACTGGGGATAGTCCTTGGACTACCAAGATGTTGTTCCTTTGCTGCCAGACTTCAGGGGAGAGAGAATTGTTGGGTTGTGGCCTGGCATATCCATTTATAAATGTATGTATTTCTAAGTATATGGACTAATAAACTGACACCGAATTGCCTTGCTTTTACCTGTACTAACAAATAGGTTTGGGTTGGGATTGTTTAGGTTTTCTTCCCCCTAATTCTGTGTCAAAGACCCATTCAGTCTTGAGGGAATGCCAGCCTTTCTTTACAATGCCTAACCCAAAGCAGAGATACATAACAAGCAGAGAAATCTCTGAAGTTCCCCAGAAATTGTTTTTATCCTATGTGTAGTTTAGTACACCAAGAATAATGGTACAGATGCCCTTGGAGTCACTGCAGCTGAAGTTGAAAATTGAATCCCAAGGATATTAATGCTAATTTCGGTAGATGCCTGTGTTGTATTTATAGATACATGTTCCAGTTAATAACTGTTCCTCTGCACAGAGTTTAACTTTAGAAAATTAAACATCTCTGATGATAGTGGATATGAATAGCTACCCAGAAGAGAAATACCTAGTCAATCTTGACAAGTCTATGTTTTCTCTGGTAACTGGAAGATGCAAAGTGATCTCTTTCAAGGACTAAGAAGGCTTAGCTTAGCCATTGGAGGTTGGCTAACAGGTTTAAAAGTGTTTTGGTTTGACTTTTGCAGCATTCTTGTACTGAAACACTTTTATCACTTGTATGCTCTGGATAATGTGGGAATATTCCCAGAAAGCATTCTTATTTGGAGGTATTACTTATGCAGAGAGGTCATTCCCACTGATACTCCAAAGAAAATATTTTATTTCTGAATAAGCAAGAGAAGATTTCAAGTCCACATCACATACTGCCCTCCTTGTTCTGACACTGGTACCCCAACACCTCAGAAATCATGCCAATAGAACAGAAGGAACTTTGTAAAAGTTAATATTTTGAGATTGTATGTGTTCAGGTAACAGCTTGACAGGGACAATTTTTTTTAAATTTTAAAGAATTTTTTATGAGTACTATGATATATTTAAGCTTTCCTCTACTGTTTAAGTTCTTCCTTAGGAAATCACAGTTACGAAGTTCAGGATTTTTATATTGTTAGAAATGTTTCTGTGAGTTCACAGAGCAATCGCTTACTCCTTTTACTATCATGTTACTGTGAATCAGCTCTAATTTATGGAAAGGGCAGTTTACATCAGTTTTTCTATTTGTGTTGGAGCCATGCAGAGTTAGTTGTGGTAGGCTAATGGCACACACATCTATTTACCAGTAAATGAAATTTTTCTTTCAGAGGGTACATTAGCAACAGGAATGCTTGTTCTTCACCTATATATGATGTTGAATGTTGCCTAATACTATTAAAAATATTCTCTGGGACAGAGCTTCCTATATTTTATCCTTTCTTTTACTATGTGGAGGATATTGATGCTTAGGCATGTATTTACAATGTTTATTGAACACCATTCTCATGGGAAGAAGTTTGAAATTATGAAAAAGACGACTTCTGTCTGCCAGACTGACATTCTTATTAAACAAATGGCTGAAAAATCATGTTTCCTCTTTGGAAAAGGAAGGTATCTTCTAACTTCACAATAATTATGTAATATACATGATTTTTACATAATGAGAGGGGTGTCTCCCAGCTGCATTACTAAGAAATAGCTGATTATATTCCTGAAATATGTTGTGTTTTACTTTCCTTGTACATGTGCCTTCAATTAGCTTTGTTGAAATATTTGTTTTCTATGACCTTTTCAAACAGGGTGTGTTACAACTGAGTGAGGCTGGTGGGTCCTTGGTTTCCATGCAAAAGACAGTAGGTCCTCAGAACCACCAGTTAAATGCTGTTGGGAGCCTGTGTTTTGAAGACACAGACTAAGAAGGGTAGAGAAAAAGCTTTTCTTTGATTCTGAAAATGGCCTTCATTAACCAAGTCCTAAAAAGAGCACAAGGAAAGTTCATTTTCTTTGACGTATTTACAGGTAGAGAAATCAGTATGGCTAAGAGAGGCTCTAAGAAATTTCTGTTATTCCTAGTTGATCCAAAATGCAGTTATATGCCTTGCAATATCAGTATCGTTGAGACTTCTACTAAATAGGTAGACTTGCAGACTGACATTTCATATATGGTCCTTCTCTCAGTCATTTCCATCCAGGGCATTCTAACTACGAGTCACAGCAGACAGTTTTACCCGAGTTCCCACAAAATGGAGTGGGTCTCAAAACAGTACACGAACCATATCTAAAACACCACTCCACCTACTTACACTTGGTAGAAAAATATTTAGAGCAGGAACTTGCTGAAAACAAATTTGTGCTGTTACTGCTCATTTTGTAGACAAGACAGACGATGTTTAATCATAGCAGTATTCACACAGATTTCTCTTGCTTGTCATAACAATGAGGGCTTCACCTATTTTGTATCAATGCTTATAGAGATTTCAGGTATTTCTACCTGACTTTTTAGGCTATTAAATGTTTAGGGGTTTTTTCATATCTTTCTATATCAGTAATCAGATAACTGTTGATCAGGATAATGGAGTGGTTGCTTAAGAAAGATTGTTTCATGAAAAGGATCTTTAACATGTAATTTCCCCCTTCCTCTTACATGTTCAGTCCCTTCTTGATTTAGAAGACTCAGATTGTAGCAAAAATGTTCTTTACAAGAAAAGGAAAATTTATAAAATATACTGAGTGTGTCTTGTTAGAAGAGGTGATGGTTTCTAATATGGTAGAGCTGTGATAAGCACCTTTCATGGTTTTCAAATGCTGAAACTGCTAGAACCTTTAAATTCTCTGGGGTGGTTAAGTGTGGAACAGGGAGCTCTTAATGGTTGTGTGTGTGTGCAATGACTGTTAGTGGATCTGTGGGCAAAGGGAATATTCAGCCACATTTACACAACACAAGTAGAATATACCAGTTGAACACTGAGTAAGGTCTCTTACATGGGAACAGAGCTGCTCAGTCTCTGAACACTTGTCTTGTGTAAGGTCTTTCCAGTTTGTTCTGCACTAGTTATACAGAACAGCTGTGACAAGTCTTGGAATTCCTTAAATCAGTGAATGATGAGAAGCTGGTATCAAGATTCCTACAGTAGACAGAGAAGGGAAGGTAAAAAAACCAACCCCTATGTGGATGGTAAGCACAGTTTTAAAACTTCATACCAGGGATTTGGCCAAAATTGCACAGCCTATCACTCTGAGATCTTGAAGTGAACTTAAGAGAGGTTTGCAATTGTTTCCACACAGTTACATCCCAGAAATCTCTCTGTCAGTTTGGAGAGTGATATGATCTCATTTTTATGATTCATTTTATGTTTTACATAATTGTCTTCTGCCTGGAAACTGCACATGAGAACTTTAAATGCAGTAAGCTTTTGTGAGAATTATCTAATACTTTCAAAAGGTAAAAAGGGATAAAATCAGGCTAACAATGGCAATTTTGGTGCAGCCTGAATCTTGGGAAAGTATCATTCCTCTGGGTTATTATTTCAAAGACCTAAAAAAGAACAATTAATTCAGTTTTTCTGACACTCGATTTTGTGTTTTCTGGACTCTTCTTAAAGTTTGGTAAGTCTGAACTCCACATAAACTACCTTTTCAGAATTTGGTGATTGTAAATGATGTCAGAATTACTAATCAATTTAACACTGCTATTCCAGCGTGTTTTCTTTGCAATTAAGCTGTGTCAATCAGCTAACTATATGTCATACTTCATACCACAACAATATATACTTTAAGTGGTTATCAGACCTATGCTCTTAAATCCATATTTAAGCCAATTATTGAATTTAGTAAGTTTTAGACCAGGTTCATTATGGCAATCCTTTCACTTTTAAGATATTTTTATTACTAGTGCACATTCAGTGAATATATAATCAGTGTTGTGAACAAAGATTAAGAAAAATTAAACAAGTTGTACTACTTGAATATGACTGGCAGCTCATGACCTATAAGCAAGCACTGTCATGCTTCTCCCCTTTACTTGCAAGATTAATGTCACAACCCTTATTTGATCTTAACTTATATATTCTTCAACAAAGATAGAAGCAAACTGTTTGAATTGTGGCACCCTCCAGCATAACAATATATTTAAAAGCCAAAATTTGCATTTTGTGAATGGCTGTTCTGGGAAATCGTGTGTATGGTCGCTGTTGGATTCCGCCACCTTTGCCTCCTAGATTTTCAGAGAACAGTTAAACATTATAGGATTGGATGCCAAATAATGGGGTTACACAGCTCTTCCACTGAACTCCAGACAAACGAGCTGAAATGGTTCGCTGGGAAGTGAAACATTTTCGGAACTAACGCTCGAGCAACGGGACCGAAATTGCCGAGTACTGCAGGACGGCCGTGAGCCTCCGCACGGTTCACTGCGGGCGCTGGGCGCTCCCGCGGAGCAGCGGCGCTGCTGCGGGCGCTGCTGCGGGCCCCAGGCCCCGGGAGTGCCGCGCTCGCCGCTCCCGGCCCGCCCGGCCCGGCCCGGGGCTGACTCACCGAGCCCGGAGCCAAAGCCGCGCCTCCCGGGGCTGCGCCTGGAACGCGACTGCTCAGCTTGTGAGTAAGGGCCCTGGGCATGGCTCGGGTATGTTGTTGTTTGTGGAGAACGCTTACTGCACTCTCTGCGTGTGACATTTCAGGCAAAGAAATTAAAACTGGATCTTGATCAAGCTTATATTGGAGACAGGCGCTGAGCTTTCTTGGACTGCAGTAGTGCTGGGCACACCCAGAAGGAGAACCTGAAAGTTCTCAAAGCATTTCAAATAAAAAAGAAAGGTACCTGCAGGGTTAGGTGGAGTAACTCGCCATTTTTGTTTTAATAAAATGTTTGCTTCATGTAAGTATCAGAACTTTTCATCAGATCTAATGCTAGATTTCTCTGTTATGCAGCTTTCAGAGACAAGTGTATGTTTTAATGTAGTTAATGAATATTTGAAGAGATTAAAACTCTGGTGGTAGGTGTCAACAGCTGCAGTTCAAGCTGTTGGATGTATGCACAAATTATGTAGCTAGATAAACCTGGCACACTGTGAGTGCTTTATCAAAGTCTTGTGAATGTAGTGAATTTTGGATGCAATCCAAAGGACTTGCACTGAACATGATTTAATAGATTTGAACAACTAAGCTAACAGATACACTATACTTTACCAATGTGCAAGGCAACAGATTCAAAGACAGTCTTAAAGGGTGTAATATTTTATTTAAAGTATTTCTAGATAATCTTTATTTATGATTTCCACCCCCCCCTTCCCCCCCCGCCGCCCGCAATATTACAAAACGAGAACTTTTCCTATCAGTGGAAACATGACTTTGGAACAATGCTCAACTTTCATAGCTACTTCAAGTTGCCATTGTCAGTAGCTGGCAAGATGCATAATCTGACCAAAAAGAGAAATACTGAAGGAAATTGAAGTTGGCTCCATATATATGTAAGTCACCAAGGTAAAAGAGGCTAAACACTCAGAGCACTTCTGAACTTGGCTGAGTTAGCATATGTTTCTATATGATAAATCTCACATTCCTGCTGAGAGTTAAAATAGAGGGTCTTGGATTATTGAAGTAGGTACTGTACACACACACAATCAGGAATTTCTGTTACAGTTAATGCATAGATGCAGATGGATATATGTGCATTGACAGGACTTACAAGAAGTATAGACTGATGCTAAAATGACATTGGAATTCATGGAAGTGAAATACCCTCCACTCACAATACACAAAGGGTACAGTCACATGAAAAACCACATGTGAGTGGTCCCATGATAATTAAGAGGTTAGGATAACATTGGCTTTCTGCAGAATTTCAAACCTCTTAGTAGGAAGACGTTTCTTGAAGTTAATTAGCTGAAGAGTAAATCTTACCTTTGACTTCCCAGAAGGACTTTCTTCCTCTTTTCTTAACTTTCTGTACAGTGTCTGTGGTGTCTGTCCAGATAATTCTGTGTATTGTGTCATTTAACTCTTTGAGAAATCCTTTTTTGTCCTTACCAGCAAATTTCTGTGATTGTTTTTTTACTGCCATTATCCATCTCCACTCCTTTTTGAAATCTCCATTACAAATCGGTATTTTTATTTTCTAATGTTGGTAGAAGGAGTCTGGGTAAATGTCAGTAAATACCAAATTAAGGGATGGTTACGAGTGGCTCATTACTTGGTAGGGTAACTGCTGAGACTGGCAACAGCAGTTGGAAGGTGTTAAAACCACTCACCTGCAGTGTGAAAGGGGAGGAGACTAAAGCAGGGTCCTTTAATTTTCTGTGACTTAATGCACATTTTATTAAATGCAGTGACACACCTCTCCCTTTGATTGTCATCCCGTGGTTCTGGAGAGGTTTGCACTCTATTCCATCCTGTCAGGTGTGTTGGTTTGTTTGATTGATTGGTTTTCTGGGAGGGGTGTGTTTTTGTTGGTTTTTTTTCCCCTCCACCCAGTTTCACAGATTGATCTTGTTTTCATCCAGCTTGTAAGTGAAATAGGGTAGACTGCTGAAATGTCAAATATTTTAATGCAGTGGAGTCTTGCAGAGTGAAGTAGAAGAGTGTGGGTTGTTCCAGTTGAGAAATTGATATCTATTCTGCTGTATGCAGGATTACTAGAGAGTCTTTTGCTAGATAGGTCTACAGCACTTTTCAGCCCCTTCTGGGAAGGCAATTTGACTTTTACAATGCAAGACTTACCAAGCACAAGTACACCTCATCAGGCTTTTGAAAGTTTCCCTGCCAAATTCATGTTATTCAATCCTAGTGTTAACTGTGTAGCCATTTCAGGTATTCATTTTGCCCTGGATCTTCTGGAGGGAAAATGATTGTCACGTTTGCACATTTTCATATCAGAGACACCAGTGCCAAAATGACATGCCTTTCAGTAGGCTGTAAGCACCTAAGGTCTTAAATAATTTGGAAAACAAGCTCTTAAGTCACTTCAATATTTAGCAGTTTTTACACTATGTGCTGCAAATGGTACTTCAAAAGAAATGCATCTGTGAGTCGTGGTAAGAGGTGTTTTGAAAAAGGCATTGAAATACAGTTGAAAGTAGAGTTAGTAATGCAGCCTGCCATTGACAATGAAGATACAAATGAACTGAAAAAAATTGAAAACATATGCATGGACTTCACGAACTCTTTTTAAGAACAGTCTCCAGAAACATTCAGGGTCCTTCTCTTGTTTCTTTGCAAAACTAGACCTATCATATTATCGTTTCTGCTTTTCAAACGAGGTGCAGTTTATAGAAGGGATTAGTGGGGTGTACATTGCTTTTTCAGTGTTTTTGTATCCTGTAGCAGTGTTCTTTTGAGACTGTGTCACTCCATAGAAGGTTGTTGGATGAAAAGATAATTGTGGAGTGAAAAATCTGAAAGACAGTACCTCTGGAAAAAAACCCAAGGTGATAAGAACTTGAAACCTTGTTGGTTACAATCCATTTTACAGGCAGATTCTCCATCTTCAATAAGTGATATAAACGACTGTTGCCTCAGTATGCCTGGTAATTAAGAATCAGGTTGTAGGCAGTGAGGTATTTGTTTCCTTCTCAGTTCAGAATGAGTAAGTCCTGTGTTAGGGGATCTGTCTAAATGCCTGGTAGTGGTGCTGGATGTGTGGACTTGCCTAATGTTTAAAGGAATGTAGCTTTTACTGAATGTGCTAAAATCTCAAACAGTGTGAAGTGTTGCAGGAGAGCTAGACTGAAAATCTGTTTTCAGAAGTGCTTCCCATCTTATAACAAGCCAATTTTACAATGTTAAGTAGTGAAAACAGTGAATAAGTTTGAGAAAACCTCTTAGATCTACTGACAACTGTGAAACTGCAGGAGAGGATGAAGTTTAGTTCAGCCTTAGTGCTTTCTTCCTCAGGAGTAACTCAGTCCTGTTACATACAGAGCTTCTGTTGTGATACTTTCCCAAGTATTCAACTTTTCATGCCTTCCATTTAAAAAACTAAATAATCAAATAATGAGTCAATTCTCTTTTGAAGATATTGCAAATATTTTGTGACTTCCTAAACCAAATTTATTGTTGTTTGATTTTTAGGAGTGGGTGGGGAATATTTAACCTGTCCAGTTACATGCAAACAATCCGCATTTTCCTAGCAGCAGGATCTGTACCTTATCTAACTGCACATTTCTTACATTCTTGTCAGTCCTGTCCCATTCTAGGCAGTTTTCAATTATCGGGCTGTCTGAGAGAAATTGAGAGCTCTTTATCTGTGAACAGCAATGTTCTCTTGTTTCTCTTCACTCCACTGCATTTCAACATGTAACCACTTGTAAATAGAAAGATACAGACAGCGGTTCACCAAGTTTTGAAATGTATGGATTTGGGTTCAGTTCGAATAGTGTTTTATTTCCTCTTTTCCTCCTTCCTTGCCAGTATCCCCCCAGCCCTCCTGATTTATACTGTATGTCCTTACTGCAAGGATCTCTTTCCTGCCTGAAAATTCTGGTGTGTTTTAGGTGCCCAATATATGATTACAAATTTACTAAAATAAGAACTTCCCAGATGTCTGAACATTTGAGATCATTTACAAACAAATGAAAGTGTACTTGGGTAATCCTCCCAAGGGCTGGTAGGTTTTCTGTGTGTTCACAGTGGTTGTGATGCAGTGATAGTACTTAGAAATAAGGATCAATTAAATTTATATTCAGAATGCTGTTTAACCCCAGATTTCCTCCTTGACTGTGAGCAAGGCATTTAACTTCATTGTGGGTGGGTTTTCCATCTGTAGTAAAGGAAACAATGCTGCTCTTCAGGTCTTTTTTGCTGCAAACGGTGTGAGCACTCACAGCATCATCATCCCTGCATTGCTCACAAAATGCAGAGTGTATTAATAATATTACTGTACATTAGAAATCCGTAACCCACTTTCAGTTCTATGAATTTTATTAACACAAGACTTTAAATAAGGTTGTTTGCTTTATTGTTACACAAGTGACATACCAGGAATGTGAATTAAAAAGGCAAGAAAGTTTAACATCAGATTTGCCTCATTGGGAATCAAACCAAGATTTTGCATCCCACAGTCTTTCTGCAGAGCTCTTTGGTAATGCTGAAATCCTGTTGCAAAAAATGGTGTGCGTACAGTTTATTCCTATAACACATACTGGATATTCTGTTTGAATTGCTGTAAAGTCCCAAGAATTGAAGTAGAGATGACTAATGTAGGTCTGTATGCAGTTTTATATGGAAAATACTGAATAAGCAGTGTTAATTTTTCTACTTTCTTTCTATAGGATTTTTGTGTGATTGGCATTGTGCTGTACCACAGTGAAGAGGTATTTTTCACTTCAAGATACCTTGCATTAAAAGATCATGGTAGACAGTTTAATAGTTTCTTTAAGGTAAGTGGTGCAATAAAACATTTAAAATCTTATTTAATATGCTCTTAACACACTGCAGTAAATTTCAATTTGGTGGTCTCTTGCTCTGCTGTTAAAAGTGTCTGTATGGTAGGAGGGTAAATAAAAATCTTGTCCCAAGACCAAATACTCAAGTATATGCATACCAGACATAGCATTCTTGGGTGATAGTGAAAAAAGAAAGTTCCCAGTGTTTGTTCATGCTTAGAGCATCTGTTAGTGTGTGCCAGTGTGTTGGTCTATATTATTGGAAAGTTCCTGTGTCTTGATGAGGCTGCACAATTACAGCCACTGGGCTTAAATTACTGATTTACATGTTTTAGTACCTGTACTGCAATTCATTCAGGGATTTGTCTTATGCATTCCTGAAACAGTTTGCCAGTGGGCAAGCATAGGAAAGACCTTTCAAACAGCTTTCCTAACAAAGGAAACATTCAGCTGTTTCTAAGCTGGTCTGTCCGGTTCTGTCCTGTCCTTGGGCGAGCAGATTCAGAGCAGACAGGCAGCCCTGATGCCACACAAGCACAGGCTGACCTCCTGCAAGGAATGGCAGCTGAGTGCTCTGGTTTTTGGATGGAGTTACTGTAACACCTCTGCTCCAACCTTGCTTCTCCTGACTTTGAGGCATCAATCTTTGAATTGCAGTTTTGGCACCCTCCTAATATGCCAGGGCAGATTTCCCATCAAAATGGATCTGCCACACTTTACTGACATTACCAGTGTTATTTGTCCTGTTGAAAGATGACCTGCAGAGCTCCTACCAAGCTGTCCCAGACTTGGGCTGGTCAGCAGATTTGGGAGGAAGTTGGGAATTTGAGACAAGAGCCATACTACACTAGTCAGTGCTGATCACTTGGCTAAGATGCTTTCACCTGTATCTGGACAATCCACATTTGGCCATAATATTCCTCCATAAAATGCAGCTACTAAGGGACAGCAACCATGTGAGAGATCTGCTTTGGTACCCTCTAGCTTCATTCATGCAGAGCTAACACTCACTGCACTGACAAGGAAGAGTTGTTCCTAAATGAGGTGTTAAATTGCAAAATTGTTCATGCTACTCCTACAATAGACCTAATATTGCTTTGCTTTGTGCTTGTGCCTCCCCCTCTTCCCCAGTTGTTTATGCTTATATTTACATGTTTTTATATTACTGGCAATTGGTGTTGCCAGTAAAAGAAAGTGAGACAGTTTGAAGTCTGACTTTGCTTCAGACTAGGTGCTTGGCTCCAAATAGTGCCTTAACTGTGAGAGCAGGGGCTGTGCCAGCAAGGTTCTTAGAGGCCCGAGTTATACAGCCATCAGCCAGCTGCAGTTGGTACCTCACCTGTTCAGGTATACTTGAAAACTTTTGCCTTATTTTGAGGAGCACTTGTTCTTTTTGGTTTCTCTGCACTGTGAGAATACCTGAACCAAACCCACTGAAATTGGAGAAGCCTAGTTTTGTAGCTTGGGAGGCCTGAAGTTAGTCATGCATGACAAATAAAAAAGCCTGGTCCAGAGGAGTTAGCCAAAGCAAGCTGCTGAGGGAAATAACATTAAAAAAATTAAATTGCCACACACTGATTTGAAGCTAGGGACTTACCTCAGGATATCTTAAGTATTCCTGGCAAATTTCCTGTGTGTTTGAAATAGCGGCTTGATACTGTTGTCTCTGACAGATCCAATTGCAAATACAGAAGCAAATTTAAAATCTATCTTTATTGTCCTTGAGCCACGTACATACAGATGACGATTGCAGTGCAACCTCCTTAAAGAATGGTCAAGAAAAGCTTGGCACTGAGTAATCACACATATACTAAAAGTTTGCATTTTAGAACTGAAAACTTTAATCTGGTAAGTAATTTGCTTTGAAGATTACAGTTCTGATTCATCTCAGAACTCACAATGTTGTGCATGATTTCAGAAGAATTTACACATGTAAATCTGTAGACTGTCAGACTGATCAGAAAAATCCTGCCCTGTTGAGGATGAAAGCATTCATTTCCTTATGGAAAGCCTGAACTTTCTTTCACATGCTCTGAGGGATTATACAGAGCAGAAGCCATAAGGCAGCAAGGGCGGGTAGGAAGATTCTGAGAAGGAAGTTAAATATAATTTGCAGAGGATGTTGGCTGGGCCTGTCAGACACTGCACTGCACCTCCTTAGATGCTTGTCATTTTTCACTGAGAAAAGTTGGGAGATCACTTAAGCACTTGGAAAAGAGATAGGCAGGTGAGCTGCAGACAGACTTGATGCTGTAATTTGGCAGTTTGGAGGTCTGAGTTGTATTTCTGCCTTTGATTTCAGGTGTATTTTGCAAATCAGTTTATTCATTTGTGCCTTTGGCTTCTATCTACCATGGTGTGATTTGGCCCTGCTCTGAACTGCATGTTTTGACTCATACTGTGATTTCTTTACAGCGTCTTACGCTGGCTCTGATTTCAGCCACCTCCACTGTACTTTTTTTATCACAAATGATAGCTTTGTGAAATGCAATACTTCCTTCTAACACACTTTTTAAAGGGCTTTTTTTTTTTTTTTCCTAAATTGATGTGGCAGTAAAGAAGTAATGACTTTTTCTAGCCTTTAACTGGTTTATTGCTTTGATAGAGAGAGGCATAGATGATGAGGTGATGATAGGCCATGTATGCCATATGCAATCAATACTTGCCTAATGGTTCCTTTTGTGGTATGTTAGCAAGAACAAACACAGAAAACACAAGATGAACATTCTCCCTAGAAGAAGATTATTTGTATGGATGGTAATGTAATGCTTAGTATTAAAAACAACCTTTTCTTTTTAGGAGGTATGTCTCAGAAATACCTGAAACAGTAAGAAATATTTAAAGGGTTACTGGGTAGGTAGCAAAGCAAGGAGTTGTGAATAGGAAATGCAGCTGGATTTTGCCTGGTCCATTAGTTGGCAGATGTGTTATTTTTTATCCAAATCCATCAGTTTTACTTCTGCATTGAAATTCAGCAAATCATTAGCAGCTTTTCCCCTTACAACAGGTCTGAAACATACTCTTTGTAGACTGAAAAGTCAAACTCCTGGTACAAATAAAGATACCTTGATCCTATTTGTCATACCTGTCCATGTTTTCTGGTGAAGGGGCTTGTTAGAAGGAGACAAACCCAGTCCCAGTTGCAAATTTTAGCAAACAAAAGACTGAGCTAACTGTGCCTAAGTTGTAACAGGCTCCTAGGAGTCACTACAGTGGTAAGTCTTGACAGAACAGTTTATTTGGGCTTGGTTCCCATTATGACTCTTTTCAGACTGAAGATGTGGGGACTGGGGTGATGCCTGGCTGCTTATCCTGAGTCTCTGGTGAGCTGTGTCCATTACTTTCCATCTTCTGTGCCCATTAGGTTATTCAATTTTCACAAGTGTTAGGCAATTTTCTGTTTCCTGTGTGCTGGAGGTGGAGTGTTCATCTGTAAAATGAGGAGCCAGAGGTAGAAGCAGATGTAGTCCACAGATGGGTGAATTCTTCCTTAGCACTCTAGAAAACTTGTAAGCATATGTCAGTTTGACACTGAATGCTGAGGTGTTAAAATATGCATTGCCAGGAATTTTTTAATTTAAACATGAAGTTATGTGAACTGCTATCAATGGATTCTATTCGGTTCACTTTTGCTTTATAGCTGGACAAATCTATGTATGAACCTGGTTCATACATTCAGGTATGAGCCTGCTGTGAACAGAATCTTCTAAGACCATTTCATATGGTTTAGTGAGTCTGCTTTGGTTAGCAATGGTATTCAGCTGTCTAAATATTTTCTTGCAGTGTGAAGCCCTGTAATAGGTTGTAGATGTGTTGTTTGTATTAGTAGTAATTATCTGTTCTGTTTCACTGTTTGCCTTTTCAGACTTCTCAGTTCCCTAGCAGTGCTGGGATTTCAGTTTGTCATCCCACAACCTTCAATTGAACACAGAAAGGTAAGCATTGGAAACATCAGACTTTGTGTACTGAAAGGTAAATGTGAAAATATTAAAGTAAGATGTGTAAAGCAATGCAATCTGAATAAAGTTCTGGGAATAAATTACTTCTGTTTTGTACAAGTGGGGTTTCTTTGGTTTCTTCTTCCTTTTTTTTTTTTTTTTAGTAAATATATACTTGGTTGAAAGAGGCTTATCATTGTTAATTAGCTGAGTAATTGTATGGTGTATTGTTGGTCACAAATAGTTACTAAAGCTTTAGAGCATTTTCATCATGTAAGACTCGGAAAAAAAGAATTCCTGTGAGTAAGAGCAGACATGGAGTGAGTAGAGAACCACTCAGTTGCTCATAGGCAGCTCTTTCTCTTGCAGAGATAGAAATGTCTGAAACAGAAGCTGGACCCAAACCACTCTTGCTATTCAAATTGCTAGAGATTGAAGCTGGAAACTTTCTGGAATTTCCTGTTGTGCTCTTGTGGATGGCTCACTCACCCTAGACGTTGGCATCTCTAAGAAGGCTTGCAGCCTTCCTTTCCATCCTGCTCAGCATTAGTGAGGTCTTGGCCGGAATCCTTGGGTTTTTGCACTGCTTTTCAGGAAAGCAGAGGACAATTGGAGAGAAACGGAGAGCAGCAGGGATTATCCTTAAGAGATTTTAAATTCTTACCTCTGAGGGAAGTTTGAATGAATTAATATTATTTATTCTAAAGATTGGAAGACTGGTGCTAGAGGCAGATATAATCTTCAAATACTTTTGAGTACTAATGGCCAGCTGTTCTTTTCTGTTTGGTGGAGGAGATGAGAAGAAATAGATTTAAACTGAGGCAAAGGAAACTTAAGTTTTATGTTAGAAAAAAACTCGTCATGGTGAGGATATAAAGAAGATTATATTGACTGGATAATATTTAGAATTTCCATTATCTCAGTCTCTGTGAATGTGTTGGACAAATGTTTATCAGGATCAACGTGCAGGTGTTGCTGATTCTGCCACAGACCTGAGGCAAGACCCCTTAAATGCTGTTCTGTCTCTTTATGGACTGTCACTTCATATCAATGTTGTTCGCATATCTTAATCGGTATGCAAATACAACCAATTAATTATTGAAGGTATCAACCATTTAAAAACAAGTTTGCTTTTTAATATAGATTTTTAAATAATAATAATGCAAGATATGTATTTTTCAAAAACCCTATTCTGTTAAAAGAAGATAAAAGTTTGCTGGGTTTCCTTTTTTTTATGTGCATGTGCCACTGTCTTTAGGGTAAAAAGTTATTTAGACAATAGTCTCATAGGTATGGACTAGAAACCTGAAGCTGTCTGATTGTCAGAGTTTCAGAAGAACACAGAAGTCCTGTTAACTCCTTGTGCAGCCTATTTGTAAGACAAGTTAAATGAGGTCAGAAATAATGCAGTCTGAAACTGGCACAGTCCAGTCTGCAGCAAGCTGCCCAAGGGCTCTATTCTAAACTGCAGGACAATTTAGTATTTTTGCCTATCTTACATTTCTTCTCTTTTGTTGTGCAGTTGAGATGGTCATGCTGCTGCTCTGGTTTCAGTACTCTGTCTGATTAGACATTCTTTTGTAACACTGACAGTGGAGAGATGCTTCAGTCCAGCTTCCAAATGGCCTTAGGGGGAATAAATCTACTAACTAAAATAGAGTAACTCAGAGAAACAATTGCTTCATTCTGGGAAGCCCCGGAATTAATTTAGATAAAATCAGATTCTTTGTTTTCAATTGAATGAGAAATGCCACGGGTCTGGAGTGTGTTCTATACTAGTTAAAGGGAGTTAAGGGCATGGTAACCACCTTAGAGATGTCCCTTTTACTGCGAACAAGCAAGGCACAAGTTTCCTAGTGAGGATCTCTCAGAGGCCCCAGGGCTGGCTGTCATTTTCAGCTTTTACCCTACGGGAGAGGATTCTATTTATGCCAGACTGTGCTTAGACTGGAAGTCGGTGCTTATTACTCTTTTCACAAACCTTCTGCCCCATCTACAAGCTCTAGACAAGTGGGGCTGTTAGTAACTCTGAAGGCCGAGTCAGACATGTTTGAGTGTGAGTTCTCAGCTTTGTAGCTGTGGAAGTTCTTTCCTTTCTTTTCCTGCAGTAACCCCAACATGTATTTGCTGGCATCTCCATCTCTTCTGGGTGGAAGTATCTGCTGTTTGGCAAGGTTCTTTCTATGTGAGAGAAGTTGTGCAGGAAGAAAGAAAGGGAGAGGAGGAGAACAACAAGGGAAGGCTTTAAAGAACAATTTTAACAAAAGAGTCAATAATGAAAGTGGTGTTTGCTAACTTTATATGCATACTCAGAGGGTAGAGTATGGGGAGTCAAATAACTAGAGCTGAAGTCTAATGAAACATTAGACCATACCCCAGTTCTTACTGTGTGTTTTGCATCAAACTAAGCATGACTGATGCTTGAACCTGCAGTACTGGAGGGTGTATGGATTTTGTCTTGTGCACCCTTCACAGGGTTATTTTTCCTCTGAAGGCTATGGACAGGGGAAAAAAACCAGAGAACTGGATTTGGATATTTGGCTGAGTAATTCATTAAAATATTTCCAAATAGTCGGGACTTTTTTCTTACGCTAAAAGTTTTGAGAAAATCAGGTAAAACCCAGGACAATCCCCAGAGCAGTTGATGGAAATCCAGTCGTAAGTGCCTGTAGACATCTACAGTTCAGGTGAGATCTTCTTTTGGGACTGGAGTACACTTAAAAACATCATGAGATACTATTTTCTGTTTAGTTTTTTTTTTTTTGGTTTTTTTTTTTTTAATTTTGGTGGTTTAAAATCCTTCATTCTATTTTTTTGAAATCCACGTTTAAGGTCGCACTACTAGTACTAGCATACTAGTTTCACAGGCTCAATGTAGATATTTCTAGGAGTTTTTTACTTAGCTTCAGTGTATTAGAACTGTTTAAAGCACCATTTGGTTACTCTTGACTAAGTGACACGTTTACGAGCTTAATGTGAGGTAAGAAGTTGACCTTTATCAAGCAGCATTTTTTTGTTTTTTTTAATTTCAAGACAAATTTCATCAACAAAATCTGGAAGAGCAGAACTCAGCAAGTTGCTTCCTCAGATGCACGCACAAAAGTCTGTTTCTGGCATAACAGTATGGGACTGATAGCTAGAAGAATAAGCCAAATTACTTCTGTAGCAGGGAAGTGCACATATTGGAATTAAGACATGGGGAAATGACAAAACCAAATGCGAAAGTTGTGGGAAAAGGTTTGATTGGACAATGTTTTCTGCTTTTAGACTTCATTATTTTTGAAGGAAAGTCTTAGAAGCTTGTCAGACATATGAAGTCAGAATTGACCAATACAGAATTTCAGAAATACATGGCTACCTGAGTTTTGTATGAAGTAGCTTTTGTGCTTCTTTACTTTAATCAGTGCTGTCTCTGCTGTCAGAAGTGCACAAAAAAAAAAACAAAAACAAAACCCATCTTTATATGTTCCTACATCTGATCTTAGGGCACTACTCTGTTAATCCTATCTCTGTAGATGGCACGGGTTTGTACAGTAATGTAAATACATTAAATATGGGATGTTCATCAGATAGAAATAAAAATTCTTATGCCAAAGACTTTTATGTTTTTTTGCTGAAGACAGGAGTTGTAGCATTGGCTGGAAGTCTCTTGGAGCTTTGTTTTAATAATCAAACTTATTTATTCCTCGTGCATAGTATATAATTTCTAATATCAAGCGTACTCCTCTGTAAGGCCAAAATACTCATCAATAATAGGATAAAAGGGGAAATTTGTTATGTGAAACAAAATAATTGCCAGTTGCTTTTTAAAATCAGCCAAGGTCTCTGCAGCTGGATAAACTGAAATCTTTCTTGCTATTTGAACAATTAACTTGCTTTGTCCTCACTACTGGACATATGAACAGCCCTGCTGCTGCTCATCATGCAGTCAAGCTCTCTGTTCTCCCTCCCTGTGCTTATTTTATTGACATTTAACCTTATCTGATGAGTGTCATACTGTGGTGAACTGAAGGTTAAACTATAAACAGTCCTTCTCCTAGACAACCATTAAAGTCTGTATTCCTAATTTTCCAGAAGTCACTTCTGGGTGGATTTGTGACTACTCACATGTTTCTGTGTTAAGAAAGTAAACTGTAGTTATATTTATGCCTTAGTTATTTTAGCAAAACTGGTAATGTAAATAGTAGTAAAGTCTGTCCAAATAAAATTTCTGACATTAATATTGCTTTGTTTTAACATCTTACTTCTGTTATGGCACTAAAGAGGGGTGTTGAAGCAACAGAATTGCTTTGAATTTATGCATATCTTTTTGCCACTTAGTTTAGATGAGTATTGAGTTCAATGGAGGTACAGTGTCTTAACAAACTGATTTTTATTGTGTGGAAGCAGTGGCAGGATTTATTTTTACAAGCTTTTCATTGGGGCAGTACAATACTGTTAAAGAATTTTGAGCTTGTTTGGGCTCAGTGTAATTTCTTTCTGCTGGCTCAAAATTAAAGAAGAAATAAACCTGATGTTATCTTTATCACACACACAGTGTTCCTATGAAAAGCAACTATTTATCAAGTGAATGTGACTATACTCCCCATAGAATTTTAAGATTAATGTGCTTTGGGATGTGTGTTGGGGTTTGTTGGTTTGGGGGTTTTTTTGGCTATTTTTCCCCCTCTCTCTTGTGTTGGATTCAAATACACTTGTGGAGGGGTCATCACTGCTAAGTCAAGAGAAATAAGGAAACAGGATCAGGAGCAAGAGCTGAGGGAAAAGAGTGGAACAGGGGGAATGAAAAGATGGCCGAGATCTCTCATTTGGTCATGGTGAGCAGTTTGAGGAATTTGGCTACTTGAACACACTCTTAAGAGAGTACAGTGTGAGGCATGAAGCAAGTCTGCTATATCCTTGAAGCACTGGAGAAAACTGAAATAAGACAAAGTAGTTAATATCTAAGCTTGGCTTTTGGCCAGGCACCAGGACTAAAGCCTAACAATTGTAAGGAGCACCCTGGGACCTCCACCACAGCTGGTCTCCACCTTGCTTTTACATAAGCTCCAAAGCAGAGGCTTGGAAGGGAAGGCTGTGTTCTTCCTTGCAGTCCAGGCAGGGTGAAGCTGTGCCCTACGGTCAGCAGTGACTCAAGTGTGTCACTTGTCAGGATTTGCTGAGCTGGAACTCATCTCTTGCTAACAGCCACTGCAAAGTCACCGGGGTCTGTCTGGCTGGGCTGTGTAACTAAACTGGACTGCACTGGAGAGGCTTAGTCACTGTGGGTTTGCACACAGCTGCTGTTCCTTTGCAACCAATGGTTACAGGTGTCACCCTTTGTTTTCTGGTAGTGTTTTTGTTTATAGGATAACTGCTGTCCATTATGAGTGTATTTTCATACCCACCACTTCTATAAAACGCTTCCAAATGCAAGGGAGTCCATATTTTTCTTGCAGTATTTCACTGGTCAGAATATCTGCTTGCCTTCAGCACAGATACTTGACTTTACAGATATACATCTGTTCCATTCATAACCTTTGGTAAAATAGAATCTTTCTGGCTAATGATGTTGCTATTCTAATTGCAATAATCCTTAGGAAACAGGAGAGGTGATTTAGTCCATGACAAGACTTTTCCTTTAAAATTAGCCTTTTAGTGCAACAGACTATTTAGAACAATGGATGAAAGAATTCTCTTGCTATCTCTGTGTTGTTACTAATTCTCTGTCCTTGGTGTTGTGGATTAAAGTGGTTAGGAAATAAAATTCACCTTTGTTTGGGGAAAGGAGACAGTATAAGGATACATTTTTTTATGAGAATATACTCTTTGAAAAATCAAGGTCAGTGTTTTTTGTTGTTTTTAGTCTGCTTTATCATGGACCTGTGAACTTTTATCTTTAAATTAAAAAATACTGACTTCTTTAAGCTCAGAGAGGGAGTTCTGTGTTTCTCTGAAAGAAAAGATGAAAATGTGACAGTTCCAGTTGGATTCCAGTGCAGGTGAGCTTACAGGGTCATAGATAAGTTTCTCATCTTCAGAGCAGTTCTGCATGCTAGTTCTGCCAAGCTTTGGATGAGAGGGATGATAAAGATGAGAAGCTTTTTGGATTCACAGATGAGTTCTTCTGTTAGGGAATGTTGCTTTCTATAACAACTTGTCCTGTCTGTTTCTGGAGAGGTGTTACGGCAACTACAGAATAAATAAAATGTGTTTTTCTACCACATGTGGATCCCAAAGAATTTTTCTAAGTGTAGAAGTAAATAGAATGGCACCAACTTTGTCACAGCTGTAGATGGCTGACCTGGAGGAGGCCAAGGGTAATATAAGGTTAGTGACTTAGGCTTCAAATGATAGTGAATGGTGAGGGAATAGTTTTAAAAAGAAAGGAGCCTAATTTGCGATATAGTGAGGGCCTGATGCTTATCATCTTTACCTTACTGTAAATGAGAAGCAATCCTACCATGGATAAAGAGTGGTTGTATAGAAGTGATAGAAGTGAGGTCAGGAGTGA
The DNA here is from genome assembly GCA_026261815.1 of Monarcha castaneiventris obscurior. Classification (NCBI taxonomy): domain Eukaryota; kingdom Metazoa; phylum Chordata; class Aves; order Passeriformes; family Monarchidae; genus Monarcha; species Monarcha castaneiventris. The sequence continues at coordinate 14,650,453 of JAMPIT010000434.1, read as the reverse complement.
GCTGTCGGTTACTTGAGAGCACTTAATGGTCCCACAGAAGAGTGGAAAGAAACCTCTTCCTTAAAACACTAATCTCCTAGAGTGCAATGGAGGTGGTCTTGGTGTGAAAAAATTAGCCAGACTTGGGGGAATCGTCAAGCTTTATTGGCACAAAAACTGTTCTGAATCTTTTTCAGAGCTGTTTACTTTCTAGACTATTCAAATAATGTTAAGGTTTCTTCAGATGTGGTCAAAGTTGGCTGAAGGGGCAGTGAAGCTGTCCAGGCATTGTAACTCCCTTCAGTGATTTGTGAATACAAAGGTCTTCTATTTCCAGGCTTTTTAGCCCTTTAATCTTCACAGGCACAGATGTTCAGACAGAGATTTGATACAAAGAACGGAAACCCAAATCGTTTAAGTTGGTAATATTTACACTTACCACGTACTGTAAAATTCAAATGGTTTACTACTTCTTTGATTAAAGGCTTCCAAAATGCACTGAAGGATTAAAATAGCTGAGCATACGAACCAGGCAGACATGTACACATAGTGTCATGATGTTTTGTTTGGCCTCTGCTCCCTTTTTCTGCTAGCCTTGAGAGATCCAAGAAATTATCTGCAAGTTTGGAGTGGGGGGAGGGGCTTGGTAGATTTTTTTTTATCAAACCACCAATGTTCCACGTTTCTTATAAGAGGCATAAAAAATATGGTTGTTTCAAATGAACATATATAAAATGGACTGCAAGGCCTTGCTGCTGGGAAATTGTCATGGTTATATATGTATGGACTTTATTGGAAATCAGTTGAACTAATACTGGAAGAATATTCCTTTAAGATGCACAGATTAGTGACAGAATTAAAAGAGTTCCATAGATGTATTTACAACACTGGCAGAGAAATACAATAATGTTTCACTTGAACAGGTTTTAAAACTATCATTTCCTCAGCCCACTCAGAATTTGGCATGCTCTGCTCTGAGCAGCAGTTCAGGTCTCATTTCTAGGAGTCTGACTGGTTTTGTTTTTACACTCTTGAAATTTTAAGAAGGTGAAGTCCAGCTTCTACTTTGTGGCTTGATCATTGATCAAATATCTTCCCGAAAGGTGAATGTTCATGAAGAATGCTGTGTTCATCTCATCCCAAATATGACATATGCATTTTACATAGTATCAATATACTATTTTACTGGTGTTTTGGATCCTCAGTCAGTCTGACCCTGGCTGTGGTAAAAGCTGCATGTATATCCTTTGTGACAGGCTAGTCACAAGCACTAGTGTGCTAGTAAAATCTTTAATTAGTGAGAACTGTAAAATAAAGAGCAACCCTGGAGTAACAGAAAAAATAAGGAGTAGTTTTCCAAGTGCCTTGATAGTCCTTTAATAATGATGGGGACAGTGGGGTGTCATAGCTGGGTTATCATATGTGGGGTAATGAGAAGAAGGACCATAGGAAAGACAATGAACAAACGCCTAAAGCCTGAAGGGTTTTGGGGAATATGAACAGAATTTACAGGGGCTCTTTGCTCTGGGAAGCACAGGACAAAGAGGGTAGTAGCAGCTGAAAGTAAGACATACTGGTGTCTGTTAATTCCACTTTGCATCCAGTCTGTGAGTGTGAGTTAACTCAGTGAATACCACTGGTAGCATTTTCCTGAGCAGGTGATAAAATGTTTTTCTGGATATGATTTCTTTGCCTTTGGGGGAAAGTAGTACCATAAAGCTTTGAGAAACATACATTTATGCCTGTTACATCCCTTTCAGATATATATTTAGAAAAATACTGTAGTTAATTTGTTTGTGAGTCCATTTCCATTCTGGGCATTTACCCAGAAAAAAGAATTACTGGATAATATGTTAAAAATTAAATTTATGATATCTAATAACATTATTGTATCTAAACTGAAATGGTAAAAAATACCAGAAATGTCTGACTTGCTTTAGATATCTCCGGGCTTAAAGCTTGCTATTGTATCCCTTTTCAGTTTTGAGTTTGGATTGCTATAGCATGCTTAATATCTACAGAATACCTAGTAACATTGTCTCTGCCTATAACAGCTTAACTGTGTAGCTGGCTAAAAGGTATATACTGTCACCAAGCATTATAATCATTATTCCTGTGAAACTCCATCATTAATTCACATTTGGAGTACTGTGTGCAGCACTGCACACCTGTGTAAGAATGTAGGAGTGGAAAAGGTGCTGAGAATGAGGAATTCCTTACAAAAAGAAACCGAACAGATTAGGACTGCTGAATTTCAGAAAGAGATCCTGGAACTGGATTGTGTTAGCAATTGCAAACCAGACATCATATTATGGTGTAGGAGAATACAGAATGATCATTCTTCATTATCACAAAGAAAAATTTGGGACACATAGTGAAATTGTCAGCCCAGAGCAAAGAGAATCACTTTTTCAATGGAAAATGTACAATCTTTTGGAAGCCAAGATTAAAAATATGATAAAGAAGGTATTAATTTTATTTATGGACAGTAAGTCCAGTAGTGGGTATGAAAAACAATTGGAACATGATGTTTAGCTGAAGGAGGCCCCTAAATTACTGACTAGCTGTAAGCAGAGGGTCCCTGGATGTCTCTGAATATGTCCTGGTTTTTACACTTTCCTAAAATTTTGCTTCTTCCCTCAGTCAGAAACACAGTACTGAGTTAAATGGGCCTCTGATCTAACCATCCACGCCCCCAACTTTTCTGAACAGTTAATTTGTATTTAAGCTATAGTTTAATAGGATGAAGAGCCTCACAGTATTTAAAGTTAGTGTTTGTCAGATCAGTACTGCGTTGTCTGCCATTGTCTTTGGGCACAACAAGTTACATTTTAAGTAGCTGTAGCTTTCAGTTCATGTGACGTTTCCTCTTCAGGGACATTCTTGCATAGTATAGTTTCAACAACTGCTGCTGAAATCCTGAGATGTGGATCTTATTTCTAAATTCTGACAGAGGCAGTACTAGAAATTGGCACTGAATGTCTATAGCTTGTGTACTCCTAATTTTTGCTGAATTTTTGACCCAGGATCAGAGTGATTGCTGAATTACATGAATTAAACTATTTTTCTATTTAAAATGTCATCTATGTCAGCTTGCCAGTAGTATGCTTAATTCCATAGGTTTTCAGAAAAAAAAAAAAACCCAACAAACTTTTAGAATAAAACCTGTATTTAGTGCAGCTCCAGTGTACGAAAGTGACAAAATACAAGATAACTGGGGAAAAGGAACAGAACAAGATGCAGGGTACTGATGAGTAAAGGAAGGGGGTGGCCTCTAAACTACCCTTCTTAAAATCCAGCCTCAATTCCGTTTGCCACTCATGGGTTGAAAGGTGGCAGATTGGAAGATATTTGGTACATAACAGTCATTGTGAAGCAAATTTCTCATTTAACGAATTTTTGATAGCAATTTAATAGGAGGTAGTGCAATTGTAGAAATTGCAAGCACTTGCACACCTGAAAACTTGTCTTACTTTTCTTTACATTGTTTATTGTAGAGCTGCATTTAGTGAATGGTACTGTGTCTACTTCCAAGCCTTGGCTTGCAAATAACTGAAAAATGTGTAGGAAAGCAGGAAAGGGGGACATTAAAGGGGAAAAGAAATTGAGATTGTAGAGCAAAATATTTGCTCTAACTTTGATTAACTTGCAGTAGATAAAAATCTTTTTGGTGGTGCATTTATAGTTAGAATGAGTCTAGGTCACCTAGTGAAGGAATCAATCATGGACTATGGGAAAGTAGATTAAATGGGTTAGTTGATCTCTCTATTTTTACAGGCTATGTGATTCTCTTAAAGAAATTACTCTCATGACTTGGCAAGAAAAGTTCAGTTTGCATTTCACTTATTCCCCAGTGCAGGCTCACACTCTTCCCTTCAGAAAGTGTGATTTTAATGGGTATTTCTTAAAGCAAGAGAAGAAGGCATCTAATGTCAGGGATCTCTGAGTATGTGGTATGTCTGAGATGTTCTGAAATACGTCAGCTGAATCCTGTAGCTACCTGTAAGTTCTTGGTTATATCATAGAGCTGTGGCAGAATTTCTACAAAGTTACCTGGAAATCACAGGATCAGAGGATGGGAACTGGCCTGTGAGTGCTGTAATTCAGCTCCTCGGCCCTGGGGAAGGGTCAGTGACACCTCGTTTTGCATGGGATAGCTTTAGGGTTGGTCTCAGTGCTGCTCGGATCTCCTCAGGCAATCTGTTTCCATGCTTTGTTTGCCTTCCCTCTAAGTAGTTTTCCTCCTTTAATTTGGATCAAATTTGATTAAATTTAAATCCATGGTTATTTGTGTGTTGGCTATAGACAAGAACAGTTTACTGCAAAGAGAAAAGGAACAGCTCTTTGTATTTATTTATGTAAACTGTTTGGAAGTGTCATTATTGCCCCCTCTATTTTTCATTCCTTAAACTAAGCAGCTTCAGTTTATTCAGCCTTTCATAGTAGAATTCACTGAGTAGATTATGCTATTAATCACATCATCTTCTCTAAAGATTCCTCTGTAGCCCGTATCTTACTCAAAGTAAGAAAACAGTAAGAAAAGTAAGAAAATAAATAGTTCATAACCTGATTTGCTATTGAAAACTCCCATCTCAAAATACTGTTATCTTACAACTAAGTAGTATTGATGAATTTGTCTATCAGTATAAGATATTATAATGTTACTTTTCTTAAAGTTTTATTTTCATGTTCTTCCTTAATTAGCTCTATTAAACCCCCTTGTGCTGTGTCTACAACTCTTTCACTATGAAGATTTGGGGATGTGACATTACATTGCCTTCAGTCATATGAAGTATGATTTTATCTGAACTAATTCTTGCTGCAATGAAGTTTGGCAGCCAGAAGGTTCTCTCTGTAGCAGGTTGACACTTTTCATTATTCAGTTTCTATTTCTACAAAATGATACATTTCTTATGTTAGTTAGACCTTGAATTACTTGTAGATTAATAGCTTTTAGTTGTTGCCTGCAATGAGTGTCTTTGGCATTTTAAAAAACAGGTGTCCTGAATCATTGTAGAAATGATTAGGAAGTAATCCAAACAAGTGAAACCTTACTTGTCTTATAACAAAGGACTATTAGTTTTACAGTAAGTAAATTTTACTGCAGACTGAGTTCAGACCAGAAGACTCTCTGTGTGTAGCCATTACCATTTTACATCTACATAGAGGTAGAGCACATTAATGCATGCTGTAAGTATGGGCAGTGGATATTCACTGGAAAAATCACAAACTGAAGAACAGCTTGTTTAGTTGGTCAAAGTGTGAGCCAGTGGTGTTCTCTTATTGGATATGAAAGCAAATGTAGCAGCCAGAAAGACCTTGCTGCATGTTGTAAGTCTGACATTATGCAGTATTAGGTTGTACGGGCTATTGGATTTTAAAGGCTGATGCCAAATGGGGTATGCACAGGAAAAAAGACATTAAATACAGAAACATCTGCTCCTGTTTTCAAATAACATTGGAGAAATGGGTAACATATCGTAGTAATGCAGATGCTTTTTATTAATCAGAAGTTATAATTAAATGCAGTTTTTTCTGTGGTTGGTGATGAAAGTGTGAGAGCAGCCTCAGAGGGGGGAAATGTTTCAGATTATGTAGACCACAACCGACTATTACACAGCAGCACCACAAACCCTGCTCTGGCTTGGCTTGTTGTATTGTAATGCTGTATTCAAGCCTTGTTTGCAAACCACGTTCCAGCCCAGCCTGCCATGTCTCCAGCCTGCTGATGAGGAATGTGTGCTCCCTGGCAGAGGTGGGGCACAGCTCAGTTACCACAGCGTGTGGTGGCTGTGATGAGAGGCAAAGTGTGTAGATGGTAATCTTTTGCTATTATACAATACTGTTTGAGGCAAAATTATTAATGCAACTTATGGGTTTCGGTTCTCATGCTGTGAAGGGGGGAGAAGTGACAGACAAGGCTGGCTTTCCAAAGCTCATTTTGAGGTAGCTGTGCTAGAATAGAGCTGGAGAGGTATGGCAAACATGTTTGTGGACAGTGTCTTTTCTTGTCTCCCAGCTGATGCCTGTGTGTGCTTGTCAGTACAAAGCTTGTTCAGAGAATTAATAAACTACTTAAATGATGCTAATTTAAAAGAATGTTCAGCATATTAGTAATTGTGAGAATCAGACATTGGAAACCTGCTTTAGAAACTTGTGATTCAACTAGTTGGTCAAGAGAAGCAAGAGAAAAACGACAAGTTTGAGTACTTTGTTCAGGGCAAAACACTGAGAAATCCTGGCTGTATCTAGCTCCAAGCAAGGGTAAACCTTTGAGCACAAGTCCACAGGGAGATGGGGATGGATGATTGTAACTTCCTGGCTGTGCTGATACCTTTCCAGTCATAAGGTCAGGATGTTTAAAATATTTGGCTTGAGGGGTTAACTCTCCTTGTGGAGAGACCCTGCCCTTCCTAATCCTTCCTGGCTTCTTTCATGAGAAGGACCCTTTCCCTCTGGGCTTCTTTCTTTCACTTTCCTTGTGCTGCTGAATGGTGAGTATGGACTACGTGGCACTGAACACCAGAGACCAACAATTTGTTCCATCTTTTATTGAGTTTGATGGGAATTTCTGTGAATGTAGGATTGAGTGTGTCATCTTGAAGTGGTCATGTGGGGACTGGGGCAAGAGTGGTAATATAAGAGTTAACTATAGCAGCATTTTTGGTTGGCTGGAAATCAACCTGTTCTCTTATATTATTGCTTTCATAAAAAGTTCCACATTAGATGGGAGTTGCTGAAATATTACTGCAATCACCAGCACTATCCATTGTTGAAGCATCAGAGTGCAGCAGAGCAGTGAGTGTCTGTTAACCCAATTTCATTACCAAAAATGACCTTATTTCCTGCTTTTGGTAATATTATAACACATTTCCAAGGTTTGCATCATGCAATGTTTTCCACTGCTGAGAACAAAGAAAATCTATTCCTATCCAGATAGTCTGAAACAAAAACAACAACAACAAAAAAGCCAACTCGAAAACCCAACCAAACAAAAAACAAAAAAACCACCACAAAAACCCCCAAACCCCAAAACAACCAACCCCAAACTTTTTGTCCGAATGGTTGATGGCTGTAGGAAACCTCCTCCTACACTGACAGTCCTTTGACAGGCAGGGAATAAGACAAGTTACTTCTTAAGTCATTCCCGTTCACTTGTGACTGTAGAGTGAATGGCTGAGCACCGCGGTATGCATGCTCTCTTCGTATTCCACTGTGAATTGTGATTCCTAAGCGTGTGTGTTGTGTCTGCAGGTACCGCAGAGGATAGAAGAGCAAGGAGATGCCCCTGAGGACAGCAGTTCCGGAGTGCCCGGCCTGTGGGGCAGCTGGGGCCCCTGGTCCGCCTGCTCGCGGAGCTGCAGCGGCGGGGTGATGGAGCAGACGCGGCCCTGCCTCCCCGCCTATTACCGGGAGCGCGGCTACCGCCGCCCGGGCCGCCACTTCCCGGCCTCGGACCGGGCTCTGGCCCACCAGAGCGCCCACCACGAGGACTCGCTCTCTGCCTACCCCGGCCACGTCATCTCTGCCATCCGCACCTCCGTGCCGCTCCACAGGAACGAGGAGCAGCCCTGGGCCGGGCTCCGGGCCGCGGCCGCCCCCGGGGCGCGGAACAGCAGCCAGGGCGGCCGGGCGGCCCTGAGGGGCAGCCGGCACTCGCAGGGCCCGCGGCACGGCGCCACGGCGGACAAGAGGTACGGGCCTGGGCCGCAGCTCCCCGCCCGGAGCAGCGCCCGCGCCGCTTGGGGTTGGCACTGTCTCACACTTGCTTATTGGTGCTGTTAGAGACTCACACTGACTTCTACAGTGTTTACCGCCTTCTGGGGGAGGCTGCCCTCCCGGCTGACTACTTACATGATGTCTAAGGGCAGACAGAATTATTCTACAATTGCACTAAGCAGATTGTTTCCCTTTAAGATTTGTGTTATGATTTATTGAGAGATTTTTCCTTTTCTGTTGCACTCTCATTTGACATTTCCATTAAATATCAGAACAAATAACTGTTCTGTAATTGTATTCTTAACTTCAGCAGCCAGTCTGATATTAATTGGTTGAAAAAAACCCCAAACTTTTTTCCATAAAGGATGGCTAGCTGTCTGTTGGCTTTATTTCTACTCAAAACTAGTTTTGTTTTGTATTTCTATTTATTGCCGTTTTGTTTTCTCTTTTTTCTTTTTTTTTTTCCCTACCACCTCTTTTAACAAAATTTTCTGCTTGAAGAAAAAAAAAGGTAGTTGTTTAATACATAGAATATTTTAAACATGGCATATGTTTATATTAATTTCATAATAACAGTCTTTAAGGCTGGGTGGATCTGTGGCGTTACAAGTAATTCCAAATAATTTTCCCACTTCTGGAGAAACACTTTTTTATCTTCTTAGATACCAGTCTATCAGATTTTTAAAACACATTTGTGAAAGGAAAATAGATGTGTTTCTAGTTTGGAGACTGAGCAGAACAGGCATGGAAAACCCCCAGGGATGGAGCGCTCCTTAAATGTCTGTTCTCTTTGTCTTTCCTCTGAATATGTATTCCAGCAGTTCTCTGGTTCTTTCCCTCTCAGCTCTCTTCTGGGAGATGCATGAAGTTTTTTGGGGTAGTTGACAAAAAACCCAACCCAACCAAAACAGAAAACACCCCAGCCCCCCCCCAAACATAACCAAAGAAACCTTCCTTCATGTCATCTGCATCTTTAAGATTCCTAGTGAAGCAGTCAGTTGTAATTCCCTTTTTAAAGATATTTTGCTGTCCTTAACAACATAAAAAAGAATATTACCTTGAGGCAGTATTCCAGCCTGAGTGGAGTAAGACAGGAGAGCTCTCTGTTGCTGCTGATAAAGACATTCTCAACCCTTGCAAGAAACTCTGTCCAAGTAAAAGAATACTTGAAAATAGAATTAACCTGTTATGCTCCTGTCTGTCTCAGTGAAGCATGAATTTCAAAAATGGGAGCAGCTGTTCAGATGTTGGTCTTCTCAGGTGTTGTCCATTTCCTTTGCCTCTGCTTTGTCTTTCTGTCAAACCCATGCAAAAGATAGCCTGGACCTGCTGAGTATAAATTCAGTGTGGCACTGGTGGCCTTAGAGAAGCTCAGAGAGTGCCAGAGACAGAATTAGTAGTGTTAACATGAGTGCAGTGAGGCAAAAGTCATACTTTCTTTTTTGTGTTTTCCTACTTAATAATTTGCTATAATGCAAATTAAATCTGTTGTGGGCTGTGCAGTGTGACAGCTGCAGGTTGTGGTGCATGGCTGGGTTATTGCTGACACTGGGAGCCCGGCCTTGAACCGTCAGCACAAAGTCATCCAGAGGCTGTTTGCTCCAGCCCTTGGCACCCTCCGTCTCCGAGGGAATCCCAGCTGGCCCGGCTCTGCACAGCCCTGCTGCCTCTGCTGGGCTTCCATCCCCACGGGCTGTGCCTCGCTGCTCTGGTGGCCTCTGCAGGCCAGCACAGACTGGAATGGTTTGGAACACTCACTGCACGATTGGCTGGAGCATGAGGGGATGGTGAGCAGAAAATGGTACTGGCTGTGTGCAGAACTGAAGCTGTGTTACTTCGTAAGAAATGCCTGTCCATATGAAATATTAAAATGCTCACTTTTCTGTATGATGGAGGCATTTGCTTTTGAAAATTCTTGTGCTTTCCTAAGCACAGTACTAGCTTCTGTACCACAGTTGATTTTCCACCCCCACACACTCTGCCCCTTGGCAAAAGACTGTGGATTCAAGGTCACTGTTTTAATCTTACTTGCATAATAAGTTATTTCCATCTTGTGTTAGGAGGTCCCTGGTGGCTTTAAAGCCTGTTGTATTGCATAACTTTCAGATTCCTTGGTGGTGACTATAAAAACAGAATGAGAACAAAAAATGTTATTTGAAAATGGAATTATTTGAATGACAAGCCTAATAGTTTTCCTTGATTTACAAAATCCAGAGTAAAAACTTTCTTTACAAAGGAGATTACTGTTCCTATCAGGTATATGGAAAATGGGTTTCAAATGTGAGTTACTCTACACATGATTTTTATACAGTAGAACTGTGTTTACTGTTCACTACATGGATGATACTGGAAATTTATGTCAGGCTGTTGAATAACACCTGTGTTTTCACAATTTGTAGAGTCAGTGGAAACTTTTTGGGGTACTTCTATTTACTCTACTGGGCTTTATATAAAAGCTGTAATTTTAGCAGACTTCCATAAAACAGTAAGAGAGGAATGGACATTTGTGGCTGAGATAAGCTCACATTGATAACATGGTAAAGTGAAATTGGATGGCTTCCAAGGCAAAGAGTTTTGACAGCTATGGCAGTCCTATACACCAGCCCAGTGTGTTTGTATCATTTAGCAGCAAGTGGAAAAGTTCTCTGCCTGCTTCCAGGCAGCTGACAAAGAACTGATTGCGGGCTTTTTTAGCAAAATCCAAAACTGAATTTGTGTATCATAAAATTTTCCTATACCTTGTCTTTGAAGAGGATATTCACATTTTCAGCTTTTGAAACTTAGTTCAGTTAGGCATTAGGAACCAGGACCACATGAGAAGTTCAGGGAGAGTGAAGTTTGAGTTTCTGCAATTAGAAGCCTAGTTTAAAAAATCTCAGTAGTCCCCTGTTTAACTCAGTGTAGTAAGTAGAGTTCCTGCATGATAAAAATGTGTTAATTACAGTCAGTCACTGGAGTGAGTATTAAAGAAAGCTGATCATTCTCTGGGTTGTCCACTGGCAGAGGAAGGGAGCACTCCCCAGTTTTGAAGAGTTGAGTTCCCTTTAGCACAGACTTGGTTTGTTATTTTTCCCTAGCTAAAGTGCATGGAGCACACTGCACAGTAAGAACAAACAGGAAGGAGGACATAGTGAAAAAATATTAGAGCATTTAGACATCTTTATAGAGAGGTACATACGGAAAAGTAATAAGGGCATCCAGAAAGATAACATGCTTCAAGAGGGAAAACACATCTTAAAAGGAAATACTATTCATGGACTAGGGTTTAGTACTTCTTAAATGTTGCGTTTTCAGTTCTCTATTTTGGTGATAGACAAGACAAAACCATGACTCCACACTGATGTGCTGAGTGTAGGATGTTTACAGCTGCTACCTTCACTTTCTCTGCACTTGGGTTTTTGTGGGGGTGCAGCAAAATCTCAGTGTCCACTTATGTGAGCGTGATATGCGCTTTATATCTGGTTAATAGGAGCAGAAAGAAAAAACAAGAATTATCACCAGAATAATGAAATAACTAAAGCATTCTTGCATAAATAGTGCAAGTTAAATAAGTATGTTAATAAGGAAAGGGCTTCCCTAAAGCTTTTTTTTTTTTTGTATTTGGAAGAGGAGTGAGAGGAAAAATTTGCACTGAGGAAATAATCCAAAAATCATTGACTTCTCACATGGCTGTAGCTCTGGGTCTTTATTCTGCTGCCAGCAGCTGACGTGCAAGTCTGCTGTGCTGCTCTGTACCCTGTATAGGGTCAGTTTGCGTTTCTAAGCCTTTGAGCAGTGGAAAGGAAGAGTGCATCATTTAATGTCAAACCAGAATTTCCTTTCTGAAAGTATTTCTTTTGCCCCCTCTCACAGATGCTTTGACCAGGCAAATGTAGGTTGCTCTGTTGGCAGGTCTACAGTTAACTTTTAAAAGGACAGTTCTGTTGTTATTTCCTTAACCAACAGCCATGTGTTGTGTTGCAATTTCTGTGACCTGTTGTGGTCGGTTCCGGTTCCTAGAGGTGGAAAAATGTGTGATTGCTGGACCTTCAGGTTCAAGAAGGTATTATTTTCTCAAGTTGTGAGGCTTTATATTTATTGGCATGAGTGTTTGCTTTTCTTAATATCTGAATGAAACCCAGCTCAAGTACTGAGCCACCCCTCCTTTCATTATTTCTCTCATAGAAGGAAGATTTGATGGATTTTACCCCAAGCCCTGTATGGTTACAAGAGCTTATTGTGGGTTGGTGTGTATACAGAAGGAAGATAGAGGGAGAAGGATTGGATCCCTTTCTAAGGATAAATTTTCCAGAAAATCCAAGAGCTGCAGGAGTAATCAAAGAATTCATTTTGGTAGCACTTGGGGCATTTAAAGCTATGTGAGAAATATGTTTGCTTTCCTTCTGAATAAAATTCCAAACAGGATCCAATAGCAATAATGATCAAATGAGGTACTTCTTCACAAAATGAGTAGCTGGCTGGGATGGCTGTAGCCTCAGGTTGGCTTTATGTTGTCACGCCTCTCATCTGGTCATTAATGGCAACAACATGCTCTAGGTCTCCTCACTTATTATTACCAAATTAATATCAATTTTTATTATGCTACTGCAAGCATGCTTTGAGTGGGATTACCAGAAATAAAGCCCTAACACAATCCTATAGTTGCAAACCACCTGAGCTTTCTCGTTCTTACTGCTGAATATTTCAGCCCTTCCTGAGGTGGGCTCGCTGAAGGAGGCGAAGTGAGAACGCTGCTGCTGTTCAGTCAGATCCCACTGAAGTATTGTCCCGTCTGTGAGGGGTAGAAACAACCTCCCATCTCATTTGTGAGGCATCTCAGCAGAGTTATGAGGTTATTTGCATTGAATTTCTGCTGCTTTACTTGCCAACTGCATGACTGCGTTATTTAATCAAATCTTAAAGAAGAAGCTAAGAATTTCCTGGGATCTGAGGTGTTATTGAAAAAGAGGATTGTAGTATTTGGGTTTGAATTTTGAAATCCTATCTTAGTGTTGAAAGTCACATAAATGAGGTTACATAGCACTTGCTGAGAGATCAGTAAAAGCAAATATACTGAGTTATTGTACTGGGCATATTGCAGCTATGCTGAACTAGGGTATCAGCGATTTCTGAGGATGGAAAATTTCATTTAAGGTAGTTCACATCCCATTCATTAAACCTGTTCCCAAGAGACCATTTATTTAGTGACCATATTCATTAATTCTACTGTCTCAGAAAAATGTAGATATCTTTTGCCCCTAATATGATATAGAAATGAGAGTGTTTGTGCTATAATGTGATATAATCCATTTTTCTTCAAAAGAAACACTTTTTAGGCATTGTTGGTTACTCTGTGAATTCCAGCAGTTGAAATTTTTTAGGACAAATAGGCTCACAATAATTTTAATGCTCTTATGTATATGTGATACATGGGAAGCAGTGCATATCCCCAAATCAGTGTGTGGTTACCAAAGTGACCATAGGTGTAAAAAAGGCAGGTAGTTCCCGTGCCTTACTTAATGCAGATGACAGTCAGTGAGATGCAGTGACAGCCTGCCCTGGTGAGCTGGCCTGCAGGGTGCTGATGAAGGGAACAACGGGCTGGGTTGTGGCAGAAGTTGGTGCTGTTTGCCCCACTCTGCAGTGTGTGATACTCTCAGAAGGGCTGGCTGAGCTCTCGTGACCAAACATTTCACAGAGATATCTGCTCATTGCTGTAAGGCCAGTTTCTAGGTCAGTGAGCAGACAGGCATGCATTTTGTAATATAAAACAGTCAAAGGGCTCCCTTCTTTTATTCATGTTCAAGTGATTTTCTCCAGATTGATTTAGAGCCGGTGAAGAGTGACTACGTGGAATGCAGAGCAGCACAGGCTGTGGTGCAGTGGGAGAGGCAGTGCATGGTGGCTTTTGATGTGAATCAACCTGACTGGTAGGAACTCTCCTTCTTGAATAGGTGGAAATATGTTCCCAGATCCAGTATATCAGTCATTTTTGTTAAAAATGATTCCTGTGAAAGAATCTGCTAAAATACTGTGAGATGTAAACTCACTAACAGTTATGAACAGTATAAGACAGTTTATTTTGTGACTTAAGGGGAAAAAATTTATGGTGGAATCTTTTTAAAGTAAACCTTGTTAACTGTGTGCCTAAGAATATATAAAACATGAAAGAAAATTAAAAGCAGTAGGAGGGCTGGAAAGTAAATGATTGACTTGGACAATTGTAGGCCAGTCACAGTTTTGAATTATGGAGAAAATGCCAGGGATTACAAATGCATATCTGAGATGATTTTAAGAATAATACCTAGGAGTAATTAAAAAAAATAAAGTGCATTAAAAATATGCAATACCGATCCTGTTAACAGAAACTTAGGGAATTAGGACCAGGTTTTTTTCGATTTGAATTTTTGTGTCTGCAAGGACTTTTCCATCTCCCTTTCTTTTTTTCTTAATTACATTTTAAATATTGGAGTAATATTTCAATAGCTTCCTTGCTGACAGGAATAGCTAGTAAGTCACTTTCAGTTCTTTAGAAAAAGAATCAAGGCAACTCTGTACTAAATACTTGAACTATCAGTAGATGGGTAGTGTCCTTTAAAATCTGTCAACTAATTACAGTAATGTAATGCTGCAAAAGAGATAATTTGCTATCACCCAAAATATTAGGTTAAATGTTTGTATGCTTATCCACAGAAATATATTTAATTAAGTTAGAATATATGTAATTGACTTAGTTATAGGGGATTTTGCCTACTAAAAAGCAGTTCTGTTAAAACCATGATGAGTAAAAGGGCTTAAATTTAAGCCAAAGAGCTTTGATAGGGATCTAAGGGGTCTGAGCTCCTTTAGAACTAATTTTCTAGCTGAAATCAAAGACCTGCAGTTTTGGAGCATTTTTTGAAATAGAAATGAATAACAGCAATCAGTATAATTTAAAAGACTTTTGCAGTGGTAAATAATGGGGACTATTGTTTGGGAAATAAAGCTATGAATCAGATTTTTAACCTGTCTTCTGTCTTTTCTTCTGCTTTCATCTTGCTTGTAAAAGCTCTGTTTGTGCTGATAGATCGCTGTTAAGTTCAGCTTGAGTAGGTGCTAGCTCTGGGTTGGTTGCTGTGCTGATAGGGCACAAACACAGCCAGAAACACTTCAGAGAACAGATTATAGGCAGCTGCTTCCCAAGTGAGGAGAACAGGCAAGAACCTGGAGAATTCCTGGGCCTGGGCACCCAGAGCCATCTCAGGCTATGGATGCAGTTAGACCAGGCTCACTGAGTACAGGGGTTTCCTCAGCATGTTAGAGGACTTGATGTTCATTCCAGGACAGGACTCCTGGTAAAGGAAGCCTTTGACGGTTTTAAAATACGCTTCAAACTTGACCAAACTCTACACAAAATTAAAAGAAAGGTCTAGATGTTGGTTTCACATCTACCTGATGATGTGTGGTGAGATTCTGTTGTCTTTCATTAGTGTGGTTGTTGTGACTGGGAATACAGAGAGGAAAACCATCTCCCTCTGCTTGTGGAATTATTTCTGCCAATAGACAAGAGAAAATCTTGGGAAAAAAAATCTGTAATTCCTATGCAGTTTTTTCTCCTTACCCCTGGGGAAACTGGTGGCAGAAGGTTGTTACCTTTCCAAAACATTACATTATTTCTTCAGAAGCAGTGAAAGGTTGTGAATTGAAAATGCAAGAGATAAGAAATTTCTTTGGGTTAATTCTAAGGAAACTTTCCAGCAGTTGTACAAGTCTTCCTTGTTGTCATAAATGAGTGTTTTTCCTCATGTTTTCCCTTGCAGTTTTTCATTTACAAGAGAAGTACTTTGATACTAGGAGATAAGATGAATGAAATGCTGAAAAGTTAATGAAAATACATTCTTTATTCTGTCTGACATCAGAAGAGAAACAAAATGAGTTGTGCTTCAGCTGGAAGTGAGCCAGGGAACCTCCATTTAGAGGCAGTGGGAGAAATGTAAGGAGAGAGGAAGTGATGGAAAAAGGGAAGAAATGAAAAAGGTATGTTGGAGAGAGGCTGTGTAAAGAGCACTTAAGAGAAGAGGTGGAGGCCCAGGAAATTTGTAATCTTTCCTGTGTATTTTAAAGACACTGTATATCCTTGGTTCAAAGAGGGTTTCTATTCAATATAAATAACCAGCCCAGCAGCTCCAAAAGTGCTTCAGTCTTGAAGACCACTTGAGGTTCAAAGCATTGTTCTTAGCATGAAGTCTGTGAGGCAGCGATAATGCATCGATTTTCCAAGGCACGCGTTTGCTTATGGCTGAAGTTAGAAAAAGATACGACAATAAAATTCCTTTTTGACACTGCAAATGTGCTAAGAGGGGCCAGTTCCTACTATTCACAGCTGATGTATTTTCATCATGAGAGAAATTGTTAAAGGTTAGAACGGTAAGAATGCCACATTATCATCATCATCATCGTTGTCATCTTCATCATCATCATGTTCGCTACAACCTTTACATTAATAGCTCAAAACCTGATTTTCTTACTTGTCTGGGCAAATGTATTTTTTGAAATAAAGAATATATTTAGGTTGTCTGAAGTTTAAAGGGGCTTGCTATTTTTGTTATCAAAGTGCTAAACAGATTTGTCTGAGCAATCAGAGAGGTGCATGTGTTTATGAGAATTATGCCCAAAGAAAGGAGACTGCCAGATCTGCATTACACAGCTGTTATGCCTCTGCTTGAGATGGAAACAGTAGATCAGAGATGTCTGCTGGCTGTGGTCTGACATGAAATATGTAATGCTTTCCTACATATATTTTATTGTTGGGCAGTAATTTACCTTTAGATGGTAACTCTATTCTTGGTGGCATTTTTTCCCCCTTTTTTGTCCCAGCTGACTGCAAATATTTTTGAATACTTCTTTCCTCTTCTTACTCTCTCTTGCTCTTGTTCAGCCCGCGGAACAACAGAAAAACTTAATGCTGTGTAATCTCACTCTTTTTTAGGTCTGGCTAAGTAGGCACAAGGCTTACGGGTTTTCTTTCTTTCCTCTCCTGTTTACTTATGGGAAGCTTTTCTTTCCCTCCCTTAATGCCAAAACCCATTATACTACTTTTCTCTACTGTAACTACCAAAAGCTTGCCTCAACAATGACTGTCATGGTCGCAGAGCAGATTAACAGGGATAAACAGTTCAAGAGTGCTGGTTGCTTATCTGCCAGGGCAAATCAGCACTCTCGTTCACACATCTTGAGCCAGGAAGATTGATTAAAAGCCCCACGTGGCCATCAGGCTGGAATGGGAGGTAAATGACTTTCAGAGTTCCCATCTTACAGGGGTCCTGTGAGAATATAAGACTTCAGAAGAAAACAAACCCAAAGAAAGGTCCCTTTGATCTGGTGGCTGTCCAGCATCTGTGACCCTTTTGTTTCTAGAAAATAAGTATGTCAGTTTATAATCTTTGGTTCACTGGAGTTCAAATCTATTTTGCATATGTATATTAAAAACATAAATGTATTTTATGTCCAAAAAGAAAATTACTTTTCTTTAGTGGTGTCTCCTTTCCTGAGCAGCAAATGTCATCCAGAATAGCTGTATTCACACATTGCTCTGAACTGGAAGAAATGTTTTTTACCAAATTATTTGTCAGACTGCAGTGTTAGGATCAAGGCCTTCTGAGATTCCTAGTATCAAGCTGGACTACATCTTGTACATATTTATAACAAGTCATGTAAATACTTAACTGCTCTTTCACTTCTGGATCCAGTAACTGTTTGCTCTCTCTTTCTCTGTTTTTAGAAGCAGAAGTAGAAATCCTATTGGTCCAGGAAAGTATGGATATGGAAAAGTGCCATACATTTTACCTTTACAAACTGATACTGGCCAGCAGCCTCAGAAGCTGCGGAGGCAGAGACAGTCGGCAAGGAACCACCTATTCCACCAGAGTCCGAGTCTCATGAACTCCTACAGCCAGGCAGCTGCTCCTTCACTGCAGCACGGGAATCTTTATCAAGAGCCAAGTGGACCTCAGGCAGGACACCAAGTGCTGGGGCCCTCGGTTTATCAGTCACCTTCGTTCCCTGTCTCTCAAAGTCTGTTCCACGGCAGTGACTCCAACCCTCACGGCCCTGCCTCCCACCAGGCCCTGCAGGGGCAGCCCCAGCCCCAAAGGGCTGCAGCCATCGTGTGCATTGGTGCCTACAAGCAGTATAAACTCTGCAACACAAATGTAAGTCTGCTTTTCCTGGATTTCATGTGTTGGACAGCTATTGGTTTTCCCTAGTGTGCAAAATGTTCACCTAATCATCAAGTTAAGTTCAATTTTTTTTTAAAATTAATTTAATGAATTTTTTTGGAACTTATTTTAGAGTGTCTTGGGGAACACTGAAAGTAGATCCATAATATTATAGTTACCTAATACCATACCTTGAAGGGTTTTAAGCAGTCACTTAATCTACCAATAAGTACAATTCTAATTTGATAGGAGAAACTGGTCTTTTTGGTGCTGAAACCCAGAACATGAGGAATTTGAGATAAGGAGAGTAATTGAGAGAGGTAATGGGAGAAACGTGGGCTGAACAATGTCAGAGACTGCAATAACTGTGGAAAATTTTAGTTGTAATTGTGGTGAAGGGACAAGGGATACATTTAGTGTAAATTTTCCACTTTCATTTGGTGTTGTGATGTTATTTTGATTTTTGTGTGATGAATGTGGATTTTAATGATAATTCTTAAGTACGTGGTTCACAGGCAAAGAGTGGACTCTTGGGTTTGTGTGGTCAGGTTTTGGTAGAAGGGAGGTGTGGGAGGACTGCAGGTATGGCTTCCATGAGAAGCTGCCAGAAGCTTCTCCCATGTCCAGCAGAGCCAACACCAGCTGGCTCCAGGATGGACCCACTGCTGGCCAAGGCCAGGCCCATCAGAGATGGCAGTAACATCCCTGCGATAACATACTTCAGAAGAGAAGAAAGCTATTGTGCCAATGTAATGTGGCCAGAGGAGAGCAGAGTGAGAATGTGTGAGAGGAACAGCCCTGCAGAGGCCAAGGTCAGTGGGGAAGGAGGGGCAGGAGGTGCTCCAGGCACTGGAGCTGAGGTTCCCTTGCAGCCTATGGGGCAGCCCGTGGTGCAGCAGCTGTGGCCCTGCAGCCCGTGGAGGGCACTGGGGTGGATGGATGCCTGAAGGTGCCTGTGAGACCCGTGCTGGAGCAGGCTCCTGCCAGGGACCTGCAGGCCCTTGGAGAGAGGGGAGCCCACACTGGAGCAGGTTTGATGGCAGGACTTGTGACCCTATGGGGACCCACACTGGAGCAGTTCATGAAGAACTGTAGCCCATGGGAAGGACTCATATTGGAGGAGTTTGTGGAAAACTGTGTCCCATGGGAGGGACCCCATGCTGAAGCAGGGGAAGGACTCTTCTCCCTGAGCAGCAGCAGAAACAGCCTGTGATGGCCTGACCATAACCCCCATTTTATCTCCCTGTGCCACTGAGGGGAAGAGGTAGAGCTGGGAAGAAGAGGGGGGTGGGGGGAAGGTATTTGTATTTTAGTATTTGTTTTACCTCTCATTGTCATGTTTTGATTTTGATTGGTAATAAGTTCAGTTAATTTCCTAAAGTCAGGTCTGTTCTGCCCATGACAGTAATGGGTGAGTGATCTCTCCTGATCCTTATCTCAACCCATTAACCCTTCGTTATATTTTCTCTTCCTAGTCCAGGTGTGGAAGGGAGTGATAGAGTGGCTCTTTAGAGGGTACCTGTCACCCAGCCAGGGTCAAACTACCACAGTCACTGACAAGCTTAATGTTTTTCCATGAAAGAAATTGAAAAATGGAGTTTGGATAGGCCATGTTGTGAAGGCTGTCTACTTCTCAGTCTCATAAGATGAGGCTATCCTTTTGTGAGTTCTAGTCATGTTTTAAACAGCATTTAGAGCCAGCCCCCAGCAGCCTGGATCACTCCAGTGTCTTTCTGTGGTGTTCTATGCATTCTGTGACAGATGCTACTTTTACCAGCGTTCAAGTTCTATGTGCTTTGATTTTAGCTTTCTAATTTATTGGAGTGAAAATCTGTTCTGTGTTAATTTTTAAATAAAACTTAATCTGTTGTTACTTGATTCAAAAATGTTTGGCTGGGTGTAGCTCCATGCTCTGGGGCAGTCTCCCATTGTATGTGGGAGGCGAGTGAGGCTTTGTTCTGTGTCCCCATTTGAGGTTTTCATCCTGCTAAAATTTCCAGTTTCTGCCTGTGCCCTTTTAGTATTTCCCAAAGTGTGTCTTCCTAATACGTTTTTCTTATTTGGACTGCTAGTCTAACTTAATGTTGCAAACATGAAGAAGCCTGTATTTGGCTATTAGGAGCAGAATGTTCAGGAGAGGTCTGAATATGTTGACGTGACAGGCCATATTTTTTTGGATGGGTGAACATCTGATTCTTCTGCCTCCTAGAAATCCTGTTTTGTTTAGTGGAAGCTGTATAGTAGAGATGTAGCAACGGAACACAGGATAACAAAAACACAACGTAAGCAAATCAGATGAGTTCCTTTTTGCTTCTTAGTGTAGCTGTTACCACTCTCGCTTTATTTATGAATAAAGTCATTGACTGAGACTAGAGCAGTTGATTGAAAAGGCCTAATGTCAAGAAAGCTTTAGTGTATTTCTCTGGAATGGAAAACATGAAGGGCTAATTTGAGCCTCTGAGAATAGTCTCTGGGACAGATTGCTCTTTCGAAAAACACTTTCTGTTTTTTGAAGGAAATGGGAAATGACCTTAGTGCATGGGCATTAATTTGGAAAGTTTTCTGTGCTAAATTTGCTCACTGTGTCCAAGTGATACACAAATGTCCCAGTCTTTATTTCATCCCTCACACATCAGGGCACAAAGTTGGACAGTATTCTGCCTGACTTAATGTGACAAAATTGTTTCCAGGAAAGAGGTCTTTTCAGAGGGCAAGGGGTAAGAGATGAGGAAGTTTGAAATGATGTGGAAGAAAGAAGCAGTCTGAGATTGCCAGGGTATGGAGAAGGAAAGTTTATAGAGGATGTTTGAGAACGACAGGTGGGCTGGAGGGTAGAGGGCAGTGAGCTTGTGAATTGGACGTGGTTGGACATGCAGGTTAGCATGGTGAGTGGTTTGGCCTTTCTTTTGGTAGAAGGGAACAGGAGTGAAAATATTTTCATGTTAGTTTTAGATCCGTTGTTTAAACAGAAGAATTCAACAAATGAAGAGAAAACACAGATGAGCACACTGCTGCTGCCTCTTTGCTATTGTTGCTGGTATAAATGCAGTTATAAAGAAATCTTTGATTTTATTACAGGAGACTTAATAGCAAAGAGAAATTGTAGCTGAAGCAGCTTCTCCCTAGGCATAGAACTCTACATAGTGATATTCTTTATTTAGTAATGTTTCTGTTACCCTTGGAGAGGCTGTAATTGCTATTCAGGGTTATTTTTCTTCCTAGAATGTGGTAATTAATGTAATTATTAAAAAGAAGTTGCTAAGACCAGTTTTAGTATAAAGGCCAGGATGAGAGCAAAACAAGGCTGATAGTGTTTCACTTTGTTTGCTTGTTCTTCCTGATTAAATGCTTCTGCATGCGGGCTTTAATTTAATTTATCAGCAGCGACATGTACCAATGGCCTTGCCAGCAAGCAGAGAACAGTATCTTTTTATTTCTTTTTTTTCCTTAGTTCTTCCTGGAGCATACCAAAACTGAAAATCTCATTTATTGGAAGTATTCTGTTAACCCTTATCCTAGTGTTCGGTCACTCCCTGTACAGTTTCTCCTTAGGCAACTAATTAATAACAAATAAAGTTAATCTGTCTTGATCCATTAGGTCATTTCCTCATTATTGTGCAATTACTGTTTTTTCATTGATAGCTGAACTCATTTCACATGACTGACAGATTGATTCATAAAAGGTAAACTTGTGTGATTTGGTTAGGGACAACTTCGGAAGTGCTTGTATTTGTTCAAGTGTTCCTGCAGATTGTTAAACCTATTTTCTTATTATATAAGTGGCTTCCCCTGTTCAGCCCCTTGCAAACATGCTCACCTCAGAACACACACCTGCCTGTCACCCTCTTTGGCAGGGAACAGGCAGTAAGCATCTCCTTTTTGCACAAACAACTCTGGCAGATCCAATTGAAACCATAAGCTACCTGCAATACAATAGGATTCTTACAATGTAGTCTGTATTCCTTCAAAAACGGGGAAGTGATGAGTAAATCTCCCTTGTTTCCCCCTGCATTAAAGGAGAATGAATTATATGGATGTGTGGCTGAAGGAGAATTTGAATTCAACCTTCTTTGCGTGGTTTGTCACCAGAACAAAGGAAGCAACTCAAATGGAACATTTGTTTACTGAGCACTTTCTGTAATTAATTGTCTCTAGCATTGCCAAGTCACTGGCTCTTCGTGAGTGTCTGAATGTGTGAGAATATATTTGTAAATCCACTCCAGGCTGCAGGTCGCTTGGGCAGTGTGCACAAGGAAGCTTTCAGGCCTCTGGATATTCCAGACTACTTAAGGTAGTTTCAGCATTGAAGAGTGATGGTAAATGGATGTAAAATCTGAATTGTCTTTAGCTATGGCTTGAGGTATGTTTTTGACCAAATTTATATAGGACTTCGGAAAAGTTATGGTAAAGTGTATGAAAGAGTAACTCTTCAGGGCTCAGTGAAATATTTATGGATAAAATTTTGCTGAGCTTGTCCAGTTTCATTCCCAGTTGCTAGCTTGCCCTGTGGTTCCTGTGGATTACTGTCGTGTCTCCAGTTACACTGTTGTTGTTCTCAGTATTTTATGTGATTGATGTTTAGCAAGAAGTCAGTTGTGTTGTGGAGAAGTATCTAGATAAGATCAGAAGACAATGATTACTTTTACTTTCTTGGCCTGACTCTTGAGCTATGCCTGCTATTAATCTGGTAGCACAGCTGTGGAAAATCCAGCTTTTGGTTCTGAGTAAGAGTCCTCTGCTTGGATCTGTCCTCCTGTGTGCAGAGCACTTGAGAACAGTGCATTCCTGAGCAGGGAATGGGAAGTATCTGAAAAGACAGTTTTGGAAGTGGAAACAGGTTTTACTGTTGAAGAGATGAGGTGAGGTAAAAGACTCAGGATCAATCCTCAGTTCTATCATGATGGGATAAATTAAAATATTTGATTTCACTAAGAGTCTTATTGATGACACTGCTACTAATTTTGACTGGTGTGAGTTAAAACTGTGCCATTGAAAGGCTTTTTTTGGATGCAGAACCCCAATTAAATAGAATTACAATGTTCTGCAGGAATGTGTTGAGTCCATTAAACAGTGATGTGCTTTTCTGTCACCTAAGCACATAGGTAGGCATTGGCACGGTCCCCTGGCACCTGGGATCTTGGGCCATCCACCAGCTCGCTGGTGTTCTGCCCAAGCAGTTTTGAAAATTTTCCACTTTATAGAAGCGGAAGCATTTCCAGCATTTCAAATTTTAGCTAAGGTGGAAATGGAAATGTTTAATTTCGTATGGAACAGAAAATATAATTCCCAGACAAGTCTTTTCAGAATTGATATGGGGTGCTGCAAATGTTCACTCTTCAATGTATTTTTTAATGTAGTTGGGATGCTCACACATTGAGGTGAAGAGTAACAAAAGACTATGTATTTTTTAGGTGAACTTTTTTTTTTGTTAGACTGAAAAGCCCCTTCTTGTTCCCAAGGAGTTACTGTGGGAAAAATCTCATTTTGAGATTTGTATAGAGTAGGTGTTTGACATAAGTGGCAAAGTGGGGTTAAGATGACATATCTTTTCCTGAGGAAATTTAAACCTGACTTTATGTGAGGAATTTTCCGTGCAAACACTGTGGGATTGTGTGTAGGTTTAGTAGTCTGACTTTCCGTGGGTGTATAGGAAACTTACTGAAAGCTTGCATTACTTTGGGTTGTACTGTCCTTTTCTTGACTGTTTTGCTGTCTGCAGCAGAGTTGTGTAAATACCAATTCAGAATGGTTTGTCACCAGTACAGGCTGAACTTACCAGAGGTTGGCACAGAGATATTGCCCTTAAAGAGTCTTATGTAGCTTGATCCATTGTCATTTGTGTACTAAAGAGTCACAGAGAGACATCTTTGATTAAGCTCTTGGACCACAATTGTTTCTTCTGTATCTCTGCACCCTGGCCTTATGATATCCCCTTCAACAACTGGGAACCCTGTATTAGATACTTTGCATTAAGACATTCTTACTAGAACTTAAATAATTATGGGAAACTGTCTGCCTTAAATCATCAGGAAGAGGATGTTGGGGTAACTTCAAAAGCTCTCTCAAAAAGTTTTATTCCGTAAGTGTGCTCTGTACTTGTGGCAGTAAGACAGAGTTAGCTGGTTTGCACAGATTCATTATTACTAGGTTAATTATTTACTGATGTCATAAATGTTCATAATAAGTCCAAAATCACAGAATTCAGAAGATTTTGATGTTTAGAGGCATATAGGTTTTAATTGAAAACTGAGTTGCGTACTTTGATCAATAAAACTAAGCTAAACTAATTAAACATCTAGGAGTCCTAGAGTCATGCCCCGTTGGGACAAGAACTATAAAAGCACAGACCAAAAGGAAAGGTACAGGTGAAAATTTGGTAATGTATACATGACTATAGCCATGTCCTATATTCTCCAGGTCAGGGAGAAGTGACCAGTGGGATCTGTAACATTCTTATGGATTAGATCTTTCACTTTGTTCAAAGGCAGTAAGATGTAAATAAAATACAGTAGAGCCTAGGATAGAATAAACACCTTAAGTCAATAAATCAGAAATATTCCACTGGAAAACAAAGGTTGGAAGTATGTATCAGTGATAAAAAACCTACTAAATGTGTTAAGAGTTGGCCAGTTCATATACATTCAGTGTCATTGATATATTTGGGGTTTAGCTTGAACGCTCTGGGAGCTGAATTTTCCAGAGACTCTGCCAACTTCCCAATATATATTTTCTTGATTTTTAATGTACAAGAGTACTTCAAAAGGTATAGTTAACAGTAGTACTTCAGTATTTTATGGTACTGCAGGAAGCATTGAGCTGCCTTTTTCTTCTGTGAGGTTTATTTTGAAGTTCTGAGCCTGTTGCATGGGTTGCATGATGTAGCTGGAGAAGTCTGCCTCAAGTGGAGTGAATTTGTGTGTAAGAATAGCTGAAGATTCAGACCCTCATTTTTGTGTAATAGCAGTGTGACATAAAAATGTTAGTAATTCACCTAAGTGCCTCAAAATCAAAATACGAATCGGTTGGCTAAAGCTTCTGTTTCCTAACTTCTTGGTGAACTTTGAATGGGAAGTTTCATGTAGCAGTTGGAATTGTCTGAGAAGTTACCTTGCTAATTCTTGGGGTAAATGGAATACATGTGTCTTGGAGGAGAGGAAAGAGGAAAAAGATCCACAGTTATTCCATCACTTCATCAGTTATGAATAGCAGCATTAGCACTTAAGATCCTGTGGAGTGATTTGGAAACTTCATTGGGATGGTTGTTGAAGTGGAGCAGGGGGTTTTTGTTCTGCAGTAGAACAGGACTCAGGGTGATTTAGGTTGCCTGGTTATCATTCGGATATAACTTCTGTTCCAGGTTTTAAGGAGGAAGCTCATCAATGAAAATTGGGACTTCAGAGTTGCAAGCAGATGGTTGCATTCCTGATATTTGTAGTTTTGTTTAATAGTGTATTGTAAATTTGAGTAGTTGTCATTTATCAATATAGACAAGTGTTGTGGGAGAGATTTTAAAACATTCCAGCTTTGTTTCTTCTTGTCAGTTCATATTGACGAAAGTGTTTGTCTGAAATTCCGGTGTGGAATTTTTCAACACTCCCATAATTTGAACAAGAAATGTGCTTTTTATTCATATGTTAGTTTAATTGTATCCAGGTTTTCAAAGCAGAAGAGGCTGCAGATGCCATGGGTAATTTACAAAAAACTTTTTAATGGTGTTTTTATGAATATTTGTTAACTATTGCATTAATTACAGGTATTAAAAACACCATCTGTCAGGTGACAGTGTCTGCTTTGGTACATGAAAGGAGTAGTTTTTTCCTGGTATTTTTAGGAGATTAGTTCAGTTATTGCTGATATCAATGCATAATTTTAAGACATTTTCAGGCCAGAGAGCAGGAAAAGAACATACATTACATGAATAGAGGACCTTGCACTGAAACTACCACCGACACAATCCCAGTCCTCTCTTGTACTGACCGAGGTGAGTAGAGGAAGAAGGAAGTGCTGGAGAAGCTGCCAAAGTTAAGCTGTGGATGCTGAAGAAGTTGTCTGTTAGCAGTGCTGTTGAGTTTAGTTTTGTGGGGTTGGTGGGGGAGTGGTTGTAGTTGGTCTTGTTTTGTTTTTGTATTTTTAGTTTTAGAAGTTTTAAGTAGGGCTTGGAAACAGCAAATTGTCAAAACTTGTGTAGAAAGTTAGGAAACGTAAATGCCAAATTATGTCTAGCAAGCATGTGTTCTTTTGCCTAACCACAGAATAGTTGTGTTGAGGGTTGGAACTCCAAACCCTCTCCCCGAGAAGTGGTCAAAAAGAAACCTGGCAGTACAAGCCCTGTGGTGCCCAGAGCAGATAAACAAACCCTTTGCACAGGATACATTAAGAGCTAACTGCCTACAGAACAATGCAAACGCCAGAAATAATTGAAATTGTGGTAAGATTTGAAAAAAACAACAAAACCCCAAATGAGTCTCGTGTGCTCTGTCTCGTCTTTTCTTGTGCTTCATGTACTTCATCAGTTGTACTGTCTGTCCAGAAGTAACACCTCTGTGGGCAGCACATTGCACATGTAGAGAAATACAAGTGTAATTAATGAAACAGCTTCTTTCTAGTGAAAAGTTGGTAAGGCTGTTTATCTTCAAACCCTTGACTTATATTTGTGGAAAAACCAATCCTGTGTTTTTTCTATCTGTCAAGCAGAGGGTGATCTGTAGGGGGAAGAGGCCAGAGAAGCATCCCATGCCTTGTTCTGCAAACCGGCTTTGGGTTTTGGCTGGAGCATTCAGTAATTTGCCAGCCAACCCATGTATTGCTTTTCCTGAATTTCTCTTTGCATCTTCATTTGTTAAAGATAGCAAGGAATATTGATTGTCTTGATGGCTGTTTTGAGACCTCAGTTTGGGTCACTTTGAGTTTTTTTGGATGATGTGAGGTTTTAGTTTGAGCAGCAAAATGCCATTAAAAGGACAAAGTCAAACCTGTAGAGGTTTAGAGCTTTCAGAACTGGAGTTTTGTCAGCAATCCTCTGGTAACTCTTGTGTTAAGAAAACTGTTTAATTATCTGATAATATACTATTTTACCCCAGGGTCCCTGCATAGATCAAGAGCTTAGTTGTGAGTGATACACTGCTCAATGTTATTCTCTTTTTACTCGGCCTTTGGCTCCCTGCCTTAAAAGTGCTCCTTGTAGAAGATGAAGAAAAGAGGCTTCTCTAAGGACTAATTGTTGATGCTATTACTGCAGTGTTTGCTTTAAAATTCACAAAGCTGCTGTGTGATAGCAAGACCTAATGTATTTTAAGAAATGGAGCTGGGATATGGAGGAATGAGGTTTAAGAGAAGTGTTCCATAATTAGTGCTGCTTGTCAGATAGTTTGAATTGAATTTTTTTCCCCATGTTCAGTACTGTATTTATCACTTGACAATAGTCAAAGCAAAATCTACACTGGAAAAACTGTAATTATGATTTGGCAGCTCATCTGCAAATCAGGTCCAGAGGTTTTCAGTCAGACCCCCAAAACAGAAAGTACATAGTTCACAAACTGAGAAAGGATTGGATTAAGTAATTGCGCCATAGGTGACATTTTTTCCCTCAAAACTGGTAGAGTAGCTATTCCAGAAATGGCAGACTGTCTTTCATGTTCCTTACTCTGTATGCCCATTTTATAGCTACTAGGTTTTACAGTGAATGAGATAGAAATTATGTGAATAACCCTTCTAGCTAAACACTCCCCAGAGTAAGTCCATTCTGCTTGCTGAGTGAGTCACAGATCACATGGGGAAAATGGTATGCAATCATGTAACTGAGAGTGGACCTCACAGGCAGAAAGAGCCAAGTGTAACAGTTATTGCATGGACAGTCTCTTCAAACTTGAGATCAAACATTCCTTTAAGGCCCTGTGACTTTATAATGTTTAGACAAACAAAAAAAGCCTTCAAAAGCAGAATGCCATCCTGTGATAGATCAGTATTCTCAGAACTCATCAGATCATTGCAGTTGAGCCACTGGCAGAGGGAGTTTGCACTCTGCGAGTACCACAGGGCGGTGGAAGTGCTTTCGTGTGGTGTTCTTAGGTCTTTCTCACCATGGGTGTTTCTTCCTTTTCTCTGCAGACAGCCCATCTCTGCTCCTTCCTGCTGGCAGGTGCTGTCCCACTGTATTTTCTCCTCAGTCACACTTCTCACTTTCTTGCTACCTTGTCTCATATTTTTCATCTTTTCTCTCCATCTCTTCTGCCTCCAGTCTCTCCTTTTTCTTAGTTCCCTGCTGCTTTCCAGTTTCATCCAGTTTCACTTTCTTCTTCTCAATACCTTCTTCAGCTGACTTGCTCATCCTGCCTCATCTCTTGAGTCTCAGTCCCAAGATTTATCTGTTTTTCCAAAGTATTCCATGCATTCTAGGTGCAGGCTCAAGTAGTTACTAGGAGCAGAAGAGAGATGTGTTGTTTTGATTTTCAGTCCTTGCCCTGATACAGAGCTCAGGAGCACGTTCCAGTAACTGCTGGAAAGCTTCTCAGCCTCTTTGAGCCTCAGGTACAGAACACACTTTTAAACACATTGTTCCTCTAGTTTAGCTGGAAAACTTTAACAAGTTTTGACTGAAAATGTACACAGTACATTATCAGCATTTTTTTCAAGATTCTTGTGGCTTGACTATACTTGAGTGGATTTCCATAGAAAAAGCAGAGGGTGCATTCTTGACAAAAACCCCACTTTCCTGGCTGACATAATTTCACTCATTAAAATAGAATAGGCACTTACATTTGGAAAAAAGCCCCCAGAATATTGGCAGCATGGGAAAAAAAATAAAACACTTTTCCCTTTTGTTTTCCTTCGGGCTCATTCTGGGATGAAATGCTTCAGCTAAAAAAAACGAGACTAAAACAGATACCAGGAGTGGAAAGTTTTAGTCTGAGCAAACTCATCAGTACATGGACAGTGCTACCAGCTGCAGCTATATTAAACCATTCTAAAATAAGACAAATGTATCTGCCAGTTGGTTTTAAGGTGCCTTTTTATTTTTCCTTTGAAGTGTATGACCTAGGAGGAAAGAATATACCACAGAAACAGTATAAGAGTGTGTTGTATCAGAAACTCATTTTTAATGGAAACAAGAACTCTAAAATCTGAATAATGCTGCAATTTCTGTTACACTTGCTTCCTGCAAACTCAAAGTTATTTTTAAGTTGCATTTACTTTGCTCTAAAGATGTTCCCTTTTTGCGGAAAACGAATTGTTTCACATTGTGGATTTAATTTTTTTTAACAAAATTGAATAAAATAAATTGTCTCAGCAGACTTATTTCAAATTCCCCCAGGTTGTAGTAACAGCTGTACATTTGCCTGTATGTTTCTCTTGTGTAACACTGCATTGGTATTTCTGTTGCCTGTTGTTACTTAGACTAGAGCTCATTCTCTAAAAATATTGTGATTACTGCTGCAATATGAATTTTTAATTAAAATGTAGATTATCATGGTAATACCAATCAGAAACTTCCTTAAACTTCCAGTCCTGCTGGAACTATTCAGGTGGTGCCTCCTCCCACACAAAGGCCAGTCATTTAAATGGAATGCATGCAATTGAGTTTCCATTGAAATCGATTAGGATTTCATAGAGAAAACTGCTCGAGGGTTACTCCTGCCCACTGCTGAAGGTGGTAGAATGAAAGAGCGACATAAAGACTGCACCCCAGAAAGAACAGGCAGCTCCCAGAACAGTCCTTTTTAAA
Source organism: Monarcha castaneiventris obscurior (assembly GCA_026261815.1). NCBI lineage: Eukaryota > Metazoa > Chordata > Aves > Passeriformes > Monarchidae > Monarcha > Monarcha castaneiventris. Next base: position 14,620,858 of record JAMPIT010000434.1, on the reverse strand, counting down.
AATGTAATAAAATACTGCTGGAAACCCTAGATGAGATATTTTATCACAGTGGAATAATTTTCTGCAAACTCTGAGGGCTAGATATGTCAACTTTGCTTAAAGTCTACTGACTTTACTAAAGATGGATCAAGCATGAGTTTGTCTCAGGGTGTTTCATAGCTGATATTGGTGGTGCCTTTCAGAGAGGGTTTTGGAGTGGCTGATCTTTCTAATATAAAGAAGGCTACTGCTAGTTTCTTGAAACAACTTTTCTAAGTACATAAACCTCCCATTTTCTCAGAAATGCTAATAAAATGCTCTGTTTTGCAGGTGTATTTGAACTATGTAGACAGATGGGACAGTGAAAGATGGTGAAGCTGAAAGCTTCCACGTTTAGGCTTTCTGCAGACTTTGAACCAGAGTGTGTGAAATGGAAATAGCTTTTCATTGATTTCCCATTAAATGAGGCACTAGCATGCAGTTTAAGCACCTTGAGCACTATGTAGTGTTTCTATAAATAGGTATTTGAATGGAGGGATTCTTGCATCTGCAGGATTTTTTAATGCAGCATATTTATATAGAAAAGTGATAGCACTGCTGAGACTGGGAACAGCAGCTGTACAAAGCAGTTATGATTTCTGCTGCAAATGGCAAACTTTTGATGCTTGCTTGGGATTATAGAAAGAATATTCTGTGTAAACTCTAGTCTTGTTACTGAAGTAGCTCTCCGCTCAGGGGCCTGGGTACTAAAAGAAATTTGGGACAGTAAAATAGTAACTACATTAAGAAAAACTCCAGCTTTAAAAAGACCAGTCATCTGGTCTCTTTTTGGATCAAAAAAGACTAGCAACAGTCTTCAGTCTGCAGGTGTGGATTGATATAGCCCTGACTTTCAGGACATACTTGTGTATCACTTTATACCAGATAATACTCTGTTCCAGCATGGTCTGTTTTCAGTATTTGTCTTTCATTTTCTAATTACTCAACTTCCATCTTGTAGAAACCAGTTATTGTTTCTCAGAATTTTTTGCTTGGTTGGTTGGTTGCTTGGTTTTTTTTGGAATAGTATTTGTAAAATTTTAGCCTTAAACAGAAATGGAGTATTTTCTTGACACGTTTCTGGTATAGCTGAGGAAATATACTGTTAATTTTCCTATTATAGCTCCTTGATTAGCTCCTCCTAAGCTAGTGGTTCCAAACGTTTCCAGTCACGCACATTAGATCATTGTAGATGCTTTCTGTGGGATGGATGAGTGACTAACATTTTATTTAAAAACAAAGCTGGACTTGAATCTTTTACAAGTTGTTGTAAATCTGAAATAAAATAAGTTATTTCAGTTTAATCAGATGGATCTGTCAGTGAGAATTTAAAAAGAAAAAAGCCACAAACCTGTGAAGTTAAGCAGAAATACTTCTTTTTCCATCTGTTCGGTTGTGCTTTCTTCCCCATTATTAGACAAACTGCATTTTCAGATGTAAAGCGCTACAGAATGGAAAAACCGTAAAGCAGTAATAGATGCACTTGCCACATTATGCATTAATGCCTTATGTGTCTGATTGCAGTTAATAAAGATCAGGTTTGGGTAACACTTCAAAGACTTTTCTCGTTAAGTTCAGAGAACCTTCTTGGTGCAAAGCTGAAATGGATGGAAAGAAGTGTTCTCAAGTTCCAGGCTGAGAGGGCAGCAGGTTCCTGAGCAATGGCTGTGGCAGCCAGCAGGTAGCCCAGGGAAGGCAGGCACCCTGGGTGTAGCTCTGCCATGGCCCATCTTCCTTGTTCAAATACAAGCTCATTGCTACCTGGATGGGGTTTGGGTAGAAATACAATGATTTTGTATTGTGCACACATCTAAGGTCTTTACCATTTGTGACAAGCAGCCCCTTGAAAGGTGTGAGGGGAAGGAGAAAGGCTGCAACCCCCTCTTGCTGCCATAGACTCTTCATCCCCTGGAATCTGTGGTTAGTAAAGCACACTGGAGTTTACAATGATTGTCATTACTCTGCTTGTCTCCACTGCAGCAGACACGGAGGTGTAAATTCATGGCTTGAGGCAGTGCAGAGTCCGCCAATACAGGTGCTCCTTCCTCCTTCCTCGTAAACTTGTGCAGATACCACTGCATTCCCAGATGGAAATTCTCATTGCATGTTAGGCCAGACATTTACAGTGGACTGTCTGTGGCTGTGCACTGTAACCAGAGCTGGCTAGCACTATTTTTACTGCAGAGCTGTTCTTCACATGCATTTTAAAGTTTCTTGTGCATTTTGGTTTTTCAGGAGCAACTGTTCCATTTGAATTGTCTGGTATTTTTTGTGCCACAGATATCTAGATATATTTAATATGCCTTTTTAATTTTTTTTTTTTTAATTTTTGGTTGGCAGACAGTTGTCTTTATGTTCTCTTACCATTTAAAACAATTAGAGCTATTGGGGGAGTAAGAGAGTCTCCAGGATTTTAAAAGGATCAGTTGTTCTCTTTCAGTGTGTGTTCAGCTGGACAAAACTAGGTTGCCTTGATTTCAGGTAGTTCCTATGGAGCAAGCATGGTCCTTGGCTATGGAGAGAGAAACAGCTTAGCTGGAGAGTTAACATTTGAAGGAGCCCACATTCCACTTTCATACATGGACTTGGAACTTCTGTAGGTTTCAGAAGAAACAAGACACCAGCAGCTCAGAGCAGAAGTTCAAAGTTCACTGCAGATGTGGACTGTTGTGTAAAAAACTGGAATTTATATAGAGACTGTGTGTATTAAAGGACACAATACATTTACGCTCTGCAAAGGGAAAAACAATCTTCGGATTACTGTTTCAGTAACAAGTATTTAAATTATTTTTCTTTGGAGATGTGTTTATCCTTTGGGATGCCAAAGGATTAATATGATTATATAGAACCACTACGGAAATGAAAGCTAGAGTACAACTAGATTATTTGGACTTAGTTGAACATGTAGTATTGCACACACAGAAATTATTAATTATGAATTATGTCTGAACCTGGACAATCAAGAAGGGATATGAGGCCTTGGAAAAAACGTTTGCCAGTTACTGTAGGTCATAAAAATGAAACATTGCCAAAAATCTTAGTCAATGTTTTAATTGCCTGTAGAGGTGGTTTCAGGACCAAAATGACCCATTTACACATTTCCAGAAGTGTGTTGTCTTAGCACAGCTTTGACACAGCTTTGCTGGTGGCAGATGTGAGCCCCCATCTGCTGGCAGACTGATAATTTTCTGGTGTTTTGCCAACACTTCTTTAATTAAACCAAGTGTCAAGGATTTGTTAAATAGTGTGCTTTTCAAATGTTTCCTGAAAGCTAAAAAGCTGGTAGGGTGGTTTCTTTGTTTTACAGTCTTAGCTGTACTAGCAGCTCATTTTAAGAAAACTCTGATTGTACATGACAAAGAAAATACTGTGTGTTGCTGTCCCGTAGACTACTTTCATACCTGCATATTTCAGAAGAAACTGAGGCATAAATAAAGCTACTGTTTCAAAAGTACAAAGTTTCTATCAACAGCAGGCACAGTGCATTTCAAGAAGTTTGGCCTGAGGTCCCACAACACAAAGGGATATTTCTAAAATGTTTTGTCTTAAGTGCTGCCTCCCTCATCACTGCAGTGCTGTGCTGCCGCTGGTAATTTATTCACATTCTGAAAGCACAGGATGAAAATCTGGCTGAGGTGTCGTCCTCCCTGAAACAACCCCATGAAAATGCAGCAGGGGCAGCTCTGAAACGCCTTACCTTGTGTCAAATGTCCAGCACTTTGAAGGCACTTTGCTGAATGCAGCCCCACATGCTAGATGTACATCATTGCTTTGTCCGAGCAGCTTATTTTAAGTAGAAGAAACATCATCTAAAAACATACAAAATCATGCATTCTAGATGCTGTATCTAATTTTACAGTGCACAACTGAAAGAACAATAATTAAAAAACCCTCTCCCAGCAGCAAGTGTATATTTCTAGATAATTTATATCTGCCTCTACACAAAGGAATCTGAGATTTATCTTAATAGATGCAAAGTGTATTTTTTGCTGCTTTGGCCTCCATAGATCTGGTTTAAAAAGGAGATTTTATTTCTTTTCTTACAAACATCCAAAGAGGCCATCCTGTTTTCTGTATCCAAACCTCTGTGAAAAACTTCAGATAACTCCCTCAGTAATCAAGACAAAGTTTTTGAGGAAAAAAATTAATTTCCAGATCTGTCATTAACAAAACATTGAATCAAAGCCAACATTTTGTTTACCAAAACATTGTTTTCAAGTCCCTCCCAGGCAGCACGATTTTAATGCCCTCATGTCACTGAGGGGAAACCGAGGGAGAATCACACGTTAAGTTAAATATTTTAGCAAAGTTCATTCCAAAAGTCTCTGGGAAATTTTGGAAAGAGATCTGGGCTGTTTAAATCCTAGTACTCTGGCTTAGCCAGAGGAACATTCTTCACCTGCAGACGTGCCAGTGTGGCTGCTTTTTCCAACACATTGCCCTTGGCTTGGCCGGGGGCCGGGCAGGGGATCTGTGCTGGGCAGAGCCAGGGCCGGGTAATGCTCAGCCCAAGGACCGTGTCCTCAGGCACCTCCCGTCCTCCTGCGTGTGGGCTGGGAAGCAACTCTGGAAGGGACAACTGTTAGACATTGTAAGTAGGAGCTGTCTTTGGGCTTGCCATCTCACCACAGATGCTTGTTGCTGTATTTTAGGAGTTTTATAGTCCAGCTATATATGACAGAAATAGTAATTAAATTGAAGTGTAAAAATAGCTTGTAGTCTTGGGGAATAAATAAAAAATGAGGATCTACAGGAACCCCTATATTGCAGCTTCACTTTTGATTGTACAGGGTCGTACTTTTTCATTTTAGTGATTTTCTGCCTACAAAAGTGCCAAAAAGCCAGAGAGGCCAAGAGAAGGTGCCTGGTACCCTTAGGTCTTCTGAGAAAGGCTCAAGGATTTAATTTTCAGGGGGGCTGAGCTGTAGGCAGCATAAAACTGTCATTTCATTCAGCTGTGCATTAACAATTTAGGTGGGCTTAGTAAATGGTGCATAGATGTTAACTAGTATGTGTGTAGAGTATAACTCTTAAGCCTTGGTGATTCATGAATTGTAGTAATTTTGCCTACTTGTACTCCGTAGTTAACTCAAAGGATATTTTAGAGGACATTTAAAAATAGAAATTAATATCATCTGTATAAAGAAAAAGGCGAAGTGTTTTTGCAGACCAGGTTGCTCAAATTTTTACTCAAATTTTTATATTGTGATTAAACCTTGATGAATGAAATGAAGGAAGGGCAACCGAGTTGGGGCTTCTAAAGTAGCAGAGATGTTCTGAGTTAGCCTGTTCTTCTGATTTTTGCTTGATCCACACAGAGTTTAGTGCATTTGTCAGTCCTTTGTCCTGCTTTAAAGCACTGAAGTCTCTGTCTCTGGGCAACTGTCAGGAAGTTTAAAAACAGAAATTGTAGCTATATGAAAAGGATCTTAGTAGGGATGGGTGTCACTATTTGTTGGCAACAGAAATGAATATTTTGATATTTTTACTCCTACATTGCCTGCAGTTGGTAGGAGTGGGGTGTACAGGAAATGGGTTATGAGTCAGAGATACTGGTGCACGAGAGCAAGAGCTCAAGGGTCAGAAAAGGAAAAACAAGAAACAACTAAACTTCACAATAGGCTGGTAGAAAATGTGTGCCAAAAAAATAGGGAGAAGCATTCCAGAAAGAAACCCTTCAGGCTGACTTCTTGGCTGGTGCAAACTGATGCTTGTTCTGCTGTAATTTAGTGTAGTGACCTTAATTAATGCCAGCTCAGGTTCTGTCCTTTCGCCTTTAGGATATGTGCAATAATTGGTTTCCATGAAAAATATGTTTCCTTGCCTTGGTTGGTGGTTGTGGCTGCATAACTGTTCTGCATTGCTGTGCCGCACATGGAAGGATGTGTGCTTCAGTTGTGGGAATATAGCTTTGCTTTCTGCATTTGGCACTAGAAAGGCTTTTGGTCCCACTCTTCCAATGTGGTGGCTCGTGGTCCTGTTTTCAGGGAAGGCTTTTTGTTTGTTGTTTTCTTTTTCATTAGACGGTTTGTTGAGGAAAGCAGTATTTGCATGTACTTGGAGATCTCAGAAGGGTGGGCGAACGAAGCACAGATGGCTGCTTGGCCAGGAACAGTGTTTATTCTAGAAGATTTGTTACCATGATTCTAACAGAAGATAAAGTAGTCCATGAACCTTCCCCCGGGCATGTCTTTGGTGCAGTTTATAGCCCACTTGAAAACTCTGAGGTCTGTTTGATCCAGTTACAAGCATCTTACAGAGATGGTGGATCCAAAGCAAGAACTCCTCTGGGACCTCTAATGTGCCTGGCTTCCCCTGCAAAGACAACCAGTCTTTCCTGCTATACTGACATAAGAGAACTGACTCGCAGTTGCAACAGGAGTTGTTCTTAGTGGTTCTCTTCTGTTCCCTTCGAAAACACTGTTATTTAGCCATGCTGTTTTCATGTAATGTTATCTCTAGCTTTCCCTTGAAATCTCTGTCATGTAGAAAAAATATTCTGCTGTTCTAGTTGAGTACTTCATGTGATTTCTACTGTTCTTGAATAGTGTTTATAGTAGTCATTTTTATTATCTAAAGGCTATGCAAAAAGAAATGCATCTGTGCCCAAAGCTTGCCTATTTTGTCCAAGCATAGAAATTGTTCTGATTAACCCCCTGCATTTGGTAGAAGTCTTTCTTGCCTTTGTATGTGCCCACACACAGAGTAATCTTCTGCTGTAACTGCAGTAATGTGAGGATTCAGGCAGAACAAAGTCATTAAATATTTAACTATTTAACTTGTATTTGCTTTTGGAATCTACTTCACATGCAAACAAGGCTGGTCTGCCAAAGGTGTGCATTGCAGGTGACCTAGGGAAGGATGCTCCTTCCACCTATAAAACCTGCCCTGCCTCAATACCTGTGTGTGCATACATGTGCTTGTATAGAAGCAGCTCTTCTAACTTCTCAGTTGCAAGAGCTCAGGATCTGAAGGCATGAGTTAAAATGCAAAATCATGCAGTGACTGCAATAGCAGCGTGTAGAAATGCAAAAGGGAAAGTGGGAATATGGTATGGAAGCATAGGATGAGAATGAGAAGCTGCTGTGGTCAACTTGTAGTAAGTTATGGAAGCATGTATGTTAAGTGTTTCAACTCTGTTGAATCTGAGCCCAAAAAGTTGATGATGAAGAATGTGAAGCTGTTATGGAAAGGAAGTAATTCTAATCTAATACTGAATTTATCTTGAAGTTTTGTGCTGTTGTTGAGGAAAATGACAGCTCAATAAAAGCTTTACTTTTTTTTTTTAATAGAACTGTTGCTGCATTAACTTGACTAATTAATTTTCTTCAACAAGCATTTTGATACTGTTACTTAAAAGCATGGTTTGTTACCTGTTTTAAAGAGGTCTCCTGTGTTTATATCATTCATCTGGATTAGAATTTTGCAATGCATTCACTAACCTTCTACAGTTAATTAATAGGAAGGCAATAGTAACTTTGTTGTTGATTATAATGTGGCTTTTTTTTTATCTAAACAGACGTGTCCTGAAAGCAGCAGAAATATTAGAGAGGTACAATGTGCATCGTACAATAACAAGCCATTTATGGGTCGATTTTATGAATGGGAACCTTTTGCAGAAGGTAAGGGAAAACAACTTGGCTTTGCATTATTATACAGATTGTGTTTTGGAAAGGCAGAGTGGAAGCCATTGGACAGCTTTGATCCACAGCTGATGTTACATATTTTTACAGCTGAACATGAGTCAGTGCAGATGAAGGTAGGTTCATATCTGACATACAGCTGGATCTAATAACGTTTGTTTCAAATGTAGCCCTGTCTCAGTCCTTGTCTTGCCTCTTGTGGGCATAGTGAAGACTGGCAGAGCTGTACCTCTTTATCTCCAATTATGAACTTTCAGTGTATACTATGCTTTCAGTTAAAGCCATGTTTGGCTTTGTGAAGTTCCCCAAAAGGAAGTTCCAGAGCTGTACAACTCTGGCACTTTGTACCATGCATTTAGGCAGAACAAGGAGCCAGGTAGCTCAGCAAGCACAAGGCTGAGGGTGTATTCTGCAGACAGCATGACTTCTACAAGGTGGCCCTGAACACTCATGATGGATTAGCTTTGATGCACCCCTTTTCAAGCCTTAATGAGCAAGACCCAGCCAATGCTGAGCCAGCTCAGCCCAGCTCCCTCTCCTTGCTTCCTACACAGCAGTTTTGACTCACTCTGTCTTTTGCCAGGAAACATGAATCAGGGGATCTAGAACATGCCATGATCATTTCTTTTTCCCTCCCCTGCATAGCACAGCTTGCTCCTAATGTTTATACTGGATCAATAAGGGCAGTTAAACTGTAATTTACAGCACTGTCTTGATGGTGAGTTAAGTGTGATTATTGTTATTTAAAAAAAATACACATTTTTATTTCTCTCTTGCTCAGATTGGTGCAGCTGCATTTCTAACCCATTTTATCTGCTGCTGCTCCAACATAAACTTTTGTCTTTATTAAAAAAGTCATATTAGAAGGACTATAAACCCTATGAATTTAGAGTGTTTAATAAAAGAAAAAAACTAGTTTGTGTGGGAGAACCAATAACACACGGTGACTTTAAGGGCAGGATTTGAGAAGAAGGATCCAGTTATGGCAGAGGGAAAACATCACGATGACATAACCATAAAACCTGTAAGGATGTTTAACTCTACAGAAATAAGAAACGTTTTAATCATACTGATAAACTCTTTAATTTGAAATCTGAAGTTCAATTAACTTAAATTTTTAATTGTGATGAAAAATTCATAACCTTTTGATGGCTTGATGAAAAGAATCTATTGAAAGGAGAAAACCTGTTGGTTGATTGAAAAGGGTAAGTCTGTGGGGATCTGGCCACTGGAGTCTCTCTTAGTAAAGAATGGCTACATTTGTTGAAAGGAGGGAGACAGTTGCAGACTTTTTTGTCAGAAATTTTCTTTAAGGGTAAAGATGGAATAAAGTCCTCTCCAGGGGAACCTGCGTCTGATACTTCATCTTCAGGAGAATACCCGGATAGTCTTGTGCATCCAAAATACATCATCAAGTGCAGTATTTCCAAATGAACAACTGCAAAATGTCCTGGTCAGCTTCAGACCCTCTCTCTTTGGGTTCTGTTTGAAAATGTTGGCCAGGTATGTGTAATAAACAGCCTTTTAAGCAGCTGTCCCAGCCCTGGGTTTCTGTTCCAGCTGGTAGAGTTACTACACCTGTGCAGGGCTGTGAGCTCTGCTCTCTGCAAGGTCCTGCAGGGTCGTTGGGCTTTCCTGGCCGAGTTGCTCTCCAGAATGGTGACCAAAGTGGGTAAAACTTGAAAGAGCTAAAAATTTATTCTTTGGGGACATGGCTTTTTTCTTCCTTCTAATGAAGGAAATTACAAGGAGAAGAATACTGCAAAGTTTGAGCAATTTCATTTTCTTAGAGAAAAAAAGCAGTTTTTTGCAAATCAGAGCTTGGTCCACTGAAGGTCAGACACGATTTACCCCTAATAGATATTGAGGCTCTGCCCCCTTCCCTCAAAGTAAAGGAAATGCTAAGCTTTCATGGAAATAATTCTGTTAATTGCTTTGTCTGTTTTGTTATTTTACAATAAATTTTTAATGGGAAGTTTTCTAAAACGCATACTTGACCAAGTATTCCCTCCAAACGATGTTTTTGCTTGCTTTTTTTGTAAATCAGCTCTAGTTTCGGAGCTCCCCTTTCAGGTGACTGCACTTGTTTTCAGGGCAGGACATTTATTTCCCAGGAATCCTGGCTGTTTCCAATGTGTCTGTGATTTCACATGTGCAGCTGTGGCTTGTGTTAGGGCTGACTGGATGTTGGCTCTAGAGGCAGCAGTAGGAGTGGGGACGTGGCTTCAAGGATCATCACAGTGGTGTCTGTACACATGATTTAGTTCCACTTGGTAGAGTCAAGATGTCTTTGGCTTAAAATGCTGGATGAAGCGAGCCGAGTTTCTAGGAACAGAGCCACGCTCAGATCTCGGGAGCTGTTTAAATCGCTGCTTGCTGGCAGCCAGGGGCTGGAGGCCCGAGGGCTGTGCAGAGCGCACGGAGAGGCCCCGTTCCCGCTGGATGCTCCGGGGCTGGCGCCAGGGCAGCGCCTTCACCTGCTCCGGGCCCGCAGCTCGGCCAGCACAGGCGGCTCTGGCAGCCAGTAGCATCTCTGCAAGGCCTGGCAGCCCTTCTGTGCTTCCTTCTGAGTGCCAGGCCTGGCTTGCTCCTGTGACTTCTTGCTGTTCTTCTGTTTGACTGCTGAGAGACGGGACTTGTACAGAGCATGAAACACCACATTGCTCCTGGGAGCAGGGTTGGACTCAGGCTGAGTTTCAACTGGGATGAAAATTCCTATAGCTGAAAGCAGGGTGTGTCAAATGGCACTGATATCACTGCTGTGTTTTCTGTGGGGGGAAAAACGTGTCCCCAGTGTCCCCCAGTATTCCTGTTGCCAAACCTAACTACTGATGGGCACCATGAAGAGTAATTTAAAATCAGCTGGGGCAAAAGAGGCTGACAGGGCCAGGAATCAGCAGGTGTCAGGTATCAGCACCCGGCCTTGGGGCAGACCCAGAGGCAGTTTCAGCTGGCTTCTCTTTACTTGAAATGTATCAGAATTGAAACATTGAATGAATGGAAGGATATTTGGTCAGCATGGTTTTTCATGCTAAACTTCAATGGTACTATTTTCTCTAAAATGCCACTCACCGTACAGGTAAATCTGTACATGCTGTATAATCATTTATCAGTTCACTTCTGTGTTAAAATACCTTCTAGTAACCTGACTTCTATCTAGAGATGTCTGCCTGCTACAGCTGGGATAAATACAAGCTCTGTAGAAAATGAAATTTATAGCTTCCACAAGTGTCTAGTAAATACTGCAACTTCAATACTTTGTGTCAGACAGGAGGCATTTAAGATTTAGTTTGAATCAGTTTGGGTATTAAGATGGAGACTGAAGAGTAATACAAAGCTGCTACAGTTACTGATTTGTGGTTTTTTCTTGCTGGATTTTTAACAACAGTTTTCACTCATTTTGAGTGACAAAAAGCTTCTTTTAACAGATCAAAATGTAGTGGCCCAACTTAAGATGTTAAGTTGCTAAGAAACTTCTCCAGTCTACTGACAATTGATGACACTGAAGACACTGAATGAGGTCTGATTAATGTGATTAAAGTAATTATAAAATGGAAGAAAAGCCTAATTGATCTCTTAAAAACAGGTGCTGAGATGTGTAAGTACCATCAAGCAACTCCAATCCTTGGAGTACCCAGGAGTCAGAGAGGAGCTACAGGGGGTGCCCTTACCAGAACAATGCAGAAGCTGCTTGTGGATCCTCGACAGTCAGCTGTAGGCACAGAGTAGTTGTGCTGAGGTTTCAGGTTTGGGAGGTTGTAGCTTAGTTGCCTAGGTTTTGTGCAGACAGGGTATAAGGGCTTGAGAGGAGACCATTTATTCACTTCTAAAGTCTCATCAGTAGGATGTTCTGTGGAGTGTTTTCTGTTCAGCAATGTAACAGCAGAAGGCTGTTCCAAGGCCAATCATGCGTATATTATGCTTGTTCTTAGTGGTTTAATGTGGGGTTTTTTCCTTCTCTTAGAATTGTGAGATGTGTGTGTAAACAAATTATAGGTATCTATTGTTTATGTGCACATTATTAGAGCCAGGATTCATTCAGTGTCCATTGCTGGAGTTCATTATACTTTAGTATTAAACCATTCTAGAAACCCTATGAAGGTTGATACATATGGAGAAACCAAACATTTGTGTTGTCTGTTTAGACTTACTGGAAGTGGAACTTCAGTTTAGAGTCCTTAGAGAATTGATTCTTGTGTATGGTTAGGAAGGTGGGCCCTGGTGTGTGTTTCCTGAATGTCTGTCATTCCTTGGCAGTGCAGTCCTTGAGAAGCAAAGGTGATGTCCCAATTTATTAATGCTTGGCCTTCCCTGATTTGTGACTGCCAGTTCCTTGTGGCTCAGGAGAGGCTGTGCTGAACTAGATTCTCTCATGTGTGCAATGCTTTGACAACCTAATGTTTTCACCCAGAGGACAAGAAGTCATCTTACTGTTTTATTTATACTTTTTCAAGTAACTTACTTCTAGTTAGTGAACATACAGATACACATATATCCTGCAACTATATATGTATATATACTGGGAATATACACACAGTATCTCTGAAATAATCCAGCTGTGCTGCAGTTCCCCCAGCTGTAAGGTATTATATTCAATGAGGCAGCTGCTTGAAGTCTTCATTTCTCATTGCAGCAGACCATACTTCTCTGCTTCTCTTTTGCCTCCACCTGTTAGAAATCTTCTTGATTGCTTCTATTCCATTCTGTGGCTAGTTGTTCTTTGCAGTGCATGTCCTTTAATTGCATGCACTTTATTTTCTATGACAATTTGTTTTTGCTTCTCCTGTTTTATGTGAAATGCTGTAGGCAGACAGATTAATCAATGAGGCATCAGACAGTTTTGGGAGGCTTGAAACGTAATGAGTAAATGGTGTTTATATTTATTGATTAGCTACAGCTCAAATAGTGCCCGCTTCCATAACGATAGATACAAGACATCCTGAAGCTTAAACCTGCAGTTACTGATGAGAGCTTAGGCACTATAGGCATACAATTCCTCTTGAATTCTGACGGAATAGGATCTCTGATTTCCTTCAGTATCAGTGGGAATCCTTTGTGAGGCAGTGAAATATCTATTTTTCACACATTACTGCAAATTCTGTTTTGTTTTTAACTGAAATGTTTTTGAAATGTTGCTCACTTAGGAGACTAGAATTTATTCAAATGTAGAATAAGAAGTTCACTTATACTATGTCCCTGTTTTCCCCTTTATTTATTGCTGGTTTGTGAATGGATCACAAGAGAAAGCAGATGGAAGTTTGCAGTTTTAAAAGTATGGCTGTGGTAAAGTATCTGAGGCATTTCTTTGACTTCATCTATAAATCTGCTTCCTGAACATCTGTTGTGTTGAGCTTGACCTGGAAATTGTAAATATCCTGTGTATTACTGAAATATGTAACTACTTCTATAGAAAGCTTTAATAAAAAATATGCTTAGATATTTATGTATATGGAAACCTAGTGCTTCCACATGGCAGCTTACCTTTTATGGTTATTTTTTCTGTATGATTTTATTAAGGTATGTGTTTTGATTTGCATTTGTAAGAAGCTTAGTGATGTTAGAACCTGGCTTTTACCTTTGATTCCGTGGTTTGTTAGAATAAGTAATAATGCTTATGTAGTTTTAAGTGTCCTATTAAGCAGGGCCCACCATACCCAGGTGACTGAAATCAGCCATTTCCCTGTAATAGATCACATGCACCACATGCAATGTTTCTAATTCGTTGTGCATACTTGATTTTCCTCACTTTTCTACTTGCTGTTTGGAGGGGTAAGTGGGTTAAGAGTGGTGAGAGCAAGAAGTGGGTGTTTATAGATGGACACCTGGATGAGCCTCAAGAATTGGAAATAGTTGTTAGAGCGTTTAGGAAAGTGGGAAATTACGTCCATCAAATGTTACCATTCAGCTGTAAATTCAAGACACTCTGAACTGCAGTGGAAGGTAATTAACAGGACGTATTTGTTAGACAGGAAAGTGAGAGAAAGGAGATGAGCAGACAGGCCATATCTGTCCTATTCTTCCAGGGCTTAGAGAAATGTAGCCTAGGTTTGCTGTAAGAGAGACACTGTCCTGCTGTCCAGTTGAATTATTTGTGAGTTGGGGAAATGTCCCAGGAAGGTTTGTGCCCTCGTTTCAAAGCACGCTTTTTAGTTCTTTTGGTAGGGGCAGAAAGTTAAGGACGGATGTTGTGGCTTCCAGGCTCAGATGAAGAAACAAAATTGTATCCAGATTGTGTTACTGAAGATTCTTAGGCTAGAACAGAATGTAGAAGGAAGATTTGTTATTTGCAAAGCATGTGTGGCAGTAAGTGGTATAGGTGTCTTGATAAAATTTGTGTTTTACCTGTTAGTGTCCCTTGAAATAAGAGGCAGACATCCAATTCAGAAATGAATTAAAAATGAACACCTCCACCCCATCAAATGGAGCCAATGGAATGCTTTGTTCTGCAAAACACAACCTATTGGTATTAAGTACTGAGGAGCTTTATCACAACTTTCTCAATGTCTTACTTGGCTGTCAGGCGAAGTCTGTAATAAGCAGGGCTACATGAGTCAACAATATATGACCTCATGTAATCAATCTGTACCAGTCCTTAGCTGTATATGTTCCTTCATTGTGTCCAGTGGCTGTGCAGAGCAGCCTAAAACTTGCTGCAAGTGGACAGCTGAGGATTTGGATCCCTTTGATTTGGGAAGCAGTCTGAGTTGTGTAAAGACGGGCAAGAGGATACCTTAGAAACAGAGGCCTCATAGGGATGAGAGGGTGTGGTTATGGATATTATCCAGGAGTGAAAATTAGCACAGAGCAAGGTTGCTTTAAATTACATACCCTAAGAATTTAACCTACCCTGGCAATTCCAGGGGGTTGGTCTCCATCTTTTCTGTCCTCCATTTTGGATCCTGTGCCAAGCACAGCTTTCTCAGCAGCAAAGCCTGCCATGTATGAATGAGAAGTAAAGATAATGCTGATTCCTCTTTTCTGTCAGTTCTACCAAAGGTTATGTGGTAACCTATTATCCTACCCAGTGGGAGGATTAAAAAAATATTTTGGAACCTCCAGTTCATTTTGTAGCACCCAGTCTTTTATATGTTGGGCTTGCCAAGATAAGAGAGAGAACAGGAGGACAAATTAAGATCTTGACTGTCTTATTTCTCCCATTCTGCTGTGCTGTAGCATTGGATGGTTGCTGTGTCCAAGTAACTGTTACTGTATAATTGAGTGCTGTGCTTTGGGGTGCTTCAGTCTCCTTCGCTGGTATCATCTGTTGACTCCTATTGGCCATGGGAAAATTCCTCCATAAAGCTTCAGAGTCAAAATTTCACTCAAAAATTTTACCTTTGCTGTTGGATCAAAATTTTTACTTCCTTTGAATTCTTTATAGCAAAACACCAATGAAAAGAGGGCATCCTGTCCTTGTTCCTACACCTCTTTGGGGATACAAAAAATGAATCTTAGTCTGAATTCTCCTAAATCTGTTCTGTTTGGTTATAGATTTCTTTTGTAGCAGAGCCATGCAGGATCAGATGCTCTGAGCAGATGTATTTTACAGCTTCACAAGAAACTATTTTGTGTGAGTTTCATGTTTGTAGTCCTAGGAATCCTCATCATGCAGATCTGCACAACCATTTCTTGTAGTGTAATGACTAGAGTGGGGGGAAACTTGGGGTTCACAGTGTTTTGCACGTGTGCACTTCCTGCACAAACCCCAGTGATCCTGCCCTATCTCCCAAATGTATGAAATAATCTGGAGATTAAAATGGAGCTGTGCAAGGTCAAGACTGTGTAATCATTTTAACATGTTATGCATTAACTTTGGGGAATATTGAATAAACAGGGCAGCAGTTAAGCAAAGGATTATCAAGACATGTTCTATTTTTGTTGTTAAACGCGTGAAATATTTATTCAACACATTTCTTGTACAGTTAACACATTTCTTGTACAATTTACAGTTTTAAAAATCAAATGAATATGCTATCTTTGCCTCAGTTAATGTGTGAAAATAGTTTTTTGTTGGTTCAATTATGCATTTCAAAAGGTTTGAAATAGTTTCATAGTATTTTCCATGTATTTGATTTCAGAAAAGCTTTCACATTTATCTGTTCCAGCCAAGAGCAATTGTCCTAATGTGGTGCTGTGTGTGTAGCAGGCTGCAGAGCTCCCAGTCAGGTTGCTGCTGAAGTTAAAGAAAAGCAATATAAATATAACTTTTTATAGGTCCTAATGGTATAAGAATTGTTCAGGTTAGCATGAGTTTTTCCCATTCACTTCAATGGCTTTTGGATGAGGTAATTTAGAAGAAAATTCCATGTGTAACTAAAAAAGTGAACAGAACTGAGGTCTGATCCTGAAAAACTTTGTTGCATACTGATAATATCCAGATTTCTTTGTTTTCAGAGAATTGGTATGTACATAATTCCGTGGAGGCTCAGAACTCACTAGAAATTTTCACAGTTTCTTTGAAAAATGATGAGTTCAAAGAGTGCACCTGTAGCCTCTACTCAGCTCAAAGGTTCAGGGAGCTGTTGCTGAGTCCGGGCATGGTTCTGTTAGGTGGGTGTACGAGCAGGGACTTGGAAAACAGCGACAAAAACATGGGATTCAGAATCTTCTTTCATTCTGTGAACAAATTACAAGTACCCAAAGGAGGGCTTTAGGACCATCTCAGAGACCAAAGTACTTTCCTTCTTTACCCCTCCCCAAAATGTCTCTTTCATTTTACTGTATGTGTTCCTGAGTAATTAAAATGCTGACTAGAAATGAAACATTTATTCTACTGAACTTTTAAAGTATTGACAGTTGTCCTAAAAAGTCAAAATAGTATGTGTATTTCGAGTTCTAAAAAGCTCCAAACACTGAAGTAATGGAGAAATGAACTATAAAAGGGGTTCTAGTAAATAGAGATTCTTTACCATCTACTTTGGAAGGCTGATTTCTTCTGAGTATGTTACATTATATTGAAAGAATTACATATTAAGATACTTTTCACTTACTGTTTGTTAATTTTGAGCCTGTTCCAGTCTCAGCTAATACAAAATAAAGTAATAACTTCAGAGAGAGTCAAATGTGAATCTAAACATTTATGTTCACAGTTTCCATTTGTGTACTCAAAAATTTGTTATGCACACTCTTAGTAGTAGAACTTGCACTTTTGGGCATATTTAGGTGTATGTAATTCTTGAAACGAATTACATAGAAATGTAATTTCTATGGCATAATATGGGTTTTAGAAATTAACACCTACATATACTGAAAGGGTTCTGGTTCATACACAGGTTCTGGTTCCAGTAAAATTTGTGGATTTTACCTGATTAGTGTTCTAAATACTTTAACTTCTCAGTTTTGAAACTAAGTTTTGGGTCAGTGTAAAGTGGGACCAAAACCTTTGGTCATAGTTACCAATAGCAGTGTGGTGCAAGGTCACAAGTCAAAAGTTGTGGCTGGCTGAAAATTTTAGGAAGCCTGCTGTAGTCTGGAAGATGTTAGGGTTCAGATCTGGCAAGGCTGCTGCTGCTGTGTTTTCCTAGTTGGTGGCTTATTGGTATTTGACATTTAAACGTCGTGTAGGGCACTTGAAGCGTGAGCAATTTTTGCCCAAAGGGAGAGGTCCAAGGTGCCTCAGGTGAGGCCATAATTGCAGCTGTAGCCATTTCCAGGGATGCCAGGGTTGCTGCTGGGGGGGCTGTCCCAGCACCTGCTGGTGGAGTTTTAGCCATGCCTGAGTTCCTGCTGCCTAACACAAACTTCCCCTGGAAGTGTGCTAACTGCCAGTGTCCCTGCTTCTGGCTGTGACAAATACAAGGTAAAAGTCATTGGCTTAAACCTCTCTTACTCTGATAAAACCACTGTCTGTGGGCTGTGAGGGAGAAGACTCGATGTTTTGTGGTGTAGGAAAGCCAGGGTTAGTGCCTGTGGCTGCAGCTCAGGGCTCAGACTCGCTGAGCTCAGTCTTAGTCTGAAGTCACTGTGCAGGATTTTAAGAGTGGGGGGAGGGATGAGAGGCTGTAAAGATAAACTACTACAGAGAGTTCAAAAGGATTAAGTATTACAGTGTATTTTTTAATGTGGCATTCCTTTAAGAGCCCTCAGATTGACAATTTCCAACTTCATCTCCCAGGCTTTCAAAGGAGCAGAGTTCACAGCTCTCAATGATGTTACCGTTTGCTAGAAAAATGAGGCTACTTATTAATATGATTGTGGGTGCCTGTGCTGCATATTATCATTTAAATATTGGCATTTCTGTGTCTCTGGAGTGTTCTGTTAGTGTTTTGATGGAGTTATTTGGTAGTGCTGAGTGTTATGAAGGGAATTAAAAAGATTTTGCCAATTTAGATAGTATAAGTAGTTGGACGGGCATTTATATATGCTCAATATTCCTTCTTGTTATGATGAATTACTATTTTCAAAGCAAGGAAACTCTTACCCACTGTGAAGAAAGAACTTATAATATGGATGAACATCAGAAGAAAGAGATTCCCAATGGTAGTATATAAAATGAAAAGCAGAACTGGCTTCTATTGTGCTCTGTTTCCATTAGACATCTTGGAAGTTTTATAATGTGGTGCATAATAAATATCTAAGCCACAGTTTGAGGTCTTTTACAAAGGACAGACAATTCTTGTTAATATTTTTCTGGCTCGGTCTTCTCTCTTACACCCAGATTGATACAAATCTCTGGCATTTGTCCACCGAGTCAACTTGTGAATTTGTTAATTTGCTTTCCATATTGCACTGTATAACTCTGAATTTAAATCCAAACACCACAAATTTAAAATTGAATTTGAAAGAGCCAGCGAAACTGTGCATTAAATTTGCTCATATATCTACAAAGGGAAGAGATCTGCTTCTGAAGAATTTTGGTCAGAGGCCTAAAAACACTGAGGTGCAGCTCACTCTGGTTGGTTCTGCTGCAATAGTACAGTGATTCCTCTGGAGAGAGATCACAAAGAGCTAACTGTTTGGACCCATTTCACCACTGAGGTGGATAGCAAGTATAAAAACAGAAACAGACCTCAAAAAGTTGAGCTTGATCTTTTTTCAGATGTAATAATACGAGTCTGGTGACATCATCAGATCTGAAAAGTACTGTAGAGTTTTACTATATTTTCTTTTCATTGCTCCAGTATAAATGTAACCCAGTGTATGTAAAATGCATTATAACAAATCCACAAGCAATTTCCTTCATTGTAACAAATACTGCATCTCATTAGAGCAAAACAAGCCCCCAGTTATGGCGCAGAACATCTGCTTAATAATTTCAAGTTCCTCCAACTATGCTGCCAAAACATCTAAAAAGTCAACATCTAGTCCATTACTTTGATCAACTGAAGTAGTAAAATTACAAATAATGCACCAAATGCAGATCTGGTGAAAGGCAGAGCAGTGCTGCTGGCCCTGAGCTCGCAGAGCTGGGTCTGATGGGAATGTGGCATAAGGCACTGGAACTGGTATCCTCAGGGAAGGCAGGGTGGGATGCAGAACTGGATTTCAGGCTTGCACAGATTTCCTACCTAGCAGTGAGAAAGTTAGTTAATCTTTCTGTGTCCAGATCCTGACTGTAAAATTCAGTTTCAAATGCCCTCGGTGTCTCATGTTTTCTGTAATGCATATGAGGTGCTTTAACGTTACTGACAAGAGCCAAAGCATCCTAAAACAAACAACAGATCATTGTTTATGTGAAAAGTGGCATGAGTGGTAATGTAACGTACTGTTTATCTGCTCTGTATGTCTTGGGGAAAGGGTCACATTGTGTTGTTGCACTGTTAATATTTTGACTCGTGTTCATTCCAACTTTGAACAAAAACTGAAAATGGGAAAATTTTCTAGGAATACAAAACATTTTTAAGCATCAAATTATTTGGGGGTAATATTGTCAAAATATAAATAAATATATATATGCATAAAATAGTAATATTATTAGGATATCAATTTTTTTTTTTTTTAAATTTTCAGTGAAATAAGATGTTTCAGCATTGAAACGAAAAGAGGAAGTGACTTTCCTCTCTAAATTTTCAGCAAAACAGACATATTGTGAGGAAGTTAAAATTTTTGAAAAAATGAGAAAAATGTTAGTGGAATGACTCCACTGTATTAGTAACCAGATTGAAAAATATGCTGAAAATACAATATATAAAATACAGTATATAAAAGAGATTCTTGCACATGGCCAAGTAATTTGAATAGAAGTAAAGCCTGATTCTGAACAGAGACTGTCATGGGAAAGCAGAAATACCAGCCAATTCCCTGTTCCTCGGGTTTTATATGGCATGGTTACATTTGTCTGCACACAGACTGGCAAATTCAGTTGTGGTGTAGATGCTGGAATTTGATTCAGGAAAGTGGCTGGCTTTACTTGGCCAGCTCCAGGCAGGATTGACTATGGCAGCTAAAGCAGGTCAGAAGAGGAGTATCCTTTTTAAACCCTATTTCCTCCTTAGACCAAGCCCAGCGTGTTTGAGGAAATGATCCTCTCCCTGAGCTATTGCTACAGGGCTGTTGTTTCTCGCCGCAGGAGCAGTTGTTGCCATGGAGTTCAAGAGCATGTGAGAGAACATGATTCCCAGTGTTTGTCCATTAATCAAATCTGAATTTCAACAGCCAAACGCATAGAATAAAAACCCATTAATTTTATCTCAGTGAACATATAGAACATTAGTAGGGAAAAGAGTCAAAAAAGATGTGCTGATGAGCCTAATTTGTCTATCCGTGGTTTCATTATGTATTTAGGACTTAATTTTCTGAGTTTAAATGGTCTTAATTCTCCTTGAGAGGGTTTTCTGTTACTTAACAATCTTGCTGTCAAGTGTTTGCTTTTTCTTTTAATTAGTTAGGTTCTGGGCTTGGTCTTGAGGGTTTTGTTTTGATCTTAATCCAAAACCCATATCAACTTTACTGAACATTCTTAATCCTTTATTGCATAGTTACAGTATTTTCAGACGTCTATGCTTGATTGTCACTTATACTATGTATGTTTAGCTTAAAAATAATTGGAAGGAAAGTCTGGTTATTTCTTCAGTCATTTTTGAAAAGAGTAGCTGAGTCTGAGACTTCAAAAAATTTGGCTTTCTTTAGTGACTGTTCATAAGCTTTTTTTAAACAAGTGCTGGTTTTCTAGCACCATGGTTAGATCTGATACTACAGAGCAATAAGGATTACTTTTTGCCTGGTGTATTGAATTTCTTCCCTCCCCTTTCTCTCTAATTTATCCTTCTTCTATACAGACAGTCCCTTAGTCCACCCTATTTCAGATCCATAGGCACATCCTGGAGCTAATGTGTTGCTCATTCCCACAGGCCCAGCTTCCTGCAGGTTTGTACAGCCCAGCCCAAGTGCATTTCACCATTACCTGGTTTACAATTATAGCAAAACATAACATTTCTTAGCATGTTTTATAAAGAGAACAAACCCAGCTGTATAAAGTATTAGTGGTTTGTGTTTAGGTTGAAAATCTTGTTCATGTGCTGCCTGCTGCAGAGCATGGGGAATTCATCAGTAAACATGCTTGGCATCAGCCCTGCGAGGCTGAGACAGAGGAAATGGGATCCTGGTGCTGTACGTGAAACTATGCCTGCCCTCCCTGCATAGCCTGGAGCAAGATCTCCAGCTCACATTTAGCATTATTCTTCAGGAAATTTTGGGGATAGGATTGATCTTTTAATATAGGATTGCTTTTGGCCGTTTTTCTGATACACACTGTTCTGTGAAGTCAGCTCTGGCTTATCCAGTAGTGGCAGTAATTCTGTATTTTTGCTGCTACTGCCCAGCCACAGAAATGACTTCGGTACTCAAGGAACAACACGTTGGCTTCCAAATGAAATAATAGGAATGGTGCCTTAGTGTTGAAGACCTGCAAAATCCAAATCATAACAAAAAATATGGTCAATGCCTTAAAAATTACTTTGAAATTCAAAATCAGGTTGGCTAACCTGGCAAGTTCTATGGATGCTGCCTAATGCATGCAGACAAAACTGTTTGCACAAATAACTTTTTATTTTTATTCATACATGTTGATACTCATTCTGATTGTGTGCCATTAATATATCTTTTTATTTGAGATTCATTTTCATGAGAGGAGTGTTTACAAAGAGAAACAGTTACCAATATTCAGAACTAAAACATGTTTTTTAGTTCACTGAACTGTCCACAAGCAGATTTTAAAACCATGTATCTAAACCTAACAGCAGTTGGTTTTATTTATAAGTAGGCAGTTAATCTTATTTATACACTGGTAATCCCACCCCACT
This sequence comes from Monarcha castaneiventris obscurior, assembly GCA_026261815.1. NCBI lineage: Eukaryota > Metazoa > Chordata > Aves > Passeriformes > Monarchidae > Monarcha > Monarcha castaneiventris. The sequence continues at coordinate 14,598,957 of JAMPIT010000434.1, read as the reverse complement.
ATTTAATTGAGGAATTATGTGTGTGCAAGCTTGTGTAGTGTTTGTGTATGAAGGAGGTGCTGCATGTTTGTATAGCACATATAATATATCTTAAATGTTGGTCAGTTTATGATTTATGAAACTATACTGCAATACATATTAAGGTGTTTATTGCAGCATTTAAATTATTGAATTATTCAATAAATTATTGCAATTTTCAGTAATTTAGCCTGACATTTCAAGAAATATTTAATGCATAATTGCTTATTGAAATATTTATTGCATTCACATGAAAGTGGAAATTTTGCTGATCAGACCACCTGTTTATATTGGCTATTGGTCACGGTTACTGCTGGATATTGCATTTGGAAGGCCAGGTGAAAGCAGCATATGTTCTATATCTAGTTAGCACGGGCATCAACTGCAGTGAAAATACAATGGCCTGAGGATTTGTGTCTGTTGGCAACTGGCATATGCACCTACACCACAGACAGCTTAAAATCTGTATACATTTGTCTCCACAGCTGCTTCTAATCATATTAGCAAGATTGATATTCTTGTACATGCCAGAGGCGATCCCTCCGCTCTCTGTTAAAGCAGAACCACACAGGACAGGGGCCTGAATTACAAATAGAGATTGGAAAGCAGGTGTTAAGTTTTCAAAGAAGAAAAGACTGTGTTGTTAAGAACAAATCCAAGTTTCAAAAGGATTTTTCTACTGCCTGGGATATTGGATCTCTTGAGATAAGATTCAAGTGGTTGTGAAAATGTGGGTATTATAGGCATGTCCTGCTATTATCAAAGGGATACTTTATTAATATTCCTGTTTGGCTGTGAACTCATTCTTCTGTGTTTCTTTTTCTGTAAATTGCAGTCAGGCCCATTGCTTTGGAGACTATTGCCTGTTGTCAGTTTTTTGAGACAGGGTTGGCATGAGGACAAATAAGTAATAGGTTGTTTCCTAAAAGATCTTTTTTCTAGGATTATTCATGGTAATCTTTTTTGTGAAGGTTGGTCTCCCAAGAGGCCCCTGCACTTAGGTCCCACATAGTGAGACTTCAGTAAAAGCAGTAATTGCATTACTGTACCTTACTTGACTTTGGCCACGGTTCATGTAACACAGCCTGTGTGTTTAATCAGCCTGTAACATATGAAACTATTCTGCAGTGTGCTAACCTTCCCAAACCTTAGGCATCCCATCCCAGAGCTGGTGCAAATAAGCAGACACCGAAGGGACAGGTCAGCAAGATACTTTGGGACATAGGAAGCCATTAAAAAATAAAAATGTTAATATTCTTTTAACTTCATGGATTGAGATTTCTGTGGCATAGAAAATATTTATCCTTAGGATGCAAAAGTGTTGGGTCTTCAACATTCACAGAATCAAAGAATCAACTAAGTTGGAAAAGACCTTTGAGATCATTGAGTCCATCCATTCATCCAAGGGATTATCTGATTATCTATTGCATAAAATATGTTATTTCATTTTTTCTGATGTTATTTCTCTCCTTATGAAGGAAAGATGTTGTCTTCTATGTATCTTATGTGGAGCCTACTCAGTTGATTGCATCCTTCTTTGTCCTAAAGGTCAAAAGAGATAAATCAGGATTCTGAGACTGATTTCAGAGTTTAGTTTGGCCTAAAGTTACACAGCACACATTAAATTTTTTTCCTCTAGAACTGTAAGTACTTGGAAAAATTACATCATTTATCTCCTTACGAATATAAATGAAAAATAATGTTTTTTTAAAAAAGAAAAAATAGTTGAAGACAGACCATGAACTTTGTCTCTTGATAGAAGAAAACAGGAAGAGAAATCAGAGTTGCTGCCTACAAGTGCTCGTATGTTTCTAGGGATGAACAGACACTCAGCAATACAAAAAAGTAGCACACATAAAATAAATTTTAACTGACAAGCTGAATCTATAAATTGAATACATTGGTAAGAATCCATGGAAATAATCTTAGGTGATCTGCTGGGTAGAAAGCTTCAGGAGCAGGATGGAGATGTGTCTGTGTGAGCCCCTCTGGGGGACAGCCTGGATGTGGGAGGGTGCAGATGCGTGAAGGGAAGTTCAGCATCCCCAGCTGTCGGTGCTCTGCTCCTTACCCAGAGTGCCTCAGGAATTACAACTGTGTGGCTTTGCATGAGCTCACGAGTTGGAGAGCTGCCTTCCTGCTGGAAGGGTGGTGAAGGTATGCAAAGTATTTAGGGTATGTGTCCATGCATGTCCTGTAGATCCTGCTCTGTGTACTACAGCAAGAAGAAGTAGAGAATTTCTTTTCAGAACAAAAACTATGTTCCTGTCCTTTTTCCAGGATCAGTTTTTTTCTTCAGGCTTCTTTTATGCCATCTTCTATCATGTGGTTAGTTGTCTTACACACAGTTAGACTAAAGCCTTGAAAAACATGAACCCTGCACTGAAATGATGAAGCCTCAAAGACTGTATTTTTGGGGGAGGGGGTGGATTTTTGTTCACTTAATAAATGTTGTCCTTTAATGGAGTTACTTTTAAAAAACATTGTCTCTGTACACTTGAAAATCAAGAAGTTTTAAAAAAATGGAACTAGAGGTTGTAGTTTAAAGAAAAATACTAAATACTGTGATGTTTATGATAAAGTCCAAACAGCTGGGAAAGCACTGCTGGCTGGTTTTGGTACAGAAAGGCATTGGTGATAAAATCCATAGGAGTTGGAACATACAATGATAGCAGAGATGTTTCTGACTTACTGTCTGGAGGAACTGTGAATGCAGTTCCATCTGCCAGTCTCATGTGGTTTCAGAAATATTAGAATTAATTTTATTGCCTAATTTGGGGAACTTAAACTAAAAGTGGAAGTTTGACTGTTTTGTTGTTTAGTATTCTGTGGTACCTTGCATGGAATGATCACAAATTACTGAGATCCTGTGGTATGAAGCTGTGATTAATTGTTATGTGTATTTATGCTGAAGTGCAATATACATGAGGGGTTTTGGCAAGATCTCAGGGCAGGGTGGTGGTTTTTGGATACAAAAAGTAAGCTTTTCCTACTCAGTAGGAGAAATCTGAGACAAAACATGAGCTGCAGTTGTAAGTCACAGAACAGCTGACATCAGAAGGGACCTCTGGAGATTGTCTTGATCAACTCCCCAGCTCATTTGGGGTCACCTTCAGCAGGGTTCCAAACTAACAGATTTATGTAATAACAGATCTGTTGCATACTCTGGAATCAAAAGCATAGCTTATTTTGAACAAGAGAAGTGGGTGAACTGTTACAGCTGATACTTGCAAATAAAGCTGGTGTAGCTGAGTGCTTGAGATATAGCTCCTGTACCCTAACAACAAAATTAATTGTTAAAGACATTTTCATTAGAAACTTTATTAGTGGTGCATGCCTGAGTAGCAAATACGTTTTACCACTAAACACCTTAATAACTCCATTGGGCAAATACATATTTTAAAACTATTGCCCAGCCATTTAGAGGTCCAGTGGGGTTCCAAACTACCCATTCAAACCCTCAGTGTGTTTTAAAGAGAGAACTTAAGAGATGTCAGTTGATGGAATTGTGCAGTTCCCACAGGCAGTGTATGTGAAAGTTGGTGTTTCCAGTCTCAGAGACAATAAGAAAATTTTCCTTTAGATTTACTGTAGGTTTGTGTGGCTTTTTAGCACCCACACTAATTTTGGATGGGATGGGCCTGGATGTTCAAAACCAAAAGCCAGAAGGTGAGCTTGTAATGCTGACTGGGATCATGCAAATATGGCAGCTGAAGGTTTTAGGTGTGGTCCCACGTGCCATTAGTGTAAAATGAGATTTGTACTTCTTCCGAAACCTGAAACTGAGATGGTTTCATGCAGCCTTGAGTCCAGTAGCAAATCTTTCATTCATCTTTGTCAAGGGCTGCTCCTAAAACTTTCTTGTATCCAAAAAGTTAAAGCAGGAGCAGTCAGTTGTCAAGCACATGTGAGGAAAGGTCTTTCATTAATAAGAACCTGACTGAGTTAGAATCTACCCTAACTGTGGTGAATCCTTACCCAGGACATGTTTCCATTGTGAACCACCCCGAAGGTCAGGCCTGAGAAGGCTGCTTAGTTCAGCACTGGATTCCTCATCTTTCCCCTGTCCCAGACTGAAACAGTCTGTGCAAAGCAGAGGCCATTCCAAACCAATCACACAGGTATGAAAGCTTCAGACAGTATCTCCCAAAAAACTTGAAAAAAACCCCTTTTTGCTAGAAAACAAAGGAAGCAGAAACACTTTGTTACACTTTCAGTCAGCTGGTAAGGTGATGATCTCTCCTTTTAGCCTCTGTACAACCGGATAGTATTTGCTAGATGTTATACATTTTTACAATGTATACATTGTTATAGATTTTTTTGAGTCATAAAAGGATCTTCTGTTTCCTGTACAAACTTGCTCGGGATCCAACTGCTTCCATCAAAGTGTAAAACTCATAATAATGAATGAAATAGCATCAGGATCAAACTTTTTAAAAATACAGTAACAAAACCCTTTACTATTCAGATTGAACTTGTGCCTATTGTCATGCTGTTTGAACTTACTCATCAAGACAAAGCACCAAATGTGAGAAAACTTAATTCACATGATAGATAATGGCAAAATAACAATTTTCATTGTTCTTTCTCCAGAGACTTTTTAGCTTGTTTGGCACAATGGTATTTGGGATAGTGTTTCACATACTTCTAAAAAACATCATTTGCCTTTGTGTAGAATGAAATTGGTCATTACAAGTGCCCTGGAATAAACTCTCATCCCAACTCAGAAAAACATTAAAGCAGCTATTTAAATGTAAATAAATATTTAATAGTAGTAACTATAAAATAATCTAGCCTATAGATGTATGCTGTCCAGAGTTGTGGCCAGTGCCACAATATGTTAAAAATCCAAGCACAGGTGATGTGCAAGTTGCAGGCATATTCAAATGGCCTGAGTTCATGTGGCTTCAGTAGAACAGGAAAGGCCTCTCTGCACACACTTTCCAGTAGAAATTCCTTGCTCTGCGAGAGCCTTACAGAGTCACGTTGTTGACATAAAATATCTTGATTATTCTGCCTGAGCAGGCTGAGTGCTCTGGGGAGCTGGGTGAGTGCTCTGGCCCTGCTGGCAGCTGGGGGCTCTCAGGCTGCCTTTGAGCTGTGCTCACGTGGCCGAAGGGGCACGGCCACCTCGGCCTGGTGGCATCCTTCAGTGCCCTGCTGATCACTGAAGGATGCCAGCTCCCTCTGATCCTTACAGCACTGCTAGCTTAAGTAGGCCAAGATGTCATTTGCAGGAAAATACTACTTCAGAAAAAAAGAAGACTCTTGAGATTGTTTTTAGCACCCCCAGATTTCAGGCATTACAACTTTTCAAAGTGAATAGGACATTTTACAAGAAATTCCCACCTTGTCACTGGATTACTTAGTAATTTCCATGTTGAATTGATTATTTCATTAGCATTTTATAGACTGGAGTTTATAATTTTCTCTTCGTATTAAGGGTGAAAATCTGCTTTTCAGCTTGTGCATCCAAATGTGTTTTATACCAGCTGTTTAATAAAATCCGTGTATTAATGAAAGCAGTGATGTGCCACATAATTTAAGTATGTCCATATATGTGAAGTTGTAGGGGACTTATCATAAGAAGTTATCAAATCAGAATTTTTATTTATTTTTTTTAAATAAGTAGATTAATTCAAAGAGCATTGGTAACTGTTTCAAGCAATTGTGTCAGCAAGTAAGACCTGGAGCTTTTGTTTCAAAAGGTTTATATGTTTCATTATTCGTGTTTTTAAATCAAAGTATTTAGCACTTCTGGTTTCTGAGACCAGCAGGGACTGTTGGCCTTTCTCCCTAACCCAGGAGGAGTTGATACCACGCCCAGAGTCTGAAGCAACCCCTCTTCTGCAGAGCTTAATTTATTACTTGGACATGAGACTTGCTCTGTGGTCTACCAAAGGAATCAAGAGGCTCCCTGTAGGTTCACTCCTCCTTAGGTAGGAATAACTTGGCTCCCTCCCAGTCATGTCTTGATAATTGATCCCTCTGCCTTTTTCCTTAGGAGGGCAGCATGTGCTACTGCCCGCCGATGTGGGCTTGTAGAACTGTGCTTTCTTATATGATACATTGAAATTCATGGAAAAGAAGGAATTAAATGTGTTCCTGGACCTTGCAGCTGGACATTTGGGTTGGTAGGTCAAGTTCTGGTAAGGCCCTGCGGAAGAAAAGAGGAGCCAAGCATGGGGGACAAGGGAGCAGAGAATGCTGATCGTTCTTTTCACAGACACCTTGTATGCAGAACACTGATGTATCTCAAATATAAGCTTTGCAAAAAGTTGCTTTGACTTAAGGAGGCTGCCTGATGAAAGCAGAGGGAGGCACATGGTTACCTCACCGTGCCAGTGCTGCAGTACATTTAAGGCAGACACCTGGATTGCACCCCATGCCCTGTGGAAATAAACCAGAGAGGCCTTAGGAAGTGCCCTGCATCCCGCCGAGGACCTGAGCTGGTCCTTGTGGGAGGAGGCTTAGTGTAGGTTCTGTATGAACTGCACCAAGTTCTGTATTCCATGATTATCCCTTACTCTGTCTTCAGGCTGGGAACCCTTGGGAAATGGGAGCTCAACAGTGTAGTCGACCTTGCACCTGTGATTTCTGAAAGTAGTTTTGTGAAGCACCACTAAGTATCTCCAACATACATACAAATATTTCCTTTGTCTCTGGTTCTTAAGACAAGGAAAGTCTTGTCTGTTTTTTGAGTGTAAGAGAAATATGAGCTATCAGTGTCTTGAAGGATGGAGAGAGTGATATTTTTTGTTTCCCAGGAGTAACAAAAATGTAATACTGTATGTGTATGCTGTCCTATTGGATCTTTTTAACCCTTCACTTCATGTTGGTATGGTTCCAATTATCAGGAATTCTGATAATAGTTACACACATTTAAGTTCTTGGGCATGTAGAATATCTGCTGAATATGATCTTGTTTTAGATCCAGCGAGTGGAGATTTTAATAGCTTGCCCTTAATACTTCTAATAAATCACAAGTTGAAATGACGAGTTTACCTCATAGAAAGATGTGAATTGCTCCTTGCTGCTTCTTCCAAGAGTTGCCTCACTTACTCTGAATTTGGAAACATTTTGAGTGGGCTGGAAGTGCTTTCTGGATTGCTAGATTACCCATGTATACAGGCCAGATCGGGATTCATTTATTTCTAAAACTGTTGTAAATTTATGCTAAGTTGTCGTTTGTCTGCAGGGTTTGTTCTCTGCTACCTTCAGTTTATTGTTGGGGTCCTGCATGTGTCCATGTGCACCCATTTCCATGTGCACCCTTCTTTGAAGGAATCAGTTCATAGAGAGGAGTGGAAACTTCTGTGAAACCAGTGACCTACATACAAGTGGTGATGGGCTCACAGTCTAAGAATGTGAGCTGTGAGCAGTAACCATTTCGTGGGATGCTGATCTTGTCACTGAGTGCTTAGGAAGTCTTTCAATATAGGTGTCTTTCCAAGGGCCAGATAAAAAAGGTAAATTTTAAACACAGTTTAGAGCCTCTGTTCTTTTTGGTGTAGAAGTTGCTTGCTAATCCCAGCTGAGTCTTCTACAATTACAGAATCATTTAGATTGGAAAATATCCTTAAGATCATGAAGTCCAGATTAAGCTAGTCACAAATACAGAAACAAAATAAATTCGGTGCAGGAAAAACTTGTGATTTTCAAAAGAAATGGACTGGTAGACAAAAGTGGTTCATTCACAGAATTTCAAAGGCTGTTGCAAAGCGATGGCTCTTAAAGAAAAAAACCCGAAATAAATACTCAAAAATGTGGTTTAATTATGCAGTAATTCTTTTTATTGAGAAATACAATAGAAGAAAAAAAGGTCACTGAGACACACATTGTTTGCAAGCTCTAGAAGAGCAATGAAGTGATGTAAAACAGAAGAATGGGGAGACATTGAGCAAGATTTTGAGGAGGAAGATTTAACTTTGCTATGTGATTCAGCATAAAGAACTGCAGAAACAGGAAGGAGTGGAGTCAGAGCTGTCATCCTTTTTGGGGCCATTTGCTTCTGGCTGTCCTTGGACAATCAGCCTGATCTCTGTGAGCTTCAGTAAACGGAAATAGGCAAAAAGCAAGTTCAAACTCTTGTGGTCACTTCTGTGCAATTTCTTCAGTAATCTACTAAAAAGAAAAGAGAAAAAAGCTGAGCCTTCCAGCATCCCAATAACAAAACCAAGTGCCATTCAAATGTTTCTTTTTACCCTTCTCTCTACTGTACTATTTTAGTCAGGTAAATACTCCAAATAAATGAGGGACTGTTAATGTTCTAGAAATATGGATGCATAAATACAATTCCAGAATTAAGGTCTAAAAATGAAGCAGCAAATAAATCAGTGCTACTTACTTGAGGATTTTATGCTGACTGCTCCCAGGAACTAGATGTGAAGTCTACAGCCTACCATTAAAAACCAGAACTCCCAAACTGGGACTTACCCACACTGTCAAATGTCTCAAAAAATATCCACAGGCTTGCTGGCTGACTGACTAACTGGAAATATTTTTTTGATCTGCAGACTTTCTGAACTTTAGTAAATGCAAAAATAGGAGTCATGGGTTGCATAAAAACAGCACAGTTGATCCCACTAGTGACTTCATGGTAGTCGGTGGGAACTTTGTCGTTCTACCTTTTTTCATATGATGGTGGAAGATAATCTTTTATGATGCTCAGATTTGTTCATCTTCTGGAGAGAGAATTTCATGAGGCTGTGTTCCTGTACAGAATACAGGTTGGGAGAGCTGATGGTTCATTTGTGTGGGTGTGGATGCTTAACTTTGTACAGTGTGTGCCAGCCAGCAGCAAAATCTGGCAGATCATTAACATAAATCCCAGAAAACAGGATTATGGAAGTGTTGATGATATTGCCTAAGTGGCAGTACAGTGGATTCTAGCTCTGTTTAAAAAGCATGCTACTAGTGGGTGTTACCTAGTTAACTGGAAATGTGCATTCCTAGTACATACATAACCAAGGAAGCCAATGGTATTTGACTTCTCACTTCTGTACGAAAACATGGCTTTAAAGAGGCATATTTTATGAGTAGATTTCGGTGGAGTTTGATTATATATAGCTTGTTCAAATGGTAATCTAGGAAAGCAATAAATGAAAAATTACACCAAAAGCACCTGGTTTTGCATCATCAACAGTTCATTTTATCCTCTGATATGTATTTAATATATAGGGTTGGTTATGAGATGTAGTCTAATTTACTCATATCTCTTACTTTGAAATTGTGGAAACAGTTTCTTTGTTCAAACACTTCAAATCTTCAGATACTTGCATAACACACACAATAAAAAACTGGACCTCACTGTGGTTTTCTCTATTTCCTGAAATTTCAAGTGGATTAAAATCATAGTTATTTCAGGAAGTAGTTTATTTGAGTAACTCAGACCAAATAGTCTGTGTTAATTTAGTTTGTTTTCAAGAGTTGTTGTATTGATAATTGTGAAAACATACAATTCTAATGTATAATAGGTTATTATGAAAATTTACTGTCCTTTATTTATCTCCACAAAAATAAGTGTGAGAAATGAGGTCAGTAACTATAAAGAAGCCAATACCCGTTTCTTAATGGGAATAACAGGCGATGTTTACAGTTTTCATTTGTTCCCAGGCAGACCTAATGCTTTGTGTCCATCCACATCTCTTCCTCATTTCCTGGTTCAGGCTGTCCTTGTAACAGCCTTGTGTGTGAGCTGGAACTGTGCTGGGAAACTGGCCCTCTGTGTTCCTAATGACATCAAATGCTTCTTTAAAATTCTCCATTAGAACAAAAAAATACAGTCACCTACTGAACTGGGTTAGAACAGTGACATCCCAGCACCCAAGGCTGAGGCTTTCTAGTTTTCTTTGCCAGCTGTGGATGTCCAGATGGTTGGCAATGACTCAGCAACAGGACTGTGGTAATTGTGGCTGGAGTGCAGAAATGCTGCTGGAGAGCTCTGGCTGTCTTTGGTGTGGGGCTCACTGAGAGTGGGCCTGGCTGAATTTCAGACAGTGGAATAACCTGCAGAGGAAGGTCCTGTGGGAGTGCTGCCCAGCTGGTTGCAGGTTTGGCTGTACCTCCCATGCCAGTGGAATGGAGCACCAGGGATGGAGGTTTGAGTGGCCATGTCTGTCAGCTGATGGCGCTCACTGGGCTGGAGGGGAGGAGAGCACAGAGAGGGTCCTCAGCGCTTTCATCCTTGGGGTTTAAATTTCCTGTCAGTCACACAGAAGTCTGTGAAATGAGACTTTCTCAGTTCTAACAAGGTTCTGCTTTTCCATGCTTCAGAACTACAATAAGCCATGGTCTCCTTGGTGAAGCCCTGGGACCAGGCAGGTGTCAGAAGATGAGGATGGAGAGGCATTGAGGGACAGTCTAGCATCATTTGCAGATCCTGTGCCAAATCCAGCAATCCTTTGAAGCAATCCTTGAAGATTTCAATCATTTGAAGTTCAGGTTTTTCCCTTTAATTTGCAGTAGGGGTCTCTCCCCTGAACAAGGACTACATGATTGATTTGCTGGATTTGATTTCCTCCAGTGCTAATTTCTCAATTTAATCAGCTTGATAGTCACCTAGCAGTTTTGGAGCGATATGGAGGAAGGAATGCTCTCATCCTTTCATTGTTGTTGAATATAGTCACATGAAGAACCTAAATACAAACAGATGTCCATTTTTTAAAAGTCAGCATATTGCTGAAATTTAATATTTTTGTTAGCGTCACTGACAGAGATTTTATTGCAGAACACTCAATCTCTGGTTTGTGTTCAAACAATATTAAGAGATTGTTGCTCCACTGAAATTTGGAGGGTTTTCAGTAAGATAATTCTGCCGTATTTATTTATTTATTTATTTATTTAGTGTCCTGCCTGGCAGAAACTGCAATTACAGAGTTCCTTTGGCTACTGCTGCTCACCTTGGGGAATGGGGTGGGGTGAGTGGCCCGTGCTCTGTCTCTTCCTTTCCTGTTGCACAGAGGGAGGAGGTGGCTGTGCTGAACCACAGCCTCCTTTGCATCCTGTGTAGGAAGCAAGACAGTTTAGATCAGGTCTCAGGAGCAGAACCAAGGGATTTCTTTGTGGAGGGTGGTGGCTGAATGGAGTGTCTTGTCAGTGCAAGGGGATATACGTAGGGACGGGGTTCCTGTTCCAGAGCAGAAGCACAGGGAAAGCACGAGCAAAAGGAGCCATGAAAAAATACCAAATTCTTTCAGGTATTGTGCAGTTTCATTAGTTACTGTTCAGCAAAGCAGTATTTAAATACTTCAAGTGTGTATGAATCAGAGTAGGTCCGAGCCAGCATGTTTGTTTTCATGTATGTATTTTAGCTTGCTGAGGTGATTGTCCACCACAATGGCATTTGAGTAGCTCCTGTTAAAATCAAATTTTCAGTGATTTCTCTAGCATACTTGCAGCATTCTCATTAAAAAACAAAACAAAACAAAACTTTTTCAAGTGATAATAGCTAAGTTGGAAAGTTTAACTTAAAAATGTCAAAGGTCCTGTTGTCTGAGGACAGCAGCTTTTTGCTGCATAAATCTGCATTTGGCCAGATGGAAAGTTCTTATGGTTGGCTGGGTCGACACATTTAGCCCTTCTGTGCCTCAAGTTCTGTTTTCATTTGGGGTGGGAGCTGGGAACACAGAGAAGATGCAGCATATACAGGAAGAAGGTGAACTTTCTAAATTAAAAACTTTGGCTTTCTTTACTAGATTAAAACATTATGTTGATGGAAACAGCATACATTAGTCACTGGGAAATTAAAGAAGATATTTGAAGTATGTTGGATCTGTTCTATGAAAATCAGTTTAGAAGTCATCAGTGGATCAAGTCTCCTCGGGGTTATTGCAGGAACACTGGATAAAATCCAGTTTGAAATGAAGTCAGATTATACTTGCAATAATATCCAAACTGTGGGGTTAGCTTTTCTTGCCTGAAACATCTGCAGATAGAATTGATGCTGTGTCTGCTGTGTGAAGATGGAGATCTGTGTGCAGTGCTCCTTGTCAGGACCTCTTGCTTTTAAGAAGCAAGAAGACCCAGAGGCCAGTTTTGTTGTGCTTTCTCAGTCTGAAGACTGTTTGATTGTGAGCATAAATCTGCTTTAATCACAGTGATATTTTGTTGACTATGGTGCTACTCAATGTTAGGGAGCAGGATACTCGATCTATCTGGGTACTCATTTGGCTGTTGTCACAGTATTTTGTGAACATTTTAGAAATTATGGGAGTACTTCTGGAAAAAAAAGGAAGTTTTATCCTGATTTTGTGGTTTGTAATTTATAGAACACGTCTGGTTACTATTTTGTCCAATGCAATAAAGCGAGTCAGCTATGGCAGGATCTAATATGAAGCATTCTGCCTAAAATGCTGTTTATTCTATCCATCATCCCCAAAGCCATGAAAGGAGAAGCTAAATGTCATGATTAGTTTAATTCTTACAACCATAAATGACTTTTCAGTTGAAAAACTGATGAGAAAAACTTTTATCTTACCAATGCTGTAAGCATTTTGGGTATTTCTCTGAAAGCAGCTCAACAGCTTTCCATGGAAGTACAGAAGAAAAATACAGTTAATTGCTCATCTTTGCTGTTAGCTAGTTGATCTAAACTAAGCATATTGAATCATATATACCAGCAGACGTCCTTGTTCCCATTTCTAGTCCTGCTGTGTTGTGCCAAGCTCCCGCCAATACCATCAGCACTCTGCCCACAGTCACCACCCTCATTGAAGGGATTGTCTTTCAGTGGAAATAAAATATTAGATCAAGACTTGCTTTGTGACTCCAATTGTCTTCTAACACTCATAGCTCAGTTGAAATACATTTCATTCATATCTCATTCCCATAAGCCATCCTTACTGTCTTTTGAAGAACTCACAGCCCATGTTGAAGAGATTCTTGGGGAATTTTCTGTGACTATATTTCCGCCTGTTGCAGAGTAGAATCATGGCCTTGTGCTCATAGAGGTCTTTGCATGTGGAAGTAGACATCAAGCATCAGTAAAAGAATTGACCAAACACATACAGACTGGACACTCCAGAGAGTTGGAAAATATTTAGAAGATAAAGCAGTTTAAATAACTATATGTATTGTAAAATGCAATTGAATGTCTACGCATTTCCATCTGATCTTTACCAGCTCTACATTTTTTTGGAAGTTTATATGGGTATGTCTGTCTGTAGATCCTTCCATTTGCATTTCTATCATCTCTTTTGAAACCAACATGATTGACCTTAATTGCTGTGAACTAGCTTGTTACTATAAAGGCTATTTTTGGAAATGAAGACACAGCCAAGGTAAGAGTCTTCTGTGCTGTAGAAGTATTGAAAGAAAGAATTGGAATTTAAACTAAAACTCATTGTTAAGAGGACTGATCTGGTGTAAGAAATACCAGCTAGAAAAGCAGGGCCGTGTATTGCTGGTTTTCCATGCCATGTAACAAGCTGTGCTACTGTACATTATTTACTTAGTGGCATAACTTAAAGCTTGGAAGGTGCTCCAGTCAGGAAAAAGGGAACAGGAACAGTTTTCTTGATGCATCTGTGCACCCCAAGGCAGTGCAAATTTCTGGATCAGGCCCTCGTGCACTGTAGATGTTCTAATGTTAAATATAATGCACTGCACTATGTCTGTGGCTGATACCTGTCTACAGTAATTCCCAGTTGTAACTAATACTTCTTCCTATTTAATATAGTTCATAGGAAAATACCTCCATATGTTTTGAATTCTCTTGCATCTTCACTGGAGTTCTCAAGAGTATGCTGTTAATTTAATACATGATTTTGTTCCATATTTGTGTCTTGTATAAGCTGGTCAATATACAGGCAATAAACTTGGAATAGCTGAAGTGTTAGCATATGTAAGGTTTATTTAGTAAAATGCTTGATAGGGTCAGTGTCCTTGGCTGTATTGTAACAGAAGCTCACTGGTCTATTAGAGAGCCACAAAATTCAAAATATTTATTTCATCAGTAATCTCCTTCTCAGAATCTATCTGAATAGGTCATTTGCTTGGCAACATCTCTTGTTCCATAATTATTAATTCCAGAAGAATAGCAGCTAGTGCAACTTGAGATCTCCTGTGTTTTCCTCTGACTCCCTGTTTTCTTTTAAAAGCACAGGAGTTGCACTAGGTACAATGAAGCTGTTCCCTTGCAGGGACAGGGCAGTGCCAGTTCATGTCTATGCTTCTGTTTCACTGCCAAGGATCTTGGAGTTTAGGAAAATGCCAAATAAAATAGAGTATTTAGTGAAGATGGATATTTAATTACTTTTACTAGTCTGGGTATTGAATCACAGTGCAAAACCCTCTTGTGTTTCTTGTTAAAAGAAGGAGTGGATTTTTCCCCCCAAATCCAAGATTATGCACTATGGATTGGGCATCATATTGAGCAGGCTGCTTACAGGACTTAACCAGCTTATTTTCACCAGAGGAGCAGGCAGTATTTCAGAAAGGGGGAGGGTGAGCTGCTGAAAGCTTGTGTGTGCATATATAGTTTTAAAGTGTTTGAGCCAGTACAGAATGGTTTCAATGGAAAATGGATAATCGTTAACATCAGCTTTTGTACAGCTGCTTTTTGGCTAAAAGAGAGGTAATTTATATTTAAAGTCTGTGAGTGTGATCAATTATTTTTCACAACAGTGTTTTGCTCAAGTTTCCCCTCTTTGCCCCTCAGATTCTTTAGTTAATAAGGCTACCTCTGCTGTTCCAGCACAGTTCCTTCCTCCGAAAGGTCTGTACCAGGTGAACCCTAAATCACAAACTGTGCTTGCCCTCCGGTTTTGGATAATATTTGTGAATAGCTTACATATTTGGCTGCAGTCTTGCTGCCAGACTTGAAAGGATTGCTGTATTACTGTGTTGCACCGAGTCCAACTTGAGACAGGGGCAGGGAGAAGAGCTTTAGCAGCTTTTAAGGGAGCTGTAGTGATGTGTGTCCCTCTTTCTGTGCTATGTTAGCAAGCATTAATTGATACAGACATTTAAAAATGACTTGCACAATTAAACATTCATTCCCTCTCCCTCCTAATTGCTTTGGGAAGAATGAATGTAACTAGGCTGGACACGGTTTATTAGTTTAGCTTTCTTGAGGGTTTGGAAACTTTTTTGCTATGTCCCAGTCTCCACTAAAATTCGGTATTGTTTTGTGTGGAGTAGCCTGGCTGCACGGACACAAAGCAATAGGCTAATATGCCTCACACCATCATTGTAAGGTGATTATAAATTTAACACCTTAAAAGTAATTTTCAGAAAAGTGAGAAACTTTATTGTTTCAGGTCTTTGGAAGGGTTCTGATCCTTTCGTGCAGAGGTAACTGTTGGTTGCTACGGTATGGAAAGGAAAAAGTGAGGCATTAGACAAATGTGCTCTGTATTGCTCCCTTTTGCTGGTAACAAGTGTTACCATTCAAGAGAAGGAATTTCTAGTTTTTAAGGCTCTATTTAACTACTGTATGATCATCCTGCTATTTTCATTATTAGAGATTCATGGTTTGACCTCCAGCATCCTATTAAAACATTTATAGTGACATGGTTCAAGGGGCAAATCTTAAGTTGCTAGGAACTGAGGTGTTTCAGGGTATGTAAGATGATTTGAAGCAGTTGCAGCATATGTCATTACAGAAACCTTTAAATCAACAGCCTGAAACCCAGATATATGGGTTTGATGTTATCTAGGTATTTGAGGCAGCAGTTACCCTGTGGGTTGCTTTAGGTGTAATATTTAAGATAACAGGTGATAATGTTTTTAGAAAGGTTTTTAAGTGTTACATTACTTTTACTGTATTGGACTCAGAGTTGTACATTGATCAGGCTGGCAATACTTTCCATGTAGAACTTTGGGGACAGAAGATGATGTGCCTTTATTATGCTTTCTGCAGTCCAGAATGAGAGGTAGGATTTGCAAGACTGTGAAATTTCACAATATACTGCTTTCCAGAGACAAAAACTGACTTATTGGAAATATTTTTACAATTAAGACTTTATATTCCTTGGTGCAATTCTCTGGGACAGAGTCCAGACAGGTGCAAGAAAATCTTCCTTATTTCTCATTTTGAACTCTGAACAGCTGTGTATCTAGGGCTGCACTTGAGCATTGACATTTCTTTGGGGAGAAGCCACAGAGAGAGCTTTATTAATGCAGAAACTGTTTGTATGAATGGTAGCAGTTTCCTTGATGGGGAACAACCGTATCTTAACATTCACTACATGACAGCAAATATATTTGGAACGAAAGTGATTGCTGCATCTGGGTGCTGTGGAAGGAGGAATAAGTCAATAAATAAACGTAGGATCACAAAGGATCTTGTGAGCTCTGCAAGATCCGAGGTTAGGAAATGGAACCCTTCAGAAGAGCACAGTTTGTGTTTGTTCAATTTGTCCAGTGCCAGTCTCCAGTGTTGGAGATCTGCAGTCTCCATAAGCAAATGGTGCTTAGTTATTCCTTCAAGTGGAAATCTTTTGTGAAGTGTAATATAGATTTCCATGCTACAGCTTTGGCCCATCACCTCCTACCTAGTTCACAGCTGACATAGGAAGACTTCTATTCCCTTTTGTATTTTATCTCTACCTAGAGACTGTCATCCCCTCTGCTTTTTCAAAAAACCACCATTAATTGAACCTTCCCTCTTTAGCTGTGTTTATTAATGTGCTGGTCACTCACTTTCTCCTCTGGATTGTCTTCACATGGCCCATCAGAAGACAACAGTGTTGCACTGAATGTTGGTCTCTGCTGTGATTTGCACACTGCCTTCTGCTTTATACTGACCCGTACAGCATTTGCTTTTCTTTTTTAAGTTCACACTTTCAGTGCCTCACATGAAATGAGATCCACTGTCACTGCTCCAGATTCCTTGTATAATTACTGCTTCTCCATTAGTTTTTCAGTCTGTTTGTGCAGGTGGTTGTTCTGTCACAAATGTAGGTTATCATACCAACCCCTATTATATTTCATCCTGCCTCTTCAGACCCTTCCCCAAGCTGTCCGCGTATTTTTTGAGCTCTAATCCTTCCCTCCAGTATTGCTGCCTTTCCCAACTTGGTGTTTCCTGTGAATCTCTTGTGTTATCCCATCTAGTTCATGCATGAATACATAAGCTGGAGCTGTATTTGGGAATCATTGCAGATTCTCACTCAGTAGGTACCAAAACCCAGCCAGTGAATTACTGAGTAGTAATTAGTAAGTAGTTTTCAAAACAACTTTGCACATCCCTTACAGTAACTTGCAGATGGCATTTTCTGAGATTGAAGTGTCAGACACGTTTGAAAAGCCAAGCTAAATCACAGCCACTGCTTCTCCTGCATGCAGAGCCTATTGGTAGAAGGAAGTTAAAGGGCTTTGACAAGATTTTTATCTTGAAACATCCATACTGGTTTCTACTGCTGTGCTGGGAGGAGTGGGATGTAGGGTGATGCCACAGATGAGTACAGGAGAGATAAATCCTAGTTTCATGGTGCAGAACTCTCATTGTGAAAATAGTCTTTCCGCAGACACCCATTTTCCCCTTAGCTGAGAGAGATATGGGAGATGAGGCAACTTAAGCTTTGTTGTTCTGAGATGCAGTTGCTAAGAGCATAAGAGGCTTGAAGTGCTGTGCTCAGAGCTAGTGGAGCCCAGCTGCCGGCATCAGGGAGCAGTAACTGCCTCCCAGTGCCTCCCAGTTAGATCTGCCAGATTCAACATCACTGAGTTGGTGCCTTTCCATTTTCCTCTCCGTCTTAACATCTAACAATCAAGGCGTGCAAATTCTGAACACCAGGAAGAAAAATCAGAAGCAAAATTGTGAAGAAATTGTGAGTCTCATCAGTGGTCATTATAGCTTTTTATATAAGAATAGTGTTAAAAATAAATGTAATGCGAAACACTGAATATTTAGGGTTTCATCTGCTACCAGAAGGGGAGCAGCTTTCAAGTTAACTGACTGAGCTCCAGGTCACTGGCATCCTAGTGAAAACATTGTTCTAATGAACGTTCATGTTTTAAACTGATGTTTATGAGAGTGAAGGAAATAAATATCTTTGAGTATGTAAATAAAAGCACAGAATGTTTTAAGTAATCCTTAAGAATTTATCTGCCTATTAAAGGACTGTGGCAAGAGGCCATGGAAATACAGTTAGGACATTTTAGACCAAATAATAGCTATATTAATATTTAAATGAGTACAAGTCTTTTTCATTGTTTCAGGAACACTCCTCGCCTCACAACAGTTATTTTTTTAATCTTAAGACAATCTGTAAGTGTATAAGGCTCAGTCAGAACATACTGATATGTATTTCCTAAGGGACAGTGACAGTCAGTCTGGGGCTGACTTTTAGCTGCTGCTCGTTTCTGATTTCATTCTTTCTGCTGGGGCTCCTCAGGTGGTAATTTCTTGGTGTTGTTCCAGAGCAGAGAACCTTCAGTTACAAACGTTTTAGAAAAGGAGTTTAATCTCTTCTCTTGCTTTTCCTGCTGATGCACATGTATCCTGTGTATAACAAGTATAAAACTTTGTTTAGTTTCTACAAGCACAGGTAGTACATTTTAAGTCTGTGTTCATCAAAGTGGCCGTGTTCATGTCAGCATAGAAGACTGATGAGGTTATCAATCAGAGGGATGTGAAATGAGTTCAGGAACTGGATTTTTGAAAAAAAAAAGGGGGGGTGAAAAAAAAAGTAAACGTGTTTCTAAGTCACTACTTCCTCTGCAGATAGCAAGGGCAGGGAATGACAAGGATTTTTGTGGGTTGATCCAAAATTATTTCTCGGGAAATTTTGGCAAATTCAGTCTGTTTAAAGAAACTAAAAAAACCTGTGGATTGAGATAACTGAAAACATTATTATTATTGTCTCTGAGTTGTGTAGTTAAAGTAAAATGAAAGTTGATTCCTATATGCAAAAGTTTTAAAAACATTGTGTCATCATTTCTTGTAAATAATGATGTAATCATTTCCATTTTTAAAGATAGCATGTTAATTTTCTTCCTTCTTTCCCCAAGGTAAATAACTCAGTTAAGTGTAACTTCTGAAAGCATTTAGACTTTAATGCAAGCTGTACAGCTCAGAGCAGGTTTTGTTTAAGAAAGAAAATAAAGATTTTTTTGCCAATCATGTAACAAAATGAGTCAGTGAGAGCTGGCTCCTTTTGTCAGGAAGCTGATAGCAAGAAACAGCAGCATTGTCTTCCCTCCTTCCCCTGCTGTCATTTTTGGCTGCTTGGTCCTTCTTTATCTTCATATTAAAGAAAGCTTAGGGTGCACTTCAGTGAGGAGAGACTTCTTACATGGTCAAGAGCTGTGACTTTACTTGAGGCAAGGCTTCCTGTGGAGCCTTGCTTGGAGTTTTGTTCAATACTAGAGGTCTGAGTACTATACTCATGGTCTTTGCATGATAGGCTTTACTTACGGAGTTTTTAGTGTTCACATGCAGAGTTCATGTTTTAATAGGAGAGAGACTTCCTAGACATTTAACTTTCAATACGCTTCCTGAAGAGGTGACTGAAAGCTTTTGTCTGGAATGCTGCTGGGGGCATCGCAAGCCTAAACTTGAATCTCCTTTCTTCCCATCTACCTTTGGCATTTATTATTCTGAAGCGTGACATGAAGTCCTCCTCCAGTAGAACTGACTTGAATAAAACTGACCAAGCTTGTTGTGGAAAGTCTGAAGGCAGGATTTGAAGGTGTATTTACTAAAGTTGCCAAAATACTGATTTATATAATTTAACATTATTTGACATTCCAAGTTTTTGGGGCTACTAGTGTGCTGATGGAGATAGAATCATATTTCAAATTACAGACCTGGATGCAAGCTGAGATTCCAGAGGCCAGTAAGATTCTAATACAGACAAACAGAGGTACTCAGTTCTTTCCAGTTGTAAAGACAGACAGAAAACAGTATCAAGCTCCTTCCAGAACATCCCAAGCTAAGAGCAGTTGGGAATGGTAGCTCTCAGCCTCCCTCAGGAAGTGGTCAGCACTTCATGGAATGGAGCACTTTTTGGTATTTTTCCAGATGAGAAATTGCACTGCATGTAGCAGGTTTTTATCTCTGATTAGTGCCAGTATAAATAAATATATAAATATGGCCAGAAAATGAGATTGTTTAGATTAGTTGTATTTTTTTCCTCTGTAGTTTTATCTACAGTAATATGTTTCCTAAATATTTTAATTTTATTTTTAATAAATTCTCTATAATATCATGGCAAGAAAAGGCATCTTTCATGAACTCCTAATAGTTTATCTTATGATATTGTCTTATGAGGGTTTTATTGATAAAGTTTTAGCTATCGCTGGATATAAACAGAAACAAAACGTTTTGAGCTCAAGCAATTGCTGTTTGGTTTTCTTCTGCTTTACCTAGCCACATCTTCATAATTCTGATCTAAACACTGGGGGCTGCTCTGAGAAACCTCAGCAGAAGTGCAGTCCACGTGAAGCTGCCATCCCCTGCCTGTGCTGAGGGCCAGAGAGGGCAACACCGTGTGGCTGCTGTGCACTCTGTAAAGTGTGAGTGATGGCTTTTAAACCAGATAAATGCCTTCTTTTAGAAGAGCTTTCCACTGATAGAGCGCTTTGATCTATGTTTGCATAGGCCAGTGGAGACATCCAGTGGCCACTGGCTGACAAATGGCTGTCTCTGGATTGTGACTGCAAACACGAAAGGCTGATGGGAAAAAAGGCACTTTTAGGAGTTGGGGTTTTTTTCCCCCTGTTAAATTCAGAAAAGAGTTCCAGATGCAACACAGTAAAAACTAAGGTCTGTGGAAGAAACTACATTACCTGGTTATTTCATTTACAGGGTTGCCGGCCTTGAGCCTCTGTTAAATATCTAACTTGTGGCAGCTGTACTGAAGCCAACAGTCCTTACTGGTCAGATACCCATGTGAGCCACTCGATTGAGTGCTTTGCTGCACTGGAATTTCATAGAAGCATATCAAACTTAAATCTTTTGCTGATTTTCAGATGTCCAACTGATAAAGAGAGACTCATATATATGTGCTTTTATTAATAACTTGTTTCTAGTTGGTTTCTTTTCATTTCATTGAATAATAATCAACTTTCCAGTTATTTTTAAAGCATGACAGTAAATCTCTAAGATATTATTAATAGTTTTTTAATGACAGAAGGGTTTGGGAGGAATGGAGATAGCAGGAAAATTGAAGTAAATGACAACATTTGCAAATTTCTTATTGCCTTAAACACTAATTATGAGGACAAGTTTATGGAACATTGTGGCCTTTCAGAAATATTCTGTTCACTGAAGAGTAGAACAAACTGTGGTATATTCAGGGGAAGGTGAGGAATTTGTTGGAATGGTATCTTCCTTTTGGTCTCCATACTTGTTAAAACATATAAGCAGTTTCATTATAAAAGCTTGATTTAAAATAAAATTTAATAGCAGAACCCCAGTGCAGACAATATTTCAAATATCTATTAAATTGTTGAGACAAGATGAAGTAATAAACATCTTTATTAGATGAGAAAATGAAAAGTGGAAGTAGAAAAAAAAAGGGGCAATGTTCCTCCAACACTGGAATGAAAAATGGAAAATTTTTTTTTAAAAAAAAACCTGAACCAGAGTAATAAAAGTTTATAAGAAGTTAACAAAACTGAAAGGGACGAAGAAAAAAAATAAACACGACCCTTTCTGGTTATTGTCAAGAGATGTTCCCAAGCCTAATAAGGACAAAGTATCAAAAGAGACTTAAATAAAACAGACCACATCACATTAGTATTTCTTTTGGAGAGCCCAAATGTAGTTACATGATAATTATTTCCTGGAAAATATTTGCATATTGTTATTTAGAAATCTGGCATATGGTAACTGCTGTATAAAGCACTATTCCTCTGGCCACCTCAAAAACTTGTAACTGTCCATCAGTTGCAAAACCAGTCTGATTTGGGATGAGTTTTCTCTCATGGACATTACAGTCTCCTAAACTGCAAAGCTTGAGCTAATGCTCCGGTTCTGATAAGTAAGCCCACACAGTTTATTGGCCTAACCAGGGAAACCTTAAATAAAGTAGCTCTGCTTTCTTGAAGGCTTTGTAGAGAATGTGGTGTGTTACGTTTCACATCCATTTTCCTTCATTGTACAGGAAGCTGTGTAGACTGGGTTGCCTATGTTTAGTAGTACACCAACACTTGTCATCCACCCCGAGCTCTAGAGGGGATCACTGCTGGATCCACAGTGTGGAATTGTCACATTTAGGTGTTTCTGGCCTGGTGTGTCACTCTAAGTGTGCAATGGAGCTGCCAGCTTACAGCCACAGCAGTATGTGAAAGGACCAGACTTGTGCTGTGGGGTACTGAACCTGTCTTCATTTCCCTGTGTGTGCATGTGTCTTGAAGCTCTTCCTGTATGAAAAGAAAATGTTTCAGGGGCCTTAAAGATCACATATTTTCAAGCCCCCTGCTGTGGGCAGGGACCCTTTTCACTAGACCAGGTTGCTCAGAGCCCCATAGCTTCTCAGGGCAACCTGGGCCAGTGCCTCACCACCCTCCCAGGGAAGGGTGTCGGTCACCTGCAGGTCTGTTGCTGAAATCCCACCCAATCCCAGCATTGATAAGCTTTAACTAAAGGAGATGTTACATGGATTGACATGAGCACATCTCTTAAAAGTTTTTCCAGTGTCTGCTATGCTCCATTACACTTCCTGTAAAGCAGATTCATTGCTTTTATCATGAGTAAATACTGAATTACAGCCCATGGCAAGCTGGGCCCTGAAAATAACTGAGCTCTGCAGAGACAACTTGTTCATGGAACAATTGCTTCTGACACATCATGGATGAGTGTATCTTGGCTCGTTATGGAGAAGCACTGAAGTTGACTTTACAAGGCAGTTTGCACACAGAATGAAGCCTAATTTAAATTTGCTTAATCCTATAATGTAGTATTAACATGATATTTGCTTGCCAAGAGTGTGCATGCCACTTCTGTGTGGGCACCCTCAAGGCACGTTTCTCAAATTGCACAGCTTGTTATTAACTATTTTTAGATGTTTAGGCAAACTTACAAAAACTGACAAATGGTAAAAGCATTCTGTAATGGTCTGTGAAGAACTAGAACTGCTATGTAGATAACAACAGGGAGTCTGGATCTCACATTAAATTAAGATTTGGACTAAGGAACCATCAAGGAGGTTTTGTACATTCCAGTCCCTACCTCACGGCATGGGGAACGTGAAATTCCTTTGTTGTATCATTTATTCTGATTGCACCTACAGCCAGCATTATCTGTGGCAGGAGATTTAATGTGCATGCTGTAAGAGGCAGTACGTGCTCCAAGCAGCTTGAAATCTCAGGAGCTGAGACAGAAAGGAAGAACTTGGTACATTCTTTAAGGCCAGTCGGTGTACGATGTCATTTAGTTTACTGATAGTTCCATTCTGATTTGATTTGGGTATTATTTCCTGGGGTTTTTTTGGTCTGTGGCTATTTTTAATTTCCCTTTGAACAACTGAATACATTATTTATCAAAGGTATTGTGGTTGGAATGCTCTTTCTTCTGACATTTTTTCCTAAGAATATCATTAGATTGCAATTCTGTGCACTGGCAAGCTGCCTGCCGAGCTCTCTCTCTTCAGGCTCGCTGCGGAGCAGCTCAGTCACAGCCTGGCCTCCTCATCCAGCATGCCCATGTGCCTCCGCACAGCCTTTCCTTGGGTGGGGGGTTTATGAGGATGGCAGAACGCATTGAAGGAGGAAGCTGAAGGAGGGCAAGAGCTGACATGAAGTCCACATGCTGTGGTGTGCAGGTGCAGGGTCGGGAGGCGGAAGGCCTGAGTGCGCAGTGGGACACAGGGGCTGTGCAATGCCGAGGGGTTCTGGTGGTGTGGAGGATGGAGCGCATTGGCCGCACAGGGTGAGTGGCCGTGGTGCCCGGCCCTGGGCTGTGCCAGCCCTGTCCGGCTCAGAGAAGGCAGCTGGAACTGGGGGACTGTGCGTCCCACCGTGCCACTCCAGGGCCCCTCAGCATGGCACCGGGGCATGTCAGCGCAGTGCTAACATTTGAAAATACCCCTTCTCAATGAAATGCAAGCAGGTCTGTTCACAAACTCCTGCAAGTAGGAATGTTTCTGAAGGGGTGACTTTCTGCCTTGTTACACCGTGCACGGTTTCTGGATTTACAGTAGGTGTTTTGTGAGGACTTTAATTTCTTACACTTTAATCTAATGAAAGGGCGTGGGATGAAGGTGAAATTGCTCAGAGGGGTGGGTGCCCAGAGGAGCTGATTCGCCCGGCGCGCCAGGCAGCGGCTGAGGGAGGGCACGAACGCCGTCGCTGCCGGCACTGCCTGCCCCTCGCTGCGTCCATTTCGCCCATGGGCTCCCTCAAGGCTGAACCTGCTGGCAGCCGGCGTGGGGAGGGCTGCGCTCCGGGGAGCGGCTGGACCCGGGGCGAGAACGAGAGAAGAACGAGTGTGTTCAGTTGCAGGCAGTTTTCGCTTGTTTTACTCTCTCAGGGGAGTTTTCTCTCTCGGGCACGCCGCGTTTGGCCCGTGCCCGGTGCTGCTCGCGCCCTGAGGCGAGGGCCGGCCTCCGCCTGGGGCCGGGAGCGTGTTGTGGGCTCGGACACGGCTGTGCTTTCCCTGTCGTGGGATCAAAAGATCGGGATTGTTCTTTGAGTGTCAGCCTGTGAATCCCTGTGGAGGGCACTTACTCCCTTGCTCACTCGTGCTTCCCAGCGGGCATGCGGCTGCTGTCCCCTCTGCAGGGCCTGAGGAGAGGCCTCAGCCTGAAATGCTGCCAGAGTTTGAACTCCAGCCACGGGTTGTAGTGTCATAACACCTAAATTTCTCTTTTCCCCATTAAAAAATGTGTGGATATGTTTAACAGTTGAATTTTTCTCCTCAAACCTCTACTGCACTGAAATCTGCAATGAAATGTGTTTATATTTGTGATTTACGTTTGATCAGTAAAATCAATCTTAGGAGGTTGGTGGAAATTTTTCACTGCAATGTGTGCTCTGTGATGCAGAGTAGGTGCAGTTTGCAAGACAATGTGAGGTCTTGCCTGGTGTCCTCACTGGGGACGTGGAAGGTGGTAGAACTGTGCCGTGGTCCTGCTTTAGCATGCCTGGCTCTTATTCCTCATAGGGAAAGATGGAAGGTAAGTTTCAACAGAGGACTTGGAAAAAACCCACTCCCGAGTCTTGCAGTTTGGAGAAGACCAGGACGTCCCTGAGGTACTTAAAGGCTAGTTTAGTAAGGCTGTTTCAAGGAAAGTACTGACTTTTTGATTTAGATACTTTTTCAGTCTGTAAAATGAAAACCAAACATTACATGTCACCAGGATTGTTTACTAAAGGCACCTCCTTCAGTTAAATCAATAATGAATACGTCTGGCAGAACCTGTGTGGTAACATTTAATTTCACCCAAGTTCACTATTTAATAAGGTAGCATAAGGTGAGATTTTGCACAAAGACTTGGTTATGCTAAGGTGAGCATGTGAATAAAAAACAAATACACTAGGAGGACATGTTAAATAATAACTGTATATACCACAATTACTGTCCTAGTAATTGTGTCACACTTTAAAAGAGCTGAGGGTTTTTTTGTGGAAATGTGTCTTGCTGCCAGCTAGTTGGGAAGGCCTTCACAGAGAAGTGTTACTGTATCCCTGGGGGTCAGATAGATCTTTTTGTAATCTGGGATCAGATGACATGTTACTCAAAAACGTGGCTTTTGAGGAATCAATCGCCCCACAGCTCCTTGTTTAATTGGCATTTTATGTCCAGTTGCCCAGCCAATAGTGCAGCTTGACCTACCACCTAAACTGTAAAACCACAAGAGTTATGGCAAAACACAGGGTCAGGGAGGTTTTTTTAACTGGTGTGGTGTCTTGTTCTACATGGGAATTCTAAAATGTGTTTGTTCTGCTGTAATTTCTGCACCTTACACAATAATACATAACGCCTACATAAAATCTCTATGGGAAATGCCTGTCATTCAGCAGGGGCAATTCAGTTAACAGATTGTGCTCTTTGTAGACAAGTTTTTTTCAGATTTTTCACATTTGGGGGTGTTGTCTTTAGGTAGTGTGATTGGTGTGTGCCTCACCAAGGCAGTACCTTACAGGTGCTCATTAAAAGAATCTGAATATCGAAGGCCAGAGGGTTATAGGGTGTGTTTGTTGTTAAGGCCTGATTTGTTTGTTTGGTTTTTTATGGTCAGAGACAGTGACTGTTCTAATATTTGTTTTTGTCTGAGTGGGAACAGTTCCTAATGAGAAAGAATGAAACAAAGAAATTATGAAATGAGAATTATTTTTTTACACAGCAAGTAATCTCTACTGTGCTGCATTACCAATGCAGTAGGCTGACCTATCACAGCAGAAGTGAAGGAAGAGAGGGGTCCGGGAAAAAAACATCATGCTTCAGCAGGTAATTTTTTCATCTTTGAGTAACACAAAACTTTTACTGGAATCTAGAAGGCCAGCTGATAATTTCAAGAATAAATATTTTAAAGTATTAAAACTGTATGGGGGAGAAACAGTAGAGGAAGAATAGGGGAATGTGAGGCTTCAGGTCACTGAACTTAAGGGAACCAACAGAGAAGATAAGGACATTTCAGAAACCCTAAATGGCTTGTTTGACTTGACTTTAGAGAATGGAAAGATAAGAAAATGTACTCTACAGAGGTGCTACTTGATTGCTAGCTTTGCATGTTATAAAAATAGGACACTTTCAGACATAGAAAAGGACAAGTTGACTTAAATTGTAATGAATCACTGAAACCAGGCTATATTTATTTAAGAATTCTGAATATCATTATGTGTGAAGTGATGAAGCTGCTAAGAATAATGCTCAGTTTATCATTAAACCTAACTGTTACACTTGGAGATTGAACTGCAGGAAATAACTCCGTTTGGGTTTTTGGGTTTTTGTTTTGGTTTTTTGGGTTTTTTTTTAATAACTAAGTGAAGTCCTTGGAATGATAAGCTAGTGAATCTAAAAAAAAAAAGTAGCCAATGGAAGAATGACTGCCTTGAACATGGCATGCATAGCTTCTGCAAAAAAACCCCAAATTAGGTAAACAGATCTTTGACCTTTCTTAGAATTAGTAGATATTTTTGTCGATTTTATCAGAAGATTGCCATGATGTGTATGAGTGGCAGTTAAATGAGTTCAGCTGTGTGAGAGAAAATCTAAGATCCAGAGTTCAGAATTGGTCTGCATTAATCCTGTGTCTGTGCAGGGGGTAACTGAAGTTGAGCTGAAAGTTTGGTATTTTCAATATGTAAGTTTGGTACTCAATATAAAACAGTTGTTTAATATATATTTGAAGTGATTGCATTTACTTATTTTGGCTTTTTGTTATGTCTTAGCTGAAGATTCAAAAATACACTGTAGTCAAGTAGAAAATCCTGTGAACACAATGTTTTAGTATTAAATAAGGGCACTTAGCATCTTTTTTGACAGATTAAATAGTAGGTTTCATTTTCAGTATAGGGAATGAGCTGAAGCTTGATGAAGTGAGAGGAATTTTAGTTCATTATTGTGGCAGCAATGAAAGTACTGTCAAAAGAAAAAGGATTTCTGTTTGGACCTTGCTGCGACTTGTATCAGTGCTGCTCTTGGTTGGAAAGAAACTGAAGGTATTGTTATGTCAGTTAGCAAATGGGGGTAATAAGCTGTGAGCAAGTCTGACATGACAGATGATTTGCAACAGAAAGGCTACACAAATGTGTTAGCAAACCTGATAGCTTAAGATATGGGGAGTGTTAGACTGTATCTGCTTAAGGAACAGATTCTCAGAGGAGAAGATAACACGTCTTGTCTTCTGTGTTCCTCTCACCCAGAGTTCAGTGAACTGATTTCCTATTGGTTCTTGTATGTCAGCAGAAATCACAGGGTTTTGAATAATAATGCATTTTATATATTCTTGAAAATGAAAGAGGGGTTTTTTTTAGTGGAATAGAATGAAAGAGTTGTGTTTTTTCAGTAGAATAGCCACTAAAGGGTAACTTGTAAAACTGAAGAGAAAAAACAATGGAGTTTTTAAAAATGTGCATCTGTCTTGTTTAAAATGTCTCTCAGTGCTAGGTGTTTGTACGCTTAACTGACCTGAGCAGACTGGAGACTGTAAGCGAGCTTGATTTGATGCACATCCTTCTGATTACAGTGTGATTTTGCTGACACTTGGCAGTTATGAAATGCCATAACATGTTACTATGCTTTAAGAAGATTAGTTGGGCAATGTTTTTATGAAACTAGAAATACTCTTGGTCCTGTAGGGAAGTGTCAGTCATTAACAACTCAGGTGCTGTTTACGTTGTCATCAGGTGTGTTGGAATGCTAACCTTGGGGTTGGTTTCTTAATCACCGTTCATTTGATATGGTCACTCTCATTGCATTGTTTGCGTATTTGTTTCTTCCCCTCAGACCTTCCTGCTGGTTTAATGAGCTTTTCCTTTTCCAAGCTGCTGCTGTGCACTTTGTAACGGGGCCTTGTGTGTGTGTCCACAGTGAAGGGGAGTCAGAAATGTGAGCTGAACTGCCGGGCCATCGGCTACCGCTTCTACGTGCGCCAGGCGGAGACGGTGATCGACGGCACCCCCTGCGACCCCAACGGGACTGCCA
This sequence comes from Monarcha castaneiventris obscurior, assembly GCA_026261815.1. Classification (NCBI taxonomy): domain Eukaryota; kingdom Metazoa; phylum Chordata; class Aves; order Passeriformes; family Monarchidae; genus Monarcha; species Monarcha castaneiventris. Next base: position 14,570,399 of record JAMPIT010000434.1, on the reverse strand, counting down.
TCTGTGTGGCAGGGCAGTGCAAGGTAAGCCAGGGGCTGCCCACGCTGCCTTGGGGCTGCCGAAACCTGTGCAGTGCTGTCTGAAACTGACTTCTTTATTAAATTGTATTTTTATTAAAGTAGATGTGAAAAACATTAACTTTTATTATTGCAGGTTGGTTTTTTTTCTTAACTAATGTTTCTGTTTACTGAGGACAAACTATGGAATGCTGAAGCGATGGATTCAGGAGGTGTTTTAGCCACAATTAAGGTGACTGCCAGTGAGATTTTTCCACATATTTGACTTTCTACAGAAGAGGTTCTTAGAAAGGATCAGAACAAAAAGATTGAAAGCTTAAATTTAAGAAAGTGCAATATCTTTCATTCAATTTTAGAGTGGAGATATTTTTCAGAGTCTGCAAGAGAATGGTTTCTTTTGATTGCTTTAGAGCTGCTGCTAGTTGAACTTTTCTGATTGGGCCACGTTTGCCTGAGGTCTTATTGGCTCTCCATTTACTCAGCAGAGATGTTCTCTTAGAAGACACTTGAGTGAATGGTTACTGTTCAGGGGTTCAGAAGGAGCTGCTGTGTTGATTTTTTGCAGTCTGCTGTGTAGATTCCCTTTGCAATGAATAAATACACTTTTTGCAAGATGGTAGCAATTTTAAACAAAATGTTACAGTGTTTAGAAAAAAAAAGTTTGTAATCTTTCGAGTAAGGTTAGTGAAAGAAATTCCTGGTGAGGGGCATTTGACGCTTGGCTGATGTTTCCTATATATGTTGGCAAAAGATGCAGAAGTGGCTCAGATGTGCCTCATGAACTCAAACAGTGAAAGGTCAAGTTCAGTTTAAATAGTTGTTTTGCCAGGGGAAATCACTGATGAACACAACCTTCTGCATGTCCCAATTCCTTTTACTTGTGCACATCTGGACAATGCCGTGTTTGTTTCTGTTCTGTGTTTCTTAGTGTGAGCAAAGCCATAGCTTTGAATTTCCTTTGTACATGATAGATCTGGGTGAAGTTGATTGTGCTTTAAAGCCTTCCTTGATCTCCAACCAATTCAGAAAGGGCCAGAAATTTTATTCACTTGCAGTTCTGATCTGTGACTCCGAAAACTGGTAACTGAGTTGTGTCTAACAAATGTATGGTCTCTATCACCCTCTGTTGGGCAGTTTTTTGCATTACCAGAACGATAATATCCTGGTGTTACAAACCATTATCTATTTTGTTCCCAGGACCATTGTTTTTGGTTAGTATTTTCAGCTTACCTTATTCTTAGGGAAAAAAAACAAAGATGGAAAATGCTGCTATAATAAAATTACTCAGAAGTATAGTATGAGATGAAACAGTCCTTTAAAAAACTTAAAAAGTGAGAAAGCCCAACAAATTAGGGTATTTCATCATAAGAATATGTTGTCTGTGACATTGTAATAAATGGCACATACAATAATGCAAGTACTACAAAAAGAGCTCACTTGTCATTGAAATGATTGTGTATTTCCTGGTCTAGACTAGACCGAATCCTAATGAAATTAAAAATTCTTAAATGAATTAAATACTTTAAAATAAAGCTAGGCAAAGTAGGAAGAATGGGGTGATATTCTACATATGCAGAAGAAAGAAGTAGAACAATGATCTTGATAATCAGTTGTGTTATTTCTGTGTAAGTTTGGTTTTCTGCACACTTGAACAATATTATTTCTGATGGATTTTGTTAAGTGAACAAATGTTTTCACTGACAGTCTTACTGAGTTCCACTTTTGTTTTTAACAGTTTTTATTTAGTGCCACAGCTAGTTATTGCTAATAAATATGCTTTGAGTATGTTTCAGTATTACTGAGTATGTGTTGGTTTATTTAATACATTTGCTACTCCTAACCCTACATTTTGACAGTGCTATTAAATCAGAGTGACTATGAATGGGACTTCCTTCAACTTGCTGTTTAAACAGACACTTCTGACTTCTTCCTTCAAGACTTTTTTCTTCTTTTGTTTAAAATGAGTGTATCCTTATATATCTTCTGGTGGCAGTGGGTTGGTCCTATTTAGTAACTTTTAAGCTTAGAAGAAAAATGGAGGGAGAATGCTGAGGAGACTTTATTAAGCATGCTATGAGAAAGAATGTTCTTAGTAATTTTGACCTTGCCCATAGATTAGGAAATGTGCCTCTAGGGCAGCATGTCGCATGTGGTTTTGCACGTGTCTAGGACACTCCCACTAGCAGAAGTCTTCCCAGTACCTGGGCAGGTGTGAATACCGACTCAGGGTAGTTTGGGAGACAGAAAAGTTCTTTGGGAGCTGTGAGACAAATTGGTTTTGCAGAGATGTTGGTTACCACTTGGGGGCGCGCTTTACAAAAGGATCATTTCACCCAAAATTCTGTTTGGATGGGAACTGTAGATACCTCTTAAAGGTATCTGAAACAACTATTTTCTGTCTCCTAATTTTTATATTACATTTTCTCTTGCATTGTGGTTTGTTTTCATCTTCCAGTTAACTTCTGAAGTTAATTGAAAAATACCTAAGCAGTTTTAAAATGCACACTGTGAGTAACTTCAGTAACAAAATGATTGGTAATAGGTATTTTACTTGCCTAAAAAAAAAGAGTGCATCAGATACTGAAAACTTGCAAACTTTCTAGGGAGGTAACTTGTGTCAGCTATAGGAAGCATAGCCAACCATGCTGAATCTCCATCAGAAAAACATGATGAGGCAAGGAGCTCCTCTGTGGAACTGTGCTGATGTTTGCTAGTGCCCAGGTAAGGGAACTGCAGGTGATGTTACTGTTTTAAGTTAGGGAACTTTTAATGGCTGTCGGATCAGAGGTGACAGATCAGGATGATGAGAAGTGTGTACTTTCAATAAGTTAGGGTTATTCTCATGACTGATACATGTTGGAATATAGAGTAGTCCTGTGGTTGTCTAGTAAGGTTATAAAAGCTGTTTTCTGTAGGAATCTCAACTTGCTTGTGCAATGTTGATTGCTTACATTGAAAAAAGGTCCGGGGTGGATTTGGAGTTTTTCTCTGTGTGCTTTCTTAAAGTTGGAGCCAGACTTCCCTCCCTTCTCTGTCCTCTTGTGTTTACTTTGTAGGTTCTTCTGTGTGAGTACTCTCTACTGTGCTAGCTTCTGTGAAGCTTTTCTCTTTTTTCCTTTGGCATTACTGTGTTCTTTTTAAATCACTAATAATATAAGGAAGAACCTGATCTCTAGATTAGCAAAGCAGAACCAATGGCACATAGATATCTATATCTGTCCTTCACCTGATTTACAGAAAACGTTTGTGGTTGCTTGTTCATCTTGCTTGGTTGTATTGGAGGGAGGTGTGTTCTTCACTGAACAGAAACTTTGTAATGCTTTCTGTCATGAGATTGAAAGGATTTGAAAGCAGCCTGAGAAACTGTACCCAGTGAAACATGGTCTGTGCAGCAGGGGAGTGCTCTGGCTCTCGGTTCTTTGGTGTTAGCATTGCAGTTTGGTACTGGGGAACACAAGGGCGAGTGGCAGGTGGTGCCAGGTATTGTTTGTATTTGAGAAGGACCAGTGTGAGGAACTGTTTCTAGTTACTTGATCTTACTCTAGAAGTTGGCCTTGAAACAGGGAATAGCTTACACTGTTTATACCGTGGGATGTTGAGAAGGTGCATTCTGCTGGGAATTGTCACCAAGGCTTTCCCCAGGATATGACTGCACAAAGGATATGCTCTGTGAAAGTGGAAAGTCAGATCATGGAGCCCACGGCATTCAGATGCTGAAATGCATTGTAGAATCAAATGAAAATTAAATCTCTTGTTTGTTCATATTCAAGGCTTGCATTTGTCTTACTGTTTTGTTTGGTTTTTATCAATATTTGCTGAGGACCCAGTGGTTTGAGCTCAAGACTTTTTTTACAGATTAGGTGGGATGCATTCAAAGAAGCTCATATTGTGTATGTGGCCTCTGTTGAAGGCTTTTTCGTTCAAGGAAAAATGCTCTCTAAAATATACCACAGATGTGAAAAACTGGTTACAATAGAATGTACTCTCCTTTCTGCTTTTTCATAGATACCATTGTAATTTCCTGGCTCTTGGAAATAGGACTCTTCATTGTTTCTCCTCATAATGACTTGCTAATGCCAAGCTCTGCATTGGGAAACACCTGCCAGGCATTAATAAGGTGTTAATGGAAGAAACAGGTTCCTGGGAGCTAAGAAATAACTGCTTGTTGCCACTTCTTCCCTTTGTTTGAATAGTTTTTGTTAAATGTTTTACAGAGTGAATCTCTATGAGATTTCTTGACCTCACTCTCTGTAAAGTCTTTTATCCTTCTTCCATATATAAAGCAACACTGAAATTTTTTTGGTGTATGATCTTTGACCATGACTTAACTTGTTTCTGATACCTGATACACAGGAGGCGCAACCACTGCATGTAAAAACAGTGAAAGGATAACTTTGCTGCCTTTGAACAGAGCTGAAACTGATGTGAAATCTGGTGATAAGTGGTTGTGAGTAGCAAACATTCAAGTTCAAACAAAATGACTAAGCACTGGATCTGTGTATTTGTTCTTTTTCCGTTGTCTATCAGCCTCTTGTTCTGAAAAAGACCTCATAATCCAATGGATGGAACTCCTCACTTTTCCGTGGAGCTGCTGTCTGAATCTGTGGTTCTGCATCTTTAGTTTTGCTATAAATGACCCAGTAAAACAGATGTTGTCAGGATCAGATGTTGCTTACAATGGCATTTAACATTTGAAAAAACACCAAACAAAACCCCAAACCAACCTAAAATGGTATTATGAAATATCTTCATTCTAAAATTTTATTTTGTTTTTTATCAAAACCAAATTATTTTGTTTTTTAAATTTATTTTAAATGTGCTACATAGTATGTTGCTTGGAAAATGTTTGTTTTGCTTCAGTTAGAAGCAAAAGTTGGTGCTGAAGTGTGGCACAGAATGGGTAATCCATATTCTCATGATCTCTCTGCTCCACTCTCTGTCTGTTCTTCTGTCAGATGTGGTCAACAATGTCTAACCTGCCTGTAGGAAGCAGCTTGAGAAATATGAGCAAAGTAAGGGAGTTTTGTGTAACTTTATTTTGTTCTTATTTCTGCAGTTTTTAAATCAATTATTTTTCAGGTTTGAATGTCTTTATAAAAAGCTGGAATGTAATTCTTACCTGCAGTATGCCTTTGTCGTCGTAGATTGGCTGACAGTGTTAGAAAATACATACCAGCTTTGAGCTTAATTGTATCGCTACAAAAGTTGTTCTGAACGCAAATGCTCTTATCTCTAGTGATTAAGTGACACACTTACAGAATCTAATTATACTTGAGGTATGCTTCTCTTTGAACTAGTTTGAAAATTATATACTTAAAACAAACCCAAAGTAAGCCTAAAAGAATTTAAAATTTTCAAGAATGCTGGGGATAGCAATGGAATAGAAAATAAAATAGTGTATATTGTTGGGCCTTGGTTTTTTCCCCGATTAAAAGGTTTGATGTAGATTGGGTTGAAAGTGAAGCTGGGCTTGTTTATGAATAGTTAATTATTCCCTAGGTTGGAATAATCAAATGATCACTCTAGCTTAGTTTTAAAGAAACAAGATACAGTCCTGTGGTGCACGGGTACAAAAGGGTGCTGGGAGTGTTTATGAAGAAACATTCAGTAACACACCAGTCCCTTCATGTGGTTGTTCATAAACAAACCTGAACTCATGATCACTGCTTTTCCTTCTTTTCACTGGGTTTCCATGGTGGGGAAATTAAGTATAGACAAGAAAAAAGGAGTTTGGATAAAAATAAAAAATAAAAGTGATCTCAGCTATTCCTTTTTCTCAGTCCCTTGCCAAAGTATTCAAGAATGCACTCTAACAAAACAAGCTATGGTAGCCCATAGTAAGATAGTTTGCAGCACTGTCCAGCATTCACAAAAGAGGAAACCTAGTGAAGAGCTGCGTACCCTGTATCATGGTTGAGAGGAAGGGTCTGATGTCATGTCTCCTATGCAGAAATTACTAAATTATAGTTAATACCTTTTAAGTAACCAATAGAACCAAACCTGTTTTGTGTTATATTACAGCAGTTCAAAGGAAAAAAAACCACCAAGAAATTTCAACCAGTTGAAATACATTTGATTTCATTGAATATATGGGAAAGCAGTTGTAAAAGAGAGTCCTGTAGCTAGTGCAAGACCCCTCTTCTGAGGTTAAATAGCAAAAGGAAACAAAGTAATTTAGATTTTATTGTAAAGAAACAAAGAGGGGTGCAGCACAAGTAATGTTCTGAAACTCACATTTAAGGGATCTGTTAAACACCTGGACAAGCAAGCAGTGGGGGGAAAGCTATTAAGAAGGGGACTGGCTGCATAGTATAGAACAAGTATTAATTCTTGTTCTCCTGTTAGGATAGAGGTGAAAACTGCAGTTATTCCTGAAGTATAAATGATACCTTTTGCTGTTAATTGGCTGAATTCTGTCTCTCATGCTAGAAGTGTTCAAGCCATTTGACTTCCAGCATCTCATTGTGGTGATTAGCTTGGGACTCCCAAAAATGGCTTATAGATTCCTCTCTGCAGAATGCTTAAAAAGATCCTGGCACCTTGGTTAGATGCCTGAAAGTAGAGATTGCCAGCAGACCCCCTTAGACAGTTATTAACAAAAGAACATCTGATTTTGGCTTATTGTCTGTGTGTTCTATGGCAGTAGAGGCTCTGAGTGGGCAGCATCAGTTTTGTACCATTGTCCCAGGAAAATTCTGGAAAGGGGAACTTGCATAGTGCAGGGAGGGTGTTATGTCATGCACAAAAATGAAAATGAGGAAACTGCTCTTGAATTTATTGTTGTCTGGTAATGTTTGTACTAGAAGAGTGTAATTGTAAACAGTCACAAATTATTTTATCATGATGATGATAAAATAAGCAAGGGGAATAAAAAAAGAATTGCACAGTGTTAGAGCAAGCCTGTATGGTATCACGTATTTCATGAGAATTCTCATTTGGTTGTGTGCTTTTTCTCTGCTTGCTTGCATGGTGTCTGTTACTAGAATTTAACCTCCAGGAGGGTTGGAATGGGCAGTAAAACTTAAAGTTATTATACATAAAAAAATAGACATATGTATGCTAGAGACAGCTTATTAGCAGATTGATGTGTTCTCATGGCAGGTGGGGTCATGAAGTAGAAGGGAAGCTGTTTATGAACATTTGTGGGGAAAAATAAAGGCTTGCGTGTGTGAGGATTTATGAGGTGAGTGCTAAAACAATAATTGAAACAATAAATGGAATTAGTATTTCATTTTAATTTGATTTGTTTTGTTGCTTTCTCTGTCACTTTCAATCCCTGCTGCCTCCTGTGATATCCGTGGTCTGGACTTCAGGTTTTTTTGTTTGCAGTTGTGCTCCCTTGTGCTAGCAAAGTGTTAGCAATTATGCTGTGTTGACTAGGGGTATTTTAGGCCTCATCTAAAAGTCAGAGTTCTTAGAAATACAGTATGGAAGTGTATTTATTGCTAAAGGTTTGTTCATTTCTTTTTTTTTATTGCAATACTCTTATACCACCTGGTGACAGGTGAGTATTGGTAGTATTTAATTATTGTTACTACTGATAAATCACTGATTAGAATAAAATTTTATTACAATGCAGTCATTTCAGGAGCAGAATTTAGGCTCTAGGATTTTTTCTTTGTTAATTATAATAAACTATCAGAAGCCAGTAATCCAGAGGTCTTAGTGAAAATAGAGGGATTTTTAGAAAGCAATGAAAGTGCGGCAAAATACTGTCTGACCTAAGCTGATTTTTACTAAGGAGCCAAAGAGTAAGTTAATGCTTAATTTTGTTTTGATGACTTTTAGGAGCAAATTGAAAATGCTAATAACTGTAACAGAATATTCCAAAATGCCTATTATTTAGTCAGGAAACTGGAACAGCAATCTTGGAAATCTACAGGAAATTAAGTATTTAGGCTTTGTTTTCATTTAACTACATTATAATATTACTTTAGAGCCTGGAAAGGGTCCAGTGTGTTTTTAGGCACTTCTATTAAAACAAAGATTACAATTTTGATAGACTGGGGTAGGCAAATTTGTCACATGAATAAATAAATCCTGGGGAAGAAGGTACACATAAACTCTAGTTCTGTGTATGCATCTATTTTTCTTTTTATGCAGCACTTGCACACACAGATGTAGATGCACCCAGAGCAAATAGCTGAGGAGCTGTTCTGTTTTAAAGTATGCTTGAAGTATTGACTTACTGTGTTAAACCAAAGCCGTGATAAAACTGTAACTCTTGAGTTAGGAAGGTGCCATTGTGTCACTGATGGAGAGATTGAGTCCCTGGGCTAAGTAGAGGGGCTGGTTTGCTGCTTCTAAGAGCTGCTATGGATCCCTATTCCAGCCAAAGTAGCTGGGCTGTTTTGCAGTGAATTTCCTGTGGGACCTTGGATATTTCATTTAACCTCTAGTTGTTGTTAGTCTAGCACTCTGTAAGGGTACTGAGTGTCTGCTGGGAGTGCAGTCGGGACCCAGAAGCTCTTTTTTGGACTCTGTAGCCCTATTAAGAGCCAATTTTTTTAACCAAGGTGAAGCCCAGTAGTTTTGTGACTTCCCTCCCTTGGGTGGCTTGCTGGGAACTGGTTCTCATCTCTTCCATGTAATGCATCTTTGTCCCAAATGTGCTTTTAATGCCCAGATTCTCCATCTCAAAATGGGAATGATGTGGCAAATCCTTCTTTCATAGGATTAATGTGATTTGTGTGTCCTAATGGGAGTGGAATGTACTTAAGGCTGAATTAACAGCAGAGTGTTGTCCTTCACTGTAACAAGCTGGGGTTTGTGTCGTTGCTGTATGTTTTGACCATATTCATCTGCAGGAAGTTGTGTTTTGCCTTTCAGCCAAACAAAGGTGGGGGAGAGTATTCTCTCAGGAAGAGCAAGAATCTGAGTCTTAACCCTTTGCTGAGACCAGAGTTTCAATTTTGATGCAGCAGCTCATGTTCACAAGATGTTTACAAGATACAATTTAGTTTCACAGAAGTCTAATCAGAGTTCTTCTTCAGTTTAAATTTCACATTGGTTAAGCTTTCACATAAGGGTTTTGAGCTTTTCTCGAAAGTTCAGAATAAAAAAGTATCCTGGATGCCATCTGGTACCACCTCAGTCTGTGAAATTTAATAAGATTAGAAATGGTAAAATGGTATACAGCTCAATCAAAATGAGCTTGTTCAAGCTTGGTTGAAATAGAGTTTTTAACAGAACCTGAAATCAGCCAGATTTTTATATGGCTTCACACTGAAACTGCCTCTACAGTTCTCTTTTCTCCCCACAACTGCCAGGGTGTCTGACTTTTGAAGTCCTACAGACTGGAGTCACATGAATGTAGGAACATTTAGTTTTTCATTTAAAGTAACGTAAATTTCCAGCTTCCATGTTTGCTGAGAGAAATCACAAACTGACAAGATCATACACTTAATGGCTCAGACTTCACAAAACCAGTGAGGTGAGCTCAAAACCTTCTTAAAAAGTTTGTTGATTTGCAAGCCTGTGTCCTATTTTGGCATCTCAGACATTTTATTATTGCAACAACAGATTTTTCCCATTTGCAGAAAAAAATGTCAAAACTTGAACAAAACAGAAGTGTGATGGTATTACATAAGACTGACATATTTAATCCTTTTTATGGCCACAGGCTTCTCTGCAGTCACAGGAATATACCACGTTCTTGCTGACGAGGAAGCAATCCAATTTTCCAGGGTTCTGGCAATATGGTGTCTTTGAACAAGAGCATTTATACCTTGCTCAGTGGAGTCATCAAAATGCTTGTGAATAACTTCCAGTTCCCTCTTTGTAACACAGACACCTGATCTGTTCAAAGCCTCTCGTAAAAACCTTCTTGAGCACATGCATTAAACTTGATCGATTTTATTTTTAAAGTATGGTGCATTTAAATGTATCAATAATGTTTGCCACGTGACATTGCTGGCTTCTAGTTTGAAGCAGCTTAAGGTGGCATCTAAGTGCATTTCATGAATTGAAAACTTGGCCAGGGTTAAAGTTGTGTCCACAGTCAAGTGATCCTAATAGTTCACTGGGAGTGTTTCAGTATCATTTGGCTTGTGTGTAGTTTTTACAAATCCTGTGAAGTGGAAATCAGAAACATACATATAAATGTATCTCATAACAAGGAAAGAGAAATTTGAAACAAAAATGTGTTTTCTTCTATAAAATACAAAATGTTTTTACAGACACGACCTTTTCCTTTCCGTACTAAAGCTGTGCCTGTAATTGTATTAACTGTTGTGTGCCAGGCTGTTGATCTGGCAGAAATCAGAAGTTACTGGCATTGGACTGTTGGTGATGCTATTTATATGCAGTCTGGCTTATTCTTACCGAGGTCATGAACAGACAAGGAACTGTGGTGACAGAGGTGGCAACATGCAGATCAGTTTGGTTCCTGTGTAAATACAAAAAATATCTGCAGAATTCTAGTGAGCAACCTAAGAAACTAGTTGTGACTAAAAGCAGTCCTCTAGTCCCAAACTTCTGTGACAGAGGCACTTTCTTTCCCTTCCTGTCCATATTTGTTCCCTGTATCCCAAGCTGTTTTCTGTAGAGGGGTGTGAGCCTTTACACACAAGTATAATGGATTTCTATAGATGTTTCAAGTGTGCCTTAATGGTATCTTACAAAATGTAAAGTGGAAGAATTGCTTAGCAGAACATTTTTGAAGGGGACTAAGTTCCTGCTTTGGTGTTAAATACGTGTTCTTGCAAAGCAGATGCTTCTTCTTCAACATCATCTTGACATAAGATTCCAGTAAATGAATGTAGTCCTGCTTTCCTAAAAGGCTGTTTCCCACCATATCTGCATGACTGATTTTTACCCTTTAGCACACACACAGTTTTACTCAGTTTAGTAGACTGGAAAGTATGATAAAAGAATTGGAATTGTTTAATTGTAACTTACTTGGTGCTTCTGTTGATGATATTCAGAGGAGAACCAAATCTAGACAGCTCTGCCATGGATTTGCAGTCACACAGGTAAGAAACAGCATTCTGTGGAGGAGATAATGGGGGACTTTGAAGTCTTACACAGCTTGGGTAGTATGAGAAGAAAATGTTTGTTTCACACACTTGTGCAGTACAGCAAATACCTTGAAGAAAACATGGCTTTAAATCAACTGCTATTTGCTTAGGTTTTAAAGTACTTAGGGGTTGGATGTAAGACTATATTATTGCAGATTACCCAGAAAACAGTAACCACCTGTGACTATGATGCTTGTTCATGTCAAGTAGGAAATAATGCAGCCTGGAATTGCTGCAGCTAGAGACTCAAGATAATAGGTTTGCCTTCCATTTGCTGTGGGTGAAGGGTTATACAATTACCGTGGTTCTGTTCCTCTGTATTAACACTACATTTCAGTTACTAGCTGTAGCTTGAGTATTGATTTTACTTTTGCTAAAAAATGAAGTTTCCTAAAAGAAATCAACCTTTTGAAAAAATGTAATTTTTTAGAATAGCGCTCTTAATTTTCCCGGGAGCTTTCATGATCTAAAACAACATGAATAAGTGACACTGTTCCCTTGAGGAAGAAAGGTAGCTGAGAGAGGAAAATTGAGTAAACATACTTATTAGAATAGAATCCAGGTCTGCATCTCAACAAATTCTCTAGCAAATGGATCTATTTTTAGCAATATCATTGCTGCTGAAATCTGCTTCAGGCTAAAATGAATTAGTTCCATTAACTTCCATGCTGGAGCTTGAGATGGTGACCTTATGAAGAGCAACAGAAGGATAGCTTGGACCTCTGATTTCTCCAGCTGGTCCATCAGGATTCAGGAGACCTTTTCTGTTGTTCCTGAGGAAGCTGTCCTTCAGTAAGAATACTCCAGGCATCACACTGATAACACTGGGAAAGCATCTTGTTTTGGTTGGGGTTTTTTTTTGTTTTTTTTTTTCCCCTTTTGGGATGCATTTAATGGCAAATTGTTTCCTTCGTGGCAGCTTCTTTGGAAGCAGGCAAATTTTTAGAGTGATGGAAGTCTCTCTGCTGAGGAGAACATTATTTTAAGGGGAAACAGTGAGTTTCTTGGAGCTACCAGTAATTCTGTAAAAATGAATAAATTTTATTCACATCTTTGAATTCAATGCAATAAATATGCATGAAATTTTTCTGAGAACACTGCTAGCTAGTGTGTTATGTGGCTTCAAAAAGGATGTGATTTGATGTTGGTTTTTGGGCGTGCCTCACCTCCCCACTGCTTCTGGTGCCATTTGACTTAAATGGTTCTACACTGCTTAGATATATTTCTGTATTTTAGAGACTACATTAAGCTGTTTTGATTAACACCTGAATCATCTTGAGGTAAAAGTTCTACATTTTTGTCTTACTGACTATTTTTCTTCAGATGATTCAAGCCAGATGTACCCTACATGCATACAGGTAGGGCTTTATGTGAAGTAGAAATGTAATTTTGGGTTTCCATAATTGTCAGTACTTAAATGCAAAGACCACTATGTCTGAACTTACTTTAGCCATTGCAGAACATCTCTTTGGGTTTTGTGTTGACAGACCAGATCTCATTTTATTAAGTTGTGTATGTGACCAAAGCTGAAGAAGAACTTGGCTAACCTTTCCCACTTTTTTGAAAATAGAAGTCATCACGTTTATGCAGTTGTTTCATGATTTAAAATTCTCATAAGCATTGCATGTAAAGAAAAGTTTTATCTTATGTTGTAAAATTGTAGAAGGACTGAATATGAAATATTGTTATGCGGGAATAGGCATTCACTAAATAGGCATTATTTAAATGAAATGTGAACACAGACACATGGGACCCTAAATATTGGGTCTTAATATTAAAATATTCATCTCAATGTTTGCTGAGAGGGAGGAAACAACTTTTAGAATAGATTCAGTTGGCCTTGCACAACTATTGAGTATTATAAGGAAGTGTGATCTTGTTGTGCTGGGTGGATGAAGTACCTATTTACTGAAACTGTATTAGTGTCTAAATACCCAGCATTTAAACCCTTAAGTAGGTACAGTGGCCTGCATGGAAGCATCCTAAAATATCTGTATTCTGTAAGACTGGAAAACAGTTGTCAAAACTGTGTATGTCTCCTACCATGGCAAGACTTCATTTTAAAGGGATTGTTGCAGTTTATGTTCACATTTCAAGAAATGGGGCATGACTGAAAAGTCTTTGACCTGTGGAAATCCTACCTGCACGAGGATATTGTTTTACAGCCTATAGAATTTTATTAAAACAAATAAATTTTATTACTGCAAGATTTGTTTGTTTAGAGTTGGCTGTATGTGGCAGATGCAGTTTATCTTACGTGCCTGAAGTTTGTTGAGTCCCTTTGCCAACACAAAGTCCCAGTGTGATGGACATGACTTCTGAACTCTGGAATGTTTGCAATGGACTCCTAGACTGCTCAAAGGTCATTCACCTCTGTTATGGACACTAATTAATTTGTACAGCTACTAAGGCTAGACTGGAGCTTGGGATTGCTTTCATAGGTTTGTTTCCTCCCTCTGGTGTATTTATAAAGCTTCAATTTCTATTTTCTAGGAGAGCAAGACTTTATTTTTTTTTAAGTTACTGTTTTGCAAGTAGTACTTGTACATTATGATATACATCATGGATACTTTACTGCTACTGTTTGTGCTGATGGAGACCAGATACTGGATATAACCAATTAAACCAGTCCAAAAGGAGATCATAAACAGCAGTGTTAACTAACTGCATCTTGCTGGACTATAAAATGCTTGACTTCATGTGTAGGGCTTTTTAAAACGCGTGCTTCCAGTTGTTGTTGCTTAACCTTTAAATTGTACCAGATACTTAAAGCAGTGTATATTTCTGTACTTTTCAGGAGCCATTACAACAAACTATGATGTATTTTCTGTGGATCTAATGTATTAGGAGTTTAAAGTCTTGTGTTTTTGTAGTTATATTAGTGAAAACGGTACTTAAGAAAAGCTTCAGGCTTATTTTGCACTATGAGTCATTGTTAAAAAATGGATTCATCTTATTTGTTTTCTCCTGCAAGGCAGCTTTGCTGAGCAAAGTATAAGTGTAACTTGATCCCTCAGAAAATGTGTTCTGTTTAGTTGTTCTTCTCATGTTAAACTTTCTGGTAACCATTTTATAAAACCAAATAAAAATCTTATCTATCAGGTGTTAGGTCATTTGAACTGTCATGTCTAAGTGCCATTCTGAGAGAGAAATAATTATTCTTGCCTTATGAAATAGAAAGCTTTTGGGTTTGTTTTTGTCAGAACCCTGATTGTTAGGAAGCATGAGGAGGACTCGTCAGTCTTGGAAAAATCTCACTCTTCATGTATTTTTAAATCATCTTAATAATATGAATGAAACCATTGCCACTTCATATACTAGAGGCTTTGGCTGCCTTTGCCACTACTCCCTTTTGAACATCAGTGACGCAAAGGGGAAGATGTCAAAAGTCCTCAGTTTCACCATCTGCACTGTGTTCCAGCCCTCAAATTTGTCTGTGTCTACCTTCCTATAGAAGTTTAATCTGCAGGACAGAATTCTTGATTACAGGAGTGTACCTAGGTGAAATTACATTCCAAATTTAGACTTTGCCTACATTGTTCTAAAACTATTTAATATAAAGTTCAACCCAATAACAAGAGGGGGAAGTGTCAGTGCTTAGCAGCATTGGACAATTGTATTCCTTAGTAACTGAGTGAGTGGTGAGAAGCAGCATAAACACACCTGGGTGAAATGCTTGCATGCTTTTCTTTTACTTATGACTTCCAACAATTTTATTGAATAAATGTTCCCAAAAGCGCTCAGTCTAGATTTGAAAATATCTTGGTAGAATTCAATAACTGGATTGCCAGCAGTCCCATTGTTGGGACTTTCTGAAAAAGGTAGTTAAACAATTTATTTGTGATGTTGTGCATATTTCCTAGAAAGCTGCTGTGCCTTCTTACAGCTTTGCTGAACATTTGTTCTCCATTCTGCTTTTTACCTTTTTTAAGGGCTTGGGACCAGGCCAAAAAGCACAATTATGCTTACACGGACCCTGATTTTTAAATGCATGCCTAACTAAGCAAGTAAGCAGTCCCATTAAAGTCAATGGGATTAGGTGCATACTTGAAGTTAGGTGCAGGCTTAAGTGCTTTGATGAATTGAAGCTTTACTGACTGCCTGAGTCTTGTAACACAAGAAAGCGTTTCTAAGCACAGATATATTAATAAAAGTGCTTAACTAATGTATCTCACATGGATACAATCAGAAATACATACTTAATAGGGGAAGATTAAAAGAATAGTTAGTGACACAAAATCCTCAAGGAATAGTGCCACTGCTGTTGCACTGAAGCAGAAAGTCCAGCATGAACTGCATTTTTTGTTTATTTCGGTAGTAAAGAATTGCAGCCAACCTAACACAGGGAGTTGTGGTGGCAGTAGCTTATCATGTCTTGAACAGCATCATTCCAAAATCTGGCAATTACTCACATAGGACTTTTGGCTCTGTGTTTTTACTGGATTACTGCAAATATGCAGTTTTCTTGAGTGATCTTACTTCTGAATGTAAAATTTTCTTTGGCTTTTCAGTGGTTCCCAAGCAGAAATCTGCATTTAGGCAAACAAAGCAATGCTGTGACTGTTTTCCAACAAAAAGAGAATTAATACAAACTATAAAGCAAGTAAGTCTGTTTCTGAACTGGAGCCTTTGAGAGAGATGTCACAGCAGTGTAGTGATCAGCATATCCCGTGACAGTGAGATGAAGTCATCAAGGCTGCGTTCATTTGCAGTGAAACCCATGCTTGTGTCTGTTTTGGGCCAAGGCCTTGCATGCCAGTCAGCCCTCAGCTTTCCTCCAGTCAGCTCACCTTTGTCTGTTGACTTTGAAATGGGGTCACATGATTGCTCTGATTCTGCATGTGGCAGGGAAGTACCTGACTCTGCCTGCGAGGGGAAAGCCAAAAGCCATGATGGGACAGGGAAAGCTGCTTTATCCCTGCAGCTTCTTGCTGTCTGCTGTTCTCTAGGGTGAAGCAGGAGCACTGACCAGGGCCACAAGGAGGCTGTGGGCAGGTGAGGAAGGAACCCTTTCTATTCAGGTTGCTCAAATAACTCCTCAAGCAAGGATGCTTAGAGACGTTTCCATACCCAAATTTTCTCCATTGCCGTGGCATGATCAAAATAAATATTATTCAGATCTTAACTCATATGAGCATTTAAAATCTTCAGTTTGTACTTGTGCACATACTGTGAAACCAGTTGATCTTTTCTTAGTCTTTGAAGACTTGGTTTTTCTGGAGTCCCTTTCCCCCTTCTAACAAGCCCACTTAAGTAATTGCACAAGTTTACAAGCAAAATCAAGGAACTTTGCAAACCCCTAGAAAGTCTTTACTGGTCTCATGAGGGCAGTGGGCTCTAGTTTTGAGAACATCTGCTGTACACAATATCAGGTATATAACTGAATGCTTTTCAGATGCCAAACTGTCAAGTTTTTTATTCCTGCTGTAACAGAGTTGTAACTAACAAATAGCAAGCTGAATGTTATGATACTGTTTAATTGCTCTTTGCTGCTGTTTCTGACTGAATTTTTCCTTTAGAAATAAATATTCCTTTAGAGAATAAATAGGTTTGTGCTAAGGCTTATGAGAACAAAGATGTGTGTTGAAATCACAAGGTTTCTTTTTTCTGTAAGTGTTTTCTTGTTTTGGCTTGGGGACTTGAGAAATTTAGGGAAATGCATGAATTTAAGTTTTGGGATTTAATAGTAAAGCACATGAATTCTTTGTACAGCAAAGAATAAATCACAGGTTTCACAAATTCTTGGATTGTGCTTCTATGTATTTGTGGACTGTTGAAGGTGTAGGTAAAAGAACATAGGCAGATTATTAATCCCTTCACATACTCCCAGTGGGATACTGCCAAAGATTAATCTAGAACAGTGAGTTTCGCAAATGTACCTGCAACAGTAGCATCAGGTTTCAGTGTTCTGATAGACCTAGTTGTTTTTTTCTAGGTACTTCGTATCATATACTTGTGCTGCAAAACAAGTAGAGCAGATAAAATTACATCTGTAGGGGTTTTTTTACTTGTCTGAGACTAGAATGTGTAAGCCACTCTTTTTCATTTTAAGGTTCTCTGTTTCCTCAGAGCTTTTTTTTTTTAATTGCTAGTTTGGGTTCTATTTCTGATAATATTTTTAGCACATTGTAATTTATATTGTAAATTATATTGATAGTTTGGCCCAGTATCTGAGTAATTTGATGTCAGTGTAGCTATTTGGTCTTTATAAATGTCTCCTGTCTTAATATTCTGACTTCTGAGTTTTTCAGTAAATCAGATTCAATAACTGCAGCATTTTCTCTTGGGCTGGCATATTTAGGATTCCTGCTGCATTATTCGTAATGGTTTTGATGAAAACCCAGGAAGTCTGTGATCAGTCTGTTTGTTCATTACAACACTGTTGGATAAGTCTGTTGCTTCTTGGTCTTACCTGCTGTGATGGAACCCACAGTATGACATTCCTGATTCCAGTGCCATTTTGTAAAAACATTTTGCAGTGGAAGAAGAGGGAGAACTGATGATACTATAAGAGTGGTAAACTTGATAGTAACCTTCTGCTTTAAAAACCTCCAGAACTTAATGGATGGCATGAAAGCCAGAAGTCAGTGATCCATGCACATTTGTTGACTTATTTTTCTTACACTAAGCCTAGTATTATACTGCGATTTTGATGCAGTATTGAGTTTGTTTCCATGTCCCGATCCAGAAGGTGATGTGGTATCTCTGCAGAGAGATTTAATTCAGAAGCTTTCTTTCCTTTTTTCCTTTCTTTGTTTTAGTCTCTTGTAAGATAATAGTTAAAAGTTGCACCCCTGAGACTGAGGTATGCATATGACATCCAAGTCAAAAAATTTTCAGCCAAAAGCCTCAGGCGCTCAAATAATCTACTTCTAGCTTGCTTTGAAGTAATCTTTTGCCGTGCTTTTTGGCAGGCAGATACAAGGGGTTTTTTTTTGGCTCATGCTCCTTGCCATGCAGAAGCTTTGTAGCCACATGATGCTGATCCTGAGTGTGCCTGGTACTTTGTCTCAGAAAGGCATGTGGTCCCACTGTTAAATTTTACACCTTTCACCCTTGCTCTGTACAGGGAAGGTTGGTGTCTGGTGAGTTTGAAGGAGGACAGAATGAGTTGCATCTGCTGCAAAGTATCATGTAGGCATTTCTTTAGAAGTAACTATATGGAAAAAACTTGCAAAATGGACCATCTATGGCTGTAAGGCAGCTCGGTACTCAGTGGAAAACTGTAAGCAGAAATCTCTGGCTGTTGCTCTGTGGTGTTTGTTTTGAGTGGGTGCATTAATTTATGCAAATCTTTTGTGGAAGTTTTTACCAGTAACCTCAGTTTTCACATGGTGGACGATTATTTCAGCAGCTGTGCCTAGGGCTATCATCTAGAGAATATTGTGGTTCTGAAAACATTTTAGCATGCCAGCCTTCTACTCAGGAGTAATTAATTTCTATAATAAGGTTTTAGAAGGCTTAGTTAGTAGTTTACAGTTTACTGTGTTCAGATTGGCTTCTTTGGAATCATAGAAACCCCCCAGTGACTTGAGTCTCTGGTTAATTCCTTGGCACTGTTGCCAGTGAACCCTGTGTGGAGAAACCTGACTCCTGGCACAGAAGGATTGTGTGTACCAGAGCTGCTACAGCTGCACAGAGCTCTGGTCGAGCAATTCCAGCAGGAGTGACCCACATTGCTGTTTACAGGGCTGGCTCGAAACCCTCCAGGGGCTAAAGTTACCCGAGAGGAGGAGGAGGAAATTGGCTTATGCCTTCTCTTCAGTTTTAAGAATGCTCTTAAGGAAAGCTGTGCAACCTACTTGCAGGGGGGGTATGCTGGATTCTAAAACACCAGATATTTTTCAAACTTTTGACCCTATAGCATTTACTGCTTGCTTTTTTATGTTGAGGACTCTTGACAGTTTGGTTTTTATCCTTTGAAGATCTTTTTGAAGGACAAACAAAGAATAAGAATTTGATTGCATACAAAATGTAAAATGTCATCAGGAGTTCATTTTGAAAACAGTTGCAGACTTCCTGCACAAAGTCTTTTCTCTTTATCCTATTGAGCATTTCTTTTTCAGTGCTATGCCAGCTGTAATAGCACTGGGCATAACACGGGTAAAAAGTCTGAGATTTTTGGAGATGTTCCTTTTGGAACAATGGTGGAAGCCATTTGCCACCACAGACCTGACTCAGTAGTTGTTGATTTAGCCTGTCACAGCTAAATTATGTTCTGTATTTGGAGCAGATCCCTTGAACACTTCCTCAGGAGTCACTGCCTTGCACAGCAGCGCATGTGCTGGTCAAGACCTTCAGCAGCCTGGGAGTTTGGGGTCCTAAAGTCACTGCTGCCTTGCTTAAAAAAAGTCTTCCAAGTACTTACTCATGAATGCTTTGTTGGGATTTTGAAATATTGAACTGAATTGCTTGCTAGAAAAGTAGTTTACATTTGTAATTTAAAATTTTTTATTTATTCTCAAAATAAAAAAGTGCTTATTCTCCAAAGAGTAGCACTCTCAGAAGAAGCACATCAGAAGTCTAATGCTGAATACAGGTAACAATCATTTTAGAGAAAAGAATGCTTTTAGAGTTGGTTTTACATTTTTGTTGCTTTATGGGGGCAATTTTCTCAAAGCACTGGGAAAGATGAACACAACAGATGTGCCCGCTTGCACTATGATCTGTAGTTCTTTTGTACTTCAGGTGCTTTTGAGAATTTCCCCATGGGCAAAGTGGGTTCTTGACTAAATGGATTTCATCAACTTTTCTTTGGATTTGCTAAGCATTGAATATTAATTACTAAAATTTGAATGTGAAATTCAAGATGAAGTTTTGGTTTTGGAAATCTTTTGTAGCAGTGCCTTGTTTAAGGAGCAGATCTTTTAGTGAATTGAAGAAACTCAAATCTTGCAGGGTAAGCTCCAGTTTTCTATATTTGTCTTTATCTTCAATGTCAGTGGCAACCCCTTGAGGGTTGTGAAGGAAGCATTCTCAGGAGATCTGTGGGTCAGAAGTGCATGTCCTGATTCTGGCCACTGTCACTGATACACCTCTGTTCCCCAAAGAGGAAGGGTATTTATATGGAAGTTGGTGTTTGTTTATGAATGTCTTTCTGTAGTCATTGCATCTGCAATATGTGTCTTACTGCACAGGGAAGATGTTACTGCCATCCACACATTCTGTCAGGAAAGGATTAAAAGTTTAGGAGAACTGTGGAAAAGCCATATAATTTTTAATTACTTGATAAACTACAGATCAAAGCCATTTATGATTATAATGTTAATGGAATGTCATTGTTACTGTACTTGTGTCATTTACTGAGAGAGAGAAAACCTCTTTTAAAATCATCAATAGAGGTAACCTGGCCTTGTTTGTTTCTAGTTGGCCAAGATGTTACTGCCTGGTTCATAGTTTTTGTATTTGACATTCTTACTTGTTTAATAACTAATTTAAGGTGTTCATTTGAGTTTTGCAAGTATGTACTTTTATTGTTTTATGAAGGATGGTTCTTAAATACATTCTCTAATTTACCATTTTAATGTTTTTTCCCATTTGACTAGCATTTTAAATCATGACCTGAATAACTTTATATAATCGCTCTCAATATTTCCTGAGATAATAACTTCAAAAGTGTTACTTCTAATGTCTTTGCTTGGATACAAAGTGCTTGTAGTATGCATCTAAATGGATGTTGTGCTCCTATTTCTCAGGATCCTGAGAAGAGGCACTTATCTGTGGGTTCACACTAAAGCAATGAGAGTCTGTCTCTAACCCATTTAGTTCCTGCACCCTTTTTTGTCATCACACTTGTTTTCCAGTATCCCATGTCGGTTAATCATGAGGATTAGTCAGGCTCCTTCTCCTCCCACCTGACACACGTCTTTTCATTAGCAGCTTCTTCCATTCTGTTACTGAGTCTGAGCTTTCGTTACTGACAGTGTTATCCCTGCTGCAATAGTTGTTCTCTGGCCTCTTCTTACTCCTTACTCCTCATCACTGCAATTTCAAAAGTCCTCCAGGAATGTTTTTCATTTTAGCCAAGGGACCACACAGCTAGAAAAAAATCTGCACAGGGAATGAGAACATAGTGCAAAAAGAATATAATCCTTTGTTTTGCCATTTTTAATAGCCCTTTTCTGTGCACACTTAGGTTCAGCTGGAATGTTCGTATTTGCAAACTCACAATGCAGCTCTGCTGCTTTCTTGTCTTTCCAGAATTGCAAGACATCCTTTATTCACTAATTTCTGTTTCAGGGTCTCTTGTGCCAGAGGATGGGTAGTGGATACCTGCATGATCATATTTTTATGTAGTAATACCGGTTAAAAGGTTATTATTCTATAGACAGCTAGTCTGTTCATACACAAAAACAACATTGGGAATAATCTGTAAAATATCTTAAGCTAGCCTGGCTTTGGGAAGTCTAAAGCATTTGGTTTTTTGATGGAGCAGTGAAAGGTGATTAGATCACACCTAATTAAAATGCAAAATTTTTACTAGCTCATGACTAGCTCAGACAAACAATAACTTTCCCAATGTTTAAAAGTTCAATTAAAAATATTTTAGACTATCTAACATTTGTTGTGTTCTTATTGCGCTTAAATAAGTTAAATAAGTAATGACATCAGATGTCAGCCTGAATTTATGACATTAATTGCTATTACAAGTTTCTCTCATGCTCTGTATATTTTCCATACTAATCCCGACTTGTGGTGCTGGAAACTGAATGAAACTACAGTTAGCTGTTAAAACTGAATAGCCAAAAGCAGAAATCTGATTGCTATAAGACCATATTTTATAAGTACTAGCCCACAGCTTAGAAACCATGTGGTGAAAAGCCCAAGTTTTGATAACACAATGAGGAAAATGCTAATAAAAAAGTTTGTATGTGGTAGCCCAGTTAGTGTGGGTTAGGACAAACGAAAGTCATGTGCCTGAGTTAGCCATTTGCTCTGTCAGCCTGACAACAGGGATGTCATCAGTGCAGAGTTCTTAAACTTCAACAGATGCTAAACTGTCCATGGTGTTCTAAGTCTCTTCAAGGCTGGGCTCTTTGCTACTTGATAAGTCAACTGAATTTAATCTTCCACGAAGTGAAGTGTCTTAAATGTGCAGTGTTGTGCTCTTTCCATTAAATCAACAACTGCCCTGGTGTTGTGTGATACTGTGTAATCCTGTGCATTTCAGTTGAAAGTCTGCCTCATTTTGGCTCTTCAGTTGATCAGAGCTTGATGTTTGTGCCAGATTTTGTTCTGTTTGTTGGATAAAATAATGTAGAGCAGAAGACAGGAAATTAACACAAATATCAGAGTACCAAGGAAAAGTTATTAATGAATTCACATCAACCACTTAATTACCCAGTAAAATCATTGGCATAATTATTCATACTATATTTGTAGAAGAATATTCAATAGACATTCAGTGACATCTGTTTGAAATGTGCCCTTCCTTTTTTCAGCTATTACAATGAACATTCTGTTTAACTTTCGTTTTGGTTTGTTTGCATAGTGACAGCAGTCTAAAATAATTCCCAGCTTACTTGCATATGTATACTAAATTTCCCTAGTGTCACCAGCTATTTGATCACAGAATCATGGTAGCTGTCCTTGACAAATAGTTCATGCAGAAGCTTATCTCAAGCTGTGTAATGT
Source organism: Monarcha castaneiventris obscurior (assembly GCA_026261815.1). NCBI lineage: Eukaryota > Metazoa > Chordata > Aves > Passeriformes > Monarchidae > Monarcha > Monarcha castaneiventris. The sequence continues at coordinate 14,547,730 of JAMPIT010000434.1, read as the reverse complement.
GAATTTTAAATCAATCTCTTCAGTTTTCTTGGTTTGTATAGTACATGCTCTCAACAATATACATTATTCTGTGCATATAAACTGTCAGCTTTGAACGTTTGGAATCTGTATTAACTTTTGTGTAGGATTCAAAATCTGCCTGCATAAGAAGAGAACTGGGGATCACCAAAACTGTTTTAGTAAAGAAGTTGCTAATTTCTAGAGACTTCTGAGTGGTATATTATTTTTTTATATTGTTTTGAAAGACTTTGCAGAACTGTCATTATTGCAGTTACCTGCAAATAACTATTGGGCTGTTAGAAACTCTTGCAGTAATAAGTAGCTTTCATGAGCTGAAAGAATATTGTATGAAAGTCACGAGGACATTTGCATGGCTCTCTAGTAAGAAAACAGACACATAAGCAGTAAAGACCTATGGAGGCTTTTGTGTTATTGCCTTGACAGCAACTGCACAAAGACTGTGAAAGAGGGAAGCTGTCACTGTGTATGTGGGATCTAGGAAACTTCTAAAACTTTGCTTCTCATTTCTTTCTTCATTTAGGGATTGACCAGAAGGAATTTTGAATGTAAAACCACTGTAACTTTGGAAGTGTTGATTGAAACTGCATCTTCAAATCAAACTATCACAGCCTAGTAGTTTTCTGTCTATGTTAGATTTCTCTAAATTTCTCTAATTCTCTAAATTAACTAATATCTCCAAAATTGTGAAATTTGGTCTTCATTCAATGCTGGCCTTAAAATTCAAACTCAGTTTTGAATTGTATTTGTATATGGATGTCCATCTAGGAACACAGCTCATTTCACTTGTGCTTAGGCATAAGAACCTAACTTTTCAGAGTCCCTGAGCATTGCCATGAACACAAGATGCCTATTAGCTCTTCTCATTTGGCACAATGAAGAGAGGACAGAGGGAGCTTTACATGCTGTATAGCAACAGAACATGAAGCTTGACAGAATTGCTCCTCAGTACAGCTGCAGTTCTTTCTTATTGTAAAGCTAATTTAAGACAAGCCATATTTAGGGAAGCCAATCCCAGATCCTCAAGTCAGAGGCTGAGGAGGCACATTTGTAAAGAGTTGTTTGCCTCTGGCTGAAAAAATAGTGAAGGTAGCTGCAAAGATTTAACTTCAATAATACAGCAGTTTATAACAAGTATTAAAGGCCCTGTGAGGAATAGTTTCATACTGTCTGATTGTCATATCCGACATTTTTATTGCACAAGTGCTTAAGGTGCTGTACTTCTGCCAACACACAAATGAATTCTTTCTAGTATGTTTGCTGGAGGATATATGGTCAATGTCCTGGTAGTTCACATGCTTTTAGTGTAGAGTTTTGATCTTGATTTATGCAGTTCTGTGCCTTCATTTTCAAAATATCAGAATTGTCCACTCAATTTGCCATAAGATGTTTTGGTTCTAGTGGCGAACCTGTGCATTTTATTCCAGTATGTGTTTTCAGGCATGAATATTTTGTGTTAGTTTGAACTCTTTAAATCACTGGAGGCACACAAGCACACAGAATATTCAGTGTTTGCTAACTTCTCTTATATGAAATACTGATTAGAAAAACAATGTGTTACATAAAGATCCTCACTTTCATGTCACATGGTGGCCAGACACAGCAGCTGAAACCCACATTTAGAAATGAAAACATTTTAATATAGTGAGAGTCGATAGACATGCATCAACGTGAAATGTTATTTTTGTAGTGACCAGGAGGCTTCAGACCTCCCAAGCTAATCATAAACTTTCCAGGCCAATACAGCTAATTTGTTCTCTTATTGCCGCTGGCCTCTGACTCCCTTTCTGAAGGGAGATGTCACACTTGCTGCTAGGTGGAAAATTAGCAAAAGGCCTCTTATTTCTGCTTTTTTGTTTAAGTCTGTTATGTGTGTGATACTTTGGTTTGTAGATACAGTATCTGTGGGTGCATCTCAGATGTGTTCATGAATAGAACTTGGATGAGCTACCCTGTCCTCCTCTCAACTTATGTTGCACTGGTTACAGCAACCATATGTTCAGGCTTCAGCTCTTTCTCTAAATTATGCCCTTCTTTCTCCCTGGAAATGTTAACCTGGGAGAATAAAAGGGGGTTTTGTGTATTGGCCCAGGCTATCCAGATGTAGAACATTATGCCCATTGTTACAAACAGTGAATTTCTACAAAGTTACACCAACCATTTTTACTTGTGTGGAAAAGGCACTTGGAGATGCAGACCAGGTATTCCAGAGCACAGCTTAAGATGATTAAGGTTGCCAGATTGCATCAAGTCAGTCTGGTCAGATCTTCTTTGAATTGGCAGATGCTGTTCATCAGTGTGTCAGCAGTCTGGAGTTGAACAAGATACAGACCCTAGAGATGCTGGACATTTGTAGTTCTCCAAGAAAAAAAACCAAAAAACCGGCAGAATTGGAAATAGCAGCAACCAAGTGAAAGCCAGTCTGAATCTTTGTGCAGGTGATGGTCACAGTTCGGCCCCTCTGCTGACAGAATATCAATTCCTGTGATACTTTGGTAGCCGTGTCCGTTGCTGCTTACGTGTTAGATGGAGCATCCCTGAGTATGCTTTCCTTTCGAAGCTTCCTTAAAGGAGCTTTCGATCATCATGACTTCATTGTTTTTCTTCAGCATTCTCTTGGCTGATGGGTGCAATGAGCACGTTTTAATCAGTTAAAGAGGAGAGCTCTGTGTGTAGTGTGTGCCCATCTAACACTCTAGGTTCAAAGAGCAGATGAGTGTATAAGTTGGATGAAGGACCTTGCCATCAGTTATGAGAAGGAAATAGAATTCATCACAGATAGAAGTGTAGAATTTTTATTTTCTCAAAAATATTTCTGAGTATCTGTTTAAACTCAGACTTGAATGGAATTTTAGTTGTAAAAGAAAAAATTATCTAGAAAGATGTACTTTAATAGGATTTTAAAGATTTTGATTTTGTTGTGGTTTCTTTTCCAAATGGAGACAGAACCAGGTCCATTTTTTAGACTTCATAGGCTGTGATATGAAATGATAGGGAACTAATCTAAGAATCTTAAGATTGTGTCTGCAAAAGTGTGTTCCAGAAGATCAGAAAAAGTAGAACCAGGCTATTTCAGAAGTAGTGTGTTTATACTGCTGCTGTTGTAGTGGGTTTAATTGTGTGGAATAGGTGGGTTCACATGCTCGATATATTCCTGGGAATTTCTGTGTTCCAGTGTCCCCACAGACTAAGCATGGGTATGTTCAGAGTAAACATTGTGTGATTGATGTGAGTAGTAATAGTGGTGGTAAACTGGGGTATGCTAAAGCCTGATTGAATTTATGGCAGAATGCGAAATTAGGTGTAGAATTGTCACACGTTGCATAAGAAGTCTCCTCTGGAACAAATTCATTAGAACTTAATTTCATATAAAATTAAAAGTTTGTATTTCTTAAGCATAATTCCACCCACTTTTCTGAACTTGAAAGTAATTCAGAAAGAACTTCCAGGTTAGAAATTTGTTGCAAATCTGTCAATTATACATGTACTGTACAAATTAGGACCAAGATGGATTCAGCATGCAATATGTTCAAAGGTTTGACTCTTACAGAAATGTTCTCCATAGCCTTACTATAACCCAAGTAAAACCAAAGCTACCTTAAAATAATTTTTTAAAACTTTTCTATGGTCAACTGATCACATCTGATAAACTAGTAATAGTCATTATTGCAGAGCAACTGTTAGCTGTCTTTTCTCCTTGTGCTTTAGGAATTACATTGATGAGTTTCACTTCAAATTCTTAGTTGCTTAAATGCAAGAAGGGATTTTGCTTTCAGCCCTTTTTTCAGAATCACACTTCTGACAATTTTCTTTGTCCCTTCAAGTGTAAGATGCACCATCCTGTAACTGATGGAACTGTCCAGTTGGTTTTCAGTTTGGAAGAGGAATGTTTAATTAAGCATAATGGGGATGTCTTTTGGATTAAAACCCTGCATAGTCTTCCAGTTAAAACAGTGTGTTGGACTATTCATAACATAAACATGCTTAGAGAAGACATTTGTAAGGTGGGGGTGTCTTTGTGCTATTTTTTTTCAGCCATGTACTGGACAGTCCTTGCTTCCATACTACTGTGTCCAATTAAAAACCCAGGATTTTTAGTCTAGAGTTACCCTTTGCATTGCTGCTGTGGAATATTGGCTTGTATATTTCTGTAGGGTTTTTTTCTTTTTTCTTCTAACTTTTATGCAAAATGACCAGGTGACATCAGGAGACTTTCTCAATTTTTAAATTTGCTGGGAAAGCTATATTTGAGTCCAAATCTAAATCTATCCATCACTTTGTGTTCCCATGTAAGTACAAGTTGTTTTTGTAATATGGCTATTGTGTGAAGGTGAAAACTAAGTACTGCTGTTGGATTCTCCACGCGGGTCTCTGTTTTGAAAGCCCTGCTTGCCAAAGATGTTCTTGTACTTAAATAAGCCTTATGGGCAGGATAATATTGCAAGAGGAATGTGAAGGAGCATTAATATGACTGAGTGAGGCCCTATATGTTTTCCTTTGAAATATCTTCCCTGCTTGCCAAACCGCCTTGGCAGTGAATAGCATGAAGCCTAGATGGGGAATTATGGATGTGTCCTATATTTCTCTCCACACTGAAGGGAATAGTCTGTGGCTCCTACACTGATTTCAAGGCAGTGATTGAAAGTGTTAGGGTTGTAGGACAGACGTACTGAGGGGCCTGATTGGTAATCTTCTAAAATACCCTCGTAAGTTGATTATGCTCTACCCAATAATGCATATAATAGGTGATCTTGCATAGGGATTTCTAGAAAACTTTTATCTTCTTAGATATATTGTTCTTCTAGATACGGATATGAGAATATTTACTGAAACTAAGTATAGTATCTGACTTTGAATCCTTCACAGTGAAAGTTGTTAAGAGGAAAGGAAGAAGTCAAGTTTTTTTCTAGAAAGAAAGGTTACAACTTGAAATCCAGTCTTTACCAAACACTTTCTTTAGTGTCTCTACGTTGCAAAAAATGTTGGTAAGTTACAATGTATTACATGTCCTAAGAATGAGATTTTAAAAGCCTTTTAAAGATAAATGCCTAGGATTCCATGGTAATACTTCATAATAAATATTTTCATTCAAAGAGTAGTGCTTTGATTTAATTCTTTGTCTAATTTGGCTTTGGATGAGTAGTCATTAGGATTCCATGGCAGATTGAATTTGTTTAATGCCATTTACCACCACATTTTAGCATGTATACTAAAATATTGTCTTGATCCACTTGCACATAATGTGTTTAGAAATTTGAAACATTACATATTTTGTATGAATTAGACTTCTGGTCTAGCATATTGTGCAGAATTTTGCAGTGCAAATTGTTACCTATAAAATCTTTCATAAGAGAGAAGAATACAGCTTCTTTTCAGTAAAAAAGGGAAAGATCTGTGTGTCATATTAGAAAAATAAAAGAAATGATTACATGAGTTTGAAATAGAAGCAAAGCTTCCAATCAACCCCATATTTTCTGATTAAATATAAATTAACTAAGGCACTATAAAAGAGTTACTTACCTTGCAAGCTTGAGAGAAAAAATATTCTAGACCCCACAGTTCAAGACATTATTTGGATGTTTGTGGTTAAGAACAGATGCTGAAAACCTTATCATTGCTCTTTATTTGGTGTTTTCTTGGAAAGGGATAAAATGACCATACTTAATTGTAAACTTGTTTCTAAAACAAGTAATGACAAATATGCAAACTTAAATAGAAAAAACTGCCAGTGTGGAAATGGTGGCTGGATTTGTTTGCTTATTTGTCACTTGGGGAATTTATGTATCTGCGTGTGCTTTCATTCTCCATGCAGCTGTCCAGCATCATGGCAAAACCCAAAAAACTACAAGCAGACAAAAAATTAAAGATGAGATAAATACATTTTTAATTTTTTAAAAAATTCTTGATTTTGTAATTGTTTTGGATGCTTGCATGAATCCCTTGACAGATTATCTAAACCAGCAGTGATGAGTGGTTTGCAAAATACATGTGAAAAGGCAAATCAAACCAGGTATGCTACCAGTGGGCTGGCAGGGTTCTAACACTGGTGCCCCCAGGTGAGTAAGTACCTGGTGAGTGCTGTGACACTGGACATGAGCTAGCACATGGATCTGTACCTAAAAAATAACCGGGATATTCATTGAGGTAGAGCTCATCGTGAGGAAGTCTTCCGTGAAACACTGTTGGAAAAATTTTTGAGACATGCTCCACACAAATATGAAATTACTGTATTGAAGAGACTTGGAACTGTGCAGGAAATCTTCAAAAGGAAATCTTCCTCCCACAATGAAGGAATTTTCTGTGGGTTTTATTCACTTGCTTCTTGTTGGAATTCTGATTGTTTTCCAGCCATGTGATGGTGTTGGCTGCACAGATGTGCTTTTACAACCAGATTTCTCAAACAGTCTGGTTTTATGTCTCTCCACGGGCCTTTAAGATTAGAACTGGTATTATTGCTAGCTTTAACCCACGTAGACAGTCTGAGTATGGGGATAAAGTAATCAGCACCATTTGTGTCTTTCAAAATACACACAGAGAATGTTTCCTCACTTCCTTTTTTCTAGGTGACCTTTTAAGAAGTAATTTTTTTCTTAGTGTTCCTACTAGATTTGTTTTCACCCCGTTACCACCAAATAGTATTTCCAGATCTTGTGCCATTATGTAGAGATTCTACACTGTATCCTGAGGGTTTTAATATATATATATATATATATAAATATACTGGCTTTAATATACCAAGGGTTAATAATTATATATAACTGCTTGAAAATAAACTGGCATGCTAAGTAACTTCTTAAGTTTTCAGAGTACCAAACAATTTCATGTAGTCATTTTGGGCTTGACTCTTCTCCTTATATAGTAGAGAAGTGTGCCTGAATTTAGACAAGTCCTTGGTCCCATGAGAAAATTTGACAGTACTGAACTTGTTTCAGTTGTTGGCTTCAGGAAGGCAAATTTCAAGTTAAATTATACTGGATGTGCTCTGGGTACCCAGAGACTCGTCAGCTGTTCATTCAAGTATTCCTCAGTTTTGTGAGTTGCTGATCCAGTGGTAAATGAAATATTTGAGACACAATAATGCATAATTATTTTAAGATGCTCCTTATCTAGTTTGAGCTGCATATGAATTTTCAGAATTCATACACATGACATGTAGCTCAAGATTTAATATAATCTGTAGCTATATGGTTCCAATTTCCTGTGTTGCAGGAATCAGCCATACAGAATTGGTCATTTTCTTTTCATAAATGGTGTGTGTACTTGAAAGACACCTAGAAAAATGAATTGAAGTCTATGTATCTGCTCTACCTGTGTGCTTCCCAAGCTTATAATCACGTGGGAGCACTGTCCAGAGTCCAGACAGATGGAAGACTGCACATACACTGATGGTTCATTTGGTTCTAATGGGCAACATGTGTTTAATGGGATTACTTTGAAAGCAAGTACATTTATAAGATAAACTGTCAAAAAAAATCTATTGTATAACAACCAGATTCCCCAGGATTTTGTTTTTATCAAGGCAATAAAGATGCAGTTTCTCTTTAATTAAAAAGAGTTTGTTCATGTTTATATGTTACACATCTGCAGAGAAAGAGAAGCCTTGTTCTTGCACTGCAGCTATGCTTCTAATTTGTACCTAATTTGCACCAGCAGCGTAACTGATCTGCTGGTGCTGTGTGTTTTTGACCTGGCATGGACCCCCAGTGGTGAAAAATGAGCCTTTAGTCTGTGAACGGGGTAGATTTTGACCTTGGCCGGTGTTAATTCTTTTAATTTGCAATGCATTAGAGGCAGGCAGTATGCTGAGATCAGACAGTCCTGTTGGTAGAGATGGTGAATTGGGAAGATGGAAGAAAACAGAATACGGAGATTTTTGCGAAGGAATAATTGCATCTTTTACTCAGGAGCTGTGTAACTAGATGGGAAAAGTTGAGATGTGCTTGCTGCCCGAAGTGTAAGCTACAGTACTATGAGATTAGTTCTCTCTGCTCACTTCAAGTTTACTGGGATGTGTAATGAAATTACTTTGGAAATCTTCCTCCTCTTTCTTCCTGTATCTGGATTCTGGATGAGTGTTTAATCCAGTGCATTTTGACCAGCACTGCAATTAAATCCCAAGTCTTCAGTCAAACATACACGTCTCCTTTGGCAACACAACAGCTATTTGCCTTTTTTTTTCCTGTCAGAAGAGGGTAGAAACTGGGTATTCTTATAAACTATAAAAAATACAATTGGATCATGATACAAGTCTTCCAAGATTTTGTCTGTTCATCCTTTGGGTCTTAAGTAGGCTGTGGTTCAGTACCTCTGTGACATCAGAGAACAGAAGTGCCTGTGCTGTGAGATTGTCCTTGGCTCTGGTTCTCCAGCTGTATGACTCCTGCTGGGATGTTGACTTTCTTTTGTTCAGTGGAACGCTGCTCTAGTCCTGTCCCCTAATTAGTGTGTGGTACGTGCAGTACTGACTTCTTTCTGAGGTTACCTCTATTTCAAGACTGTTTATCAGCTGCCAGATAGAATCTCTTACCTTCTTCCTTTTGCTTGGTTGATTTCTGCTACTGCTGGCCCTCTGCACAAACATGAATTTTGGCCTAGGCACAGATGTTCAGGGCTCTGATTATGCTGATCAGCCTTAGTGGCTCTGGCCAGCCTCACCGTGGTGCTCATGGCACCAGTAGCCACATTTAAATTCAGCCCTGGGCCTGCTTGAGTTGCTTTGGGGGCAGCCTCTGTGTGGCTCAGCCTCAGCCACATGTGCCCCCGGCCAGGACCCTGCTGGTCTGCACCCTGCTCCATGGACTGGCTGTGTGGCTTGGCCTTGGGCCTGCCCTGGCACTAGAGACTTGTTTGGCCCTGGCTGCCCTCCCTGGATCTGCCCTTCTCCCTCTTGCAGTGGCAGTGGGACAGATCCTGCCCAGTGACAGCACCTGCCTTGCTGCCCTTGCTGGTGCTGACACACGGCTCCCCATCCCTTTAGGGAACAGCTGTCACTGCTCCCTGACAGTTTTTGAAGGTGACTGATACTGTTTTATTGCTCTAGTGAAGCAGTAAGCATGAAAAATACCAGCTAGCTTTTGCAGAGCTTTCTCTTCATCTTAGCTGGCAGGAGGTGACGCTGATTTCTTGCAAAAGTAGATTTTACCATAATGATTTTTACTCAGTTCCTATCTGCATATTGGCCTAGCATGTGCTACACTTGATCCGCTCCTGGGAAGGACTCACAGTGATCTTCAAAGTTCTGTTTCCCTCAGTCTAAAAGAAAATCAGTATTGATTTGAGATTTTTACCAGTGTAGAAAATAACAGGTCAGGGAATGCATATGCAGGAAAACATGTTCTACCAGGGCTTTTTCCTCTGAAAGAATTTCAAGAATGTTTCCAAGCAAAACTGAAAATTACTATTACATTCACAATCCTAATTGATTTATTTTCTCTTGGAGACAGCTTGTTCCCATCATTTTATGATGGCATGTTTAAGGTAGCTGTGATTTGCCAGCTGGACACTTGGGAAAATGGGTGTTACCACTAAAATCTAGCTTCCAAGTTTTTAGTTTTGGACCTGAAGAGACTCTCCTTCGTAATCCTGTTCTCATAGGAGGATTCATGGAGTAGGTCGTGGCCTATTGTGTTATGCCATTTAGTACCTTTTTTTTTTTTACTTCTCTGTTTATTTGGTTTTATAATTAAAACAAGCATGCTTACATGATCCAGATCTTGTTGTATCTTTAAATTACTTTCTACATGTAGAATTAGAAGTATCAACATTTATCCCTCATGAAGAAGTGAAAGATTTGAAAATATCCTGATTCAAACTTACATTTAGAATGTTTTATCTGGGAGGAGGCTTACTTTTCACAGGAAATAGATATGCATTATTTGTGTAATTTATAATTAATTTGATGTAGTTACAGATTATTTAGAATTTTGCAAGGGGATTTGTTTTTTTAATGGACCAACAGACTTAGTCTCATTTCTTATTTTAGGTAAAGTATCCAGTTATAGCACTGGTACCAAGTATCGGTTTATTCCAGTTTTGTGGTAGTTGTGAAGGAACGGGTTCAAATATTTTAAAGGGTTAGGCCTGTTTTTCCTTCGGGTCCTATTTTTAGTGGCTGCTCATTTGCCACACTTCAACAGGAAACAGATCCAAATGCCTTATGTGAAACTTGGGTGATGAGAGGTAGTTTTCTAGAAATATGTGTCTCTTTTTTTATGCATACAGAAAAGGAGATTAAATAGGATCCATCAAAGAACTCTTTTCCTTTTGGTTTCACCACTCTTTTGTGTATAGGAAGAGGAACAAGACAGCATGAATAATGTTGAATAATGTGTTATGAAAATACTTAAGAAAAGAATATCAAAGTTTAAGTGTGAGGAGAACCAGAATATGGTGCTATCTTAATCTTAATGCCTTATTAGGAAAGCAAAGACATTGATTAACAAATACAGAAATAAAAATTTTTGTCACAAGATGAATGGTAGTCATAAAAATTAGAAGTTCAAAGAATGGTGTCCACTTGCTCTGTAGTCAAAATGTAGTGTTGGTCAGAGGAAGGAATGCCTCATAAATGTCGTCTTATTCTACTTGCACTATGCAACTACTGTCTGGGGAGGCAAAGAGGTGCTCGGAGAACTTGGGATATAAACCAGAATTCTATCATCCAAATACAGAAAATTGGAATATGGCCATGAAAAATACACATTCTAGCCCAGCCCTGGGCAGGTGATAACCAAAGGTCCTTTCCTCCCTCTAGCACACTGTAATGCCAGAAAGGGATAATGGATTTAGTACCGAAAAAAAGATTCAAGATGATAAATCAATTTGAGGTTAATATTCAGCTCTTTGAAGTTGGACCTTCTCAGTAAAGTCTGGCTTTGTAATCAAAAGTTTTAGCTTTAAGGAATCAAGAGTAGGGAGAAGAGGAAGGAAATGCTCAGATTTATTTTTCAGGGTTTGAGTGTAGTTTAAAAGCACCATGCACTGCCAGTACCATGGTTGTAGGAGGAGAAAAGGGGATGATCATGAAGGTAACTTGTTATTATGGAAGGAACTGACAGATTTCCAGTGCTGTAACCTACTCTGGGCTGACCTAAGTTTATACCAGTGTTTGAAACTTGCTTTGTAATGCCGTTTTCACAGGATGTCATTATACCTTTTTCATGGTGTGTACTTTCTAAACTGATCTCTATTTCCTCACAAAAGAGGAAAAAAAAGATGAGAAACAGAAAAAGTCACAACTTGGACTGACTTTAGACGACAAACAAGTGGAAAAGTGAGGATTGTGCAGTTTAGAAAGGGAAATAAGCAGGAACAGAAGTTCAAAGTTAAGTTGGAAAAGTAGTTAACTGATAAAAGTATTAATCAGGACACAAAGTGACTGTATGGAATAATTAATTAAAAACTCCTTAAAGAGCATTTTTGCACAGCAACCCTTTGTCTTTTCCATAACTATAGAGTGGAATTATTAGACATACAGATCGAGAAGTAAATCTCTAGCTTCGTAAGGTAGCAGCAGAAGACATGCTGCCCCATGCAATGGAGTATTCTGGTAGCCAATCAATGTTTCAGGTTTGGGGACATAGCTATCCCTTTAAATGCTTCTTTGCACAAGAAATTGAGTGAAGTTAGCTGCTTTTCTAACAAAAAAATTGAGCAAAATGGTACAAATGAAAGCTATTTACTTTTGTGAGTTACTTGGGAAAGTGTTAGTATTTCATATACTAAATTGAGGTAAAACTTCAACCAAGAAAGAATGCTGAGGTGCAGTGAAATATGTGTGAGGCTCCAGGACTTGTTTCCTCCACGGTGCTCCACATCTGGGCTTCCCCTCCTGGGGCTCCATGTACTTAACCTAACTCAGGCTGTAATCATAGCTCACACTTTGTCTTCTTCCCCCTGCTGTGTGGGTTTGGTTTTGCTCAGTGGCATCTATAAAAATCCAAGTACTCCTTGTCCTTCTTGTACCTATTGTGATTTCACCTGTTGATGATCCGTAAGAGACAGAGCTCCTGAAATGCAGATTCAGTGTGATCGTGGCTCTTTCCAAAGGACTGCAATAGCAAGAGCTGCTTTAGCTGTAGAAGGCAGAGGATAGGAGAGAATCTCTTGCCCTCTTTCATTGCCCTGTCTGCCAGTGAAATGCAGAAACCAGGGGAGTGGATGTATATGCCTGCACTGGGGTAAAGAAATCCCTCAGTGGTTCAGCTGCAGTATTTCCTGAATCCAAGAAGGTAGGGTTGGGAAAGGCATTTTTCTGCATCCATCCTCAGTACACTGTTATCTCTTCATGGAAAACGCATTCTTTCTGCAGTCTAAATTACCTGTCTGCTCAGACACACAATGTGGCAAGAGACTTCTTTATTTCAAGTGTTTAATTTAACATGACCATTATTTTTAAAACAGAATTTTAAAAAACAATAACCTCACAGAAGAAATTTTAAGTGAAATGTTGTGGCCAGTGTCTTTCAGTAGTTCAGGCTAAAGGACAGAAGTGATTTATTCTAACCTTAATACATCGGAATAATTAATTCAGAAAGGAATGCTCCCTGGAAAAAATGAAATGAGGTAATGATTGGAAGTGCCTATCTGACAGCTATAAATATGGCAGCCATCTTTCACATGACTTCATCAACATAAAAATTTTCTCTCTTCCTTCTTTTTTTAAGTAACCTGTAGATCACCAATTGGAAAAAATGACCAATTAAATAAAACCAAAACACACTAGATTTTCCCCTTGATCATGTAATTTGTACTGAATTTCTTGTACATTCAGCCTTTTCCTCCTCTGTTAAATTTTTACATGGAATATTGAAATAAAAACCTAACACCTTTTCTTAAACAGTAGTAGAATATGCAGTGTCTGCTGCTTTTCCTGTTGGTGATTCCTGGAAGATGGTGTCTGTCCAAAGTAAATTAATGCTATTTTAAATACTTGTTTTAAGAAACAGTTAAAGGGCTTGTTGGTTATGCTGTAGCAGCAGATTTGTTTTGGCCTTCATCTTACTTTTAGATAGTTTGTTAGTTTAGGTGCTTCAGCTGAGCAGATTCAGTGGCATTGATGTTGCACCTGTAGTGACAAAACATGAATCAGAGTAATTATTTTCACTTGTATGTAATAATATTTCAAAATGCACAGAAATTGTCATTGTCTTGGTCTAAAGTAACTCAGCCTGAAATATTTAGTTATCCTCCATGTTACCTTGCTCTAAGAGTTTGAGAGTTAAGCTCTACAAACCTTGAGGCTGTTGGAAGTAGAAAGGAAGTCTAAAAAGCTTGTTTTAACTTGTGTTTTCTACTATTATTACTTTTATATTCAGAATTTGGTCAACTTTCTAAGCTAATATACCTTTAGCAGAAAGCAGTAGGTGTGATACTTTTGGTAAGTTAACAAACTTGTCCTTGTTTGAAATTCAAGTGCAGTTGCCTCAGGTGGAAGGTACTAAGCAAGCTTCATAAATTAAACAATATTTGCAAACCCCTTGAGACTGACAGTTAATTTTTTCACAGATGAATGTCAGTACTTTCTTAATAAGGACTGTACTGTCCAAAGGTCCTTTTTTTGTTCTGTGTGTTTTTATTTCTGAGAATAATAGCTATGAACTTTTCCCCAAAAGATTCTGATGGCTTTTTCTGGTTTTGGTTTTTGTTTTTCTTTTTTTTAAATTATAATTTTGGATTTTCTCTATCAATTATATACCTAAAATAGTTATGCTATTATTTTTGCTATGTTTCTAAGTAAAAGCAAGGGTGTTTTAATGTTGAAATCACAGACATCTTTTTTCTTCCATTTTACTGTTGCAAGGTTTTGGTTTCTCTATCTGCTACTGCACAACTTCATATCTGAAAAAGCTCATCAGTACAGTCATAAACTGATTTTTTTGTATTGCCCCAGTACTTTTGTAATCTCCAGTGTAGTGGTGGTTGAGGTTTGCAGAGAAGTTCTTGGTTGCAGCAGTGCAAGTTTGGCATAGCGTTAAGTTTCAAGTTGCTCTGTGCTGCAAAGAAGGGCTGTGGTTGTGCATGAGAGCCAGCACAATTCCATCCAGTTCAGAGGGATAAAGCTTGAAGGCACAGTAGCAGGTATGAACAGATCTCTTGTCTTAATATGGAGAACAGAGCACCAGCTTCTGAAATTCAGGGAATTCTGCCTGTATTTTTCATAGAGGAAAAATTAAATGCATATGGAAAGAATTAGTTATATGACTTATTAAATGGGAATGTAGTACAGTTTTCTGTGCTCAGAAGCTCATCCTAATAATACTCAGACTTCAGTAAGGTTGTTCATTATTTGCAGAAAATATACTGCTACCTGGAATGATCAGCAGAGAGGAGACTAAAATCACAGTTACTCTTCATTTTCTTAAATTTGCTTTTCTGCCTGCCATTAAAGAAGAGAAGATTGGCAATATTGTGCCAGTGCCATATATTTATTCACAAAAACTAGTTCACTTTGTGAATAACAGCAAAACAAGACAGAGTTTAGTTTTATGGAAGCAGTAGTCAATCTGCATGAAGGAGCTTTCATCACTGGAGTTATTGTTACACACTGCAATCTGAAATGGTGTGTTCTTTTAAAACTTTCTCAAGCACTGAATCTATTTTCAAAGTATCATAGTTGGAGCTCTTCTGTTGGAAGGGTTTTGAGCTCCGGTTTAGTTGGCAGTTTGCTCCCTATCCTTTTTCCTTTTGTGGTACATCTAGATATTTCAAAAAAAATATGGGAGGACAGATTGGCTTCCTGACAGGGTTTTGATGGAAAATTTCCTTAAGTTTATTTGGATTTACATTTTTAGTCTGAAGACTTTGCCGTAGGCAACCAGTGTACAAAGTACCTGTAATGGCAGCTCTGCATTTAGCTGTCAGCACCACAGTATAATCTGCAAACCTTCAGCTTGCCTTAAAAGGGGAGAAAATACTTTTTTACTGTAGGTCTTGAAGGGAGGTGTGGTACTTTTGAGAACAACGCAGTAATGGAGAGTTCTCAATTTTTGTCAGAAAGTACCATTAACGTTACAGTGTCAAGTTTCCAAAAGCTGCAGATTTGGCTGTCAGTCCCCACACTTACCAGTCCATGGCTGACCGCCTGTGATCATTCAGATCATTCGGAAGAGCCACTCTTGAGCTCCCTACTGAAACTCTCATTCTGGCTGTTTAAATCTTCTTAAGCTTGTACTGCTCCCTCAGGGGGAGCCATCTGAAGAGGATTCTTGTGCCATTGAGATCCCCATTCCTGCCTGGCCTGCACTGCACAGCTTCCTCCCTGGCGTGCCCTCACTGAATACGGTGCTCGCAGGTACCGAGGTGGTGCTGCCAGGACCACAGCACTGCAAGGCTGTGTGTCAGTGGGGAAGAAAAGGCTGGCCCATGAAAGGTGGTCTGCTGATTTGAGAGGCTAAAAAAGAGCAGGCTTTTCTGTGGGTGTGGAACACACACAGCTTTGTGAGTCAGGTTAGGGGATCTTTATTGGAAATAGTGGGAGTCTGTAAAAGGGAAGAACTGAGAGGCAAGATGTACAGTGACAGCGATCTCTAATTAACAGAGGTCAGATTTTCCCTTGCTGGAGAACCAGATATCCAAATGCAAAGAGAGCAGAATCTGGACTTTTAGCAGCAGTGAGAATGCTAATTTTCTATACTGCTTTGGGAGTTTGACTGTAATTAATTGCAGTTCTGAGGAAGACTATTTTATCTTTCACCTCTCAAAGGAGAGGAAAAGAATGGTTGGTAAAGCTAGTTTAAAAATAGCCTGAGGAGTCTGACATATTCAGCTGTGTATACAAAGCTCACCAAATTACAAAAAGAAATAGAATACTTAGTAATGGTGTTCTTCTCAATTTCACCAACATTTTTACTTCCTGCCTCCTAAAATGTTGAGATATTTTCAAGTACCTGTGTTGTGAGTTCATGTGGTTTACTGTGTGACATAGGAGACCAGGTTATTCTTGGGTCATATTTTTGAGATTTCCCCTGGAACCGTAAGGATAAGAAGTATGTATTTGCATGAAAGATGAGAATACAGTGTGTTTTCTTGACTTCAGGAGTTGGATCTTTAAGAAAGGCTTGCACTTCTGCTTGCTTATTCAAAGCAGATTATTTGATGGGTTGGATTGTTACAAGTCAAAATTTCTTTTCTTCAGCTATAATATACAAATGAAAGAGAGATTACATCCATATCCTACTCCGGGATTGTCCTAAAGGAAGGAGGTCCATTTCAGAAGCAGTTGTGACATTCTAGAGAGTGAATGGGCACTTGGGTTCCCCTGGCCGTTGCACTGGGGCCAGGGATGGGAGCCAGCAGATTCTGACCGACCCTGGCAGGATCAGGCCATTTGGGCTGCAGGATTGTGCTGGTGTAGGGCTGACTGTAAAGCCATAGGCTGCTTCCTGGTTAGATTTTAATTTACAATTTATGTATTATAAACTTGTTAATAAAAGGAGGTGCTGTACCTTTAAGTAGCACATGCCGTCTAACCATCAACAGGCATCTCTTGCAGCAGCTTTAGCCTGTTTCTCCAATCATGCCTGCCTAAGTCAATAACACTTTGCCAAAGCTCCTCGTGCATTAAAGGTTACCGTTTAGCTTGTTCCATGAATCACAGCAGATGCATAACTTGGCAGTGACCATTTCTGTCCCTCCCCTTCTTCGCTTCATACTGACTGCAGCCCCCCAGCTCCGTGCTGGCCGAGCCCCCTCCCCCAGCAGGGAGAAGTCATTACATGAAGAGATCAACTTACCAGTTGTCTTCAGAGCAGTGGCTGAGAGCAAAGCTCCTGGTCGGACCGTGAGTGCGAGAGAAAGGGGGAGAGGGAGACAGACTCGTACCTACAAGAGCTCAGGGCTGTGATCCTGAGACACAAGTGCATCTGCTAGCTGTTAGTACTTGGCAGAGGGTTTGCTCCTCCAGGGTAGCTCTAACTTTGGGTAATAATGTTTGTCAGCTACCTGATACTAACGTTGCTCTGCTTTCAAACAGCAGTGTTAGCAAGACCTGGGGGTGAGGTAAGCAAAGTACAATGTCTTGTCAAAAATCGTCTTGTCACAGTTGCATTTTCTTCATATCTGTTAAGATGGACTGTGAATGATTTTTATGCTATTAGACATTTTAGAATTGTATTGTTTGTGTTGTGTTAAAAGCTTTTCCTTCGGTTTAGTTTTGGGGGTTTGTTTTGTTTGGGGGATTTTTGTTTGCTTTTTTGCTGTTGCTTTGGGTTTGTTTGGTTTGTTTTTTGGTTTTTTTTTTTTTCTTTTCAAAAGCTGAAAGGTACTAAAGAAGAATAGTTTGAAACTTCTCTGGATTTGATATACAATATGCTTTCTGTGAGAGATGACTAATTTGTGAATTTTTCTTTACTAACATACGGAGAAATATGATACTCTGCAGCAGTAGATGGTAGCGTTTTGTTCATATTTTCTGCAAAAAATGTGTGCTAGTGAAAAAGTTTTTACACAGGATACATTTTGGCGATGTGAGCATGTAAAAACTCCAGGCTTCATTACTTTAATAACATTCTTTTTGTGCAAATACATGTAATGTTTAGTCTGGGGCAGGGCAGAAAGAACTTGATTTTTTAAAAAATGTGTATCGTATTATTAAAGAGGGCCTTTATGCATTTGTAATATTCCTAATTCCTAAATCTTGAACAGTGGAATAGAACAGCTCTTTCTATGCTTTAAAAAGTTGCTATTTGATTTATGAAGAGCCATTTTCCAGATTTTTGTCCTCATCAGAGCAGTTTGTTGTCAAGTACTTATTTCATACCAAAGCAGAAATTTTCAGCTACTCTTTTGCCATTTAGGGAATAATTCAGCAGGCGTGGTATTATTTGATATAAAATATTCCATCTATTGAAATTACTAGCAGAAAACACGTTTGATACTCATTCTCCCTCGCTCTACCTGAAATGGGATGTGTAGCTGTGCATTTTAAAGGAATTGGATAATTTTGTTCCATAAATATGCCTTCCTTAAGCAAATCTTCTGAAAACAGTGATTCATCTTTAGAGCTTTGTCTTTTGTTAGTCCTGTCATAACTTAGTAGTAGCCTAATGAAGTCCAGATCAATTACTTTCCCTGGTAAAGGTGGAAGTGAATTGGAAAAACCACCTTGTCCAACAGTGTGTGGTTGACACTCTCTGTAGCTCATATGTCTAGAAATAAACTTTATTTTGCTTTCAGGGTGTTTCAATAAGAGAATCTGTAACAGCTTTGATTCAAGAAAATGTCTCTTAATGAAATCTTGTGCTGCCTTTGATCTAGTTAAAGCAGGGAATAGTTTTCAGCAGAGTCTCAACAAATTTAAATGTTTTGATGATCAGAGCAACTAGAAGCTGATCATTGCCCTCTAGTTGTCACAGAAGTTTTTAACTTCCTGGTTGATTGCTACTGAGCACAGCAAATGATAGATGGACTCACCTTGTTCAGACTGAGGGACCTTAAAATCTGTGGTGGCTCATATGGAAAATATTTCTGTCACCACTGCATGCACATGTGGTCTTCAGGGATCCATATAAAGAACAAATCTAGAGCAGCAGCAGTGTTGCCTGCCAATTATCCTCATTAGCAAGTAAAATAAAAGCAATGCTGTGTTCTTACCTGGAAATTAATTTCTGCTGTAAATGTGCAATGTGGAATGTTTTAGCACTGTGATCCATATGCCAAGTGCTTTAAACTGGACTGTTGTTCTTAGTTTTTCAGCTAATACAGCAGACAGAATATAAAAAATTGGCCTGTTGCTTTATCAATGAATTTTAGGTTGTAGGTTTTAGTGTAGGTAGTGAGAAATTTTCTCCATTATTATGTTCATATGGCTAATTTTGGAAATTTCATAACAAAAAATATACTGTGTCTACTGTTATTAATATAATATTTCTTTGTCCTGTATTATAAGAGACCACCCGATAATCTTGTGCATTTCCCTGCTCCAGCTGCAGAACCTTGGCTACATAAATATTATTTCTCTAGGAAATTACTCGGTAAAGATTTTTCCTGTGGTTGACAGTGAATTGAAGACAGAGAAAATAAGTGAGAAGCCATTTTTTGAAGGAACCTGAATTGTTGTTTTGCACTCCTTTGAACTGTTTTGCATACTTCTCTGAATATTTTAATTGATTTATAGGTATGTATTTTTAAAAGTTCTGCTCATAAAACTGTCAGTTTTTGATCGATTATGAAGTCAATGGGAAGTTGCTTTTCTTGCCAGCTTGTTTTTTCTGTATTTTAATGCTGTAGAACTTTCAACTTTTCAAGAAACAGAAAATAACAAAAATTCAAGTATTACCTTTTTCCCCCATCTAATTCTTAAGGAACCCCTAACACTTGTTCTAATGTGTGTATGATTGTTCTGCTTCTCATTTGTTGTTGATTTAAGGCATGACTTGGCATGAAGTCAGTGAAACTGCATTGCATCACTTTTCCATCCAGGAAGGAAATAAGGTTGTATAGATTTGCAACTTGCACCACATTTGTATGGCCAAGCCCAAAGTCTGTGTGTGTGTGTGTGCTTCTTAGGAAATGAACATGCTGAACTCCTAGCAAAACAATACTTCATCAAGGTGCCCTCCTTGTCATTTCTTTAATCTGGTGGTTTGGAATCAGCTCTAGCATGAAAATCATTGGTTTGACTAGATACATTTGGCTTGAAAATTTCTGAGCAAGTAGGGAGTTTTCCTGAGCAGTAGCCCATCCCTGTGTTTTCAGGTATTCCTAAGCCTATCATTATTCTTCAGCCATAAGCAGGTAGCCTTTTAAATACTCTTTTCTCGGTGTACTAGACAAAGGTTTGCATTTGAAGAGAGAATTTCACGTTCCTTGGGAATTCAGCTGAATTGACCCAATTTAGTAGCTTCTTTAATCCCATACAAATTGACCATAAATCAGTACTGTCAGCACTATCTCTCTCAGTACAGGTGTCAGTGAAGCTATGCAAATATTCCAAAGTCACCAGCCTGGCTTTCTCAGCAATAAAACAAAACCAAATTGTACCATTCTTGAACGGGTTGAATTGTTTTCTATTAGTGTTTAAAAAAATTCAGTCTAGCTGACAAAATGTGTGGACAAAGGGCCTCATATGTAACTTCAATGTTGATTTGATCTGTATTTTAATGTGATAAGTAATCATAATCTGACTAATCATTGAAATACATGGTATAAACACACAACTTTCAGCATGTTTAAGTGGATAGGAATGGGTTTTAAGATTTACCACCTTATTATGTTCAGTTCTTCAGTAGTGGTTGTTCAGATAACGGCATGTTTTGCTACATTAATCAAGCTGTTTATAGAAGCAAAAGTTTTGTTTAAATATGTAGATACTATTTAGCTTAAGAGTATTGAATACTGCATGCTGTTCAGCTTTCTTCATAAAGTAGTTCCACATGAAGTGTAGAAGATACTAAACAGCGTCCTCAAGAGTTGTTTTAATATATTTTTATTATAAATAAATTTCACAGATGTGAAATGCTTCTCTTTGGAATTCGGGCATAAAGAGGGTGAAAAAATCACGCTCCACCCGCTAAAATGAGTAAAGGGAGCCTGAGCAACTCTGAGTGAGATTCTTGGTATGCTGCAGACGTTGCTGGTTCTGCTCTGTGGCTTGTGGACCAATGCATGGAGCAGTTGTTCTGCACAGTGTCCCAAGCTGCAAGACCAGGAATAAACAGACAGGAGTGCAGAAGACCTCATTGCCATGTGCTCCTATTCATTTCCACCTGCACACTGGTTGGCATCTCTGCAGTGTGTAGCTTGTCCACAGGAACCAGAGAGGCAAAGTGAGCTTGTCAGCATTTTAAAAGATCATTCAGTTCTGAGCAGGTTCAGGTGTCACAATTCCCATTGCACAACTGCAAGCCATTGCAAGAAACATCTCAGTGTTCATCCCAGTGTTGTTACTTATTTCCATGTCGTACAATATGAATGGAGCTCTCCCTTGTTGATCTTGCTCAACAAGAAGGAAGAACACAAAAAAAACCCCGCTAAAGACCCCAAACACCTTGAAATTATGGCCCTTTTGACACTGTCTCGACTGGCTATTCTCTAGTCGTGGAGGAACTCTCTTTACTGAGACTTACTGGAGTAAAATTTCTGACCTTACTCAGTGGAATCTTCCAGTTTCCCATGGTCAGACCTGCTGCACGTGTGGATGCTGGTGCGTGCACTTGTGAAGAGGCAGGGAGACAACTCACCAGCAGGTCACACGTGCAGCAGCTAATGCAATTTTGGCCACTTCTGTGAAAGGGCAACATGGAGAATGAACATGGCAGTGCTTATGCTGCGTGACTGTTGGTCTTCATTTATTGCATTCAACTTTATGTCACCAGACATATTGTCATGGCCATAATTACTGTTGTGTCTGTGGATTTTGTCATCTTCAATTTTTTCATCCTTTTGATAGTCCTATGAGGTACTGCTATTACACAGCCGTTACTTATAAATTCCTGGGCCACAAAGGTAAAATACAATTTGGAGGCTCAAAGTGTTATTAGTAAGAATGACTTTTATATATGGTTGAAAAATCAGCCTTTCTAGCACACGAATGGTTTTGTATCCAAGCACTGTCTCAAAGAAACTTTGTATGGCCAGGAAATGAACTGGTTAAGCTATGTCTGCTGAGTCACCAGGCTCGAGTTTAGCTGATGCCACACCTTCAGTCATGGGCAGGGAGGTCATGGTGCAGCCCAGTAGAACAAGCATTTCCATCTCTGATTTCCACAGGGCCAGAATATAAGAAAACATAATTTCTCCCACTGACGTACGGACAAAAATAATTCCTCATCTCTGTACCTGTGTATTTCCTTCTGCAAGCCAAGGTTAATAGGGTTTCCACTGATTCTCCTGAGAAATTGACATGTCACCTTGACTGTTACTTTCCCATAAAAACATCACCCTTAGCCCTTTGTTTATGAAGCATGAGAATGTTTGAGAATATTTGTGGACTGGTAACTAAGGAGGGATTGAACCATTTATTTATTTTTTATTTGGCATATATAAAAGAAAGTTATTTGGATTTACTTTAAAATTACCTGATTGGAAAAAAGAGATGGTAGTTCACATATGGCAGTAACTGCTGACTTCACCAGTAAAACATCTGAAAGTGAGACATACCATAGTTGAAAAATAATCCTGTCAAGTAAATACCCACAGCCTTGGACAAATTATAAGAAGGTGCTCCATGTATTGGTTTAAGTACCACAGTAGATGTTTACTTGGCCTCTGACATTCTTGCCTCACTCTCCCCAGCTTTGTTGTCTGTCTCAACTGCAGTATTTGTAGTACAACTCTGGTTTGCTTTGAAAACTCTGGTGTAAACTTAGTGTAGTAGAATGTTCAATGTAGAGTTAATTACATTCTAGCAAAATGACTCAAAACTATGTTCTTTTATCCTGTGTGATTAGGGGGAATAAATGTTCTCCCAATTTTATTCTCAGGATTTCTGTATGGCATTAGTTCTTCCTGTATGGCGTATCCATGCCTTTTCTTGTGGGAAAGACAGGACTGCAATCCCAGCAGAGTGGTGTGTGCTGACCAAAGTCTGTAAGGATATTTCCCTAATAGGTCTCTAGATCCAAAGTCTTTCGGCTTTGGGCTCTGGTTCAGGCTATGCTGAGCTTCTTGTTCCATGCCATAAACATCTAAAAGACGGATTGAGGGCTACAGTAATTCCCACAGTAATTACAGCATCATGCTCAGTCCTAGCATAGTTAAGCTAAATTCATTAAGTCATTACCAAAGAAATGGTTGTGTGTGATGGATGAGCTAATTTGTTTCTGAGACATGGTTCATAGACCATTTTCTGGAAAGCTGTTCCAGAAACTTGTTGGATTACTTATTAGATAGACGTATGTTTAAATGAATTTGCCATTAATTTTACACCTGGAAATACTATTTTTCCTAGAAACTAATAGTTTACAAAATACTTTCCTAATCATATTTCATTATCAGTATCCATTCTTTTGATTTGCTTAATTTTTTTTCCACCTTTGATTTTTGAAGTAATAATTCTCTTAAAATTGAATTCTAATGAATGTATTTTTATCACTGTAATGTAAATGCTTTTTCTTCTGGCATAGTGAGTTTACCTCATTTTCCGAGGATTTTAATATTTGTTCCAAACATGCTGAGCATATAAATGGAGCAATGGATTTAGAAGGCAGGTAGTATTGAAAGGTATTCACAAACAACAGAAAAGGAGGGAATAAAGATACAGTTAGTAAAATAAGTCCCTCTAATCGTTTTGTGAATCATAACAGTCATTGTATAAATAGGTTTTTCTTCTAAAGACTTCTTTGGTTTTCCTATCTCTTTATGGCAGTGTTATAAGGCTCTGAATTTTTAAGGGCTCTGATGTATAATAGGGCACAGGAATGTGTTCCAAGACTCATAAAATCTTTAATTAAAAGACTGGAAATTCTTGTAAACTCCTGGTGGTTGCCTTTAAGTAATATCACTTCTTAAAACACTTCCCGCTCCCCCCAGCCTGTGAGATTATCTTGCATTTAGTTACAGCACTGTTACATTCTGCCCGTGGATGATGTACCCATTTTAGGGAAACAAGTTGATTATTAGAATTCCCCAGCCTTTCTGGAAGGGAGACCTGGCACACAAAAGAGACTGTGCTGAGTAACTAAACAAATGCTTTGCTGTTAAAAGTCAATACGGAATTTTGCTACTGGCTTTCCTGGAGGCACACTGCTGTAGGTGGGTTCCTGCCAGTGCTCACTGAGCTGTTGCTCACAGCCTCTGAGTCAGAAGTTGGGGGCAGTTGTGCAGCCATCAGGAATATAAAGCAAATTTTCAATGCATGGGTGAAAGACAGTGGGTAGATGGGGACTGGTATGTGACACATATTGTCCTTACTTGATCTGTAGCTTTCTCCATTTTTCCTTCAGTATCACTTGCTGTTCATGGCAGCCAAAAGGACTGCAGCAGGGATCAAGCATCATTCACTGGGGTGTAAGGACCCAAGGGCACCAACACAGCAATTATATCACTGACAGCAGCTACATTGCTTCTCTTTAAAGAGCCCTGCTAAATGAGACACATGAAAGTGAAGCATGAGAAAGTATTAAATTAAAGGTTTGCCTGTGTATGTCATTGCCTGAAGCTGTCGATCTGTTTCTTCATGGTTTACAGGTATTATTTTCCCAGCATGTAGGTTGTGAGGAAAGTTTTATCAAGAGATAGAAGTTTTTGACAAATTTCCACTCCCACCTATTTGGCAGTCGCAGGAGAAGGAGGTGAATTAGGAGTCAATAAATTAATCCTCGAGGCATAGCTGCTTTTTGACTGAAGCATAATGTTTTGTTTCATTTTTCATGAGATTTCTTCCCAAAATGTCATGATGATGGGAATAAATCCTTAAACATTTTTGACTTCAAGAAAAATCCTTTTGTTATTCAAATTTTTAATCAAAAGATTTTTTTAAAACTGTTTTTTGAAAAGTTGCTGACTAATACCATCACAGGTAGATGATAATACAGTAGTAGGAAGCTTGATATTTAATATAAAATTGCCTCCTTGCATCTCGAAAATTTGAATTATAGGAGCAATGGTAAAAGCATGTGGAAATGCTGCATTTTGATCCCAAACAGTTAATAGATTTACCATAAGAAATCACCCCCTCTGAGGAAAGATCTTTTCTTTCTCTTAATGTAATTATTTCACTATACATTTCAAATGAGCTTTAAGTAACTACAACAGAGACAACAAAGCCACATTTGATAACATTCGGTGTGTGGAGGGTATATTAACGTCTGTACAGGAACAGAATGTCTGAAACACGTGCTGGACTCTTGCTTGTAAGTACTTGAAAACTGAGATTTATTTAGTGCTCGAACGAGCAGGTGATAGTGAAGTATTCTAGCCAGGGGCACCAACTGTTTTGATGTTGTTAACTATGAGCCAATGTCCTCTAGAAAAGCACAAGGACACAGAATAACTATATAAATTACTTTTCTTATTTCCTCATTAAATGGAAAATTCCTGCTGAAGTGGCAGAATTATCTTGTTGAAGCCAATCTGGTGAACTGAAGACAGTTTCGTTAAACATTTCCTTGTATATTTTGATAGTGAGAACCTCAGGCCCAGGTTCTGTTCATGCTGTGAGAAACTGAAGAGACAAGGTGATAGGTACATAGTGCCCAGGTGACACAGAGGTGATGGGTGCATAGTGGCCATGCCATTGAGGACTGCACACATGGACTCTGCTCGTGGCATGAGGTGGTTACAGTGTCATTTGCTCTGTGACTGCATCTCTCATCCTTTTGAAAATTTTGAGTACTCAGGTGATTCTTCAGTATTTCAAGGTTAACTCTTCAGTGTTATGCTGAGGATCCCTGGTAGAGCATATACCAAATGCTCATAACCGGTTACATTTGTTGGGGTGCTTGGCTATTGGTGATATGATGGCTCTGGGATGAACAGTGCATTACCAAAGAAACCAAGAATCAGGAATGATCAACACAAGAAACAAATATTTCTTCAGCTGCTTTATTATGGTTCAGGAAATGAGCAAAGCTAAAGCAAAGCAAAATGGTAATTCCAGCATCGGACCATTGTGATAGCGGAAGTAAGAAAACACCTGATGCACCCAGCTGTCACAGTGTGGCTGTTGGGGATTGTCTCCAGTAAGAGCATGTCAGCAGAGGCTGCCTTGTGTCCTGCCTTTTCTTTCTGAATGACCACCACTTCTAATTTTCAGATGAAAGTGAGAATTACTGGGAATGACAAATAATGTCGTGATGCTTTATTTGTAATCATAGAAATGGGTTTCTAACCATGTAAAAATGGTTCATAACTAAGTGAAACCATGCTTAGGAATCAGTTTAAGGTAAACAGTCATAATGACTTGTTCAGAAGAAATTAGCACGTTTACTAGTCTCAGTTTTAGAGGTACTAGCTTCCCTTCACATGGCTGTGTCAATACTGAGAGGTTTTAAAGGAACATCTCAAGTACAGTTCTAGTTTCTTCTTTGTTCTTACTCCTAACAAATTACCTAACTGTCACACTATTTCAGAGGTGTTAATAAATGTTATTTCTTAAGTGTGGGCTTTTCCTGTCCATCATTTTTGCTTTAGTAGTGGATACATTGAGTCATTTGGCATGTTTCAGTTTTGTCGTTCTCGCTGCAGTATATTCTGCTTGTGACAAATGAGCCATCTAATTCTTTTATGAATTTCCCAAAGGCAATTTTAGGAAAGAAGAATGTGCAAATATCTGTTTATAAGACATTCGGTGTACTGAAAAATTGGGAGTTACTTGAAAAAAATGTAATACCTTTTTCCATGTTGTCAGAAGTCAGTATTGATGCACAGAAGTCCATTAGTCCCTGGAAAGAATGGCAGTTGGTGTAGCTCCAGCTGTATGTGCAGCCGTTCATTTTAAGAATTGATTGGGAGCAGATGAGATCAAAAGTTAACATCTGCAGCTGTTTCTGGCTGCTAAATAAGCATTAAGGACCCGGTGAAGCTGTATTTTAGTGAAGAATAAACACTACAGAACTTGCAAGCACGAATTTCAATGTTAATAGTACTATAGCACTGTTCTCACTCAAGTTTCAAGTTTTGGGTTCTTCGCTCTGTTGAATAGAAGGCTGGGAATACCTAGTGAGCAAGTTAAAATTTGCACAACTTCACATCTTCCTGTAAGGACAAGTTAGTTCTTGGATAACAAACTAATGTTGCTAGAAAATGTTAATACTTCTGCTTCAAGTCAGAATGAAATTTCTACTTCATCATAAACAGTTTGGCAAAATTTTAGAAAGTAAGAATTGAATGCTGTTAAAACATTGTTTGCTTTGGGGGGATTTGGCCAAGCAAAGTAAGGAAATGACCTGAAAAACAATCAGCCTTGTGGAAACTACTGGAGACTTCATTAGGGAGACATTGCAGGGAAGCAAGTGGAGGATCAGCACTGGGAATATCAAGGTGATGTCTTGGCTTAGATGAAGATGATGAAAGCCAAATTGTCATTGATTTAAAACTGTCATTATTCGGGTTTTGATCTCAGCGACTGAGGATTTAGGGAAGATGTCATTAGCCAAATCCTGCTGCCTTGATTAGATGCAAATTTTCCTATGTGCATTGTACAAATATCTGTACAATGGCTGAGTTGTAAGTGCGTTGGTTGGGAGGATCTGGAAATAAATGTGGTATCCTGCAACATAAGGAATGAAAAAAACATCTGGTGTAGGACATTTCTAAAAATAGTACAAGCTGACTAAACTCTGCAAATCTTTTTAAATTTTAGAATAGTGCTAAAATTCAGCAGATGTGTTGTCCCTTTTTCATTCATGAAAGTCCTGTGGCTTAAAGTTTCTGATTTTTATGGATTTATTTATTAAACTACATTTTAATGATACAGTTTTTATAATGACATTTGCTATTATTTGCTTTGAGTCTATGAGAATATTAAGCCTTTCTCTCAGAGATCACTTAACACTTTTAGTACATTATTCACTCACTGAATTATCAAACTTAGAGGTATGAAGAGGTAGTTAATTTTTTATCCAATCTGAAGTAATTATGCAATAATTACCTGATAGTTACAGACCCCTGAGCCACCTCTGCTTGGCTACTTCAGAAGATGACAGTGGTGCTTACCAGTGTATTCACATGTACATATAAATGCAATCGTTGAATCTCTTTGTGATCTGTTTTTTTTTCATCAGAACATTCCATTTTAAAAATACTTCTTGAATCAGACAAAGGAAGGTGTTTTTTACTCATTCTTCTATGACTTGTTATTGACAAAGTGTCCTTGATGCTCTCTTGGTATTCATTGTGTTCCTGAGACAAGTGAACATGAACTGCTAATTTTAATTGTATTTTATGGCATCTTCTGGATAGAAAATGGAACGTAGTGTTGCTCCTCAGTCGACTCCATTTGTAGTGGATTGCAGTCTTGGTGTATGTCCTTGGAGGCTGCATAAGGCCCACACACAGTTTGTGAGGTCACATCACCAGTTGTACAACGTGATCAGATGCATGTCTGGATTGCTTTAACAGTTGGGTGTCTGGGCTTTTCTCGGATTTTGGCTTTGTTTTTCTATTCTTATATCTATCCTTTAGACTGGTTTCTACTAGGGATTTGTTGAACCTCTTCAGATAAAATGGTAACTGTGAAAACCTTACCATTTCTGCTCACGAATCAAACTAAACTTCCTGTCCTTGAAGCTCTAAAAAATGTAACTAAATTTTCTCCCTGGTATTTTTACTGTTTTGTCTAGGCAGAAAAAAATAAATGGAAGCTTTAATAGTCATATTGGAATATAAGATTAGAATTGTCCTTGTGGGTAAGGATCTCCAAGTTCCTGTTTCAGGTCACGTACTCTTACTATCTTTCACACAACAATTTCCATTTTCCTTCCTTTCATATCTCCTTTGGTCCTTGAAGGTTCAGAGATAAGTAGTTAAATTTAGGAATATGCTTTTTGTTTGGTAATAAATCTGAAAAAGTTGGATAGTCTGAATTTTACCAGAAAATATGTAAGATCATGAAGTTTTACAACAGTAACTAAGAGAAAAGGCAACCTTCAGATATTTTGGGATTTTTTTTTTTATTTGGAGTGCAGTCAGAATTGTTTTGCCAGCTTCTATCCATACATTAATTTCTGTAGCTGCTTCAGTTTTGATGACACAGACTGACCCTTGTAGCACTGTCATGTATTGTCTTGTACCATAGCAACCCTTTATTGTCTGGTTAATCAGATATTTCCAGTAAAGCTTTTCTGATGTTATGACATTGAGAACAGTTTCTGTATGGATGTTCTAACAGAGGTAAGATGGGCTTACACTGTCAGGTGTTCCTGGTGGAGTTCTAGTAGGACCCCTTTCTTCTACATAATCTGTTCTCAAAAACTGTGGTGCCTGCTTCAAATGCTTGGGGAAGCTGATGATGTTCCCACGGTGTTTAAAACTGCTCAGGCCTTAAAACTTCCCATTGACTAGTTCCTGTTCTGCCATATGTTTCTTGTCTTTTCCTTGCTTAACTTAAGAAGTAGGAGACTTATGGTTGGGTTTTTAGCTACGTCAGCATCACAAAGTACTGCTCAGCTATAGGTATTCATTCTTGTCAACTGCCTCATGAGAACAGATTTTTCTCATCTGTTAAATAGGGATACACAAAATTGTTAGATGGTAGAATGCCTGCAAGGAAAGCTGTATCTCAGGACACTCTCAAAGTTATTTCCATTTTCAAGTCCTCCATGCTATTCACTTCTGTAATGTTCTATTCACCTTGCCAAACTTAGGTTCATCTGGGAATCCTGAGGTAAACTGAGGGAGTCCCAAGCCACAGGGCAGCATCAAAGTGTCCACAAATGGTCTTAAAAATTGCTGGTGTCACTAATCCCTTATTAGATATAATGAGGCCCTAAAATTTCTTTTTGAATTGCCTTCATTAACCTGAGTCCTGTGTAACTTGGAGAGGCAGATTTTAAATGTCTTTGTTAACATAGCAGGAGAGGTTATTAGAGGTTAATCCCTGAAGCATGACAGTTTTTATGCAGCCATAAATTTATTTGTGTTCGTTAA
This sequence comes from Monarcha castaneiventris obscurior, assembly GCA_026261815.1. Classification (NCBI taxonomy): domain Eukaryota; kingdom Metazoa; phylum Chordata; class Aves; order Passeriformes; family Monarchidae; genus Monarcha; species Monarcha castaneiventris. The sequence continues at coordinate 14,518,186 of JAMPIT010000434.1, read as the reverse complement.
AAATACAAATGGTTTAAAGTTCAGCCCTTACAGTCTGTCTGGAGCTTAACTCAATGCACAATCATGGCACGTTTCCAGACAGTGGTTGTGCCAGGCTACAAGAGTTGGTTTCCCTGTAGTGGTGAAGCTGAAACCATCTGACTCCACATACTTGAAGTCAGTTTACTGTTGAATTGGCAGCAGTTGCGGTCAGGCTTCAGTTGTAAGAAAATGCTTTATTGCTTCCAAGTTTCCCTTTCAGCAAAGAACACTTATAAGACCGTAAAACTGTCTGTGTCTTTCTAAGATCTATCATGGCAGCCTGGTAGAACAGCATGTATTTTTCATTTGAAGAGTTAGTGTTTTCCAGTTATGTGGAAGGCTTAAGTAGCAATATTTATTTGTCCTCTGACTTGTTTCCTGTTGTTTTCCTCTGTCCCTTCTGAAATGCACTGATCTGCACCAACAATGTGGAGAGTTTAGTTCCTCTACTGGTTTTAAAACAGCGGGAGATGCGAGCTATGGAAATACCTGCTGCAGGATAGTTCAGCACTCCTGTCAAAAAGAAAAGCAGATAAGTGCCACAGAGGTTTAAACTAATACTCTGTGTCAAGTGGCACACAGTGATACCTCAGTGTTAATCTCCAAGATAAATTCCATCCTCACTGCTTTTGTGTATGGTAACTGTGCCTGCTAATCCATTTGCAGGACCATTGACGTTACAAATTCCATTTTTGCTTGCCTTTGCCCACATTTTTAGGTAAGTACTGCAGTGGCATAAGAAATGATCACACATGGCTTCTGTCTCAGATGTGTTTGTTGGCTTCTTTCAGATAAACCTTACATAGATCTTTTGAAAAGTAAAGTGTGTGGTTGATACACTGGTGAGAGTGTTTGCTCTTGGTTTCTTACAGGTGCAGAAGAGAGAAAACTAATGAAAGAACTTAAGGTGTTAGACTATTTTGATAGTGGTATGTCATGCATTATTATCAAGGTCTTAAGCTCAAGCTGAGTAAAAGTATTCAGTTAATATATCAAAAGTTGAGTTTATATAGGTTGGAAACCTACGAGTTTGAATCTAAACTTAAAAGAAGTTAAAAAGGGGGGGAAGGGAAACCTGCAGAAAAATTTAAAATTAAGCATGATTCTTAAAATGCAGTTCAGTGGAATGTCAAAAGGTGGTTTACCTGGGTTTAATCAAATTAGTGCTTCATTGTAAAGCTTTTAGTTGTTTCCCTTCTGCATGAACTAGTTTTCACTCTTAACCCCCACATCTGTTTTCTCACAACACTGATGGTGTTTAGGGCTGTCCAAATCTGAGAACACAGACCAAATTCACACAGAGTGCATGTACATATTTGTGAGAGAAAATAAACTTATGCAGGCAAGTGCAGGCATGCTGAGATGCCTTGAAGACCCAGAATGGATGTGTCACATCAGTGGTTATCTATAAAATAGCAAAGTGTTTTGTTTTCTATGAAGCATTTCTCTGAACCTAAATTTTAGAGGGGCTCTGGGAATAGGTTCCCATGAATTACAATAGGACATGGATAAGATGAGGTTTTAAGCAGAGCTTCCCACTCAGGAGATAGACAGGTCTAAGCAGAGCTGCATGTTTGAGTAATCATTGCCTGCCTTTTTGTAGAGAAGTTTTTATTTAAGGTCCCAGATTTTTTTTTCATGATTGCTGTGTTAGAAGTTGTACTGAAAAGCTTTAACTGCACACAGAGTTAGTGTCATCCTGGTTACTTTATTAATGGTCATACAAGCCTTTCTCTCTTCCTTTTGTCATACACGTTCTACAGCATAATGGAAGTTATATGAAATTATTAGGTATATGGTATAGGTATGCTTATTGGTATTTTAAGGTAAGTTTAGATTAGATATAAGAGAGAAATTCTTCCCACTGAGGGTGGCTGGACATTCTCATAGGGTGCCCAGAGGAGCTGTGGATGCCACATTCCTGAAAGTGTTCAATGGGGCTTGGAGCAGCCTGGGATAATGGAAGGTGTCCCTGCCTATGGTAGAGGGGCTGGAACTGGATCATGTTCAAGGTCCCTTCCAACCCAAACCATTCTATGTTTTTGTGTTGTAAAGTAATTTATGATCTTCATGGCTGGAAACATGAGCTACTTACATGCAGCCATGACTTTCACTCACATTCTCCTCAGCTTACAGAGCCTTGCATGTTCTGAGCCAAACCCAGTGGTTTTTACCCAGGCAAAACTCCCACTGACTTCACTGACTTCAGTGGGAGTTTTGCCTAAGTAAAGACTGAAGGATTTGGATCACCAAACTTTGAACATAAAGTTTTCTATAACTTTGGGCTGAATTGCACAGAAGGCAGTGGGTGTTTGAAGGAAAAAGGAAATACACTTTTTTCTACAATAATTTCATCCCTGTTAGTGCTGAAGTTAAAAGCATTCCTTTTGAGAACGCCTCACTTCTAAACTCTGCCAGTGTCTTGGGCTGAGGACATTAAGAATTACATTTGGAATTCTTTGTACTGTATTGCCAAGTTTAAGGAGATACTCTTCAATGCATTGGAGTAAGTATTAGTATGGTTGGTGTTTTTGTCATGTGGTAAGAGAATAGATGTTCTGTGAAATATAGCAATGTACTTGCTTTTTCTTGCTTTAAATTTAAAACAAAGACTAGCAAATATCACAAATATAAAAACCTTGAACCAACTCCAGGAAAATTCTGTTTATTTATACAATACAATAAATATACAAAATGTCCATCTTAAAATTATTAACTGCTTACATCTTGTTTTAAAATCTTCTCCAGTAAAATGCAGTTAGAACAGTTTTCCTCATCACAGTGTTTGCTGCCCAGGTAGCATATGCCCAGATGAGTGTATAGTTTTTACACAACAGTGCAGAATAAGTATTAAATACAAATAAATAAGAATATCAGTGTGCTACACCCACTTTTCCCTTGTGCTTGTGTCCAGTCAAACTGAAAGATACTGGAGAAGCAAGTGTGGACTACTTACATGGCAAAAATATGGCAGTAGCATCTCCCTAGGTATTGTACAATGGAATTGAGGACTTCAGCAACTGAACAGGATGTGAGGAATTTTTCCTGTGAATCTAGGTTTTGTGCTTTCCTGCTCATAGAGGCCGAGCATGTCATAAATGTGGCCTGTTGAAATGTTTCTGTGGGCCAAGGTGGTGGTTGATGGGAATTGCACAGGCATGTTTGCTTTTCTAGGATCACTTTATCTGCTCTCTTCATTGGTGGTTAGATTAGGTACCACAGTAGCTCTAATCTGTAGTGTTCTGCATAGCACTGGAGAATGTAAAGGAATGTGGAAACGGAACAGGGAAACCTTGATGAAACCTCGTGCTGAACAGGCATCCTGAAACCCTGCCTGTGGATAGAAATCCTGCGGTGGATCTGTGGCCCAGGCTAGGAGGAAGGGAAGGCTGCCAGGGAGGTCTGGAGCCACACAGGACTGTAGGGAGGGGCTGGATCCTAAACCATGGATAGTTTATTCCGGCGTACAAATTTCATAGTTCCTTTTATACAGTGAACATACTCTTTGTATGTTCAAACTCTCTGTTAAGGTTAGGCAGGCTTTAAAAATTTTGTGTTAGAACTTCAAAGTGCTGCAAATTTTGCTGTAGGGTAGAAAGTAGAATATTTCAGCTCTTTTTTAGTTCTAGCATCAGGTTTCTAAAACTCCCTATGATATGACTTTCTTTTATACTGAGACCGTGTGCATTGTATCCAGAATAATAGAAATAGGTTTTTTGGAAAAAAACCACAAAGGGACAAACTGACTTAAATCATGATTTCTTTGAATTCTAATCCACACTTAGAGATTTTTAAGAAATATATAGTAAGAAACATCATGTAGTGACTTTTTTACAGCTTCATATGAAATCGTAGTTGCAATCTGGGCTAAATTCTTCAGAAAAAAAATATTTTAAAAGTAATATGATGAGTACATAATAGGCCTCATTCTGTGGTCTTTATAAAGTTTCCTGGGCCTACATTTTGCAAGTCTGTGCTCCTTGCATAAACCCTTTGAATTTCCTGGTCACTGATCCTGTTAAGCGTAGTGAAGGAGCAGAGAATTACTTTTCCTCCTGTCCTGTTAGCTGTGGGCTTGAATATCTATTTGGTCTTATGTTGCAGAGCACATAGTGGTGGAAACTCTTGGCTCTGCTTCATGTATAGAGCACCGAGGAGTGGAAACTTCTGGGTCTGCTTCATGTTAGTTTGCACTTCAGGCGATTTATTCCTCACCAGTGTTGGATCACAGAATCTTTTTTCCTAGCATGCCATCTTTGTAGTCTGACAGGTACAATGGTCCCAACTACCACATAGCTCACTCACCTTCACTTCTTGAGCAGGAGAGACACTGGCAAAAACTCATCTGGACCAGTCCTGCAAAGGTCTGGGAATTTTAAGGCTGTCAGGCAGAACTTTCCAGTGAAGAAGAAGTACCTCACATTGTAGCTGTCATTACTAGAAGCATTGCTGGGCTTTATCAGTGTGAAATGACAAAACAATGTCAAGACATTTAACTGAAAGTTTCATGTAATTACCTCCACTAGTAGTGATTGCATTATCTTTGAGTTGTCATTTTTACATAACACAGCCTTTGTTTATAACCTATGTGATTAAAAGCAAAGGAGTGAAATCTACCTTAAAAGCTAAATTATATTCCCATGAAGAATGAGGATATCAGGCCAACCACATCTCTCAGTCAATGGGCCTTACTGCGGGAAGCAAAGATTAATACTCAGCAGTGCTTGCCAGGCAAAACAAATAAGACATGCAGTCAATTCTACAAATTGAGAAGACAGGTCTTGAAAAACTGTTAATCCACAGCCTTAAAATTAGGACTCTTCCACAGTCCTGACAAAACTCAGAAATGTGAGATAACACATTTTGAAAAGAGCTGCAAGTGGAATGAGAGTAGGTGAGACACTTTGTATTGTCGTACTTTGGCAAGACTGAAGTAGTGATTGACTTAATGTCAGAATAATTCACTTAAGGATGTAAATGCATTTTAATTCTTAATTATTTTAAATGTAAGTAGTTTAATTGGTAGTGTAAATGGTTCGATTATTTGCATTTGCTTACACTTACAGATTGGGTCTCACACACAAACCTTCTCTGTCTAGCATTAAGAAATAGTCTGTACTTTAAGTTGCCACGTGTCTACCATATATTTAGTGATTTTCTCTAAAAATTACAAATTACATTTGTAGTTGTGTTACAATAATATGGTCTCTTTTCAATTAACATTTTTAAGCCATTAACATCTTTTAACAGTGCCAGAAAAACTGTTTTTTGTAGATAGTTTGGTTTAGAACTGATGGCTAGTGTGTTAATAATAATGAATTTTCAGCTTCATCAAACAAGAAAAAGTTTCAGAATTCTAGAAAGAAGCTTTCCAAATTTATCCAGTGAATCAGAAGTTTTATAGGGGTAAAATTAACAAGAAAAAAATGCTATTTTGCTGTTTTGCTAAATTGCTATGGATCTTACTCTGTATATCTCTGGAAATTAAGGTGATAAAATTATTCAGTGGCTTATGGAAGTGGTTTTTGTGGTCAAATCTCAAGTCAAGTTGATTTTACCACTGGCACTGGCATATCCATGTCTACTCTGAAACACCAAGACATATCTGTCAGAGTAGTCTGGCTGGGATCCTTCTGTGCAACGTGGAGGGTGAGGAATGCCTTCTCCAGGCCTCTCTCTGTCTCCTGGGTTGGCTTTTGCTTAGTGAGGAGGACTAAGAGGTTTGACCTTATAGATAGTTAGGAGTGACTTTTCAACTTAGAAACTCACTTCATAAATCCAAAGAAGAGTTGCTGGGCATTGTCCCTTTTTCTTGTTCCGGGTAACTTGATGGCAGCAGTTGTTGTGCCTGTTGCAGCAACAGGAGCAGGAGGGGTGAGCGTGGCCTGCTGTGACACCCAGCCCTTCTCTCTTGCCAGAGTGCAGAGTCTTCCCTGCCAAGCTGTGATGCACTGAGCTTTCTCTCTTGACATGAACATCATGTTTCTCGATTTTATTGTAATGAACAGCGTCCTTTGTTAGCAACACAGGCCTTTTTTTCAAAAACTATTGCTTGGCTGTTTTTTCTGGAGCTCATACGTGTTTTCATCCGTAACAGTGTGGATATTTTTGGGACAATTCTGTACACAGAGTTTTGTGTATAGGAGATGTCAGTTTTGAAAACGTCAGTCGATGTTACGGTTTTACTTCTTTGCAAATACTCTGATGACACTCTGTGTCTTACTGTTTCTTGGAGTATTTCAAAACTGCTTTGGTAAGATTTTTTTTTACAGTGCATTCTCTAGGCATAACTGTAATCTAACTATTGAAAAATGGTTCAAAATTCTCCATAGGAATAGAATGACTTGTCAACCATCAATTGGCATCAGAATGGAGACTAGTCTGTGCAATCTGCTTGCTTGTTAAATTCTCTCATTGTATCCTCTGCTAATCTGATTACTAATGTTTCACTTGATGGCTTTACTTTAAAACTGCTTTTCCTCAGCCAGCACTGATGTCATTGCAATCTCTTATAATTTCACAGCCAGTTTGTCATCACTAAAAATACAGTTTGGTAGTATTATGTAATATAATTTTCCTTCCTTTATGTTCTTGAAGTAGTTTCCTACAGTAAATTTTATTAAAACAACATTGTACTATCAGTCTTTTGTTTCAGCTCTGGAGTTTCATTCTCTGAACTAGCAGGCAATTTTTTCATCTATTGGATTTAATTTGCTGATGATATGGATGTTAAATGTAGATGTAAGCAATGCACATGCACTCTGGAATGTTCATATGGAAATATATTTATTATTATGCAATTAGTTGCCTGTATAACATGGCTGTGGACACATTCTGGATAATAACAAAGCTGATTAGAGTATTGGTTTTCAGCAAATTGGCGACATCTTGTTGACAGCTATTTATATAGCCCTTCAGGTATTTTGGCATAAAGAGATACTGCATGTTTTGATAGTGCTCCCTGGTTATTTTAAAGACTAGGGAGCACGTTATCCTGTGACTCTCTGGTTCCAAAGTGATGAAAAATAAAACTGCTTAGAAACTGTTCTGGTGGACTGTTTTGTCCAGGTGAATCTTGGAGAAGTAAAGATCTAGATTATGTGGAATTTGTGTGGTAAAGTTTTCGAAAGCATTGCTTGCATTTTAGTACTTTTCTGTATAATCACCTAGCTGACTGAGGCCAGTCTTAGGACTCATGACATGAGTTGGAATTTTCTGATTGACTTTCAGTCGATTTCAAGGACAGCTCTTTTCTTTCCTTGTAGTTTGATTAATTAATTCCCCCCTCCTTTTTATTCCTTTGTGTTTGTATTTTATTTAATCTTAAGTTTGTTGTGAGGTTCCTAATGCTTCATTGTATTATTTCACCCATTTTTAAATGACATGAGCTTCATGTATCATTGCCTTTTTCAGTCACAGCTGCTTTGTGCACTGTGATCACTTTGCTGTGTAATAGAGCTGCTGAAACTGCACATGGTTAGTTGTGTGTGGCTCTGCATGCACACTGTGCATGATGCTCACATGATGAGAGAAAATTTGTTTCCCTCCACTTCCTCTTGCAGGGAGCTGCTGGGAAACCCTTGCTATTTATGGTTCCTCTGTGGCTGGAGAATTGTCCTCTTTGGTGCATACAGGCTCCTCCATTGCCTAGGATGGAGCTGTGCTTCTTGGATACTTACGTAGGGGTGAATGCAGAAAACAGATGCTTGCATGAGTGTTGCCAGATTTGATCAGGATATTGATTCAGTATAACAGCAAATACAGCTGCCAGAATTCTGTGCTCTGGACTATTTTATGAATTTGTTCCAGGTCGAAATTCACCTCTCTTCCTTCTCTCCTTCCTCGGATGGGAAACCAAGCAGTGCGTTGGCTTGGCTGGGTCTTTCCTTGCTTGCCATTGGTATTTTGTTGGCTCTTTCCATATAGCTTTTGGCTGTCTCTCTAATTGGAACAATCTAAGTTTGCCAGAACTTTTATTGACACTGTACTGCCTGCTTTTGCAGTTACTTGTTTTGTACTACTTTGTGCTAGGGAAAAGAGAGAGTTTATTTTGCTTTTGTGTTTGTGTGTGTGAAGTGAGTCTGGACATATTGCAGGACTGGAATGAGGAAATTATTCAGGTATGGGGTTTTTCTCAGTTGTATTAATTTATGTGGGTGGATGCTGTAGTTAGTCTCATTTTTACAAGGACTAATTATTAAGTTATTTATGAAATATCAGTCTTAGATACCTTGTGACATCCATTTTGGCAAGCTAATTGTATTTGCAAGCCCTTAAATGTAGATGACACCCTATTTTCCTGGGATGTAGTATAGTTTGTGTTGCTACTGTACACATTTCTGTGGCATTTCTCTTTTAACTGCTACTCATTTGTGACACACTCTTAAGTTAGGGCTCAGTCCTGGAGATGTGATTCAGGGCCTTATTCAGAGTAACATCTCCGCTGTAGTCATAACTTGCAGTTCTTCATACCTGATAAGATTGTGTCCCTACAGTTGGCCACTGATTGTATGGTGGTGAGCACTCAAGTAGATTTTTAGGAGAATCATAATTAAATACCATTTCTAAAGAATTGAATACTATTTTGAATTCAGAGAGAAGTTGTATACAACTTAGAATCTGATAAGGATACAGAAACTGTATCAACTGCACGTACCATAAAAGCTTAGATGAGTAGATGTGCTCAAAATAGATTTTAATTCTGTTTTGATGAATAGCATTAAAATTATTTCAGAGTTTTTGGGCTGTGGGCTTCTAGACAACTGAGCAAGCAAAACAATCTTGGGCAGGAGAACAGTTGTCCGGGGTATCTGGCTGGTTGTCAAAGAATTTGCACTGTTCATACTGTGATGGGCACTTGTGTTGGCATTGGACAGTTGGAATTGCTATACCAAAGCAAATATTAGTCAGAGTGCCTGCTGGTTGTGTAGGACCAGTTCAGTAAATCCCACTCCAGGGGCACTGGGAAATGGAGGTAGGTGGGACATGCATCTCATTAGCTGTTACTGAATTATATTTTGGAAAAGTGCTACATTTTTTCCACAGAGTTTGCCTGATTGAGAAATACGTGGGTTTTTTTCCAATAAATGAAGTAGCAGAATTACTGTTGAGTTTAGTGCCCAGATAAAGTATTTAGGAGGCTAAGCACAACACTATTCATCATTTCTTTCTCCCTACCCCCTGCTATGGATAAACAGATACTTGAGTGATAAAATAGAGAGAAAAGATGGGAGAAAAGCACGCAGGATTGAAAAAGGAATGGGACTCAAATCCTTTACAGCAGCTAGCAGAGTAATGTTTTTGCCTGCAAGCCACAGCAGGTACAATAGAACTAAGTGAAAGAAATCAACAGTTTTCTATTTGAAAAGCACTCACTGGCAGAGTAATAAATTTTAAAAAGGCAGAATTAAATGGAAGAAAATCCTCAGTTTACAGCCAGAGGAAATTTTGTATTTATTTCCAGCAAGAGCCTAAATGTGGATCTGCCTTGAATAAAAATGTGGTGTTACTTTGGCTTCCTATAATGTACTTTATCAGGCACTTGGAGTAGAAAGAATAAACCTAAAGACTAAGAGCCCTAGAAGAGTTGTTTTTGTGATTTTGCTGGGGATCAAGCATGGGCAGACTGATTAATCCAAACTGTCATGTCTTGGCACAAATAATGGGTAATAATTAAATTATATCAGTGAGTTTGCCGGTACTTTGGAGTGAGAGATTTTGAAATGTCTAAAATACAGCTGAAACTGAAATTGTGTGTAATTGGCGCCATACAGTGTGTGAGTGAGAATATTACATAATCCCTGAGGCCGAACTAATTTACTAATAGATGGATTGTACATTCTAAGAACAGAAGTGCTAGGAAAAAGAAGCATGTGCTTTGCTGTTAGCATGATAAATACAATAGATTCCAGTTTTTAGTGCCGAAGTCAAGCTAGGAAGTTACCTCCCATTGCTGATTTGAGTTTCTTGAAAGAACAGCTCAGCTCTTGTTGCTGCAGGATATCAATGCTTGATAATTCCTCCATCAAAGGAGATAGGGGTTACTTGGTTAGGCATTCCATAAATGCTCTTTTTGCCCAAGGCCAAAACCTGTTAATTTTAACTTTCTCTTGTCTGGGGGGTATCACTTTCAGCTCAGGGTAGGGAGAATATTGGATTCAGTCCCTTGCTCCTGAGTATTAGGATGACTTTGCAGGTTGTGACTTAATTAAACCACAGAGAGGACAGAGATGTCAGATATACGTAGGCAGACTGAAGGTGAAATTGTGGTGATCCCACTTCCTCCCATGGGCTGTTCATGACTTTCTAGTATTTAAAGAGCTGGAGTGTTTCATCAGGGGAGGGCTGAGGTCAGGCCCCAGTAGGTGTCTCTGAACCTCCTCAGTCAGGCATTGGCCTGGTGCTGTTGTGGAACATGAGCATGGCTGGGTGGTCCCTGGAGCAGCCCAGGGATGATCATGAGAACCTGCTGTAAGAATGAGCATGAGCAGTCAAGCATGAGAGCACTGCCTGCCTGCACTCTGCCCCTTTGCAACTCAGATTCTGAAGCCTGGGCATGGTACTGTCTATTCCCCTTTACCATGCCTTGGGCCAAAAGAGCGTTTATGGAATGCCTAACCAAATAAATGGCAAGGCAGACCTTTCAATAAGATAGGTAGCATTTTCTTACTGAGAAAGAATGTTTCTTACCTGCTGGTGGTACCCTCCTACCTACTTACTGTGGGTGCAGTGTCTGCACCTCTAGCTGACCTTGGAAATTCATATGGAAATGGGGATAAGGAGCGTTTGAGAGCTTACTGAGAGATTGTACTTGAATGTTGTCATTTTCCTGTATTTGGAACAGCCATAAAAGCTTTTTTTGTTCTTAAAGAAGGAAAGCTGTAAATTCCTGCTCCTCCGAGAGGTTTCATCAGGAAATCACCTTGACTGTCATGAAGGCCAGCAAGTGTTTAGAAGTCATTAGATCAAAAGCTGCTGGATATCAGTTCTTTTCTGAACAGCTGTAGTGTTAAGACTCCGGATTCTTTGGTACAGTTTCTGAAGGTTTTGGCTGTAAATGACTCATCCTCTCCTCTTTTGTCCTCTTTTGTGCTGGGAAAACATCTCCTGTATGCTGTGCTCCAGTGTCTTTGTGTCCTTGTCACACACTGACAGTCTGTTCCTCAGTCGTGTGCAGTAAATGCAGCTTCTGAGCTGCTTCAGTGACTGTTTCCCTGCACTCTCTGTCACGACAGTAGCAACTGTAGGCCGAGGCTGGAACTTACTTGAAACTCTGGAGCATGCACAGTATGACCAGGGTTTTTTCAGTGTTGCACTGCCCAATCCCTAACTTGTGTGTGTTGACCAGATGCCATGGTGATACTCCGGGCTTTAAATCTTGACTAGACGTGGACATCTTTTCATAAGAAGAGAAAGGATCACATCCTTGATACTGTCTCAGTCTCCTTGGCAATTTTGAGCCCCTGATCTTAAAAAGAAAAGAACAAGCATTTCTGAGTAAACCAGTTGTAAGTTCTTTTAAAAATATTTGCAAAACACGCGATTTTATTTAATCCTAGTTTTTGGGGGAAAAAAAAATATTTCTGCTGTTTGTTTTCTTTGAAAAGAAATGTTCAGCTTGTTTAAAGTCCCTGGCAAGGAGATTTTCAGTGTGGGTTGTTAAGTTTTGGCAGGGCTATAACCATCTAAAAGCAACAGGGATATTATTGGAAAGCATTTGAAAATATTAGCCATTACTATAGTTACCAGCTCTGCTTGTACTTCTTTCTTTCTTTGGGCATGAAATTGTATCAGTGCAAGTAGTCTCGAAGGTGGCTGCACCAAGGTGGAGAGGAAGTAAAGACATAAGCCAAGTGTCAGTGAGCAGTGCAGGGTGAAGCACAGGTCACAGTGGTCCTTGGGTTCAGAGGAGATTCCTGGGGTATCACGTTCCTGGGTGCTGCTGCTGTTGGGGCCATGCACCTCACAGCTCTTGGTAGCACAGTTCCAAGTGTAACAGACATAATTAAACCCCTGGAGGGGAAAGAAAACCCCAAACACATGTTATTGAATTTCAAATTTATTAGAATTAAAGGAATTAATTAAAGTTGTACCAGGAAATAATGGAGAACACTGTATTCTGTGCTACTTTTTTGTGAGCAACATCGTGGATAAAAAGAAATACATGCAGTTGAAAGAGAGGACTAATGAGTAAGTGTTTATTGCACAGATATATTCTGGCTATGTTAGCTGCTGTTTCAAGATCAGACATCTGTCCTTAAAATATTTTGCTGCTTGGAGCTTTTTTCTTTACCTTGAAATAAAGCCAAGTTTTTCCTTCATAAAGGAGAGCACTTGAATAAACACAGCCCAAGTATAAAGCCAGTTGGGACTAGTCTATTGGCACGGGCTAGAGTTCTTTTCACATAGGGAATTATTAGAAAGACAGTGAATCTAACTTCTCTCCTCTCAAGGGTCCCTCACATAGCCTCTATTCTTGACTTCTGTATTATTAAGCAGCGTGGAACAGTCAGAAATTTACAGGAATATTACACTGGGACACTTTTATATGTTGTCTCTTATTTTTCAGAAAATACTAAATATTTCTTCATTTTAACTTTGAAATTGCAAAAGATGCAAGTATTTGTTAACTATGGTATACCCATAGGGACATTTATTTAAACATACCAAGCAGGTAAAACTTGTAAATCTGTTACAGAACAAAGCTGAGAATTCTGTGTGGCTTAGAAAGGTTTGTGTATTCTGGGGAACAGTGCTGGGATGCAGTGGTACTTAACTATGAATTGGATTCTGCAGAAGTTGGCAGATATTTCTTTTTCTGACAAAACTGCTTCTAAGAGTTGCATTTTCTGTACGTTAGACCCGGTCACAAGAGCTGTAATGCTAGTAAATGTCTGAAACCAGTTAGTAATTTCCAGTTTCCTTTGTCCTCATTTATATAAAATAATTCTTCACTGAGACCTCTTGCTTTCTAAGTTTGGGGAGGTGAGGGAGTATCTACATAATACAAAAACTCTACCTTTTTTTGGTATCTTGAGAAAAAGCACTTGCAAATAAAACCCCCAAGATTAAAGTAGACAAAATTAACTTCTGCATTTCCATTGTCTTTTGTCATTCACCCAGTTAGTCATAAAACTTGCTACACAATCCCTTCTTACGTAATCAGTAAGACACAGAATGACAACTGTAGTATCTCTGTTTTTCAACCTTTATGTTTGAAAAGAAAATGCTGTTGTCAAAATTATTTTTCAATAGTAGGAGAAACAACTTTTTTTTTTAATATTCTGATCTCTAATTAATCTTTGCTGAAAAAATCTGAATAACGGACCCATGTTTAGATGATTACTCAGAACCTTTTCCTTTTCCCTCTCCAGTATATCAATCCAGGAAACAGAAATGCCTAAAAGACACAGAACCATGAACTCTCGTCATTTGGAGCTGGTGGAATTTAAGGGCTGAAAGCTGACAGATGACAGATGTGCCTCAGAGTCCATTTCATCATGTTAAGAACACAGCCAGTCCCCTCTGTCTCCCCCTGTATAACATATGTCCCACTATGGGAAGATAACCTGGCTCAGACTTTGATGCTTCTTTCTTATGTACTCTCTGATACAAACATGGGCAGATAAAACTGCAGTGGCCAAATAAAAGGATGAGTTCCTTGTGTGAATGCCCTGTGCAGTGTGGATGCAGCTCCAGGAGCAGGCAGTGGCTGTGATGCAGTTGTAGGTACTTGTAGTGTGAACCCCAGTGTGTAAAGTGTTTACAGGAACCAGCATCAAATGAAACTTGTTTAAATCCTAGTGGCAGGATTTTTGTTCAAGTAGTAGTGAAGATACAAAGGGCGTAGCAAATCCATGGTGGCTATGTGGTGACTGTGGGCAACACAGAAAAAAGTAACATTCCTGAAATCTGATCTTTGTTGCAAATATATCCATTTTCTAGTCATCTAGGGGACACTGTATTACATTCCTTTTAGCTGTTCTCCTGCTTTACAAGGGGGCATCTTTGTGTTTGAAATTCAGATGATATTTGACATAACAAAATTTAAACTCAGTTTTTTGTATTTGAACAGCTTTCAAGTCTACAGTAAGGAGATTCTCAGTAATTGTCAGGCGCCCTTGATTTATCTAGCTTGATTCTCACCCTTTCACTGACAACCAAAGGAAAGCCAAAGGAAATTAAATTTGAGGTTGCACTTGTGATTGTCTTTGCTATAGCACAAAAATTATTTGAAGAACTTGTTGAATCTAACTGCAACTCTTTGAACTTTAGTGCTTTGGGAAAAGTTAAATTGGCTATCTCAAAACCCAGAAAGGAATCCAAGTATTGTGGCTGTGACTTTTACAGGGCATTCCAAAATGGATGATGCTCTGGAGAAAAATTTCACCTTTTAAAACTGCTTGCAGTTTTTGTACCTATTTTGACCTGTCAAGATGTCTGAAAAAAAGAAGAAAAAAGATGTTGAGAAATAGTTCCAGTGAGACAGGGAAACAGTGTTTGAGATCAAGAGCTCTTAAGTGATTTGAAGAAAGACAGTAGCAGAAGGAGTTGCCTTCTCTAAACATTTTAGAGCAAACAATATAGTAAGAATGGTATGAGGGAAAGCAGTGGCCTGAACTTAGAAATGATTGGGTCAGTTGTGAAAGGGGTGCAATTGCATTTGTTTGCAAGCATACCAGAGTTTTGCTTAGCCTGCCAAAATTAACCAAACCTTTAATGAGTTCCATCCTGAGAAAACACTGTGAATGTGGTTGTAGGTCTGTCTGCACAGAGCCTATAATGATATTTAAACCAGGACTGAACTTTTGAAAAATGTGCATTCCTAAAAAACATCTTAAAAGCAATTAGCTTTTTTAAAACTATTAGATGTAATGGCCTCCTGCACAGGCACTAAAGTAAGGGATGTTCAAAGAATGAGATTAGAAAAGGAAGAGAATGAGTTTGTTGAAATGAACATAATGACTCAAAACAAAAGAAGTTAGGAATGAAGAAAGCAGTGCAAACCAGAGCAGGTTGTTGTGTGGGTGTTTCTGGGTGTGAGTATGTATAGATGGACAAACACTCGTGTGGCACGTGTGCATCCCAAATGTGTGGGTGTTTCTGGGTGTGAGTATGTACAGATGGACAAACACTCGTGTGGCACGTGTGCATCCCAAATGTGTGGGTGTTTCTGGGTGTGAGTATGTATAGATGGACAAACACTCGTGTGGCACGTGTGCATCCCAAATGTGTGGGTGTTTCTGGGTGTGAGTATGTATAGATGGACAAACACTCGTGTGGCACGTGTGCATCCCAAATGTGTGGCCTCCCCAGCTCAGGTGGGACCGTTCCGAAGTATGAGGGGCGCAGTTAAGCCAACAAAGATGGCAGGGGAATGGAATAACATGTCAGGATTCCATAGGCTGAGCATTTCAGTCTGGAAAAACAATAACTTGGGTGAGAATGATTGAGTGAAGTCCATAAAACTTGAGAGTTTATGGAGAACGTGAAGAGGAGATGATTGTCATTGTCTCAGTGCAAGATCTTCGAGTCATTGGCAGAAATTACCCAGTGCTATTCTCAAACAAAGATGATCTGGCATGTAGTGCAACTGACTGACACAGGAATTAGACCTGCTAAATTTCAGGAAGGAAGCTAAGCATATTCAATAAAGGACTACTAAATGATAGAAAGACATTATATTTGGCTGAGGAAGTCTTTGTGCCTCAGAGTAAAAATGCAGCCTTGAAACAGATTCTGACAAAATAGCAAACATTTTTCCTGGCTTTAGGATCACTCTTATGCACCATTATTGATGCCTTTGAATAATGGACCTTTGATATGACTTGCAAGGACTTCATGTTTCTGTGTTTATCTAGTATAGTGGGAGAGTTTTGGTGATTGACTCTAATCATTCAAAGGGCCTGATCATTCCCTGCATTGAGATTCTTCTGAAGCTCTTCATACTTGGGGGTTTTTTTGCTAACCTGAATATCTTCACATTAGCTAGGAAATACTAAGAGCCAGGAATTTCTAGTGCAAATTAAGGATGAAGTCATTATTGACACGATGGTGAAGTTGAACATACTCTTCTGAGGAGGGCACTAGGCCCCATTTTTTTCTTTATTTGTAAGCCAGTCAAAATAGAGAAATGCATACAGTTTTCCATTACTCAGGGACCTCGTCACTGATGGTTTCACATCTTCTCTCTGATTAACAGAAATAAAAAATACTTAAAGGACTGCAGCATTGATATATGTTGAGATACTAAATACAGAATATTGCTTATACCTGACCATATTTCTTGATCCAGCAAGTATTAAGAAACTGCTAAAATATAGCAAAAGGCTGCGAATTTTCAAAGGGAATTTATTTTAGATCTTTAGTGATAGAAAGGTCACATCACTCTGAATTACAGTATTTCTTACCTTTTCATGTCTACTTTGAGATGTTTAAAACAGTTAAGTAGCAACTGTAAAAAATCCTTAGGTTTCAAGAATACCTCTTTTGTAATACAAGCTGCTAAATCTAACCCCTATGCAAGTCTCATGCAGTCATATACACAGGTAGCTGAGGAATGAACTTGGAACATTCGGTGGCATTATCTAGAGAGAGATCATTCTTAAGTTTTGGTTTTATGTGAGAAACTGCTTCACTGTTGTCTGAATAGGGTTAGAAGCCTAGAAAAAGGATTTTGATCTACAATTCTGAGTGACAGGAAAATAAGCATCCTAAGAATTGGAGTTTATCAAAGAGTAGAATAGACAAATTATAAAGAACCAAACTCCCTTGTTTCTTGCTGCAAAAATGTCACTCAAAACATAAATTTCATTATTTGATAGTGTTTGAGCATGACAAATGATGTAAACTGATGAGTGCCATGTAAGAAGTCTATTAAAGCAAGTGAAAAGGAGGGCTTGTTTTTGTCTAAAAAGACACTGTTCTATGTAGCTATTATCCTTATATGAATCATACTCATTGTTATAGAAAGAGGGATAATTTTAGTTAAGTGTTTTTCCAGAATGTTTTTCTGTCCTTCTTCACATGAGCTCTACAAGTAGGGGGGTGCTGGTGTTCTCTCGTTCCATGTCTGTCACCACAGACTCCCACTGTAGAAAGGAAACTTCTCTGCAAATAATTTCTCACAAGTAGGTGAAGATCATAATGGAGAGAAAACTTCCCACTGCAGTACAAACCAGATGTATTTAGAACAGTGTTTTATTGTGCTGCATAGACAAGGCTTTATTTGGGCAAAACTCCTTTAAACCCAGGAACAGTAAAACAGAGTGAGGAATGAGAGCCAAGGGAATCTACTTCATACCTTGGTTGCAAGATTAGCAGGGAGGAACTTGAACAGGTGATGGAGCACCTCCTGGAAATACTGTTCCACATGAGAGTAAATGTATTTTTATTTTTTTCATCAGAAGAGATGTTTCTGAACAATCAGCATAGGACTTGGCACAAACCTTCCAGCAGCACTGTGTTC
Source organism: Monarcha castaneiventris obscurior (assembly GCA_026261815.1). Taxonomy (NCBI): domain Eukaryota; kingdom Metazoa; phylum Chordata; class Aves; order Passeriformes; family Monarchidae; genus Monarcha; species Monarcha castaneiventris. The sequence goes on along the minus strand of JAMPIT010000434.1, from coordinate 14,500,698 downwards.
AGAACCAAGCACTAGTTAAATCCAGTCCTTGCTGGCTGAAGAGCAAAGGATTATCTCTTTTAAGATAAATCTAAAAAGTCTGATAAATACTTAGGGCCACATGGGATCCTGAAGAGAAGCGATCTGCAGCTGTGTGGAGTCTTCCACAAAGAAATTTTCACAGGTATTTGTTATATCCTTAGGAAATGGGTGTTCCTATTTCTGCCAGTTGTGATGCAGTCACACACTTGGAAGGAGCTTTCTGTGCCGTCACATCTTCTGCTCTTGTGGTCTTCTCCCTCTTGGATTTGCACATTTCCTCCCCCTACAGCATTGATGTACAGCCAGAAATCCAGATGCCTGACTATTAAATGGGCTTTGTACTTAACTCATGTAACAGGACTAGGGCGCACTGCCTCGTTTCCTAAATTCTGGTCAACAGGAGTATGTAAAACCCCAGAACGTTTAGATTGCGCATGTTTTGCAGGGCATTTGCAAAACACTCCTCCCCTGTCCCCAGCTTTATGTTTTGAGGGCTATTATTTTCTACAGGACAGGCATAACTTTAGTGTTTCAGTACTGCAAGCTCAAATAGAGCTTTGGAAGAATAAAATTAAAAAGTAGAAAACTTGAACCTGTAAGTTTGAAAGACTTCTTGGCAAGTATTTGCAAGTATGCAGTTACAGCTGCATACAGTGAGAAGAGAAAGCATTTGTGTTTGTGTAAATACAGAAATTGAGCTTATTTGTGTGAACCACCCGTGTTGCTTAAGTGGGTGTTAATGGGGGTGATACTGTGTAGTTGTTCAGCAGCAAGGATGGAGAAAGTAGTATTGAACAGAGGCTTCCCCTCCAGGCTGTGCCATTGGAGTTGTCTCCTGCACTGTGGAGTGGCTGCTCTGCCACTTCTGATTTCGGAAGAAATAGATTGTATTTTTGCATCATTCAAATAGAAAAATGGACGGGCATCTTTTCCATCTCCTGTTCCTAAAGGGCAGGACAAAAACAGCATCAAAGAGGTCACCATGCCATAGAACTTCTCTTGAAACCATTAAATACTTGCTGTGGAAGCAGTGACTCATTGCTGTGTGGGAGAGGTGAGTGCCTGTGAGTGCTCAGGAGGCTGTTCTGAACTTCAGTCATAACTGAAACTCTTTGTGTTCTTCACTCTCTTCCTCAGGTTGGCTTCAAATGTTATTACTGTTTGTTTATGCTCTTTATGACATTTGTGAACCGGATAATAATAATGGTAGGTATTGTAAAAGCTCAGGAAATAAATAAAATGCAGAATTTTGGGGTCAGCAGGGAGTCAGTGTGTGGTGCTGGGGAAACAGCTCTAACTTTGGTTAGGTTATATCAGGTTTTACACTTGTTCTCTGAAGTACCACTCTTTTGGAGAGAATTGTGGAGACCTTTCATTTAGTCCTGAAATGGGCATGGTACTACTTGCCAACAATTACGCTGAAATATGATCAGGGTGGTGCTGACATGCATTAGCTTTAGCCACTTAGATAAGAGGTGTTTCAAAAAGACAGAGTTAACATCAGCTACATGAATTGTACTATTTTGTTTAACTGTTTCTTGTCACTGCCAACAAGGTCAATTTAGGCTAGATTTGGAGAGTCATTTAATGAATTTTCAGACTGCACTGTTACTGAATTCAGTACATCTGTACATCCAAAACCTGTCTGCACTTTTGAAGGCTTTAGCCTTATGATTCACATCATAAATAAGCACTTTGTGTACAAATTCTAGGAAAGAAGATAGCCTTCTTAAAGAACTGTATTGTGTGGAGTTGGTATCTGACCTTAGATATTGAAGTGTTTTTCTGCTTTTCCAGAGTTGTATAAATAGAAGCATAGAGTTTGCTTACTCTTGCTGAATCTGGGATATCAAGTAATCGGGCATATTTGCAGCAGATCAGGATGTACAAGCAGATGTGAGTGCTTTGTTAATATGTGATTTAGGAATATTTATTTCAGTTTGGATTTAGTCTGCTTTTGAACTAGAGCAGCTTTACCATCCTTGCAGTTTTAAATTGTCTGAAGTGAAAAAGCAATTAGTGCATTTTAGAGGTGCATATATTATTTGAACCTGTTCTACCTCTTGAGCATTAGAACTTCCAGGGTATGGAGCTTCTAGTCGCAAATTTAATGTTCAGATAACAAAAAAAATAGTCAAACTTTCAATTTAAGATACCTTTGGTGGTTTTCTCCTATCTCAGTATTTCCATTCTTAGTGAATGTGAGCAATATGATTAGCTTGGAAGTTCAGAACCTCAAACCTGTAGCCCCAGGATGCTGGATGTGCTTGTGAGTGGTCTAGCAGCAAGTATGTATGGGAACAGCCTGGCCCAGGGTCCAGGCACGGTGAAACTACTCTCCTTGTGTAGGGTCATGTGCCCGTGGTTGGATTCAGTGCCCAGAGGCTCCTGGGCGTGGGTAAGGCAGATCCCTGCTAACCTAGGCAGAAATGAGAGCTGCTGATTGAACTGTACGGGATCAAATGGGGACACGCCCACCAGCCCTGCACTCACCTTCCAGGTGTGCTTGCCAATGGAATGTACACATTAGGATGAGGCATCTTCATCTTGTCCACTCTTAAATGCTGCTAACACAGCCCCTCCAAAACACTTGAGTAAACTCCTTTAGTAAGCTCTCTGTAGAGTGGGGTCTCAGTGCCGAGTAGCTCTCTTGACTTCGATAGGTGACAGCCAGCAGTGGTCTGTTTCTATTTCAGGTCTTCATTGCTGCAGCATTTCTGGAGGTTTAGGTAGATTTCATAGACCTTACACTGGGTTTGTGTATGGGAGAGCTACAAGTCCCATTTACAGTATCTTTCCTTACAACAACAGGAGAGAAGTTGTTTTCCTCTTTGTCAGAGGTGTCAGTGTGAGATGCATACTTTAGATTGTTTAATCCTTTTTTATTAGCTGTTACTAGTTGATATCTCTAAGACCATCTTTTCACCTGATTACTTTTCCTGGATGGCTTCACTTTTTCCATTGTAACAAGAATAAAACCTTTTTTCTCTCAAGTAGTTTTCTAGCCAGTAAGAAACTATTGAATAGCTTAGTGAAAGAGTCTTTATTTGTCTTCATGTGAGTAGCTTTTTTTGACTAAACCGGTGTGTATTTACATATTATAAATGTAATTCGAATTCTTCAGGTTGTCAAAAATTAATAGCTTGCTTCTTCTTACTGTCTGAAACTTAACTGACTAAATGAAGTTCAGCATAAAGCACAGGTAATGAAACCAGCTATTGTGCAGGTAAGAAAGTCTGTGATTAATTAAGTGGACCACATCTGGATATGACCACAAACTAATCGTGAGGGGCTGTAAATAGCATCAAAGATTTGTGAGCGTTAGGTCTGTGGACAGCAGGAAATATTTGAAAGCCAAAGCAGGATCAAATGTTTGGGTAAAAATTATGGTTATAGCTAACCACAAATCAAGTGAGAGCCATTAGAATGTTGTTTGTTATCCTGTGGTTGAATGTAAATTCTCAACATTGCTCCTTTGATTCGTAGAGCAAATGAGGGTTAGGCTGCAACCTTGAAGACATGTGAGACACTGAAGTGAGACAAGCAGGCTCTGCTGGCTTTGTTGTGCTCTGCCTTTGGAGGTTTTCTGGAGGTACCTCTTGCTCGAGTGTAGCTGTGGCTGCTCACTGTGCTGAGTTGGTTTCCACTGAGGAGCACGCACCACCAAACCTTGCACTGATGTCTGTACAGTGAAATGCTGCAAACGCAGGCTATGTGCTGGCATGCCCCTGCTGTTCTGTTGAAATGGCACGTACTGGCTGTTACCCTCTAGCAGTCACAACATCTTCACTGGTGTCCCAGTTAATATTCTTCACAGACAGAGAGAAATGAAAGGAATTATGCTTATCTAATTGTAGGAGTTTAATCTGTAAGATCATATATGGAAGCCAAAGGTTTTAACAGTGGCCAGAGAAAGGTAGTATTATTATGCTCAGCTTCTTCACACATTGGAGAGAGAGCCATCCAGCCAATCTCTAGGCAGACTCTTAGACTTTGGAGGGAAAAAACCAGAAAAACTGGTGTCCTTCCTAGTGAAGAGGAGAGAGATTTATCAAAGGCAAGAAACAAAAGTTGGGGTGAAAATATCAGAAACTGACTGTCTGGGAAAGGACTCTAAGTCCACTAATGCAAACTGTAATTCCGAAAGATGAGGAGCCAGAGCTTTCAGATGCCAAAGCAATATGTGCTTCCTTGTTCCTAATCTGCTGTACCTCCTGCCTGGAGGGAAAGGATTACATGAGCAGCATGTCTGTGAGTTGCCTGCTTACCTTATTGTCAACTTTCCCAGTCTGAATTTCTCCAGTGTGGCTTTAAGAATACCGAAGGAGACTCTGAAGGCCTTGTTCAAGTCAAGGCACAGAACATCCCCTCCTCTCCACTCATGTGCTGAACTTGTCATTGAAAATAGCTTGTTCAGGCACAGCTTGACCTTGGTACATCCATGATGGTTGATCCCAGTCTTCTTTTAGGTTTCTTTTGTCCTTCCTACGTTTGGAAATAACATCCATGAGGATTGGCTCTGCAGTCTTTCTGAGGGCTGTAAGGGTGACCAACCTGCAACTGAGCCTCAGGTCATGCTGGCCCTTATTGAAGATAAATGTGGCAGTTGCTTTTTAGGCATCACCACCAATCACCATTGTCCCAAAGATTTGTGTACATAAAATTTTCTCAGGTGCTTCCTAACTTGATCTTTCTCATTTCCACAGACTCAGAGGGAGTGATTTAATTTTACACAAAAATTCAAGTGAATGGGGGAAAAAACCATACTTCTGTTTGACACACTTAAATCCAGAAGTCTTTTAAATTTGTTAGTAAATTTTTCCTTGTGAAGATTGTGGAATTGATATAATTCTGCCCTGTCAAATCCATAAAGAGGCTGACTTCTGTGACTTGGCAAATTTCCAGTTGATGTCAACTTTGAAGTCAATGAGGATTTCTTTGGAGGAGAGACATCAGGATTTGGATTAAAATATTTATTTATGATTGATAAATGAAGTCCACCTGGTCACCAGACAAGGAGAGCATATGATGCAAGAAGAAACAGTTTGAGATTTCTTTTTCCTTTCAGTTTAGTAGAGCAATTTTATTTCGTTCCAAAGCAAAAGAAATCCTTGGATTGGCTGATAAATTTTTAAGAATGTATCACTGGTAACAAAGTAGCAGTAGTTGTTACTCATGTGGTAAAGGCTAATTTGAAAAGAAGTGCAATATGAACTTTGCCTTTAGGGGTAAGAAATTAAAATTTTTTATTGTTTTGCCAAGACCTACATTTTGATTTCACAAGGATTGTAAGTGCCACCTTGTGGACATCATTATTCTCGTATCTCATTATGGGACACAGTGGTGAAGTAGTATAATAAAATTTAATTTTAAAATCTGTGACAGAAATTAGTTCTGTTTTCTTTGGGGTTTGGGAGATTTTGATTGATTTTCCAGTATTGTTATTGATGTGCTGAAGTTGAAGAATACACTACTGCTGGCTTCAATGGCTGTAAATAAAGCCCAACTCTAGTTGTCTTACTGTGAAATCCTATTACTTTATGATTTTTGTAGTTCTTGCTGGAATTCCTTTGTTGATCACTCTCAGTTCTTTCTCCTGAGTAAGCTGTCAATGGAATACCATAGGAATGAAGCCCCAGATGTCTGGTATTCTGACAAGCTCACTATGTTGTAACCCCCAGTGTCCTTGTGTAAAAGTGGCTGGGTAAAATGGTTCGTGCAATGTCATGAAATAGCCCATGTAGTTTTTGGGGGGTGTGTGGGTTGCAGGGTTTTCTTTCTTGTACATCCTGGTGCTTGGTAGGTCAGCTGTGCCATGTTTTTAAAGGGTTTAGGGGAATGTCTTGTCTCCAGTGCATAAGTACAATGATGCCTGTTAATAGCAAGCCCTGAGTGTGGCATATTTACCCTTTTCACAAAGAAAACCAAATTTTATTCTGAGGAATACAGAGTTCCTAATTATATGCAGCTGATTTTCTGCTCGTTAATAACTTAAAGGTATTGTCATGAGATTCAAGGTATGTTAAATATCTGCTGCTTATCTTAAAGCTGTCTCCTAAGGATCTGAAGCTTGCTCACTAGCCAAGTCAAATTCAAGCCTGTACTCCAGAAGTAAATCGAGTATGGTTTGTCTGTATGCTGTTCAGCTGCCAGCCAGTCACAAATTCCTACTTATCTCCAGGCTATACTTAGGCCATAACCAGTATCAAAATTCCAGGACATCAAATCTCTTCCTTGGCTTGCTGCTGAAGTGTTTTCTGTGTTGTCACAAAACAGAAGCTGATTTATCTCAGATAAGTTGTTTTTTAAACTGTTAGAAGAAATGGACAGCAGTGTTGTTTTTGCAAAAACACAGTTATATCCCTGGTCATCCAGGATTCCATTGGCATCTCAGTTTAGGGAAGCTGGTTACGGATTATGCAAATCAAGATCAGGCCGGATGGGGCTTGGAGCAAGCTGCTCTAGTGGAAGGTGTCCCTGCCCATGGCAGAGCGGCTGGAACTGGATCATCTTCAAGGTCCCCTTCCAACCCAAACCATTCTATGATTCTGGGAAATGATTTTGTTTTAAGCTATCCTGTCCAGGTGTGTGTTACTGAGTGGGTTGAAGATTTTCTACTCGATTAACAGGTGGATTTCTTCTGTAACTGTCTAGATGCAGTGTAACGATTTCTCAGACACTTCTTTTGGTGAGAATAGGCTGAGTGCTCAGTTTTAGAGGAGATTATACAAGACTATAGATGAAGTAGTTCTGCTCTTGTAAAAAGCCTATTTTGAATCATCACAAAATCTTAGCTGTCCACCTCTTTTCTGAGCAGCAGCTGTGCAAACTGTGGTTCAGAGGTTCTTTTCTTTCAGCTGAGGAGTGTGCAATCAGCACGATCAATGTATTACTGCTTATGGTGTGTTCTTGGATTTTGACTGGCAGGATGTAAAAACCTGTTGGCTAACTCAACAACACTGAGTCTGTGAATGCTTTGGTTTTTATTGCCTTTTTCCATACAGAAGACATTGCTGAAATGCTAATTCACAAAATCATTTCAGAATTGATTATTCTCTGAAAGTGATACTATTCTCAGTTATGTCTGAAGTCTGCAGTTGTAAGATCTTGGAAAAAGAAATCTTACTTTATTTTGCAGAGCATTGGCTGTGACGACTATCTGGGTTCTGACAAGGTGATTGACAAGTGTGGAATATGTGGAGGGGACAACACTGCTTGCAAGGTTGTGTCTGGAGTTTTCAAACACACGCTAACAAATCTTGGCTACCACAAGATAGTGGAAATTCCTGAAGGAGCTACTAAAATCAACATTACTGAGATGTCAAAGAGCAACAACTATTTGGGTAAGTTGCATCTCAGTGAATGAAGAATGCTTTGTGTGCTAGTGCAACTGGGTGGAGGTTATGCTAGGAAAGGCCTTCTAAGCCGTGTGAAATTGATGTCAAAAAGAAAGGAAAGAGAAAAAATCATTAAACAGGTGTTTTGATCAGAGCTAACTGGCTGTTTATAATTCTAGATTGATTTTGCATGACAAACACTGTAGACCTGTTACAATCTATTTCCCTGTCTGTCTGACTTGGCTTTAGTGTCCCCTATTAGTCGGTTCTGCTGTGATGTTTCCCTTTCTCACATCATTAACCTCCTCTGATCAGTAAAAATCCAGCCAAGCGGATGCTTGTTTATATAAAAGACTGCTTGAGGAGAAAATAACATCTTCTGATTGCCAAAAAGTTTCAGTTCTTTTAAAGTGAAAGTACATAAATATTTTGTTGAGATAATTTGATATTGAAGACGTATTCACGGAATCCAAGGTCATTTTTACAGTTGTTTATTCTGAAGCAGGTCCTTAATTCAAAACCAAGGAGGATCTTGGAATATTTATAGTAACACAACATCTTAAGATGTACTTCTAGCTGTGTATAGTGGGTTGCAAATCAGGGATTTTGTGGAATTTATATCAGATCTACGTCAGTCTTGAGTGCATTTCTGAGCTGTGGTATTCCCTACTGTAACCTTTCACGTTCCCAGGTTACAAAGCCCTTTGTTGGTCTACATTTTGTGCATGTTTTGTAGGCAATTCTGATGAGTGGAGTAGAGAGAGAAGAGTTAGTTATGATTTATAAAACCTGCCTCTCACCCTTCAGTTTCTCTTCACCTTAGACTGGAGCTGCCTGAGGCCATCCTTGCTAGCTTTGTGTGGTTATTGCTAGAGCTCTGTAGCTGTACTGGAAATTCCAAGCTGCAGTCCTCTTGTTGGACAGCTGCTTTATCTCCCTTCTGCTGGGTAAAGCATCTCAGCTGCTGCTCAGGTACAGGAAAGGAATGCTCATTGTGCAATTGCTTCTACCCTCTTTTCTACTTTCTTCCCCTTAATTCCTGCTGGAGCTGCAATGAGTTCCACAGAAACGTTGCCTGTAGATGGGAGTTTATTATGGGGAACAGTCTGAACTGGAAAGTGAGTTCCATAATTTTACCAAAAAGTTACTTCAAAATTGAAAAAATAAGCTACCCATAGTCCGAGAAAGCCAACGTTCTGAACCTCTTGTCTGGGTGGCCTTCTCAATTCTAATTTGTCCTGGTTTCATCCAAATGAGGTTTTGATACATTATATGCCAATATACACCAGCATTCATATTTTCATGACAACAGTTTGTATAGCATCCATCAACACTAACTTAATTGATGATGAACTAAACCAATAATTCTATCTAAAGAATTTCCATGGATACTTGTACATTTGGTAGAAAATGGGTGAGAATGTAGTTTACTTGGCAGTACGGTGAAAGTAGTTACATTACTAATATATAAAATCATGGAGTTGAATGCAATTTTTCTGTCAGATGTGTGTGCCAGCATCTGGAAACAGCTGGCAGAAAAATTCCCTTAACTATATTAAAATGTCCTGAGCCGCTTGAACATTTTTGTGATGGGCAGGACAGAAAGAAAGTAACATTTTTGATTAAAAATAACCAGGCTGTTGGCATGTATGGGAAAGTGACAGAGTTTTTCTTTCCCAAGCTACTCCTTAACTCCTTATCCCCTGAGCTCTTGGTTTATACTATCATCCTTTCTTTCTTTCTTTTTTGTTTTTATCCATTTCATATGTTTTATTTTAAACTGCTGGTATGGATTTAGTCTGCTAAATGTGCCAGCTCCCTCCCAAGTTAGGAATTCTTGAGGATGTAATTCCAGCCTAGAAGGACTCCAGCCACTCTGCTTACATTGTTACACAATAAACTTGGTTTATTGAGGCAGGTGAGTTACACCATGACAGAAATGAACATGTTCAAGCAGATCAGAAAGCTGAAACTAAGAGAAAAGTTTTTCAAACAACTTACTGGACAAGGGAAATGGTAAATGTGAGGTTGGTGTTTTGGCATATTAGTGGTCAAATTGTGCCTACAAATTTCTCACTGATAAAGTAGCATTCAGAATTTCGACATTTTTATAGTGCACATAACACTGGTGGAGCTGGGAAGCTTGAAAACTCAGATCTGCCATTTACTGTTTTCTCTGTATTAATGGTAATAAGCAAAAGTCTCGAACTTTAAAAATAATAATAAAAAAAAATAAAATTATCCTTATGCTGCAGCAGCAATGAGAAAAATAACCCAGCAGCCATTCCTTTGAGTGCTTTGCAAAACTGAATTTTCAATACTCTGTTCTGTCATAATTCAATTGTAGCAATCAGAGCTGCTTGTAAGTAACATTCTTTTTTTTTCCAAGGAGTGTAAGTTGGTTGCTTTTGGTTTTCCTTTCACTTTGTACATTTTACAGTTTCTTCAATGCAAAATCAGAAGTCAGCTCAAGGTCACTAAGATTTTTGGGGGGGGGGCGGAGGTGACAGCAGATGTTCCTAGGAATAAGTTATCTTGCTTTTCTCTGTTTAGGAGATTGTCTTGAGTTCCATGTGGTTTCATTAAGCAGTTTTCACCAAGCTCCACACTTTTGTCAAAAGTACTAAGCAAGTGAGCAATCAGGAAGGTTTTCACAAGGAGATATTTCTTTAAAATCAGGAGGTTCTGGTAAAACCAGGCAAGAATATGAGCTTCAAACTCAGCTCAAAGACATCCAAACATTTGAAATCTTCTCCATAATGTTTTTGTGAACTGTTTTGTTGTAGTCTATTGCTCATTTTTGTAAAGTCTGTAACCCTCATAAAAAGTACAGTTCTAATGTTTCTGCTGAATATGATTCAGCTTGCTGAGGTTTGCTCATTTTGAGGACTGCGGTTTTGGTTTTTGCACACAAGCTGGGGTAATTCCAGAAAAAAATTTTTATATTCTTGCCCCTTAAAAACAATAAACTTATGTTAAAAAGAGAAAGCATGACAGTGGTATATGGAACTTTAAAGTGTTTCTGGAATGTTACCTGGGTAGTCAGAATATGCAGATTAAAGGAGATGGGCTGTTTGGTTGTTCAGCTGGTTGTTCATGGGACTTTGTAATTAACTTTTCACAAAAATCCCAGTTTGGAATGAATTGAGTTTCATACAGCACAAATATAGCATTTTCTTCTCCCCCACCCAAGGGTTCCAGCTCCTTTTAGGCTTTCCATTTCTTGTACATCTTTACTCTAGGAAGAGTGTCGATGTGATGAAGGAAAATATTTTAGCAGTCAAATTGAGAAAGGGCTTCAACATTAACTAGTGTTTCTTAGTGAGCCAAAACAGACTAACTCTTATAGAGCCAAAAGGTGTATCTGAAATTCCCCAGGAAACATCTCATGCTGCTTTTCTAGTGTGTGTTTGTTGGGAAAGAAAGCAGTTCAGTTTTGGAGTGGTGTATAATAGCTATTCATAACTGTTAATGATGTATTCATCAGTCTGTATATTTACCCTAGCAATTTTTACAGTTAAGAGCAGAAGCTATGTATTACCAACTCCATAAAGTGTAGAGAAGGCTAGAGGCTGTACAGCCCTGAGCTGTGTCAGAATGACTTCTCAGAGTAGTTTTCAGCAGTATTTTCTTACTGGCTCATGTGTAACAGAACCTTTTGGTAACAGAACTGCTGACCTTGGACAGACCTTTCCATTGGCAAAGCCCTTCTGTCACATGCTAGTCTTGTACAGCAAAGAGACAAAGACATACTTTTTATCCCACTGGTAATCATCAGCTGGACAGTTCTCATACACTGACATGGGAAACTTGCCACAGAATTTAGTGGGACCACGATACCTTCAGTGGGACCAGTATGTTACAGCACTTGTGCTGCAAAACATGTGGGTTGGAGTATGAATACTTCTGCATCTTTGGGCTTGGGATTTGAAGTAATGGCAAAATTTAAAGCCAAATAACACAAATCTGAAGTGATTATTTGGAAGGTGCTTTTTTTGCGTGTTGTGTCTTGAGAACCTAATTGAAAGAAGCTGGTTGCTACCCCTGTCCATAGCCTTAACAGCAATGCAGTCTGCAGGGAATGAGGAGTCAGTAGTTCAGATTAAAATTTAGCTTAATACAGGATTGAAAGATATGGTGCTTGAAAATGTGTTAGTTTTGAAATACACTGTATAATGGACTTTAATTGAGATAATCTGGTAATGTTTGTAACTCAAGGAGCAGTTTGTTTCTGGGGCAGTTGTCTGAGTGTGGAGTCATGTGGGTTTGGGATTCAGTCCAGGAAAGGTACCAGACAGGCTGCCTGCCATCGCTGACTTCTGGGGGTTCTGCAGTGTCCTATCTAAGGGAAGGTCGATACTTCCAAGTTTGGGCAAGTCTCCTAACATTTTGTTTCTTACCTGTATGCTATTTGCTACAAAGACATTTGTTTCATAGTGAATTTATTTCACTGCTAACTGTAAAGCTCATTACAGTTCCTTCAGGGAATATATTATGTATTTCAGTTTTATTTTTCATGGAGTTAAGACATTTCAGCCACTAAACAAGATAGAGACATCTTTGGATCGAATCCATTTTCCCTGCTTTCTGTAAAATGATACTCTGCTATTTCTAGCATCTTCTATTAGCACATGCCAGTATACACAATTTATGATTAAAATAAAAGTTGCAGATTAATATTTTTTTAAACAAAAGTCCAAGGGATGTTAATAGCACTCTTGTGAATATTGGTGTGCCTGAACATGAATATGGTTTTAAGGAATTTGTCATGTGAAAACAACAGGTCCTGATACTAATGGGGCTGTGGAAAGGTGCTCAGAAAACCATTTTTATTCAGTATTCTCTGCAGCAGATAACATTCAAACAGTACATCTCATGATGAAAGATTTTTAGCAGCTCTTGAACTTAAAATAACATTTTGAAATCGTTCTAGAGATTCAAATTCACAGCAAATAAAGGCGTTGGAACATTGGCAGGGAATTTCGAAGACAAACATTGCTAGAGGCACTGCTGTGATCATGGGAAGAGCTTTATAATAGATATATATACTCATTGATTTCCTTCATGTGGGGCTTATAGATCAACTAATATACTTCAAAATATACTTTTTAAAATTGCTGCTAATTATTTTTTTTTCCCACAAGATTAAAGGTTTCTGTGCAAAAAAGCTGCAATGAATGCTGTATAGTAATGTGGAGGAGAGGATGCACAATGGAATGTTCAGGGCTTGGAATGAACTTTATACAAGGGATCTGCTTAAAATAAACTTCTGTTCTAGTGCTCTAGTGTGCCTTGGGCTCAGTGGCTCTCCCAGTGCACAAGAGTTGTCAGTGCTCCATTGATAATTCTTACATTTGTGTTCAAAACCAAAATCTGCAATTTCTCATTTGAGTTTATGGAATCCTGTAACCCAAAGCTATGCTATTGTATATGTTTATTGTGATGGACTTGTGAGACACCCCCCAAGGACTTGAACATTGAGTGCATCCCTGTATGTGTCAGTGCATTAGAGTTGGAGGGTCTCTCTTGCATCTGTGGCTTCCTGAATGCATTACTTAAAAACAAATGTAATTACAATATCTGGATAAGAGCAACTATTTTTTTTACCTTTTGGTCTTTGTACTTTTGACTGTTCTCTGCTGGAGTAAAACAACAAAGATATTTCTTAGTACAGCCAACAATGTGCTCCAAACTGTGGAGAAAAGATTTAAGGAATCACTTCTTAAATAAACTGATATTAGACACAGCAAGTTCAAACCATAAGGAAACGTCAGAGTAAATTATTAGTGTCTGAAGAGGCAATTACAATCAGTGTATAAACTCAAGCAGAACATTTTGAATAATGTTCCTAAGAAATGCTTTTTATGATTAGGTATCCTAGTGAAACTGTTGTGTCCCTGTTTCCTGAATACTGAACTGGAGAGTCAGGAGATACTACACTGGAAGAGGAATAACTTGGGGGAGTTTTGGAAAATGTTTGCACATCAAGCATTCCTATTAAAGCATGGAACTGGCAATATAAATTGATAACTCCTGGTTATTGGCTTCTGCCTTATCATTTTGTCTTCTCTCAGTCTTGTCCTTTAGTGCTTCAGGTTCTATATTTGGTCAAATATTTTCTGACTCTACCAGGTGGCCATTAATAGACACTTTAAAAATTTTGGGGCATCTGAAAAGTTTCATTTCAGTGTCAGAGAAGACTGTTTAGAAGAGACCTGATGAGCAGAGAAGATTGTGACTTTTTCCACTTAATTCAGTTTAGTTAGCATTGCTAGTTGTAGTTATATCGATTCTCTGAATTAATAATGATTTTAATTAATTGCTCTCTGGGTGGCCATGCTTTAATTCAAAATCAATGCAGATCTCCTAAGAGACTTGTCTTTCTCACCAGGGATTTAAAAACAGCCCTGATACTGAAGTGTCTGATGCTGACCTGTCCAGGAAAGTGCTTTTCCGTGACTGTTGTTTTGCACACAGAAACCCAGGGTCTGATCAGACCAACATGCATTTTTTAGCAGCTACCCAGTTCAGTGCCTGTGCCCTAATGTTATGCTAATTGCTGACAGATTCCCTTCAGGATTTATGATTAGATTGGGTATGCTGGCCTGAGAAATTTAATAGGTTGCATTTCCTTGAGCTGAGAAGTGTGGTATTGTGGTTAGTTGGTTATGGCTAAATGTGTTTAAATGGTGGGTTTTGATCATTTCATGGTCTTCCTCTGCAAACTGCAGTGTCAGTATGTGTGGGGCCTACAGCTTGCTCTGCCATTAAGTGGTGTTAATTACCCACCATAGCCAGTCTGGCTACCACATTCTGTTTGAGGGGCTCAGGGCAATGGTGGAGAGGTAGAGGGGTCTCTGTTTTATGCCTGAAGATGACAGGAATCTTAGATGCATATTCCGGCAAGAAGTTCTGGATCAGTCTGAGTTTGGATCTTGCTCTTTGTGGTTGTATTCCTGTGTCTGCAGATAATGTATGTATGGATAAGCTACTGGGGAGAATTAAGACTAACACAAGTTTGCTTCTAATGCAAAAGGGTTAAAAACTAATAGGAGACAGTATACCAAGGCAAATAATGTTGTGCAATACTCCCTTTGTAACATTTCTCACCTGTAGCTCATTATTAGGTTGCCCAGTTCTCCCTGTACGCACACTTACACTTCTGTATCCTTTTGATTATTGTCCTTGAAATAGTTTCAAATTAATTTTCTGCAGAGAGTGTTTCCTTCACTAAATAAATGTCCATCTTACTGTAGCCAACATGTATTACTTGGCTGGGATGATCACTTACTAAAACCCTCAAAGCTGTTAAGACTTTGGATGAAATTCAACTCTGGTGTTAATGAATTCAACTCCACTGAATTCAAGTTGCACGAGCATCTTACCTAGTGTAATGACCTCTAGTTGGAGCAGAATATATCCAGGACATTATTCTTTGCTGACCACATATTTTTTCAATACTGGTGTTGCTTAAATAATTACAATTGAGAGTTTCTGGCAGGGTTATCTTATTATAGTAAATTCCAAGGTGACCTTTTCCCTTCTGGCTTCATTAAATAGCCAGCTGGTATCTAATACTCTGCATAGTGGTCTGTAGGGTTCCAGGCACATTTCGAAAACATACAAAAGAAATAATGGAACTCTCTCAAAAGCTAGTTTATTCCTTTCTGTAGATTAAGTGGCAGATCTTAAAAAAAAATACAAAAAGACAGACTTTGCTACTCATTTGTGTGATGGGAAATACTCTTTCCTCTGGCCTCAAGTTAAGCCTTGATGGCTGGGTTAACTTGTGTGTCGCAGCTTTCCACCACTGTCTTACAAAGCAGTTCCTGCAGGTCACTGCCCATCAGTGTTTTCACTTAGGAGTTTCGAAATGAGTTTCTCCTTGTTTGCTGAGGGCAGGAGGTCTGAGGGATAGCCCTGAGTTGAGGTGCTGAGCAAGAGGTGCCTTGCCTGGGAGGCTCATCATTTCCATCTAGCCTGAATCTCTGGGAGAATTTTTCATGTTGGTGTTTTTCCAGGTAAATGTCTTCTTGGCCTTTATCCTCTGCATCTTGAAGAAGAATATGAGTGTTTCTTTCCAGCTGCCTATGCTGGCTGTGCTTTTTGGCTCATACCTGCTCATTGGTGGCAGTGGTCATGGCCAGTTTTGAAACCCATAGAAATCATGTTTTCATTTCCTGTATTTGCTAGTTGTGTCATCATATGACAGAGGTGGTGTTACATTTTTTTACCCTTTGTCTGTAAGCATTGTTCTTATAAAAACAGCACTTGCTACAGCAGAGCAGCAGCTGAAGCCTGCTGTTGCTTTGATGATCTGCCCTGCAAATACATCATCTGAACAGCAGCCAGCAGCAATGAGTCCCACTGAGGTGCTTGTTTCATAAGTTCTGTATTAAAGGAATGGGTTTTTTTCCTTCTCTTGAAATAGGGAAAGGTTGCTTTGAAAGGCAGGGAGACAGATAAAGAGAAATATGCAAAATAGTGAGAGGAAACTCAGAAAGGCTGGTTGTTCAGTTTGACTTGTAAAGCACCCAGCAATCTGGTTGCTTATATAACTTTGCAAGCCCCCTTGGCGTGGAAGCCTCTGGAGCACTGGCTCTGCAAGATTTTCAGTATTTCCTGCTTCTTGTCAGACCCCAAAATCTTTAATTTCAGCCTTTCTCACGGTGTTTTGATTAGACTTCTGTTTCCAGTTATGGACAGAACCAAGGAACTTGAATGCAAAAATTTCAAAGAAGATGCATTAAAACATGAAAGAGATGGGCTGTTTGAACAGTTTTTATTAATCTGAACCCAGTTAATGGGAACTTTTTAGATCTCGAAGCTTTAGATTATTTTTGTCATCTAGCTGATGACCAAACCACCAACTAGTTTCCATGAAAACATTCATCTGAAGGGGGCACGGTGTTTGGAATATCAGCACATTGTTTGTTCAAGGCTTCTTAGCAGACCTAAGCTCTCTGAGCAGTGGGTGCTAATGGGGCACCTTTTGGTCTGTGCATTTCATGGCACTGACCACTGTCCCATAACATGAATTCTCCTCTGGCTAATGCAGCCAACTCTCTGCTTTCACTCCATTCTTCCTTTGTCTCTAAGAACGCCTACAAGGGGCTGTGTTGGAAATGTCATGTATTTGGAAGTCATTAGCTTTGGGAGTTGATTAAAATCCTTCATATGTAATCTATTGCTCAGCTGTGTTTTACCTGGACTAAACACTACTTTATGAAGTTGTTACCAAGATATAGTCATTGGTCTGACACAATACTATTCTCCTTTTCTTACAAATTTTAATTCAAAATTAGTTTTATTCTCTGACTTAACTGTGCATAAAGAATGACCAGAGTCAGTCCAAATTCATAAACTATCCATAGTCAAATTCCCAAATCTCATGAAGACACAATTCTTTCCTTTCGTGCCAAGAGGAGAAGTTGTTACTAATTTAAATAGTTGTTCAAGTGCTACACAACAAAACTTAAGAAAAAATGGTTGAGAACCTGGTTTCAATTGTCATAGATATTTCTGTGCAGCATTCTTTGATTCCCTAATCTTATTTTATTCTGAGCAAAATTCTCTTTTGGATAGCAAAAAACCTTTCTTTGTTCCTTAAGCATCCCTTGATCTAGTCAGATAGAATGTGTTCTTACATCTTTGATTCTGTAAAAGAAACTTCTTTTTTTTTTGCTGTTCCTTCTCTTATTTCCCTTTGAACTACTCAGTTTCAACATTTTTGGGTTTTACCCTTTTCAAAATCTCTTTTAGTAAAATAATCACCCAGTAGAAATTCTACATGATTAGTGGCTTCATGGTTGGATCCAATAAAGAGATTTCATCTGCAGAGAATATTTTTATATTGCAGCATTAAATTCCAAAAGAAATCCAAGTCTTTTCTAATACACAATATATATGGGGATTTAAAACTTGATTTATAGACTGTATGATTAAGTTAGTCAAGGGAGATTAAACTTTATCCTTTATTTCTTAACTTGCCCAGTGTCTTTGTTTTCTATTGAATATTACTTCAAACACTTTGTGTCAGAAGAATTTGGGTGCTTAGAAGCGCTACAGACCCAGTCTCCCTTTCATATTTGTACCCATGGCAGCAGTAGTTGCCCCACAGTCATAACTCCATTTTTTTAATACCAAACGACTGTAATTCTGAAAATGTTGGGAGAGTGCTTGCAAGATGTGGGTCAGGTGAATGTCTGCTATGAGATTATGGGCTGGTTTTGAATGAGCTACCTGGCAAAGGTTACCAGCTTGCACAGCTAATCTAGCATGGCTTAGGGACCCCAAGACAGAAGAACTGAGTATCTGTTGACCACTGATAACCATGAAGTGCTAGGGAAGGGCTTCCATGGCATAACAGTCCAGCTGCAGCTGTTGTGCATTGCGGTTAATCCTTAGTCCATCTCCTTCACTCCATTTCCCCACATCAGCTCTTCTATGGGAGAGAATACATGGCCTTGAGGCAGCTTGCTGTCACTTGGTGTGATTGCTGTGGCACAAGGGTTCCTCCACACCTCTAAAACCTTCTGCTGGTCCAGAGCAAGGAACACCTAAACGTAACTTCAAATAAGGATTTTCTGGAGGAGCTCCACTAAAATCATGGGAGGTGAACCTCAGGGAGGAGCAAGAACAGAACTGTTCTTTGGGCAAGAGGACTCTAACCAAGCTGGGAACATTTAAATGATAAGCCATGTGAGAGGTTTGGAAAGCTTGGAAAAGAGATACATTTTTATTGGTGAAATGAGGCCTTGTCATTACAATTACTTGTGAGGACCTAAGGCAACAACACCTTAGTGTAGAACGTGTCTGCAGATGTCCAGTCAGACTGCAGAATAAAGATTCCTTCAGTAAGTGGAATTAAAAGTTTACTGTTGAATTTCTGTCATAACACTTCATCATTCTCTTCTAGGCTCATATTGCAGAGGACTGGGGGGATTGAATTTTCCTCAAGTGTCTGGCAGAGCTAGAAGAGATTGTTCTATATTCAGAATGATAGTTCCTCAGATTTTTTGATTGTTCTTTCAAAATACTTTTTCTTTCCTTCCTCAAGCCTAATTAATGTAGGGGAAGGCCAAGTCATGGAAATTTATTTGGTTTGAGCTTAAATTTATGAACACGCATTACCTTTCTTCAGTTGTCTTCTGCCCATTAAAAGAAAAAAGACTGAGAAGCATGATGCAGTTCTTAAATCTGTGTCAAGAGGTTGTAACTTTTCAGCATCAAAATCTTCTTTGCATTTTTAGCAAAGCAGACTTGAAGAAAAGTCTCCCACATGTCAGTTGAAACAAAAGCACGTAGTCTTAAGAACTTGTGGTTTCGTCTGACTTTATCTATTGATACAGGGAGAAATCAATTTTTCCTCTAACCCTTGCCTCACTAAATAGCACATCATAGTTCATCCCTGAAGCTTTTGAGTCTCTAGTTCAGAAGAGTTGCTCGTGGATTGTTTTGAAACTGTTCATAGAGTCCTAATGAGCACCAGACCTAGTTTGTTGTTCAGCCAGCAGTTAGCTCTATTAGAGGGAGAGCTATTTTGTATTGAAACTTCAAAGTTTGTGAGTTACTTTAAGCAAGGGTTCACTGCTTTGTGAATGAAACAGAGGATTCCTTCCACATGCCTGTTAGTGTGAGCTCAGTTCTGAGCAGTTATGCTGATTTTGGAGAACTACAAAGGAAAATTACAGAATTTGATTCTGCTCTGTTTGTTTGTGAAGAAGTGTCACATGTTTGTAATTTAGTGTGTTGCCATGAACGTTACAGATAGTATTATTTATAAAGATAAACATGGGAAACTCCATTAATGTGTTCTGGTTAACATTGAATTAGCTTGTCCTGGCGGTGGCCCTTGGGAGTGTTCCATTACAGCAAAAATCTGTGCTATGTCTTTAGCATCTCCACTGCATACATTATTGAAGCAAAGGTGAAATCAAACGGAATCATTTTGTTCCTGCCTTGGAATATATCTAAAGGTTGAGGAGGAAGAGACAGGGAGTGTGGAGTGGGATGTAAGCATTTGTGCTTTATTTCAGTATCATCCGTAATGCAGATGTAGCAATAGAAATTGGACACTTTCCTGGAGGTGAATTGATGAAGGCTTTTTTCAGTCTTTTAGCTTCATTACTTGTTTTAAGCAGAAATCAATGGTAATTTGATCTGTGAGGTCTATGAGGTCTAACCCAAATCAGGCATGTTGGAATGCAGCTAAGCTTCAAAATTAGGTACATGCATCTCCACTGGCCTTAACTCTGCAGGTGCTGGGGAGCACTCTGTAAAGAAGCGTAGAGACCCTCAACTCTGCTTAGTATTAAAGTGTTAATAAGCTGTCTGTCAGACTGTAAGGTGTCAAAATATGAACCTCTGAGTGCTGCACGTTAGAACACAGGAATATTGTGACAGAGCACATAGACTTGATTACACAGTGATGTTACAAAATTAGTATTTCCTTCGTGTATTCTGTATATGCTTCTGAGATGCAGATTTTCCTGATGTTAGTAATGGTCTAATGCTATTTGCTTTTCACTTGGTTGAATTGTGTCATTTTAATGTACTATGTTTGAATTGTCATTCTGTCTTAGAGGTAGAATGAATTAACATTGAACTGTAAATTTATAAGAGCAGATTATGGTATCTGCTCATCTGTGAGTCATCTGTTGCTGTGGTCTTATCATTGGTACAGCATTGTTCATGCAGAGTCAAATTCCTGTTGGATTTAGTTTTTATCAAGAACTGGTATCTGTTCTGCATCATCACCTACTTGGGCTTTTTCTTCTCTCCTCCAGTATAAAGCAACCATCCTGTGACTTTCTTCCCTTGAAAAGCAGAAGAAAGCCTTTAATTCCTGAGTTGCAGTTCTTACCTCTTGTTCTTCTCTCCTAAGGCAGTTCAGTGTCACCACTTGCAAGGGTGAAACTTCTCTCACTAATTATGCAGAATAATGCTGTAGTGGAATTCACTAGCTCTGCGTAAGTGCTGACTCTGGCAACTTAAAACCTTAAAAATGCACTCTATAGGTAAGGTTTTCAAGCAAATGTTTAATGTCAATAGTAATGTGTGTTATTGGTCTGAGTTACTGAAGTCCAGATTCTGTTTTGGCATGTTGTATATCAGATAAATTATAGTAATCTTTTACAAAGCATTGGGTTTCAAATCAAAGATGAAAGTGAGGTGCTACCAAAGGTGCTGCTTATTTGCATCCCCAGCAGAAATGACGGAATGGAATTAAATGTTTATTTAGAACCTCTTGGCTGTCATGATGATCCAGCTTTCACAGAGTCCATATCCATGGAGTAGAAATGATCTTCTGAGGGAATGCAGTAACAGGTCAGAGCTTTCATCTCCTGCATGGTTTAGCATTCATAGTGCCTATGAGCAGAAGCAGAGCTGCCCAGGTTTCTTGGTCTTTGAAAAGCTCCCAGACTTCAGTAGATCATTAAGATAGTCCCAAAATATTTCAAGACACTGCCTCTTAATTAAAAGTAATCATAAATAGCAGTGTAGCTGTTTAGGGCTTAAAATCCATTCAGCATGGTAAGTAGTTCCAGAGGAAAAGTAGGAACAGTCACTAGAACTTCTTGCTGTGCAACGCTGCCCTCCTTTACCTTCTCTCAGCTGTGTTTTCTGCTGAAATCCACCAGTGTATGGGTTTGTATTTCATGCCTCCATCCAGAATTTGGCTTTTGAAACAAATGCTCCTTGGTTCTTTAAGAAAATCATCACAGAAAGTGCTTCTTATCTTCAAAGTGTTTTTCTGACATTAATTAATTGGATCCTCACGATGCTGTGAGAAGGATAAGGAGCAGCCTGGAAATGTCCATCAAGCACTCCTACTGCAGTGAACTGTACTAAACACTTCTGCAGCCTAGCTGGGTAAAATGGGGTTTTTATTCAACTGCCCAAATAACTTTAAAAGTGCTTGAGAAGAAGGACACAAAAATTAAAACTGCTTTTGAACTCCATCAGCCTTTTATGCCTTCGTGCTTGTGGACGTAAAAAAGCTGCTGTTGAAACAAGCAGGGGCAGTTCCTGTGCAGCTCCCAAATTACAATGGTGCCATTGATTTCCTTGGGCCTGGGCTGCCACAGGCCAGCTGAAGAGCTTGGCTCCTTGCTTGGGAAGTAAAGCAGTGTGTAGTAACACCTGATGTGAATAAAGAGCTTTAAAACCTAGTCATCATAATGGGAGTCATACCTAAAATGAAGATGCACTCAGAAACAGATGGAATAGATTTTGTGTGAGTTAAGAGAAAGATACATTAAATGAATGGAAAAGAAAAGCAAAACAAAATAAAGTCATTGGTATTTGTGGATATAACCTAGTATGGAAATGGAAAATATTTTATCTCTCCACTGGATTACTGGAAATGCCTTTCTCTCTCAAATGACCACTACCCTAACTGTACCTGACAGTAAGTAAAGGGAACCAGTTTGCATTTTGGTATTTAGGGTGGGGTTTGTTTCTGTCTTCACTGAAGTTAATCAGGAAATGCCAAAGTTGCTGTGTGGATTTTTGATAGTATTATAAATGAAAAAATATGCATGTGGATTGCTGATTACTTGCATTGGTAATAATAATCTCTGATAAAGACTTTTTTGGTTCTGTTAATTTGTTCAAACTTACCTTGTGCATTTTTTTAAAGGTAGGTGGCTCAACAGGTTTATTGAGTGACTGCATCTCCAATTCAGTTGCTTTATATTATATAACTCCCCAAGTTCTGCAAGCCTTGGCAGTTACTCCCAGCCCTGCTGTGCTGTACACAAACCAGTTGCATTGCACATGTCTGACCTCCAGAGGATCCCAAGGCCTCTCTGAAGTTTATACCGTTGCCTCTCTTTGGCTTTTTTCTCTCCAGAAAGCTGTTCTTGGTCCTTTGGTCAGCAGTGAGCCCATTTCAGTGTTCCATTAGTCAGGAATAAGAGCTGAACTGGAGGATGCAGCGTGTGCTTCCAGTTTAACAGCTGTAATGAAGCAAAGGCCACGCACAGTGGTTCAGCTGATATTACAGGGCAGCACAGCAGTTTCTCCCGAGCCATGGCCTTTCCCACAGGATCCCAGGATGTGCAGATAAACAGCTGAGCCACCAGAGGAGGGGCAGCCTGCCCCGTGCATGTGTTTGCCTTTGGGGGGCGCTCTCTGAGGTCCTGTCACTGGAATACAATGTGCATAGAAACATCAGTGCTTTCATTTATGGCTTGGCAGTGGCCTGTGAGAGTAATCACTTGAAATTATGGCAGTCATTATGGTCTAATCCAAAAAACCTGGATTAAAAAGATGGATTTCTCTCTATTTACCCTCTCCCTGATAAAACTCCTAATTTTACTTTGAGTTTTATTGAAATAGGTCATGTAAAGTTGAAGACTTTGTACACTGGTAAGAATCTGTGCTATCATTCAGTAGCATTAACTGTTTCCTAGACATGTGTAACCTGTTACATTGCAGTAATTGTTTAGTGTGTGTTTATAACAGGAAACCAGTTTAAATTACTTTTGGGAGGGTAGATATTTAAAAGGCTCTTCACTCACTGACAGCATTCATAAAAAGACTTGCTTATTTATCTCAAACATGGAAAAAATGTTCCCAGCTGAGCATGAAACTACGTGTGCTAGATGTACTTTTACAAAAAATTAAATTCACTGTTAATGTAAACAGTGTGAAAAATTCTGTCTTAAATCAAGAAAAAGCAGATTATGTATTATATGAATTTTGGTTTAAACAAAAATAAAGGCTGTAGCTAATCACTTTTTATGGTTCTAAAAAAGTGGTACTGGAGATATTCTATTAAAGGGAGAAGATAGAGCTTATCAAACTTTAATAAGACTTAAAGACAGGAAGGCAAGGATTTTCCTTTTCTAAGGTGGTATTGTAAAGGAGATACTAGAAACTTGCTTCTGCAGTTTTGAATATTTAATGTTCAGAATGATAAATTAATTTCAGTCATGTTTCATTGTTTAAGAGCATGGATATAACAATCCCTGTTCAGTGTGTTGATCAGGAGACCTGTGGGACTGATGCAGAAGGTCTAGAAAATCAAACTTAAGAGTTAATAGCAACTGTCTGCAGAGCAGTTTGCAAGTGATCTGCTTGCACACTGGAGGGGGAAAGAAAATAAGTTACTTCTTGCTAGAATATAAAAGCAACTTTCTTTTTATTAATATATTCTTTCCTACATATGCTTAAATTCAAAAACTTTAAGTTTAAAAACTTAAATTCAGTTCCTGATGGCAAAATAATTATGTAGTTTGTACTAGTTATACTTAACTCATTTTCTTCTATTGTCTATTCGGACTCTAGACTGCACTGTTTCATCTGTGCTGCAGACAAAATACTGCCATTAATTAGCCAGACTTATCTGATGGTCTGAGGTTGGACTCACAACTTGCATATCCATAATTTTTTCTTGTGTTTCTGTGAATAGTTTGATCAGAGAGTTTTTTTTCCATTAGCTTAGTAGGTGGCTTGGGAATAAAGAACAGCGATAGAATGAGATGTGATACTATGAAATGCTCTCTGCATTTGGAATGATTCTGTGCTACTTTTTGTGAAATATTTCAATCATATCCTTTGTTGGTTTTGGAGCCATAAAAGTCATCAATAAAATGTGATGATTTCTGGTTTTGTCATGTCTATGGATTTCTGGGCTTACCTCCAGGTGTCAGTTGTGTGTTTCCCATGGTTTGATAGCTTTGTCAAATAAATACCAAATCAGTTCCATCCCAGAACATCTTTTTTATGTTTCAGTGTTTGGACTGACATAAACAATAACATGTGTGATAACTGCCCCAAGCCTTTTTAGCCACAAGATAATGCCTGAGAAAGTGATACCAGCACTGTATTTCCGGCTTTCCTCTGACCACCCAGCTTCTTGTGCCAGGAGTTCCTCTTCTGGTAGAGTGTACTCAGGTAAATGGAGACAGCCTCTCACAAGTGTCTGTCACTTTTCTTCACTAGGAGCCAAATACTCCAGAGGATCTGTAATTAATTAATCTTGTTTTAAGTGAAAGACTAAGGTTTACATGCTGTTGTGAACTTCCGTTGGAACAGAGAATGAGTGAAGAATTGAATGATTTTTTCAGGGCTGAACATGGGCAGTCTGTCTGCTTTAGTTTGTGGCCTGTATGCTCACTCTAATGGACACTGAATTAATCAAACACCTGTATCCTTACATAAAGGCCACTAAATTAATCAAAGCCGCTCTTCTCCCACCCATAGTCTGGTCTCTGTTTGCTGTTATGTCCCCGTGCCCAACATCCCCCTGATGTCCCCTGTGTGCTGCTCTGAGGTTTGCCTGCACGGCTGGGCCAGTGGCTGCCTGGCCCCACAGACACTGTGGGCTGCTGCTCTGCCCTGCTCCAGGACAGGAAAGCCATTTCAGATCTCTCTTCCATGCCAGTGTCGGCAGTAGCTCACTCCTGACTGTACTTGGGACTTCAGCATCTGTGGCAGCCCTGCCTGAAATCAGCCACGAGGTCTTAAAGCCCCCCAGAGCGTGGCCATATCAGAGTCTGGGCCAGAGCAATTCGTGTCTAAGCTAGGGGACCCAGCAGTGCTTTGCAGCACACAGATCTGTGTGTTTTGAGTTACAGTGTTTAGGTTTAGCACACAGAGCATCCAAAATCCTTGAGAAATTCCACTTGAAATTCAAAACAGTTTAGGAGTATTCATTTAGCTCCAGTTTTTCATAGCAAGGAACACAAGCTATTTAGCAAACAAAAGAAGCAGTTTCTACTTCAGCTTTTAATTCTTGTGAGATACAGTGCTCTTTTCTGCAGAGATGTCACAATCTGCTGGTTTAGTTTAGCTGTCATACAATTATTCCAATTCTTGGCAGTTGTCAGGAGTGCAAGGAGGTACAAAACACTTTTTGTTATGCCAGCTGGAGAAAAGAGTGGGGTATTTACACATGTGCATTTCACTAATCTGGCCCTTCTGACTGAAGTAGTGTCTAGATTAGAAGATAATTCAATTGCATTTATCTACCCAAAGGACTTTGCCAAATGTGTGCTGAGTTTCTGTGCTGGGTTCACTAATGTGCAGCTGAACTGTGCCAGAAGGCTCAGCTATCATGTTCAGAGCCATTAGCAGCCAGTCTGATCAACTCCTGAAATATAAGAAGCAGATTCTAACTGAAATTATGTAACTAAGCCAAATACTATCATCTGCAGATTCAGCTGGAGCTGCATGGCTAAAATATCACATGCTACATTGGAAATGTATCCCTGCTGGAGACTACTAGTCCTGAATGTTGTTTGTTATTTCTAAATCTGATTTACAGCTCTTGCCAGTGGAGAGTACTTCCTGATGTTACTGAGGTAGGGTAGGAAATATGTTACTGAGAATTCAAGCCCTGCTTTTTCAGTGGGTTTAGACAAAAATTCTAATTATGCCCTGTAAGAGCCGAAGTTCTGAGACTACCACTTAGAAACTCTAACCTCAGTTAGCTCCTGCCTTCTTTACAGAGAGAAATTAAGGATGTTTAAGTAAGAATGGGAAAAGGGGTTTCTAATTTCTATATTAAAAAAAACCCACAATTAATGAATTGGAGCCTACTGATTGATTTCTAGAGTCTTCTAAACCACAGGAGTTCCCTTTGAGGTGTTGCATTTCCCAAAACAAAACAGTAGAAGTGCAATGGCCTATACATTTAATATGGTGCCTGTACAGATACAAGACATGCATGATTCTTACTCCAGTTCTCTAGGGTTTAGTGCTGTCTTTTTCTTCACATTTAATTCCTCTCAGTCTACATTTTCTGTCAGCCCTTTTGTCCTTCCTTTTCAGTATTTTCAGGGCAGTGGTAAAATTACATACAGGTAAAGCAGAATATTTACATAGACTCTAGTGGAGTTGGGAATTTAGTCAATCACTGCTACCCCTTCAACTCAAGGGAAATTTTTGTGCAAGTTAAAAGAGAGAGAGGTTTTTCTAGATTATTTTAGTAGTACTTACTAAAATGTATTTGAGGTATATAATGATAGAGAATGGCTATGTAAAAATAAATGGAAAGTTCATGATTCTTACCATGTACTATCATTGCGTATATCAATTGTGTAATTCCTTTTAGATTAGATCATTTACAGAATAATGGAATCTGCTCATTTTCAGTTTTTGTTGGAATGATTCTTACCTTCAACAAATGTTGTGCTGGCCTTCTGGTAGCTTTTCTTGTACTTTCCCCCAGTATAGGGGGCTGTAATAGACTATTCACAAAACACAGTAACTGTTCAGGAGTGATGCCCCTTCTAACAGGACTCCTTTACTCATTGCAGTCCGTACCTCAATGCAAAGCAGGCATTGAAACAGCCTTGGTAAAGAACTGGGTTGTTGCATATTTAATTGTGGTGGTTATTGAGATACAGTGCCCATATTTGCATATGTCATGAACAGCACAGAGCATTAATGCCTTCACACTTTCTGACTTCCATAAAGCCTGTCATGCTAAGAGGCCTAGGCAGCTTTATCTTTGTGCTGGAGACCTCATAAACGTAGAACTGGCCTAAGGATGAACTTAATCTCTGTTGTTTCCTTTTATTCCTTTATTTGCTTTCCTGGTAAATGTTAGTATGGCCTCCAATAAATGCTTTTAGAAACTAACTGTGTGATCTGGGTAAGCATACTCATTAGTGTTCCCTAATTCTCTGCTACTTAGAGCCATATCTCAACATTTGGAGTCATTGCCTTGGCATAACTTAGTCCCTGTGGAAAGCGTGGGAGTCATGTAAGCGTTATTAATTTTGTACTTATGAATAATAATATTAAAAGTCGTCCATCACTCAAGAGCACCTGCTTGAAAAATGGGAAAAGGCATTCTATTAGAGCAATTTTAAAGAAGGCAAACAGTAATAGGAAGAAAACTGAAAACGAAACCCAAGATGCAATTCGTAAGGAGTGCTTATGCCTTGCAGTGGAAGAATTAACAAATTGCTGAAATTCTGCTTTAATGAACCTTGTTACTTGCATTGTAAAACCTGCTTCATGAGCTCCTTGTTCCCAAAGCTCCAGGCTGTACTCAGACATAGGTTTAGAGTCTTAGTGTAGCAGCTGGGTAATAGGATGCAAAACATTTGCTGCCTGAGTAACACTACTGTTTATATGGGTTTTCCAAAGGTCCCTTGTTAGTTTTTCAGTGTTGCACGCTGCTTCCCACTGGGATTGAGGATGATGTGTGGGAGAGCAGCAGTGACATTGAAGCACAAAAAATGCCATATGATCACATTTTGCAAATGTCAGGTCATATGTCTGTGTGTGTATTGTGCAGTACCTTGTGTGCCAAAGTCTCAGGAGTTGCAGTGTGAGAATGCTGTAGTCAGAGAGGGGGTTTCCTGCATTTTGCTTCTCATCTCACCAAAAAGACAGAAGAGGTAGCCTAGACTAACTAATTTGGTTTTGTTTCAGTTGGCTCTTACTAATACCTGTCAGGGAAGACTACACAAAAAAGTGGGGAAATCCTGCATCCTCTTCTGACAGGAGCTCAAGATTTGGCAACATGCTCTTTCTTTGGGGATTTTATTGAAGCCATTGAGAATTCAGCCCTGCTCTAGTGTCTGGGCCTGAACAGATAGGACAAATCTGGGTTCTTTTTCTCAAAGCCTGTAACATTTATTTGCAGCAGTAGTTAATTGTCTCATCTGCTTTGCTGCCCCAGCATTTTCCTTGTGCTGATGCATCAACAGGGCTTTTGGCGTCAAGCTGAAAAAGGAACAGACACAACTGAGAGAAGTGGAAGCTGCACCAGCCAGGGGAATTTGGAGTGCAATAGTTCAGTGAATCCTCCAAAAGGAAAATGGCTGCTGCAGTGCAGAAAAGGAGCATTTCTATTTGCAGTGATTAACTGCAAAACCATTACCTTTAAGCAAATAAGTAGTATTTTCTTTTTGCAGGTAAAAAAAAAAAATCAGGAATCTTTTAAAAGTGAGTGGGATTTACTGCTCTCATAATCATTAGGAAATGCATCCAGAAGATGTCTGCTTTCTCAAAACTGAAACAACAGTAAATTAGACCTAAGGCAACAGAATAGGAATCTCTTGTACTTGTTTTTTTTGACTCTGTCATGGTGGGGGGATAAAACCTGCCAAAGTAGGACCTCAGGACAAACTTGGCAAAATTGATTTAATGGAATTCACTGTTTCAAATTTATTCCCCTTTGAAGCAGGATTTCTTTTACATGATAGCTCCCTAAGGAGAATACCTAAATAACTTCTTGAGCAGGATTATGCTGTTGACCTGAAGTTCTAATGTTAATATTTTAGATAAGAAAGAAAACTCTGTAAACCTTTCCTTGGAAATAATAGTATACTTGAATTATCATTTCCTTGTAATAGTGTTGGAAATCTGGTACTTCTATCTAGTGTCTACTATAAAAATATTTAAGCAGTTGCTTGAATGCTAATGCTAGCAATAAATACTATATGTCATATTTAATTTGCAGTGTTATGACAACTGCTCAGTTCATGGATAAATGCAACAGTACCTTTACAAAATAAGCATAAGCCCAAGCTATTCAAAGCTGTAAGCAAAGATATTTGTTGGATTTCTGAAAAGCAGATTTTAAAGTTTCTACTAGGTGAAAAAGTGAGTAAGATTAGTAAGAATAGGGATGTTTCACAGATCCATACATTAATAAGTCTGTAAATTTGAATACTTGTGCAGGAACTTCTGATTCCTAGTCTTTGAAAAAGAACTGGAAATATTGGAAATACCACAGCATTTTTTCCTTTTACTCCTGGTTTCAGTCAGGAAAAACTCATGCTGAGACATATTATGCTTTTGTGTTACGTTTGTTTCTGGTCCTTCCTGGATTGAGGAATAGTGGAGACATACGCAGGGGGACTTTTGTCTTAAAGTTTGTATTAGAAAATACTATTTTGCATTAGGATTATGTAAGATCATAGAGCATTTCTTAGTGGAGAGTCCCACTCTCTGGTCCATGTCCTTTCTGACACAGTTGAAGTGACCAGTAATGGCTTTGAACTTCCAGAACGGTTGGAAGTTTATGAAGCTTTTGCCTCAGCAATGCACAGTTAGAAGATGTCCCATTTTTGTTACAGATCTGTACCCTGACCCTGTCTTGGTTGCCAGTGAAGAAACTAAGTACAGTGCAAGAGGTAAAGGTGTCCAACCTGCAGAGACACTGGGTTTTGGTTTATACAATCTGATCCTAATTTAGGGCCAGTAAGTGAACTGGTGACCATTTTCTAATATCCTCCATTGGCTCTGAAATAAGGGGTTTGTAGGATCAGATTGTTAAAATCATTTGACTCTTGCTATTCATGAGATCTTACCCCTGCTCATATTTCTTGAATTAAGCTCAGACTCCTGTGGGAGCTTTGCCATGACCTCAATAGGAGTTTGAATTCAAAAATTCAGAGGCAAATAATAGGTAATTCGGTTCATGAGAAGTCTGCCAAATTTCTCTTGAATGTTCTGTAACTAAGGTATGTTCTAATAATCAGCAAATATCTCTTCTTCTGGAAAGGAGTTTTTTTGGAGAATCCACTTGAACTAATGAATATTTCATTATTTTAAAACTGTTTATTATGGAGTTTCTAGGCATTTGGCTTTTTTCCTTGTTGTGCAGAGGTATTTTGAAGTAGCCTAGAAGCTGTGTGCTGTGACATAGAATATTTCTAGATTGTGGTCCATGGGCTCTTTCTTTGTTGATGTAACAGGTCTTGTGTATTCCATCCTGCAAGGCCGACAGGCATGAAGGCAAGCTGTGTTTTGTGACACTGAATAGTTGGGCTTTTTGGTTTTGGTGGGGTTTTTTGTTTTGTTTTATTTTTTTTGGGGGGGGGGGTGGTTAATGTCTGAATTGTTTTCAAGTCCTTTTGGAGAAGAGAGTTTTACAATCTGTGTGCAGTCAGAAGTAGCCACTGGTTTTAGGAGTTATGCTGGTGTGGCAGCTGTAACTGTGAGGTCAGCAGGCTGTAGGTGTGGCTGCTCAGAGTTAAAGGCCAGCTCAGTGCATTTTCTGGACTTTTCTCTTTGCTGGGCTTTCCCAACAAACCCCTCCCTTCCAAGTTTCTCTTGCTGTTACGTTCCTCATGGTTTGTACCATGAAGCCAACTGACTTACCTCACAGGGATGTCACCAAAGGGTATCTGTGGGGTTTAATTGTACAAGATGCACCACCCTGCACTGATTTTTATAATGCAGTACATGAATATTTTAGATCGGTCTCTGAAAGCTCCATATAATGTCTTCTTGTGCAGGAAAGATACACAGTAGAAGTTGCATGTTTCTTTCACTTCTTTCATCAAAGTGCTTATTCAGCAGTTGTCTTATTATTTACTGCAGCTGTATCTGGGCACTTTCTTTAAAGGTGCTGGGAAAGTGGTGGTGTTTCTATAGAAAGCTGGTATGGCCAAGACATTCTTGCACTTTAATTCAACTTGAAGAGCAACAGGATTAAATTTTTTAAAGCTTGTTAAAATAAAATATAAAAAAAAGGCTTCAAATGTGATGTGTCAATATATGGTTGTTGTAAAATATGTATGTATGCTGATGATGTAAAAATAAGGTAGTTGCTGCACTTTGCCTGTAAGATGCTTTGGTTTTTAATTGGCAGCTGCAGAGAAAATGCAGCCTGAGAGCCCCATCCATCTCATGCACTCGCCTGTTCGAGGTGCCTTTGTTGAGGACCTCCATCAAAGAACGTTTTATGATGTCTTTTCAATCTTTGACTTGCACCTTGAGTGCATCTGCAGCTTGTGAGGGTTCTCTGGATTAAATCTCCAGTGAGACGTTTGCAGCTGACTTCAGCAGCCAAGCCTTGATTTGGATTCCCACTGGCCACAGTTGGAAGGCTGCAGCCCAGAGAGAGGAACTACTCCCTGCTTCACTCTCTTTGGGTCAGGACCAAATGAGAGACACTTAATATATGGGAAAGAACTTCAATTCTGTCTGTCTACAGCCTTATTATGGCTTGTAAAGCAATTAAGTAGGACTTAGGACACTGTTCTCCCAGACAGAAAAGCCTTAGGACAGAAAAAGATACTGTATTACTCTGCATATTAGTGCTGTTGCCAGATTTAAGAGGGTTTCATGTTATTATTGGGTGAAAATGTACTTCAAATAGTGAGGTACTACACCCACACCTAAAGTATTTCTCTTCAGATATGGTTAGAAGAATAGGAGTCATTCAGAAAAACACTTGCAATATATATCAAACTGCTAATATGGAGAAGTTAATCAGAATTTGTATCCTGAAATACTCCATATGACTAGTGCAAAACATTATTGAAGGCCACTGTAAACAACACAGTTTTAGTTAAAAGCCATTTCCAAGATGAAAGATAAATTAAATGAGCTGCAGCCTCTATGTGGAATCCCTCAAGAGGAGTTAATGGTAAAGCTTCTCATAATCTTTCATGCTTTGGCTAAAAATATTAGCACCATAAAAATTCTTCAGAGGGCAGAGTTGAGGTGGTGGATGCAGAGTGATCAAAACATAAAAAAGGCATATTTTCCCTTTTTATGGAGAGGCCTCTTCCAAATCTGTCATACGATGGATTTGAAATGAAAGTTTAATGTGCACTCAGTTTCTCAGACAGCCATCTTTCTACAGCTTCATTAATAACAATTTAATCTTAGCCAGCTCTCTCTTTTTTCTTAAGCTCCTGATGATTCATTTATCTTATTTGTTTAGCATCAATATAAGAAAAAATACTCAAACCGTAAAGTTAAGGAAGTGTTCCACATTAATAAACCAATGTAAAAGCAGTCTCCAATACATTTTGCAGAAGTGTTTAATCCACAGTTGTTTGAATTAAAAAGTAACGAAGTGTAAATAGCATGTAAATAGCAAGTAAATAATGTGACTGGATTTCATATTTAACCTGTATGTAATATTTTTTAGCTTTAATTTTTCCTCTCAGCACTGTATGAGTAATGATGAGGCCATTTCCATGGCTGATGCTGTATAAAATATTTTTCAACTAATGTTCACAGTACAGAGACTGTTTTGTTGGCATGTCAGGAAATGAGACCTGGGAAGCAAGTGGATGTATGATGGGTTTTGGGAAAACAAACATGTAGCATTAAGTAAAATAAAAGTTCAAAATGTGTGAATACATTTACAGGGTCTGATCCAAAGCCATTAAATTAATTTACATTTTTGCTTTTATAAAAAGATTTCATCAATATTAAGCAAATTATAAATAGTTGGGTAGTCAGCAGCAACCCCTCCAAGTCAAAAGACTTTGAATTTTACAACCTAACAAGTCAAGGACACTGGCAGTGTCACTGTCCCTTCACACGGGACATTCTGTTCTGAGTCCTGCAGCAAAAGCAGGAAGACTGCTTCTATTGATTAATTAAGTTAATTCAGATGTCTGGAATATGTACAAACAATGTAAGTTGCTTCTCTTATGTGTATTACTTTGGAATTAGTGGCATAAATTTAATTTCCTGTCATTCAGGCCATGCATGTAAGTTTTTCCCAGTAGCATAAATAGTTGTGTATAATGTTGAGAGCATTTTAACTGAGTGTCACAGTTGTTGAGACAGGGCAAAGAAGAAGCAGTCTCTGGAATAACTGGGTCCTTGACCCTAACTTTTTTTAAGTTCAAAGTTTGTACCTTGAATTTGCATTTTAAAAAGTAAATTACCAAGCAATATACAGCTGAGGGTATTACTAGATTTTGTTGTTTCTTTTAAAGTTTTTCTTTAAAAGCAAATTCTTTTGTAATAAAATTGAAAATCTATGAGTAGAGCCTTTGAAGAAAGGGTTGTGTTGTTCCTGTGTACTTAAGCAATGTCTGATAGGGTTTCAGACTCTATATATATATTTTTAATTTTATTTTTTTAATAATGCAACTGTAATAGTGCATAAATTATGCACATATGGACATAAATGTGGCAGGAGTTTCTGACTTTTAGGGTTGAAAATTATAGTTACAGACAGATAAGGAAAGTAGGAATGAGAAGGAACAGAGGCCCCTATGTCACCAAACCACTGATTTGCCCATAATAACAAAGGGAATGCACTGCCCAGCAGGATACTGAATTCATATTTTATCAGTTCCTGGCTAGTATCTGATTTGCAAGTCATGTTTTTTCATGCATAAGATCCTACTGGCATTTTTGAAGGGCTCAGCACTCCAAGCAGTGCTGCAGGTCAGGGCTCTGCAATGTTCTGACAAAAAAATCATGTTCTGAAAAGGAAGTGGAGGGACCAGCCAAATGTCTCCATGAAGACTAACAGGAATATTTGGCAGCTCAGGAAATTCATGTGCCCCTGAATTGTTTGGTCCTTCTACAGAGTGTAATGCACTGATTTTCTGTACCTGCCTCTGTGTTTTGTTCTGCCTAACTCACAAAACAGTCTGTGCAATGGGAAGAAAGTGCAGGAAAACCACTTCCTTGGCATCCATTTGTGTTGTGTGTGCTGCTGCCTGGCTGAGAGTCACGTGGCCACCTGGGAGAAACTCTTGAAAAGGGTTTCCAAGCTGTCTTTGATTTTCCTCTCTTTTCCTACAGCATAAACCTACGAAGTGTTGAGACAGTTTTCTGAGATTGGTTTGTGTTTGCTTTGTTGGGTTTTATCCCCACAGCTACTAATGTAACTCTGTTCTTTTCAGCACCTTTGTTCCCTGGCGTCAGGAATACCTAAGAGTGTTCAGTGCAGCCGTGGGGAACTGATTGGGCACCGTTGTGGGAAGGGCTTTCCTCTGACCAAGTGGTTGTGTTTGTGTCCCCCCTGCAGCCCTGCGGAGCCGCTCGGGACGCTCCATCATCAATGGCAACTGGGCCATCGATCGCCCGGGCAGATACGAAGGTGGTGGGACAATGTTCACTTACAGACGCCCCAATGAGATCTCCAGCACTGCGGGGGAGTCATTTTTAGCTGATGGGCCAACAAATGAAGTCCTTGATGTCTATGTGAGTTAGTATTTAAATTAATCTTCCTGATGGAAAAGAAATTGTTCAGTTCATTGTTAACATGCAGCACTAAAATTGCATTCAGTACTAACACTTCGTTAATTTGATTTTGAAGTGCTATTTTTGATGTTTTACATTTGTTTGCTGTTGTATCCATTTTGCTCCAGATCATAGGAAGGCTAAATCAAGCCTTTTTCTCTCAGACCTTATTCATCCAGTAAAACCAATTTAACTTGTTCAGTAAAGCAGAAATAAAGCATACAAATGTCCAGGGCTTTTCTTTGGTGGACTGGATTTTTTCTGGATACTTTCCTATTGAAACAAATTTGGCATAGTTTGATTTTACAGTGAAGAAGCAAATACCTAAGCCAGACAAGGCCTCTCACCATCTCAGTTTCCTTTAAAAGAAACAGGTCCATAAACCTATAGAGTGTAGGATTGAAGCAGGGCAGTTTTAATATGAAGCTGTCATAGGAGACTATAGATAAGCTATTTGAGAAAGGAAGAGAAGACAAATTGTGTCTAAAAGGAAGAAAAAGCTTTTTACTTCAGATGGGATGGGTTTTAGTTCATCATACTGAAACAGGAAATATAACTGGAATTAATTACAACTTATTCCAAGATAAATGGTGTGTTCTGAGATTATACAATCCCACACAGTAAAATTCATTTTTTTAAAAACTAGGTTAACTGAATATATGATTCTTTCATCCAGCTGTGGCTTTTTTGTCCTTGAGTACAGTATGGGGTGGAAAAGTGAGTGTGCTGGATAATTTCATAGAAAAATTTATAGTAACTACCCTGATTACAAAGCTGGGAGAACTTAGATGCTGGCAAAATTATTCCCCATCTGCTAGATGGTGTCTTAATAAAGCAATGTAATAATTATGTTAACACCAGGATCATTAAGGTTGAAAAAGACCTCTAAGATCATCTAGTCCAACTGATCCAAACTTCTTTTCCAATTGATTGCAATGTATGACTGGCAAAAGCCTAGAAAAATAAACAATTGGGCTCCTAGATTGTGCAATGCAGACTGTGTTTTTCAAGTGCTCGTGTCACTGTGCAGCTACAGAGTTTGTGAGTTGAGGCTTGGTCCTGAGTTTTTATTGTCAGTCAATTAATGCCTAATACATAATGACCCAGAGAGAAAAGGGTCAGGAAGTGGATTAAACAGGTATTTCCAAAGTAATATCATAAAAAAGCTTTAAGTTTCGATGTATGATACTGTGATGTTTTAGTTTAGGCTTAGTGCCTGTAAGAAAGCTGCCATGATGGGCAGAGCTTTACCAGCTTTGCTCTGTGGGTGCTGCTGTGGATTGCCACTTCTGCTTTCGCTGGCCTCTCACCTGAGATGCTTCTGGTTGATGTGAGGAATACTGCAACTCAGTATAAGGGGGCAGTTTAGTCTCTTTTTCAATATAGTGTGGGAAGATAAAGATGAATAGTGCAAGGTGCAAGAAAATCAATGCTCAGTATGACACAGCCTCTCCTGGGTTTGAAATGTGTAGCCAAGCAGATACCGATGTCTTTTTTCAGACTTCGTCTTGCAGTGCCTGAATTGTGTCATTTTCCATTCACCCATACTCATGATCTTTATGCTCTGTGTAGAAAAATGAAGAGATTTGCAGATAAGAGCTCCAAATGGCTTTCTGTTCTGTTTTCCTGAGATCATGCTGTCTTTCTTCCACTGAAATGTAGAGGAAGAAGCTTTCTGAGTTACAGGAGGTTATAAATTACAAGAAAAAGAGATGTAAATTCTGTCCAAGTGTGAAGTATACATTGCTGCAATTAACTCATTAACTCCATTAACTCAAAGCAAAACTATTCTATCATTTCAGGTATTTTCCTGCAGGAAAGCTGGAACAATATACTAATTAGGGGCTTAATCAGTTAAGCTCTCTCTAACATAAGCCTGTCAGTTGTTTTAAGAAATGTGATGGAAAAACCATCACATGGGAACCACTGGGAAGTTGTTCCTGGAACCATCTAAAGAACAGGGTCCTGGAAGGGGAAGTGTACTCTTCTGCTGAAGTCAGCTCACAGTTCTTGGTTCTCTCAGGACCACAAAGAGGGTGTATTTTTTGGATAACAAAGCGACGTTGGAAGGACCCAACCTTACAGAAAAATACTGCAGACAGTGCATTATTAAATGGTTCAGAAAAGTGAATGTTCTCTGAGGGACAGAGTTTCGAGGAACAGCGGTTATATTTGGCAAGGAAAAAGTGATTTTGACATAAGTTAAAACAAGGGTCAGAATCCCTAGCTGGTATTAATTGATGTGAATTTAGTGAAACCTTGAAGCGTTAGTTGTGCTCTGCTGGGTCACTGGGCCATTAGGATAGCAGGACTTTTTGCTTTTAGGGCCATGGATTGTGAGAACCAAAGAGGCAGAGCAAGCTCTGGTGTTTGCTTGTGGGTTTGTTTGGGGTTTTCGCTTGTTTGTGCTTCGGTTTGGTTTGGTTTGGTTTGGTTTCATTTCATTTCATTTCATTTCATTTCATTTCATTTCATTTCATTTCATTTCGGTTTTTTTGGTTTTAAAAGGTACTTTGAGTATAGTCTGAGGCTTCTATCAGAGTAATCCACACAGAGAGTTCAGAACTAAAACATACGTGTCAGTAGAGCAGTACTGAAGTACTCAAAGCTGAAGTAGTGAAACAGGCAGCTTATTACACCCCTGCATTTCTAGTGTGG
Organism: Monarcha castaneiventris obscurior; assembly: GCA_026261815.1. Classification (NCBI taxonomy): domain Eukaryota; kingdom Metazoa; phylum Chordata; class Aves; order Passeriformes; family Monarchidae; genus Monarcha; species Monarcha castaneiventris. Next base: position 14,463,760 of record JAMPIT010000434.1, on the reverse strand, counting down.
GTATGCTCAGGCTCAGCAGCAATGCAATAGGACTCAGTTGGGAATGGAGTGTGCTGCTAACAGGTAAAAAAAGCTGTCCTAAAGTCACATCTGTCTCACGCCCTGTTATGCCCAGCTGCTTAAACAAGCACACCCGGAGTAACAGTGGCTTTCAGAGTCGTGCTCCTGTCAGCTCACGTGGGCTCGTGCCACAGCAGTCTGAAAACACTGAGCTTCGTTTTCACATTTAAAGGAGAAAACCTTCTGGTTCCTGCCTGTGTTTCATAAAAAACGCATTGATAGAGTTGTGGCTGGCTGTAAAGCAGTGGGATTCTGGCTGCACTTGCATTGCATCTTTGTTCAGTTGAAAATGGACGAGGAGGGATGCAGGAGGGCTGCGGGCGATCTTCAGCTGCTGCACCGAGTCCATGAGCCTTTGTACTGTGCTCGCTGGCTCTTTGCTGAGCAGTGCTCGTGGGCAGGGCAGGGCAGCAGGACAGCAGCAGCTCGAGCTGGTGGATTGCTGGGGCTCCATGGGGAGCCGAGGGAGCTGCAGGGTGCTGGAAGGAGCAGCTGGCTTTGCGATAGGCACAGAGTAACGGTGTGTGCTGTCTGCGTGTGCTCTCCTCACGCCACTGGGGAGCCTTTCAAAAGCCAGGAGGCTGCATGTGCAGGGTTGGGGGTTGTGGTATTTTTTTTTTTTTGCTTTATTTCTTCCTTGCTTTTGTTTCCTCAGGCATCTGTCAAGTTCCTGCTATCTTAGAATGTTTTGATGACCTTAGGATCATCTCTTCTGCTGCTGAGGCCTGGTGTGAGCCTCTGCTGCTCACGTTGCTGATGGGGAAGGCTGTGGGTGGCACAGCCCACAGCTCACCTTGGCCCCAAGCATGGCAGTCTTGGGTTTTTCAAAGAAGGTTTAGACAAATAGTTTCTCTGCCATCGTAAGCTAGCTCAGTTTGCAAACGTATATTTTCTTCTTTGCAAACAGTAACTTGTATTTTCTTCTTTTTGCGTTTTTTAGAGACGGTCATTAACCATTGCTTCTATCCCGACCAGTGATAAATAATGTTATGTAGCTGATCAGTTCAAGCTGATATTTATATATAAGTGTTAGTAACATAACAAGTGGATGAACTCAATGTATGGCTGGTTTTCTTTTTAGATGATACATCAGCAGCCCAACCCGGGTATACATTATGAATATATCATTCCAGGAGACAATGTCATTAGTCCTCAGTTGCTTGCTCACAGGAGGCCAGGTAAAATGCCACCATTTCCTTTTATCAAACATACTTTGTTACTTAATGAGCTAGTGGAGAAATTCATACCATTAAATTCAGTGTAAATGCTGCCATTGATATAGGAGAGGCCCAGAATTTCACCCTACATGTTGAATGAGAACTCAGCATAGATTTGCTAACTTCAGTGAATTAAAACTAACAGGGTTTATTTATGCTTTAGCTGGGAAGATTGCTACTTTGAGTAGGAGTGTTGTAACCATGTCTCAGAAATGAAATAGAACATGATTTTTCAGAGTCTTTCTTTTTGGGATAATTTAAAACAACCCTCCACAGTTTCCCTTTCCTCTTGGAACTGGAGAGGATCAAACACAACAGTGTTTTCTTCCCAAGCAAGAATCTGGGCAGCTCCTGCCTGAACTGTGGTTATGTGCTCCATGTACTCCTAGGAAGTTCTGAAGGACAGGAGAAACTGCAAGTGAATTTGGTCCTCGTTTTAATGTTCGTGACTTGCTTTGACAAATTTCTGAGTGTTTGGTATGTTCATAATGAGGAGCAGCTGTGCTGTGACATGGGGAGGCACAGAATGCAAAGCATGGAACAAAACAAAAAAGCTTTGGGAAATTTTGAAACTGGGTGCGTTAACTCTACGTTGTCTTTGGAGATTCTTCAGTTTTTAGTGTATTTGCTGGCTAAGACTTGGTTATCTTAGTTTAAAATAACACAATCTTTGCAGGTCATTTTTAGGCAGTCTCTACATAGCAGATTAAAGCTACTTACAAGTTTAGTGATGTTCCAGTTTTAGTTATTAGTGGATCATAACATAGAATAATATTTTCATGTGAGGCTCATTATTTTACTTTTCTATTACTGTCCATAATCAGGGGAGCCATTGAATGGTCAGTTAGGAATGCCAGAAAGTACAAGTCATGAGGATGAGGATTTGCATAGAGAGACAGACATTCTCACTGGACAGTCAGCTGGAACTTTTCCAGTTATTCAGCCAGGAAGATTTCCTTCTCATCAGCCAGAAAACCAAGTGCCTGCTATGCAACCACCAAGACAAAACAGAGAACACAACTGGAAGCAGGTTGGAAAAACTGAGTGCACTACTACATGTGGGAAAGGTAAGTGCTTTGTGTGTGCACAAAACATTGTTAGACCTGCTGTTTTCTGTTATCTTACAACCAAAAGTCCTGTCACGACTATTACCTGTGCTTATGTTTAAATCAGTAGAAACAGCAAAATTAAAAATAAAACACATGCAAATTATAAGGAAATATATGACATCTGCCTCTGAAAGGAAGTATTTCAGCATTTATGGCAAGCTGCTCTCTCCTATACCCTTGATACACAGCTGCTTTCCTCAGCATTCTTTGGCATTCTTTACCATTCCCTTTTGCCTCTCCAGCTTTGTCAGATAGACCCTCTGTGCTTTCTGTGTCTTTGTCAACAGCTTTCTGACCTTTATGGGAAGCTTTCACAGGCATTTCATCAGACATATCTTTGTCCCATTGGATGTTGCTGGAACAGCACTGGTGTGACTTCAGAAATCGGAGTTTTTAGTAGGAGAGAAATGGGACAGAAAAGGGATGGAAAGGGCCTGGTAATTAGTGAGCTTTTGGGAAGTGGTGCATACACTGCTTACATATACTGCAAAGATTAAGCTTGCTGTCAGACATTCACAGTGATCACAGATTCAATAATGCAGAACACAAGCAGTTACTTGGAAGAATAAGTTTTTGTGATGGTAAAAGTGAAATCTTTTGTACTATGCATAGCCACCCATCACCATAGCCAAAAACCTGCAGAGGTTTAAAATAAACATGTGCCAGTGTGGGAGCTCAGCTGACTGTCACCAGTTCATATACATATAGAACATTTGCTTCCTAATTAGTTTGAGAGCACACTTTGTGAATTTGGTCCAAGGCCAGATGAGTGTCCATGTTACAGCTATAGACAGAGCTAAAAAATCCAGCAGCAGTGATAGCAATCAAAATTGCTTCTCAGTTAAAAAAAGAGAGAGAGAGAGAAAACTTTTCCTTGGTAGTACTAGAGCTAAAATACAACCAGTAAAATTCAGACTTCTTGAAGTCAGCCCTTTTGTAGGGAAAAATATTTTAGTTGGCATTTAAACACATTGTGCTTTTAATAGAAGTCACATAGGCAGGATCCATAATTGTGTCTGATTATTGGCTAGCAGCAATCAGTGAGTATCAACTGAATTTCCATATTCAAGGTGAATTTTAGTATCCAAATCTGGTAATTTATGGTGCAGTTGCAGGAACACATCAGGGTAAATGTATTCTTCCTTTCCATCATAGAAATCTTGTTTGTGTGTCCCGTGGTCTTTATAGACATTAGCACATAGTTCTCGTCCTTTCTGCAGAGATCTGGTCACTCTTGGCAGTGGTAGTAATGAAATCTGAGTCAAAATGAAGATGGCAAAACTGTAGGACTTAAGAAAAAAGATTAAAAGGGTATCTTTCAGGCTTCTATACAGCTTAAATTTTCTCCATGGAATTTAGCAACAGAACTGCCAAAAATAAGTTTCTCTTTTCCCATTACATGAAGAATGTGTGCATGTTCTGATTAAGTTAAATTCAAAAGAAACTGGATCTTGAGAGCAGGATCCTGAAGCTGTTGAGACTGTATGAACATTTCTTGTGATCTTGGTGTGAGACGCCTGTGACTCTCTGATGCCCCTAAGGCATTTCAAGCCAAACTAGGTTATATAGGCTGACAAAGAAGGGAGTGGAAAAATCAGGGAAAAAAAATCTGTACTATTTAAAGGCTTTGTTTTCATTTTGCATCATTCAGTATAGGACACTTTCTACTTTTTTCTTTTCTCTGTGTTTTCTATTTTCTTCTGCATTATTTCTTCATACAGAAATATGGATGATGGTTTTTAATTTTTTTTTTTATGGTCCACCAAAGTTAAATAATCTTAGGAAATTCTAAGTTGCAAGAAGAAAACAAGAAAAGTTATTTTCATTCTACCTAAGGAAAGGGAAGCTAAATTAACAGTTCTGATATAAACCTGTGAGATTTCAAAGCAAGTTAGTAAAACTTTGGCTTAGAAAAAGACTATTACCTTTTATTACAAAGTGAAAATGCTTCCCATGAGAACTGCCACCAATACTTGTCCTAAATTTCCATTTAAGATGACTGAGCAAATACATCTGAAATTCAGTGTGGAAACTGCTACCACATCCTGTCAGCTCTTACATTTGGAAATTTTCGATAAAACCTTTGTTTGTTTCCTGTTGTCAGGTTATGCTTTTCCTTTGTGCATCACTGTTGGATGCTGCTGTTACTGCTGTGCCATCCTTTACCTAATTGTCTGTTTAATTTCAGGATCACAGTACCCAATTTTCCACTGCGTCAACAGAATCACTCACGAGGAGGTGCCCGAGGGTTACTGTGACAGCAGCACCAAACCCATTCCAGAAGAGGAGGCCTGCAACCTCTTCCCATGCCCAGCTTTGTAAGATACAATAATTTAAGTCAAGTGAAATAAGCCAGGATCATTAAGATTTTGCATGGGAAAGAGGCTATTCTAAGTAGGAAAGTAGTTTGAACTTCAAAGTACAGTGCACTTGTGTCGTAAATTGTAGCGGATGTTTTTTTCCATAGTTGTTAGTGGCCTTCTTCCCGTTCACAGGGAGCAATAACTTTCAGAGTAGACAAAAGGGAACCTGGCAACAAGTAGGTGTAGCAGTTTCTCAAAATGAGCGTGATTGTTCAGGCAGACACACTCTATGTGGTCTCTGTGGGTACATTTTTCTCAGGTGAGAGGGTTCTGCATGTGCCTGTCTAAAGAAGAGGCTCTGTAGGTCCTGTCACTCCACATGAGATCAGTGTGCTATAGTGGCCATATTTTCATTATTTAAAGATGAGATGGTGCTCACAACAGCCCCCTTGTACAATCACCTCTCTTCCCTGAACTGAGTAGTTCTTTGGCTCCAAGACTGAGTTCTGAGGTGGTGGTCCTTGTTTCCAGCACACTGATACAACCAGCTCAGGTGTGGTTTCCTTCTGAAATCACGCTTGCTATTGGGAGACTGCAAATTGCAATTTGCTGTGCAACTTGTTTTAAATACTGAAAAACTAAAAGTATAAATAAAAATTTAAAAAATAACCAAAAGGGCTGTTCATCCAGGGTGTATACCAAGAAGAGAAAAGGGTTAAACCCAGTTGCCATTACAGCAACTTTGTTTTAGGTCAGTTTTCCATCTCTCTTGGGGTTATACTCTCCAGTTCTCTTCTGAGCAGCAAGTGGTCACTCCTTATCCCACAGAAGTTCTAATGTTGTAAGTGCCCTTACAGGCTCAGAGATGTCTGATGAGCAATTTTGTAGTGCATATTAGATACTCAGGAACTTCCAAAGTCATTTTCCTGGAGATGTCTTCTCTCACCAAAAGCATTTTCCTCACCTTTTTCAATCTAACAATGCATATTCATTCAGGATAGTATCAAGAGTATAAACAAAGAAATGTAAATATTTAAATGCAGAGATTTCGCTTGCTATCCACGAGAGTTCTGAAATAAAATGTGTAAACAGTTCAGATACTTCCTGTAGGTGTGTATCTTCATGCTTGTAAAGAAAAAATTGAAAATCATGTATTTATACAAAAGGGACTAAATAGGTACAGTGAAATTTCGGAATGAGAAGAATATATCTAGAGATCTTTTCAATCTCCAAAATTAATTACATTTGTTCATTGCTTGTCATCTACTATTTCCATTTTACTGATGAATGAATGCCTAGATGGGTTTCATTATTTTTGTGTTATTGGCCTTTTTTAGAGCCTTTGCTGCACACTTTTATGCAGCACATCTTAAACTTTTGGGAAGTGTCAATAGAGCAGTAATATATATTACAGATAGATCCTTTCAAAAACCAAGCAGCTATTACAGGCTTGAGTAAGGTTTGTAATATGTCGTGAGACCATGAACTGTGTGATCTGTATCCATGCTCATTATTACTGGCCTCTGCAGGAAGGCTGTGGACACAAGTGTGTGGTGGTGCCTCCTAAGGGATTGGTGCACACACAGAGACTGAAGGGTGATTTTATAGGATTCTGGACCAGCATCAGAATCATGTCACTCCTGTTTTGTTAAGATCAGTGTTGGAAATTCTCTGTGGAACAAAGATATCCTTTTTTTTTCACTTCAGCTGGGATATAGGGGAGTGGTCTGAGTGCAGCAAAACCTGCGGGCTCGGAATGCAGCACCGGCAGATCCTGTGCCGGCAGATCTACGCCAACCGCACGCTGACAGTGCAGCAGTACCGCTGCCAGCACCTGGAGAAACCTGACACAACCAGCACCTGCCAGCTCAAGATCTGCAGCGAGTGGCAGATCAGGACAGAGTGGACCTCAGTGAGTAGGATCCATTCATTTGGGGCAGAATACCTCAGAAAGAACATGAATTTTCTTCCAGGTATCACTAATCAAATATCAGTTTGGTTTTGTTTAAAACAAGTGGAATATTAAAAGCCTTGGAAATAAGCAAATCTTAGTTCAATAAATCCATGCTTGACTATGACAATCAGTTTCCTACCCAGAAAGATGTCTTAGGGGGAGTGAATGAGCTGTATGGTCCCAGCTCCCTGGAAAACCACTGCACAGAGTCCTGATGCAACCCCCCTTTTGTTACAGTGTTCAGTGCCTTGTGGAGTGGGGCAGAGGACTCGAGATGTGAAGTGTGTCAGCAACCTTGGGGACGTTGTTGACGATGAGGAATGCAACATGAAGCTGCGGCCAAATGACATCGAGAACTGCGACATGGGCCCCTGTGCCAAGAGCTGGTTCCTTACAGAATGGAGTGACAGGGTAAGGCTTCCCACTATCCTTATCCTGCCAAACCTTCTAAAACAAGAGCATCAGAATTTAAAAATATTCATCTGTACAGCCATAAAAGGAGTAATCTTGTTTTCTGTGTTTATTCTTGGTCTTTTAAACAGGCAAAAGCAAACAAAAAAATAATGATCCCAAGGGCTTCTTGAGTTTGTGTTAAGGTACAAGAATGCATAGAAAGGGCAAGCATGTGGGTATATGGCCGAACACCCAGACTTAGAACTGGCTCTGAATCTGAACTTTCCAAAATATTGAGTGCGCTGAGATTTATTATTCTTCCTTGCTTAGTGCTGAGTCTCAGGATTCAGACTCTTAAAAGTTTCCCCACTGTTTTTCTAAGGGATACAGATTTGAGGCCTGATGTCTGGGTTTAAGTTCAAGCCATAAACCAATTATCTTATAGGTGCGAAAAGAGGGGAACAACTTCATAAACTCAGGCAGGCTTGATTCAGGCTCTTGTATTTTGTGAATGTGGATGTTTGAGTTAATTTTCTTCCAATGAGGCAGATTCTCTGCATGAAAGCAATAAAACCAGTCGTAATTTAAGTTGTTTTGTGATTGGGCTCAGAGTTGTTGTTCAGTGTGATATTTATATGCTTTCATTAAGAGGCTTACAAACATGGGCTAAGAAAAGCCTGGTATTTTGGTCCCTCTTGTGGATGTTTGCATATCAATTTAATCTATAGACAAGTTCAGCCTTCAATCTGTAAAATCCCACTTGTGTCTCCATTTGCTATGACAAATAATGTAATTTGTCAGTGAAGCTGTAAGATTACATTTATAACTTCATGATTTCATTGTTTAGATCACTTTGTGGTAGTACCTCTGAAAGCCAGGAGTGTCAGGCTCACAGGCTGTGCATTAGTTTGGACACTCAGAAGATTTTCCACATGGTTTAGATGCAGAGATGGAGCAGGAACTTGACAAGTAGGGCAGGTACCTGCTATGTCACAGAACACAGAAGAAGGCAGATCTTGTTACAAGGTCTGCAAAATTTTCAGCCCCTAGGCAACTCAAATAGGTTTTTTAAAGAAAACAAAAATATAGATTGCTAAATCTGTCTTGTTGTGACTTTTTTTTCCTGTGTATGCTCTTGCATACTGTGGACAGAACAATACCAGGAGAAGCAGAGGTATTAGTGCAAAGGGCAGAGATTTTGCTGTAGGGAAATGGCAGTGCTTTTTTTATTTCGCCTTTTTTTTTTTTTTATTTTTGCTTATAGATCTGTTCTTTGTACAGTGCTGTTAAATCCATTCTACCCTCAAAGACATCATTTGGCCCAGCTGCTATCACCCAGTGCAGTTCCACCACATAAAGCACAGATACCACAGTGAAAACTCTAGCACCATTCTCTTCATTACTCTACACTGATATTTTGTCCTCTGCAGAATTAAAAGCAGCTTTTGAGCTGAGGGTTATAACTGTAGAATGTTATTATGCTTATTTATACGTGTTAAATGAGACGTAGAAGTGAAGCAGGTAGTGTGGAAAATGTTGGAGTTTTTTTCTTACCACAAACTTTTTAGGGCCAGAGAGTAAAGAATGGATTTTGTTACCTTCTCAGTTTATATAAGTGTACAGATTAATTTCTTCCAAATGCTTGCTACTGTAGTTGGCATTATTCACCATCACTTCTGCCAGGAGTGGGTTTGGAGTTTGATTCACAAAGAGGATGTAAGAAACAGCTTATTTCAGGAAAAAAGTAGATTTGAGGTGGAATAGGCAAGATCTCCTAAGATTCACACGTACCTCATAACTCGGATGTTCAGACACTCAGTGGCAGTGATTCCAGTGGCAGGCAGTGAAATACAGGAGCAGTGAACAGCTTTGCAAAGTCCTTTGGCCATTAGCTTTCTTCTTGTGCCTTGGAAGGGCTGTCTTAGGAGCAGAAGTCTCTCTTTCTTTGTAGAGGAGTGTGTTTCTATTAAAAGACAAGAGAAGAAATCTGTCATGGAATAGAAATGGGCATTCCCAGGTGTATGGGCTTTGCATGTATCATTTCCCCAAACAATTCCTTAAAAAGTCCTTTAAGCCAAGCCACACTTCAGCAATAAGCACAGATCAGCGATGGGCAGCCACAAATGGTTCAGATAAGCAGCCAAAAGTTCAAATGCTTTAAAAAAGCTTGTTCAAACCTCTTGAGTCTGCAAAACTGTGGTGGAAATCTCACAAGAACAGACCTTCTTTGTGAGATTTATTACATGCCTACTTCAAGTCCCAGCTGGAAATACCACAGAACAGTCTTTCCCATTGTATTTTGACATTTCAGCCGTGCCTAGAAATAAGAGGTAAAAGAACTTATCATAACTTCTGGAACTTTGAAATGGTTGAGTTCAAACTTAGTTACAGCTGTAAGAGAAGGCCTTCTCTGAACCCACTCTGCAAACACTTCATGTGTACAGTTGCACATGCAGCAAGTAGAGATTTCCAGAAGCCTGTCAGATACTGGTTAGGCACGTACTTCCTCTTTCAGCAAGGGATAGATCAGCCTTCCCTGTGTGGATTGATGGGATGCATGGGCCATTACAATATAGCCTTGGTTAACCAGCGAAACAGCAAGAAAAAAACTCAGCAGCATAAATATTGCAGTTGTGTTTGCTGGCAACAGATGTTCAATTTCAGGATTTGATAACTGTAGTACATATTTGTGCAGAATTTGACAAGGATATTCTTTAACATTGTTTTAAGAAAAGAACATGATGTAATTTAGGAATGGTGAAAAGATCTTCTGTTTTCTTATTTTACTGAAACCTTGCAAAGTTTTAATTGATGCAAAAATCATGCTAGTTACCTATATTATCATTAACAGTTTCTGTGGTTCTGAATTATATCATTACATTTCCTTAAATGCAACTTCAGCAGTATAACATATGTGCACTTAAAAAGCTGCAGAGCACACACAAATCTGTGTGTAGGGGTTGTGTTTCCATCCCAGGGTGGGCCGTATGTTGCTTTAGCCTGTAAATAACACTTGGCTACCTTCTTGCCGTGTTCCCCAGTCTTGTTTTCCCACAATGTATTTATGTATTTTATGGGCCACCTGTTTCGCCCCATGGCATTGACCTCCTTGGTGTTGGTTTCTGCACACACCGAATTTTTATATATGTAATTAAAAACCCTTTCATGTTCCTAAGACAATGCAGTTCTTGATTAGTGGTATTTTGATAAACAGGTATCAGAGTCCATTGTGTGTATGTTACACAACACTTTTGCCTACAAAGCTCATGAGCTGTGTGGCTACCATGTGCACACTGGAAAGGAAGGAGAGAAAGCAATTCATTCTTGGGAAACAAACACCTCTTTTCTGAAAAGTATATACTCTTGTTCCTTGTATGGAAGTAGGTCTAAACGCCATATATTGATATCCCCCAGGCTCAATCTTGAGAGAAGCAGAAATTTTTACCCATTCAATGGAAAAGATTACAGGTTAAAAGTCTGTAGTAGCAAAATGAGACTGGTCTTACTTTGTCTGTGCCTGTCTTTGCATTTATTGCTCTATCTTGGGCATAAATGAGAGAATTAACTTAAGTTTCATGGCTTTGACTTCTCCATGATCTTTAACCTCTTTTGCCTATAGAGAGTCTGGACAAACTTCTGTGATATTTTTATGTGCATTTGTAGAAAGATTGCTTCCTGTCTCATAATTCTCTAAAGATGTCATACTGCGTTAAAACAGCAGAGTTCCACCAAACAGCATCCATTAATCAGTAGAGTAAATCTGGTGAACCTTACTGAACTTAGCAACAAAATGGGATTGATGGGAGCAGATGAGATTCTTGCAAACATTTCACATGACTGATTCTTTGACAGCTCTAATTGCTGGAAAGTTTACTTCTCCTATGGGTCAGGAGCGGGAAACTGCATTGTCCTGATTTACAGCAATGGGAGACTCACCAGTGTTTCCTTCCAGCTAACTGGAGCATTCCCCTCCTGCATTTTTGTTTATTCCTCATTGCCATCTCCTCTGTTCATTTGTTTCTCATTTTATGTTTAGAGCCTACTTAGAAAAGAAGCCAAAATACAAACAATTCTTAGATGTTAATGAGATTCTGCGGCCAAAATAAAATCTTGGGAAGAAAGAAAAAATGCTGCACATCAGGGAACATAATCAAAACAAACCAAACACATGCTCTGGATTTCACTCTTCATTAAAAGGAGTAACAGCAATGCTTCTGTAATAATATTCTGCAAGTGAACTGTAGTAAAAGGACAACTTCATAAAAATCAATGTTTTATTCATCTCAATTGTAAACATTGCCTAAAAGGTTCAAGTGGGTTTTTGACCAGTCAAATGTGGAACCACCAATTAATATTGTAGCTTACACTCTTCTTTCACTGCTTTTTATTTAAATCTGAATACTTCACTTAAAATCTCCTGAATCTTGGGGAAAAAAAGAAAAATCACCATTAAGCTTGTGCAAGAGTTCGTTATTTTTTATTATCACTGTTTATTTGTTTTAGTATAAAATGAAAACAAGATAAAATACCCCTTTTCATTGATTTCATGTGGGATTCATATGGAAATAGAAGGTTTGCATTCTTTATGTATAAATACGTAACTCACTTCGCAATTAGCAATGAAACATACAGCCTTTTGATAGAAGGGTGGCCAAGGTCTCCAGAGGTTTGTGTTTCCTTCTGTAGACCTGGCCTTGCTTTGCCCCAGTTCAGCCCCTAAAGCCTGCCTGGCTTTACCTGTGGCCCAGTGTTGCAGGGAGGGTGGCAAGCAGGGGCAAAACAGGGGCCAGGTTATCAGGCAAGATCCCAGTGATGAGGCAGGGGCACGGTGAAGCTGCAAGTCCATGCAGGGACAGAACCCAGGGTTGGACCCAGCTCAGTGATCCTGGGGCAGGCCTGTGGGAGTGAGTCCAGGAGGGGGGATCATGGAAGTGCAGGCACCTCTCTGAGGAAGCCCAGGCAAGGACTGATGGAGCAGGGCCAAGGTTAAAGGGAGATGTGGGCCATGAGCAGGGCGTGGCTGGGCCCAGGTGAGGCTGCAATGTGCTGGTGCACTCAGGCCCTGAGCAGTGCTGGCAGCTCTCCAGGCGAGGGGGTTCTGGTGGGAGCCAGAGCAGTGGAGAAGTCTTTTCCCTGCTGGTAATTACTTCAGGGCATTGGTATTGTTACCTTGGAAGGATGCTGTGGAACTGCTGGACTGATCCAGCACCTGCTGTATGCATAGGTGCTCTCTATAGGGAAACAATTTAAATCTAGGTATCAGAAAATGTTTTGACAATGCAAAAGGATATTTTTTCCTACACTCTCATTTAAATTTTCTTTTCTTTTTTAAGAAATCAAGGCAGCTCTCAGTGGGTTTATGTCCTTTGAAAATGTGCCCCAGACTTGGAACTGTGGCAGAAGTGATCTTCTGAAATACAATTCTGAGTGTATTATTGGAAAAACAAAGGTTACATAATCTGTCTAAAATGCCTTCTGAAATGGATTTTCTCAGAGTAGGTCAAATAATGCTAAGGAGTTTTATAGATGTATTTGAAACATAGATCTTAATTTTTATTTTTTGCAGTAGTGTAGCATCAGCAGGATGAATGATAAAAATGTGTACTATCTTGTGGGAAATAATTAAGGTGATGAAGGTTAAAAGTGTGGTGAACAGAAGTCCTGCACAAATGGGGGTATTTTACTCAATTGGTTGTTATTTAAAAATTTAATTATGGTTAGCAGTGATGCTGAGACCTGGGTGAAAGGACTCTGGAGGCCCAGGAGAATTCCTGTTGCCACTTTCCTGTTGGCTGTTGCCCCATTTGAGCGTAATGAGTAGGGCTGGCACATTAGTGAAGGGGAGCTGGTGCTGCTAAAAGGGATTTTTTTGCTCTACCCTTGCCTTGTAGCTGTGACAAAAATCCAGGCTTCCACTTACAGTTTTCCAAGTTTGCAGGAACTTGCCTTATTTTCCTGGACTGCTGCTGAGTTGTTTTCCGACACCTATCAGAGCTCTGAATGAGGGGTTTTATTTTTAGTTTTTAATGGGTATGGAAAGCTTCTGAAATTGAACTCATGAGGGAAGGACCTCAGGAAGAGGAAAAATGGCAGACTCCTTAAAACACAGACGGAGGTTTCTGAGGAATTTCTGCCAATTAAAACAAGACTGTGAAACAAAATATCTTTAATAATAGGACCAGAATAAAGTTGCAGTTGTGAAAGTTCCTCATGTTTCACAATGTTAGGTTATGGCAGTTACTGTGTATTAATGCAACAAATCAATGGCGCCAAATTGAAAGTAATGGGTGTGTCAGTTGGGAAAACCAAGGGGAGAGAATTCATTATGCAACTCCCTGCTCCCTGCCTTGGACTTTAGAAATCCATGGTTTTCACACAGAAGATTTTTGCTGAAAAGGAGATAAAAACATGAAAAAACAAATACATAATGTGAAACATTCAGGTTTAAGTTTGCTTTGTAAATCCTTAGAGGGTAGTTAATCTGTAGTAAAATCTTGCAGCAGAGAGTGGAACAACGCTATACCTTCCCATTTGGTATTTCCTCTGTTATTTGATATGCAAGCCTAGTTCATAACATAATCATTTAAAAGGTAAGACTAGAGAGATTTTCTGGATGACTTTACAGACCAAATTTGTTCCCAGCTCTGGTTTGCAAAGCAGAAAAGCAAACTAGATTGTCAAATGAAAATTAGTTAGCAATAAGAAAAGTATTTGCAGAGCATATGCATCGTTCTCTCTGCTTAATGTAATTGAACGTACTTGCTGAGGGTGGAATGGGAGCAGCCACAGGACTGATTTCAGCACAGCAGGTTTGAGTGGGAGCCACAGTGTGGGGCTCAGCTCACCTGGGAGTGGCCTGTCTGAAATGGATGTTGTAGTTTATATGAACAGGAAAACGTTCACTACTAGCACAATTTACATCATTCTTGTATTTTCAAGATTTTGCCACTTTGAAAAGGCCTCCTTAGCCATGAAATTGGTTTGCTGAGCAGGTAAATCTATTTTACATACCTGCGTGAAAGTGGAAAATTTTGTTATACACCACCAACAAAAAAGGCTCATTATGTTACTTCTAGGTATCATTTAAGAGAAGCTTAATTACTTGATCTTGCAGATGGAAGAAGAAACCCGAATTTCTAGTTTTTCATAAGTTGCACTTTGTTAGAAAAATTGCCTCTAAAGAGTTGAATCACTTCTTTAGTTTTCTAGGTATTCCATTTCAGTAAATCTTTGCTATTCTGTTTGAACATCTTGTGAAAGGAATCAACTTGCTGATAGGAAAAGTGGTTTTCTATTCTGCATCTGTGAAATAAATGTAACATGACTACATGTTTCACACAAGTAACCAGTGTTCCTCCGCACAAGTGAGTAAAGAGCAGTTTGTAACCAACAGTGTTTTCAGTCAGGGGTCTCTCTCTCGAGATGAGTGATCTATTGGTTGGTCTTGTTGTTAATAATGGTGTTGTCATGGCATCTGCAGTTTTGCAGTAGACTACTGGCAGTGAGCCCCGACACTGTTACCAATGGCAGCTAAATCAAGTTAATGGTCGACTTTGTGTCTCATTACCAGTTTTTTGACTCATTCAATATCATTTAAAAAATGTTCCAATGCAGAGTTATATTTATTCACAAGGAATGTAGTTCTCATTGTGGAAGTAATACACAGTTTCTCCTAATTACATTGTATGTTAAAAATAAAATCTGAAATAGCAATCAAATGCTTCTTTTTCTCCCATATATTACATATTTATTTGTGGGTTTCTTTGCATGTGTAATACAATTGCTTTGTTTAAATTCCGTTTTATATATATATCTTTCAAAGATATGTATGAAGTTTTTTTTTTATGTTAATGGTCTAGACATGAAATGCCAAATGCATTTTAACAGAAAACAAAAGGGAAGATTAAGAAATAATTACGCAAAAAAGGAACAGTCAAACACGAGAATTTGTTATTTCCTTGGCATGTTTCTGTTTTTTAAATGTCAGTAGTTTGATGCTGCTTAGGACAGTGAAATATCAGACTTTCCTGCTGCAGTAGATGAAAGAGCAAACTCTAAGGGCATAAATGGAATTTATCGTGTGATTTGTGGATGACATCCCTACTGTCTCTGAATATGTGACATGAGAATCTGCATATCACTGTTTGGGAAGAGCTTTCAGAATTTAGCAGTGTAACTTTGAGAATGGTGAACATTTGTTACTGGAAAGTCTTATTAAAAGGCAACATTGAATGGACATAAGCTTCTATGGCCACCTCTTCTAAAACTAATTAAAAACTTACAGTTGAAACAGGCTGGACAATAAATAACTAGTGGTAGTTACAGTTGTTTACTGAGGATTTACTTGAATCTTTTGAAACCAGCTGTCAAAAAAGTTTATATTTTTCTGCTTTACTGTGCTGTCAGACTCTGTCAAGTTGTTATATGGAAAAGTTCCAGGATGTACTGTGCAGCCACTTTACTCCCAGTGCTACAGCCCTGAGTCTTCCTAGCCTTGTCCTTTCAGCCAGTGTGAGGTCCACTTGGCTGACAGCTTGAATGGTTGGAGGAGAAACTCAGTGAACAAATCAAAGGCTGATATAGGACTGCTGTCTGAAAAGCCTTTTATTGAAATTATCCATTCTCAGAGCTTTCAATTAGGGTGCAAAAAGATGAATAAAATTAAAACTGAAAGAATTTACGGACAGGAGGAAGAAAGGAAAAGTAAGAAAGCTTACAAAAACTGTGAAACAAGATTTCTTAGTTAATCCTTTAATTTTTGTCTGTAAAGACAGGTACTACTTGTAGTGTTTTCAGAAGTATGGAACTGTAAGACAATTTGCTACAGCTGAATTACAAGTAGAAATAATTGAGTTTGTATAAATGCATTGACTCCCACGGCCGTGGCCTGTCCCTTCGTTGTGCAGTGTGGGGGCACAGCCGTGACCGTGCCGTGTCTCTTGCCCGCAGTGCTCTGCCGAGTGCGGGGACGGGATCCGCACGCGCTCCGTGCTGTGCATGACCAACCACGTCAGCAGTCTGCCTCTGGAGGGCTGTGGCAACAACAGGCCCTCGGAAACAACGCCCTGCAATAACGGGCCCTGCGCTGGCAAAGTGGAGTGGTTTGCTGGGGGCTGGACACAGGTAAGCCAAGTTCTGTATCTAACATCTCTGCTGCTTTTCTGCTGGTATTTTGCTTTTCAGCTTGTGTTTTTATGCAATAAATATGAGTGACATAAGGTATTTCTTCATCTCTCTGGAGTACTTGGACATTTTTTCCCTGTATTTTCCTGAGTTGATGTTCAGTACTTTTCAGCATCTGCTGGGTTTTTTTTACTTTGATAAAAGTTTTTGTTCTTCTCCACCTCTCTATCTTCATTTTTTATTTTTCAACTACTGACCTTGCGTATTTATGAAATGAATGATGACAGAATTCTGCTTAGCATGTTCAGGTGAACACTAAAGCAACAGGTTTGCAACTTTTAAAGTAGAGCCTTTGTGATCATACATAAATGCAAGGAGATACATACCTGTACATTCATATGTATATGGAATTTCCAACAGGTAAGGCAAAAAACAATGGCTACATCAGAAAGTTAGCTTTGGTTCTGTTCTGCTGAAAGTCATTGCAATAGGCAAAAGGACAAATTTTGGTTTGTGGTCTCTATACTGATGCTGTTTCCTCAAAGCAGATTCTTCCCTTTATCCACATCTAGTAGTCCTTCTCATTCCAAATAAACATTTCTGCTGTCAGGCACAAAGGCATTTCAGAAGCTGTTGGCTCATGCCCAGGCATTTATGTCCCTTTGTGTAGGCTCTGGCATAGCCTGGAAAGCCTTTGGGGCTCCTGGTGCCAGCACTTGGGGAGCTGTGCTGTTAACTCACTGCACTGCAGATCCCACGGTCCTTCCAGGAGATAAGGAGCTGGAAATTAAACTGGCACAGCTAAGGGGGAGATTACAGGGCTACTACTATGCTAATGCTTTCAAGTGTAAGTGATAATTATTGTGTATAAGAATATGTGTAAGAATAATAACAAATTCAGATTTAAAAAATCTTCATCTGCAGTTCTAATAACAGATGAAATCCAGGCCTTGTTACTCAGACTTCTCCAGATGGTGAACAGGAACTCTCTACCCATTTTTGCTGCCCTGGAGGAGGTGTTCAGTCAGAGCATCCTGCCTGTTCTTTTAATTCCCCTTCTTTCTTTGCATGGAATTGAATTGTTTGATGCACACAAGGGTACAAAGTCTTTACTGATCTGAAAGCAGTGTCTGGCAACATCAATTCTACCAGCCAAGTCCTGGCTTTTTAATAGCAAAATGAGAGCAGTCAGTAGGGCAGAGCAGGGGCTAAGGTGGGGTGTTCAGATACTGCCTGTAGGAGGAACCACTGAAACACAGCAGTAACAGAGATGTTCTGTGTTAAAGAACGTGCAGTTACTGTACTTCCCGTAGAATTTATTTGAGGGCATTTATCTTAAGGTTCTTCAATCAGCTCAAGAGTTTTGTGGAAATCTGGTAAAGGGATTGTAAATTCTACCAAAAATACCAACAAAATCCCCAGTGTTGGAAACATTTTATTGGCTTAGGCTGGAAAAAGCCTTCTTAAAATCATAGTCCTTTATGCAACATAGAAACAAATACGTTGCTGTAATCATCTTCTAAAAACCTTTCTACAAGTGCCAGAAACAGTATTGTGTGTGTACTTAACCTTTAAATGGGCAGTAGGAATCCAAGTGAGTCAAATTCACTTTTCAGAACTGGAACCCACACTACATCACATAGATACTTGCAAACATGAAAATAACACCCTGGCAGATCAAGGCATTTTCTAAAACCAGCACAGAATGTGAGGCTTTGTAAAGCTGCAAAACTATGCTCTAACCTTATAACCCTCCAAAGTTCAGCACAGCACATACGATCCTGCTTCAGCAAGAAGCAGTAACACTATTTATGGAGAAAGGGAGTTACGCTTCTCTTCTGATTAGAAAAATAAATCTCAGTTCCTTTTTGTAGCTACAGGTAAAACTACACTTTAAGATTTTTCCAGAAATACACTTAGAGTCATATGTCTTCTTCATAAAGGTAATTAGACATATGTTTTGAGTCTGTGGTACCATGTGATGTGGAGAAACATGTTACTTTGTAAACAAGTTGAATGACATAAGGAGAATAACAGATTTCCCCCATTTTTGGTCTCTGATACAGTGCTCTACTGAATGTGGTAGTGGAACTCAACAGAGAGAAGTAATTTGTATTAGGAAAAATGAAGGTAATTTTGATGTTTTGAACCCCTATGAATGTTCACATTTGGAAAAACCTCCCAGCCAGCAATCCTGCTACCTCAAACCATGTGGATCTAAATGGTTTCATACAGAATGGAGCACAGTAAGTCTATCGTGTTTTCCTGTATCTGTACTTTGTTTGATACATCTTTTTCTGTTTATATTGAAAGAGAACACCATTTGGATACAACCATCGATCCATAAATTGATTTAATTTTGCACAGGAATGGTAATAAAAAGAAAGCATACTCTTCACCCAGTGGAGCTTAGAAAATTTAGGAAGTATCTTGACCAGAAAGAGACACTGCACAGTTGTCTTTTTATCACTGATCTCTTCTTCATAGAATCTTCCTGTTTTGTAAAGTTGGTTTGGCCCTTACAATGAGACAATGTGGTGCACTTAGAAGTTCCTTTCATATCTCTAGTTTCATTAAAATTAAGGAGCATTTAATAAAGAATGAGGGATGTATTCATTTTTAGAGTCAGTTTTATCATAATATTTTACTGTAAACTCTTCACTGTAATACTTAGAACTTCACTGGGAGAAAATGTATTGTACAACTTCATGCATCTTCAGTTTCCCCTGGAAGTGGACCAGCTACATTCACCACAAAATGCTTTGGTTTCATCTATCTTTCTATAATTTCCTATATCTGACAGTTTGTTGGTTTTTTTACCAAAAAAACCCCAGCATTTTTGTCCTAAACAAAAATCAGAAAGTCCATTGTCATCTTAGAATGAGATGACATCGTATCGAATGCAGGAACTCGGACCCTTTGTCGAGCCTTAAGTCACATTCCCAATGGCAGCTCTGCAATGCAGATGCAGCTCAGAATGGTTTGTTTGAAGTGCGATGTGTCTTGGTTCCATTCTAAGTGCTTAAGATCTCTGCAAACCTGAAGTCTTATGGCTGGATGTGGAATAATTACAGTATTCTCTACAGGCATGTAACAGGAGTAACTCTATAAAAACATGTTCTGTTACTGCTGCGCATGGCTGCCCTTTCAAATGTGGGTGAAGGTTGTACTTAAAGATGAAAAAGCAGTTAAAAAATATAATGTCGAGAATGCTTTGGTTAGTTTTTTTGTAATATATGATTTTATGATCATGATAAGTTGTTCATGCAATGTTAAGAAAAGAAATAATTATGCCAAAAAAAGTCAGAAAAAACATTCTTACTAGTTTTGGGCTATTAAGGTTTTATCATAAATTACCCAGGTTTAATTAAGTTTTTGAGCATTACGTCAAACTGGACAGTGAGCCAAATCTCAGAGACCTCACTCAGGCAAAATCCCTGGTCAGTGGGGATTTGTTCAGTATGGGCAGAAATGTGTAATAATTTGCTTTAAAAATAACATAACAAGCAGGTACAAAAGTCTCTGGCTTCATCACAGACCCTGAAGGAGCACAGAAATATTTCCTTTAGAAATTCAAAGAAACTTCTAATGCTTAGTAAAATCATTGTGCTGCAAGAAGTGAAAAATAATTGAGTGCTAGAAGAAAAAAGGCAATTAAAATTATTCCTGCTTGTATATAAATGGCAGAAGGAATAGTGGAGAGCAGGGCAGTCAGGTAGTAAAGTTCTGTGAAGTAAGTTCTTAGAGCAGAAAATGTGGACACTGTGGACAGAGTAGATTTGGGAGATACGTCTAAATGAGCAGAGAACAACCAGACTAATTGAAGAAGCAAGCCGCTGAGTAATAAATTCAGAAAGGGAGCCATCCTAGCTTACTTTCAGTTGCACAGCACCCGCTACATTTATTTATCCAGTTGTTGCTCCTGCGGTCAAAAATGTTTGGGAATCTTTAACAAAGTTTTACCTGTTTATTGAGGGCTTCATAGGTGGAAAATAAAAACCGGTAGGGTGAAGTTGATAAAAGGCTGCAGTGATAGCTGGGTCTGGCTTCAAGGTTCCCTTTTTTTCTTTCTGTAATTACACATTTCCTATGGTCTTCATGAACTTCAGCTTAATTGTTTCAGTGTTCCAAATCCTGTGAAGGAGGATTTCGGGTTCGGGAGGTGCGATGTCTGTCAGATGATATGACAGCCAGTACTGAGTGTGATCCCCAGCTCAAACCTGAAGAGAAGGAGCCCTGTAATACACAGGATTGTGTCCCTGAAATAGGTGAGGCAGAGGAAACTTCTGTTTTAACTATGGAACTCCATCTAGTGGAGAAGTTATTTTATTGTCTTGCAGAGGCTTTAATAGTATATTTTTTTAATCGAGTTCAGAGTTTTATTTTTACACAAAATACAGCTCTTTTCTGTGCTTTAAAAGTAGGATTCCAATAAAAATGTTTTCCTTGTAATGAGTAAGAAACTGACTTACTCTTGAAGTTGCTGAGAATGTGAGAGATCTGCTTCTGTGAAAATGGTGCATACAGGGTGTTTTTCTGCAGCCTCCTTGCATTCTCCAAGGTTTCTCTTGGAAGAGTATTTCAAACAAAAAAAGAGGATCATTATATACTGTATTTGGTAACAGGTTCTGTAATAGCCAAGAACATTAAATTAAGATACTAAGTGCAATGAAGCAATTTTCTTTTGTATATAGTAAATACATAGATACATTTAATTTGCATTGGAATTAGTAATTCATCTCATGTAGATTTGATTTTTATAGTAATGAGAATGGCTAGGAAGAGAAAGATGCAGTGATTTAGAAACAGTTTTAATTCTGAATGTTGTCAAACAATTTTCGGTTGAGAATTATTCAACATACTTTAAAATAACAATGTGAAAAACCTGGGGAAATGGGGATAGGTACATTTCTTCCATGCTTTATGTGTCATTATATGAAATCTTAAATAATCTATCTTATTTGCATAGATAACCTGTTTTGACCTGACAGTGAATGTTTAAATACAGGTCCAAGGGATTTTACACAGTAAAAGGAAGGGAATTGTTTATTTGTTGCTCTAGTGCATTTTTTTAGTTTCTTCTCTCTTCCTTTCTCTCCGCAGATGAGAACTGCAAGGATAAATACTACAACTGTAACGTGGTGGTCCAGGCCCGGCTCTGTGTGTACACCTATTACAAAACAGCCTGCTGTGCATCCTGTACCCGTGTGGCAAACAGACAGTCGGGGTTCCTGGGCCGCAGATAACAAATGCTGCTCTGCTCAGAGCAGCAATGGCACTCTTCACATGGAGCTTTGAACAGTGCTACTGCTTTGTCTGCAGCAATTGTAGCTTCTTAGAGATGGGGTTTATATTGCTGAGTGCATCAAGACTATGGTTAAATCTCACACCCTTTCAGTTACAGTTAATTGTGCAGTTATCTCTTTTAAGATGTTTGTTGTAAAATCATGACTTTTTTTAAGCATTCATTTTTAACGATACTATTATTTGCACCTGCTCATCAGATAATTATTTAAGGAACATACCGGCCTTAAGATTGTGAAATTAATGAAAACTAAAATCAATTGCAGGCAATTACTGGAGATAACTGACCAGTATGGATGCAGCTGCTCCATTATTTTCTGAGTGCTTACTTTTACTTGGTATTTTGGACTGCCTTGAGTTGGATGACTAAATCAATGAAACATGTGCATGAGAAAAATGACTTCCCAAAGAACCAGACCCTTGAAAACTATTTATCATCAGTTTCTTAGCACTCTGACGTATATTTTAACTACTTCAGTCCATTCATAATAAATCAGTCACTGTTAAGCTCTCTCAGTTGTACTTTTAACTAATGTCCTGTCCTTAGGCAGCAAATATATACACACTTGACTGCCAGAAGGTGCCTTTATATTTAATTCATAAACTTGTGAAGATACGCTTTTATAATTTTGTATGGATTTTAAAATACGTTACCTACCAGAGTGACACTAGTGTCTAGCCCTTTAAGTCTTTAACAACTGCAGCTGTCAGTGAGACAGGTTAACCAGAAAGGTGAAGAGCCTTTGCTGGTATAAAAAGTGATTGTTTCCGTTGGTGAGGCCTCTTTTCTGTAGGGACTTATTTCAGAACTGGGATCTTGCCTAATTCTTGTCTCTGCACTATTGTTTAACAACTACCAAACCAAAGTACTTTGTCCAGACCTAGCCTGGATAAGTCACCAGTTTCTGAAACAACCACCAAAGGATAGAGGCCTGTGTGCCTTACAGCAGTCTGTTACTCTTGGTATCGGGCAGCAGTATGAGTGTGGTAGCTAAGTATCTAAAATGGGGATCTTAGCTATTGACATTCTTCAGGTTTTGATCAGTTATTAGAACATACTTGTCTTTTTTTACTCAAATGTTTCATTGCACAGATCTGTTCATACCACTCCTTTTCTATTACTCAAGAATGGCTGCAGACTTAGAGCTGAATTTAAGTGGTGATTTTTCATTTCTGCAATGTACTCAGCCTTGAGACTTGCTAAAAGCAAATAGTATACTATGCAATGCAGATGAGATTTTGCATTATCTGCATGTTCTCTAGCCTTTACTTGAGAGGTCTTTTAAATGTGTAAATAAGGCTGGGGGGAAAAAATAAACACCTCTGCTTATTCAGCTGTTTATTACAGCATACTGCTTGTAAATTAGTGATGCCCATCTATGCATCTGTTCCTAAGGTGCCTGAGTTGTAAAACAGCTGTAATAATCTATGTTCAGTCACTCCCAGAGATGTGGTTAAGGTATCCTGCTACTGATGCAGAGCCAGGTTTGAGCCTCATTGTGTATCCTTTTCTTGGTACTGCTTTGATGGGAGATGATGTGGCAAGGGAATGGAGCGCTGGGAGGCCAAGGTTGCTGGGTGTGGTACCAGTCACATCAGTTCGTGTGCTGGGAGCCACAGGAAGGTGCAATTCCTGTAGTCTAAAAGCTGCCTTGCATTGAGATAAACTTTTGAATGTTTTGATTTGGTCACTCTTGGAAAACATATTTTGGACATGATGAACTACTGCTGTTTGTCTACATGAAATGAAGAAGTGTTTCCCCTAAAATTTGAAGGTACTCTTTGTGACTATAAATTGTCATATGTCAGCCAATAATGGCATTGGCTGTTTCTGTACACCTTGACTTGGGCTTTTTCATGGTAAATAATAGAAAGTTATTAGAAACAGAAATTCTAATTAGGAAACTTCTAATTCACGTTCATTAATCTTTCACAGTCTTCCTGTTCCCTTGTATTACAAAGATTTATCCATGAAGATATCTTACGGTTTTGTTATCACGTTATATTCCTTAGATTCTTGACCAAAGAATGAAATGGATAAAGTGCAGTGTAAACAGCTCTGGAATCCAGTACATCTGAATACAGATTTTCATCTTTGTATCTCATTGCAGCAAATCTTGATATACATTATATAATTTTTGCTGTTGTCTCTTTCATCCCAAGGAAGTGTTTTTGCTGTTGTCTCTTTCATCCCAAGGAAGTGTTTCCTGTCACCTTGAGGGAAATACCTGTTCCATAAAAAGGCTTCCTGAAAACCCCAAGGCAGATGAGATGCAGAGAGAATCAGGTTTGCAGTCATAGAACAAATTCTTCTTACACACGCTTTGGCTGTGAGACCATCAGTGATTCAGCACATAGACATCTTCCTGTTTTGTAAAATCTGTTCTTTTGCTCTGGAATATATAGCCATTAGTTTATTTTACAAAGATGGTCATCTTGTAGGCTCTGTTAAGCTGCCACTGAAGTAAAAACAGTGTGACAGCTATCAAAGAATATATACATACACATAACAGTGTAACTCTGTATTACAGCTAATGTATACAGCTTTGTGAATTTAATGTAGTGAGCTATGGTTATATAAATTGTACTTTTTAAGTAAAGAGACATTTTTCAGATGTACCAGATTAAAAAATACAGTTTTACCTAATTAAACATCTAATGGTAAGGAAAGTGCCAGAATGCTGCTGAACTTAATCATTTATCATCTCTCCTCATGTGTCAGCATTATTAAAATAGTTGTTCCTGCAAAATAAACTAATGAGCCCTTTTCATCAGCACTTTGATACACTAATATTGTCTGCACAAAGTAAGTGCTGTGCTCAGATTTCACCATATCACAAAGCATAATTTTGAAATTGGGCCTATAGCAAGAGTTTATTCTAATGGAGCAGTGCCCCAGCTTAGGATGATGCCTGCAGAGGATCTGACCTTACTTTCTGTAAGTCAAAAGTGGCCTTAATTAATGTACTAGACTTAGAGCAGATATAAAACCAGTATAAGTAAGAAATTATGCATATTATCAATTGCAAATATCAATTATGCAAACTTCTGATTTTTAATGTTTTATTTTTCTGACATTTTAACATCAGTCAAAATAGTGCAGGATAGTCGAAAAAAAATGCTTCCTTGCCTTGAAGGTGCCTTACACAGTCCAGGAAGACCAGAGTAAGTTAGATACTTTATTGAAAGAGTCCAGCTGCTTATGGGGTAAAACCTGCATGAAAGCTTCATGTCTTACAGACATGCAGCTGACCAAAATCAGCTTCATCCAGAGCAGGCTCTGTGTCTCAAAGCACTTTCCTTTTGGAATGGAGGATTCCTGGTGCAGTTGTTTATCAACTTACCAAGGGCCTGTCAGGGTTTGCTACCTCCTGTGCAATGTCACCTCCAAGCATATGTAGGTAGAATTCCTTGTGTACACCAAATGCATGCCAAGTTTGAGAGATCGAATTCATGGAATCCTCCCTTCCTCTCACAGAAGATGGTGTGGAAGCATGAGGGTTGCTCCTGTCATGAGGGAGTGACCCTGTGAATGTCTGACTTGGCCAGCAATGAGACAGTTAGCGTTTGCTTTGGTGTCTCTGACCTTCAGCCCGCAGGGCTCTGAAGAGGGAAGGGCTTGTTGGGAGGCAGGGCAGTGCTGGGGAGTGCAGTGCAGGAGACTTGGGTGTGCTGCAAGCCTGCCAGCCTTGAATCCACCCGTGCTGGATGGCCATGGGCTCAGTGCAGGACCACCTCAGAACCCTGCACAGGGAACTGGTGTCTTCCTCATTACACACATAAACTTCTCCTGGTTTTCCCTAATACCTAAGCAAATGGAGAACTTTCTGTATGAATAAAGCAATGTTTAATGTTATTGCTTAGATCCCAGTTTCGTGGCAAAATGGTGCAGTTTTGTATCAGTCATATAGTCTATAATCCTAGAAAGTGACAGTGGTCTCCACTGAGGGAGGAAGGGAGAAGGTGCTCAAACAGCCTATGGCTCATATAGGGGAGGTTATGTCTTCCTGAAGAAAATGCTTCGCTTCCCCTCTTTGTAATGTGCACCACTGTAAGAAGTAAAATGTGTGGTTTAGGGCTTTGCTTTTCCCAGTCCTCATCCTGACCTATCCCTTTTACACCCACACCTTCTTACCTTGTTTTCATCCCTTTATCCTTTGGATGACAATATTAAATTTTGCCAGAATTACTGAAAATCCTGAACTGGCCTTTGGTTTATAAGAATCTGTGTTAGAAATAAGCCTGGCTGTTAGAGAACTGTGTTTCTGCCAGCCCCTGGATTTTTGTGTCTGTGCATATCCATGTTGGCTAGTTTTAAATGCATAGAGGACATAATGAATTAATTCCTGTGCAGTGAACCTGTGATTGCACAGCTATCGAAGTCTGTAGTGGCCCTTTGTTCTCATATGTGACATCTATTGCAGAAAAAGAGTTATGGTCCTCACAAAGGAAAAGCTGTGTGTTTACCTGGTTTTCTTGAGACTTGGTGTCTCTGATTTCTGAAGAGCTGTTCTTTGTGTTGGGCAGATAATTTGTGTGAACACCTGTAATTGGAACACAAAACATGAAATTTTGAAAGTAAACTTTATTTCTAAATTTGCAGAATGTTTGTGGGAGATGAAATTAGGCATTATTTAGAAAACAGAGTAAAATAGTTATTTCTACATCAGAAATGAAAAATCATCCACTAAACATTTTCAAAATATTTCAAAGCAAACTTATAATCATTATAATATTTCAGTCTGGGCAGAATTCAGACCTGGTGAAAGGGAGAAAATTCCATTTAAGAGAATTCATAGCAGACCTGAATTTGGCTCTGTGCTTCTCAGCTTTTAATAACTAAAAATTCAGAAGAGTAAGTTCTCAATTTTCTATATCCCCATGTTGTGTAATTGGATACAGAAAAGTACCATCATACCTGGAGAGGAGGGGAGCTTAATTCTGATGAATCATTGACCTTTCAGCAGCAGTCATTGCTGCTTGTCCTGACCTGGTTTTCTGTGCTGTTTGGGTCTCCTGAGACCAGCGGCCTTGGCAGGGGTTGGGTACATATGAGCTTGTGAAGTCCCATCATAGTCACTCAGGATCTACAGAGAGTATCAGGAAGGACAGGAGACAAAAGAAACCTTAACTTTTTTTAAATATGTATAAAATTGTCTACTTGACCCTCATAATTGATTTTGGCAGAAGGATATACTTTATTATAACTTATTTTGTTATTTGTAAATACAAGATGTCTATGGGAAATATGTAATTCTGAGCTGTGTCTATGGAACAAGCCACTGCACCAAAATATTTCAAATACTTAGAATAGGCAGATTTTTTAATTAAAAGGGACCTAATATGTATTTATTTACATATACCATTCAAATTTTGTCCAGCTTTTTCATTATACTAACCCATCTTTTTAGGGAATTTTATAGCACAGGTATTACATATATATTTTTGTATATATGTCATACTGTAAATCCATAATACAATTTTCTAAACTTTCTGATTAGCCAGTTCCTTGAGTGAATTAAAGGGGGAGAGTATAGGCAAATTGCTTTCTGACTCGTTCAGGAATATGTATCCGTGGCAATGTACCTGAACCAGAACTGTACAGCATCCTTTTCATATTGTATACATTTTCTCTTTGATGAAAAAAATGTTAACTATTTTTGTTTATGACTAATTTATTTTTTATTATTGTGAAAAATAAAGTAACTCAAGATTAATTTATGTGGCATATTTGGGTTTTTTTGGTTGATCTGTACTTGAGTTTCTTGAGAAGTAAGGAAAAGCATAAACAAGGGTACAAACACCATAAGGGAACTTAGCAAATATAGAAGTGGGCCCAATATAACCAAGTTGCAGAAAGCTGTGTAACTCGTGTGCCAGCCTTTGAGGGGTGACAGCCAAGCTCTGGGATGTCCCAGGACAGTGGCGAGTGTTGCCCAGGGAGCGCAGCTCCGTGTCCTGGGCGCCGGGGAACGGCCTCTCCCCAGCTGCAACTCTGCTGTCGCTGATGAAGGGCCGGGCTGCTGCTTCCACACTCGGACGTAACTGAGCAGCACTACAGACAGTTCTCTGCAGATTTAAGGGTGATTTCACAATAAATAAGCGAAATCACAGAATCATAGGACCATTAAGGTCGGAAATGAGCTCTGAAATCATCACGTCCAGCCTTTGACCAAACACCACGACGTCAACCAGACCACAGCACTAAGAGCCGCATCGGGTCGTTGAAGTCCCAGGGGAGCAAAACCACACGAGCACTTTTCTGGAGGTAAGGCGGTGTTCCTTGTTCTTCCATCTTTGCAGCTACCAGAGGCTGTGCCGCCCCTGAGGAGCGGCGGTTCCGCGGGTTCGCAGTCGCGCAGGGCCGTGAGGGAGGGGCCGTGAGGGAGGGGGCGCCGTGAGGGAGAGGCCGTGAGGGAGGGGGCACCATGAGGGAGAGGCCGTGAGGGAGGGGCCGTGGGAGGGGGCGCGAGGGGGCCTGAGGGAGCCGTGAGGGGGCCGTGAGGGAGGGGGGCCGGGGGAGGCCGTGAGGGAGAGCCGTGAGGGAGGGGGCCCATGAGGGAGAGGCCGTGAGGCAGAGGCCGTGAGGGAGGGGGCGCCTTGAGGGAGAGGCCGTGAGGGAGAGGCCGTGACGGAGGGGGCGCCGTGAGGGAGGGGCCGCCGCGAGGGGGCGCCGTGAGGGAGAAGCCGTGAGGGAGAGGCCGTGAGGGAGGGGGCGCCGTGAGGCAGAGGCCGTGAGGGAGAGGCCGTGAGGGAGGGGGCACCATGAGGGAGAGGCCGTGAGGCAGAGGCCGTGAGGGAGGGGGCGCCATGAGGGAGGGGCCGCCGCGAGGGGGCGCCATGAGGGAGAGGCCGTGAGGGGACGCGCGCGGCGCCCTCCGGCCCGGCGGGCTCTGAGGGGACGGGGCCGCTCGCGCATGGGGCGGGCCGGGGCGGCAGCGCGGTGTCCTCGCTGTATTCTCACGCTGTCCCCTCGTTCCGGGGAACCGGTGCCTATATCCCCCTCTGGGGACACCGAGATTTTAAGTGTTTCAAAAACGTATGGGGGGTTTTTGCGTGGCTTTTTTTTTTTTTTTTTTTTTTTTTTTTTTTTTTAGTTGGTTATTTGGTTTATTTTGGCTTTTAAAGTAGAACTTGAGTTATTAAGCTGTAAAATTATACAATAGTAAATGTGTTGCTCTTCCCCCGATGTTCTTTATGTTTAAAATAAAACTTCGATGTAAAATGAGGAGCCCTATAGCAGCTGCAGTACTTCCCTGTGGTGATCTGTCTGAGCCCTCAAGCCTGAGGAGCCTGAGAAGGATTCCACATCACCAGATGATGCTGGTTTCAGAGTCCCTGCTTTCCGTGACGCCTGCAACGAGTGGACCTCTAAGGTAAATACAGAGGCTGTAGTCAAAGTTAAAAGAGCTGTGTGCAGCCTTGCACTGAGCAGTTGTTGAGTGAAAATGCTCATCTTAAATACCTGACTCCATACTCTATTTCCATGTTAAGCTTTTATTTGTTGGTTCAGAATATTCTTATACAAACCATTTTTTACATAGTTACTGCTAGCAACAGTCTTAAAAGGAAATGGAAACCATTACAGAGATTTTATTGATGAGGTAAAATTCAAAGAGATATTCCTAAATTAACCCAGAAACTTGCTTCTGGTTCTCCACAGATCCAAGTTTCAATGAGGAACAAATATAGAAAAGGCAATGCTGGCTTCCTGTCCTGTTTTCTGATGTAGCTAGGCTGACCTGAGCATTGATTAAGAATTAGCTGCTGCCGTTGATCTGGTTGGCTTTGGTGGGGATTTTTTGAGGTAGATGAACAAAGTGAATGTAGTATAACACCTGTCCGCAGAAAAATGTGAAGCTCCTGACAGACTAGTAAGGTTGGAAGCCATCATGGGAGACCATCTACTTTAACCTCTCTACTCATAGCAGTGTCACCTACAGCAAATTGCCCAGATCTGTGTCCAGTCAAGTTTTCAATGTCATCCAAATGATGGAATTTCCTGTCTGCTGTTCAGTTTGTGCCCTTTGCCTCTAGTCCTGTTACTGCACACCCCTGAGAAGCGCCTGCCTCCATTGTCTTCATTCCTTCCCTTCAGGGCTTCAGAAAGTTGAAGAGAAGTGCTCCATAGTTTCTTTCTCTGAACTATGAAGACTGTTAATGCTGGAATGTTGTGTTGTCATTGTGTTGTCTTCAGTGAGGTGACTTCTACAGTTAAAAAGCCTGAGAAGGTTTTAAGTCCAATCTTGAGATCCAAAGCAGAGATTGTAGTATCGAGTTGAAGCAATTACTGAGGGTAAGAAAGGAAATGAATGCATATAAATGTCTGGCACAGCTTTGGGCACTAGGTAATTTCTGTTGTATTGCCTTTGTTACTCTGGGCTGTTTTATTTTGTTTGTTCTCTGTTACTCATTTTTGTTTGGGATATATTGAAAGAAAAGCAAATATTTGAAGAAGGAAGACTCCAACTTTCAAAGGAGGAAAACTCCAGTAGTGTAGATCAGGAACCAAAAGTAAATTTGCTCTAATATTAAAATATCTTTCTTACTTCATTCCTACTTACTCAGTGTATCATTTTGAGTAAGGCATAGGAAGGTAGATATTTAAAGTGCACATAATACGGAATTAATGTAATGCACCTGTACTGACCTTGGAATTATTAGGACATACGCGTGCAAATGAATCAAAGAAGTATAACAGTAATTGTGAAGAAAATCACGTTGTGTGCTTTGGTATGTATTGTATGTATTTGGTGTCCAGCAACTGTAAAACCATGAGTTCAGTTTGTGCCAGACCAACTGCGTCGGGGTTTAGCCCCAGCCAGACACTGAGCCCCGCACAGCTGCTCGCTCAGTCCCTGGCAGTGGGATGGGGGAGGAGTCAGAAGAGTACAAGTCAGAAAACTCATGGGCTCAGATAAAGACAGTTCAATAGGTAAAGCAAAAGCCACATGCACAAGCAAAGCAAGGAATTCATTCACCCCTTCCCACGGGCAGGGAGGTGTTCAGCCATTCCCAGGGCTGTGTCCTCTGCCAGCTTCTTGTGCCCCTCCAGCCTCCTCGCTGAAAGGCCTTGGCTCTGCTTAAGCGCTGCTTGGCAGTGATGGAAATATCCCTGTGTCATCAATACTGTTTCCAGCACAAATCCAAGACATATTCCCATACTAGCTACTGTGGAGGGAATTAACACTATCCCAGCCAAAACCAGCTCAAACTGCTATTTGGAATGCAGGTGGTCTTTCTCCAGAGTGGTATATAAGGTGCAATCTGAACATTTTATCAAGGAACTGTAGCTTTGCAAATTGCTGTGATAAATAAATGGAAATTATGTATTTCCCAGCAGTCCAGTTTGGTTTTCTTGCTATTTACATTTAAAAAAAAAAATCACTCCAGTCCTTAGTGAATGATCTTGTGCAATTGTGTGGATTATAACTACTTGAGCCTTAGTATCTCTAGTTCCAGCTCCTGAATCTTAAGTCAGATGACTGAAATAGCAGTAGAGAGCAGTGTTACATTAACCCAGTGGAAGTTGAATCCTTTTGGGATAGGGAACTGTCTGCAGTTTTAATTATTTTTGTTTTATATTAAGGCATAAGAGCAAGAGTCAGCCTTCATGAAGAAAAGGAAGCTGCTGTTGTCTGTATTGCCCAGACTCTGCAACAGTGAACACATGCAGACAGTTCCTACTTCCCAATTCAAGTTGCCAGCTGGCTTTTGTATTGTCACCTGTCCCTCTGGTGTGAGGTTGAAAGCAAACACAAGGTTTGCCAAGGAGAAACAACCGATTTGGAATTGTGTTGTTGTGGAAGTTTGGGAAGGTACCCTTCCTTGCTCTGGAAAACAGAACCGTGAATCTGATGGTTGGCAAGTAGATCATAAAATTCCATTGAAACTAAGGAAACTATGCCAGGCTGCTATACCAGGCAGTCTGTGATAAATTTTTAAAAAAGAGAAAGCATTTCCATTATTTGAATGAATTTATTTTTACCTGCCAGAGAGTATAAAAACTGAATTAAAAGTGTGTTGTCCTGAGAAGTACAGTAAACTTGTTTTCTCTCCCTTAGAACAAAGCTAGCTGTTGCTTCAAATTGGCCTAGGCCTTGGAAGGGGTGGACCTTCTGACTTAGAGCAAAACAGAAGAAACATACCTATGGAAGAAGATGTCACTGGAGCAGAAGGTACTGCTTTGGAGCAAGTCTAGAGTCTCCTCTGTTGCTTTTTCTTAAGGACTGTTCATTTTATTATATCTCCAGAACTTTATAAGTTCTGGCCTTCACTGCTCTTGCAGCTCTTTACCTAAAATTTGTGACATAGCTACTCTGCTGGTCTCAGCAGCCCATTGAAAAAGCTGCTGCTAGTTCTGATTCACAGTCAGGTGGTGTCAGACTGCAGAAGGTACTTCAAACAGGTCAGAAGGCCTACTTACTTAAAATAAAATAGCAGGTAACATGGAAGGAGTAGCATGTTACTGTTTCTGCAAGAAGCATTTAGCATGCTCCTCCTAGTATGGGTTAACTGGGTTTTGCAAGTTCATCACAAACTCTATTTCCAGCAGTAGTATGTTCTCTTTGAAACAGATTTCCTGCTGTCTGGAAAAGTCTCTTGACTTTTTTATTTGTTTTGTGGAAAGAATGCTTCCTGGCTTTTCACAGTTAAGGGCTAACTTTTCTTGGAAATGGTTGCTATTGCCCTAGAATGGGAGAGTATGCTATGGATGCAGAATTAAGAAGCAGCTGGAATGTGGCCTGCTCAAAAAGACTGTCATAAATTCACTAGGTCAAGTGGGCTTTTAAAGTGGATGCTCTTTGGCTGACACAGAACAAGGGAAAATGAGAATTTGTAAAATCCAGTCCAGCTTCATTATAAAGCAGCACCTGTCTGAAAAATTATTTTTGCTTGTTACTGAACCGACTTGCTCAGCACTGAACTTTGGCTTAGAGTGGAGAATAAAATGTAGTCATTCTTTCTGGTTTCAACCTAGAGATTGGCAAGTGATGCTCTCAGCTGTATAAATGCATGAGGCAGTCAGATTTTTGATATTTATTGACTCAAAAATGTAAAGTATTGGAAGCCTATAGCAGCACTAAACCTTTATGCTATTTTAACAACAAAGTAGTGATGGAGAGAACAAGGAAAAACATGCAAATGTTCTACCAATTTTTTGTGGTTGTTAGCAGATAACCTTGGGAAATGGTGTTTATTTGAACAATTGCTTCAGAAAAAAAAGGAAAGAGAAATTCGGTGCATACTTCACATTCTAACACTTAAAACACAGTGTCCATTTTTAATCATGTTCTTCCTGTAGCAATTTAACACATAGTTCTTTTCAATTTAAAATGTCTCCAGTGTGGGAGCTACTGTTTTTCTTGAAAACATTATGATTTTTTACACTGAACTGTAATAAGGACATTCCCTTCCACCTCCAATTTTTTTTTTTCATTGGTCATAATCTTCCTTAGCCTACAAAAAAAAAAAATCATAGACTTGCCCAATTTACCCTATCTTTTCTTGATGTAAATTGGTAAGTTACAGTGTTGTACTGGGTTGGTAATTTCAACCTATGGGTCTTTGATGCAGAGCACAGAATAGTTCTTATTAAATAAAGAATGAATGCAGCAGGTCATATGTGTGTGGAAGACAGTCAGACAGTGGACCAGATTCTGAACTTCCCCATTCTTGCTAATGTGTCATTATATGAATACATATTCGATCTCCATGTTTTATGCAAGCACTTCTAAGAGCAAGGTTAGAAAGCCAAACTGTGAACTGCAAATGTAATCTGAAATCAATAAAATGAAATTAAATAGAGAAAGGTTACATTATAAAATACTGCATTTGGAATGCAAAGTGTATTGAGCAAATGTAAACTGAAGAATTACAAAAAATCAAACTGAATGATTAATTACAGGTAAGACTTCCAGCAGTGTTTTTTTCTTACCAACATGAGTTCATGCTAGAATAGTGATTTCCTTCTCAGTAGCATTGACAAGATCTATACTTAAATTGTGTGTCACATGGAAAATATTGTGGGAGATTTGAAAGGAGTCTAAAAAAGGGAAATGAAAATAAATATATTTCTCTCTATCCACTACGAGCAATTTTTAAACTAATTAAGTTTGTTTATTTTACAAGGTAAAGGCTGGACGTGGATTTAGCAGTCCACAGTGTGTTAAGTTTTTGGATTTAATTATTTTGATCATTAGGAGGCTAGTGTTCAAAAAGAGTCTTGCAAGGATAAGGGAGGAAAAAAGCAACTTAATTTTCGAGAAAAAACATGGCACTTACTATGTGTAAATAACAGAATTATTTTCTGACCGGGGGATATGATGCAATTGATGCAGGATAAGGATACTTTCGAAGGGCATCTATTTTTGGATCTTGCTTCAGGACAGGAAGATGGACTAAGCAGTCTTTTGAAACTTCTTCAATGTACAGTACAACAATAATGATAAGAATAATAAAGTGATTCTCTTTGTCTTGGTTGTTCTGTGTCCCATGAAATAGGAAATAAGCTGTGTTTAATTTTGGGAAATAGACATATTCAGAGTGGGGGGATGCTCTCAGAAAAGACTCTTGTTTTGATCGGGGACCTGGCAGGAATGGGTAAATACATAAAATTTTTATACAACCTCCCCTTGCTGAGAGCATCCAATTTCTTTTGATTTTAATGAGCTCTGAATGGAGGACTTGTTTCTTGCTAAAGGACAGTAGTTGGATTGTCATTCAGGTAGATTCATATCCCACATCAGGGGTATGGTTTTTTCTGTTGTTTTTTATTTTGTTTTGTTTTGTTGGGGTTTGGGTTTTTTTTTGGGGAGTGGGTTTTTTGTTTGGTTTTTTTTGTTGTTGGTGGGTTATTCTGTTTGTTTGGGATTTTTTTTTTAATGAATATGTATTTTTAAATATGTGTGCATAGGAAGTGAGTTCTAGTTATGAAAAGTCAATCCTCTGGCTCTATATCTTCTAGAGAACTCTGTTCCTTGCTAGGTACAAGCTCTTGTCCTTATCATGCTGGAGTTGAACTTGGACGTGTGGCCTGGGAAACCACAGGCTGAAATTTCCTTTGGATGTATTCAGTTTTTCAGCCAAAAGTCTGTATTGCTTAAAGCTACTCTTGTCCACTCATTTGTTCTAGAATCTTGCTTGCATACCTGATTACTAATTCCTTGCATGCATTTTCTGTCTTTTGCAGGCTGAGTTTTCAGTGCATAGATACTTCTTAAACAGCAACAGAAAGAGATTTCAAAGCTGTTTCTCTTAAATAACAGTCCTTCACAAACTGCTAGGATACACCATTCTTGGGTGGGAATTTCTACAGTGTTTATGTGAAGATACAGACTTCTCTTTTATTGTAAGATTTCTGCAATATCAGAGCCTCAAACGTTTTAGCATAGTCCTGGTGGTTCCCAATTTGTCACTTTTCCACTCTGATGATAAATGTTTTTAGCAAAATGGCTGAAGCATTTGGCTGTCCACATGAGCAATGACTGATCAGACTAGGAGTCCTATAAAGCTCAGTTGCCACTTCTGCCGTTCCTTTTCTGCTGCTGAAAACTGGTAATTTTTCTTTTGGAAGTGCAGAGGGAATTACTTCCTTCCCATCCCGCTGCTTCCAGCTGTAAAGTTGTAGTTTCTTCACACTAAGACAGTGTCAGCACATTTGGCATCTTTTCAGTCCTGTGCTGGAAATACATTGTATAATTCAGTGTGAGGCTTCTTCAATTTCTTGATAATAATGCTTAATTGATAACATATCTGCATGTGATACAGCACTTGCATCTTCTTTTTTATCACTCAGTGTAAGATTGCAATAAAAGACCCAAAAGTAGTTATCAGCTAGTTTGCTTCTTTCAGTCTGACTCTACAGCCTCATAGTATTCTGCAGAGATGCAAAGTCACTTTTTACCAAAAGAGAACAGTTTTACTTTTCAGTTTAAGCTTATTAATATTTATTGGAAACTAAAATCTGTCCTTCATTTGAAAGTGACTTGATGAATTTTGGTAAGTATTGTCAATATTTTCATCTAGATAAATTTAGTATCGTGGGCCCTTGTTTTTAAACACATGTATTTCAGTTACATACCCACCTTTTGTGGCTCAATGTGCTGCACAGTAGTATTTGAATGTGCTTTGAACTGAATACATCCCAAGCTCTGCCTACTCTGTGGGTGGAACCTTTTTTTCCCTGCAGTTATCACCAGCAGCTGGAAAGTTGGATAGGAATTTACTTCTAAGGCTTAGATCCTTTCAGTTTCACAGTCTGCTCATGTGGAGCACCTGTATGAGAAGGTCACTTCCTTTGTACTTGATGTAGGTGGTTTTAGTCTGAGGCAGCAAGTTGCCTTGAGGCACTTGAAGCAATGCTAAGAGAATTTTGAAATAAAACTTGATCCTTTCATTTCCGTTTAAGTTAATGCCATTAAGAAGAACAATCCTTTCCATAACTGAAATTAAAGTTATTACACAGGAGGAGGAATGGAAATTGTGTTTCCAGGTAGAAATTACGTTTCCTCTGCAACTTTCTATTTTGGATTTCTATTAGCATATCTTTTGTGGCTTTTCAGTTAGAAAATATTAGCTGCAATTGAGATTGAAGGTGCCTCGCTTCAGAGACAGTCAAATGACAATTTCAGCTAATATCCATGTGAACACCATCTTTTGGGTTGTTTTGCTGTGGTTTTTTGTAACTATCTTGTTTTTGTTTTATTTTTCAGCATAAGTCAATATTTAGCTATGCTTGAGAAGTAGTGTGAGTTTTCCTTGTGCAGTGCCTTTCATTTTTAGAGCATTGCACTATGCTTTCCAAAAATTTGAAAGTTGGAAACAGAAAATCTTTAACAGTGCCTTGCCCATTTCATACTGAAGAAACTTGACAAGGGGTTCTATTGAACCAGCGGAAGAGCCTTGTTGTAGCACTGTCAGAGGGCTGTGGGAGTACAGAATCTCCCAGCACCCTCTCTGTCAGGAATCCAGAGCTTTTTTGCTGGGGGAAGTTCTAGTCAGGGTTATGGATCAGGCAGTTGATTTCCGTTCTCTCCTAACACAGTGATAATGAGAATATAACACATTTCTTCCTCATACAAATCTGAAGTATAGAATATTTTACCAGAATGTGTAATAAGTTTATCTGAATCAGATTTGTAACACTGCAGTTACAAATGCACCACCCTGAAAAATACCTGAAAAAATTCCTTAAGTTGCTTTCCTTTTCATGAGGTTTTCATAGGAATGTTTTCCTGTTCTGTTTCTCACAAAACCTACCTCCCAGCCATTGTGTTACAAGTGGTGAGAATGTTGTTTGAAAACTAAATGAAAAAATAATCTTTTTTGAAGCAGTTCAGGGGCAAGAACTTGCTGTGTTATATGTTGCTTTGTGAGAGCTTAACTTGGTTTCCAGACTGTACAGAGAAAAACTGCCATAAGTCCTGCACACACAGACCCCAGGGGAAGCTGCTGAAGAAGACTTGAGGGCTGGACCTTTGCATGCAAATGTCTTTCCACACAGCAAATGATCCAAAGAGAGACTTCTATAAATAGTGTAATTTCCAGCTGCAGAGGTTTCTATCCTTTCCTGTGGATTCCTTGCCAAGCGCTTTCTCAGTTGTGAAGTAGAGATGGTTCTGTAGCCAGTGTGCACTTAAATAGCCCTTGGAGAGCTGTATTAGATTTTTGTTGGCTTTCATTTGAACTTTTAAGCTGTCAGATTATTTTAGCAGCATCTGTAGAAAAGCGTTGCCTCTTGGTGTTGCTTGCTCTTCTCCATTGTCGTAACAACAAAGTAAAACAAGGTTGTGGCTGATACCTTTGTAATGTTTATACCAAGGGTATTGCATTGCCATGCAGCACTTTTCTGAATGGTGTCTTCTTACCATAGAGTAAAAATGACTGTGGCTCAACAAAACTTTTTCAACAGAGCGGACATGGATTTATTTGCAGATTTCCAAGTGCGAGTCTTGGCATTTCTTGGTTCTGAAGAAACTGTATTGAGAAAATGTTGATTTGTCTGTTGGATGATTTTGAAAGGGAAATACAGTTAATGGTCATAAATCAGAAGTGAGAAAGGCTCCATTTAAAGGGTCATGTTTAACAGAATTACTGTGCTGTGACAACTTTCAATTATTAAGTAGCTGAAATATTTATTTATAAATAAGGGATGCAAAGATACAGCTGGTTTATCAAGAATCAAGTTTCATCAAGTACTTGATCCAGGCAAATATGTGTTTGTGTTGCCACAGCATCTTTGCAGTTTTGGAGAATATTAATGCAAGTTTCAATGTTCCCTTCTTCTCCTAGGTAGTTTCTGGTTGTTCGTTAACTGTGTTACTGCAATGTTGCAAAACCTCTTAATATTGTGATCATACCACTAAATTCAGCAATCTTCTACAAAGACATCTTAAAATTATGTTTTAAGCAAAGTTCATGCTTTGGGATGCATAGCATTTTTGAAATTTCATGAAGAACTTTGCATAGAGACTTCTCTTGAGGGAGCTTGGAGCTTGTTAGTGCAAGATCTGTTTCCATTGCAGGTGGCTGTGGTAAAATGGCAAGAGAAAGTACTGGGCCTTGAAGGTTGTCGAGCAAAATAATTATTTCCTTCTTTTTGTTTACAGTGCATATTCTGACATAATTTGAGACAACTACAACTACACAGTTTGGTCATGCAATTCATGATGTGTCAGGTACAGCAGATGGATGCATGCCAGCTCTTCAAGGAATTAAAATGGTTTCTTTCTCTAGGTTGTTCTGGAGAACTCCTAGTCCAGAGTTTTGGGGTTTTTTTAAACATGATTTTTTTTCTGATGTCTTTATTAAATTCTAAAAAGCAGCTGCAATTGCTGGCAAGTATCTGAATGAGCTCACAATGATATTCCTGAAGTACTATCTCAAACTAATTACTTCTTTGTTCCAGCATGCTATCTACTGGTGATGAGTTTACCACCAAACATAATGTCTACATGTTCAAACTGCTGTGAGTTGCAGCTGGGTTACTGTCTAGAGAGTCAAAAGTGTATAGCTGTGATCTTTCTTTCTAAATGAAGAACAATAATTATAATAAACCTTGACACTGTGATCCTTATTTGGAAAAAAAAAAAAAAAGAATGACAAATAATACTTTTTGGATTTTGATTTAGTAAAATACATATTGTTCATTGTGTACCTTGCCAGTAAAGACTTGCAGATTTGATGCAAAGGTTTTAGCATTTGTAAGTCATTTGTGATAAAATCCAATCCCTTATGTGCCATGGAAAGCAGAAAGAAATGATAGTTGCAGTTAAACAACTGAAAGATTGATAGTTGCAGTTATGCTTCATTAACTAAGCATTGAATGCCAGCTGCTGGATAGGACTCAGGTTCCATTTTGGAACCCCCTGGTTCCATTGCAGCCTAACCCAATTGAACCCAGCTGAAATTGGTAGTCATTATTTCTTCTGAATTTTTAACTGTAAATCACTTCAGTGGGTGTTTTCTTGCATCAGTCTACAGCCATTTAAGCATAAACATTCCAGTGGAGTTTTAGCTGGATAGAACTAGGACAGAAAGTTGCCAGCAAAACAATCATGTCCAGGTCCCTTGCTTCAAGAGAAGAAGGTGTAACTGAGCTTGGCTGAAAGCAGAACTGTTTTTAGAGCAGTGAAAAGCATCTGACATGGGCTTGTTTCAGTAGCTAAATGGCACAGTAATGACTGTGGGAACCATATAATACTGTGAGAAAAGAACAAGGGAAAAGGAAAGTGTATTGTGTGAGGAGGTCAAGAAAATGTGGATGTGCTGTTGTCTGTCTGGGAGGAGGAGGAGTGAGAAGGTTCTTTGCTCTCTTTATGCCTTCTCCTTTAGCTTTCATGAGTATACTAACCATTCAGACTTCTGATTACTTCATCTAAACAGCATGAATATTTTGTCAAAAACACTGCTGCTTTATGGGATGTTTGGAAAAATGAGTAATCCTTCAAATCAGCATGTTATCCCAAAACCTACTTTGGTATAGGTTCTGCTCTAGAAGCTCAGTTGGAGGTTGAGGCTGTAAATGTCATC
This sequence comes from Monarcha castaneiventris obscurior, assembly GCA_026261815.1. NCBI lineage: Eukaryota > Metazoa > Chordata > Aves > Passeriformes > Monarchidae > Monarcha > Monarcha castaneiventris. The sequence continues at coordinate 14,424,264 of JAMPIT010000434.1, read as the reverse complement.
CTACAGTTCTGTACTTCATAAAAGGCTTGGCTTTGATCTCAGTACCCTGTATGAAGTTAGAAGATTATTAGAAATTAGATGAATTCTTTGTAAGTATTATGCTTGATATTTGGCAAAGTGGTATAAAAAATGGTGTAAAACCCCATGAAACATCACAAACTGAAATACAATTGTCTGCTGTTTATATAGAGTGTTTTTTTTATGCCACAAATATTTTTGACCATCCAAACTGTGCAGTATAAGGTTGTGTCAGAGTAGAACTTGATGTACCAAACAAACCACCTTAACAGAGACACTAAGCAGTAAAAATGGACCATGAAACAATTCAGTCTTTAGTTCTGGTTCCTAGAGATATTTTTTGAGGTTGGTGAAGGCTGACTAACTGTAGCATTTGAGTAATGACTGCTCAAATTATTTTGAAAAATCAAAAATAAAGATTACTGCTTATATGTTCTTATTTCTTTTAAACAAGGAAATCTGCTAATCTTGATTTTTTTTTCATATTCTGAATAACATTTGTCGAGTCCACCTCAGTCAGATATGCTGTAGCAATTGGATGTCCCTCCCCCCTCTCCCCAGCTGTGCCATTAATAGGGAGTTTCAGTGCCTGACCATGTAGAAGTGTTCACCTGGGGCTGTTCAAGAGAGTCAAATATAGGAGCTGCTGTGAGAACTAATGCACACTGGTGTTAGCCGTGGAGTTTTGTTCTTTTCTAGCACCTCTCAGCACAAACGTTTGCTTGGGAAGTTTTAGTTCTGCATGTGTTGGAGGTTTGAGCTTTATTCCCTTTGCTTTGTTTTACCCTGGTGTTTTGTGGTACAGGTGCTTTCTCTTTGTCTTAATGAAGCATCACCCTCCTGTAGTAGTTGCGATCCCCAGCTGGAAGAACTAATCCTTGCTGCAGGTGCTGTGGTTTAGTTTGTTCAGTGGTTGTTTGGTATCATGTGGCTCTTACAGAACATGGCTTCTTCTCCAGGTTAGAGACCTTGCCTCTGCTCTCTTTTCTTGGCTCTTAAAATTCTATTTAAGTTTGTAAAAAATGTGAAACTTGGTCTATTGATTTTCTTGTTCTGGCGTGCAAATTGCTTAAGTTGACCAATTTGGTGTGGTAGCTGATGAAACTTGAGTTTGTGAGCTGTGATTGTGTTCCTCAGATGCTAGAACTAATTATAAACTGATTTTACAACAGTCCTGTTTGAACAGTATTCCTGTGCAAAAGTTTTATTAAGTTTCAAGACAAAAAAAAAGATAGACTATTGTATTTCATCATTCATACTTGAGTATTTCTTATCTTAGATTTTTTTTTGTGAGTTTAATTTTCGTGAAAAATTATCCCAGCACACTGTGCCAAATGTGACTTATCATCCAACAGCATTCTTAATTTCTGTGGGGCTCACAGGAGTTAAACACAATATCTCATCCTTTAAGTGCTTTATTTTGTCTTTAGTGAGTTTGCTCTAATCCTTGAATCAGCTACAGCATTAAGCTTGGATGAGCCCTTGAGACCGAGCAGTTCTGTGAATATTGACATAGGCTCATAAGGAAGAAGTTTGTCCTGTAGAACTCAGAAAATACATTAGTAAATGAACTCAAAGCCTGTAGTTTGGGAATACAGTATTTGTGTAAGAGGCTAAGAAAAGGAGTGAAAGTTTGATCAGAAGTGCTGTTTATCCTAAATAATTTACACTTGTAAAGTCTGAGGAGTCCCAGGAAAAACGGATACCAAAATGTGAGATTATGTTGAGCTGCATTGAATTTTAAGTGCCCACATGGATGGGGAAATCCTAATGTTGCGTGTGAAGCAATGATCCATGAGCTGACCACTAACCTCAGGAGTTAATGTTTTGTTTTGCTAGTAAGAGCAAAAATTAAAAAGAAAAAAGCTTCCATGGCTATCTTGTTTTCTTTGAGACAATCTGAAATGCAGTTGCTTATCTATGTCCAGATTCTGCTCAGACTTGCCAGCAGCATAAGGGGAATTAATGAGAGAAGTTAGGGAAAAGCATCCATCAACTTCGTAATGTATTTGCGAGAAAATCTTATTATCTGATTATGCTGGAACACCGTGAAAGCAGGGTAACAAGGAATGGCTGTGGGATTATTGAGCTTTGTGGCAGTTTCCCCAGAAAGCCAAGGTGAAAAGCAGCATGTTCAAGCTGAGTACTGTGTATGCCATCTTTTTCTTCCGCTTTTTTTTTCTTGCAGTGGGATTTGTGGATTAGTATAAAACTAATTAATTTTGCATGTATATTGGAGTATCTTCTGTGTTCAGCTAGGCAGAAGCACCAGTGCAGTGCTCATATAACAAAATCCAAACTGCTGTGTAAAGGAAAGGCCTCTTTTACATCCACAGGAAAGTCATTAGGAGTGATGCGATTTTGCCCTTTATGTGGCTGAGTGTGGGATGAGTAGAGGTGACTTGCAGAGTCAAGTGAGTGGGTCAGGAAATGAGCTTCTGTTTGTGAGGGGTTAGAGGATGTTTCCTAGCTCTAGAGTCCGGTGCAGTACAGATGCTGTGGGAAGAGCTGCCCTTTGTAGCATTTCTCCTCAGCACTTAGAAGCAGCCACAAGAATCCTTTTTACCTTTATTACAATAGCTGTTGCAAAGGCTCTGTTCCCCTGCAGGCAGCTGGTGAAGTGGGCCAGAAAATGGTAGGGAAGAGTGAATCAGTATAAAATGTGTGTGCTGACTGATCAGCGAATCCAAGAACTTACTACAAAAGGAAGATTTTCTGTGTTTTTATGTTAGTTTTGAAGACTAGTTTCTCACCTTTTCAAGTATAAATGTATTCTGATTACTGTCAATTTTATCTGTGTGATCACAGCTCTAACTGTCATTACTGAAGGAACAATGTCCTGTCTTTGTATCTGCCAAAGAGATCAAATCATAACTTTTTCTGGGGTAAGCAAAACATTTTGCAGGAATAATTATCACCTGCATTATGTTGTACTCTTTTTATTTTGTAAGCAGGGCGATCATATTTTAACAGAGGGCAGGTATTTTAAATATTACTTGTTTGTCCTTCTACACTTCGCCAAGACTTGGAATTCAGTCTGTTATGACTTTTGGTTCAAAAGACTGGTTATTATAAAAAAAGTCTTAAAAATTTGCAACTTTTTTCATTTCCTTCCATTCCCCCTTTTTTTTTATATGAATCTATTAGAAATCCTGTGCAGTTTTTCAGATTACACCAAGTTATATGTAAATTTCTCTCTAGAAAGAATTGAAATTCGTTAATTTTTTTACCTTTTTAAGCAAATTTTCAGCTCACTTCTGGTACCATTAAATGTGTTATTCACAGGAGTGTATGTAAGCCTTTATTTCTTGATCCTTAACCTAGATTATATCAAAACAGGTCTGTCAAAAACAAGTGCCAGTATCTCTTCAACTGTTGGACTTGGCTTTGAGCTAGTCTGAATTTGATTACCATTGTCATTGGTTTGACAGCAAGAGCCCTTCAGAGGTCATGTTGGAAAGCTTTGGGAGGGCAAAGCAGACAATCTTTTTTTTTTCAGAGTTGAAATTGCCAATTAATAATGTGCTTTTGGGCTTTGTATATTGCTTTTGACTAGTTTTAAATGTAGAAGATTAAACACCCTGTTCAGAATGCAGTGAGCGGAATCGTTAAAAAAAAGATTCAAACCTTTTTGAGGCTTCTTACTGACAGTATTCAGGAGTTACTTGCATGTTGAATCATAAGTCAGTTTTACTCGGTGTTATAGTAGTATTGAAAGTGCTGAATGATGGATAGATACTGTACCATAGAAGAATCCACAGTCTCTCTCAGCTGATTATTATTTTACAATGTGATTTAAATTGAATCTTACTCGTCTTCAGCAACTTGGGAATTTAACTGTTTTCCCCTTATAGGATACCATAGTTATTGTTCATGTTGCTGTCTTTAGAAAGGAAATTGAAGGCAGTCAGTCAGTTTGTAGGGGCAATGACGCTGAATTGAATAGTTCAGTGCACCTGCTCTGGTTGATACAGTTACTTGGTACAATTATCTGATAGTGTATCATTTCTAATAGAGTTCTTGGTATTTGCAGCCTTTTTGTGTTTCTTCTTAGTAACTTGAGGACTAAATTGTTATTGCAGTCTGGGGAGGTGATTTCCGCCCTGCGTTAGTTCTGCTAATGCTCAGCCTAGGTACACATAGAAGCTGTTTTGTGGTTTTACCCTTGTACTGTGCTTCTCTGTGTTGTCTGGAATAATTAAATTTGAAAGTGTGATTAGACAAGATCCTTGCACTTCCCCAGCCTTTGCATGGCTGACTGCACACACAGTAGGAAGATTTTTAAGGAGAGAAACATACTGTTTCCTTCTATGTCTGAAAAATACTCTGGTGGGAAAGATACTACTTTTATTTTGATTGGGTTATAAGCTATGTTAGAAATATTAAAATAAATCAATATTTGATACAGACTGATTTGACAGCAGATTCCAATAGCACATACACACTTGACTTCAGAGCAAATTGCAAGCACTGCTTGGGAAATTTTACAGTTTGAGATCATTTAATCTTAGCTGTGTAATGAAGCTATCAACAGTTGATGAAAGCTGATGTATATTCAGGCACATAAGAATGTAATCGGAGATGTAGAACACATTTATGTTTAGAACTGCTGAACATAGTTTTGGAAACTGCTTTATGGCTGTAAGCTGTGTGTGGCAGGGGAAAGGAGAGTAAGGATTCACTAAAGATGGTGTGCCAATGATAACCTTAAATTGCTTTTAAAAGTTGAGAAAAGTTGAAGTTTGCTGATGGTACCATATGCCGCCTTGTCCTACCACACATTCCAGGTGGGTTTCACTTTTCGGGAGTATGATGTGTGTTCATCCAATAATCTGAGCTTCTGTCAGTAAAATGGAGAGTTAGGTGGCATGTAGATCTTGGGGAAGGTGTTAGCCCATATTGCAAGGATCTAAACAAGTTTGGATTCTGTATGTTCCTTTGATAATTCCCCCTTTTTTTCTGTTCAGTCAGGTTGTCTGCAACGTGCAGAGATTAAATATATTTATCTTGGCGTGTACTGTTTTTTTTAATGCATTATAGATGACAGGAATTGTACAGTTCTATCTTATTGCTATACTTTATTTCCTCATATTTTGCCATGAAATCCTGTTTGAAGAAAATCTGTTATGATTTAAGAAAATAAACAAAAGCTTGAGAGGTCAGAAAAGGCATTTATAGCGACAAACTCATTTACCTAAAAGTCATTTTGACATACAAAACAAACAGTATCAAAATAAATGTTACAGTCTCTCCATCAGAAATTAAGGGAAAGCAGCAGATGTCCTATATGAATGTAAAATTTCCAAGAATGATTATGCTGAAAGGAAAATCAAATAATCTAAATGCTGAAGCACTCTAAGCCTTTAATCGCTTACTTAATGTATATGGCATTAAATTAACCATTTAAGTTTATATACTTTTGTACTGATTAAAATTCTCAATTTGGAAAAATCCTGGCCTAGACTTCCCTGGTGTTTGCACCAGCTGTGGGCAGGTGCTCTGTGCAGGCTTTAGTGAGAGGCCACAGTGAGTGCTGGGAGGATGACACAGCAGGCCAGGCTGGGTTGGTTTATACTGTGCTGCACAGGGGCTTTTTACCTTATTGCAGACACGTGACAGAGGAGAGCCTTTCTGCTGGGGTTGGTTACACACCTCCATCTGCAGTCTGATAACACAGCCTGACTGCAGCTGAACTTGTTTCCTGTCTAGCGCAAATCTTTGTCAGCAAATTTAGCAGATTTTTCTTTCTCCCTGTTGCCTGGAAGTCTGTTGCAGGAGTCCTCATAATTCAAGCCTAAGCACTGAAAATGGAGTCCTAAAGAGTGAAGAGCTTGGGTGTGAAAGGATGACCCTTTTTTTGGTCACATCGATACGAGTCAGTCTTCCAAGACCAGCTGTGTGTTAATCTGCACACTACAGGGCTTAACCTACCTGAAAGGAGCTGATCTGAGAGTCACTTCGTAGGACAGTGTTTTTCTTTCAAGTGATAAAACACAAGCAGGCCTTAAAATTTGAAGTGACATCTCTGAAGGTATATAAGGAGGCTGTAGTCAGCTTTGCAAGCCAACTGAAGTTGGAAAATAAACTTAGTTGCTTTAGGAATTACAAAAACGCACTTTTTTTTTTTTTTTTTTTTTTTTTTTGTCTGAAGTGTGTAAATAGAAAGCATAGTCACTTCGTTTTTGTTAATTTGGGAATTTTTGTCTCCTGGCTCCTAAGATTTGCATACCAAAGCGAGTAGCAGTGTTGCATTTGGGAAGTATAAGACTAGAATACTAAGCACTGAATCTCCAGGGCTGGAAGGGTAAATTAGGTAATTCTGTACCATCTTCAATTGGTGGCAATTGGAAAACATTACATTGAATATTCAGTCCTAAATTAAATGAAAATTTACATAAATCATGGATCACATGTTGCCTTTAAGCCATGTTTGTTCAGATAGAGGCACAAAAACTTCTCAAAGCTCCAGAGGAGAGCATTTCTGAAGGTGCTGTAGGTGATTTCCTTTGTCAGGAGTCTCCTCCAGTGGCTGAAAAATCCCATCCTTTCATTTGTAGAGATTAATGGTGCAAATTGAGGTAAGTCCTTTATATCCAAAAGAAAAATATGCTGTCAGTTTTTTAATTCTCTTCAGACTTGTGAGCAGGCCTATACCAGTAATTAGCTTCATCCTTAATCCTTGAACAGAAAATAACATCAGAGTTTTGTCAGCAAGAGCAGATTTCTCAAATAAATCAACCCAATTCTAATTAAAGCAGCTGATTCAATGTAGCCGTTGTTTGCTCAATGTAGGAATCATACTGTATAGAGAGTCAAATTCACCTGTCTTGAGTAATGAGTTCTTTAAACAACAGAAGGCAAATGGCAGAACAGTCCTTTATCTGGTATAGCCTTCAAGTTTGCAGAAGAAAATGGCTTAGGACCTGTTTGAGCCAGTATTTCTATGTGGACTCGAAGATGATGAAAGGATTCTGTCTGAATGAGGTACTACAGTGAAACTAGGGAGATTTCTCTTCACTCTTCTTTCATTACCTAATTTCTTGGTACTATTTCTATTCTTGTTCTAGAAATTGCAGTGGTGGAAATGGTGGAGGGGAAATACCACATCTTCCTTCTCCTTTTCGTAGTCTTTAGCTGTCCACTAGCAGACTGACAGGCTGCTTGAAGAGTACCTTCCTTAAGTATAGGTGAAGTCCCAGACAGTGATGGAAATGTTTTCAAATAAAACGGGTTCTAGCAGGAAACAGCACAAGTCCTAAACTGTGGGTGAGCCATGATTCTGTTTTCAAAAGTGGTGTTCAAGACAGCTGAAGATTATCAATCTTCTAGGCCCTCAATCAAAAGGATCCGTTCAGAATTGAAATGAAGTTTTAGTTACTCTTTGAAATTATGTGGTAGTAGTTAAAATAAATGGTATTACTTCACAGTGTGAAATGTGTAAAAATTAGATTAAAGTGGCTCCTCTCATATGCATCACTGTATTTATATGGAGTTGTAAAATGGTCCTTTTTTTATTAAGTAAGCCTTAAATTTCTTTGGGGTTTTTGAGTTATGAGCTTTATTGTGATCAACAGGAAATGTTTTTTCAGTGTATGAGAACTTTAGAGTAACGTTTTTGTGCTTTGCCCTTAGTGTTTTGCTACTTGCTTTTCTTGTAGTTTATAGAATCAGTTGTACAGAGATACTTTGTCCATGTTTTTTCTGATTCCTTGAACATCAGAATCCTGACCTACAAAGGCACATGTTATACTAATCATAAATGCAAATCCAAATAATTTATAGAGTGCTAAAACACTTGAAAATCACAAATTTATGCAATCTTCATGTAGTCATCTTAAAGATTATTGGAACATGTACACTGACATGAAAACTGTGCACAAGACAATGTCCAGCACATGTCCATGTCTCAGGACAAGAAAGGGTGTGAATTTGGAGAGGCTCCTTCATTCATGTGAATGGTACTAGGTCAGTCACAAAGATTTCTTTAGTTTTAGTGCAAGTTCTAAAGGACTGTTAATATAACAGAAATTTAATGGCTGGCAAAGTTCTGTTATAGTTATGACATGATTTGGAATTGTGCAGTTTGTTCTCAGACAGCAAGATGAGTGTTACAAGTACGTTAAAAGCATGAGCAGAGATTCAAGGGAGACTTTTCCCTTAAGTTATTTCTGCTCTCCACTATGGCTTAAAAATTGTTGTCTTGAAGCCAGTTATCTAAATCAATAATGTGCAAGACTGCTTTCTTTTATTTTTGATTTTTTTTTTTTTTTTTTTTTTTTTACAAGCAGAAGGTCTGTTAGACGTTAAAAGACTGAGAAGCCATTAAGGGTCTTTCCCAGTTTGGTTTAAATCATTTTAAATGTTCCTGTCTCCTGTGTATAATTCCTTGGTGAGCAAGTAATGATGGATGCCACTTAATGGCTCTGCAGAATGTGACTAAAATAGAAAAATCTTTCACATTCAGAAAATAGAAATTATGCAAGATGGATATTTCATGTGTTTCAGAAATAATGTATGCCCTTCTTGCTAGCAAGCATAAATTGTAATGGAAAAATATGCATGAACTTCCTTCAGTGAACATTATTTTTCTGTCTGTGATGCATCTTTCTAAACTGGTTTGTACCTTATTCAGCATCTTCAGTGCCACAGAGGGAAGAAGTCCTTTTTAATCCTGAAGGCAGATACTCTGCATCAGAGTATATCAACTCAGCATCAGGGTGAATCATCAACTCTCCTTTGGCACTCTGTTTTCTATTGGAGTATTTATTTAGATGTATTGGAAACTTCCAAAGAGAAATAGCTTCAGCATAATAATCATTTGCCCATGTTGAATCAACCATGAGCATAAAAATGAAAGTATTTCATATCAGCTGCAATGTAGGATTATTTTCCCATTAAGAACCTGAGTAGCAGTTATATGGCTTGAAATTGAAATTAATTCGTTTCTGTTGAAGACACTTATTAATTCTTACTATTATTATAAATACTTGGGGAATGTGATCCAATGAAACAGAAAATCAGATGATCAATGAAATGATGAAATAATGACTTCATGTTGTTATTATTATGAAGTCAAGTTGTGCATTTCACAGTTCTTTAGAGCACTGATTAATTAGATAACTTTGACTTCCATCAAAGCATTTACAAGTATTAGCAAGCATGTGGTTCTCATTTTTCATATCTAGACCTTGGAAACATTTTATTTATGACCTTTCTAATCTTACGCAGTGCTGTAGGGTTTTGGACTTCTTTTAGTGTCTTTGCCCAAGCTGTTTCTCATACTCTGTTATGATAGCCCTGGTTTTTGGGAGGAATGCCATGCTGAGTCAGCTTTGATGGTGGCAGACAATTGAGAAATATCTTCACCTGGCTCCATTTTATTTTATTTATAATGTGAAACAGAGATTGTGTCCTCTTACAAGATCGTGAAAGACACTTTAGTAGCATTTGCAGCTGTTGGAGTTGTTCCACAGTGATGAGGCTGAGCCAGCATCCAGATAGGAAATAGGGTCCACAGGTGTGGATCAAAGGGGTTCATGGCCAGGCAAAGGCGTGGCAGAGCTGGAGACAGGGATAACAGTGAGAGCTCAGACAGGGATAAAGGCTCAAGCTGCAATGGAGCCTCCAGCACCATCTGCAAGGGCTCTGTGGAGAGGCTCCCAGTGAGGCTGGGCAATGCTCTTAAGGCTGTTAGCACACTCACAGCCCTGATATTGGCTCGTATCCATGCGTGGTTTTAAAGATAAGATGCTTTTCCAGGAGGAAAATGGGAAAATAATATCCTGAGGAACAGAGAGACATTGGCAATGTTATATGAGAACTTTATGCAATTAAAACATGCCAAAGGCAATAATTAAGAGTAGTGGTCACAGGCAGTTCTGCAATACAAGCAGCAGCTGCCAGAGGGGAAAGGCACTGGATGGCAGCAAGTCAAATTACTGTGGCCCTTGTGGCCCCAAGTTTGCCAGAGATGACTGGAGAGCCTTGGTAGATAACAGACACTATTGGGGAAAGTGTTTTCTTATCCCCTGACTGCTGGCCATAAATATGATAAGTGTAAAAATTCAAGTCTCTGTTTCATCATGAAGTGGAAAAAGGATTCTATCTGCAGGGTCTGCTTACTTTTCTGGTGGGTTCTAATGGGGAAGAAAAGTTACAAACCAATCAGCCTTTGGTGTTCTATAGTCGCTATCTTGGTCCTCACATTGAGGAAAACCTTGTATAAAAACTGTCCCCTCTGGTTCTATTTGATGGTCTTTACACAAATCTCAGTTAAAACATGACAAGGGAGGGTAGAGGGCTGACTGAAGGTTTCAGTGCTGATGTAACAGAATAGGGAAAAGGCTTTGTCCATATGAGGTCCAGATCATTTACAAGATAGGCCCATTTTCTCAGAGAATCATTAGAATTGTTCCTATTTTTGGATAAACTATTAATATATTAGAAATTTATTCACTTGAATTTTCAATGAAAACCAGAGTGATTAAAATACACAAAACAAAACTGCAAGCAAACAGGTCAAATATTTGATGCAAATGTATGTTTTCCGAAGGTAACTCCAGCCCCCCTCCTTGTCCCTTCTCAGTGATGCTTGGCTCCATCAAGTCTGTCAGTACAGGCAACCTTAGCAGAATCTGCTTTTCTTTCTCAGTAGTGATTATGATGTTAATTTACAAATGCTGTTCGCTTTCCCATCTTAAGGTATTTTGTAATTAGTTCCACTGAATAGTTGAATAGGGTAATATAAAAAGATGAGGACATAATTTCTCCGTTATTAAATATATTCCACTGATAGATATATGATGGGCCTCTGGTGATAACATTTCTTTTGAGGGGGCTTACTTCTTACAGCTTTCCTGAATTAGCATGATAATGAATCTGCAAAGATATCTTGCAGGCACTGATGAATCAGGGTTTATGCCACATAATTTGGAATACTTACTGTTTAGCTACTGAGTTGCTTAACTGAACTTGTTACCCTGCAGGTTTTTGCATTAATTTTCCTGTATTGCTCCTCTTACAATTAACTCTGATTTGATCAGTTAACTCCTTTTTTTTTTCTTTTCCAATAAAAGTATGTCGTTTTTTCCTCTAGCAAAGTGAGATTAAGTTACATCAGAAGAGAATAGGACATTATTTTGTTTACCTACCCAATGCTGGGTTTGAATGTCTACTCCCTTCTGGGAGAAAAACAGCTTGCAGTTGTTTGCTTCAATCAATAAACTCCTGCTAATTTAATGAGGAACATGGTGTGTTAGCAATATTTTCGAGTTTATCAGAAGTGTACAACATTTCAGTAAGGGAATGTACTGGAATTTATAACGCTTTTACCATTTTGAGATAGTGCAGTGATGTATGTGTGACTGGATGTCTTCAGTTTCCATCTGTGTTAATATTCACTAACAGGAGCTTTTAATGTTTCAGGGTAAAGACTGATGGGCATTTTTGATACTGCAGCTAGAGAAGGCAGTTCCTTTCTTATATAAATATTCACATCCTTATATGGGGGCTCATTTTTCATTTACTTTTTAGAAGCAAAGCTCATTTTAGCGAATTTTTCAGGTACTACAAAAGAGCATAAATGCTGCGTAAGTTTTGATATTACAGAGCTCCTTTCATTACTACGGAATTATTTTGCTACCATAAAAATGTTGTGATACTTGCAAAATTATTTGTTTCAATGACAGCAATAGTAAGAACTGATGCCTTTAAGGTCTGAGCATCAACTTTGAAATATGAAGTCTTTCTGGAGCTTTAGATTGAAGTCCCAGAAGGGATGATTCCAACCTCTATCTCTTGGCTAATAAATTAAGGGGGTTTTGCAGTCTCTTGTGACAGATGTTTTGGCTGAGACCTTGCAAAGTCAAGTGCTATCAAGTCTGTTTTGGACATCAGCAGTATTTGTCACAATGTGGAAGTATCCATTGTCCTCGCTCTTTCCACTTACCTAATGGCTTTATCTTCATATAATACCTTTCCAATTTGCCTATCTAGATTCCAGTAGCATGGGCTTTATATGGATCAAGTGAATTTCTTCCTCTAGTGAAAGGAACATACAGTGTGAGAAGGAGCTCTCCAAAGGTTACAGGATTGCAAAATAGTTGTTTTACAGCCTGGGAATTGCAATCCTCAAAAAGTGAGCTTTGTGCTGGACACCTGCAAGAAGACCTACAGCAGTGCTTGGTAATGCATCAACTTGGACAACAGGATGTTTTCTTCTCCTAAGTACTTTTTGGACCTTAAACCTGTTGTCCTGTAATTCTAGTGGTGAATGTTTGATGAAATCTTTTCTATTCTACTAAGAGAAAAAGCAGGTGACACTATCTACCCCAGTGTGACCTGTCACATGAATTTTCTCATCATTAATTTTTATGTAAACCTTAGTAAGTCTGAGCTTTTCTTTATCAAGATGCTAATACCTTGACACTACAGAATTTTATTTCTAAACAAGATTTTAATGTCTAGAATCACAATAAAAAATAAAGTTTTATTAAGATACCATAGTGCTCTTTCAAGAAAACAATACACAAGTATTCTGAATGTCTAGAAGTGTTGACAGTGTTATCTTTAAGACATTTTATAATTTTCAGGGCTCTTCAGTTTTCTGGTGTCATCAGTACTGAATGTTAGAGATATTCATAGTAAAATACAGTAGCTGGTGTTTTGGTATCATACAAGAAAAATTTCTTGACATCTGAGGTTTATTACCTCTGTGCTTATTTACAAGCTTGTCTTGCACTGTCTCAGGACACTTTTGGCAGAGCTGGCATTGGAAAGTTATTGCAAATTATTAATAAAAAGGGTTAAAAGAGGCTATGCTATGGATTGTCCAAAGTTAGAAAATTTTATAATGTAAACAAAGAGAAAAAACCCACTTTAATACCCAGTACAAATCTACCTATGGGAGATTTAATAGTTTAGTATTAGTTTAACACCCAGTGCAAATCTGTATAGGTTGACATTATGCTCTGAAAGATTTTGGTAAGGTTTGTCTTTGAGTTACACAGGGAGTAGTTTGATTTGCAAAAGATGAGATTAGTCCAAGAAAAGCGTAAAATAGATGAAGACTGCAGGAGGTGTTGAAAGCAAGAAAAATCCTCAGACATAAAAGAAGTCTCATTAACTAAAAATATAAATGAGTGGGGGATTCTTTCCTTTTCTTTTGCAATTGCAAACAGCTGTTAGTAATCTCCTAAAAATCAGTATAGCTAAGAGTAGTCACTGCAGTAATAATGGATTTCCTCCTTTTAGTAAGAAGGAATGCTTCTAGGTAATCAAATAATTTTAAAATATATAATATACCTATAACTTGGAGCAATCCATTTTTGCTGCTCATAGAGACTAAATCTAACAGCCTGTTAGACTTATAATCACAATTTATAATGTGGGGATTCTGACTTGTGATGATAGCAGTACGAAATATTTTCTGGTTATTTCTGTACTTGTCACTGCTATGCTTTCTTTTTCTGGATTTGAAGAGCTCTGGTCTGGTCTTTCAAAACCTGACAGACTTGTGTGTGTGCTTGCAGAACCTTTATATTGCCAATACTTAGGAGTTTTGATGCCAGTTTTGCACCATTTAAGGTGTTGCTCTCTTTCTAGAACAGCAATTAAATTGTTGAATGGAATTAGAATAGACTAGAACTTAAAAAAACCAAATGCTGCCAAATGATAAAGTCTTTTTTTAATAGTCTTTCATTGTGCATTGCCCCTCTACCTCAAACATACCATTAGAAAAGGTCACATACCATCAGCCAGACAAGAAATCATTGTGCAAATGTGCTTGTAAATGTCAAAGACTGTAAAAATAACTGCAAGGGACTTCAATTTAGTCTTATGTCCATACACTGTGTCCTGATGTGTCAGACCTACTGCACACTGACAGCTGGCTGGAGAGGACCCTTCAAACTGTGGCCTGAGGCTTCAGCTCTGTGGGCCTGGCCCCTATTCAAAAATAACACTGGTTACTGGTTTTATCAGAATTGACTATGGGTTGGTCTGCACTGGAGCCTCTAATCACATCAGCTACCCTGCACTCTATAAACTCTTGTTGGAACAAAGCTTTAATGTGGCAGGTTGTAAACTTCACCTATGGTCTGCCAAATGTGGAGTGGATTCACGAATTACCAAATTGCTGTCTCTAGTGGTAAGAGGTTTTGTAAGCCTGGGTGGTGTTGGGGGATTTTTTAATTATTAAGTTAGGAATTGAGACAGCAACTGCTGTTGGGTCCTTTTCTCCCCCTTTAGTTTTCGTTACATACTGTTTTCTGTTAGTTCTACAATAAACTTTGGAACTTTAAAATTTTAAAACCTTGACATGCACTATGCCCTTTTCCAATCAACCTGAAAGTGGTTGATAGTAGTTGAAAGATAAAGGGTAAACTAACCAAACTGGTCTCTTTCCTGCTTCTCTTTTTGTCATCATACAGATTATCGTGCAGGTTTTGGAAACTGTCACAAAAACAGTTAACAGTTACAGTTTGCTGGTTAGGCTGAGCTGTGGGTGGACTGTGGCCAAAGGGGTTTCAGCACTACCTGTTTGCAGCTCCCTTCTCAAAGTCAGGAAGAAGGGCTCCTGTGGCTGCATGGGGAACAGGCGCCCAGGAGCTGAACGTTAAACAGAATGACCTTCTCAGTGAAACCCTTCCTTGGATTTAGGGTACATCAGTGCTAAGATGTCATGAGACCTGTGGGGAAATTCACTAAAGGCTGTGTGGTAAGTGCTTAGGATTTCTTTCCCAAAGCTGTTTTTCTAAATGCCTTGTCATGACATGGAGGAGGTGGGGTTTGATTGTCTGGCTTTGCACCCTCCTTTCATTTCTTGAGGCAAGTTGTCCAACTTGCTTCCTATTGCAGGTGTATACTTTGCTTGATATTTCTAAGCTTGAAAATCTTAAAAAGCAGATTAAGCTAGTTTTATATAATGAAACAGTGCCTTTGCTGTGAAGCATCCTGTTGCCACAAGTGAAGAGGTACAGCAATTTCACTAGAAACCACTCAAACACGTAGTCTGCTTCTCTTTATTGCGCCATTTAAATTTCAGAAATAAGTAACTTCAAAATAATTAGCACAACTATGGAATATTGCAAGTGTCAGGTATAGTTGTGATTGCTTAGTTGTGGGTTAACTTCCTTCTGTCAGTTTGATTTGCTGATCCATTATCTTGTGGGATTTATATTACAATGGAGTAATGAAAACAAACCCCAGCCCTTTAACACTCTGAACAGGATAGCAAGACAAGCTTTGAGAAAGAAATCCAAGTTCCCCAGACTGCTACATGATAATGTCATGAAGATAAAGCTGTAAAAATAGCTGTGTACAACTTATGGCTAAATGTCACTTCAGAAACTGGTGCCCCTAGATGGTGCTATAACTCAGAGCCTGGTTTCCTAGGAAGGCATTTTCTTGATCAATTTTGCTTTGCCCAGATGATGCGTGAGGTGTACAACGAAGTTAGTGTAAGCTGTATTGATTTAATAAACAAAAATAAAGCAGAGAAAATTTTATATAGCATCACTGATGGTGAGGACTCTAACACTATGAAGGGATTGAGCTGTACATTTATGAGGGTTTCAGGGTGGGTATTTTTCTAAATATGCAGTTTGTGCCCTACCAGGAAAGAGGGTTATAGGGATCTGTCAGCCACATCTATATATATAAATGATGACTTTGTACCTGTATCATACCTTGGATAAATAAATAAGAATTGTTGGCATTCATTTAGTATAAAAGTAGATCTGATTTTCAAATAATACTGTGAATTTTGCAAAAATAATGCATAGTATTTTAACAATGCCATCATTTCACTTAGGCACATGTGAATGTTGCAATATCAGTTAATCCCAAGGGAAGCAGTGAATATAAGCCTTATATTCTCTGAAGCTGGAAATTTGGTGAGATGTAGTTCTGTTATATTTCCTTCATGTGAACTGATATTTTACTAGATAATATCCTTTCTACTTATTTTCCATCAATTCTATAGGAATAATTACAGTAAAATTCTTTCTTATGAGCAGTGCTGTGGACACATTTTATAATACATTTCTGATGCAATAGATTTGCTTTTTGTTTTTCATTGTTTGAATAAGCAAAAGCAAAACATCATAGCAATAGAAGTACCATGACATAAATAGAATCACAGAGACATTCTGACTAGATATCCCCAAGTAATCTCTCTGAGCTGTTTTTAAATTTGAATTTTTCTACATGAAGAAAAATGTGTTTCTCTTGGGATCTTTGTAAATGATCTTTTCCACACAAGTCAATTGCTGTCATTTAACATTGCTAAGCAGTTAAACAGATTGAATAACATCTGTAAAGGAAACCAGTTAAACATCTATGTAGGGATCAGCAAGTTGGCTTCAGCAGTTGTATCTTAAAATCAGTCCCAGTTCCTGAATCTGTAGAATTTTTTATTGTAAATAAAAGTCAATTTCCCAACATGGATGCTTTGCTTAATTGTGTGTAAATGAAACATAATTAAGAATAAACAGGCTTTAAATTAAGGTAACTATTCCAAGCAGTCCTCAGAAACTCCCAAATCAACTCTGCCAATTTGCAAGTATAGTAATGGTGAAATGTCATTAACTTTGTAAAGTTGATCTAGAATTGTATTAAGATACTCTTTCTAGAAGCATTTGGAAATGGAAAGATGCACATCTGTCACATGCAGAGATGACTTAATACCGCCTCCTAATGCATCCCAAGGGGCGAGTGAACACCTTGCAAGGAGTCAACATAAAATCTGCATCCTAAACTGAAGTTACAGAGTCAGCTATGTCTGGGGAAAGGACTGGAACAAGAAGGGGTGATGCACCAGAGGGCAGAATTACCCACTGACTCCTGTCGGGACTTTTCCCATTTTGCTGTTCTGGTTTGCCATGCTGCCCTTTGCCTGAACTGTCTCTGCACTGACTCCTTTGTGTCCGGCTCTGTGTAATCCCTCCATGACCCTTTTTATCAGATTGAGTGCAAGGAATATTCCTTGGGCACTTCAAAGATTGTGTTTAATTTTTTCCTGATATATCTTCATATTCTTTTTGGTCAAAAAACCAGTAAAGCTGAGTTTAAGTGAAATACAGACCTTTTCCTGTGGCTTTATCAGTGAGAGAGTTTTTATCCTCCTGATCTGTTACACTGGTGCAAGTTTGTCATCAATAATGAACTGCCCAGATGTTACTGAGGTCATAATTTGATCTGTAAATATTGCTTTTGAT
Source organism: Monarcha castaneiventris obscurior (assembly GCA_026261815.1). Classification (NCBI taxonomy): domain Eukaryota; kingdom Metazoa; phylum Chordata; class Aves; order Passeriformes; family Monarchidae; genus Monarcha; species Monarcha castaneiventris. The sequence continues at coordinate 14,407,030 of JAMPIT010000434.1, read as the reverse complement.
AGTGCATGAGAAGGGAGCAATGTGGCTTGGCTTTAGGAGTTTTCATGACAGCTAAAGAAAAAAGTGTTACTGTAGGTTGAACAAACGTCATTACAAGTATTGAGAAGTGGTCATGATGGAACCTCACAACTGCATGTTCAGAGAAATTATCTGAGTGATAAATGCGGTTCTTAAAACTATTCCCTTCATTTTAAAGGATTGTTAATTCCTACATCTCTGCAACTGAAGGCTAATATGCAAAAAAGGGGAAAAGTGATTTAAAAATCAACCAGTCCAGAAGGGTCACTAAACTCATGATGTACATGTTAAGCATCTACTTGTACAAACTCCTCTTCAGCACAATGCTTGAGCCTTTTGGCTGTATGTCAAATTATGTCAGAGACTCTGATCTATAAAGAAGCTGTTAGCCTCAGAGCTGCTTCCAGCTCAGTGTCTGTCCAGGAATATCTATGAGTTTGGTGTGGCTGGGGCTTTGTGTATGTGTGTGTGCACATGCACGTAAATTGTTTGTTAGACTTGTACTGATCCCACAAATGTAGATGATTAGGATTGTAAAGCAGTTAGCTGAAATTTTCTGGGGGTTTTTCTTAAGCAGTAAGAAACTGGCAGTTACAGGCTGCTGTTTGGAAGTACTGCTGCAGAAGCTTTGCAAGCTGAGCATGCTGGGCACACTGCACTAAGCTGGGGCAAATTTGTGTAGCACAGGCTGTGCCCCTGGAGAGTCACTCTCTGTGAATGCTGTCTTCCTTTAAAACTGAGCCCTGTGACTTCACTGCTGCTTGTCCTGTTTGTCCAAGTGTCCCTAACAGAACTGTTGCTGTGAAAGTGGTATTTCTCTTTCCTTTGTTCTGAGGGCAATTAGGTTTTAGTGAGTTTTTTTGATAGTGGGAATAGGTAGACAAATATTTTGTGTGGAGGAAGGTGCCAATGTTTTGTCTTTTTCCAAAATGTAATCAGAGCTTGACAAACCATAGAAAACCTGCAACAAGAGTGAGTTTAGACCTACTACTGCCATTAGTTTCAGTATAATATAATTAAACTGAAAATAGAATGTATTTGTGCCTTAAAACTAGTCAATATCATTTGGTATACTGATGAAAGTGGGCTGGGGCAAACTGGTATTAGTTGATGTAAATCCAAATAAATGTAATAACATTCTGGATGAGTCAACAGAATTAACAAATGGTGTAATCTCATTTATTCCTCTGTGGTTCATATAAGTAGTTCATAAATAGCAAAAGCAAATGGTATGTCAGGACTACCTCTGATACAAGAAGGAAGGGATAAGTGTGCTTTATTCTCATCTACAAATCTTCCAGTTTCGCGTGTGTCCTATAATTTCAGAAAAGACCTTTTAGTCTTATGAGGCTATTTGAGACCCTGTTAGGGATCACTTACCCTTTGAAGAGAAATGTTTAGGAGGGTGTTTGCCTTGCCCCCGCCCACAAATGGCAGAATAAATATAAGGGAGAGAAATTTGAAAGCCAAGGAGTCTCTTGACTTTTAGTTTCCATTAGGAGTAAGTGAAAAGCTGGAGCCTGCTCCATGAAGAGACCTGTGTGTTTAAGTGCTGCTTAGCCACCTAACTGATATTTTGTCTGCTTTAAGATCTGGACTTTATCAGAGTGAATTACATGTTGGGATGATATTCGTGTCTTAAAATTTGCTTCCCTGAAGTGTTTGCAAGTATTGTCACTGGAAGTGAGTTTTTTCTAAATGTTTGTAGTAGGGAGCCTTGTTCTTGTTTTATTTGCTATGACTTGCATTCTCTGCTCGGGTTTTTTTATTCCAGAGTGCCTTTGTTCTGGGCCAAGGTAATACATGGGAGATGTTTCTTTGGAGATGGTTTATCTTTCTGTTACATTCCAGTGAGAAAAGATTTCAACTCCTTTAAGCTGTGGTCCTACCCAGCAGGTTCAGAAAAATGCTGTAACTGAAATATGAAAGAGAAATGTATATTCCTGGCTGAAATTGTGGTGGAAACTAGATTACACTGCAGAGATTCTGGGCTGCGCTGCCTGGTGTGATGAAGAACTTTACTTCAGAAACAGCTTTTGAAGGTGGCAGTGCAGTTCTTTATCCAACTTACTTCTTTAGAAGTAGAAGCACAAAAAAAGTGGCAGGTACCAGAGTTGTCCTTTTCTACAAATTATTGCATGAGTTACCTCTGCCTACATTTTTGTTTAAAAGTAGCTGCAGAATTAAGTTTGCAAATGTCAGCAAGAATTATAAATAACTAAGGGATGCAGCCAAAAATTCACTTTTTTTCTTCAGACTATTTCCAAGTTGGTCTCCTTTTTAAAAATAAGAGGGTTTGTGATGCAATTTTGCAGTTTAATTAGATGCAGCTTTCCCCTACAGATTATTCAGAAGATGAAGCCTTCATTTTTTTGTCTCTTTCTGACCTTTTCATTTTGTCCTTATTTTTTAATATTCCTATAGATATTGTGTCTGATTTAAATCTTCAGGCGTCATTGTAATGGAACAGTTTTCCTCCTGTCTAATAATTTTTAAAACCAATTCACGTGCTGATAAATGTTTTATCCAGGAAAGAATTTTAAGAGCTCTGATTATGATATCAAGCTCACTAAACTTTGTCAAAACTTACAGTAAAAATGCTTATCTTTTAGATTGTCCCACCCCTCCTTTGCCTGTCAACCACAGCAGTTAGTAATAAGAAGGGAAGATTGCAGGATGTGCAAGATGTGTCAAACTCACCCCTAAAGGATGCTTTTGGCAGTAGTGGGTAGTGAGGTGCCTTTGAGATGAATATTGCTGAACCCCCACTGAACTGCAGGGTATGACTATGCATTATTCTCACTGAGGAACTGCAAAAGGCAGAAATGAGCAGTGGTAACTTATTAGCTTATTGATCAGATCAAACCAGGCTTGCAGCACTGGGGTGTCAGTGGATTCATGATGATGCTTTTAGAGTACACAAAGTTACATGGCAGCCTGGCCGAGGTTCTGGAATGGAGCTGTATCATGGACTGGTGGACAGTGGTGGGGAGACAGAAAGCAGAGAATTCCTGCATGCAACACTCAGTCTTCACTGCTTGTCGTGCCTCTGGTTATTGCTGGTACAGGTTGACTTTCTACCCTTACCTTGGAGCTCTCCATTTCCCTGCAGTGGTCAGTAACATCTCATCTGAAAGCTGTTGTTAGGGCTGTTTACTGCACACTTGATGCTGTTATTTTAGTTTTTATGGGAAGGCATCCTGCGTTTTGGATATTTAAATCCCGTGAGTAAAACTATATTAGAGGTTGTATACTTTATTTCGAAGAAGATAGAATGTAGGGGCTCAAAAGTGAAGACTGTGTAAGCTCAAAAGAATTTAAATACCCAAATGACCAAATCCTTCTTTCTGTGCTGTAACAGATCTACAGCTGGTACATCTACACTGCAAATATCTTCTGTGTTCTGGAACTGCTGCCAAAACCCAGCAGTTTGTGATTTGGAATACCACCTTAGTAAAGGGAAAACAACAGGAGCTGCTAATGTTTTGATCCTCAGCTCTAATGGATTTGGAAATTGTGTTTAATTTTGACCCTTCCCTAGATGAGTTGCTGTAGTATAATAGCCATAAGTTTGCCCAGAAGGTGCAAAGTTATTTTGGTGTATTTATCTAGGGGTACTGTTAGACTAAAACAACCTTATATTTTTTTATTTGCCCTTTTTTAATCTGTTCAGGTGGTGAATTTCATTTTTGTTTAGCTTTTTGTCATTCTAGTTGCCTTCTGTAACTTGTTCTGATCCTCAGTAACTGATTGGAACTAATCGATCTGAATTCAAGTATTGGAACAAATTCAGAAGAGAAAAGTGATCTCGTGGTCTTTACTGCAATTCTGTTTCCTTTTGATAGTCATTCTGGCAGTGCAGTATTACAGCTGCGTTCTTGGCCGCTCTCTGTCTTTAACAAAGCCTTTGAAATGTATGAATTTATTGTTTATAGTGTAGTTGACTTTGCTAGGAAATTCATATCCATTCTCAAGAAGGTGAAATATCAGCATCTGATCCTAAGTAATTACATGAAAGGAAAAGGAAAACTAATTTGTTCAGATTGTCTTTTCATTTCTTTGAATTATTTGCCTGTTATAGGCAATGTATTCTGTTACTGTTTTATTTATTGAAAATGAATCCTGAAGTAAAGGAGTAAAAGCTTGTTATTCAGAATGATAAACTGGAAGAAAAGTAAATATTGATAAATGATGAGTATGTAGAGCTTGCCCAAATGGGAGTTAAACTCTTCAGGTTCTATACTTCGTTTATAGTAAGGATTGTTTCAATATTACTATTTTACTGAGAAAGAAACTCAGTTGTAGGAAATCAAGCCCACTTTTCTGTTCTGACTGTGACATTTTGTTCTATATTTAAATGGACCAGTGTCCCAATGCTGTTGTCGTCTTGTTTCTGACTCATACACATACATTAGAACACGAGATGAGAAATCACTTTTCATGTATCTGTTGTTTGGCTGTAATGGGAAAGTGACTTGGGTCTACCACGTGCAGCCTGGTCTTCAGGTGTTGTGTCCCCTGGACTAACATACAGAAAACTTGAGGAATTTTGAAAGGTAATACTGAATTCTTTCTCCTCTTTAAGGGGAAGAGGGAAGAAGGAATTTTACAGAATTCTTAATCCTTAATGTATCATGTTAAATGCCATCTCATTATTGCTGAGTAACTCTGCTCTTCAAGGAGGCATATTGAAGGAAATCTAAAGGGTTATCTCCAGAAGTGAGCAGTCTTGATTCCTTCACTGTCTTCATGTGGAAATGTTTTTTCTTGGCTGTAACTGGAAAAAACATTGGAAATTAGAAATAAGCTTTGGGGGAATGCACCTGCCAATAACTAGAGGGAATTGTTCTGAGCTTAGATTCTGTTCTTGCGCTTGGCAAGAATTCTCCTTCAGTCCTCTGCATGTCTTTCTAGACTAATCTCTCTAGATTTGTCTGTTCTAGCCCAGAAATAGAGCTATAGACAGGAGTTATCTGGTAGCTGTCAGTGGCCTAAATGCGTTATCAAGGAGGAAGACAGAGGCCAATGCTGTAGGTCTGAAACCATTTTTTCCCTTAACATCCCATCTGTATGTGTTTAATTTGTTCCAGGGGTCAGAGTTCTGTTTGCATTACTGTCACTAGCCATGTCTTTTGACAGGCATTGAGCAGAATTCAGAAAGGAAACATCTTTGCTGAAAAATATTTATTTTGAAGAGGCACATTGTGTTGGTTTTCATCTTACAATAAAAACAAGCTCCCAGGGAATGATGGCTAACTTCTCCTCAGTAAGCCATCTCTAGATTCACATGGATGCCTTTTACTTCAAGTAACAGCTGGTGGGTGATTATCGACTGTGAGCTGTGCTGTACTTTTTGGTTGCCACACAGTTTGTATAACATTTAGTATTGGTTGCCACACAGTTTGTATAACATTCAGTGCTGTATAGTGCACTTGTAAAAAAAGAAGACAAATCTCAAGTTAAAGTATATATGTATGCCATATGGCTGGCTGTACCCAAAATCACTACCCCTGTTTCTCTGCAGTCAAAGAGAATATAAAAATTGAAAAAAGACTCCCTGAATTACTGAAATATTTTTGGTATTTTTTAACCAATTTTCTCTTTGGGAAACTATAATAGAAGAATATAAAGATTCAAGTGTTATTGTGTAAGAGAAAGAATGATTTTGAGGCCACACCACAGCTTCTGATCTAAACATTTTCCACAGTTTCTATAGTAATTTATCATGACATCGAAGTATTTGAGCTGACAATACTCTAATATAAATCTAGCTGGATTTTTCATCCAAACATCAGCATATGCCGTGTGTTTCCTTGATACCCCTGTTATTTGTACCTTAGTTGGGATCCACTAATATTTCTGCTGTGATGGGAAAATGCAGCAACTGGAATCTTGTTAAATGACAATGAAATTTCTCTGTGAGGTTGTCTGTCATATCCTTTGCCTAAGAGTCTGGAAAGGCATTTACTGACATGGAAATTCTTAAACTGGCATTCATTTATCACACTGCATTTGAAAAATATCTGAGGCCTTTTGGCCTGTGGCCTTGTTGCTTTTATTTGTCATCATTTAATTGGTTTTGTCATGCTTTTAGTTTATTGTAGTGACAGCAAATGGAGGCATATTAATAGCTTGATGTGGAGGAATTTTAGTCAAATACACATTTTTGTATAAAGTTCCCTTTTTTTCACCATAAAGCTTGTCACATCATCAAAGGAAGATGTCTTTGCTATCTTTTCTTTTTACTGAAGAACCCATGCTGGATTTGTTTCTTATGTTAGGAAGCCTCTGTGCCAAGCAAGTTTGGCCTTTGGCAGTAGAAGTCAATCTAATACCCTCTCTCAAGTCCAGTTTCCAGTTGGTCTTAGTTTCTTACTCAGAGTTGGTTGATTTGTTGATTTATTTTCCCATACTCTAACACTGATTTAAAGAATCATTTTTTTATCTTTTTATACAGTCTGACAATTGCCAAAGATTTTCCTCCTATTTCTCTGCATTTCTCCCAAACACCATCCGGTTACTGAAATAAGCTGTTGCAGCAATGCAACACATGGTATAAGCTCTCATGTGAGAGGAAAGGTTGGTTCAGCCTTCTTCCTACTTTGATTTCCTCCGTGATTGTGATCAGAAGGGTCATTGTTTTCCTGGGAAAACAAACCAAAGGCAGCTAATGCAGGAGCCAGTCAGGCAACCCCAGCAGGTCTGGTTACATGAGAACATCCTTACATTCCCATTTTCCCTGTAATTCAGTCTGAACATCACTGCTTACACAGGTTGTGGAAACAGCTTTCTAGTTATTCTAGACTACTTTATGAGTCATTCCTCAGTCTTGCCTCACAGTATGGTTAGAAGATTACTTTCCATGTGATGGGATTTTAAAGCTTTTGATTTCTTTTGTCGGTAACACTCCATGTGGTCTTGCAAGGGAAAGAGGGAGATTTTGCTGATTTCTTTGTCTCATACCTGAAAGGCTCAGGAGGAGGATCTAACAAAGTCAGTCTCTTGTGCTGTACTGTTACTGTAAGGATCTGCAGAGAGCTGATAATATATACAGTAAATAGAGGCCAGAATGTTCCTATTTTACTCCCAGTTTTATTGAAATTGTGGAGATGAATGAGATATCAAAAAGAATTGCCACAGAAAGAAACTGTCTGAATTTTAATCAGGGTCAAATCATTGAACACAGCTGTGACAGATGAATGCAAAATTTAGTAAAGTATCTATTGTGAGACTGTAAATTAGATGTCTCAAATAGTTGACGTACTACTTGGCAATGTAATCAATCTGGGTTAAACATTTGCACATAAATTATTTTTGCAAACGGTTCCTTGAGATACAAATGATGAATTCCAATTATCAAAGAGATAGATGCTTTGTCCTTGTTCATATGTTTGGAAGAGGTTAAAAAGCACTTGTTTGTAGCAGTAAGGGAGTTTGTTTTGCCTTGAAGGAGTTATTACTAGATTAGAAGCTGCACAGTTATGTAAACTTTTGAAACAGCTTTCCTACTTTTGTCTCTGGAGAAATTCAATGGTTCTGGTAGCACATTCAAATGAAAATATAATCTGTGACCTGGGAGAGCAATTTAAAAAGGGAGGGAGAGGGGAAGAAGAATTGAAGATGTGTTTGTTCAGAACTGGTTTTATTAGGGGTAATAATATCAACTCAGACCTCATGATGGAGGCAGACACCCCAAACTTCTGTAACTTAAGACACACCTTTTGTGCCAGTGGCAATTTCCTAATGTGTTTATAATTTAAAAGCATGTTGTTCAGAATATACTACAAATAGCATGGTGCAGTGCTGGCCACGAGAGTAACCCACAGTGGTGAAGTCTGAAAGAGGAACTCAATGCTAGAGAACATCCAATGCATCTGAAATGACCACAGAATGCAGAAGCTACAGCTCAGCTGCACTAGTCACACGGGTACCACTGCGAGTGAGGCTGTGGCTGTGGTTGTACATGTGCACTGTCCAACCCCAGCACAAAAGGGCCTGGCAGAGACTGGGACTCACTGGCAGCATCTCTAGCCAGCTACATGACTCATGCAGGCATTTACAATTAGATGAGAATATTTGATAAAGCTGGGTATAAAACCTGCTACAGCAGCGTCATAAAGATACCAAGATGAATATCAGTCTCATGTTAAATATGAATTATAAGGAAGCATGAAATTATCCTCTGTTTTATGCAAGCGTTGTGTGCAGAGAAAAATACTGGTAGCTGCTGCTGTTTAACAAAAGCATGGCAGCAGTGTTGGAGTGTCCAGAATAAGAGACTCTGGGGGCCTGTGCCAATCAGCAGGGAACAGGGTATGGTGTGTGTTTCTAAATACAGTGTGAGGTTAGAATTGTTCCAGAGAACAAAATGGTTAGACATAGGAACGTGCTATAGGATAGATAATCAGTCCTAATACTTACAGCATAATCTTTGGGGAGGTGTAGTATATGTCCTCATTTTCAGCAAGAGAGGAAACTGATGGGCAAAATTTATCCTACACACATGTAAACCATTACGTTCTTGTTTCAGTATTGCACCATACAGTAAAAATATACCAAAGAGTCTGTTCTTCTGCCTGTGTCATTCCTCTGTATCCCAATGTGCAGTGCTGCTCAACCCTTCTGCTGAATTTGCTGTAGTTTATGTAAATGAGACATCAGTATCATTTATGTCTTCTGACATTAAGGCCTTTCATTCCTGTTGTAAGAAGAGAAACTCTGGTGTTTGGTTTGGGGAAAGCATTCCTCAAAAAATTAAAATGCAAATGAACAATATTAGCAGATGGGGTTCTACAGTATGATGAAAGGAAGGCAATTTTCCCAGAGAATAAAAACTGCCAAAGGGCTGCTACAGTACAATTATCTTGAATTAGGTACTCTTCTTCAATAAGATAATGACCTTTTGTCTTTTGATGTGTTCTGGTAAATCCCTCAGTCCTTTAAATTAACATTGAAATTGCAGGCAAACAAAAATTTAATAATGTCAGTTATTAGTGATATAATTTGCTGTCTGTGTCCCTTCCTGGGCCTGTTATCTGTTTGCTTCAGTGAGAAGAAATTGGGTATTTTCAGGTGTTTAACCTAGCAGTTGGTGAGTCTTTAACTGTTAGAAATAAAAGATCTAAATTCAGGAAATTGTTAAAAATGATTGTTACTGCTTACAGACTAAAGTTGGTTAAACATCTTGATGATAATGCATCTGGAAAGTTACTGATTAAATATTTTTACATCTCAGAATAATGTATACTAATAGCCTGATCCCTCACTCCAGCACAGCTGTAATGTTTGTGCTGCTCTGTAGCTATTGGTGTTACAGGCTATCTGCTGATAACAAGCTTGGTGTCCTGTGCAAGGGACGTTGTCCTGTGGCAGTGCACTGGGCAGAGACTGTACCAGCCCTGGGTTCTTCCTGGAGCTCTGCAGGTGAGTTGCTGTCTGACTGATGTCTTGATTTTTATAAGAAGTGCTACACTGAAGCTGCTAAAAATGTGTATCTGCAGAGACAAGACTGAGATTTTCATTTATCTTTGCCTTCATAGCTGTTTATGTAATTTGTAAAGCTCTCTGGTTCCTGCAGTGCAATGGATGTCTGCCCAGCTGTCCATGCAGAGGTTGGCATGGTGAGTTTGGGTCTCCTTTACACAGATTTTCAGTAATGCAAGTGGAAACAAATGCTGCAGCAGTAAAGGCATTAGTAGCTGACACCTGGCAGAACCAGTGGCATGTCTCTCATGTAGCAGATCAATCTGGCACTCAGGCCATTTGTAGCCTCCATAGTCACCTTGCTTAATTACATGTGCCCATTGTTACTTTGTTTCACTCAGAGGATGTTGAAGTACTACCCATACAACTTGGCTTCTGTCATTCACCCTTTGGAAGGTTTTTTACATAGGGAGGTAAAATAAATAAGAAGCTAGGCAGGCCTTGCATATTTTCATAGTTAGGGCTTAAGACTCTGTCTGGAGCTTTCATATGGGAAAATGTAATAAAACTTGGAAACACTGAAGTTCATCTGTTCCTAGTCAGGCAATGTTAAAGGCAAATGTTTCTTCAATGCTTTTTTCTTTAATACCTCATTCTAATTAATTAATGAGTCAGATATAGCTGAAAATCTTGGAAATAAATGAGAGTCTCTGGAGAGTTATTGACAGATGGCATGTATGGAAGTTTTGTAAAATAATTACTGGCCGTCTGTCTTCAGCAAAGACAGGTTGCAGTGTTGCTGTGCCAAGAATAAACAAGCAATTTTTTTTGATTGTAGCTTGTTGCATTTCAGAGTAAGAGCTGTTATGAGAGATTTGTATAAATGCTTTCTGTATAGTTCTGTAACACATGCCTCACCAGGCCGAGTACAATCTGACTAATCAGTCATTCCTAATTTAGCAGTGTAATTTTGCTAAAACAGTATGTTCTGGTGTTACTGACTTTGTTTGCCATTTTCACAGTTGAAGTACAGCTGAGCATCTGATGAATCGTGCCCACATTACAATCTCCTGCAGCAGCCAATGACAAAAGTCACTCTCACCTTTCTGCCCAGCTTGTAGTTCTGTAATCCTGTAGTCCTGATGCACTCTAGGAGACTGTTTGCCCTTATCACAGGCGTCTCCTGCAGAAAGCCTGGCCAAGAGAATTTTAGATAATTCTTTTGTAGGGTTTAACTTTGCTTGTCAGCCAAATTTGAAATGCATTTGACCTGATGCTCAAAGGGCCCCCTGGGGCAGGGGGGTGAGAATTGTCAAAAGGAAGGACAGAAACTTCATTGAATATTTACATGGCTACCATTGCAGCATTTCCAGAATTTGTGTGTTCACATGCTTCTTTCAAGTGCATGTGTATATGAAGAGAAATAAAGAGAAATAAATAAAACTATTTTTGATACAATTAAATAAAATCCTATTCAGTAGTTAGAGCCTACTTTGGGATTCAGCGCTTCGTCACTGTTAAGTATATAAGACTCAAATGCAACAAAAATGTGCCTGAATACATCTGGTACTCAGATGGCAGAAACTGTGTATTTTGGGTTGCCCATGTTAAAATGGGTTCAGGTTTTCTGCATATCTTAGATATCCAAAATCTCTTAACAGAGAAAATGTATAGCAAGGCTTACATTAAACTTCTTAGGCTGAGGACCAAATCTCCATGGCAGAGTTACTGTGTACTGCAGCTTTCCATTTGTAAAAGGGGAGGAATAGAATACAGTGTGAGACTAAACATACTTAAGGTTATGACACATTCAGTGGCTTTTTAAAAGCTGCATGAGTTTTTAATCACTGGAATAGTAGAAGCTCCTTAGAATACTATGTATTAGCCTTAGCAAAACTTTAAAAGAATCATCCAGATTCAGGCCATGTGTCCTTATGGGATCTGTATGTGTGTAAATGTATACCAATTTCTCATTTCTTTCTGCCTTACGTGAGAATTTTATGCCTTGTTCATCAGAAATACAGGCACCCTATGCAGCTAATGAGCTTAAGATATTAATTTAATTGTTGTTTTCGCTAAGGAGGGTAACTTGATGAACATACAATATTGACCTTGGTGTCACTATTTAAGAGAGAATTCCACTATGACATCTTGCTTATCTCTGATGTGAAATTGCATATTCATCCATACTGTAAGGAGCTGACAGAAAAAATCCCTCAGTGTTTTAGACATCTTGGTTCAGGGGCTGCTGAGCAGCAGCAGCACATCTTGCTGTTTGAAATTATTTATTTCCACATCCTTTTCATTATTCAATTCCAATGGAGCTTGGAATGTTATTTATCAGTACAGTTGTATCTTCTGATTTTAACCTCCAGATGTCAACTCGCCTTTGAAAACCTGTAGTAATAGCAATATATAGAAGTATACCTGTCAGCTTAAGAAACCTTTAATGCTAGCTGGAAAATGTAGAGTTGGTAATCTGGCTCAGTGTAATTCAAAAATAATACGACTGAACAGGATTTCTGCTGGTTGGATTTATTTGGTTTGCAACCTGAATGAAATCATAATAGTGATGCCCCTAAACAGACATTCTTGAGATTTAAGACATATAAATTTTCATTATTTGTAAGAAATTCATGTCATAGACTGTTTTGGCCTGACGTGTTTGTTTTTCTGATGTGCAGCACTCATGTTATTCCTAAATTAAAATGGACTTGGCTTCATACGGCCAAATCACAAGCCTGCAATATACTTATCAGACACTGTTCCTTTTGATATGTTCTTCCTCAGCTCACTTCCATCCTGCTCCCATGGGAATGTTCCCTTCATTGCTGGCTGAACAGCAGCAATATTCATGAGCCAGGAATGCACCAGGAGATTGATACATAGCACTCAAAACCCTGCCCAAAAATGAGCATTCAGCAGGGGTGTAACAATGTATTTACTGCAGTTTCGAGTAAGCAAAGAAAACACGCTTCCTTACTCAATGTTTTAGGTAAAAAATAATGCAGCTCTCCATGGGAAATTATTTTAGCTGAGTTGCCATCATGAGGTAAAAATTTCCTGCCTAAAGAGTCTTACTAAGGCTGGGAGAGAAGGAGGGAGAAGAAATTTCACAGAATCACTAGGTTGGAAGAGACCTTCAAGATCGAGTCCAACCGATGCCCTAACACCTCAACTAAACCATGGCACCAAAGTGCCACGTCCAGTCTTTTTTTAAATACGTCCAGGGATGGTGACACCACCACCTCCCCGGGCCGACAATTACAGTGTTTAACCACTCTTCCCATAAAAACTTTTCCCTAATATCCAACCTGTTTTTCCTCTGGCGCAGCTTAAGACTGTGTCCTCTCATTCTGTCAGTTGCTGCCTGGAGAAAGAGACCGGCCCCCACCTGACTACAACCACCCCTCAGGAAGTTGTAGAGAGTGATAATTTATGGCAGCAAGTCTCTTACATAGCGATACCTGTTCTGTTGTTCCTTTCTTTTTGTGAAAAAGTCTTTTCAGACTCAAAACTCTGCAGAAGAAATAGGCTGTTGTACCTCAAGCAAGTACAGAGTCCCATAACTGCCATTTCTGAAGCATTTGGGTACTAAAGGTACTAAATTTCAGTATGTGTTGAAAACATTAATAAATTACTTAGCAGTTTTGTACCGAAATAGGCTTCTGTTGTGAAGCAGAGATTTCTAATATGCGTCTATAAATTGCTGTCTTACAGTTTTTACGTCCTACAAAGTTGCACTATCAAAATTTAATAGGATTTATATGCTGTGAAAACACAAGAACCTTCAAATTCAATCTGACTCTTCTTTATAAAAACTGATGGAAGGAAAAAAGTCTTCCTCTTATCTGGCTTCACATCCACTGCTTTGAAATTTAAGTATGAAACAATCATCTGAAATGTTTTAAAGCATCAGCAATTACAGTAGCATTTTACATCTATCAAATCTTCTGTTGATATAATCTCTTGTTATATAATATGATCATTAGGTGATAAAGCAGAAATAGAAAGACTGTGTTCTGTGCTGCTGCGCCCTGTTGTTTCCAACTGCTCTGTGTACTCCTTTTGGCTGGGAGTAAAGGAACTTCAGCAGGGTGGTCTGTAGCATTCTGTGACAATGTACAGGCACTGTAGTAAAACAGGCGCAGTGCTGGGACTTGTGTCCTACCAGGGATTAGTTTTACATTTCATGTGTATGCAATCTGCATGCAGTGTTGAACGCTAACTGGCTTTAGAATGTTTAAATTAATCGCTCAAAATGCAATTTTGCCCTTTCATGTCTTAGAGCAAAAATTTGGCTGAATGAATTGGAACACTTCTGCCTAATTAATGAGTTTTATGTGTCACCTCATTGAAGAAGGGATATGAGTGATGGATTAAATGTCGCCTGTCTTCCTCCATCATTACCAGATGTGTTTGTGCCAGTGTTTGTCAAGTTAGCACTCATGCATAAGTGAGGAATGAATGGGATCCCTGCACTTTGTCCTGATCTGCTGACTTGCCAGTGGGAATAAAGAAGTGCAAGACTAGCAAAGTTTCTCCTATACTGGATTTTGCAGCTGTGCAAAAGAACCCGGTACCAGTCACTCAAAGATCAAGCTGGAGGTTTTCAAAAGACTGGAAATGCAGTCACAGAGCATTTGCTAAGAGTAGCAGAAGATGCCTAGGTAGTCTGGAAGGCATGAAGAGGCTTCAGGGCACCTCTGTGTAACAGAATGAGCAGTGACTCATTCAGAATTAAGTTTGAAGGGTCTGGTGGAATTCTGAATGAGAAAAAAAATTCTTCTGAAATTGGTGCATGCGTGTTTTGATTGAAGAGTGAGAAGTTTTTCTTGTGCTCAGTCTATTTTCCCAATTTTCCACAAGCAAAATTCAGATTGATTAAGAATCATTAGGAATGATTCATTAGAAAGAGTACACTGGAAATATTGCATCTATAAGAAATGCAGGAGACCACCTTAATGAATGGAAGTTGTGCTCTTAATAATGAGTGACTTCAGCTTTTCCACAGGCTTGGGTTTTTTCCTTTTTGTTTTATTTTGCTGCCTCTTGAAGTGTGCATCAGCACTGGATTGATACAGCTGCCCCTTCAGAGACATCTTTCTTAGTAACACACCTGGTTAACTATAGTGCAAAAACTAGGATTTAATTTAAAAAAGAAAGAATATCTGTCACAGCTGTGAGTACCTATTGATTGAGGGTAACAGTACCCTCATGTTACTATGGGAGAGTTACCACAGGAGATTTCCCTGATTTAGTCCATTAGTCAACCCTGAAATGATTTCTCACAATAGGGCAAACCTTCCCCGACACAGGACTGGAAGTCTTGACCCCAAATGAATCTTTCTTCTGGATTCAGAGCAGACAGTAGGGCATTTGTTCAGTTATCTCGAGTCTCTTATGGGCTATTGGGTTTCTAACTGCTCTTTCTCATACTGAGTCCCCCACTCTTCATGCCCAGTGTTGACCCCCATCCCTTACCTCTGGAGCTTAGGGCACTACACATCAGGAGCACACTTTTCTTAACAGAAAGAAGGCAAACACTGCTGAGTCACTGTTTCATGCTAGTGACTGAAACCCTCAGACAAAAAAAAGGGACAGGAGTTAGTGGCCGTGTGGATTATTAAAATCAAAACAACTGTCTGCACATTTTGGCTAGGTATTTCTTATATAATCAGCATTTCTGGAAGTTAGCAATCCTATTTTCCTTGAGGTGCAGAACCCTTGTGAGTGAAACACTGTTCTCAATCATAACTGTGTGCCACAAATGTGGTATCAGATCTCTTTTTTATTAACTTTCCTTGTGCTGTACACAAAACAGTTAAAAATATTCTAATCTTTCCCTTTGATATGTAGTCAAGTACCCTTTTGTAAGCTGTTAATAATGTTTTAAAGTATATTTTCTGAAATGTATTTTGGAGATGTGTTGAAATCAGTGTTGGTTACATTTTTAGACAGATGATTTTTCTTGAAAATTAAAATTTTGTAGAGCTATGAATTTATAGAAGTACACTTCCCTTGCACTAAATAATCTGTTTTCACCAGTGAATTCTATTTCTGAATCCTTAAGCTTATAGATAACAAATTAATATGTGAAAATAAGTGAAACATAGGTTATGTTGTAAGTGTGGCAGCAGTGGAGGGAAGACAGTAGTTTTTTTGAAAATCAGTGTTGA
Source organism: Monarcha castaneiventris obscurior (assembly GCA_026261815.1). Taxonomy (NCBI): domain Eukaryota; kingdom Metazoa; phylum Chordata; class Aves; order Passeriformes; family Monarchidae; genus Monarcha; species Monarcha castaneiventris. The sequence goes on along the minus strand of JAMPIT010000434.1, from coordinate 14,391,410 downwards.
TTAGCGCTGGTGAAGGATTAAAGGAAGTATGTCAAATTAAATGAGTTTTATGTATTATTTAATTGAAATCATTTTACCCCAACAGGTAGGTATTTGTCTTTTGCTGACAAGAACATCCAGTCACTCTTCCATTGATTTTGCTTGGACACATCAATATGGCTTTGCTGAAACAAGCAAAAGCAGCTCATTATCTTCTCTTGTTCTTTCCAATTCATCACCCAGGGCAGTCTTGTCCTTGTATCACTTAATAAATTTCACCACACCATCCTGAAGGCTCTGAGCACACGGGGCTGCTCTGTATCTCCTACCCTTGGGTCTGTTTATTGGCACAAGCATAAGCACACTGGACTCAAGGATTGCCAGCTGTCTCTTTGCTATAGCCTCTCATCTGTCTTTAAAAATAGAGAACTACTTCTCTAATTTTGAAAACCATGTTTTTTCTTGTCAACCTTATTGTGACTTTAAATTGTCATTTTCCAGTCATTTCTTTACCTGATAATGCAAAGATTTTAATATGCAATGTAAGATTATTCTATCCCCTGTCTTTGAATTCAGAAAGCAAAAAGATGAATCTTGCCACAACTGCACTTCACAGAAATTGCTCTGTTGAATGTCTGAACATGGACAGCTCTGAGAGTATAGATTACTGCTCCTTTTTAAAATTGTGTATTTAAATTAGTATAAGCACAAAGGAACTTGCATTCAGTTGTGATAAGGCATAATACCTTGTCCAGATTTTGCCTAAATGTTTGGGCAAAGGTTCAGGGACTTACTAGACAACGTGAGGCATTCCCTTCTAATGCTGTGCAGTGTGAAAGGAATCAGTTCTGTGACCAACTGGATTTCCTGCGTTGTGTCGCCATAAACACTCACATCGTAATGTCTTGCCCTATGTCTTTGACTCAGCTGGAGTTCTAGTTTCAGTTATTGTTGTCCAAAAGCTTGTCATTGGAACAGACTATTTTTTTTCAACAGCTGATCTGGAAATTAATGTAATGGAACACGTATAATTAAGAATGGGGTAACAGTGTTTGGAAAGAGAGATACTTCATATTCCGAAAGTATCCTTTCAAATTATCTATAGCAAGCATGTTTATTTTATCTATTGGCAAAATATAGTCTGTATTAAGGTAGAATGAATGTGAACTGTGAGATCATCAACAGAATGTAGTAGTTATTGAAGTGGTACCATAAGTCAGTAAAGCAATTCTGGTGTATTAGTTCAGTATAAAGCATGCATGAGATGGACTCACAAATGAAACAAAATTAATCTGGGCAACAAAAAAGCCATGAGGAAGTGAAGAAAGTATAAACTGCAAACTAATTCATAAAGCCTGTCAAACCACTCAGAATTCTCTTAATAAATCTCCACAAACTGTACACATCAATTAGCGTTCTACATGCTTATGCTAGGAGACCTAGTAAATATCATATACTTGCATGGTTAGTGAAACAAATGAGTTATATTTTCTATTAGCATTTTACTCTTGTAAGTCTTGTAACCAGCTTGCACTTCACATACAATTTATGCCACAATTCATAAATTGCTTTAGAAACTGATACAAACTTCTATCTGCTCTGGAAAATGGCAGAATGTTTTGCGTTTTTCAGAGAGATGTTTGAGATGACAAGATTTCTTTTCATCTCTGTGTCACATTAAGTCATTGTTTTCCTTTTTTTTTTATTACTGTACAAATTTTTGTTGGCTTTGTTATTCAGATCCTTTAATGTTCTCTGCCTTCTCTCTGTCAGTGAGCTGTTTGAATAATGCATTACTTCTAAATTCTTAGAAGTAAATAATATTTATTTACACCCTCACTATGGTATTTGACAGAAATGTGGCCTTATTCTAGCAAAGAGATCTTATTGGATATTTGTGTCTGATAAATGTTCTAAAAGTGAAATCAGAGTAATTGATATGTCAAGAGAACTTAAATTTCAGCTCCCTGATTCTTGATATACTGCTTGCCAGTTTAAGCTGAGCCTTTTTAGTGTGCTAAGGTCTCACTTAAGTTATGTGGTCTTTCCTACAGAAAAATCTTCACTACAGTTCACAGAGCTCCTAATAATAAGAGTAGCAGTACACTGTGATGCTACAGAAAGAGGGTTTACACAACCTTCAAGTTACTCTTTGAAAAAAAAAAGACACCTCCCTGGAAATTGTGTCAACTTGAGAATCAATTACAGCAAACCTCCAGCTATTCCTATGTCATGCAATTCTATTCTAGATTGTTAGTATCAAATTTTATTCCCTTCACCTCTGGCTCATATTTATTGATTTGCATTCTGTGCAATCAATATGTCTTTCAGTATGAATCATGTCAGTATTTGTTCTTTTAGGATTATCCTGGTATCATTGATCAGTCTTTCTCCAGGGCTTCCCAGGCACTTGCTGCAGTGTTATGTAAGCTGGTTACATGATCAAAATTGGCTTCTGATAAGAGATCACCTCTCTTCCCTGTATTCTTCCCCCAGTTAAGAACAGTTGCAAATTACAACTGCTGCCAGCTAAGTAAAAGCATAAGTAAAGCTTCTTTGTGCAGCACATCTCTACTCACATGCAGACTGCTTTCACTGCAGAGGTAACCCAGAGCCTCAACCCCCAGATTCCTTTCCTTCTGTAAAGATAGAGTCTTTTATACCAATTTGTTTATACCTTGACTGTAGTTTTGCAGCTGTCTCTGCTGTTCTGGTGAGTGCTGATGATTTTCGAAGTCACTCCCACTGTAGTGGCAGCAGCCTGTGTGGGTACAGGATCTAATGGTGCTGTCTCCTTTGTAGTCTCATTAACATAGATACGGGGCTTGCTTAAAACTGCCTAATGTTTGCACAAAATCTGTCTAAGGGCCATTCACCTTGAGATATAAACTTAAATTTACTTTTTTCAATTCATAACATTGTTAGTATTGCTGATAGGGTGAAGAAAGAAATTAACGTAATTGTTTAAAAGGTTTTGTAAATCAGATTTGAAATTTTTTCCAGATCTTTACATGGGTTTCCTTGCAAAAGATGTGATCTGTTGTTTGAATCAATCAAAGGTCTCCGTTCAACAGGAATTATGTCAATTATGCTAATGTTTTCATTAATTTTTTGGTATAAAGAAGTTTCCTTGTGTCTTATTTGTAGTGGAAAAAATTAATTGTATTTCAGCAGTGGCTTTCTAGTTCATGCAAATTGGCCAGTACTGCCAGGCTATGCTAAGAGCATCTGCTTGTTTGTTTACAGATTGTCTGGTTTCCTTTAAATGTTCAGTGGTTTTCACTACTCAGCCCACCAGGCCTCTTTTATGTTTCCTTTCTAATAAAAAAGGAAATAGAGTTCTGAGGACTTAGAACATCCTTTCTGTAATAGAACATACTGAGCTGCTTTTCCTAGAATCTATGATTATAGGTTTTGTTGGCTTGGGTTGATTGAAAGTTGAAGCTTTTCCTTCTCACACATGTTAGCCCAATTAGTTGTAATAGTTTTTGCACTTAAAAAATTCTTTCGACACTTTGTAAAACAAAACCCAGAAAATTAAGGAGGTGGAAAGTTTCTGAATTATTACTGGATGCAAAAAGGTAGTAGAAGTGATTAAATATCTTTAACACTGTGGTCTGCACAGTGAATAGTGTGGTTGGTAGCAAAACCCATTGTGTCTTCGCTGTCACAAATTTCAGTGCTGATGTAATAACACTTGCATGTGAACTCTCCCTTTCTGATTTCAGTTGTGTGATTTAAAATCCAGCTGCAGAGTTAAGTGCTGTTGTGCAATTGAACACTGTAGTGTGAAGAAAAGTCAGCCTTAAAGATTACTCTCCAGCCTTGAGTATGCAAAGCAAATACACTTGAACCCCTGGTGTAATGTCAGTGTTGTCATGGATTACTTCACTAAGTCTAACTCACACGGAGAAACCTTGAGGTGCCTTCCTGTACCATCTGTTGTCATTCTGTGTCTTAGAATGAGCTCTACAGGCCCCATGACCTTTGTACTGTGTTTATGTTCTCAGCACTAAGGTCTTTCTGGACGTATATTTATTACACATATCATGATCATTTTAGTAGTCTGTTATTACTATTTTGTTTCAAATGTTGTGCTTAAATTATGCTTCAGAGCTGAGAAGGAGTGAAGGATTTTGAGATGTGATATGCTGATTGTGATGTCAATAAAATGAAAGATAAAAAATTAAGTTACTAATTCAGAAGTACATATTCCTCTTACCTGGGACAGTCAAAAAACAGCTCATTCCTTTGTGTCAAATAAATACATTTGAAATACATTATTTATTCCTTTTGGTGCTTCTGTGGATTCCTAGTCTCAAAATACCTTTCCTGGGTACAATTACTGTCCATAGATAACCAAAGTCACACCGTACACGTAATATTTGTTACCTTATGGCTGTGTAAATGATAAACAGGCATAACAGTCATTTGCATTAGAACAGAGAATTGGTTCTTTTTAATAGTGAAAAACCTCCAGCCTGTACAATTAAGCTTTCTTTGAAAATGTTAATGTAATTAAACTGCAGGAAAAGCTGTTTCAATGTTCCATAAGCCAACAGTTATTTCAGAAGAATACACTTATTCTAACCTTGCACAGATTTAAAAAACAACAACAACAAACATTTTTAATGTTGGTGTGGTGTAATTGACAAAAACATTTTTTTCTTCAAAAACATGGAAAGTTTAAAGAGGCACTGATTAAAATACCAGTATCTTCAAAGCTGGATGTTACATGCAGAGAATAATTCAGCAGTTTGAAATTTGGCACATAAAAATCTCACCTTGAACTGTTCTTTAATGTTCCAGATCACTTGAGCTCACAAGAGCACCACCTCTTCCCAGAGTGCTGTAACATGGGCCAGTTCTTTAGGAGCACAATAATCTATGTCCCAGCAAAGATGGAGGTAAGTTTAAGGCTTTTCCTTCTATTTTATTTCCACCACCACCGCACTGTCAGTAATTTGGGGAGGTACATTTAATATCCTGTAGCTGCAGGTGTCCAGGTGTATGATTGTTCTTATGCATGTTCTCCTGTGTGTAACTATTGCTGTTACATTGGTTATTGCTGCTGTATAAATATTGTTCATTTACTGTCACAATAGTCTTCGTGTAAGTTGAAATGAGTAGGATAAATTTATTCTGATTGAGAGTCGATCCCTGATTTATCAGTTTGGGAGGTGGGTGTTGTATGGACTGAGTCAGTATGACCAAGAGAATCACTATTTACCCCCTAGGGGTAGTTGGATTACCAATGAACATGAAGAATTTGCTTGCACTTTTATTTGCATGTGTTTGATTTCCAAAACAAGGATCTGGACTTTCAGTAGAAGAGTATAACACAGAACATGCGTTATGAAGGCTAGAAGTGTGAGTGTAAGGGCAAACATTGTTTTTTTATAAAATGAGAAATGCCTGATTAATCTGAACAGTAGAGACATGGTGGTATTGACCTGCATAAAAGGTAAGAAAAAGTTTGGTCATTACATCTATCCCATAATGTTGCGTTGCTCATTATGCTGTGAGATGAGTAATACTTCAGAAGTAGCTGTTTTTGGACTCCTAGATGGACCAAGTACTCTCAGCATAATTTTTAGTTAAAGTATTTTTGATAGCTAACTTGCTTCTTGAAGACAGGTAGGTTTATCTGTACATCTGCATGCTATTCTTGCTTGAAATTAACCAGCACAGACAAATCCTTTATCCATTTGGTCTCTCAAGTACACTTTACTCAAGACCAGGTGTTATGATTTAACTTTCTAAAAATCGGTTAATCAAGCTTTGTTTAGTAGTAACTTTGTATTTCTGATAACCTCAAGTACTTTACAGTGTTAGTAAAAGCAGTAGGTGCCAATGAGTTACCCCACTGATTTTGAGCTTCACTTCCTGCCCTTTCATGCGTTTGTACCTGGAGGGCCTTAGCTGATGATAGATAGCAGCTATGGCCCTAATGCAACCCTGTGTCCTTAAGTATTTTGAAACTTTTAGGGCTGTATGAGAATCTAATTACTTCTCTTTCACTCTTTAATGATGATAACTTGGTGTAAATTGTAAAAGGAGCATAAGTTATGTCTTTTCCTTGACAAGACACACTATGTAAAATATGGAGTATAATACTTGAGGTTTCATGCCTTTGCTCACACCATCAAGTTAATCCTTGCTATTTGGAATTTTCCTTATATCCATAGTACAACACATTTCCCTGCTGAATAATTATATGCTTCTTTCTAAACTATGCCCATAATATATAGTGGGTTATTATTATTATAGCTTTCTCTTGTGACTTATCTGTTTGTTGGGGATCGTAGATGGGGAAGATTGTTCAAGAAAAGTGCTACACATCAAACTAAAAGCATTGCAAAAGGCATTTCAGCCTTTTTGTTTTCACAGAGGAAAAGAGCCCTATTTATAGCAAGAGTTCAAAACAATTAATACAGTTGTCAGTAGAACTACTTAGTCATGTCTGAGTTATCCAAGGTAATGGGAGATAAGAATGGGATAAAAATTCAGTATAGTACAAATTGTATGTAAATTAGGCTTATATCTTCAGTAAGTTCAAATTTGAAAAGCCTCTAAGCAGTTTTCTGTAGAGAGTAGGTGTGGGCTGCTTTAAACATCAGAAAGCAGAACAGAGCCTGATGCAAGTGGCTTCCCTTGTGCGACTGGGAGCAGGGAGGGAAGCAAAGGAAGGACCAGTTCTGGCCCTTTGCTCATCCTAAGCTGTGCATCACTGAGAATGGGCTGTAGATCCAACTGCAGCCTCAGACAAACAGGGAAGAGACAAATTATAAGTATCACTGAGCACTAAATCAAACATAGAAGAGGATTTATGCAAGTGAAAAAGACTTCCTAATCACACAGCTGTTGCTGAAGCTACCACAACAGAATCAGAATCTGTGTCACCCATGGGCCATTGTGTCTGCTTCAGTCTGTTCCAACTGTAACATGTACCCAAGGCGTGCTCCTGTCTTTTAAGTGAATTGTAGGAAAGATTAGAAAGCTCAAAACTGCATGCTGAATTTTTCCTCTTTTTTATTTTGTCATGTATTTTCTTTCTGAGGTACGAAAAAAATTCATTAACTGTTCACTAATATTGAGAAAGTCCAGAGGTGCAGGGCAGAACCATCTATTTCATCCTCAGGGGATTTCCTTGCTGTCAGGATGTGCATTAAAGGCCACATTTTGCCTTCACATACAACGTCTCCTCACTGGAATCCAGGGGCAATGTAAATAAGGAAGTGGTTTCATTTGGAATTTCATTACTCAGCATACAATTTAAAAAATTTTGAATAAACAAGTGGTTTAGCTGTGCTGGGTATCACTGACATTGCTAATTATCCTCTTCATATATATCCTCTGTAATAATTAGTCTTATATGTTCATTTACTGATTACGTGGCATCTTCCTATTTGATTCAGTAAGCTACATCCTCTTGAAAATACTAAAAAATACATGATGTGCTTTCTCACTCAGAAAGGGATCTATTTACAGAGTTATTACAGACTACATGCTTCTCCTTTGTATTTAAAAGGAGTAATTTTCTGGTTTCTTTTTTTCAAGAAATATCCCTTTCAATATACAGCTGATCTGAATTCCACTTTTTCATAGTGACAAAAATGCAGAAAACTGAACACATTGGAGTTTGGCACGTGGCCTTTGCCCACTGATGACTGTCCTTTGTTGATGATGCCATGGAAGTATTTCCATGATGGTCCTGTACTCTGGAGATCATTTAAGATGAATATGTTGCAAATGAACTTGGAATCTAAATAATAAATTGGTATTAAACCCTCTAAATTAGAAAAATACATAGTTTATTAAGCTATAAACATAGTGCTTGAATTTCTTTGAGTGAGCTAAGGAATGAGAACTCGGAATTAGTTAAAAATGCAGTTGTGGTGTTTCTACCCTGCAAGGCTTCATAGCTTTTCATTTTTAATGCTTTTCAGATAACAAGCAAAATAGAATAGTAGATTTTCCTGATGAATAGTAATTATTATATAATTATTAATTTCATTTAAAATTTGCATTTGTATATCTTTAATTAAAATGCAACATAATGCAATTAGGCTGTATTCTGCTGGTAATATCATCTAATACACACAAAGAAGTGCAAATTTAAGGCTTAGTCTGTATCTAAATGTTATCAGGACTCCTTGAGGGTAATGCTCTTTGCATCCAGACACTCTGGATGTTATTTGCGCTCTGTGAACACTCAGTAACTTGTAGGGCTATTTTTTTAATTTTGTGTATTAAAATAAATCGTACTGATTCTATTCATGTCAAAGGGTTTATAGCTCTAAAGGAAAACTTTCTTTTGTGAAAGATCACCCTCATTTCATCACCACTGCTGTTAACTTCGCTCTGTTAATCTTTGAGTTTTATATGCAAATTTGATCTGAGTACAAGCAAAATAATCTACTTTGCTTTAGCCACTTGTATTTATTCTATGGCTGATGGAACACCAATTACTGCTCTAACATGGTTTATTTTGGTTAGTGGTAAAGAATCAGGCTCTTTCTCAGTGTAGCAAGCATATGCATCTTATCATGTTATCACATAGCTTAAGAGATTGGTTACTTCTCACAGTAGTTGTTTTTCAAATGAGAATGTATTGAATGATCTCTCTCTGAGGCTTTCAGACAATTAGATATCACCAGAGCTCTGACTGGACTCAGCAGGAACTGGAGGCAGCAACTGTGGCAAGAGTTGTGGGATTTGAGATGTGGTTTGTTCCGTAGTTCTAACAGTGTTGCAGCTGATATCAGGCCTTGCCTCTACTCAGTGCATGGAAGTCACTCACTGGTTACCCAGGGGATGCAGGAACTGCAAAGGGAGGGGAATGGAGTAGTTTGCACCTGGGTGATGGACAGCTCTCCCACCCAGTCACCTTTGCAGGGAGGTGTTTGACGGATGGCTTCAGGATCTTTCCAAGTGGGAATTTTGGCTGATTCTCAAGATCATGCCAGCTCCTGCTGTGTCTAGTCCAATTTATAAGCTTAAATTATTGCCCTGTGTGGAGTGTCCTAGGGAGTTCCTGCTGCAGAAGAGGGCAGATTGAATATAGGTAAGATATTTGTATATAGTCTATAGAAACTGTTTGTGAAGGTGTGAAAATGGTTAAATATAGTTAAGATAAAGGTATTGGATTATGCATGTCCTGGAGTGGTTATGTGGGACCATGGGCCAGCTGGATTGTGAAATTTGAGCAGAAGAATTGTCTGGGTAGTCACTCACAATCCAGATGTTAATGACACTGCAAGGAGCCTGGCAACAGAGGGTCCCATTGCCTCCCAGACAGACACTGGCCATCCTGGTAGAGAGCTCTGGCTCCCCGTATCAGTGTTACCTGACTCCTAGATCCTAAACAGTTAATGTTTTCTTTTTTGTGACCACTCTGTTTATGAGTGTCAATGCAGCAGTAAGCACCACTGAAAATCAGTGTCCTTTTTTGTCGTGGTAAAATTTTATCTTAAAATGGCAGAAATGTTCTATTTTCTCTGTTTCATTTAATTCACAACTAGTTCATAAATTCACTTCTGACAGCAGTGTTTGTCCCCACTTCTCTCTCTCCCAGATATTTGCCATTCATCGGATCTGTCAGCTCAGCTGCTCAAATGAGCCCTGTCTGACCTGCTCCAGCTAAAAGTGGATCTGAGGGAGCTTTAGCAATGCACCAGCTTTCCAAAGTAGTGATCAGTTAGTGTTTATTGGATTAATAATTAACATGACCATGCTATTGCAACTATGCATTTTTTATTGCTAATTCCATTTTGATAGTAATTGAAGGTGATTTGTATTTTGTCCTGGTAAACAAACAAGACTCTCTGTTTCCCGGTCTCACTTTGCCAGTGTCTGAAATTTCCTTTGTGGACTGTTCATTCCAAAAAAAGAAATAGCTTGAAATAATTATTAGTATAGCTTGAAAAAAATTTTGAAGCTTGCTTTAGTTTATTGCTTCTGTCACTTTTATGATGCAGCCTTAATAAATATCTCATAGCTTATTGCTTTCTTTGACTTACTTTGTTCCTAACTCCCAATAAATGAGGCTTTGAGTGATGATGCTGATGGAATAGGCAATGAAAGACTTCCACTTTTTATTTTTTTTAACCTGCTTGGGCATGGTGTCACTTTCAGATGCATCAGACTATGGCAATTACATAGATTTTATTATCAGTGTCATTTTTCCTTAATTTTTCTTTTATTGTCTGCAAGACAAAATGGTCCTCTTTTTTTTGCCTCAAATGGTATTCTGTTTCCCACTGAGCTGTAAAACCGGTTTCCAGCTTTCACTTAACAACTTCTGCTTATGTTATTCATGGCTTAAATGGTAGTAATTATTCAAGTGTAAAATAAGTATGCATCCCCTGTGATAGTTTAATATGTTTTTCCACTGTGCAGTACTGTCTGTTGATTTATAATGGATAATTATAACCCATTTATATAACCATATTTAACCACATATAACCATATTTATATAACCTTTATAACCATGTTCTGCAGAGGATGAAATGGAACATACATTGGGGGCATGTGCTTTATGATTATGCATCCAGAGTAACAGCAGAGAATAGGAATAAATGTGGGTGACTGGGAGCTTTTTACAGCAAGCAAGGATCTATGGAGTGTTTGAAGCTGATTTTACGTAGTGAAACTCTCTAGAAAAAGTGAATGATACCACGTGAAAATGTTGCCAAATCTAGGGTGTTCATGTCTTACCCATGAAGGGAATTGTCTCCAGAGCTTTTATTTCTGCTTCTGCTTGGGCTAAGGAGGAAAGAAACCAGTAACAGTCTCTCTGTAAGAATCAAGATGGAGTAGGCACAGATGACATGAGTAGGATGGCCCAATTTCATGAGGGTAGCCCTGGACTGAGAGCCACTATTTGATACCAGGCTATTCGTGATGTAGCAATTGCATTTGGTTTTCCCCTTTTCAAACCTCAGTGCCTGCAGCCCTGCCCTCCAAAGGGAGCCTTTGTGCTCGGTAATCCTGAGCCATCAGCACAGTTCCCAACACCTCACCAAGACAGATTAAGAAAGATTTTGTGACATAGCTCGTGTGTTCTACTCATGGGGACACTGTTGGGGCTAAAATCCTTGTTTCCATAAATCCCGTGCTTGATGACTGGATAATTTTAAACCACAGTGGAATTCCTGTGGCTGAACTAGGGGAGTGGAGCCAAGCCATACCACCTGCAGCATCATCTCTAGATATTGGCTATAGTGATAACAAAATATGTAGAGATGTGGATCTTGTCCTATGCTTCAGCAGCAACAGGCACTTTTACAGCCACTAAATGCTGTGTTTTTTGTTGGGAATCTTGTCTTTGTGGTAACCATCCAGAGCAAAACCCAGCAGCTTCCATTGCTTTTCCAAGCCAGGCAGGCTAAAGTTCAGTTTGTTTCCAAACTAAACACAAGAGATGTGCAAGACAGCACTGAGCAGATGTAACTCCAAAAGGGAAATTTGCCTGATTCTGTTTGTACATGGCATATTAATAGGAATAGTCTGTTAGGAAGAATAGGGGGAAAATAAGTGAGGTTTTCCTTGTGTGTATATTAAAAGAGCAGCTGGTCTTTGCCCAGGTCAGTTCTACTACCTACCAAGGCACAGAGTTTAGAAAGTGGTTTTCTTGTGCTCAAATGGAAAGATTTGAATATAAACAAAAGGATTTAATTAAAATAAATACATAGTAATCATTTTTTCTCCCTGCATAGTTAATAATAATGCTGCTAGTCATGGTGCTGATGTGTTCAGAGTTGCAAATTTTTAACTAGGGCAGATGAAGATTATTTGGTGCATCCTGGGGTTAGCATAAATTTCCGGAATATTGGGATACACTGATAATTTATGTGGTAGGAAAAGAAAACACTGCTTTTGACTTTTCTTGTGTTCCCCTAATGCACATCTGTAGCATAATGATGAGATGTTCTGTGTGTGCCTGTTTGTGCTGGTTGCTTACAAAGAACAGCAGCTTGAGGGGCTTATCAATATTAATATACCTCTGCAAGTCTGTAGTTTCTTTCATAAAATGAATGCTTACAGTAAGAGACTGGGATACAAGCTTTAAAAGAAATATATTTAGATGCAGACAGAGAGAAAAGGAGCACTAAAGATAATGTCCAGTGCATGTTTGTGTATATAATATATATACTTGCATGTGTAAATATATATACTCATATACACATGTGGATGTGCAAATTTGTTCTTTGCTGTCAAAATGTAAAATTAAAGCCCCAGAGTATGTTTCTTAAACAGGTGATGGAATTCTCCAACATTTTCAGGAGAAATTTATAAATTATGCTCATGTATGCATCAATACCAGCCAAAGATTTAGTTCATAGTCTTCAACAGGAATAGTTGCAAAACAGTTTGATGATATTGTAAAATTGCCATTCACAGGGCTGACTATAACATGGAGTTTCTTTGTGCTTAATTGCTTATAAGGAATTTATTCTGTTTTAATCTTACCTCTGTCTTCACAGCTAGATGCTCTCTGGAAAAAGTAGTGTGGGGTTTCTGTTTAACTCTGTTTCTTGCTGAACTTTGGGAAAAGACTTCACAAACTTTGTCTTGGGCTCTGAGATAGCCCATCTTAGTTGGGAAGTTTCTTGAAAACATTAGCCAAGAATTCAGTCTGCCACTTCTTTGGAAAGGATGCAGAGGCAGCACAGCCACTTCTGGAAGTAGTTGTCCTTGTGTTGTATGTAGCCATTGCAGTCAACCATTATACTTCAGTAACCAGGTGCATTATTTGGGCAGGTCTCTGCCAACTAATTGCAAGCAGTTTAACATGAAGAGGTTACTGTACTAGTCAAAGCTATAGGAAAAATTGTTTTAACTTTACCAAAGGGAGAAAAAAATAAATCCTTGCTCCTTATTTGTCTTTTCAAATACCTGTGAATCAAACAGACTTTTTCACATAATGTCCCTGCAAAGGTATCATTAGATTAATTGTTTGATTCCAAAATTAGAGATAATATTTATAAGAGGGAAGAAAAGAAACAAAATCCTGGTTTATTACATTTTACAGTAGTGGGGGAACAAAAACATGAATGTCTCAGCTGTGAGCCAGAAACCAATGAAGAGGGACTGCAGTTGTGTTAAAATGATGTGCTGCTCATGTTCCTGGTATATTGCTAGGTCACTGCTTTGATGTTTTCTTGTTCCTTAAAGAAAGGAGTTAATATGGGGTGAGTTATGCCATAGTGTGTGTGCCCTTGTGATTCATCTCGAAAATTATGGCCTATTACTTTGGCTCCTGAAATAGAGGGAGAAAGTTTGGTAAAGTACCTTAAAGATTGCTAGGAAAAGGATTATATCCATGTCATATATGAATACTTGTCTCCATTTCCAGTCAGATTTATATCCTTATGATCTCAATCAATAACTATATTCACGTGGTGGATGGTTCCAGCAGTGCACAGAGCCCTTGTGCTCAGGTGTAAGCAGTTTACAGATGGAGCAATGTGTAAAACCAGGAATAGATTGAGGGTACTTTACTCTTAGGAGTTGTGAAGCTGATCTCCATGGCCTCCTATAGAAATGGGAGAGACTCCTCCACAGGACATTTCCAAGTAGCTTGGTGAGTCAGCCCTTGTACTGAGCTTTCCCTGGAGAAGGGCAGCATTCCATTTCAACTGTGAGGAACTGCACTGGCTGGTGGCCAGCAGGTCTCTCCCTGAGTATGTGCCTATGGACTCATCTCTTCCATACAGAACAGGATACTCTGCTTAGATACTTCCACAGGGAAGGATGTTAGAATGAGTTGTCTATGGAAAGGAGCTGCAGTCTTCATTTATAATGCAGGTAAATCCAGATGAAAGAGAGCATGTCATTCAAATAAAAATTAATAAAATAATTTGGTGTTAGATGTCTGAGTTGATGCAAACATGACCTTTATGCCTGCTTTAAGTACAGCTTACAAACAGAACACATGTTTGAGAGGCTGCAAACAGTAGGAGTCAGCTGAGTTGTTTTAAATGTGCATTCTTCCTGCTGTGATAATTAGCAAAAAGCTGACAGAGAATTAAGCATGAGGGATTTGTTTCTTAAACATTAACTTTTGGATGAAGCATAAATAATGAAGCAAAATATGTCCATAATTAATATTTTGTCATTCCTACAGTTCACCGAGTATTAGATCAAACTGCAGGATTACCAGAATATTAAGTAGTTCGTTCTGCTCTTTAAGGAGCTGATACCAGATTTCTGTTCACACTTCTTGTTTTTGAGGCCATAATGCAGACCTATTTAGAAATGCACAAACAGTGAAGAATTCAGCTTTATGTAGTATTGGGAGTTAAATAAGAATCATCTGCTGTTCACAAACAGCCAGTTTTAGAATTATCTGGCAGAAATGCAGATTAGGTACTTGGTTTTCAAAGTAATAGTGAGGAATATGTCTTCTCTATTGGCATTTTGAAATATTATGCAAGTCTGTCCAGGTTTCATCTGGGATAGAATCAGATTTTTTATTAAATGGTAGATAAGTGTACGCATTCTTTAATGGTGAAAATGGATCTGAACTTTAATTCACAAAGAATAATCTGAACTAGCTCTATGAATTCGTAAATAAATGCACTTCACATGAGAGTGCTGTAGATACAGACTAAAACTATATAAATATAAAAAGATCTAAAATACTTTTTATGTAGTAGTAATTGCTAAATGCTTCTGTGTTACTCAGAAATTGATGGTATATAGATGCTCATCACAGGAGAGGAACTTCAGTTTATATGATTTAAATCAAATCAGGATCAAGGAGATTTATTGTCTTATTAATGACTCACAGTCAACAATTAGGGAACTGTAAGTACAGAGTCAAAATGTTTTCTATAAAATCTCTAAACACAGGTATGCTTTAGAAGATTTTTTATTTATTAAAATGAGGTATCCCAATTCCTTTGCACCTCATTAAACACCGGAACAACTTTTCAGTGTTTGAAATAAAATTATTTAGAGTGAGAGTAGCTGTTAGAGCTAAATACAAAGTTCTGTCTGCCTTTCCCACCCTCCCAGGGAGCAGTGACTCTGCAGTCAGAAGCCAGCCAGCAGTCCCATGGCTAAGATGTTCCTGCTGTCCTTCTGTGCTCTGAATGGGCCCTTCTGTAGCCGTGTTACCTGAGGGGAGAGGGGCCTCTGGTCCTCAGTGCACAGAGAAAAGAGGATACAGAGACTGAACAGGCTGTGCAGGCAGCAGTGTTAATTATCCTTCTATCTTCTAAATACAGCATTTGGGAATTGGTAAATTAATTGTGGGGGGAAAAAATGTGGCACTACAGTGTTTCAGGGACAATGCAGCTGAGAAGTTGTGTTTTATATTAAGGTAATCTAGCAAACAAGTTTAAGCTCCTTGATAATTATATGGGACCCCATGCTGATCAAAGTGGTATAGTGTGGTCATTTATTACAGCAGTGGCTTGTATTGCTTTCTGTAAAGTTTAATATTTGGTGCTTCTGGGTCATTAAAAGAACATAATAACCTTGGATCCACATCTCCAGTTTAAGTTCTATTAAGCAGGACACTGTCTTGGAGAGCTTGGCAGCTTGAAATCTGTTGCAAATGAGGATCTTTAAAGTGAGTTTTGCCATTTGCAGTTTTGTACATCATGGCTTGCAGTTCTGATACTCGATCATACTAACGATTTGAATCTTTCTAACACGATGTAAAATTCTGTTTCATTTTTTATCTTGCATAGGGTGAGATGGTTGCTTTTTCAATAGCAAACAGAATGTAAGATCAAAGAGAGCTCTATGACTCAAATGTTCCAAGTATTGATATTGTTCATTAACCCATCTATTTCCAAGTATTCCATGAAATTATCTTTGCATGTGTAAGAGTTACCAAACCAGAGGCAGAACGAATTAAATGTCAGCTCACTCAGGTGGCTTAATGGAATGTTAGAAAGAAACATGCCTTCAAAGCCCTGGTAAAAGCATGCAACTTTCAGTGTGTTGTATTCTTCCCGATTTTAGTTGTATGATGACAGCACCTAGTGATGCTGGTCCTGGTGAAATGTGGTGTCTGAGGAAGCTCATATTAAAAAAACAACACTTGCAGAGCTGTATGTGTGGTGGAACCACGAAAGATAAAGGCTGGGAACACCTAGGGCCTGCAGTAATGCAGCCAAAACCACTTAGCAAGCAACTGGCACCACTGGAGAACATGTTTTAGAGGTGTTTCCTACTGGAGTGCCATATGGATTTTAAAAATCATGGCTAGTGCTTATTTTGAGCTTCTTTTGGGGTGGGAAGGGGTGGAACTGTTTAAAAAGTTGCTACAGTGTCTCATTGAGAGAGGAAGGTGGGAGTTGCACTGTTTCAGCATGAGCAGCTCTACACCCACAGCAAGCCCATCACACCCTGTGAGTAAAATGGGCTGCACCTGAGCTGGTGCTGCAAGGCTACCCCGCTACACAGCTGAGAGCCAGGATGTCTGGAATCAGAATTAACTCTCCTGGATGTTATAACCCCTTCTGGTTTTATTAATGGTCAGTGTAGTTACACTGACCTTGGGTCTCAGAATATTGCTGATTAAGGGCAGAAATAGTAATTACAGATTACATAATTGTAATTTCTACTTGAACTTCAGCTGCTTATTCTGATGAAACTGTATTGTAAATGTAGGATTGGATTCATTTTTATCCTGTACTTTTGATAGTGATAGATTAAAGATTAGATAGGAAAACATGAAAGTTACAGAGAGCTGAATCTTCAGCTAGCTGTGAGGGGCTTTGAGTAAAAGGAGTGATGTTATGGTTAATGATAGTTACAAACCTTTTAATGTAATTCAGAATGATTTGGAGATCTCCATAAAAACACTGACTTCTGGCGTCCTCTAAAGACTCTGAACAGCTACTTGGTATTTGAAAGCAAAGGCACTCCCTTCTATCATTGTTCTCTCTTCTTTTATGGGATTCCACCCTAGGAGTAAGTACTCTCCTCTTTGGATGTACTAGGTTTGTGTTTTGTGAAATGTAGCTGTTGTGAGCACGTAACTGCCAGCAGTTGTGGAATTCCTAAAGCACTTGCAATGGCTCTCTCTAAAGCAGCAGTACATTAGTATTGCAGCTACTGAAGCCAACACTGATCTGGATTTGTTCACTGTGCTGCATAATTTAAGTCTGATGTTTATACCCTTCACTGTCAGTTTAAAATGTAGCAGATATTTCCTGGTGCTTTGTGTTATTTATTCTTTATGAGCTTTTTAAATTTAGTAGGGTAAGTAGGAGGCCACTCCCCCCACAGAATGAATGCCAAAGAGTCGAAATTTTTGGAGGAGACTGAAAATAGAACAAGCTAAGTTGTGCTGAAGAGCTCACTGCAACCAAGGTCATTGTTCTCCTCGTGAGTACAATACCTTCCACTGTCCCTTCGATCTCCATTCTACTTTTCTGTAAACCTGATTCCAGCTGCAATGGAATTTCATTCTCTCTTGAAGTTCTTTGGTACTTTATTTACAGTTGCCATCTGTCTCATCAGTCATGTTAGATTAGGACGAGGACCTGCTGTCTGCACCCTGCTGTTTCCTGCTCTCTTCACTGGATCCTGGATATGCTTAGGCTTTTCTTTCTCCCCTGTATTGACTTACTGCAAATTTGTTACTTGGGTCCCTGTGTCCTAATCATATTCTTTCTAGCCAAACAGACTGAAGAGAACCTTATGGCATGTTCACTCTCTTTTCCCACCAATTCAAAGGGAGGTGTTAATCATCTTGATTAAGGCCAACTTCGTCCTCATAAATTCTGTCAAAAAAGAAGCATCATCCACCTTGCTTCTGATCCCATAGTGGTAATGGCTGATGGCAGGCATTTTGAGTAAGGAATTATTCACAGATTGTTTGCCCTTAATCGTGCTTTGATGATACCGTGAAATTCCCAGGAGTGTAGTGATGAGATTATGAGGTGTGAGAACATTTAGGGGATGTTTTGAGGATGAATGCATTCATGTTTGTGAGGCATTACCATCCTGTGGTGCTGAAAACTGACCAAATTAAACATTGATATTTACAGTTTCATCTTTAGCCTTTTTTTTTGAGAATTGGGAATATATTGGAATATATATGGTCATGAACCAGTCAAGAAAATTTTGAGATTTGGAGTTTAATATATGATCAAGTTATTCTTGAACATCTGCATTTGCTGAACCTCTTGCATTTTAGTTTTTTGTTTTTAAAGGCAACAAATCAATGTGAAACTGAAGTGTAAAGTGGTTTCTCTCCTCTTTCATCCTATATTGTTTTTTCTTATTTTTCTTTTATATTTTCTTACTGTGTTTTTTTCTCTCTTCCATTGAGTAGTATAACCAGGGGCAGATTTCGCAGTAGCCTGTAGTCAGATCAAGTTCTTTCTGTCTGTAAACAGAAAAGTCCTTGTACTCATGTTGTCTGTATAGTCTCAGTGAGAATCATGTAAGATTTAAGTGCCCTTGGAAGATGAAATGCAGACTTTGCTCATGCATCAACTCTTTAGCATAATTAAAGGACAAAAATGTATCATACTGTTTTATGAAGATGTTTGAATGCTAAGTGAGGAATGCTTCAATCTTTTTTCTTTTTAATTACATTGTAGCATGAAGGTTAAATCAGACAAATTATGAGACTCCTATGCTTATGCTTAACATTTCAGTTACATATATCCTGGTTTATATGACTATTGAATGATGATGAGTTTTTATATATTCATATGTCATTTTACTTATGTGCATATACACAAATATATCAATAGCATAAGACAGTTAAAACATTCAGCCACATGATTTGTGGAAAATCTGTTGCTTTTCTGTTGGCAGCTTTGTATTAAATGAGTAAATTGTTTATAACTAATACCACAGTGCTGTAAAGAGATACACGCTGTTACAGCAACTTGTTGAGCAATTTTTCTTTCTGAACTTTTGTCTTAGAAGGAGTCTGGCACCTCAGGGATTGCATATGTCAATATATTCCTGCAACCTCTCACCAGGAAATGGAGAACACCTCACTTTTCTTTTCCATATTTTCTTTTAAAATAGAGAAAAAAAGTTACTGGAAGTCTGTATTACTGGTGAGTGGGAATGCTCTGCAGTCTCCTTGCGTGACTTCTGAAAATTAAACGTGTACCTGGGCATCTGCTTCAGATTGAAGGGCCTGAGAAGGGAAAGATACTTAGCTAATTCTGTGTAAGTTTATTGTTAGTTTTACCTAAATACAAATCTTCAGGAAGTCGTACGTTACTTATTAAGAATGAGATTAGTTAGGATTTGTATGCAATTTTTAACTTTAATACAATTCATCATCACACACAATATAGAGATCATTAAGAACAGAGTGTGAATTCTCCATTATTAGTGTGGGAGGCTGCTGTAGTTGCTTTAGCACTCAACAAGAGAAGGAGTAAGATTTTTGGAGATACTTGATGATGATTTAGAAAATGAGAATCTTACCTGATTTCACACACAGCGAGAGAAGCATGCTTCTTCCTGGTTTTCTTCATCAGAGAGGTGTCTGTAAGGACCTGTTGAAAAGTTTTCTGTCACTTTTACATTTGTAGCAACTCTTTTCTATCCTTTCATCCCAAGTTGTCCTTTATGCTGACCATAAAAAGTAATTTTGTGCAAGTGCAGACACTTCTGTGGTGGAACCATAATGCAGGAGAGGAAATGAAGAAAAACATCATTTCCAATTAAGGCTGCAGAGAGAATTTAGACAGACAGAACGTAATTACACAGATTGGAATCTGTCCAGTGTTCCAGGTCTAACAGCTCTATAATGAAATAAAAATATTCTGTTTACAAACATTTTATTCTCATGCATGCATGCTACACTCTGTTCCAATCAATTTCAGTATTACCCAAAAGAAATAAATGACAGCCTGATGCTGTGAGTGGCAGTAGCATTGTAGGGGTATTCTTTTATTGATTTCTGCTTTCTGAACCATGGGATCTAATTTGTCAAATTTCATTTTTCTGTTTTTTCATAATCACCCCCTACAGTAGATGAAATCTTACTCTGCTGATCTAAAACAGGTGGTTCATTACAGGGAAGACAGGTCCAGTGGGCTTTTTTTTCCTCCCTGTCTCTCACAAGGGATATTAGGGAGGCAGGAATACAAGCAGTTTGGTATTTGCCTTCTGTTGCAATAAACTAGTCTTGATTTAAATCCATTTCTGGTTCCTTACTGAGTTTCTCAAAAGCTAATCCTGAAGGTCAGTGTAGTTGTTTTAGCTATTGAAGTATTTCTGGTTAGTGTATGGGGATCTTTATCTGGAAAAATAAGTGCAGTGCAGGATTTGGGGGCAGAAATAAGAATTTAATTGGAGTCATCAGTATGTTCTAATGAGCTCAATCTGTTCTGGAAGGAGATTCTCTCTGGTGTGTTCTTGTGCACGCACCAGTGGGGCTGAGGGAGGAGTGGTTACTACAGTGAGTGTTGATAGCCATTGAGTAAACAGGTTGATAATCCAACTGGCATTTTTGATGGATGGGAACTCACTCCCAGTGCTTGAATTAACCCAGTCTGCAGTGCTGTGTCCTGACAAACTTTCCTTCAAGGAAACTTGCACTCAGACTGGAAGAAGATGATCCAAACAAGAACAGAGCCTTTATTATTCTGCACTGTGAATAGTGTGTTCGAGTAAGCCAGACATCAAAAATTCATTGACCTTCAGTAGCAGAGAAGTGCCTAATTCTTTTAAGCTGATAGAAAAATTGGTTTACAACAATGCAAAAATGAAATGCATTTCTAACCTCAGCAGCTGAAAACAAAATTTTAGCCTCAGAATATCAGATGCTCCATTTGGGGAAAAGAGAAAAAAAAAAAAGGGCAGTAAAAGTGTTAATGGACTGTAACATACAGAGGGTAAGGCTGCATAGTTGGGTGAGATTTATGGCCTTACACAGTGTCTTGGAGCCTTTCACTCTGGTACTGCTGGTATAGTCCTGAGTGATGTTTTTAGCGTACTTGATATGAATCATATGTGTTTTAATAAAATTAAATTAAGAAAAAATCAAACCGAGTCTTCCTAAATATAATCTTTTATCTATCTTGAAAAAGAAAGTGCCAGCAAACTTGTTTGTAGTGATAAAAATCCATATATTTCAGCCATACCTTTATCTTCTGAATTACAAGAAAATTGCGGCTTACTAAACAGCTGATGGACAGAGGAGCTAGAGTCTGTTAAATATTTAAGTACCTGAGAAGAATCCTTTCCTGAAAATTGTTCCATGACTATAAAATGCAAGTTTTACTTTTCCATAGGAAGTAGTCATGCAAGAGATTACTCTGATTTTTTTACTGCAGGCGCTTGAGACTCTTGAGACTTTCGAAAAGGTAGCGTAGTAGATTAAAAAATATCAGTAGTGCAGCTCTGTAGCAGTGGTCTGTGAAAAAGAAAGTCCCAAGTGCAGAATGTGCTGTTGTAATGAGGCACTGAGATGCAGAATTAAATACCCAGTTAACTCTTGAATCACTTGTGATGCCTGGTTGCTTCTGTAGTGCTGATACGTCAGTCCTTTAGGAAAGAAGCAGTTGTGGTGGAAAAAACGTTCAGAGAATGTGTGTGGTTTACAAATAACTGCAGCACAGTGCATCCACACTTGGGTGATTGCACCTCAGTGTATCTCCATAATACAGCCTGCCTTCACCCTGCCCTCTGTGTTCTCAAAACAGACTTCCTAATAGGATTCCATCATCCATGGATGAGTAGGAACTTGAAAGCAATGGCTTATTTTGCTTCTGCTCAGGGTAGATAGAGACAGGCTGGATCTGAAATTAGGGAGCTCTAAGGTGTTTCCCATGGTCAACAGGCGTACAAAGATGGGAAGAGATCCTGTTACTGCGGTGTCTTTTTGATTATCCCTGATGTTGCTTTGTTGATTCAAACAAAAGGATGTTGTAATTTAAAGCGTGTGATTATTCATAGTATTTTTTCTCAGTCTTTTCAGTATCTTTAATACACGTACTAAATTGTGAGTGTCCATAACATAGTCTATATTTAGGATCCAAAAAGGTCTTTTCTTCATTTGTGTGGAGTCTGGCTCTTCATGAACTGTCCATGTTGCTGGTATAAGAAGGAGAAAACCAGTGTGACCCAATAGCACACAGTGGTGCTAGGTCTCTGGCTGCCTGTTTTCCCATGCTCAATTTATGTGTTTAGATCTGCAAGCCAGTAAATAAAGCAGGAGGAAAGCAAGGAAATGTCTTCATATGAAGATGTCTGACAAAAACAAAAATCGCCACATTCCGTGAATGGGTGTACACCTTCATATAATTCTTTCATAAATAGTTAATCTCCGCAAGCTTCCAGGACTTATGGAATAACTATAAAATTAAGGTGATGTTACATTATGATTAATTTGTATTTCAGTAATGATGAAAATCTGTATCTGCAGATGGTGATTAGTTTATTATACCTAAAAAGTACTATATGAGCTTTAGATTAGTTGAGAATAATGTAAAACCATGTAGATTAGGAGACTGATTTCTTTGTAATTTTTCTCATGATTAGTTATAGCTGTGGTGGTTTTGTCCATTTTTAATGTACTATTAAATGTCATCTTGAACACATGTTCAAAGGTTATTTTCCTGAAGGCATGATAGGTACAGATATGTTAGTGAAGTTACTACACAGACCCTTTCACTTCATTCAGTAGTATATATTCAGCCTGATTAAGATTTCTGTAGATCTGCAGAATTCAAATCCCAGGGTTTCAGCAGGATGTCATTTCTCTGTGTGTTCTTTGCTATTCTCTCTTGCTCATGTTTCCTTCTTCCAGTCCCTTAGTGTAGAAATCAGTTCTAAATATGGTACTCCTCGGTGGAACCTTCCAGGAGTGTTTTAGGATTACAAACTGCTTCAAAGAATGGCAGAAAGAGGAGTACTGGGGAGAGGTAAGAGAACACCCAAGATCTGCCATGTGCCTGACAGGGGGATGGCACCAGAAGGCTTTAGGCCTGTGTTTGGTTGTTTGCAGGCTCTCCAAAGTACATGTGCCAGTGAATTAATGGTTTTTCTGCCTGCCCAACAAACTTAAAAATCTGATCAGGCCATCGTGTGCTTCCTTGTTCATGTTTTCCACAGACTGCTGCAGGGACAGACATTATGGGCCAACTTTTTCTTTTTTCAGATGGCTCCAGTGGTTTGAACCTTTGCACTTACTCAGAATGAAGTTGTGTAGGAAGTTGCCTTTCTTTACGAAGAGATGGATCCAACCTCCATTAGACTCAGTGGGAGTCTTCAGCATTAATGGCTTTAGAAAGTGTAATCTCAAGCCTATAGTAAATTTTATAATCCTACTGCAGTTAAAATTCTGCCTTGTGCCCTTTAATCCTTTTACTATTCCTCATCTTGCAATTAACTTCCTTCTCCAAAGTGAGCCTGTCAGTTGAAAGTCACTGTACATTTCATTTAAGCTGCTTGCAAAATTTTTAATTAGAATAGTTTAAGAACTGAATCCCTCCAAAGATTTTTCCTTGCCTTGCTTTTTTCATCTGTTATTTAGGATTATGCAATTTTCCAGGGAAATACCCTTTTGGAAGACAGAATGAGGTTAGCAGTACAAGCTTCATAGTGGCTTTAGAGAACATTTGCTAAAAAATAAATTTTAGAAAAAGTCTCAAGATAATACTGCTTTTCTACTTCTTATAGTACTAATCATGGGTTTGAAAGAAAGTAATTATTTTGTCTTGAAAGTTCCTGTGATGATACAGTGATACTCAAAATATTATAAAATGATGCTTTTTAAGGGAAAAATGCACATGTATGGAGCTATAGCCTGTCACAATATAAGCTATAAAGTGAATTTGATGCATTTTTACAATTGCTTTTACAAATTTGCATAGCACTGTGTAATACTGGTTCTTCAAAGAAATGAACACATGTTCTAACTTATTTCCTCATGGCCAAAATAATAATGGTTTTAAAGAAATTAAAAACCTGAATTATTACCTTCCTTTTTCTGTTCCTCAGGGCAGACTACCTCCAGGCTTAAGACTTTTCTTGTCAAGGCAGTTTTAAACTGACATTTCTGATATAACTATATTTCCCTTCTTTTCCGATTGCCTGGAATGTTTCAGAAGCAGAACTTTTCAGAAAGCCTGAAGGAGTTAGGTCCACAGATAGATACTGGATTTTCACTGAGTTTTGGAATAAATCCTGAATTATTTAAAGACCCTGAGGATGGGAATTTGTGATAAAATGCAAGCATCAGGTCCTTACAAACTGATAAATTTAAACTTGAAAAGACAAATTTTGGAAGGGGAAGAGTTTTACACCTGAGGAATTTCACATTTCACTGGTTATAAAATCTGGATATTACTGGGCAGCAAATACAAAACCCATGGATACACGAGGAGTATGTTAGAAGTTTGCGGAACATGTAAAGCTTTTTCAGGATCATGTCAACTACTTTTTTAAACTGAAGAATTATATTAGTAGATTTGTGTCTCAGAAATGTTAATTTTATTTTTCTTACCTGAGGAGAATATAACAATTATAGATTTTCATTTGCCAGGTCACATGGGTACCATTTAAACAACTCTGTAATTGCCAGAACAAGAGACTGTCATTAAGACAGCAACGAAGCAAATCGAAGGGCTGTTAGACAGACTAATGGTGGCTTTTTTGGAGACCTGTTAACTTTACAAGCTAAATTCACTGTCTTGTTGATTTCAGATAATTACTGGAGTGGGAGGAGAGGGAGGGAGGGAGTGTTGGCTGAGGTCAAGGCGTTTCATAATAAGCTTGACAACTTCTGCAGGAAGATTGTCTCTCTTACCTGCTGGTATCTCTCTGTGTTAATGTTTGAGGTCATGTGGTTATTAAAGATCTATAATAGCATTTTAATCCTGTTTCACATCTCTTTTACAGTTGAATTTTCACCATTCTTTTTAGTAGGGGACCCTGATGCTTTCTTGGAAGGCGCAAGGCTAGATGTAACTCAGATAAGTCGTAAGAAAATTCCTGAAATGGTAAAATAAAGAAAAAGATAACTCTGAAAGCAGATTGCATCATACTATAGTGTTTAGTTTGTCATTTAATTTGAAATTCAGGTACTTTCCAAGCCTTTCTTCTAACTTCCTTGATAACTTCATCACGCCTTGGTAACTGCAGCTCCAGGCACGTTGTGTTATGTGCTGCATGTTTGGTTGTGCAATCCTTTTGTGCGAGCTGAGAGCTGACTCGGCCATTTCAGATACAGGAGCACTGGGAGTGCTTCACAGACGTGGCACTCCAGCAAGGACTGCTGGCAGCTGGGAAGCATAAAAATGGAGAATGCAGCTGTAGGTACAGGCAGAATTTTACACGGAGTAGAAAAGTAATTGTTACTGCTCAAATTATTTTTGTATGTCTGTAAGACCAACTTGTTCTATGCTACAAATAACCTATTTTTTGACCAAAAAACCCTATTCTGTATGTTTTAAGTGTCTTCTTGGTGCTAATATTTCACATGCATAGGCCACAGACATTTTCAGGTTAATAACACTGTGTTTGTGCTATATTGTTCCACCCTCGTGATGTTCCTTTTGCATGCACTCTGTGGCATTCCACATGGAAATGGTACAATCCCATCTCTTTTTTTATTGCACAGTCTGTATTTTTACACTGAGGTATTTTAAAATACCCCCAACCTGCATAATTTCCTGGTGAAATCAGCTGGTTTCCCCAACATTTTCATAAATGGGTAAATTTCTGTTCAGGCATACACAGCTTACAGTAATAAGTTAGTATCATAAAGTCAGCTATTTATAATGCAGTAGTATCTGGAAGCCAGTCAGTAATTGGTCTCTGCTAAATTTATTATACTTAGCTCTTCTCTGGAAGCAGGAGCACTCCTACTCACTTGCTCTGCCTGTAAACAGTGTGCTGAGAGTTATGAGAGCTTTTAGATGAAGTCAAACTCAGTCCCTTTCTTTTGTATGATGGTATAGACACTCAGTTTTTATCAGTACACCTGCTATATTTTATTA
The DNA here is from genome assembly GCA_026261815.1 of Monarcha castaneiventris obscurior. Taxonomy (NCBI): domain Eukaryota; kingdom Metazoa; phylum Chordata; class Aves; order Passeriformes; family Monarchidae; genus Monarcha; species Monarcha castaneiventris. The sequence goes on along the minus strand of JAMPIT010000434.1, from coordinate 14,365,482 downwards.
GCATATTCTCATAAGAGATTAAAAGTGTTTTCCCAGAGATAAAGTAGGAGATCTGACAGCCCAGCAGCTACCCTTTTAAATATAGATGCCACTGATTCACACAGGGAGTGAGGAGCTAATAAACATCACCAGGAGCCATTTACAGGTTTTCTATGAATCTGTGTGTAAATACAAGTCATGTTGGGCCATATCAGTCTATCAATTACAGCGAAGGCAATGGGGGAAGAACAGGTACCTCAGGTTAGAGGATGAATCGCTGTCATCAAAAAGAGCTTGTCTGTGCTCACTGCAGGACTGCAAAGAGGGACAGGATGAATTTCTTCCCCAGACACAAGCACTGAGAAGAACTGTTTACATACTGATAGCAAGTATTGCTCAGGCTTGTAGTGCACGTGTCCCCGAGCACATCCTCCAGGAGTGCCTTCCTTGGTACTGACTTGTTGCCTCTGCAGAATCAGTGTTCTGTCAGTTTGCCTTGCAACTTAAACAAGCTTTTGAGTAAAATAAGAAGTAATTATTTAATCAGTATTAGGCACCGTCATATGGCCAATAATTTTAACAAATATTGCAAATAAAACCCCAAAAGACCTCGTGATAATTCCAAGGATTTTTTCCCCAAAAATATTGTGCTGGTTTTCATGGGGCAATCCTGTCATCCTACTCACAAGCTCAATGGTAACTCTTCAGCAAACTCTGATCATTGAGGCTGTTGGCTGAACATTTTTGCAGATACAGTTTTTCAGGACGTTGCATATCTGCTTCTGAAGACTCTAATTTTCAGATCCTTACTGTATTCCATTATCTTTCTTCCCTTCTCCTTCCTACTTAGACAAACTCATGGAAAAGTATTGAGATATAGAAATCTGCCATGTGCTCTTGAAAATCTCACCCATATTTGGACATTGGTTTTGTTAACCTTGTGGTCTTCATGGTATTCTGAACTTTTGATAGAAGCCATTTAAAACTTACATGGATATAGTACCTGAAAATTCCAAACATTGTACAAGGCACGGGTCCTGCTGTCTCTCTAAGGGCAGGCTGTCCCCCCTGCAGTTTTGCTTCCACTGAAGTTCTGCTGAGTCTTTTCCTGCTCCTGGTGGATTACTGGCTTGTAGCAAGTGGCAGCACAACTCACTGTGCCTGCACACAGAGCAGCACTTGCACACTCACAGCTTCAGCAGCTTTCTGACTCAGCAAGAGCTCGTGCTCTGCTCTGTCACGGAGTAGCAAATTGAGTCCTCTGTAGTGTGGGAACTGAAAATTTACTGCCTTACAGTTTCATTTGAGCTACTTTGGTGTTGAAACATATATCTTGCTTCACCAGCTTCTTAAAGTACATGTATTTTTCTAGCTTCGGTCTGCTCTCACATATGTTGGGTTCTAGCTACTCTGTGATTTCAGCATTTAGGCTAAAGGACAGTTTAAACCTAAAAAAAGCCTGTAAAAATAATGACACTTTGGGCTACAGTCTATGGCATTCACTCCTGCTACTACAGTCAAGCAAATCTTGGACCATATATATGTGTGTTAGGTAAATGAAGAAAGAGTGAGTTTGTTAAAGTGTTTTATTTTTGTCAGGTGAATGGGAAAACCAGTGCTGCTGCTGTCTGAGAAAAGTACAGGAGTACGTGTAACTTCATTGTGCTTCCCAATCCAGATTCATTTTCCAAATCAGTTATGCAGTTTGTGGCACTACGGAAGGACTATTGCAGTTTCTGTACTAACTCTGTTCAAGAGAAAACATTCACCACCCTCACTGGAGGAGAAGGCCCTGTAGGAAAATTGTTAGTAACAAAAGCTCTTTGACACTGCATACTAATGAGAAAATTGAGACATGAAAAGAGCCACCTCTGAAATATCAAAGGATTGGTAAATAAATGGAGCTATTCCTGAGCCCAGATGGTCTAAATAAGGTGTCAGAGGTGACAACTACTGGTTTTATGCAAAGAGTTCTGACATTGTTTATCTTGGGAAAAACATTTTTCTGTTGCCATTATTACTCTGCCTGCTGTGCAAAGACATGATACCACTCTTCTTTGGATCTTTGGAGCTAGGGACAGAAGGGTTTGAATTTGCAGAAGTTGCAAAATGGAGATGTGTTTTATATATAATATTGGGCTAAATCTCCTGTCATTTACACTGGTATAGAATTACTGTTAAAATTACAAAGTCAATGTCTGGAGACACAAATCTCAGAATTTGCACTGTACCAGTTTTATTGCTCCAAGCAGACAGGATATTTTCCAGTGCACTAGGAAAAGTGCAAGAGAAAATAAATGGGCATGAATCCAGTCTATCAGAAGTGAGGTTGGGCACTTTAGCTGTCTGCAGTGCCATTCATTATGGGTTGGCTTCCGTTAGGTGCAGGGAGCAATCCATTAAATGATTGCAGAAGAACAGTGAGCTTTTTTAAAAGACACGCTGTAGTGTGCTCGGCTAAAAGCTGTGCTGGCCGTAGGAGTTTTCACTTATACCTCATTCGACCCAAACAGATTGCTTCGAAATTTCAGCAAGAAGGTTGCTACCCCCATTCCATTATCAACTGGCATAATAAAAACCTTGGCATATTATTGCAACTGAAACCTACTGGAAAACTAGGAATTCCAGTATATTTTTAGCAACAGAAACCATACTGGTTTTGAGGTAACACAGAGATCTCCTCTGCACAGATTTTTCAGAATACTTTGCAAATGTTTATGTAAGTCTTTGAATATGTTTGGTATCAACCCCGTTTCCCTGAAGGAGCAGACTTTATATGTGTATGTAGAAATAGAGGGAGGACAGTGAGGAGTTCTCTGAGTTAGATAAAAGGGATGAAGGTGCTTCAAGCCATGACCAGCTCTAGACCTGTGTCTGTGTGTGTCATCAAATGAAGTGCAGTTGTCACAGATGAAGCACAGGTATGTTAAGGACCAGACTGAAGCCTGGCCCTCTGTGCCTGGTCTGTCCCCAGTCAGTGGGGACCTGCTCCCTCTCAGCCCCACCTGGCACAAAAAGCACAGGCTGTTTCTCAGCTGCTGGTGCTCAGAGAGACTCTGGTGGCTAACAGTTTCAACTGTTATTCCTGTATAGCATCATTACATGGACAAGTCACTGCAGCTCTGATAGCATGTGGTTTACTAGTGATATCTTTACACTGATGCTAAGTTTCAGACTACTTCAGAGTACTTTCATGTCCTGTGAATAAATTGCGGTTTTGAATGTGTTCATTGGGGTGTGAGAGATTGTTGTTTATTCTGTCTCTATGCCATCATCTGCAAATTGCTTAATAGCATATATCAAGGTTACATAAATGCTAAGGTTTTCACTTAAGCAGCAGAAGCAATGCTAAAAAAAGAGAAAAGATAACAGTAGAAGGCTTTCATTTGTGGTTGTAGTGCTGTTGAGATCCTGTTTGATTAGCAGGTTAAATTTGTTGTAAATGAAGATTCTGTTTACAGCCTTTTAAGATTTACTGAATTTTTTACGATGGGGTTAGACTAAGAAATCAGTATTCTTGAAGTAAAATACATCCTGATACACTGAGGGTTAAAACTGGATGACTGATACTGTTACTCTCTATAGTCACAAGACCCAGTGCTCGGATGGGCATTCTCACCCACAGGGCAATGGCATTGGGTCTGCTCATGAATAAGCTCCCAAACCCCAGCAGCTTTCAGTCTGCATTTAAACCACCCAGATGCCTGAGAGTAGGAGTACACAGTGCTTGGATTTTAATCCCCACTCACAGAGGCTTCTGAGATGGAGTGTGTGTGATGATGGGTCCATAGACAGTGCCAGGAACCTGCCTGGTGGGTGCTAAACTGAACCTGCTGGCACAGTCAAGTCTAGCAGTAAGTGTGACACAGACTGTCCGGCTCCTCGGCACTGCAGGAGAAGGGTGGAGCACTCTGGCAGAGTGAGCAGCACCACACGAGCCTCACCTGAGTGTCTGACATGGTGACCACGGCAGCTCTTCCCCAGGGCCAGCCTGAGTTCAGGAGCAACTACAATTTGTATGACTCCTGTGGTGACCTGGACCAAACTGGTCTTCATCAGCTGTTCCTTACTTAGGGAAGCATGAAGAGAATAAAGTCCTGGGTTCAGCAACCCTTGATTTTTTACTTCTGGCACATGCCCAGTGGGGTGCTGTAAAGATAGGAAGCTGTTCCAGCACGTGGGCAGGACAACTCATCTCTTTGCAAAATGCTACACTGACACATCTTTTTTCATCTGAGGGATATTCTGCTGATTAGATATTTTTTCAACAGTAGCCAACAAACAAACTTTGCAGCTGGCAAAACCAACGATTTATTCAGCTGGTATGGATTTGTTTTTTCTTCTGTGTTAAACTTCAAAAAATAAATTAATACTGGCATTAAGGCCAGTCCAAAATTTGCATGGTATTTCAGTCCTACTCAGTTAACTTTGATCACTTATGTAAGACTGAAGTAATATATGTTTGGTGTGGGACTGGTTGGCAAGAGGATATGAATGTATATTTAATTATCAAAGAACTCTGTCATCCCAGATTGGTATATCCAAAGACATCCTTCTTCCTTTGATGGCTATTCCTGTTTTCTACCACTTGAATTTGTTTCCATCTTAGCAAAATGAAAAAGAATCAGAAGTTTCTTGATCTAAATCTTTTATTTGTACTGGACTGAAAAGGTATTGAGTTGCTTATATGACAATCAGTACCTGACAGATGTAACATCTCTTTCTAATGCCCTTTTTTGCAATTTTTCTTAATGTAAAAAATAGTAAAACAAAGGAAAGAAAATCTGGGGCTTTGGTTTACCTTCTTGTCTTGCTAAAGAAGGTGAAAAGTTGAATTGTCACAGGTGAACTGAGACTACATCCTGCAGCTAGAGAATGTAAAGAGAATTTAAAATCTTTAAAAAAAGTCTTACATAGTATTATCAATTCCTATATAAAATAATTTAATATTTTAAATACTTTTTAAATAATTTATCTGTATTTAAAACTAACTTTTTAAAATTTTATGTTTGGAACCTTTTTGGCATTGACACTTAAATAATTTTTTTAAATATTAAAAATTCTTTTAAATATTCAATACAATTCAATATAAAAACAGAAAAAGTAATATACATTGTTCACACATAGTATTGTACATGACACCTGAGCTCTAGAGTGAGCTTTTGAATTTGTCAGGCAAGTCATAGCTTAGTTGTGGTGAACCACATCTTAATCTCTCTCTGGACTCTTTAAGATTATAACAGGTCTTTACCATCAATATGTAGTCTTTAATATTATATACACATACTGTATAGAGTATTTAATTTCCATCTCTATTCCCAGAATTGTAAATAAATATTTTTTTCACAGCATTTAGATCAAAATATTGTTTGCATACACAAATATATTTAAGACACACACAAGTTGACAAGAACCATACCAATTTTGCTCAGCTCAGTTACAGGAAAATTTAACTCAAAGGTGCCAAATAACATAATGGAGGAGTCACTCGTATATTTGAAATGCATAATAAACTTATTACCAAATGTTTACAGGTTGTGTCAACAGTAGGAAAGTGAGGGTTCCCTTGTCCCCTTGGTGCAATTTCATTGACCCTGCCAATGATAAAGGCAGTGTGGGCAGAATCCTGTTTCTCACAGCCCCTCTGTCAGCACCTGGAGTTCTCTGACAGTGGTACCAACTCACTGGGACAGACTCTGGCAGGACTTCATGTAAGGCCAAACTCTCCTGTTTTTAAGGGTAGGCATGTCTGTCACTGAAGATGAAGTTTACTGTCAAATTGTAACTTGCTTTCTCCATCCTCCTATATTCAGAAAGATGATTTCTACAGATACTGTAAACAGATTTGGGTGGAAAGAGGAGGACTCTCATGCTTCCTATACCACATGCATCATGTACTATGATTGCAATAGTTGTGTCCTATTGTGCAAGGTAGTCCTCAAAAGTCTTCATTTTTCCCTTTGAAAAGCTATTCTCCAAGAGGACCCCAGAACTCTACAAAGCCTAAACAGAACACACTACATAGCTATTTAGGGATACTTGCAGCAAGAAAAAATACCAATGCAAATCAACATTCTTATCAGGAAGCCTAGCCTAGAAAGATTACCCAGAAGAGGAGCACATGCCAGGTGATAAGTGCAGTTATTCACAAATAACAAAACTCACATTTCAGAGTTTGCACTCATAGTTCTCCATTCATATGCAATCTATAAAATAGAAACTACTTGCAGGAATTATTACATGGCTTACTCTTAATAGTTGTTCCTGAAAATGTAACTTCTTCACAAGTAATTCTGACACATGGTTTCAGGATGAAGTTACAAGGTTTTGAATGTTTTGCTCACGTCTTTGCAGTGTGAGATTCTAAATGCACCTTCAGAAAAACATAATTCACAAACTGAGGAATAGCTTGCCTTCCTTTCACTCCTCCTGCCCTATCCCAGGCACAAAGGTGCTTGTATAAGGTGTTCAATCAGCTGAAGAATGATACCTGGGGCGACTCTGGGCTTGCTTTACATGAAATTTGATTCTCCTGCTTTCAAGGGAGCAGACTCTGAGAAGGAAATTGTTACCTAGGGAGGGTAAGCATTTCAGCCACTTTATTTTAACTGATCATAAGAGATAAACTGAGGCCTTGAGTTTATTTCACAGTAAAAACATGGTACAACAACAGGCCTCTGTTTGTGTTTCTGAAGACCTCAGCCAAAAAAATTTGGATTCTGTAGGATAAAGGAAGCAGCCAATGCTAAAATAATCCTCTCCCACATCTTTTACCACTTACAGCACTGGTTAGGAATATTGGTATGCCAGCAAGGGACTAATTCTCAGCTGTTTTGTACACACAAAGTTTCAGGTCCTGGTATTCTCAGCTCAGCCTTTTCATTAAGACATCAAAGTGACATCAAAACTAAGCATATTTTGACAAGACAATTTCAGAATCAAAAATAAGATAAAATGCTGAACTACTATTTGGCCTTTGCGAAAGTCTGTCTAGACTTAGGAGAATTTGCATTTAAGTTTTTACCTTTCCTTGAATGTATCTGCAGTGTGTATATATAAATATATATTTATACAGTTAATAGTTTATATCAGAATCACAGAGCTTTATTATGCATTAGTACTCATCTGATAATGGACTGAGCAGAAAAGGTGCAGTTTTCTTGTAAAGACAATATTACGGTGACTCAACAGAAAGAGTTCTATAAAAGGCTAAGCATACAACAGATAAAACACCTAATTTTTAAATTAAAACCTTGATCTCAGGATTTAATGGCTTTTTTTGCTTTAGATTCTTCATTTATGCTTAAGCCTGTACAAGACATTGAGTTACTTTTTCCACACTGGAATCTGGTTAACAGTAAAGAGACAAGCGTGGGGGTTGGGTTTTTTTAAACAAGTGGTGATGAAGGCATCTTAAATCAATCACTTCTCCTTCTGATAGTTAAAATGGTTATCAGTGGAAATAATGCCTTTCTGGGGAAAAGGAAGAAGTAGTCAACACTGCAACAATTACTGTGAAGCCTGTTTAAGAATTCAAGCCAAATTTCTAGGTGAAATCCAGAAAGATACGGAAGGACAAATTATGTGGTGCGTCCTCTGAACTTTCAGGTTTCTGGTGTCTCAGACAAATTCAAAATTCTGAAAGTCATACATGGTGTATGCAAAGTGCATGGATGGAGTTACAGACTGACTGGGTGTGAGTGAGGAGCTGAAGAGCTACATATATTTCTCCCTTTTCTCTGTTTGAGCAGCCATTTGGATTTAATCCTCTCCTAAACATAAGTGTTTGTGATCATTCATTGAAATAGTTAAGATGGACTGTGCTGTCCTTTATAACAAAGTCTGGAAGAAGTAACATTTCTGGCACTGCCTACCTCTTATTTTGTAACAGCCAGTTCAAACGTGTAAGAAAGAGATGGTGGTGTAATACCCTGTCGTTCTGAAGGGAATTGCAGCCACTTGGCTTTTTGCACAAAAGAGTGCTCAGAGGAGCTGCACAGACACAGCCCAGAGAGAAACTCGGCTTCCCTTCTGAAATGGTGCCACTCTTCCAAAAGGAACTCAGGACCAGAGAGGGGAGCAAAAGAAAGCGGACAATGAGACACACTATACTCATTAAAAACAAGCAATCAAAAGACCCCACATTCTTATTTGCTACATATCATTCAGAGAAGCAGGTTTAGTTAGGAGTTAAGCAAAATCTTTAGACACAGCTTCTACAAAGTTTGGTGCTGACATTAAAATACCAATTGTACAAATGATAGTGAAGACTGAAAAGGCCATCAAGCAGAGCCGATCCACTACAGAGGCTGCAAACTTCCATTCATTGCAAATGGCTTCCTCTTCATCCTGGTCTCTGAATCGGTTTGCAATGTACCTGACCTCTTCCAAAATCTTAGCCAAATCTGGGTCACCTTCAGAGGGGTGGCCACTGTGCAGCAGGTTCTCCTCATCTGTTGGTGAGCAGGTCATCCTCCCACAGATCACGCCTGAATCGGTGGTGGGTGTGCAGTGAACCCCTTCCAGCCCCCTGAACCCGATGTACAGCATATTCCCATTACTGGATTGCTGTCCACTCACAGTGTTCATCTCCACACTGGACAGGCTGCAGCGACGCTGTTTATGTTGACAGGCAGGACGCACTTTTTCTTCCCCTGGTCTTTTCATCCTCAGAAACCAAGCACACCAGTTCAGAAGGATGATTCGTGTCTGAAAGAAAACTTTTGAGCATAAGCATCTCTTCCCACAGACAGTCTTTGGTGCCGCTGGTATTCAGGCAGCTGGGTGACTGGTCCATGGTGTCTGCTTAGCCTGCACAGAGTTCTAGAAAATGGTGCTGGAGTTTTCCAGCTGATTCATTTACCAATCACTGGGGTTGTTTTCTTATTCTAGCAGTGATGTTTATTACCTCAGGCTGACTATTAGTACTGGGACTCCCCCCTCCTCTGATGGGAGTGTACATAGTGTTAATTCTTCCTGCCACTTCAACAGTGACATGGCAGCATTTTCCACCTTTACTAGAAACCATGGGTCAAACCAAACCAAACCAAACCAAACCAAACCAAACCAAACCAAACCAAACCAAACCAAACTCTTACTGAAGAAGAGTTACTTCTTAATAGTCTTAATAGCACTGCTTTGGATGATAGAAAGTTGCAATTCTTTTTCTCTTATTTGTGCTCTAGTATTAAATTCATATGCCATTACTGTTTGGGTGGGGTTGCTGAAACAGATTTTGGACTGGACTGTACTACTGAGCTTTAAAATGTTATGGCTCTGTTCTCATATTGTGTTCACAACAGCTGGTGGCAGATTTTAGAAAAAAGATCTGGATATAACATGGAGAAAATATGGGAAAATTACTTTGATTTTAAAAAATATACTTTGCAGATTTAATCTGTGTGCATCACTTTACTGTTTTCCACATTGCCTTAATTCAGCTTTACAGAAAGTGCAGGAAAGCTAGAGACTGTTCCATTTCAAACGAAAGCTTCTGTAATTTATTTAAGTCAGATTTTAAGAGCTCATTCCAGCATTTCTTTCTCAGAGTTCTAATGAAATATTATTGTGTCATACAATAAGTAAATCTTACCCTATAATTAATATTAGATTTGGTCCATTTATTTTGACTGTGGGTTATTACTCAGAGTAGATATTATATCCATACAAAATCCCAGCCAGAGACAGATCTTGCCCTATTACTTTTTATGCTATCAAGCTTCACCAAGAAGGATAATATTCCATTACCTGAGGGCCTGATCCAAAATCCACCAGTGTCCAAAAAATGTTTGTTGGACTTCAGCTTCTCAATTCTACAGCTCACTCCCCAACCTCAAGTACTCTGTTTTCTGAGGATGTTTGGCTCAGTACTAAATATTGTCCCCTTTAGGTCATCAAACACACGTTGGAAGAGATCTACCTTTTATTCTCTTTGCTGAAATTTATTTTAAAGTCACCACCCCAGAACAGGCCAGGCAATATCTCATTATCTCTTGTCCCCAGGGCACTGCTGTATGCACACTGTTTCCAGCTCGTAAGGATAATAATAACTCATTGTTCTAGAGAGAAAAAAGGAGAAAAGTCTTTCCATCTTCAGAAATGCCTGATGCTGCCATGAACTGGGTGAAGTCAAAGGAGGGGACATTTAGCTGATGACAGCAGTGTGTGGTAATCTAATATCAGCATAATGTTCTCTGTAAAAACCACCCCTTGTAGAAGTACATTATTTTAAAAAGTCTTATGTGCTTAGAAAAAATACTTTCATTCTTTGCACTTTACAGATGCTCTTGAACAGAGATATAAAGATCAGGATTTTCAGAGCAAGTTCCACTTTAACAGCATCTTTAACAAATGCTTCTTAGGCTTTGTTTCTATATGGACAGCAGCTAAGTGTGTAGCAGCTGCATAGCTGCACCTCGAGAGTAGTGCATTTCATGCATTTATCATCTCCATCAGCACCTTACTCTTTTCTTCTACCTGATTCACTTCTAACATCTGGAAATTTCTTATCTGAAAATCACCTTCATTTATATATTTAGGTTTTAACAAAATCCTGAGTTGCATGTAGCTGTTTTGAAGGATATGAGAAGTTAGTGGGGGTATATCCATTCTCTCACACACACATACATTTCATAAAAAACCAACCACACTAAACATATCTGGACACCTCATTTCTGGAGAAACTACTTTTCCAGACAAAATGTCTGGGAAGGATTTAAATGTTTTTAAGAGTAAGAAGTAATCATGGGTCACTGGCTACTCTATCACATCCCTGAGCTGTACATTTATGCAACGGACAGTGAAGGAAAATCAAACCTTACCCATTTAGGCATTTTTCCTCCATCTGGATCATGATGGTGGTATTGTAGAACAATAACAGTGACAACAACAGAAAGACCCACAATAATCATAGTGCTGGCAAAATACTGAGCTGCAAAATAAAGAGATAATTACAGGAACATACTTTGGCTGATATAGCCTTAACAAGGGGTGTTTATATATGCATTCACAGCATTTAGTTCTTTATCCAGTGCAGTGCTGCTCTAGGTACTTTCAAAAGATTTCTCAACAGCAGAAAGATTATTTTGAGGGGATAGCCAGCTTTTAGCTGTTGTTTTTGTGAAACTGAGCACCTGCCTTTTCTAAGAAACCTTGACACAGGCTGCCTTCTAATTTTCTTTCAGTATTATTGCAGAGACTGGCTAGTACTTCTTTTGAAAAGTTTCTCTTTTTGTTTGAACAATTACAGTAGGAAGATGTAATTAAGTTTAGCTCTGTATTCCTAATTGGAATTAGGAGTACAGAACACAATCTGGACAATTGTGTCAAAATTGCAACAAATTCTTCCATGGAAAACAGACTCTCTTATGCTTTCCCCAAATACCCTAGGTTCTCTATTTTGTTCAGAGCAGAGAGCACCCATCAGAGCCTCTCATCAACTGGCAGTATTCTTCTAATTCAATTGCAGTCATCCATTGTACAGCTGGTGATTTGCCTTAATTACTAGCCGTTGTGCAAAGTCACTGCACCTTGTTTGCTAAAAAAATCCAAGTGAATAAAAGCTTACCAATTAAGGGCACAGAGTCAGATGTTGCTGGCATAATTTCAGCCACAAGCAGCATGAAGACAGTGAGAGACAATAAAACTGTTATACCTGAAAGATAAAGTATGAAAGCATATCAGTAGCTTTTAATTACGACAGGGAGAGAAACAAAATTAATCTGAAGGAGTGCTCTCTGCAAAATGCAATTCCACTGTACCCCTGCTCCAGGACATTGGTGCTACTCCTGTCCTTCCTTGTACTGCCTCAAGTTCAGGGCAGCAGTGCTGTCAAACTGGTACCAATGCTCGCACAGACGTGGATATTTTTACATCCTTGTAACAGTTTAACTTTCATCATCACTTGCTAATTAGCTGAGGCAAACCAAAGCACTGTGTTAGCTTTAGAAACATGGTGTGAATGTGAGTATTTGAGCATGTGACACTTGATTAGTTATCATGGAAGCTACAGGTGGTGTAATACATAAATTTCCTCAAAAGCAGATTTGCTGCCTTGGACAGACTTTGGTATCCTTTGATATCCTGTTGGGCTCTGCAGGGGGTTCTGCCCAAGCAGTCTTGACTGTTGAGTTTTGGAGTTTGACTTCCGTTGTTCAGTGATGAGTTCCCATCTTTCTGGAAAAAGACTTTATACTCTTTTGTCAGAACTAGACTTAAACAATAAAGAGTCATTGTCAGGTGGGAAAGGATTTAGGAACAAAGAATTCATCTTAAAATATGGTGAGGTACAACTTGATTAGGAAGGCTATTACTCAAACCATATTCTGCAAATGTCAATTTTGTTTCTACCTTTAAACAGCAATATTTAATTAGTAGAAGTCAGGTCATTTGAATTTTGTATGGGACAAAAGGTTTGTTTACATATTTAAACTCCATCTTAAAGATCAAGTACTCAAAATCAGATTTGTTTCACAAATGAATATTCGAGTTAAAATTCACTATAAAAAGTAAAATAGGAGCAATTAAAATCTGAGTGCCTTCTGAGAAGGCACTATGGGCTCTTAATACAACTCAATATTAAAAGGAAGTATGAAGAGGAACTCAGTGTTAAAGTGTTCAAATGTGTATTTGTAAACTTAACTTTACCTAATGAATGTGAGATTCAGCAAACAAATGTCAAAAAATGAAAGCCTACTTCTTAAGGAAGGTACTCGGGAGTTGTTTATGCCTCTGCTGGTTCAGCATCAAACACTAAAAATAGCTCATGAGCCAGAATGGGACACACAAACTATTCCTCCTGCCTAAGACTGTTCAGAAAGAAAATTTAAAAGGACGACTTCTTTTGGTTTAGTCATATTTACAGTATCCTATTAATACTTTACCTAGTGAGATCTTCTCTCCCGAGTCTGCTGGAAGCAGGAAAACTAACAAAGCAAGTGCTGATATCAGGACACAAGGAATAAGGAGATTGAGTCCGTAATAAAGAGTCCTACGTCTCATGGTAACCGTGAAGGTTACATCTGGGTAGGGTTCTTTGCAACATTCATAAAAGCTCTCAGTTCTCTTCCCAGGAACTCCTGTGTAGGAGAAAAGAGGAAGAAAACCAGAAATTAATGTGAATAAACTCTATATTTTGTAGCATTTATTTTTTAAAAGGATAAACGTAGCTTTCCAAGTTTTACGACACGTAAAACTACTTCTTTAAGCTTAATTCCCACTTTTTCTCAGATGATAAAGGAAGATCAGATAAAAGATACTTACAGAACTCAAGCAGCAAATTTGTCTCTTTTTTTAATGTTGATTTGCATCTCAGATCTGTTCTCAAGAGTTTCAAATGCCACTGGTTAGATCATTTATTAATTTAATTTGTCTTCATTCCCCAATTGTTATTCCATCCATTTCAGCAGTGGAGACAAGGCTGCAAGTTCACAGTGTAAATAAGGAATCAAGAGCTCACCTACTAAGTCCCACTCTCCATTTGAAATATAGCCAGATATATCTGCTTCTTGCATTTGTAAGTCCAAGGACCAGCCTCCATAAGTCCAGGATCCAAATTTCAGCTTACATTTCTGAACATCAAACGGAAACCAGCGCACATCTATGTAGCATGAGCTTTTAAATATGCCTAGGTGAGATTTTAAACAAGAACACTTAATTTAAATGCTTGTTCCACATAATTTCATGTACATTTTGTAACCACCATTTTTTCTACATTGTGCCTTCTGTTTTTCACTTGTAAAGCATATTTAATCTCAGTCATGTCTTGGCATGTAAAGAGCAAAAGTCAGTCATAGAAAAGGGAAAGAACTGTACCATTCATGTTTTGATGTTATTAACTATTTTTTAAGATACTCTTCCATTTTGGCATGTAGTGGAAGAATATTTAGAGAAGAACTCAGATTTCTAGATATGGTATTTCAGCAAGAAATTAAGCAGAATATGTAATCTGTTTCTATTTCTTTGACTGACTAAAGTAAGAAATCCTGAATTATAAGAAATCCTGAAATATTATTTGCTGTATTATTAGATTTATATGATCTTGATTTACTCAGGAAAGCTAGCTTCTTATTTTTCACTTGTTGAGTCAGACCCTGTCCTTCAGCAGCTTTCAGAGTTGAATTGAAAATCCCCCACCTAATGGAACATCTTAAATCAAGAGAGCATCTTAAATGAAGAGGCAAACCCCTGAAATCCTCTGGAGATCTTAGGCAGAAAACCCAATTTGTCTGGAAAGCATTGGCTCTACTGCAGTAGTTTGCAAAACTCTGATACTAGGAAGAGTTAATTCTAGTAATTATGCTAATTGAGTTGGGGAACAGAAGTAGTGCTCCACTGCTATACATCCAGACCAAAAATTGTTTTGATGAAGCACTCAGTGAATCATTTCAAATAGAAATGCATCCAAGATGTTACTAAGCATCTTACTGTAAAGTTACATATTAATAAAAGAAACACTAAAATAAAAATTTATTGAGGCATTGCCATGACTCTAAGAAACAATATCGTTTTAGAGTAAGGACTTCCAAACTTCTGAAATGGTGCATTATGATGGAAGAATTTACATAATTGTAATAGAACATGTATCTTGTTTGGTGGTTTCATGCAAAGGTGTTAACCATGTAACCATAATGCATCTAGGCTTACATCTATCAGATGATGCCAGCTAAACAAATAAAATATAATAGCATTTACGGCAAATTTGAAACCACACCATACATAAGCAATCTGTCAAAATTTATGACATGCAAACAGCCTACCTGGTGGCAAGTATTGGCAATGTCCTGAAGAATTGACTAAAACATTAGTGTGAAAAGTAGCATCAAATCTTTCATCAGCACTAGAACAGGGGAAAAACAAAATGGGTTATTTGCTCTTTGACTGGCTGAATAATGTCTGAGACAAATCTGTTCTCATAAAAGACTATGTCACCCCAAAAACTTGGCAGCTTTTTCCCTGTCACCAGTTTTCTGTGGCCTCAGAGTAACTGGTCTGATACTTCTGGGTTTGCTTCTGATTAAGAACTGTAAGTGAAGGTGAGCCTCCTCATTCATGCTGCTCACCTGCCCACTAGATTCATTATAGTGCCTTGGCTCTATTGATTTCTATTTGGAAGTAAGCACTTTTTAAAAACTTCTCAAGCAACTGTACAGGGAGATTTGTTCTCTTGCTGTCTATGTTAACAGCAGCTAATGGATACACAGAGATGGATACTCCAGTTTTTGTGCCTTCCTACCTCTTTGCATAGGTAAACATTATTACTGCATGTCATACGTGAGACTCTTTAATGCAGCTCCAGCCTTCGTTACCTACCTCAGAACCCACACACTGGGTTCAGACCAAAAACAAAAAAAGCAGCCCTATTCGAGGTGTCAGTGTAGTGGTGCTGTCCTTACAAGTCTCTAGAAAAGAATCATAATGTCATTTGGAGAGTGCTCCAAATTATGAATTGGCAGCTACTGCCAAGGAATATCTCAACTATATCTGGCACTATGTACCAGGCATGAACATTTTAAGAACTTCTATACTGGAAGCACAATGAGACATAGGCTACTGTATTTGTTGTACTGTTCGTAGTCTCCAACCTGTCTCCTTGTGGGGTGGGTTGGCACACGAGGCAAATGCAGAGCCAGCTGTGCTGGGCAGGGCAGAGGAGTCACACAAGCCTCAGAGTCTGGATTCTTGTAGCAATCTGGACTTTGAAAACCTGTGCATCTCTAGATGAATTGGAGCAAGACATGTCTCTGATGTCTTTGTCTATTAGTGGTTTAGTATCTCACAATTTTCTAATCACCTTTTAAGACATCATCAGAAAAATAGAGTAAAAGACTGAGATAGGCATAAACTGAAATATTCATAACTCTAGCAGAAAATCAAGTACATTAAAAGGTGTTTCTTAGCAGAAAAACCCTTATTGAAATATTTTGAAAGAGTAGTATTTGATCTATTCTGCTGCAAATTTTATATTTCAGAAGCTAAAATAAAGCAACTGTTATTTTAGACATTTTTAATTTGCATTTTATTTTCCCCTTATGTATCTGAAGAACTTAGATTTTAAAAAATATCTGGGCTGGTCTGTGAAATATGCAGACAAGAATAAGCTAAATCCAAATAATTACTTGCCCATCTGGATTTGCACTTCTTCCTGTGGTGAGCAGAAGGCTCACAAGTACTGAAAATACTTGCAAGTATTTAATTCGAACTTTGAAGAGAAGCAGAGAAGTCTCAGTATTGTGTATGTACGATGCCTGATTCCAGCACACTGAGGGAAAAAGGCAGTTCAGTGCTAAGGCCATTGAACCAGTGCAGGCCACTCCTTCAGCTTCACAGCTCATGGCTGGGTTCTCCTAGTTTGTGTTGCAGCTCCTCTTCCAGCTGGAGCTCTAATTCTTCTCCTTCCACATCTTGGCTCCCTGTTTTTGTGATTCTTGTAAGAAACTGGTGCTGCAAAGATCTCTGCTGAGTGCACTGCCAAGTTTGGTAGAGGATACTGGGGAGAAGGGCAGCAAGGTCACACACATTTACACAGGTGTGCATGCACACAGGTGCGTAAGTCTCATTTCCTTAGAAAACCAGACCTGAAGTCCTCCAACAAGCTTCTGTATTAGACAAATAATTGCTTTGACTTCAAACTAATAAGGGTTACATGATGGAATTCAATTAAGTAGTCAAATTTAGGATGTAAAAATATCCATGCCACACAAATTACTTGTAATGTGGAAATTAATGACTCCTAGGCTAGGTTCTGTTGTCTTCCTCTGGAGTGGAGGGCAGTTAAACACCAGGGAGTTGCTTCTAAGACCTTGCTGCTGTTTCTGGTAATTGGCAAAAACAAAGTTTTCCCAAGAACATAAGTGATCAAGGAACCTTAATTTCATTGCCACATGACTTTGCCTTTCATAGGCACATTCTTAAAAGAATATCAAGTGGTACTCAGATTGAAATATGAAATTCTTTTTTTCTGAAAAAGGAGCATTTGTTTTTCTATGCTGTGCTTCTAATCATTTTTTGAAATACACTGCTTCAGTTGGGAATGCACCAAGTATCTAAGCCTCTTCTTCGAGACAGTGGACAGAAATGTAATGATAAAAAACCATTTCTGCTACCATTCTTCTTCAGCGTATAACCACTTGAAAGCAGATCTTGATTACAGTACATTGAGATGACAAAGCTGTACCTAGAAGATAGAATCCTGTTGGGACCTAACCTCAGGTTTATAAAACTGGAAGAATGGAACTGTTAAAATGAGACATACTTTCCAGAATTTTTGTCATTCCATGAAGTACTGAACACTTTGTGGCCATTTGGAAAATAATTCCACTGGAAATGAGCACTTTTAGTAGGTGTAGTTAGAAGTGGAAGATAGTCCACATGACACTAACACAGTCAATCCTGGAATCTGTACAAAGGCCAAGATTTTCTTTCCTCAGAAAAACTACGGATAAACTGGCCCTGCTCCCCCCACAATCGACTGGTTGTAAAATTTAATCAACTGCCACAATTTCTCTGTACTAGGCTGCAGCAAGATGTGTAAGGACTCAAGACATAGTGAAACATTCATTCATTAGAATGGAAAGTGAATTTATAGTTCATTAATTTCCCTGTAACTGCAGATGCATGTCCCTAGTGAAGCATAGAAATTGAAAGCATCTATCTCGAAATGGCATGTCACTAGAAGGGAACATCATAATATTCCCAATGTAATTTCATACAGGAATAAGAATCTATTTTAAATAGCTTTGCTCTCTGACTAAACTCTGCATAAAATTTTTGGATTAAATATGTGTTTGCAATAGAGAAACTGTAGAATAATTATTTCATGACTGAGTCATAGTTAACAATCCGAAGATTTGAAAACCTGTATTAACAGAAAAATTGTGGTTTCAGTTTTTCAGGTTATTGTGACCCTTCGCATTCTATGAAGCACTCCAGCTACAGTTAGCATGTCTATATTAATATTACTCATTTCTAAAATACTACCCTTTCATTTTGAATATACTTAAATACTGAAGCCTAAATTGTCAGGCACATTGCAAGTCTCTCTCAGGTATGCGATATATGTGAGGAAGAATATTGTCATAACTCATTTTTTTGGAAACCACTAGACTGCTGTTATAGAGTACCAATTTTATGGCATACACAGTGTATCATTCATCAGGACAGTGGAAATGAAGGTGTCACTTGTCAGATTCTCCCAAGAACACTGTCACTTATGGAAGCAAGGTAGCTGGGGATAACTGCACAAGAAAACAAATTTGCACTGAAAACTACATTAAGATTAATGTTTCAAAAAATACCTGTCTCAGGTATCAGGCTGCTCCATTTTGTGGACAGAGCATTTAAAAGAGTTTTTTAGGCTGGTTTGTGGACAGCTTGCCACAAGATTACTGCACACTTGCTTAAGTGAGCAGTAATCCTGCCAGGCAGTTACCCTGAGTATGGTGAACTGCACTGGAGCTCACCTCAGATCACTCAGTGTTAGCTGTACTTCTGGGAGAAGCACTGCCACAATGCAGGCCCTGCAGAGAAGTACCCCAGTGCCTGACAAGTGCTGCCACTGCGTGCTGTTATCCCATTATTACAGTTCAACAGCACCTGTGACTGCAACATTGAACACACAATGGACACCAAAAGGCAAACGGGAGCAAATCTGCAGCTGACATATTGGGAACAGCTATTCTCCAGGTCTTGTTGCTACAAAAAGCAGCTCCTGAAGTGGGAAAGGGAATCAGGTTGATAAACACAGCAGGGTGTGTTCTTAGTAGACACATGGCAGAGAAACAGAGGAAAGAATGCCATCAGGAAGACAAAAAGTTCATGTCATCTGCACAGGCAACAAAACAATGTACCCTGGGTACCACAGAAGAGCCAGTGCTACGTGTACAGAACAGGTGTAAATTCTTTCCAGTACCTGGGCAACAGCACACAAGCCCAAAACAACTGCAGGGAAAGGCAAGCTGTTATAGAGCAGGCAGCTCTCATCGTTTTCTACTTTGAACTAAATAAATTCCACAATGGGAGCTACCATGTAACAGTACAGCCAAAGAATCTCTCAATGTCAGCCAAAGGTTCTGCAGTGGATTGATGGCAATCTGTCTGTCCCTGAAATAGGCCCAACTCAGAACAGTTTGAAGAGAGCAGCAAATATCCCAGCTATTTTTGTAGCAGGAGGAAAGAGTGGCACAAAAACTGGACATGGAAAAATGCAAAGAGCCTTCCTGGCAATTACCTCTCCTGTCTGTAGTGAAATCCAAACTAAAACCTGACAAGCAGGCAAACATCAGATTTGAATTCACCATTTAAACCAAAAAATATCAGAGAAAATTATCACTACCCATATCATGAAACACCATCTCATAAAAGCCACTCAATTAAAATTGGTAGTAGGGACAATGTTGTTATTCACAAAGTATTTACAAATATGTCCTTCTGTTCTGTGAACAGGAGACTGGTAATTTTCCAGTATTCCAAACACCTAGAAAGTTTTGGAAAATTATTTTTAAATCTAGGCACTTTGATGAGATGATTATGTCATTTGCCTTGCCTTATCTTTGTGTTTGGACAGGGTGTTAGAAAACCTCATGTAGGCTCCCTTTCCTATGAAAGGTTGGAGCAGCTGAGCTTTCAAGGTCTTACCAACATGGGATATTTTGCAATTCTATAATTCTATGATCTTCTCTCCATCCCCACACATGCACACACAAAAAAAGTGTGTCTACCTGTTATAGAGAAGAATATCGGGCTTCCAAATCAGTCCATCGGGGAAACGGACATTCTTCACTCCCGGGTATTCGGACACATTCCACTGTAGATAATGATCTGTCCAGTACTAAGCCATACACACAAAAAGTAAGTTAGGTCATCTCATCCACTGGTTTACTGTAGTTCTTCAGGGACTGGATGGGCTGAAACAGTAGGTGTTCTCTTGTTTAGCTTCAGGGAGTGAAATGTTTGGAAAGGGTGAATTAGGCCACCTAGAGCTCAATGGAACTCAAACCCCTCATTTTCAATTCATGCTGCAGTGCACATAACAGCCTAGAAGAGATTTGGGGTGCTTGTGTTTTATTGTTCACACTGTCTCAGGTGCCAGTTTGGGATTGAACTGCTTTTATAATTCATACAGTAACTTCCATTATCTTCATAGACAACTTTGTTTTCTGTTGTTGGAATTCTCAGGTTGTAGTACCTCACTAATAGCCATGAGGTAGAGCAGCCAGCATTCACTGCTGACAGAAGATGACTGTGATGCCACGAGGTTAATGCCAGCGAAGAAGGTGTTGGCAGCTCCTGGGGCCTGGCGTAGGGCAACCTCTGAGGCAGCTGCTCTGTAGCACTGCTCAGTCCCACAAGTTTCCTCCCTGGCTGGAGCTTCCCCGGCCAGAGGCAGCCGCCCTGGGGCTGCCTGTGCTCCTTTCAGCCCAGCCTTGGGGCTGCCTGTGCTCCTTTCAGCCCGGCCCCGGGGCTGCCTGTGCTCCTTCCAGCCCAGCCCCGGGGCTGCCTGTGCTCCTTCCAGCCCAGCCCTGGGGCTGCCTGTGCTCCTTTCAGCCCAGCCTTGGGGCTGCCTGTGCTCCTTTCAGCCCAGCCCCGGGGCTGCCTGTGCTCCTTTCAGCCCAGCCCTGGCTGCTGGCACAGGCAGGCTGGCACAGGCAGGCTGGCACAGTCGCACCAGCAGGGCTTTGACCTGAGCTCAGCACTGCTAAATCCCACACTCTGCCACCACCATATGGTGGTGCACAGCCATAAACAAGAGCAGAGCCCCAGCCTGCAGCCAGCTGAGCACTGCTGCGCCCCAGCAAGCTGCTTACCTCCTGCACTCCAGGGAAATAGTACCATGAGCTGCTCTGTTTTCCTGAAATTGAGGTTGTACATCACTCCTTACTAAGCAAATGACTTGCCGTGATACTAGGGTGGTTCCTGTTGTGCACCAAGGGTGTAAGGAATAAAGTTCAAATTTACAGAATTTTCTCTTACAATGTCTATGCTTCATTATAATGTGCTTCTATCTCCATAGTCTTGTTTACGCTAACTTCACTTGGCTGTAGGCATCATGTAACTTACAGTGAAGACTTGTCCAGATTTACCAACATTTGCAATGCCAAATGTTAATTTCTTAAATGTAGACTTTTAAATGGGTGAGTAAATGTAGTACACTTACCCCTTCAGTCTAGTGGTCCTTGTCAAAATGTTTGATAGACATTAAGGTCAGGATAAATTGCCAGTGGGTATTGTGGAGGTAAATGTTATTGGTCATTCCCATGGGGTATTCACATCAAACTGGTCTAATTCCTTGCACTACTGTCACAGGCAAGGTTTGGTTTGATACACCAAGTGAGTCCCCAGTTAGCCTCATGCTGCTGGTATTCAAATACATTCTTGTGCCTTTACAACAGCATAAATGACCATTTTGATGCATTCAACACAACAAATAGCATTCATCATGCAGCTTCTGTAAAGTGTTTACTATACTTATTCTTGGCCTGTGCTTCTATATTTATTTTTTACAATGCATTTGTAGCAAAACTGGAAAAAAGATCTGAGTCGTGCACTGCTTTTTCCTTTTGCTTTACAGATAATAGTTTTTTTACGGAAAACTTCAATTATTTGGCTCTGTTCATAGTTTTTGTTTTCACAGTTTTCTAGTTAAGATACATGCGTTGCTCACAGTCATCTATACACAGCTTCTGTAAGCTGATCAACTGCTTCTCATCTTTTTTCAGAAATTTGACATACATTTTCCCAGTAAAGTGTTTTACATGAACTTCCTCATAGACACGTCACTGTATTTTTTTACCACTTCATCTTTGTGTAATGTAGAAGTCCTGAGGCGACAGGATACATCTGTTTTTCCCAAAGGCCAGCAATGTAAGCAAATAAGCTGTGTAGGTCTGAGGCATCGAAAGCCGTGGCTCTCGTGGCTTTGGGTGACTCATTCTCAGAAGCTGCCAGAGCAGGTCACTGCGCTCACTGCCAGCTGAGTGCATCCTGGATATCAACATATCCAATCATTTCCTATCCCAGCTTACGTTAGGAGTTACCATGGCCACTATGCTGTAGCACAGGGTGATGCTGAGTGACGTAAAGACAGTTCAAGGGCAATAGAAAACTTAATATTCAAGTCTGGATTAGAGATAATGTTAAGCAGATTTTACAGTTGCTCTGTTAGCCTTGTGTACGAAGTGCTCACCCATCCAGCAGGGCATGAGCTGCTTCATTTTGCTTTAACTTTAGAGCTACTGTAGCTGAAGCACTTTCAATGTGGATTAAAATAGCAAAGAGCTCAGGGTGCTTGGGTTCAGACCAACCTGTATGACCAGGCAAGGCTCCTGCTGTAACTTGGATCAAGTTTTAGATTTTGATGCTGAACAGTATTACCATGGAGATAGTGGTCAGATGAAATAGTCTGCATGTATAAATACTAGATTTATATTCCCCTTTCTCCCAGATTATTTTTTGTATTTAAGTATTTTGGTGATGATTACGTAAAATATATTTAAGATACATTGCTGGTTATACACAAATATATATCAAAGAATTCAGTGGAGAGGGATTCCAGGGAAAAACTTACTTAGATCATTTAGAATAATAAAATGACATATGTTAGCCTTAAGCATGCTTTGAATCTGTCTAGAACACCATTAGTAGAGAGCTAATATGCAAACACTTTTATGTGTACACAGGCCATGACAAGTGGCTACTTTTTTGGTAGTAACCAAGTGAGCTGCTCATTGCAGTCTTAATGTGCTCTATATCCAGTATGTGCTCAGGTGAATAAATCAAAAGAAATACAGAATGTGTAATATAATCTGTGATTTCCTTAGGGGAAAAAAGGACAATCTCAAAAAGGACAAGGATGATGTGAGATAAAAGAGAAGGAAAATAAATTATAGTCTCTTGAGTAAGAATTGTTGTCTCCTTTCCTGGTAAGAAATCATAGCAACTATAATCATTGTAGTTAAAAGCCAAAAGCATATTATATTTGCCAGTTTTAGTCTTGCTGTACAACAGGCCTGTAAAAAAGCATGAGTTGACTGCTTCTTCCATGTCAGATTTTCTTCGTGTATAAATGGAATAGCCATGCTATCCTCACAGGTCATCAGAAGAGTCTTTCATTTGTTTCCTAGGGCCCACCTCAGTGCAGTGAGGTTCTCTACCGAAAGTGTTACAGGAAAAGAAAAAATAATGCATTTAAACTGAATGAGCTGGTAAAAGAAACTGAAAGGTATAGAGTTTCTGCAGAAGCAGCATGATTGTCTGGAATAATAAAAATCTTCTGTAAACCTTTACTTAAACCAAACAGTTCCGTTTCTGTAATACTGATGGGAATTCAGTTATTGGCAGATTCTCATCCATGCTGCTGTAGATGGAGAAAACTCCATGTCACCCTGTCTTTGCAGAGCTCATGACAAACTTACGGTGGAAATGTTTGTGGATGCATTAGGACTCCACAGGAGTTAGCATGCTAAGAAGCATCTTGTTAATTCTAAGTCATAATGTAACCTTTCAGAGAAAACAATTTCAAAATAGTCTCATAAAGTTCTTGAACAGTCTATTATCTGTTCCATTTATTAAAAAGTGATTGAAAATTGACTACTGCCCAGCAATGCTGGCCATGAGTTAATAAGGACAAAGTTCTCTGCTGTGGTATCTAGTGGTAGGAAAGAAAATCTGACATGGAAGAAGGAGTCAACTCATGTTTTTTACAGACCTGAAAGTTTTCTAAAATTCAAACCCCTCGCCAGATTAAGACTGAAGGGGAAAAACAAACATACTTTATTTCAAAACTTACCATTTGCAGCCAGATATTTGTCGTTAATACTTGATTCTTTTCATCCTGGAAGGAAGGATAATACCAGTAAATACATTTGACTATTATAAAATAGCTATTTGTGCTAAAGTACCTTTCAAAGCAATGGGAATTGTTGCTACTTACTTACTGCAACAGAAGTTTTCACAGCTATTTTTCAGTTTCAACTTCATATTACCACAGTCAGTCAAACTGTTTCCTGGGGGTATCTTTCTGCCAGACTCTTCCCTGGGGCTCCTTCTTCAATAAAGAATCTCCAAAGGCAAGGCAGATTACAGTAGGGGCTGTCTGTATCACCTTTCTTAGGAGCAGCCCTCTCAGTAATTAACCTTATCCACTGGACATACACAGGCAGTAGAAAAAATAATGAGCAAAGCGTGGCTAAGCTCAGATGATGGGTGTTGAGGCCATTCTGAGGAGCTTCTTAACAGACAGGCAGCACCACTCATGTCAGCAGAACTATACAAAAAGTGTTGCATCAGCTTCACCAGAAAACTGTTGTCAGGGCAGAATATTATTATTTTTCTAAGGCCTTTCCCCTGGACTTCTGTGACTATTTGATGTAAGTTCAGGTGACACAGTAGGCATGTTAATGCTAAAGTTGTAGAGTTTAATTCTTTACTTCTCAGACACAGGAAAATACCGGTGACCTTTTTCTGTGGGTGTCAGTATCCACCTGGATTGTGTGAAGCTAATGGAATATACTATGTATGCAGTCAGTATTCCACAT
Source organism: Monarcha castaneiventris obscurior (assembly GCA_026261815.1). NCBI lineage: Eukaryota > Metazoa > Chordata > Aves > Passeriformes > Monarchidae > Monarcha > Monarcha castaneiventris. The sequence goes on along the minus strand of JAMPIT010000434.1, from coordinate 14,340,973 downwards.
TTTCCAATCTGAGCACACAATCCCTGTCCCAATACCAGTTAAAGCTCCATTTGCAGTCTTAAGAAAATGTCATAGGAAATTCAGTCACCTGTACAGCCTCAACTGGCAGAGTTGTTCATATGTCTAGACCTTATATGTCTAGACCTCTGAACTTAAATCTGTCACTCTTGAACTTAAATGTTGTTCCTAAATGCCAAAAAATGGCCAAAAAGGTTTAACCACATTTTGTACAATAAAAAACCCCTTTTTAAAATAATACACTTTACTAAAGGTCATTATCTTTCCTCTTCTGCTCTTGTTTTGTGAACTACTAACCAAAAAGAACTCCTGAGAGACCTTTCATTGCAGCCATTTTAGATCAGCACAACAGTAGGAAGTTACACAGCATGCCAAATCAAATACCCTGCAAGGGACAATAGCATTTTTAAAGCAAGAGAAGCCTTTTGAGGAGCGGCATCAGTAAATGTATGACAGTGTTACTAGGTTGTGTATAATCACAACTAAATGTACAATATGCAAACAAGTAGAAAGATTTTAGATAAAGGTCACCAATGTGCATGAATAAAGTCTACCCTCAAATGCACACTCCTACCTTGCTTTAAAACAAAAAGTAAAATAAAAAATATAAATAATCACAGACCTCAGCTAGTCATTCAGTACTTTTTCTCTCTATTTTCTGCTTCATCACCTCCATGAACCTTTTTCAAAACATCTCAAGTGAACAACAAATTTAAATGGCATCCTGGGGAAACAGGTCTCTAACCATTTGGTTTCAGAAATCCATTATTAAGCTCCACTGAATCTGCATGGTAAAGGCATTGCTGAAGATGTCAGCCAGGCAAAGCAGTAATTAATTTGCAATAGTAGCTGTTATTCTCTAGCTACATAAACATTAATTTGGAACCTCTCTCAACAACCTGCTTACAGTGTTAGAGCACAACAAAACTAGTTTGCATGGGATCTTTAATTTATGAATGAAGAAACAATCCTTAAGAGATCATTCATATCATCATGAACTAAAGGCTATTGAGGAATTAAGGACATGTAAAATCTACATGTTTCTATTCATCATAGCCAATTTTAGGTGAGATGTAAATACTGGCAATGATAACTTATCTTCCAAAGTTTAATAGCATTTTCTCAAAGCTCTGTGTGCTGTCCCAGGTGAACATGACAAGTTCCTATAAAGCAGTGTCCCAGCTCAGCACCTGAGCAAAGCTAAGAGCACCACTGCTGTGTGGTTTCTCTGCACAGGCATAACTGGCTACTCAGAGGTGCAGAGCAATTCAGAATCCATTGTGTTGTGGGAAGCCTGTTTCAGGACTATTAGCTGAATGGCATGTACTCCTGCATGGTTAAATCCTGAGTTAAACTCTCATTTTATTCCCAGTGTGATCTCTTTCTACACATGAATGGCCCCAGCTTTAAATTAGTGATGTTTCAAAAAGTCCTTTTCAGCAGCCAGAGATTGCACTGAAGCCGGAGTGTTGCTGGTGCTTAAGCTGATGCTGCGCCGCGGGGATCTGCTGGGAGAGCCTGAGCCCACAGCACAGGCACATGAACTACTTTAGGAGTAGCAGGAAGGAGCTCTGCTATCAGTGCAGATCACAGACCCAGGCTAGAGAGCAACCACTGAGCACTCAAAGTAGCAGAGCTGAGGGGGACAGCAGACTTTTAAACCAGCTGTGCTGCTGGCAGGATGATTCAGCTGCCTGCCACTGCCAGGCACATGGCAGAGCCATCACAGGTTGGCATGCAGGACACTCTGCAAGCATATTCTGAAAGCCAAGAGTTATTCTGAAGTGTGATCTTTCACTCAAACCTAGCTCAAAGAGGCTATTCTGAGAGCACTGACTCAAATGTAACTTGTACTGTGAAGACAAGCCCTGCGTGAACATGGCCCATGGTGTTTCTTTCTGTTATTTGAAGCATTTAGAGCCTGAAAGAGGGTTACATATGAACTAAGTAATTTCCACTTGGATCGCTATATTTAAGGTTCCATCCGTGTTTGAATCATAAATCCTGCCATTGCTCCTCAGCTGTAAAAACTTTATTGCCTGCTGAAGCTTGGTTTACAGCAGTGTTTTGGGTTTTTAATACTGTTTGTTGGAGCAAACAATTTCCAACATTTTGGTCATTATTGGATTGACTCACCCATCACTAGCGGAAAGATTCTTATTTTAGAGGGTTTGTCGCTCTCTGTATCCCCAGGTAAAGCTGGTGAAAGGTGGGACAGGAGACATCCTGCAGGGTTTCTCCCTGCTTAGGAGAGTTTTTGGACACTTTTAAATGCTTCACGGTAAACTACATTAACACTCTTTTCATCAGTTGTGCATTACCTCCCCATAAGATGATGGGTGGGCTTGAAATGCTTCACAGAACTTCACCAGGTTTTGTCACTTCATTTTGTATACACTTAGAGAACACTTTGTGTGTTTTGAAAACAAAAACAAGGTTGCTCCTATTACAAACCCTTTCTGCTATAAAGGAGGAAAGAAAAATGGCTTCACAGTGTAATCTGAGGTGTTGGAGAACCTTCTCAACAGATAATAAGACCAGACACTGTATCATGTTTGGATTGGTGTGGTTTTTCCCCCATACCAGCTGCCTTAGGATGCTTGCTATTACTGGCCAAGTAGCCCTGCTAATGGAGAGTTAAGTTTCCTTGGCACAGTGGGAGGTGGGGGGGAGGCTGCTTTGGCCTACTCTATCCATAACTGCAGTCAGGATCTGAGAGGACAGATGGCAAATTGCTGCTGGGCTGTTTGTCATGGTATTTTGTGGCAGTGCAGTTAATGAAGGGAAAGTAGCTGACATCGGGAGACTTGAATGGTCCTTCATTCATTTTTGAAGGTAGAGGTAATAATTTCTGCAAGTCTTTGAAGGAAATTGCACTGTCTCCATCCTTCCAGTTCCCACTCCTGCTTTTGTCTGTTTTTTCAATTTATACAATCCATCAGACTGATCACCTTTGAAAACACAAGAGTCTCAAATTATCCTTCCCTTAGCCTGTGTTCATCAGAATATTTAAAAGAAGAGATAGAAACTTGACAATGCTTTGTGAAGGGTGTAAGCCTGGACATTTTTAACTTTTTAAGGACATGTGTACACTTTCAAATGGATTTCAGCACATGCAGTATCCACACTAGAAAAGCTATGTGGCAACTGCAACAGGAAAAATAGCTGAAATAAAACTGTATGCCAAGAGAGTGGCATGCAGTGATGTGCAGCATCTAGCAAGAAGCACATACTTCCCAAAGGACTAGCATAAGGGGATATCCTGACTAAAATCTATGAGCTGTAATTTCTGCACTTCAAATTTAGATTTTTTATGTTTTCATGGTTGAACCTCACCTAAATTATAGATGAAGTTATGGCTCTTTGAACTGGGCTTCAATTACTTTGAACCTTAATAAAGACTTCATAAGAACATTTTAAGACATCGCTTGTTACAACATAATGCTATGTTCCTGATTGGTACCCTCTAGCAAAACTGAAGCTAGTAACTGTAGTCTGAAGTTAACAACATCCTGACAGCCAGTGAGAGACATGTTAAGACACTTTCTTTACTGATTTTCACTTTTGTGTGCTTGAATGTCATCCTACTGAAACCAGCAGGTTAGTCAGTTCATTAGCTCTTACTGTCTCAGCACTTGCTCATTAAACATTCTCAACATCTTCTGATCCACAATGTCAAATTACCTGTGCCTAATGACATTTCCCCCCTGTCATTTAAAATCCTGTTATGTTTAATTTTTGCTTCACACAGCTTGGGGTTTTCTTCCTGTTCTTTTAAGGTCATGCACTGAGCTCACTAAACTCTATCAGCTGAAAAAGCCAGAATTCCTACAGGGTTAGTACTGAGAGGATGGGCTGTAGGGTGAGTTAAGCACTCATAAAATGGCTGGGTAACAAAAGATGTCCACACTTCAGGCAGCCAGAATGACAGGATGAATCCAAGATCCTCAAAAGTTATGGAGAGTAGTGAAAGGGCTGCACTTCCCATCCCTGCCCGTGGTGCTGGTGCACAGCAGCACCCTGTGAGCCAGCCTGCAGGAGAGGCCACAGCAGTGTCTGCTGCAGCTTCCCCCACCTGCAGCCCTGAGAGCACCAAAGTGACCTTTCAGTCTTCCCACACTAAGTTGGCCTGGGGGTCTATTGCAAATATCCCCTCCTCATGTGCTGAGGTTAAATCTAAACTTTTCTATTAAAGGTGGCTCAAGGCTTCTTAGTCATGCTGGCAAAATTGAATTTTGCTATTTCAGTGGTGAGGATAAAAATCAGTTACTTAAAAAAGCCGTCCTGGTGCTTCTGCAGGGACACTGAAATGAAGACTGCAACTGCTGGCCAAGGACTATCCCTGATCACCCACAGGTGTGGGCTGGAGCTGCAGCCAGTCTTGATCTTGAAGAATGTAGTAGAGGGAATTAAGAATTTTGGGGAGATTTGTATAGGAATAAAAAGCCAAACAAAGAGTTGTCAATGTGAAACAGGTTGTTCAAGCAGTATAAAAATGAAGAAAAAGTCAGTGTACATGATTTGTGAGATAAAAGTTTGGAATTCCTGATGCCACTTCCCTACCTGACTTCCCTTTCACCATGAAAGAAATAGGCCAGTGCAACTACCCTTCACTTCTCCAGTGGTCAGCAATAGACCTTTTTATACAGTAAAATTATTTTGACTGAGCTTACAGCACATATTTCCAATTATGCAGAAAATGCTGTGTAAACAGTTATTCCCACTGCATAAATAATATTAATAATATTCCATGGTCCAGCATGTGAGATTCAACATCAGGAACAGACCACAGAATGTTTCTGATTTCTTAAAAATAGGTGCAAAAGACAGAACATTATTCAATAAAATGTTAGAAGTGAAAAATACAAATTTTCACTGTTGCACAGCATTTTTTGACATAATTTCAAACTTAAACACACATTTTTATTTGGTGTTCTGACTTTTGCCATACCAGTGACATTTTTGTATAAAAGCAGAGTTCTGGCATTTATGACTTAATCTTGTAGTGGTACAACCTCCTGCTGGGAAAGCGAGGCTCCTTAAAACTACAGCAACTGTTGCAAACTGTTGTTCAGCCAGAGTTAAACAGCACAGTCAGGATGTTGTGCCAGTTCTGCGTGACCTGGCCTTGGGGTGTTAATGTAAAACGAGGGCCACTCCCTTCACATCAGCTGCTAATGTGCCCTGATTCTGTTGGTGCAAAGAACCTCCTGGAAGTGGGTCCTCATTATTTTATACTCGGCCCCTAACTAGTGATGTTAATGAAAGCTGAAGATTTTTAGGACATCACCTTCTTTTCCACATTCCACTGCAAAGCATATTTAGCCTGAGGCACCTTCACAGCTAGGATGATGCCTGCCTGACTCTTGCCACCTGCTAACTCAGACTCTGGCTCCTTCAGACCTTTAGGGATAATTGCAGCTGTGCTCAGGATTTAGTTAAGTATCTCCTGTAGCATTAAGGTGAGTTTTATAGTGAAGTCTCCAAAACCCAGCCTGAGAATGTCTTCATTACTTGGTGTGCTTCTTGATCTTTGATTTAATTTTTTCTAGCTTTTTTTAATCAAACTATAAAGGCCAACCAAAATGTGAGTAGTTAATTAAAATGAAATTTGAAAACTTCCACTGAGCTCTTAGGTTTATTAGATTTGTGATGGATGGCATACAAATGGCTCTTCATACAGTCTGCATGCTGGAGGTCTTTGATATAAAGAATGGCTCAGGAGAATTGCTCCTGACTGGGAAAAGTAGAGTTTTCTTGATAGAGATAGCACAGACTGGAAGAGATTGCTGCCATTATCTGTTTTGATTTTTTAAGAAAGTGACTTTGAACTGTAAATTTAATGAGGAACAAGGCAATAAATAGCTATTCTGGGGCTAACTGTGATACTTAAGTGTTATTTATGGGAAACAGGCAGAATTTCCATCTAGGGACACCTCCTCCTCATATTAATTTGTGATACACTGAGTAAAGTTTATTGAAGTCCCCTAAATCTTTAGCATTTTCCTGATTTGGGCTGGTTTCACTCCTACCGAGAGAAGGGCCAGGCTGAGCAGAGCAGTGTGAGCTCAGTGTGGATGGAAAGCAGCCCGTGGTGCCGGGTGCAGGGGGTCCTGGGACAGGGGGTGCAGAGGCTGTGCTTGAGCCACAGCAAGCTCCTGCTTCCATGGGATGGAAACTGCAGTAGGGTGGTCTGCAAGGCACTAGGCCACACTCCTGAGGAACAGCATCAAGCAGCTGGGAAGCAGGGAATGGAAGAGGAGGAAAGGAAACCTCCAGGCGAGAGTGGTGGACAGGTGCTCTAGTTTACAGTCCTGGTCTGTGTCTAACACTTGAGCCAGCACATATTTAATATAAGGTTTACTATGAGCTTACACACAGTTATAATTCAGACTTAGTAACTGTAGTTTTACCTATTTGGAAGTCTGAAAAAAACGAGGATTTTCAGGTATCTGTTCTGCACAGGTATTGAAGCCTGGAGTTCCTCTGTCCCATGCACTGTTCAGGTGTACATGGAGTGAAACAAAACAGTGAGGAGGTAAACCTGAATACAACAGACAAGTATGCTTCTGCTTCGAGCTAAAGTTCTGTGGAAGTTGAAAGGTTTCTGAAGTTAAAATGCTAAAATATTACTAGAGCATTCTGTGCTGCTGGGATAGGAGAATAGGAGTAGATGTTCATTTTTGGCTTTTTGAATATCTCATTTTTTTTCTTAAAAATTAGAAAAATACAATTTGAATTTTACGTGGGTTAAGGTTGAGTTTGGAGTACGAGATAAGGAGTCAGATTACTTTGCTTAACCTAATTCAGGTGAACTCTGAGGGGGGTGTTTGTTTTGCTTTTTTTTTTATAACTTGCGCTGTTTGTGTCTGAAAAAGGCCAGCATTTTCTCCACACCAACTCATCTTACATGCTTTTGCAAAAAACATTTGCTTTCTCCCCAGTTACTTTATATTGCTTTAAAAGAAAGGCAGTTTGCTCAGACCATATGCAGGTCTCCCCAGATGGATGCAAATCCATCCCGGCAAAAAGCTGCTGCAGAAAGAGCATAAAAGAGTGACCTTAACTCTGAGCAAACCATCTGTGTGAGGAGTCTTATTAGGATGTAGGAAAGTCTTTGTGTTCCAGATAAGCACTGTTAGGTCTGAGAGTTGTGCTGCCATTGGCTGCACCAGGGCTTTGTCCTGGCAGTGGGCTGGAGAAGTGGCTTTTGCCGAGTTCCAGGAAAAAGAAGCTGAGATTATAAATATGTGTAAGAGCCTCATGATGTACCATTTTTGTTACCATGGGGATGTAATTGTAACAGCAGTCTGTCTTCTTTTTTTTTTTCAGTACATCATTGTTAACAAGAGATTGTATTTAGATATGAACACATTCATCTTTGCAAAGACAAGCAGGGATAAGGCATACAAAATGAGCAGAGTACAGCATAACTAATCACATACATCAGCACATCTTGTGTGAAAAATATATTTTAGGAAGAGCAAGTTGCATTTTTCAAGTTACCTTATGAATTTCTGTGATTAATTGTAGGTTTCACTCAGTTCAATTTTTGAATACAGCATAGAGTTTGAAGTGCAGTTAAATTTAATGCAAACACGCAAAGTAATAACTGTGTTCTGTTGCTTTATTTATAAATAAGTCTCGATTCCAGTATGTTTTGTAGCAGACTCCTGTTGAGAGGACTGAACCCTGAAACAGTGTTAAATGCTGACTCTAGGTGCTGATTACCATTGCCAGTCTGACACAGATAGGCATCCCAGTTCTGAACACGGAATCTGGGAACTACCAACCATTCCACAAGATAAGATCAAACAATAGAGCTGCATAGCCCCACTCATTACATAGTGTTAAAACCAGAGGGAATCAAAGCCTTTGAACGCTGAAATTTAAAGGTCAGGTTGTTACACTTGAATGTACCAGCAGACTGAAGTGGAAGGAAAGTGTATGTGATTTCTTCAAGAAGAGAAGAGAAAGTTATGGGAGAACAAAGAGAACCCTAAGCTGTCCCTTCTGCTCCCTGTGTGTGATCAGAGCACACAGTTCCAGCACCAGCCTGCTGCTGGCCTTCATCTATCCTATTTTTGTGAAGTAACAGCACCAAAATTTCCACACCTGACCAGAGCATATTTTCCATGATTTAGCATCAGCTGAAACCTTTGAGGAACACCAGAGCCACAGAGACAGAGGCATCATACACAATCATGAGAAATAGCTCTGTGCACGACAAATGGACATACGTAAAGGCAGCTTCAGAGGATCAGACAGCAAAGTGCTATTACTCATCCCAGAGAGTCTCTCTAACTATACTACATCCTACCTCCGTCCTTCCAAGTACAGGAAAATTAAGCAAGAAGGAGTTACTCCAAAATTCCTATGATATGTAACACTACCCATTATCTTCGATATCTTGGGCTCTCTGTTCAATGTAGGATACAGCACAGACATCACCACAGCAATTAAAAAACTTCCTGGGGAAGGGCAGAGTACAAAACACATTGCTTATCCTGCTGAATGTCTCTGCAACTCTTGACACAGAAGTATTGCTAAGACACTTCAATAACTCAAGAAGATTAATCATATTACAGAGGTTCTAGTTATTCCTTACCCTATGTCCTCTGATGGACACATTTGAGACTCCTCTTTTAAGGGTCTTCCTTTCCTGCTTTCCATGAAAATCCATACTGTCCCCAGTTCTCTTATATGCCTGTAGAGGATCACTTACAAAGGCACTGAGAAGCTGTGAGCTTAGCTGAGAGGAATACTTTGATGGAAATCAACCACATCTCTGTTTCTTCACAAATGCAGCAAGCATCATGACTGAAATGTCAGAACACCTACATGGTCCTTCAGGCTGCTTTTTCTGCAACACAAAAGAGCAAATTCTCCTCTGTGAAAAGATTATTTCTGTCTGTGGGGACAGAGATGGAGTGAGCTCTCCAAAATCCATAAAAATGCTCATCTGAATTTCTTGAGCTCTGCCAGTGCTCATTACTTTTTCTGTCCTCATTCTTGCATTTAGTAGTTTTGGAGATGGTGGGTAAGAGGCCTCATTCCTTCCTTCCTTCCTCGCAAACCATAAACCAGCACACCTGTGTAGTTACTGAGAGTAATTAAGGGAATGCCAAGCACAGAAATGTGCAAACACTCCTGATGAACGCAGAAAAAAGCCAATAAAAGTTCAAAGTAACAGTGCTGTATAATTAAACGTGTGTGGGTCCCCCAACTCTGCACATGGTTATTGATCATCTTCCCTTCAGGGTAGTTTTATATGAGGAGCACACAAGGAATGAGGAGACAGGATTATAAACCATTCAAATGTGGCTTCACATCACTACCAGATGATTTGGGAGAGGTGAACTGGATGAATATCATGTTCTTATCTTGCTGACAATGAGCAGTAGCATGGCTTCATGCCATGCTCTTAGTGCTTCAGTTAGCTGTTGTTGGAGCCAGGGTTACCAGCCTTTCCTTTTTACAAATCAAATTCTAGTTGCAGTAACAGGTATGAAAATGCAAGCACAAGTGAACGTTAAATCTGAATAGACATTTACTTCAGGCTGCTTCTAGTTATTCATGGAAAATAAATATTTTAATTGGGTAACACAGTAAAGTAAATTATTTAAGTAATTAAAATTCCAAGTGAATTTTAAAAGATTTCTTTTTCTATATAAGTGCTTGTACAAACAGGCTCCCCACTGCCAACCCGTTGTGAGATTTTTTTTTTTTAAATCTTTCTTTCTTTTCCATTTTTATAACTCACAGATATATTTAGATTGGTAACAGTTGGATTGTTTAGTAGTCTATTCAGGCAAATATGAAGTGTTCAGGAGAAACTGAAGAGTTCACATCTGTATCATCTAAATTTGAAGTAATTAACATTTGAATGTTTTTATGTTAATATGCTGTTCATAGATACAGAATTGTTTGCTTCCAATCCATTGACAATACTTTGTTCAACTGCTGTCAGCAATATTAGATTTGTAAATGACTGGAAACTTTTGGTAGTGTGTGCTTTGCTGAGAGAAAAGCAGGCACTGTATCCGCAGGCCTCTGAGAATGCAGCCCTGAGCAGAGACAGAGAACAGAGACAGAAATACCACCTTGCTGTAGCAGCACTTCATGCCTTCCCTTGCCATCATCCCCAAGCTTGCTGCAGCACATTCCTGCCACCCACACAGATCACACTACAGGAGTGGGGCTGAGGCCGTGATGGTTACTTGGGAGTTGCTTTTCCCCACCTAATTCACCCAGCCCACAGCATCCTCCCACAGCACTTCCAGAAGCCTTCCCAGAAAAGAAATGGGTTCAGCAGGGGCAGCCACCTGCATTTGAACTCCCTTCTCGTGCATGTTGACACTGCAGTCAGAGGCAAATCAAACCCAGGAGGAAGCCAGGCAGCTCCCATCTTTCTGCACACAGCAGAAGAGGCTTTCCCAAGGAGCAGCAGGTTTATGGAGCATGTAATTGGTCTGCGCGAGCAGAGACCAAACCGCTCACACAGGGCCAGGGCTCCTCCTCGGCTGGGACTGAGCCCACGGCTCTCCCAGGAACGCGGCAGCAGGGAAACCATCCACCAGGCAACAGGGCTGCAAAGGCTCACCCAGCACTGGTGCTTTAGGAGCCACATCCTCAGCCAGTGCAGGTCAGTGGAGTTCCACTGGCCCAGAACAAGAACATTTATGAAGAAAAAAATACAGGTCTTTCAATCTCTTAATACAAATTACCACAGATCATAACAAGATGACCCATATTGGTCAAAACAAAACATGAACTTGTGTATTAAGTAGTGACACCCTGTATTGTCTAGTATTTGAACATGACAGTCTTTTTTAAAAAGAGGAACAACTCTGAATATTACAAGGAGTATATTCATTTCAGTCCCAAACATCTGTGAATTAAAATCTTTGTATAAGACCAAGTATTAGCCAGACCTGACTCCCAGAAACTACATCTTGCACTGTAATTCTGTTTCATTAGCTGATGAGTGTGGACTACTAATAATTTCTAGATAATGTGACTTTGCAGGTTCTGTTGTTCTAGTAAAAGGCCCTGTGTAAAATGTGAAGCCTTTATGTGGTGGTCCCTGTGCTCTACAGCAGTGTCACAGTGGAGTCTGGTTGCTAGCATCTTAGCCATGCTTTTCACAGGAAGGTTACAAGCCTTTTTCATCACAAGTGACATAGATGTTTAGTCACTTTATAAGTTAATGGGGCATCCATACCAATGCAGTTAGAAAAAAAACAAAACAGGTACTGAGTTTTTATAATTCAGGCTGATATTTATATCACAAAGAATAAGAAAAATGTTTGAGAAACTGCTTCACTTTATTCATACTAAGAAGAAAACCCACACAAACAGAAAAACTCCAGCTGATTTGTATTACAAAACAGTTCCAAACACCTCTCCTGTGGTACCAGAAAGCAGAATAGAAGTTCTGATTTTCACATACAAGAACATCTCTAATGTCCTCAAGCGAACTATTATGAGGAGGTTTTTTTATAGCCTTTAGTCCCTTTTTCCTTCCTGCAAACTGTCTTTAATTAGTGTACATTCATTGCTTCCCATTCCATCCTACACATCCTCCTGTGTTTAAAATATCCTTCCAGATCTAACACTGGTTGAGAAGACTAGAAAGATGCTGATGGAACAGTTAAAAAATCCAGAAGGTATTTAGAAGCACAGGAAAGATGGACAAATATCACAGAAATAAGGTTGCAGTTGCTCTTAGTATATTAATATGTCACCACAGTAGGGTAGGGAGAGGTGTTGTCTGCTTGTTAAACTAGATCAATTATCAGAATATTTTAGACTCTTGTCTGATCTGTTCTTCGTATTTCATGGGAAAATAGAATACTCTGTTTTCTGTTATAACCAGTAACTTTCATGGTATTAAACTAGCTAAAAATATCGGAAGGCATATCCCAGCACCTTTCCAGTTTTCTAAACTCTCAGGAATAAATTGTGGTGGAATGGAAATGGCTGCAAGATAAAAGTGCAAACAGCTTCTCCCTTTAGCATGGCAGGAAAAAAGATCAAGCAGCAAATTGAGAAGAAAATAAAGCTTGGAGAGATATTTTCTAACGTGCACAAATGAATGCTAAAATTAAAAGAATAATGCAGGTTTGATGAGCTTCTGCCACAGCCATTGTTTGCAAAGAGGCTGCTGAGGCCTGATAAACAGCTTAGGAACTTTGTTAGCACCATTTTTCAATGAGCCTCTTGATTTTTTGTTTTATTCGTTTTTCCAGATTTAAATTTCTTTTTTTCTTTATTTTTTCTTCCTTTCTTTTTGGCGGGGACAATGTTTGTTTTATAGTCTGTTTCTTTACAGAAGCTGTTCTGCTTCTTTGAATGACAGCATAATTTTCTTTTCAAAATTTCAAAATATTTCACGTTACTATCTTGCCCAGTGGGTCCGGGTTATTGGATTGCAAATACTGAATTGCAGATCCTTATGCAGAGCCTTTGCAAAGCATTGTATGTAAGTCATTGAAGGCAGCTGGATCACTTCACTGTGTAAAACAAAACAAGGACAAAAGCCCTTGAATATATAAAACTAAGTCATGCAAGTAACCAAGGGCAATGTAGGATAAGCAAACTTTGACTAAGTTCAGATAAACGTGAAAAAGTTTGCATGCTTTCATTTATCCTTTGGTCTGCACAAATGAGTTGAACAGCCTAAAGGAACAGGATTTCTCTTGAGATTCTGCTGCTGCTCACTACATACAAACAACTATTCAGCGCTTTTCTTTCCCCTAACTAGAAATTTTATAAAAAGAAATAGGAGAAACTGGAAAATAAGCTAAAACTGTAGTGTAGTAAATGATTTAATTAGCCAGCAAGTGTCTGAAGGAGCCATGAACGTTTCCTGACTAAATAGCATTACGCAACATAAGTAAGAATTTGAATGTTCATGTAGATAAATAGCTTAATTCAACTTTCTTAAATAAATCATTAAATGCTGATTCTTCAGCTAGTAAAAAAAATTAACTAATTTATGATCAGAGTAGACCAAAACAGTCACACTCATACCCACCAGAATGTTTGTCACCATGAGTCTTGTTGAAGAAGTCACAAGCTAAGAGAGTATTGATCCAGGATTCTCCCAACTTTTGCAACTTAAATCAGAGACAGACCTCGCTTGGGTTTTTTGAAATATATGACATGCTAAGTGAAGAACCACCACAGGTAGCTTTGTGAGCAGTTTAAGCTAATCTAAAGACAAAGTACACATCATGTAGAGAACTGACCCCCCAAAAGAGGATGAGATAACTCTTACTCAGAGAGGCACTGGTGCAAGCCAAAGCTGTGGGATCATGAGCCCAGAACTCAGTGAGATTTCTTCCAGTAGCAAAGGCTAAGATCGGCTTAGAACAGTCACAAAGTGCTGCCCCAAGTTCCACATAGAAAGCTGGTAAAAATTCTAGATTCAAACCAGAAAGCTGCAAATCTTAAATACTGAGAGTGAACCACTGACAGCTAGTCTAAGAACAAGTTCTGCCATGTGGGTTTACCAAGACTTCATTCTCTAGTTTTCTGCTACATTGTTCAGAAATATACACACCTTGCTGCAAATGCTCAAGAAATCTAGAATACTTCGCCAAAAGTATCTCTTTGTTGTGTAACCCATTTTACTGAAGAAGAAAAGGTGTCTCATTTTTCTAGAAGTGTTTTTTAGTACTGTTCCCAAGTTGAAAAATAGGAAGTTATGCTTAGACATTCAGAAAAGTCTACCATGATGGAAGTTGAATACTGAAACAGGCTGCCCGGGAAGGTTGTGGAAACTTTTGCTGTGGAAGTGGTCAGCACTTGCCTGGACACAGTCCTGAGTAACATGATCTATTTAAGACATCTTTGCAGTAGGAGAGTGGACAAGATAAACTCTAGAGGCCCTTTCCAAACTAAATAAGATTGTGATTTTTCTACTTACTTAGATAGCAGTAAAAATTGAGTTTGAACTATCACTCTATATCTCAGCGTATTCCAGTTTTTCATGTTTGTGTCTCTAAGCAGTCATTTGCAGTATAAATGTGTGACCCTTTAACATTAATTTCTGAGGTTTCATCTTCTGACTTTTGGGGATGAAATACCTCCCCATACATTTCTCTCAACTGTATTAACTTACAGTTGATACAGATATGCCTATTGTAAAAATGCCAGGCTAGGCACACACTTCACACCCTCATGCTCACTGCATTTGTTTTTCTATGCCATTCACTATTCTGTATGAGATACAGCAGAGTAGGAACAGCACTGCTGTTGTGTCTATTCCTAGTTTTCCCTCTAAACCAATAGGCAGTGGCTGAATATTCTCCTCTGATACTGCTATTGGGATGGATGTTAAAAGAGAAAACAACACTGTTAGAAGGTATTTACCTCCATACAGTGTTTAAAAATGTGATGGCTGCAATTTTTTCCAGTGTGGAAATCGTATAATACCAGTGTGTTTCAATAATCTGTTTCTCAAAAATGTATATGCTGGAAATTTTCCTAAGCCTAAACTAGGTTAAGATTCCATGCCAGCACTGAAATACCAGACAAGCAGAAGCCAAAGACCAGTTTTATGTGCAGATTGAGGGGTTTCCATGAGGTGAGAAGTAGAGAAAAATAAATAGCTTCTCTACATCCTGTTCTTTATTTTCATTGCCATTGCACTGGAGCTATGACCGTGAGCAGCCATCCCCATCCATTAGCCCCTCTTCCTCTCCTTCCACTAAGGTATGCCTTAGTCTTTGTCTCAAGATTTTTCTTTTTGAAGTCCACTCTTTCAAAACTCTTACATTCCATTTTGCATCCCATCCTCTTCCACCTTTCTTCCAAATTCCTTTGCTGTGTCTCAGGCCTTGTACTTCCTCTCTAAGCACTCCCTTAGTTTCCTAGCTCTCCTGTTCAGTCATGCATCCCCAAACTGCATTTTTCTCATGCTGCCACTGTTTTTCCTCCCCATTTAGAAACATTTTGTATGATTTACTATGCCAGCTTGCATTCTCATTAGACAATTAATTAACTCTATTTTCTAGTGAACTACACTAAGCTGGGGCAATTGGCACTTACAGATCTCTCATTATGGACTGCTGATTCTAGCATGCATATTAATGTGCAATACCATTAAAAGAAAAACACATGTACAACCATGGGGTAGGAAGTTTCTAGTTTTAATAGGACAGGTTAAAACTAGAAATATAAGGTAGGAAACATCTACTGTATTTAGAAAAGATTTCATATACTGTCTCCCTTTTCCTGTCATCAGAGTGGAATGGAAGAGACTTCACATAAGGAATAGCAGCAACCAGGATCCAGCCTGGCTCAATCTGTTCTGGCAGGGATTTGATGGATTGGCTCTAGAGAGGTCTCACTCCCAATTAGACTCAGTGGCCATCAGCTGAAAAGCCATTAAAGTGAATATATAAACTACAGGAAAGTATGATGGTGACATGTTTTGTTTCTAGCTTGTTAAACCAGTAATTGTTATTGCAAGTAGCTGTCATTCCCACCAACATTTGCTTCTTGTTGACAATGAAGAAAACTCATTTGTTTTATAGCGTGAAGCTTAATTTACTTCATGGTTGGTTTCTTTCTTTGGCTGTCAATCCCAGATCTCTGGGAAAGAAATGAAGTGAGTTTTATGGCAAGCAGAATGAGCTGCAACTAAACAGCCAGTACAAAAACTAAGGTTTCTCACTGTCTATGAAGGGGGTTTCTTGAAAGGCATATAGGATCAAAAGCTCCCTTTTGAACCATATTAGCCAAGACTGCCAGTCATTGACTACACCCAGATTGGCTGGTGATCTGTGGGTATTTTCCTTTCATTTTGTATGGGTTTTAACTAAATTTGACAACTCCAGAAGAAATTAGCTCTGTCTTGAACTTTAGGCATCTGATGGGAAGATAATGGAATTTTGAGGTTAACTGCAGTTTTAAGACTGTAACTTCCTTATTAGCTGTCATAGCTAGTTGAATTCAGTCAAAACAAACACTATAAAGCCCCTTATATGCTGAATTGCATCTCTGTGCCACTGTGACAGAGTGAAGCTTAAATTAGTCATATTTGATCCCAAAATGATCCTACAGTGCATTGTACAAGTACAGCACAGGAATATCTATTGATATACTAACCAAGTGTGGTTGCAAACACAGTAGCTATTTAAGCATATAGAATGTACCTATCTTGTCTACATACCAAAAGGAATAACATAACTTGGATCTTGACCAGGATTTCCTCTCCCCCACCTCTTCCAAAATAGGCAGCTCTTAAGTGACCACCAGAAATCAAGAACTTTGGTTTTGCAAATCCCTCCCAGACCACACTGCTTGTTGGTTCTAAGGACAGTTAAGGATTCCAAAGGCAAAGTGTGCATTTTGAGCTCCCCTTGAAATATTTTGTACTGCTAAAAATGTTGTGAATTTTTGACAAGAGATCTAAGAAAGAGGTAAACTGTACTTCTAAGTTTAGTTCTTTAAAGAGGCAGACAAAATTTGAAATTGTGTCTTGAATTATTTGTGCATTCCAATTTCTTGTAATCTTCCTTTGCTATCTCAAATGTCCCTTCTAGGAAGGAAAAATCCACCCTTTGAAAGAGTTTCCTAGAAGGTTACAGACTTACCACATCCATGATCTGCATGAGGCTGAGAGTGAAATAGACAGTGAGTGGCTGGGAATCATTTGCGACTGGTCGCTCCAATGGATTGTAATTTTTCAGCAGCTCCTTGTAAAGCTTCCTTTGGAACTCTCCTTGCAGGGACTCTTTGGGCACAGGAATAAATAAACAAGTAATAAGGATTCTACATCAGAAAAAGCTCAGGCTTTTTCACTCCTATCAGATATTATGTATCTATTATTACACCTGCTGCATTCCCAGAAAAATGCCACTGTATTTCAAATAGTTCATTAGCTACTGCAACAAAATCCTAATCACAGATGTTCATCCCAGCCTTTAAGGGGGATTGCCTCTTTGATCATTTCTTGACAGGCCAGGAGCGATACATTCTAAATGCTAATGATGCTTTCTCAATGTGTGCACCGTTCGGTCCAGCGGCAAGAAGTGATGAAGAGGAAACACAGTACCTGTGATTTGACACCTGTCCTGGCATAGCTATAACCAGAAAAGCAGAACAGAGATACAGCAGAGGGCATCAGCAAGACAATGGGAAAAAAATGGCCACAGGTTAGACTGGACACCGCTCTCAGGCTGCTTCAGACAGAGAACTCTTTGGGGCAAGTACTCTCTGCTTTGTTCCCTGTTCATGTGGTTATAAATTAAGTGGGGTACGGGGTTCCTGGCAGAGATGACAGGCACTACATTAATATACATGCTAATATTCGGGGATTTCTGTCCTTTTTACACTACAAATCCAGGGAGGATCCTTATTCTGCCGTCTTTCTGTGGGGGGAAGGAGCAGGTCTACGTGAATGGAGCAGAGACCAGGGATAGAGGCGGTTTTCGAATGAAGGGAAATATGCGACAGGGTAAGAACAGGTGCTCTGGCTGTGAGCCCTCCCTGTCCCACTCCAGACAGACTTTCCTTTTCCCAATTTTCTAGTCCTGAACTCCCCTCACAGAAAGCCGCAGCCTCTGCCCTGGGGCAGCCACCATTTAAGTCCCTTGACGGAGTTCGCTCCCCCATCCCCACCGTCCGTCTCCCGTGTCCCCTCCCGGCAGGTTCCAGCGCTGGCCAGCCCTCAGCGCGGCCCGGGACGGGGGCGAGCTCCGCCGCAGCGGCGAGGCTCGGAGAGGGCAGAAGGGGACGGCCGGGGCCGGAGAGCCGCCGTGCCGGGGAGGACCCGGGGCAGCCGTCCCCGCCCGACCCACCCGCCCCGCCGCGGCTCCCGGCGCTGCCCGCGGGGCCGGCGCCCACTCACCGCGCACCAGCCCTGCCGCCGCCAGCAGCCACACCGCCAGCTCCTGGAGGCCCATCCCGGGAGAGCCGGCGCCGCGAGGGACGGACACGCCAACAGCAGCGGCGGCTTCTCCCGCCGCCGAGCCCCGCCAGCCCCGAGCCGCCGATCCGGGCCGCTGGGAGCCGCTGGGGGCGGCGCCCCGGGCACCTCCGGCAGCTCGGCCCCTTCCTGCGCCCGCACCGGAGCTCGCCCTACGGCGCTGCCGGCCCGGGCGGAGCGGAGCGGAGGGATGCTGACGGCCCGCCTCCGCGCCCTGCCTCTCGCCTGATGGATTTCCCTCCCTTCCCTAATCCTCGAGCGTCTCCGGGCCGGAGGGGAGGGAGGGGAGCCGCTCGCAGGCTGCTGCGGCAGCCGGAGCGATGCGGTGCGGCTAGGCGAGGGGGCCCCGGCATTATAGAGCCCAGAGCGGGGGCGGCCCCCTCCCCTGCCGGGCAGCCGCGCCCGCCCGCATCCGCTGCCCCCCTCGAGCCCGCAGCGGCACCGCGGGGAGCCCCGGCTGCTCGGGGACGGGGGAACAGCGGAGAGGAGCCGGCCGGGGAGCACACTCTGCCCGCGCTGCCCCAAAAGCCAAAGGCCATCAGCCCCCTGCACCCCCCCACCCTCCTCGGCATAGGTCATTCTCCTTCGCCATCGGCAGCGGCTGCTGCTGTTGTGGGAGGCATAAATTAGCCCAAAGGGCAGCTCAGTGCCCCGAGCAGGATAGCCGCCGCCGGGGGTGAGGCGGGCAGCGGAAGGGGAAGGCAGCCGGAGTAGGGCCCAGGGTAGGGACCAGGGCAGGGCCAGTCCTTGCTGGCCTCAGCCAGCAGCTTGGCTTAGGTCACATCTAGAGGAGGAGGGCAATGGCCAAAATGATGTTGCACACATGGCTATTAAATCCCCAGCAGAGATGCAGGGCTGATCATCTCAGGTGCCAGATGTTTTGTCTAGATATGGGAAAAAAGCCATGGCCGAGGGGCATTGTGTTTAGTGCTTGACAAACACGTAAAGGTAAAATGGTGGCTGAGCTCCTTCCTGGTACAGGTGTAATGCACCACAGTTGGAAATCAGGCCTAGAAAATTCAATGCATTTTGTTGATTGTCTGGTTCCCATCTGCAACTCTAAGCGCAATTTTGAGACCATGGATGGGTTATTTCTTTCAGTCCAAATCCACGCCCTTCAAATCCACTTGCTACATTTAATGAATGTCCTAGGCAGCTGCACTTAAAAAAGAATGGTATTGAAGAGTGTCGCCATTTGCAAGGGGTAACTAAGTGCTTGTTTTTCAAATGACCATCAAACAGCTGTTTATTAGTCCATGTTCATTCTCAGCTTTCAAAATCCAGGTTATCCGTTTTAGCTTAAGCACTGACCTAATTTATGTAGCTACTGTTTAAGTATTTTTAAATGTTGAGCACAAAAGCAGATGCATCTTGTGGCAACCTGAATAGTTAACCACATTGGTGCATCATGTATTCCAGCTGTCACATAGAGCAGGACTGAAACCTTCCCCTTTTCAAATGAGCCAGCATGGCAAACAACTTTACCAAGGGGTAGTGGAAATGAGCAAGTGGTAAAGCTAACTCTCCAAAAGCCAAGTCATAGCTGGTGGTTCTTTGGGTTTTGGTTGCATTTTTTTTCTATGAGATGCCAACCGTTTTGGACCATCCAGCAGACAGGAGCGAGTTGCTAGGGGAGCTCTGTGTTATTTGCAGAAAAAACAAGTGTTATTATTCATTTGTACTTCAACCTTCCCGTGGCAGTGCTCCTAGTATCTGGATTTTTGCCTTGTCTCATTTTGGAAAGAAGATGCATTTTCTTTTCTCCTTCTCCTGTTATCCACTGCTGTTTTGGACGAGTGCCCCAGATATTTTTGGGTGTTCAGTAGACAGCATGAATTGTTCAGGCAAGAAATTTGGAGAGGAGATCTACAGTTCATGGCTGACCTCTACTGTTGGCTCATTATTTTGCTCTACACGTTTCTTTGTTGACAACTGCCTCACTCCCCCATGATGAACACAGGGTCAGCGCCCACCATGCACAGCCCAAGGTCTCCAGGGCTCAAAAGGCAAACCCTGCAGGTGATGGTGCTGAAACCCCAAATTCCTGTAGTATAAGCAATTAAATGATAATTTGCAACTATTTCTTTGATAAATCTTGATTTATATTTTGTTTGTGGCAGTCTTGTTTTCATCTGATGTTAGCAAACTGAATTTTATCGGCACTTCAGGAATTCATCTGGTATTCTTTAATAGCAATCAGTACCTCAACTCCTTGATTAAACTGTGTTCGATCAGGTGCATTCCTACTAAAGGTTTTACCTTTCAAGTCAGAGATTCTTCTATGAATGCACGCAAATGGCAGGAAAAGGTCTTATCTGCTTTCTGTAGACATCCTGGCTAATAAAAGTTAATTTCACAAACATTTATAGATACTGTGTAGATACTAGCGAAGATAGGTTAACAAGCAGCATACTGAAGTCCTCTAAAAGCCTTTATTGATGGCACTGGTTATCTTTGTAGAATCCAGTGTTCACAACTTAAAAGCAAGCCGTTCAGTCTGTGGCCAGCAGAGGCTCTTTCTCTGCCTCCAGGGCCCACCGGAGACAATACCCACTCTTCTCTGAGCTTTGATTCTTCTCTCTGTTGTGTGCTATCCAGCCAGATGATTTGGAGGCAGCTGTTTACCCTCCCTAGATGATAACTTCTTAGACACAATGATGAATGTGAGTTCACTTTACAGCTGCAGGCTGTACAAACGATTGTGGGTCTCCCAGCACACCTTCCACACTTGGGTGTTTGCCAGAGTATAAAAAAGCCCTTAATGTCTGTTTGTGTCTCATATACATGGGACATAATTAGAGATAGCCGATTGTGTGTCTGTCTGTTTGTGAATAACCAATTGCTCAAGGACACAACATTTTGCACAGATCACATGTCATATATTGAGGTCAGGCATAAGAAAATACATGTGTGGTGATAGTGTGCATCTAATACTGATGTGCTGTTTATTGCTTCTTTATCTGATAAGCAAAGAAGTAAATACGTCCTTGTAAAAAAGGCTTCACTCAAGTACTATTTCAGGTCTATTTTGAGTCTGAGTGAGGCACAGAGTTACTACAGAAACAGCTACAGGATTCTGAATTAATGTGTCTATAGAAGAGACGCTCACTATGACTGTAAGACGTTTGTTCATACCCAAACACCATCTTCCTAGTTCAGTTTACAAGGCTAATCTCATGCGTTGGTCAGTGAAAAAAGCCAGGGACTGAAGAACATTCAGAATGACTCGTGCAGTCATTACAAGATGTTGCAGTTGCCAAGGATTTATAATATCCCAGAATTGCAAGGAATATCCTCTTTTTTGCTTTGAACAGATTTGCAGATGAACAAAATCATGCATCTTCCTAAGGTGACAGAAGATGATAAAATAGCCCTGAGATGAGGCTGATAGTGAAGAAGTCACCATCTCATACTGTATCCATCTACAGTGACTGCAGCACGTTCTAAATTTGATCTAATTATTGTGCACCTGCATGACCTGGGACTCCCATATCAGAAAATAGTCTGCTTTTCCTTATTTTTCTTTCTTTTTAGAGAAGAAGGTAGAATAGGCTAGGATTTTAAATGGTAGCTTATAGCATGTGTTAGATGCCTACATTTTTGTGAAAGTTATTTGAATTAAGTTACCTCTTTACTTGTTAGCTGGTTTGGGTTTTTTTTCCTTTTTTTTACGTAGTCCTAGTAATTGCATCTCATGTTATTAGTTATTCTCTGTTGTTTACTTTGCCCAGTGAGTAGTCTCAGGGATTGAGAGTGTATATGTGACAAGCTTGATTTTTTTTCTGTGAAATGTCCTGAAACAGTATATGGTTTCTTTCTTGCAGGAGGTAGCAAGTAGTTTTGATGTTGAGTTTTCTATTGAAGGATGAGTTAGTGATCTGAAATATGGTTAATTTTGTGATTAAATTTTATATTCTGTACACCCTAACTTGTACAGAGCTTCACAAAGGCAGTCTCTTCCCCAAATCCTTAGTTCCTACACTAGTATGTGATTTCCAGAAAATGATCCTTTCCCCAAATGGTCTTCTGTTGGGAAGGATAAAGAAGGGCACAGACTATTCTGTTGTTTAAAAATAACAAAGCTGCTGTCCTGCCACTTTGTAAAAAGTAATTACAGAGAGAATGTTTCTGAACAGTGCTCAGATGTGAGGAATAAGGATTTGTCAAATTTGCCTAATGACTGCATAACTAATGAGTAAGACCTGTGGTCAATTATGTAATACAAACGTCTTTTAAAATTCATACTTGTCTTTTATTACTGTTAGCATACACTCACATTAAAGTGTGAGCATATTGAACAACAGTGGCAGCACCGCTGTGTTAGTGTGAATGAAACATCTCAAATGCTATAACTACAGAGATTTCTCAACTTATCTTCCCTACAGGTGCTTTTCTCTGTCCAGAGAAATACCACAGGTTTTCACTGACATCAAGCTCAGCACATTTGCACTTTGATTTCTCTATAAGGAGTTACTGTTCTCATTTCACCCTCTGTCAGGTCCTTCTGAGGGATTTTGTAATTCCAGGGCTTGGCTTTCATTTCTCACTGACATACAATTCACATGACAGAGTCACTTTGCCATCTTTTTGGATGAGTGTGGACAACAGAAAGTTGACAAAACTGCTTTTCTTCACCCTGGTTAATTTTAAACAACTACATAATTTAGGGATCATAGAAGCTAATTAAAGTTGACAGGAAATCTGCATTTTAGGCCTACAGCTTTAACAGATCCTCATCTATAAGCATCTGAAGATCAACCTTATTTATCTTGTCCTAAAGCAACACACTAGAAATTTTTCTTTCCTGAAAAAAATTACCATCTGCTGCAATTTAAATAACTAACATTTATTCCACAAAAATGGTCACTTGGTCTGTAAGGACCATTCCAATAAGGCCTTTGACGATAAAGCTAAGCTCATTTCTAAGACAGAATGTTGTAGCAAAACTGAGAGCAAATTAATTTAAACTTTGGCCTTATAGTTCAGTCTTGCAAATCCAAATTTCTACAGCCAAGATTTCTAAAAAGGAAACTAGTCAGGGTGCCCTCATCTACTAGAGAATACTAAATTTTGGCCCTTAGAATCCTAATGGTTAAGTTTCAGTTCATCGAGCACATACATTTTTAATATGGCTTTGGGGAGAAAGAATTCTTAATTTTTTGTCTTGAAATGCATGGATTACAAATGTACAACTGTATTTCTTACCTTGCATAAAACCAGCACTCCCTGATATTCCTTCCTAACTTCTCCTGCAAAGTCTCAGTATCACTACTAAGGACATCAGTCCAGTCCTTGTATGATTTATTTTAACCAATTGCTGGTGAAGGTGAAGTTAATGTTTTTCAAGCATGTGCAACTATCATCTATTTTAAATGAGATCTTGTCCTTTCTCTATAATTGCCCCTCTATACTGGCACAGCACACTGAGAGCAGCAGCAGAGCTACAATGGGCAAATGCCCTGGTGAGTCACTGGAGACCGGGGAGGAATTCGGAGAGGAATCCTGGGAGGAATTCAGAGAGGAATCTAGAGAGGAATTCATTGCTTTCAGCACTGGAGAGTGGCATCCAGTCATGGCTCAGTGAAAAATGCTGTTTGTCTCCAGCCAGTTGGTGACAGTCCTTCATGGAAACTGTTGCAAATGGAAGCATTCAGAGAATGGAAACAAAAATGAATAATTTTTGTTGTCAGAACACAGCATATTTGGAGGCTGTGGGTCCTTTAGAGACCGGCAGATTTTCAAAATGTGATTTTTTACTGGACTCAAAGGAACTCTCAAAGCAGCTACTAGATTGTTTCACTGATGAAGAGCTGTGGACCTCTGGAGGAGGAACTGAAACTACTTTAAATACAGGGTTGGATGGAAAATTCACAGCAAACAATTCAAAATACTAGATGTGATCTATTTTATCTGAATCCCTTAGAGAAACACAGACTTCACTGGTGTGTTTCTGGAGCACTGAAGATGGGTGTGGGTTTGCCCGTTCAGGAATAGAGGCCACGTTTTTCCGCATGGGCAGCACAGCGTGGAGCAGCCGTGCTCTGATTTCCCAAACATGGCAAATGTGAGCAGCAGAAAGCCTGCTGGCTCCTAGGCTTGCTGGAATGGCCAAGTGTGTGGGAGTAGTGGATCCCTCTTCCAGCTGGGCTTCTGATGTTATTGTTTGTGACACAGTCAGTGGGACTTCTCCCTACTCTTTCCTGCTTTCAAAGCCCAGGCGGTCTCCGCATTACATCGCTGCAAAGCCAGTGAGTGTTGGTGGGTACCGAGTTTCAGTAGCACAGCTGAGGGAGCAGAGGTGTCAGGGAAGTGAGAAAGCACATCTCCAGCCCCCAGTGCCCAGCACTCCCCCACCACAAGCCCTTGCTGATCAGCCAGAGACCGGGGCTGGTGCAGTCGGGTGAATGAATATCTTGTAATCACGTATTTAAGTAGCATATAGGAAATACAGCCCTCGGTCATCTGTCATCGGTCATCGGATTCATCTCCTCAGCACTGGAGAACCTGACAGAGTAAACGACCGAGTAACAGCCCCAGCACCGCTGTCTGAGGAGCCATTTCATGAGCCAGCTGGGGGGAGCGATCACAGTAGACACATGCACAGGGGGAAGCCTTTTCCAGTAATAGACCTGCCTTTGATTTTGGTGATAGTTAGCTCTCAAAATAAAACTTCTCTCTTTTCCAATAACATCAAAAGGGTTTTTGTTAGTCATGAGTGAATGCAAATTGCTTTCAGTGTATTTTTCTTGAACTAGATTTAAAAGACCACAGATAGTTCATACATTTATTATGGACATTTTTTTTCTAAAACTTCTTTTTATTTTCACAGAGAGGATGAAAAGGGGGAGAATGGGGACAGAGAGAGAGGAAGCAACTGTCTGGTTTTCTCAATGCTTTTAATTAGGTAGGAGGATTTTTCAAGCTTGGATAAGCTTTCAGGTATTTGCTTAAGCATTTGTTTTGCAGGAGGAATTTTAGACCACTGATTATTTTAATGACTAATTAGAAGTTTAAAAATACAATAGCAATAAAGTTAAAATCTGACTTAAAACCTGCTGGCCAATTAGACCAACATATTTGGAATGTCTTCTTATGTTGAGAGAGAATCTTGCTTCACACAACTCTAGGAGTATCTTTTTCTGCACATCTTGCTAGTGCAGATATAAGAAGTGAAATCCTTAATTTTGTAACTCTATGGGTCTTGATTTTGATCCATTTGCTGTGCTTTGAGAGCATGAGAAAAATCATCATGGTTACCTGAGCCAGGCAAATAAAGAAGCTTACAACAGCTTTCTATTTTCACATTTCAAGTTCATTTTTAACCAGGGATGTTTGGATAGCCAGATGTCTTTTAATGAAACCAAGCTTTCAGAGATTTTTCTGAGGTTTTGCTCTATACATAGAACATCTACTTACCTAAAACAGTGTTCCTGCTTTTGCTAATTTACATAAGTAAACCTTAATTTTTAATTGAAACTATTACTCCTATTACATCTTTTGGGATGCCTAAATGAAAATGCCGTGGGTCTCTTTAATGGCTGTAATTCAAGGCTATCTTTTTATCATGATCAAAATTGTTCTTCTGGATTCCCGCTTAATTATGAAGATAATGCAATGTGGCAGGTCAGAGGCAACAATGACATTGCTAATGCCAGGCTGCAAGGATAGCCTGTAAGTAGCTGAGATGGCTTGAATATTTTGAGTAATAATTTAATTTATCTGTTTGTTGATGGATTGTGTGTGGTACTGATTTTTATAATGCAAAAATGTCAATGTTTTCATGATGATGAGCATAAGAAAATGTTAGTAATAGTACATTTTTTTAAAACACTGCAGTGATTTAGAGTCTGTGTCATACTTTTTAAACAGATTCTGATCACCTGGGAGCTTCAGTCTTAGGGGAACCCCATAAGTTTGAATGCCTAAAAGTGGGTTTTGAAAGCAGATAGCTGCATTTTATTCTTGGCAATAAAATAAATAATAAATTGCCAAACTGTATTTGAAAATTTTACCCTAACATTGTTAATTTTAATTTTTAATGCTCAAATGTTGTGAATGTCCAAGTGCAGAAATGCCCAGTTCAATGTGTTACAAGGACAGTTTGGGCAGCTCTCCCTGGCAGAGTGAGCTGGGCTGAGCAGGCTGTGTGGGGGCCAGGCACAGGTGCTGCAGGCTGCCCGGGGCTCTCTGCTGACAGGGGCCTGGCCACTGACCTGGCAGTGTGATCCCGGTGTTCACTGCACAGCAGCCTGCCAGGGACATGTCCCTGCTCACTGCTGCCCTGCTCTGGAGCTGTGTCACCCCAGGAAATCCTGTGCCGCAGCCATGTCCTGAGCTGCTCTAGGTTTGCTCCCTCCTTTTTATCCTGGTGTGCCATTTGTGTGGTCGGTGCATTATATTGCCAGGTTCAGCCCCAAATTCCAGTTTCATTGTGGCCTTTTTCTAGTTTTGAGGAGGAAGTGACAAGATTCCTTCTGGAGGAGGAGAAAACAGAGTTGTTCTGTGAATGTGGAAGTGCCCAGGTGATAAAAGGCAGGATGCTGATAGGTTTCCCACCTGAGGGAGACTGACTGGGTTTTGGGATTAAGGACAGGAACAGAAGAGACAGAGGTGCTCTCTTGAGAGCATTGGCTTTATTACACTGTTGGCTCTCTTTATATGTATATATTTAATTTCTTTTACCTTTTTGAGTTGAACTGGTATCTTCTTAGCTAATATGGCTTACTTTTAGTGAGAGGATTAACTGTTTTTTGGATTAAATCTTAATGATGTTTGCTTTGTTAGGAAAGTAAGTAATTGCAGAACTGCTGGTTTAGGGGTTCTTTTCTCTTTTTTGTTTTAATCACATGGGAATTCATAGAGCATCTTATTGTTGGTGTTAGCACATATTCAGGTTAATAATTGAGGAAATGTACTCCTGCAATTCATAAACCAGTGAGGATTATTGAGATATTTTCAATGCATCCATTTGCTTCCACAGTGACTGCATAGACCATGAAGAAAATTAGAATCTCCTTGTCAAAGATGGGGCTGAGACACAAAGCAAGTTGGAAGAAGACAATGGCCAGGTAAGATTTGAATTTTTCTCTTTGAATGTCTTGCTAGAGGCACATGATTCTAGAGAGTCTTCCTTTAGGAAAATTCCATTATTGAAACAAAATAGGATTGAAATGAAGTTTGGTGAAATATTTAGGTTAGCAGAGCTCTCCTTCTCAATCTCCTCTTCATTACTTTAATGATCAGGAACTAACAAAAGGAACCCAGATTCATTCCAGGCTGTGGTACTAACCTATGAAATCCCCAGTTTCATTAAGGTGCCTGGCAGGTTCATGTGGAAAACTTGGAGTACGCTCTGGGAAGAGCAGTACGTGTGGAGAGCCACCCAAGGCAGAATGGTGAAGAAACACTGGGAATACATGTGGGACTTAAAAGTTCTCCTCTGTCTCCTCTCTCTGTGCTAAAGGCATCCATGCCATCTGTCTGGAATGCCTTAAAGAAATTGATTCAAAATTCATTAGGAAAAAGTGGTGTAATTGTTGAAATTGATGCTTGTATTGCTGGTGGAATTGAGTCTTAATTACAAGGCATGTTTATGTGTATGGCATAAACTATCACTAGTAAATGGTTATGGAATCATGGAATAACCTGAGCTGGAGGGACCCACAAGGATCATCAAGTCCAGCTCCTGGCCCTGCACAGAACTACCCCAAGAGTTCCCATATGTCTGAGAGCGTTGTCCAAATGCTTTTGGAACTCTGGCAGGCTTGGTGCTGTGACCACTGCCCTGGGGAGCCTGCTTAGTGCCCAAACACCCTGTGGGTGAATGATGACATTGCAAAGGCAGATTACCGTATGTACAATCAATTTCCTGACTTTTCTGGATGACTTCTGTAAGGTTAAGCATCTGGGACAGATGCATTCCCCTTCCTGAATGCTTTTTGTAAGACAGACCAAAGAACCTGTTCTTTCTATGAGTAAAAAAAACCATTATCACTGTCTTTAAAATTAAAAACATTTTTTTTCCGTGGGGGAAAGTTTTATTCATCACAAGTTGGTTTTATTTTTTCCCCTTATAACAGGGTGTTATTTATAAAAGTTCTGGAAGTGAATCACAGAGTTCTGAACTTTGAAACTCTCTGCAAATAGCAATGAAACTTGCCTTAAGTGTAAATGAGCAGCGATTTAAATATTAACTATCAGTTGATATTTCACATTGCTTCCCACATACTCATTTATAAAACAGTCAAGCTGCAAGCTTTGTAAAAATAGCATTTACTTACTGCTGTGGTTTAATTGAAAGTTTGGTGTTTGAGGATGGTTAACACTGGTACGTGGGAACTGGTAATGACTGTTACACTTGCTGTGTCATAGCTCTGCTGTGTGGTCTTGAGAGATGACTAAAATTAATGGTGTGCCATTCCCCTAACCTGAATTGTTATAATCCCTATCTAACAGGGATATTGTAAAACTGATAATTATTTTATCATACAACAAAATTGTATTCGTGCTTACACATAACTAGAGTGCAGCAAGAACATGTTTACAGTGTTCTTCAGCTTCTGGGAATTTGAAACCATCAGATTCCACAGTGGATGAATTAAAGACAGTGGATAACCAGTCTCCATTAATACATTAATTAAATTGCCTTCAGTAAAGGAAAAAAAATAGAAGGAAAGACCATTACTTATCTGGAACACTATTTTGCAATATTTTTTTATCAGTACCAAACTGGGCCATTAGTGTCTCTCGTATCATTTCTTTTTTCACCACATGCACCGATAGGGATTTGACTGATTGTTACAAGAAACCTTAGCAGGAATACAACCTGTTCTGGGACTATGGGGTGTTGGCTAATAGTATAATTAAAAACAGAGTTACAGAAAGGTGTCTGACAGCCAGGTGAGCCAAGTATTTAAAATATATTTTGTACTCATGTGAAAACCAGGTTCATCATGCACGAAGTGGCAAATTTGTTTAGATGCAAAATATAAGATGCATTTTAGATGCCACATATAAATATGTGTAGACATTTCAGTGTTAACCATTATATGCTTCTGTGAGCCAGAGTATACATGAGAGTTGAGGTTGTTAACCATTTGCAATTAGTCACAGTCATACCACATGGCTGGAGAGCCAGACCCTCTGCCAATGTTCGCTCAGGCCTCCCTTGTGCCACTGCCCGCTCGTGAAGCAAAAAGCTCTCAAATGAGCATTGCTGGGTGCTTCACTTATTTATCCTTCTACTTCTGAATGACAATTAAAATATCTTCTCAGTCAAAGTCTTGCTGTTCTGTTCTTAATGCCGTAATACTCCCTTGCACTTTGCACATGCAAACACAGGTGATTATCTCAGTGCACAGATGACTCCATTCCTGTCCCTGCCACATAAATCTTGCCTCAAATCCTCAGTTGTTCCCCTGTAGCTCGGAGAGGACTCTCCAGAACCAATCACAGCAGGAGGATCTTCACAGCCAGCATTAAATGTCTGAGGGTCTTTGGTCTCTGCCTGGGCTTCGATCTTGTGTGTCAGACAGGTGCCTTAGTTCTGGAGCTCCTCCTACTTTAGTGTGCTTTACTGGGAGCCGAGCTGTAGTAATGCAAGGGGAGGAGGATTTTTGCCCTGATGTGGTGTTTGCCATGTCGAGTTCCTGCCCATTTGTGCCAGGCAGTGCCAGCCTATCCCTGGAAGACCTCAAGGAGACTCACCCTTAACTGAATCTCTGTGTTCACCCTGGTTAATGGATTTGTCTTAACAAGTGCAGTCCATAAGACACAATCTTTTGACTTAACGAAATAATCTGTATGACTTTCCCTAGGGCTTCCTACATGCTGAAATCCTTTCCAGAGCTGTCAGTTCTTGCAGACATGCAGCTTGCCTGCCTGCCTTTGCCTGACATGAATAGTGACATCAGGTGGCAGTGGGGCCTCAGGGACAGAATAATACTCGATTCCTTTGTCACTTTTTCTTCATTATTTTTTTAAATTTAACATGGTGTGGAAGTTACTACAGTCTGGGCAACCTGATAAATGTAAATAATCAATTTACCACTAGGTAGTTTACTGAAATAAAGGGCACAGAGCTTTAGCTAATGGGCCCAAACTAGCCCAAAATCTATCAGGAGATACAGTATCTCACCACTATGCTCTGTCTTCATGATGTCAGTATTGGATTTTCCTTATCTCTTCTCACTCTGGGTAATGGAGATACATTACTAAAATAAACACTTGATAATATTACACTATTCTTTTTTTTGTCTTGTTAGTCCACAATTACTGGAAACCCAAAATGTTAAAAATGGCTAAGATTTTGCAATTAATGAAAGACCTTTTCTGAACTAAATGATTCTATGATTCTAAGGTAGCAGTAGACCATACTAGAGACCAGCAGTCCCTTTTGTTTTGCAACATAAAACATAATACATCCAAAGGGGTAAGCAAGCAGTTTACACTGTGAGCTGCCACATTCATTTTGGGAAGATTAATCTCACCAAGGAAAGCATATGTGGAATTGGGTCACAGAACTTCACATATTCAAGCTTGTGTAAGATACAAAGTGATCAGTCCCCTTAAGATCTTTGTAAAGTGAACAAGGTTTATTATTTATAGTAGTAAACAGTCTGGCATTTATCTTTTCAAAGCATGGCAGTAGCATAAAGTATATCTTAACTTTTGTTTTTTCCAGTTATTTGCATTTTTAAAGCTCTACTTTGAGTCATTATACCTTTCTTGAATCTCATGATTTATATAACACAAGGTACTTGGAAGGTACTAAAATTACAATTCTCAAAGCTAGTGAGGAGTGAAAGAGCATGGACAACATGGAAATTCGGTGTTATATATGCAGCTGTATATATACTCTAATATGCAATTATTGAGCCTTTAAGTGATTTTCAGTGGAGATGGCGAGATCACAAAGGCCACCTGGCAGGGTGGGTTCCTATCTTGCAGCCCTGATACCATCAGGAAATGGCAGCACAACAATGAGACAGCACAGGCACTGAAATATGTCTTCATTTAGAGTCTGCTTCAACTTCAAACACGTGGAATGGAAGCCTGTTTACGGCAGTGGCGTTAGAAAATGAGCCTTAGCAGAAGCTGAAGTCAGGTTTAATGAGAGTAACTGTTTGGAGTATGTGCAGCAGTGCATGATGTGTTTTATTTTAATTCCTTCCTGCTAGAAGCAAATCTCCTTTCTCCTCTCTCACCAGCAATTCCTACTCACCCTCTCATACATTTCAGGTTTTTTGTATTACGACAATTACTACTCAGTTTTCTTCTTAAACTTGATCCTGGTTCTCTGTACATCACTGAGCTCAAAGCATTTTTTCACTGATCTGTGCCAAAAAAGTCATGACTCTCTCATGTATTTTGTAATGTTTGAGGCTATTCCACTGTATTATTTATTGAGATAATCCTTGCATAGATTGAGAGCAGCTTTTTGTGCTGGGCCCAGAGCTTCATCTGGTAGTAACTGTTGAGGTTAGCCTGGGGTATTTCAGCCCCAGTCAGTCTCGGAGCAGGAGGCAGTGCTGGAGGAGCCTCTCCTGCACGTCTGCAGCAGCTCCTGGGACCAGCAGTGTGAAAGGCACGTCGCTCTTTGAGCTGTACTTGATTTAAGATCTAATGCTTTAGAACTGTCCCCGATTTTTCTGTGGGTTTGGGAGTTTGTTTGGAGTTTTCTAAGGCTTTGTGTTGACCAGAGTTCTGCTGACAGGAAAGGCAGCAGAGAGCTTTGGTCCCCACTTGGCATTTCTCACTCATTGTCTAAAGGAGCATCACAATCACTCTCAGAACATTTTACTTAATTAATCATCTGCCTTTATTGAGATTTTACAGAGCGACGCCTTTAGAATATTTTTTTCTTTTTCTTTTGCCAAAGTACATGGTATTGTTAAATGTTTCCAGCCCCATCCCAGTGGTATTGCAGCATCTGTGGATAACACAGGTACATGGAGACTCGTTCTTCACTTGCCAGGAGTAACAGTGACACCCTGTGGCAAATTGAGTAGAGGCCGTGCGCCCAATTTCCTTGGCTTCTTTCAAATTTGCCTCCGAATTTCTTACACCGCGGGGAGTGTCACAGGAGGAATTCCTCCTCTACACATGGGAGGGCTTCATCAGTTTGTCATCTGTCTCTTATTAGATGTGTCCATTATTGGAAAACATATATAATGAGCACTTTAATTCTTAGATACAGAGAACACTCTCTGCCCCAGATGGCCAGATGCTTGTGAAGGTGGAGCACGAAACAGAAATGGAGAAAATTAGAAAATTTTGCATTTCAGTTTAAATTGATGTTACAGGAATACACTGCTTTTCATTATCATTCACACTGTTTTTCTCTAGCGTGGCAACTGTCAATTGAACTATATCAGACTGTAATGACAAAGATATCCACAATATAAAGGTATCCACAACACAAAACTGTACTACATAAACAACTGCATGTTGAAGTTAGGGTCATCCTTTTAACTTCTTACTTGCACCATTCCTTTGGTTTGTTTAGTGAGTATAAACAGCACAATTGCTGTGTAATTACTGACATAATTCTGATTCCAGTTGAGTCCCTCACTGCACAGTACTATGGTTCTACTGTTACCACATGCTAATGTAAAAGCCATGTATCCCAGTTAAACATTTTCCAATGAGCTTTGACACTCAGTATGTGCTACATAGCTGACTGAATACTATGGTCTGCACACTGCAAGTGGTTTAAGCCTCATGCACGTGAAATAGCTGACAAAAGAAAGATTTTAAAACTTCATGAGAGCAAGTGGTCTGCTTTTGGCTGTTTTGGGGGTTTTGTGGTGGTGTTTATTTTGGGTTGGGTGTTGCTGATTTGGTGGCATTTTTATGGATGTAGGAAGAAGAAAAAAATTAAGAAATATTTGGCAAATATCCCTGTGAAACTTCATTTCCATTCAGAATCTTATACGTAGATTGCCTTAAAAAACTAATGAACATGCAGGAAAGAATGTAATAAATTAGGTTTTGAGTCCTCTGTGCTTGAAAGTTAAGGCCATTATGTCTTGTCCTATCAGGGGTCTGTTTAGTTTAGGTGTTTGGGTGGCAAGGCAATCCTCTTTAAGCAGTGGAATAGATTGCATTAATCAATGGTTTATTCTTGAAAGATTGTTATAAGTAAGTTACACAAGTGTCTATGGCAAATAGTTTAGGTAGAGTTGGATCTATTTCCAAGTGGAGAGATGGAGCAGATGACTTCCTACGGCTCCTCCCAGTCCTTCCTTCAGTGAGTTTATGGTTTATGTGTCAGTGAACTTTGATTTAAATAGTATTTTGTGCACCTCTACTATTATACTTTCCCAAGTCTCCTTCTGTTTGCTCGGGTGCCATCCACACAAACAGTGCCTCACTACCTTTTTCCTTTTGTGGGTTTGGCAGACTTGCACTTGGTGCACAAAACAGACTTATAGCATGAATACTTGTGCTGAACAAAGAAAACACATTATTTCCACCATCAAAACCCTTGGTGTCCCTGAAGGACTGGAACAGATGAATCCCACTGGATACCAGCATGGAAGGAAAAAAAAAGGGACAGCTCTGCTTTCAAGCACTGCTGTTTCCTTCTATTTGGCTTTACAGGACCTCTGCAGGTCAGTATTCAGAATCAGTTTTTGGCAAAATCAAGTTCCCATAGCCCAGTGTCTGTAGCACTGCCCTCCTAGCTTCACAGTTGTTCCCCTGAGGGGATGCTGTGTATGAGGGAGAGGATTTTGCTTGACAGGTTAAGATGATCAGAGGATACTCCAGTCCTCAGAAGAGACTCTAAATTCTCCCTTGAAGGACTCACCACATGTGAGCACTCTCTGGCAGACTGTGCAGACAAGACATGGTTGTTCAGGGCCTCCTTCCACTTTGGTCTGTCTTTTGGTTTCTTTCTTTGTTATTTTCTTTTTTTTTTTTTTTAATAAAACACCAGTGATAGCTTTTCCACTGCACATGGCTAAATATTAAGAATAGATAAGAGTACATACATGAAGTAAGATTGACTTTTGAAGACAATTCTTGAGAAATATCTACAAGTGTTTAATTGTCTCTCTTTAGGGAACTGGGCCTTCCCCTTAGCTGCCATTGTAAATATATTTCACAGGACATGGATGATAACAAACTGCTTCTGATATTCCTGGTTTTCATCAGAGAGCACTGGAAGCCAGAGTTGCAAAAGCTTCATGTGTCTTTGAGACTTCAATGACTTTCAACTATATAGGAAGTGAATATAAACTTAGGTGTTAGTCCTGTAAAGATGTATGCATTTTCTTGATTTTTACACACTACACTTACTGAAGTTAATGACTGTAAGTTTTTGAAGCAGTTCTTTTTTATTATTTTCTGTGGGCCAAACTGTCTTTCATGAAGTGATATTTGCCACTGATTTTCCAACTAAACATATATTTTTTTCCAATACTAGCTGAATGAAAGGTCCATTAAGGACAGTGTAGAGACATCCTATTAGTTTATTTAGGTTAACAGTAATGTAAATTTTGTGAATTAGTATTATTTTTGTATATTAATTACTGTTATTAGTATAAATTAATAGGATGCTGGTTGAAGTCTTCTATTCTTCATAAGGGTTTAATCCTTCATGGCTTACAAACATGAGAAACAATATATCGTGCTCTAAATGAACAAGTAGAACCAACATATATATTTTTTCTATCTAGATAATATGCCACATGGGTGCTGATTGTCATTATG
This sequence comes from Monarcha castaneiventris obscurior, assembly GCA_026261815.1. NCBI lineage: Eukaryota > Metazoa > Chordata > Aves > Passeriformes > Monarchidae > Monarcha > Monarcha castaneiventris. Next base: position 14,306,298 of record JAMPIT010000434.1, on the reverse strand, counting down.
TAATCTCTTCTGGGAATGGAAATTATTATCTGGAAATAATGTGAATGCAATTAGCAATTTGAGTCTGCTAAATTATTAAAGTCTACTTAAATATGATTAATCTGTTTTTTACTTTAATGAAAATTTCTAAGGAGATCATAAACTGCATTTTATTTTACATTAAAATCTCCAGACTAGTTTAGATTAATTACCTTCTCTTTAGTTTTCAAACCTTTCTAAGCTTTTATCAATATAATGAAGCAAGTCACAGGACACATGCCCAGTAAAAAATACTCTATATACATCTTTTATCTTGTGTCAGCTCCCCTTAGTTATTAATTTTAAAAGGTTACAATACTTAAGACCATGTAAGTTAAGTTCCTTATGTTGTTTATGAATCATCTTAGTCTACAGCTACATTATGTAACACTACGTAGTTTTCACACACAGAGGATATTTGCAAACCTAAACAAAGATTTTCTCATATCTAGATTTTGAAGATTGGTCTGTTTAGTGCGAATTCTGTCTTCCCAGGAAGACAGTAGTAGAGAAGGTCATTGTAAAAATGTCCATTGATCTCAGTTAAGCAATTTGTATCAAAGTGGAGAACCTTGCCAAATTCATATGAAACAAATGATCGCAACTTGCCTTTTTTTTTTTTTTTTTAAAAAGAGGTCTGGTGCAGGTGCTTATATATAAAAGCATATAGCTGCCTGATCAAGCCTGCAAAACTGGAATGCCTTTAGCAGACTAGGTGCCAGCTTCACCAATGTATTACTCCAGTTTTACACAGTGCTTAATTTCCTGACAGCAACTGGAGTAGTGCAGTGGCAAATCAGCACCTCAGCTCTGAAGGTTCATTGCCAGTTATCCATGAAGAGCTTGCATTTACTGCTGTGAGCAAACACCTGTGCAGCAGCAGCAGCAGCAGCAGCAACAGCAGCAGCAGCAGCATCATGTCATTTGGTACATGCAGGTAATTGGCATTACAGACTGGAACAACACTACAGTCTACCTAATTAGCCAGGTAAACACTAATCTCTCAGACAAAATCTTGCAGTCATGGGCCAGCCTCTCCCCATCTTGGAATCTCCTGCTTCATTTGGTGGATCTGCTTCTGTAGTTCATCTCTGTCCAGCTTCATTTTTGCTTCTAGAACTTGCCGTAGAGAGCCAATGCTCTCATAGATAGCTGCAAACCCTAATTGCAGGTGAGAATTACATTAGTTCATCATGAAGAGCAAGAGTATCACATCATTGCTATCAGAATGCATTTCCATAACACTCTGCTTTGCACTAGGAGCACAGCAAAAGTTCTGAAGGAAAATGGGATGTCATTGTGTGCTGGTGGCAGAAATGCCCCAATGGCTGCCAAGCTGTGGCTGTACCTGCTGTGGGGAGAGCACTTCTAAGCTGATTAAGATGTCACCCCTTATTGCTGTGCTTTTCACACTTAGTAAAAATCCTTCTTAATGCCACAGGTGTAGCCACTACATCTGCCCCAAAAGTATTTAAACTACTTTGGTACAAGCATATTAGTATGAGTCGATCACTGTTACCACAATTCAGAATAAAGAACTCGATAACTATGATCCTACCAGCGTTAACTTCAGCTTTCATTTCTTTTATATCTTCATTTAGCTCATTTTGAAGTTTGACAATGCGAATATTTATCTTTTCTTCAGTCTGTTTTGCGTCATGTGCTTCCATGGTTATCTTCTGCATTTCTTCTATTCTCTCAATTTTCTCTGCCATTTGGTTGAATTTCATCTCAATACCTCTCTCACTCATTTCCTGGAGCCAGAAAAAAGAATTTTAATGATTTACTCTGCATGTGAAATAACAGTGGCCTTCTAAAAATATTAAATAGATACTGATTAATCATCTTTTATCTGGAATTCAAAAATGTAAGGAATTATAATTTTTCATAAAATCATTTCAAATTAGTTGATTAGTGTAGGTTAAAATACTGCTCTATTTAGCAGTGACCAGATTCATTTAAAGATTCTCAGGTTGTGGGTGTTACACTTGATATCAATGAAGAGAGACTTAGGCAAATTCTGAGGCTGTCTGAAAATCTCACTCAAATAATACCTCAGTTACATCATCTTAGTTATTAATAATGCTTCTGAATGCTTTCTGAGAAGTGCTGTAGGACTTTTGAGTGAAACTTACAGTGCTTTCCTTAAAAGTCAGTGAGAGTTGGTCAATTTTTTGCACAAGCTCTTTCTCAGTCCTTCCGTGTTCCTGTTCCAACCAGCTCCGTGCAGACAAAATCTGACTGCTGAGCTCCTCAACAGCATTTTTTAATCTAGGAGCACAATGGAAATTAGCAGATACAAAAGAGAAGAACTGGTCATTCAACTTTTTAATGAATGTGTTCACAAAAAAATAAAATGGCAATTTAATACATTGTTGTCACCACATTAAGGTGAACCTTTGAATTTTAAGGCTATTAAACTGCAAACCCTGGTTTGAAAAGAAAGGTGAAAGGGCACAGCAAATTTATATGAAACATCACAATATTTGAATAATAGAAGAAAATTCATTGTGACATTGAAAACAGAATATGGTCATCCATTCCGATTATAAACTTTATGTCTATACATCTTAAATCTGAACAAAGATTTGGTGGCCACTTATTTTGGTGACAATGCTGGTTCCTGTAGCCCCACTTACATTGCCTGTGCCCTCCTCAATTTTACACCAACCAATTGTGCCAGTGAAACTGTTTCTTTTCTCCAGTGAACATGTGAAACCTGGATTGCATGAGGATGGCAATAAGCAGTAAAAATAAGGATGTAGATGGCCTATACCAGGACTGCCACTGAGTGAAATACCTGGAGAAGACTTAACTTCTGAATTGAATGTAATGACCCTGTGTAATGTCTGGTAGCACAGAGTATCTTATCATTAATAATTTAGGTATTTCAGTTATATTCATATTTGAAGCCAATTTAAAGCAATAACACTCTGTGAGTGCTGTGCCTTGCTTCCTGCTAGCTTCAATTGAACTTTTTCCCCTACTCTGGACAGCCACCTCCAGCATTCATTGCTTCAAACAGCTCTTGCAGAAAGGCACCAGGCTGCTCTGACAAAAACCCTTAGTTGTGTCCTTTAATACAGGTACTGCCTGAATACTTAACTGGGGACTTAATGAACTTTTCATATTTACCTAACTACAGTGGGACAGAATTCTTGGTGAAAGCAAGTGCCTCTTGACAGACCACTGTGCTTTTGTAATATCTGTGGAGCAAACACACGTATTCAAAGAAGTTGCTGCTTTTATAGGCCTGAAGATTACAACAGTCACACTGGGAAAACTGAGGCCAAACTGGGAAAACTGATGCTCCCAAGGTGCACAGCAGCAGCAAGGCTTCCCAGGCACTTACTTTGTGTCCAGGACTTGCAGCTGTTGGTTGCTCTCTTTGTAGGCGATCTTCAGCTTTGCTTCTTGTTGCATTATTGATTGCTCTACTCTGCTCAGCAGGTGAGAAATCTGAAACAAAATTCAGGATTTACTATTTTTCAACAGCATTTCATCACAGTTTCATTTGGGACATTTTCATAACAGTAGAGGAGGTCTTACAGAGAGCTCACTTTTGCTATCATTTAAAAAATTATTGAATTTGCGTATTTTACTTAATCATAAAAATACACTATCTCTCAATATGAAAGTATCAACATTTTGAAAACTGTAATTTTTTTTGTCTTAAATAATATGAGTAGTTTTGCTTTGAAAACCTCTGCCTGCTCCCCCTTGAGACAGCTGAATTTGCACGATCCATACATCTCCAAGTTATCACATAATCAGAATAAACAAGTGCCAAGGCACTCCACCAATACTGAGGGATATGCTCCATCACTTTGTGTGTAATGACCACTGCAGTGATAGAAGTGCTGGGTGTAACTGGGGTACATTACTAGAAGAAAATATTTCTCACCAAAACAATCATTCCACTTTCTCAAAGCATACTGTTCTGGCTCCTTAGAAGATGCATGAAAACATGCTTGTGGCATGTCAATATACTACACTGAGGCTTCTGAGAAAGGCAAGGTGGATTTTAACCATTTACCTACTGCAAAATGAAGATGTAAAATACTTTTGTTGACCAAGAAAATGGGAAGGCCTTGAGATGTGACATTAAGGGAAAGGATTCTTCGTATCTCCAAGTCTCTTCTTGTATCTAGTGCTCACTTCCATTCTCAAACCCAATGGAAGAGAAACCTGACAGACAGATTTATGGATTCACAGAACCCAAAGCCAGTTTTGTTTTGCACATCTTCAAAAACTGTGTTTAAATACATATGGAATCATCCTGGGAAGGCCAAAACATACACGGAAAGGCACAGAGGCTTGCATTGTTGTAGTTTTATTGAGCATGTGCCTTTGCATACTTACCCCTTCTAGGCAGCATGCTGAAGGCAGAAATCAAGGACCTTTTCCAGTTAGAGCAGTACAGTAATGCAGCTAGGTACCAATGGTCAATGTAATAAGGACTGGGAGCTGATACACCTCTCCATTTGTAAATCTGTGACCTCCCAGGATAATAATTAACAGTAATGGAGTCTGTGTGAATTAGACTAGAACTCTTACCTGTACAGGGATTGCCTTGGTCTAAACACCATACCTGTATTTCTGCCTCTTTGATTTTAGATTCTAAGATCAGCTTGGAGGTGTGTTGGTCTTTACTTAGACTCTGAAGTCTTTCATACGTAATTTTATGCTCTGCAGACAGCCTGGCTAACCCAGCATCACACCTGTTTGAATAGATAAAAAACAAAGCAGCCAAATAGAATATAAGGTCCAGGCTTCTTAAATTATCAATTTCATTCTGGCCATTTCTGTGAAATTCCTGGCTGGCTAGGGAAGCAATGTCACATGAGACTGTAAGAATGGTAATACATCTCATAGTACTCAGTAAGGTGCTCCCAAATAGGCCCCGAGGTCAAGTATTCTGCTACACAAATTCCATTGTTCTTGGCACTGACATGGTGTGGGTAGGCTGTGTTATCACTCAGGGAAATCAGAATTGCAAAGATGCAGAATTTCATTTCCGTGTCTTTCTGTCATACTCCAGAAGATATTCGATAAGGGCGTGTGATTTCACCTACATGATTAGGAGCCTAAATAACTGAGGACCATTTTTTCATTATTGTAACTTCACATTTTTATTTGTGAAATAGTATGCAGCTAATATGGGTAGTTAACAATGTAGGACAAATTTTATGGTTCTTGGTCTTTATTTAGGTAAATAAATAAATTGTCATTGAAAGCAATGGCAATTTTGTCTCAGAAAAGGCTATAAAATGAAGTCCTGGAACATAATAATTACTGTTTCCTTTCTTCACATTGGAACATTTCTTGATGCTGTAACATTTTCAAGATAAATATGCTATAGAACATGTGTGTTTTCTACCAGGTTTCAAAAATAATTTGATCAGGTGGATTTCATCTACAGTAATGCAGTAAGAGCACTGAGCTGTAAAAATATGAGTACTGTGATTTCAGGAGTAAGACCTCTGTGAAGTATGACTCATATATATATTTTTTTTGCTAACAGAAATATTTAATCATCAATGTTACCAAATTTGATCTAGGAAACTGATGAAGAATGGACAGCAGTTACAATTTGAGGGAGAAAAGGCAGTAAAATGGAACAAGCTGGGGCATGTTAAGTCATTACCTAAACCAGTGACACACTTTGTCATCTTTTTAGTCACATTTCAATTTGAAGGCTTTCATTTCAACATGCATTTTCATCATCTCAGTTACAGGAACTGCCATTATCATTAAACATGAAGGGAAAGTCACAGCTAAAATGACAAATGGAGCATCTGCTTATTCTTATGGTACAGTTCCAATATGAAAATAATCAGTAATGTAAAATAACACATCGACATTATAAAACTTGTGGAAAATAACTTATAGGGCTCACAATCAGGCAGTTTCTTTAGAAAGATGAGAGAAGCCAAATCTCTCCATGTTGTTACAATCAGAGAGAATCAGAGGAATGAAATCATCTTGCATCTAGTCACTAAAAGGTTGTGGGCTCCAAAAGATTGTTAGTTTTGTTTCTCTGAGGCGTGGCAGAAAATATAAAAAGCAACAGCTTTGAAACTACTGAAGCAAATGTAAACAGCAAGCACCTGTAATTGTTTTTAAAGTAAATTAGTGTTTTGGGTTTAATCACAGAGCATCTCTCTTCTTCATGGAATTCAGTTATGTGGTCAAAGGGTTCATGTAGTTCCATGGTAACTGAAACATTCAGATTCTGACTGTGAATTTAATGTCTGCCTGGTATGCACAGATCAGATTATTTTGGTTTATTTTCTATATCTGTTGTACACACTCTCAAACACATGATTAGTTTCAACCTGGAAGAAAGTATTAGTGTTCAGCATCAAAGAAATCAAAAGACAAGTGGTTGCTCTGTTCAGTATCGAGAGGGCAGAGATAAAGCTGAGAACTGTGCCAGTACTCTGCAGCTGGCTGCTGTATGCATATGCTGTGATGGTATCGAGAGAGCTTTTAATGTTCCTGGTTTATTATAACAGGAGATGTTTCAATTAAAATGCCAGTGTTGCAGTGAAAAACAAGTAGCTGGAGAACAGGTAGTGAAAAGCAAGTTGAAATGCCCAGTGAGTGCACTGGGCAAGAGCAGCAGAGCTGGTGGATTGTGCCGGCCTGGGGCAGGGAGCCCAGAGCCGCCCTCGTGGTGCCACCTCCCACACAGCAAGGGCCAGAGAGCAGCACATTTATTGTTCTCGGGGAGCTCGTCAATGTGGTGCAGCCCAGCTGCATCAGACTCATAATCTGTGCAGCAGGAAAATCTGCCTACGTGTAATGAGTCCAGGTTGTCTGAAATGAATCAGTTCTATAATGTAGATAAAAAAATCGTCTATATATGCAAAGTAGGCCCAATTTGAACACGCATAGTTGCCATTTCTCTGGATGTTTCAGCTCTCAGGAAGCTTTTATGAAGAGCTGCTGCTATCATTCCAACCAGACTGCTGGCTTTAAACTTTCCAGACAAGTGCTCATTATCCATAAGTAATTCTCTAAATAAATGATAAGGCACTAACAAATTTTATGATCTATTATCACTAGAAAAAGAATTGGTAAATCCATATTATATAAAATTGACAACATAAGGGACAGGAGGCTGGAGAAATGGATCTACTGGCATCTATCTAATTTTCTGCTGAAGGTGTTGCCAAATTTTATAGATGTAATATTCTTTTCTTAAAGGTAATAATAATGCTGATTTTTAGCAATAATTCAGGGCTGTGATAACACTTTACAAATTCATCAATAAACTGTGGTTATTGGGAAAGGATCCAGAGACATGAGCTGTAATGTGTGTTCTGCCATTTTCTGATAGCAATATTAGATTGTTGTCAGAAGATAGCAATCTAGGTTCTGTGATGTGAGTGAGGTGTGTTGGAATCTCACTCCTGCAGGGCTGTGGGGAGTGTGGTTTGGAGCTGTGCTTCAGAACTGCATGTGCATGTAGAGGTCCCTTGTTCCCATCATTAAAAGCACCAGGCCTCAAGAAATAATGAGACAGTTGTTTGATGATATATTGACATCTTACAGAACAGTTGGTGTTAGGAAATAAACACCCCTCTCTCCAATATTGAACTTGAATAGGATATTTAGTATGCCTGAAATTGCTGGAACTGAAATTTGGCCAGAATCCCAAGGTGGACACTAAAGTTGTTACATGACAAAGGGCTCAGGCTTTGGGATTCACTGTCTAAACTGATTCCCACTGTCCTTGTGCACACTCCCAGCCTGGAGCAAACACAGTACTCAGAGCTACTGCAGCCTGAGCCTCACGTAGTGCCTTGGCTGTGGCTGAAAGCTGATGCACAAGAAGCTGGTAACCCACAGTAACTTGATCACATTTCTAATGTTTCACTCTGAATTCATCTGGAAGCTAACAGGACTAGAGGTAAAAGTACATTAGGTGAGTAAAGTGTATTTTCTATAAGGAACACTGGCTAGAGTAATCTGAACGTGTTTATCTCAGGGAAAGTTTCAGTAATGTGCCAAAGGCACAACAAACCACTGTCTTGACCATAATCTGCAGCTAGTGCTATAATCATTATTCACTGGAACAGTATTTTCAAAGTAGAATATGTTTGTAAATAAAGGCAAATAGCCTTCTGTCATGGACCACTGCTTTGAATTGCTTTCTGATAAAGGGAAGATTTTTTTTTCCTCATTCAGGAATTTATTTTTTTTTTTGTAGAGAGCATGCTGAATAGAAGCATAGAATGCAGAATAGAAGGTAGCAGTTAAAAGGCAATAAACTGATTCTCTTATGGGAATGAATACAATTAACCTGCATTCGTCACACAGTCTGACATAAGGCACATGGGTATAATCTCATACAATTTGCAGATAAATTGCAAGCCAGGCAGAGTTCAAGGGTGGTGCCCTAAGGAAATAAAGGAAGAAGCCCTGGCACAGCCTGTGCCTGTCCCCACCCTCCCACAGTGAGTACTCAGGGCAGGACAGGGCCCCGCAGTGACGCCCACGCCAGCACGAGTTTCTTCTCTTGAGTTCCCTGACTGTGGGCAAAGGCACCACATTTTGCTTCCCAAGGTGTCAGTAACAGTGGTGCTCCACATAGAACCCCTCTCAGGATGTAGTATGATCTCATAGTATTGTCATATAAAGAAGCAGGAAGATCTGAGCATGTACATTTCGGGGGGATTTCTCAGCAGGATAGATATGTGTATCTCTCTGTAGGTTTTTCAATCAATTTTCTGATTTGACAAAATAAACTAGTTCATTTGTGTTTGCTAAAGGATAGTACGTAACTTACTAAATGTTTAATTCTTTTTGAAACCTCTCTAAAGGATTTTTTACAAAATGGGCTATGAAAGTTACAGTGGAAGCTTCAGAGAATTGAGTAGTTTATGAGAAAACCTTAGTTCAATGAAAATCCCTCTCTGAATATCCCCTTCTGTATGCTGTTGAAGGTTATAACAAAATCAGGTGACATGCAGAAAAGAAAACAAAATTACCAGTACAATATAAACAACAGGACGAATTCAGGACAAGTATAACTCCACCAAAGTTATTAGCCAAGCAACCGTAGGCCAGGTTACATCCTTTTCCTGTAGCTGTACATATCCTCTGTCTTTCATGTTCAGCTTTACGGGCACTTCAGCAAAGGTTGTTGTGCTGGGGTTTGTAAATGTGTCATTGATGGCACACCTGAAGTCTGTGTGGCTGCACCATTGTAACCTGGAGCTTCGGCCTGTAAAACCTCTGCTATTGTATAGTTTTCTGTTCCTTATGTGTCACGTAGCCCATGTAGGATTTCATGTGGCTAACCACTAACTGAATGTGCAGATTTTTGCTTCTAAAATATATGCAAAAATGTGCAACTGTTTTGTTCTTCACAAGTGCAGATTGTGCCATACTGCCTTTATAATTGTGCTAATTAACGTGTTTCAAAGACACGAGTCTAACCGCAGTACTTTTTAAAAGCTGAACCAAATCCAAATTCCCAGGGAATTTGAAGTAATTTATTTAGAACTAATTTCAGGAATTTTAGGAATTAAGGGTGATATTGTCAAGTTTAGTATGTAACACTGGAATGCAAATGTTTATTATTCATTTTCTTGAAAACACAGAGCAAAATTGTCCTTGGAATTTTGCCAAAGTTGAATTCCACCCATTATCATTAATACTTGAGGATTAAAACAAGATTAGCTAGCCCCCAAAGCACAGTTCCATGGTGACTTTTACCTTGCAACTCTTCCCCGGAGATCTCCTAGGCCAGAAAGCTGCCTCATTTCAAGACTCTTCAGGGTAGAATTTGTTCCATAGCTGAGATTGTCTCTGACACGTATCTGTTCCTGCAGCATCTACAGAGCATTCATATGCAAATAAAAACTCAGTATGTCACATTTAATGTACACTTAAAATGTCACTCATTATTTTTCAGTAGTTCAGTATCCTCAGATACCATTTTATTATTACTTTATTAAAAGCTTTGTAGTGTACTAAAACAGATACCTTTTAGGTATTTTATTATTTCTTATTATTAGTGTCCCATCTGCATGCAAATACCATAATATAGATAAAGTATAACTTGACAGTGAAATGGAGACTTAAATTTTTTTTTTCTCCTTTCATTTTCCCCACCACACCCCTGTTGCTCACTGCAGCAGAGGTCAGACATGAAGTCATGTGTCTGCCTACCATTAGGTCATAAAAATGAGCAGTTGGGTTTGGTTACTTTGTGTCATCAGTGAGTCGGAAGGGAAAGAAAGTTTATTATAGAGCTAAGGCATTTCCTAGTGTTTATACAGCACAGCCTTTGGACTGAAGTTGAGCTGGGTATTAGTGTCGCATTAATTCATTTTTTCAAGATTTTCCAGTGCAGCTTTTGAAAGCAAGCTTATTAGAACCACAAAGGCTCCTGTGTTTATATGCTAATATCCTGTGCTATTTTCATAGCCACCGAAAGAATTATGTAATTTGCAAACACTTTTTCAAGTTGTAAAAACAATTTATAAGCTTACGGGATCTTCAGACCTTGTCTGACCTTTACTTATCCTGTGGTAAACTTTGTTAGGAAACCAGAAGGAGTAAGTAACCGAGATGGCATTAGTGCTGTGCAACGTTCTTGCCGTACCTCGATGTCCCGGTTGAGCTGCCTCACTATCGCCGTTATGTTTCGGATGTGTTCTTCCAGGAGTTGCCTTGCCAACCGGTCACCCCCCCCTTTGTTCTGCATTCTGTGCAGCGTGGAAACAATGTCCTCCTTAATGCGAAAAGCGTGTTCCACAAGAGCCGCTGTTGTTTTCTCATGGCTCAGGATTCTGTCCTCCAGCTGATCCACCAGGCTGGCGGATGCCAGCGGGACCGCTGTCAGTGCCTGGCTGTGCAGCGGGATGTTTCGAACCCGTCTACAGGAGAATAACCACATATTGTTAACTTCTCACTCAAAATTCTGCATGCCTTTGCACTGGAGACAGTGTGACACTATCTGAGTACTGGCAGTGCCAGGGAGAAGCCCCAAAATACTCACAGAGAGAGCACCCACTGCTACAAATAAGTGGGTGCTGCGTTGGCTACCGTGTGTCTTGTGCAAAGGCAGGTCAGACTCTTTTTCATACTCTTTAAGGAAGCTTACGAAAGCATAGGATCTTAAGGAAAGGACATTAGCGTAGTAAAAGTAGCTACAAATCAGAATCATAATTTGATTAAGAATCCAAATTCAAACCCTTTTACTGAGTTTCAAAAGTAATGTTATTTGTCTTTACAGCTTTCAGGCTTAATCAAAGCTGTAACCTTTGGTTACAGCTGTTGTTGAAGGAAGGTATTGTAAATTAAATGAAAACAGATCAGGATTAAAAAGGAGTATCTTGTACCAATCCATTTTCTGTCTCTGTTGCTACCCTGTAATACCATACAGAAGCTTGTTCCCCTGTGAAGTGGACAGGAGAATATGTGGGCATAGAAACTGAGGTGAGACCAAAATTATGACAAGCTTCTCATAGTCTTAGAAGTTAAATTTCCCACCAAAATAGCTTACATTTGGGTACCTTGAACAATTGTCTACATTTTTGAAGAGCGCTCTGCTTTTCATAACTTCCATGGAAAGCAGTGGAGCTCATGAGTGCTGAAAGTGAAAAAAAGAGGCTGCTAATGCATGCAACCTTTTCCTGCCACTGTGTTCTGTAAAGAATAACAAAATTTTCAGTAGTATAAGCAGAGAATACCCGCTTATAAGTTCAGCCTCACTTTGGAAGAGGAGATCTTTTTTTTGGAACCCTGTTATTTATTGTATATGCTCATGTTTCCTGTTTCGTGAGCCAAATTAGCAGTTCAGTTTGACCATGATGATATTGATAGAGGTGTATGAGGATTCCAACAAAGGTCACTTTTGGCTTTTCACAACTCATTCCATGCTATTAGAACACTGGCTAAAGTATTCTTGGACTTCTAGTCAGTGAGACTTTAAGCTATTTAATTTCTTTGGGAAATGGCTAAGTAAAAGCTGAGTAAGGACTTGTGATTTGGGCCAAGATTTGAATGTCGACGGTATTTCACTTTGCTTTGCACACTACTGCCAAAGTCCCAGGTCACAGCATTACTATATATAGGGAATTAAGAGACACATAATACGCTGCAATATGAAGACTTTAGTTTTTATATTCCATACTGTACCTTTCAGAAGGGGCAAGGGTTGGGAAGATTGGGCTTCGGTGGGCCATTCTCAGGTCAATAATTTATGTCTGTTGAAAAAGTAAAAATTTAATTATTGAGTAGTTTATATCTGGTACTGAAATGACCTAATGCTTTTGCTTTAAGTGCACCTTTTAAGTAAAGTGCAATATTATGCTGACACCTGTGATCTTGGCATTCAAATATTGCTAATGCAATAAATGCAAATAAAATTGATACAAAAGAATGAAGACTAAAAACTGCTAGAAAGCTTTTCATAGTGAAAATGATACTCTTGAAAAGGCAAGGTTGACAACCTTGAAACTGAAATCTGCCATTGACCCACAGAACTGGTTTGGCAGTGCACAGGTAAACAAAGTTCTTGTCCCCAGTCTTCTACTGGTCTCTGACATCATTAATCAATGAATAACAAAGAAAGATCTACAGGATGATCATAAAACTTAAGAAAATATTAACTGGAGAATCAAATACAAGTGTTTCATGACAGCAGATTATTAGGGGTAAGGTGTTTTTCAGGCAAAAGCATTGGCAGTCAGAAACCGAAATAAAATGTTTGATATCAGCACAGTTTATCACAATTTAGTCTTGAATTTTTTGGCTTCAAATCTAAATTACCACACATTATTTTGTAAGTAAATTCTTCTGTGGTAAGAATATAAATTCTGGTTTTAATTTTTAGACACAGCCAGACAGACTGTGACAGACATTGCAGCAGAGTAGGTCTATTAAATAGTTTCAGAAAGATATTTTACTGTCTTACTGCAAGACCAGTACCTGGCTCAGCAGCTTTGTCCACTGACAGAAATTAATGGAAAAGATATTAGCCTCAATCAAATCCAACTAATCTCCCCTACATAAAACAAATAAACATTTTATGTATAAAGAGAAGGAGTATGGCCTGAGCCTGATCTCCTTGGGAACCTAAAATCCTCGCTGCAAAATAAAGGCTGATGTATGAAAAGAATTTTACAATTGCTGATGAAATCCTGTGCAATCTGAGAAAGATGGGGTTATGGAAACACAGTAGTCGAATATTGATAGTGAAGAAGCAATAGGGCTACCCTTTGAGATCTCGAAATGCAAAGCATGTTTGTGCTTTAGCAATGTATGAAAGCACTGCCTGAAAGCAGAGAGCAAACATTGTCACAGTGTGTGTGTTCTATTTATAGCATGGTGCTTCGGAAACTACAAATTAAAAAAAAAAAAAAAAAAAGGCAGTTTTAAGAGAAGCTGGGTTGCTGAGCAGCAGTGACACCAGACAGGAGTTCAGGTCTGAGTTGAATTCCTTGCTTCATCTCTGATCCTGTTGACTTCGGACAAGTTATTTCCATGCACAATGACTCAGTTTCCCTATATATAAGAGACATAACCATACCTACCTCCTTGTTTAGGTTCTTACATGGCTATAAGTAAAAAGCACAGTATAAGAGCTGGAGATCATTATGCTGACTTCTGCATTCAAAGTCCTGCACAGACACTGGATATCCAGTTCTGCAATCTGTTCCTCACGCCTGTCATTTCCCAGTTGGATTTTTAAGCAATGGCAGCACTCTGTGAGGGGTCCCTCCTGGTCACAGCACCGGACTGCACCGGGTGACACCACCAGGCACCCAGTTCTCAGTGGCACATTTTAATGATCTTGATGCACTGAAGCTTTTAAGCACAATTTAGCTGTAAACACAGGAATTATCCCGCTGATTTAAGAAGAGCTATGTGTACCACAGCAGCAAAGCACTGGATGCTACCTAGAAAAACAAAGAACAAATATTAAAGTCTGTACATCTAGCAGCATCATAGTGAAATTTAGTGAAATACACCTTCAAAAAACAGTCACACAGTGCTTTAGTCTCACGGCCTTCAGTACCCATTTATTATCAGATGGAAAATAATGTTTGCAGCAAACTAAGCATACGTTTGCTTGACGTCTTAACTTTTTCTGCCAGACTACCATAAGAAATGCAGCTAAATGCAAATATCTGGAGAAAGTGTGGATATGAAACAGAAGTTACACAGATGAACTTCTCATTCATTTCTTATTGCTAGCTTAAGCACTTTGCTCAGTACACAGTGAAGTATCTCATCATCAGATATCGGATTTCTTGATCTGATCCAACAGCCAGAAAGGATTTAAGACCTTGTTTGGCAGTTGCACAAAACTTTCCTGCAGTTTGGAGATATTTGCAATAAACAGATAGGTGTCAGAACTAATGACAGATTCCTTCTCTATGAGTGTAACACCAACTTAGACTAGTAAATACAAAACATAAGATGTTCTGATGCTTAGATTTAAAGGAGTATAATTTCACATTGCTCTTTTAATGGCAGTAAACTGGGGTCAAGTTAGATACCAGTTTAAATACTGGTTATAGGTGCTTAATTTTTTTAAATGATGTTGTTTCCTGCTTGATACTGCTATAGCAATTTAAGTCATGATATATTAACCCAGTAAATTTGGATTGACTGATTTAAGTTACTGAATATTCCAAATACACTTGTGACATTGACAATATAAAAGTTTTTTCCTATTTGTAAACTATATGCCTGATTGCCAAAAATAACAGTTTACTTGATCCTTAAGGCAAGTTTTCCTTACAAATGTGGAGTGCTTCCTTATCTTTTCTTTAAGTCACTGACATCAGATGTGTGAAAGCTTGGAAAAAAAAATCATCCATGGGACATGATGAAGTCACACTTCTAGCAATGCACAGTTCACTCCTTGCTATTTGTGCTGTGGCATCCCTTCCCCACTTCTCAGACTGCCTTGCATGTTTATTTTCTGCGGGATCTCCATTTCTCGTGTTTTGAAGGATAATCACATCTGTAGTGTTCAGTTCCCCATTTTCCATGATAACCTACATCTAGTGCTGTAATGTCTGCGCACTTCGGAGTGTTTTTCACATTCATTCTCACAATATGCCTGTGGGGTAGGAAGCATTATTATCCCTGAAAATATAATTTCCTTCTGTTGCTGGTAGGGAAGTGAAGCACGGGGCAGGCTATGTGACTTGCCACAAGTCGCACGGGAATCAAAGCAGACTGAAATACCTGCCTAGGCAAACACTTTAATCACTCTTTTCTTCTTAAAATAGAAACCGCTTTGGTTGCTGCACAGGGAGCGTGTGACGGCACCACCCCGGCAGCCGCCAGATCCTTCCCGGTGTTACTCTGAAGTGCTTTGGGGCAACGCTTCGGAGTAAGAGAAAAAGTCCCTGTGCTGCAGCTCAGCAAAGAGATGGGTCAGACCTCGGCAGCGTCAGGGAGAGCCGGACCCGTGCCGAGCCCCTGCGCACGGCTGTGGCACTTGTGAACACGCGCTGTGCGATGGGTGCCGGAGGGGCTCCGCCGGCAGCGCGGTGCCTGTGCCCGGGGCTCCGAGCCAGGCCAAGGGCCCTCTGGAAAAATAGGTGCGATCGGCCCCGGTGCCGGCCCGTGCCGAGCCGCCCTGAGCGGCGTGAGCTGGGGGATCGTGCCGGAGCCCCGCCTGCGCCAGGCTGAGCGCCCTGCCCTGCCCTGCCCTGCCCTGCCCTGCCCTGCCCTGCCCGCGGCTCGGCCCCGCCGGCGGTCCCGGCCCTGCGGCGCGGGGGTCACCGGTGGGCGCGGCGAAGGTTGCGGGGACACGGGGTGTACGACAGCCGACAGGACAGCGCGGTGCAGACACCCCTCTACGGCCATGCAACGCGGGGGGACAGAGCCGGGACAGCCTCTGCGCTCACTCACCGGTGATGGCTCAGGGCAGGGCAGGGCTGCCCGCCGCTCCCGCGCATCCCCGCCGCCGGCCGAGCCCCGCTCCGCTCCGGGCGCGCCGCCGCCGCGGGAGCGGCCGTTCCCAAGCGCCGTGACCGCCGGTGCGCGGCCGGGGCTCGGTCCGCCCGCCCTCCCGGCCGGCTGCGCGGAGCGGAGCGGAGCGGATGGGATGGGATGGGATGGGATGGGATGGGAGCGGCTGGGAGCGGGGCGGCCGCCGCAGGCCGGGCTGCGGGAGCGGGAGCGGTTGCCAGGACGCCGTCACCATGGGAACGCGCTGCCGCCCGGGGTGGGGGGAGCCCTTGGCATCGCCCCCTCCTCGCAGCTATCTCACGGCAGTGCCCGATCCTGGGGAAGCACGGGGGGACGGGAAGGGCCCCGCAAACAGCTGCGCTCCCTGAGGCACCGGGGGCGAGCGGTGCGAACGGAGCGGGGGCCGTGCCTGCGCCTCCCGCGCCAGCAAACGCCGGCCTCCAGACACAAAGTTCGGTGATGACAAACAGCGGTGACTCTGAGTTTCTAGTGGCGCAAAAGAGCCGAGAGTATGACTGAAAACATGGGTTTTTCCAGAGCGTACATCAAATCCTGTCAGAATACAAGATTATTAAAATCAATGGCAAATATAAGTCTTGTTTATAAAATTTTCATGTTACATTTTCAAACAAGATCTAACATGCAGCTTCAGTAAAACTTTCTATATCACAGCAAATAAGATCCATCTGCTTGCACAGCAGAGGCGTGTCAGCTAAAAGAAAGTATTACTGGAAAAAGTCCACAGAGGGTGTGTCTGCCTTCACTTTTGTTTCCTGCTTGTGTCATTCCTTGGACTTTGATACAACCACCTTGGGTAAACAAAGTGTAAGTGAAATCTGAGAAGAACTTACTGCACCAGTTCACTCTGAAATAGCAGATTGTCTCTGATTTTAGTTGAAATCCATGCAACATCCCATACTGTTGTATAGGCAAACCATTGCAAGATTTGGGAACTAGGTAGATGTGAAGGATAAAAGGGTCATACCACGCACACTCTATTGAAAAAAGCAAGGTGGGGTCTGAATCCACACTCTGATTGACCTATTTATTTTAAAGTCATTCCTACATCAAAGGATCAGGCCAGAAAGAAAACATGCCATAGGTGCTTTGAAAACTATGAGGGTCATAAGATTGTAGGATAATTCAGCTTGGAATGAGCCTTAGGAGCACACTTGTCCAACCTTCTGCTCCAAGCGAGGTGACTGATGAGGCCAAATGCAGTTGTTCTTTTACCCAGCCTGCTCTTGAAAACCTCCAAGGATGGAGACTGTCCAGCTTTGGTGGATAGCCTGTTCTCATGCTTGTTTGGCTGCTGAAGAGAGAACATTTTCTTTATATCTGGTCTGAACCTCTCTTGTTTGCATTTATATTGTTGTCTTCACCATGCGCCATTATGAAGAGTCCAAATTTGCCATCTTGATGACTTCATCATAGATACTGGAGGGCCCTGTCAGGTCCCTCAAAGTCTGCTTTCATCAGGCTGAGCAAGCCCTGCTTCCTCAGGATCCAGCTCCCAAACATCTCATTGGCCTCTGCTGAACTTGCTCTAGTTCACTGATGTACACAGCTGTATTCCCTGACCTGGTAAATATCTAGACTAACTTCATGGCCCTGTGTAGTTTTGGTGCACCTGACTAAGTGTTTTTTCTTGCTAAAGGACTGCTTGGATACCCAGTGTTTTCCTGAGTATGTATGTCTGCAGCGTGGGGCTTGAAAGCAAATGGTTAGTTAAAGAAAATCAATTGAAGTTATTTTAGTTTTAAAAACATAACATTTTTACCTCCTACTGCAGTCTTGAAAGTAACATTACAATGTACCTCTATGCTCAGCTCTCAGCCTGCTCTTTCCCTCTAGCCCTTCTCTGGCAACAGTGGAGGTCAAGACATAGGGAGGGGACACGTGAATTCTTCTTCTTACACTTTTTCCAAGGCATCCACACCACCAGGATTTGAGGTGAATGGTCTTTGGTTTGACCCATACAGACGCTTTTTACATTTTGTGTTATCAGAGATCATTATTTTTTGTACTTGTATCACTTTCTTGATGTTTCTAACTAAAGGAGTGCTAAACTATTGTATTTTATATCATTACATCTTCAGTGTAATTCATACTGAACATGTAGATTTATTTTCTTAAAGGCAAATTCATATCACAATCTTTTTATCAAGGCACAACATCAACAATAAAATTAATTTATTCTGGAGTCTTCAACTGTCTCACTCATTAATTGAGCTCCACTTAAATAACCACAGAATTACAGAACAGAGCAATTTAGACTGGAAGGGACCTCAGAGGGAATATGGTCCAACTCCCTGCTCCAAGCAAGGCTAATTTTGATGTTAGATCAGGTTTCCCATCATAGCATAAAGTTTTCATCTTAAAAGCTTGTGTAATGTTTCAAAAAATCTCCCTCTGAGGGAAAAAAGTATAATCCTTGTAATTTTGTTGTTGGGAATGTACATAGCTTAACTGAATTCAGTCACAGGAACACAGGAGGCAGAACTCCTCGGTTACCAAGTCCTTGTGGACTTCTTCCAGGTTTATACCAGCCTTGCAAATAACAGCATTATTCATACATTTTGGTTTGCAGTTGGAGAAAAATTCAACTCCATGAATTCTAAGTATCTTTTACTTCGAAGGTTTCTCTTAATAAGATCCAGAGTGAAAGAGCCACATGCTATTTTTCCTCAAAAAGCCTCAAACCAAGCAGTTCATGTAAAAGGGCTGTCAACTTTGTTACTGTACCTTTTACTCCAGTGGTACTTTAAATGGACACGTTGAACACGTTAAGGGCATGTTTTCTGAGCAGAGGTGCTGCTCTCATTTGAGGCCAGCTATAGAGAGGAAAGAAATTTTATTAGGCACAGAGAGTTAGAGAAAGCTACAATGATTATACTGTTTTCCAACCTGTCCTAATCACTGATTTCATCACATTTTAAGTCATAAAATTCTGCCTTTGTTTTATACATGCCATTTTGTTTCTCCCTTCCCTATATTTCCCAAAAAGAAGTTGCTGAATCCATTTTTTATTTCCTTTAAGTAGAATTCTACATGCTGCAAGTGTAACTGAAGGCAGAGTGTAACCATCTGCAGTTTAGAAGAAAATGTTACAATTCAGAAGTGTCTGTTTACTCTTTGGAAGGCAGACACAGGAAAGAAACTACATGGAATTTTTGAAGTTTTCTTAATCTAATATAATTTGTTTTTCTATTAAAAAAGTCCTTCATCTTTGTAAGAAGTACCAGATTATGTGGTTTTCTAACTGAAAGAACAATGTCTTGTTAAGGGTATTAAGCCTTATTCTAATGGCTTTCAAGCATTAATTAAATTATTTATTAAATTATTCTGGTCAACAGAAGACAAATATGTGACTTACAAACCTTATTTTAATTATAGTTTTTAAGTAGGAGAAAAGCACTAATGCCTTTTCTTTGCTTTGCTGTCATTTTTAGTTAGAAAGCAGTCAGAGCAGTGCTTATTCAATTAAAATTTCTAATCTTTTCCAAATTTACTGACTTCTCTTAATCATTATTTCTTTCTGAAGCCACAATAATGTTTTTAGAATGGAGAGCAAGGGAAAGCTTTATTCTGTGGCTTTTCCAGAGATAAAGACCTTGTTCTTTTTCCAGTCAGTTTGGTCTTTACACACTTTAGCACCAGGCTGATCCCTGTTTGGTGCTGGCACACAGTGTCACTCAGGCAGTGGCAGGTGGAAAGGCAAGTGTGAGTTGCCAGCAGCACCATGTAGTCACTTCTGTGAGCGCTGAGCCCAGACCAACCCCTGCAAGTCCCAAATACTAAGCTAATAAACCTCCTTAGGCACTGAAGTGAAGCTTGTCCTTAAATATTTTCCTAAAGCTTAGCACCAATGATCAATATCAGGAGAATCAAGCAGTGCAACTGTTTGCAGCTAGAAAATATCCTCAAAATAATTCTTGATGTTAGCACTTCTGTGCATGAGCTGTAGGTGTTACTAACCAAACAGACTGTCAGACAATACATGCGCTGAAAAAAACCGACTGAAGTTCTTGATGCAGGGAATTTTTCTTACATCTTTTCAAGTTAGGTCTTTGAAAGGCATTCTGTCCATATGAATGTTTCAATAGAAATGTCTACACTTTTAAATTTTTTGGATAATTTAAAAGTACAGAGGTTCTTCTTTACTCAGCTAGAACTCCTCAATACGAAAATGTGGGTTCTGCCTTTCTCAGAGGTGATTTGTACATTCTTGGCTGGAGGAGCCCAGGCGTGCAGACTGTTCAGGCACACCACCACTGACATTCAAGGGAAAATGCTTTCCCCTGCCTCTGAGCAAGGATGTTGAATAAGTGTCATTCACTTAATATAGTCAGCTTGGGAATTAAATGTTTATCATTAAAATAAGCAGAATGTCTAAAAGCATGAAAAGAGTTTATTGTGAATTAAACTCTACTTTGTCCACCCAGTGCTTAGCAAAGGTTCATGCAGATGCACAGCACCAGTTCTTCCAGCTCCAGAAATTTTGTTGAAAGTCATCTTGTAGTCCATGTAGAGTAGATGGACCCAGTAGCACACATTCATTTCAGTGAACTCAGGACCAGTGTCTCGATTAGCTGGCCAGTGTGGATGCACTTTTTAACTATTCTTCCACAACTTTCTTTCTCATTATTCATAACTTGCTATAAAGATGTTTCTATGTATGTAAACACACATGCATATATAATATAATATAATATTATATATATGTAATATATATGTAATATATTATATAATGTAATATACATGTCATAAGAAAATTAACCTATACATTAAACAGACCCACATCCAAAGCAAATGGAAAAACCTACAAATCCTGTATTGATTTTCTATCTTCTGTTGGTGCAATATACATGCACTCTCTGCATTCTTGCAGGACTGTTTTCATTGCTTTTTATCACATTCTTATAATTTTATGTAACATTTCCATGTTCAAATTAAATACTAGGCAAATTATTTTTGTCCTATTTCCATAAAACTTCTGTACTCACCTTCTGTAGAGAATCAAAGTGTGTAACTAATCTATGAAGTTCTGTGCACTATTAGCGCTATCAGATATATTTTTGCTTTAATAGCTGTTACAGCTCATATTTGCCACCCAGCTATTTTCTCAATGAAAGTACACCCTACCTCTCATATCAATGTCATCCAACATCCAAGCAATCCACTATGGAAATCCCAAGCTTCACATGATCAGTAATTATACAGTGTAAGCCCAGCTGAGCTGAGAAGTGTTTTGTTTATTCTTCAAAACCAAGGATGAAACATGCCCAAAGGACTGTTGTGTCTCACCACAGTCTGTGGGACATGAGAGGGGGCAGATAAACAGTTGAAGTTTTGTCCCATTTCTGTATTGTGCATATCAGGGTGGTTTGGGTTTGTAAGACTTGATCATCCATGTGTTTAATTCTGCACCCCACCATACCTGTCCTGCAGCCAGATCCATGAGGACAAAGCCACGTACTGAACAGCACCGTCCTTCCTCTGCACTGGCAGATCTGGCTGCAGAACCAGCACCTGGCTCGGAGCAGCCCGAGCAGTGTTCTCCTCCAAAAAACCAGAAGTGAATCTGCTTATGCCTAATCTCTAAATCAGTGTGCACACGAGTCTTTATTTTGTTCATAAAAACAATGGAAATCGAATACATATATTCTGTACAAACTACTCCCTATTTTTTCCAATAAGTGCACTTCTTTTTAATCAGAAACAAACTAAATCCCAGTACAATCTATTGATGAAAACCAGGATCTGTACCCATTGGGAGCGGTTTTCAAAGTGGTTTGGAAGCAGCATCAACATATGACTCGGGGTCTGGCTGTTGTTATGATTGTTGCATTATGTCGTTTTCATTTTATTTATATTCTGGCTTAGAAGTGGCGTTAGAAATCCATTAGAGCCAACAGCAGGGCTTCAAGCCTGAGGTGAATCGTTAACAGGACTGCAGCAGTCAGCTCCGGGCGGGTTCACTGGTCTGATCGCTTAGAAAGCGCAGTCCCTGAGAGTTGTACTGGTTGCGTTCTGGTCAGAACGAGCTGAGCAACGCGGAGCAGATGCCGGCTGCCTGCAGGCACCCGGATTGTTTCACATCTGTGAGATGCTGCAGGACTTGTTTCAGCATCCACCGGTGACAAGATGCGTCGTACTTTCCATCGTTTCCAGGGATTGGCAGCACCTTAGTTCTGCGGGCACGCGGGCGGAGGGCAGCACACGGAGCATCCTTGCGGGGGTACGGCCGCGCCCGCTGGCTCCAGGCCTGTCAGGGCTGTGGGGCGGGCGCTCATCGCGGGGCGCGCCAGGAGCAGCGCCAGGAGCAGCGCCAGGAGCAGCGCCCGCCCGCGCCCCGCGCCGGGATTCCCTCAGGGAATGACGTCCCGGCGGAGCGCGGCCATTGGCTCCGCTGCGGCGAGTTCTCCATTTATGGACACATCTCCCGCGCGGGGCAGCCCTGCCCCTGCCCCGCGCCGTCCGTCCCCTCCGGTGCCCTTCCCGCGCCGCCCGGCCCCGGCTCCGGCCCGGCCCGGCCCCGACCCAGCCTCGCACCGCTCGCTCTCTCCGGCCCGGCCCCGCCCCGCCCCGCCCGGCCGGGAGCTGCGCGCGCGGGGAGGGCGGAGCCGCTGCCCCCTTCCCTCCGCCCGCCCGTCCCTCCGTCCCGGGGCGCCGGCGTGTCTGGGCAGAGCCGCCGGGCAGCGCAGCGCAGCGCCGAGGAGCAGCGATGGTGAGCGGGGAGCTCGGCAGGGCGCCGAGCGGGGCCGGGGCAGCTGTGGCGCGGCTGTCGCGTCCCCTCGCGCGGTGCCGGGAAGGGGCCGTGGCATCGCTCCGTCTCCCGCTCCCGGCCGGGGGAGCGGTTGTGTAACAGCGCCGGCCTGTGGGAAGCCGGGCCGTGCCAGGCACTTGCCGGGGGCCAGCGGCTGCCGGCCCTGCAGACCCGGGTCGGTTCTCTCAGTCGCGTCCCGAGCCCGCCCGTCCCATCGCGGGGCGCGGGCAGGGCCGGCGCCGCCTGTGGAGCACGAGCCGCGTCTCCCGCCCTCTCCCGCCGCTGGGGATCCGAAGGGGTTTCGGATGTTTGTGTCCTCGGGTGGGAGCAGTCCTGTGGCCGGGAAACGCCACGGCGTGGTTGAACAACAGGTGACGCCTCTGTGGTTCAGAGGGCGCTGGCGGAGGGGTCCCGGCGGGCAGAGCCGCAGCCCCGCCGTGCCCGGTGCCGGTGTCTGTCCCGTCCCCTCTCCCGGGGCGCGGCGGGAGCACTCAGGTGTGCCGCAGCGGCGGCTCCCGGGCCCGAGAGCTCGGGCACCGCCATCGCTCGGGCTGTGCGCTGCTGGTGCGACGAGGCGACGCGATGTCAGGAAAACACGTCAGTGTTAGGCTGAGGGAAGATTGAGGTTCGGCAGGTGAACCTGATTTGTCTTCAGTAATTGCCTCCTGATGATTGATAGTAGCTTTCATCCTGAAGTAATCCACGTAACGATTATGTCTACCTGTTACACAGGAACTGAGAACAAGTAGTGAAAAATCCTATGGGGTAATAAGCTAGGCTAAAATCCGTAACTTTTAAACAAGTAATTTATTTAAAACTGTTCCAAAGTAGAGTACTAAAGATCTGAGTGTTAAGGTACTTGAAAAACTTTTGCAGTATTTTTGCTAAAACTTAACTAAGGTTAAGTTTTAAAGACTGACCAGCCTAGTCCTTGTGTGCTCAAACTCCCAATACCTTTTCAAGGATGCCTTTCTTATTGCCGTTGCCTCTGCTTTGACTTCCTGAGGCAAGTACAGTTGTACCTCGTTACACCTATGTGGAGCGCAAGTCTTTGCTTTAAATAAAGCATTGCCGAAGTTAGGAAGCTAGAACTTCTGTTGAAGCCAGGGATAATGATACCAACTAGGTCTCATAAACCTGTTTTTGGTAAGGAGCTTTGAATAAGATAGGTACTTGTGTTCCCTGGGGGCTGATTGTTTGACCAGGTGATTCAGATCAACTCGTCAGCCTTAACCTTTGTTCCTCTAATACCTGCTATGTCGCAGACACCTGTGGCACATATGGGCTCCTTGGCTGGGTCATTGCTTAGACTTCTGACATGTTAAATGGGGTTGGAAGTCTCTGGTGCAGGTGCTTCAGAGATGTCTGCCTGTTACCAGTAATACTTTGAGATTAGTCTGTTAGTTGATCTGCTGTGGACTCCATTAATTCCTTTTTAATGAGCAGTTTTAATCAAAGTAGTTTTTGTAAATATGTATAACTGGCAATATACTCAGTGAGATTTACTTTATCAAAGTAAGAGAATTACTTTCTTCCACAAGATACACTTTCTAGTGATACATTCAGACAGTTGTCCTCCAGCTTTTAATTTGATATTGAAGTAGTTTTTCACTGTGATATCTCAAACTAATATGAATAGATTATGAATTATCTAATATTTTTAGATTATTGGTAAGTAATTGCTACAACAAAACCAGAAAAGAATGTTTTTGAAAGTGCTTCTTTTTCAAATAATTATGCCTAAACAATTGTTTGATAGTCATTAGAAGGTGGTATTTTGTAACTTAGTTGGCAGAAGGATTGCCTGGCAGGACTTACAATGACTGCTGATGAACATGAATCATGCTACTAATATCCTGAAACTTTATACTCATTCTCTGTGCTGTATAAAAACCTCACAGTATTCCCCTTATTTTTGTATTAACAGTTTTGATGTCTGGAGGGTGAAAAAAGATGAATGTTAGAAGTGTTTTGTGTTTTCTAAGTTGAGTCTTTTCTGCCACATCTTCTTCACTGTAAACCTCAGAGTGACCCTTTCCTGTTCTGACAGGGTCCCCAGTGCAGGGTGCTGAGTTGCCACTGACATCAGGTGCTGTTGATGCTTCTTGGGCCATCTGATAGAGCAGAACAGATACTGGTGTCACTGGTCTGTCACTGGTGCCTTCTCCAGTCCCTGCCGGGGTGCACTGCCCCGCCCAGCTCAGCTCACCCTGCGATCTTCTGTGCGCTTAGCAATATGTCTGCTCCTTTTTGCTGGTTTATTTTTAATCCAGATCGATATCTATGTCAAGTTAACAGTGTGGTTTCAGGAGGAGATCTGCAAGCATGGAGTGGGTGAGCTGTTTCATGGCTGTACGTGGCAGTACAAGGTGGGAATAAGCAACAGCAGGGCAAAACTGTAGTAACGCTAACAAGTCTAAGGAACATCTGGCAACTTGAAATTTTTCTCTTGAGATGCATCCGTTTTGTTAACTATGTGTTTCAATGTTTTAAATTCAAAATAAAAAAATCCTGAAAGCCTATAACATCTTAGCTGCAGCTTCTAAGTCTTCAAAAACTGGGTATTATATCAGTGCCAAGTAGTCCCACTCCAGTGAAGGACTCTATCCATAACCTGCAGGAAACCTCATGATGAAACTAATCTGGAACTTGCTTGAAAGGGAAGCATATGGTCAGCTGAGCTTTATGCTGTTATACTGTGAGTTTGAACCTTCATGTCATGGGGTAGCTCATGGAGATGCGTTGGAGGATTTTGAATTGGATAGAGAATCTGTACCACATTACAAAAATGACCTTGGACCTTTCATTTAAAGTAGCTCTTTAGTCTTCAGGGAAAGATTGTTCCCTTGAGTACTGTCAGCTGGCTTTGACTCTTCTAAGGATAAAACTTTGAATGTCTATCAGCAAATATTTTCTAAGGTATAAACTGCTATATTTAGGAAAAAACCAACCACAAAATCAAATAAATGTTCCCCCCAACAACAACCCATCAGTGACCAACTTTGACTGCTTTTGCATAATCTCTGTTCCAGAGTACTTTTACTGAAGTTTTGTACCAATTTGTTGGGCAGAGTGAGAAGGGAAAGGTCCCAAGAAAAGGCAAGATTAGCAGTATCTGGATTAGCTCACAAGTTGTTGAGCAAGCCAGGGTTGTCTAATACACTTATGTTAAAAAACCCAATGTGTTTCTCTGTTACCTTTAACCAGTATTTCAATGCTAAGCAATTTTCTGTAACGCTGCAGTCAGTCTGTGCATTTTATCTGGGCATACTTGGTGTCTTCTTGTTTCCACCCCTTCAGCAAAGATGGAAGGCTGACTTTTAAAAAGGAACCTTTTTTTAGCAATTTGACATCAGAAGAGGGCCGATATTTATAGCCCAGTCCGGCAAAAAGCTGAGGATGTCTTGATTCCATGTAGTGCCCATGAAAATCTGCAGAAATGAAAGACTGGGTTAGCCTGAGGGGACTTGCTGGCCTTTAGGATTCAGTCCTGAAATAGTGAATGTGTGGCGGGAACTGGGATCTTACATTATCTTATGTCTTTTTTTTTCTGCAGGGAAGTCACAAGCAAGAC
This sequence comes from Monarcha castaneiventris obscurior, assembly GCA_026261815.1. Classification (NCBI taxonomy): domain Eukaryota; kingdom Metazoa; phylum Chordata; class Aves; order Passeriformes; family Monarchidae; genus Monarcha; species Monarcha castaneiventris. The sequence goes on along the minus strand of JAMPIT010000434.1, from coordinate 14,279,983 downwards.
AGTGATGCTTCTGTATTTGAAGGGTGTTTTTCTGTGTGGTGTTGCAGACAGTAGCCTAAGCTCAAACCTTGCTCTCTGCCAAATGTGGAATACTAGGGAGGGTAACAGCATGTGCTTTGCATTATGTCTAGAGGTGCATTAATGGAAAAATCTTCCAGCTATATGATGTTTCTTTCTGGCTGATATATAAAATATACTATAACACAGCAGCATGTTAAGTAGTAAAGCTAGTGATTCATACTTGATGTGTTTAGGCTTGCGTTGTGTGCATGCTTGTCTTTGTTTAGATCTCTAGAATGATTTATGGATATATTGTGTGTGTTAGAGCACTTTTTTAGAAGACACTAATGTATGCAGAATGTTACTCAAATGCAACTTTTGCAGCTGAAAACTGAACATGTGATTGTGTATTTATGTATATCTTAAGCATTTTTCTCATAATCTCTTTTACCTTCCAGATATGGTCTACATACATAACTAATTTATTGTGAAGGAGATGGTGTAGCAATACCATTAGTAGTTTAACTAAACTATTTGCAGCCACTTTTTCTTACCTTAAAGGAATAACATTCACCAGTCTCAGTGCCTTGTTCTTAAAGCATTGCTGCATATGTGGCATGGGTGAAGTTAAAATGAGTTTTGTCATAGTTAGCACATGGAATGTTAAGCTTTTACAAGTTTTCAGTAAAATCTTAGTAATGGTCCCATCTTAACTTAATGGGAAGTATGTTACCTTGCTTAAAAAGTTGTACATCTCTTTAGAGAACTGTGGGTATCACCTTTTGTAATAATTTAAATTGACTTCATAAATAGTGGTATATTCTCTTTTCAGTTGTAGGAGTTAGTCTAAAAGTGTCATTGATCTAAATGGTCATGCACTGCTCTATCTAAGGTATATTGTAAAGAATAAAGATTTTGTTAATCCTAATTTCAGCATAAGGAATATGAAATACCCGCATGTGTGGATTTGTATTCTAATATAGTATGCATGTATCCATCAATGATACTAACGTATAGAACATGTAAATAAACATCTTCAGAATTACAGAAGAATCCTTAATATTAATAAAGCCTAACTTAGTTGCTGCATGTGATGAGGAAGGGAGCAAAAAGATGAGAGGTGATCTTTCCTCCTTGGCTTCTTGCTCTTACTTTACCAGGCTAGCCCTGGGAGCGGGTTTCCTGTAGTTACCTGAAGAGTTCTGACACAGGTCATTGCAGTTCTGCTGGTGGAGACCAGCCTGGGATTGGCGTGCAAGTTGTCAGGTTTTTGCTTACCCTTTGGTTCTCGTTATTGCCACAATAAATGGCTTATAAATGACAAATTCATCTGCTTTCCTTTTCAGTTTCCTGAAACACTCTTATAATGCAATACTTCAGTCTGCTTTTTTTAGGAAGCTGCATTCCAGATCTAGGTGGTGCGTGGCTACTGAAAGGCACTAAGAACTGTATTAGAAAGGGATTTTGCACCTAATTAACAAGGGTTTTGTTCTGGGAGTTAACTGTGCGAAACTAGAAGCAGTAAAATAGAAGCAGTTTTTGGAGCTGGGAGGAGTGTGTGTATATGTGTGTGCTACAAAAATAAGGATTTGGAAAATATTTCAGTTCCTCTGCAAGCATGGAAATCCAGGCGTAGGCTTTGGTAAGAAAGGGTTGGCTTGCATTACTGTTAGCTTTTTGAATTAAGCCACATTGCACTATCTAAACTCTCACCATGAATATAAGCAGCAAAGATTTACCCCAGCATAAAAGGCTAAACCTTTCAGTGGAAATCGTATAAGGGTTCTCTCACACATTTTCTCATCTGTTGGAGGCCATTCACTTCCTCACTACCTGTGCTCTGCCAAGGAGCTTTTCTGGTTGATGCTGGTCACTAACAAATGACCAGCATTCCTATCAACTGTGATGGAAGTGGGGTTTTGTACTGCGTGTGTATGGGGAAGTATTCCAGGTGTATCGGGTGCCTGCTAACTTTTGGAGCTGCTGTAGTCAAAGAACTCTGGGTAGCTGTTGTGTGTTGTTTGGCTTTTATTATTTCTACTGTGGCTGTAAAAGTATTTGTAAATATCAGAGAAATATGGCAGGAAGTAAACAAGAATTTTCTCCCTGTGTTAAGATGAGAACTGAGAGGTGTCTCTGAGAACTTGTTCAGGCATTCACCTCAACCTCAGCCTCCTGTGGCGCTCCTGGGACAGCTTGGGTGTGAGGAGCTTATTTTGGTCAGACCTTCCTGGGCTCGGGTCAGTCTTTCCCATCTCCTACTGCCTTCCCCACGTTCCTGAGATGCCAATTACTGTCCTGCCCAGGAAGTACGGTTGTCATTCCTCTCCTGACTCATCCTCATCTTCTGGCTTTCCCATCCTCCACCTACTGCTTTCCTCCCTCACTTCTTTAAAACTGCGAATACCCCCTGGGGACGCCAGGTGTGCAGTCAAGTCCTGGCAGTGCATGGAATCCGTTCTCTCTGCTTGACTAAGTCATTGCTGTGATAGGAAAAGGTATCTTAGTCTACAGCTTTTCCACACACTGAACCTCACCTTTCTACCTCTTCTGTGAAATATGCTTCATATGAATGTGTAAATGGCTTTGGGGTTCGATGGTGTCTTCTACACAAGCAAGCACATCTAAACCCAAGATAATTTAATGTAAACAGCCTAGGAAGAAGGGTATGGTTAAGGGTTTTTTTCCAAAGACACAGCAGCATTTGATTGATACTAATGCCACTCATGGATTGAGTTCATAAACTATGAGGTGTATTTTTAAAAAAAATTCTGAATTTCATTCTTTTTAGTTGAAAGCAAAAATACTTTTTTAAACAAAACAAATGTGAGAACTGACAAGGAAAGCAGTGGTGGCAATTGGAGCGCGAGTCAGAGCTGTCAGAAGTGATGCTTATTGGGAAGCCTACTTACAAGGTGCTTTTAAAGTACAAAGACTTACCTATTAACATAACTTCCTAAAATCAGCAACTAAATGTGAACTTGAAAGTTAAAGCCAGATATTAGCAGATCTTGAGCATGCTTCGTGATCAACACTGTCCTGGAAGTGTCAAAAGGATTATAAAATAGGTCTGGTGCTCTGCTCTCCTGTCATGTGTGTGATTTTTTCAGCTGCCAGAAGTGTCTGGTGAAAGCCACTTCTGGCTGTCAGGGGAGCAGTGCAGTGGCTTTGGGATGGAGTGATGATAGATGTTTTTCTTTAGACTCCTTCAAAAAAAGGGAACGTAAATAGTTTAGGCAAAAGCATGTGCTTCTAGAAGCTATTTTCATGCTTTTTTTCAGCAATCTGAAGTCTAAATGAGAGGGTTTTGTTGGCATCCTTCAAACAGGATTAGCAGTCTCATAGTGACTTGCTGCACTTGTCCCTGTACAGGAAGTGTGGGGCTTTTTTTTCCTTGCCAGCTCAGAACCACTCACTGAATCACTGTCATCAGCTGAGCCTGAGTCTGTAACCACTTCTTGGTCAGCCTTGTCTAATTTAAGTGTTGAAGTCATATTCAAGTCTGAACAATGCAGCCTGATACCCTCTATAAAACAAGCAAAATGTTTTCAACAGCTTTAAAGTCTTTCCTGCTTGTGTCTTATAAAATATGCTGCCTGATGTTTGATCTTGCACCCTAGGACAGTCTTCTGTTTTCAGTCTGACATTCCACAGTATCTGTGGGGCTTTAAATTCTAGGCAGTTTACCAAATCACGCTGTTATCTTTTGCAGTGATTGATGTCTTTTCCTATGCTTTGAGTTGGATATTGCTAATAGCAGAAATACGGAAAGAATGGATGTTGGAGCTTCTTGTTAGTAATATATTTGCAGTGCCAAGCGGTAGTCAAGAACTTGTCTCATCTTGTTTTGTTTTGGTTTTTTTTTTCCTGCCTTGAAGGATACAAGTCTGCACAAATGCCTAAGTGCTTCCAAATTTGCTTTTGCAATAACTTGCAACCCTGTGTTCTTCCCAGCTTTGTAAAGAAGTGCACAGATGCAAAGTGTGTTCAATGCTGCCAACACATTTGGAGTCCCTGGGATTGTGAGCCCTGGACTCTTTGATGGCTCATTTGCTGTGGAAGTACCACTGCTCTGTGGTAGGAACGTTCTGAGGACGAAAGCTTACCTAGGTATTCTAAACATCTTTGAGCTGCTGTGCTTCTCTGGCATGCATTAGCGTGGTCACCTCCTGATCACTTGGGTTTTGGACTAGCTTGTTGCAGGTGTTTTGATACATGACCTGGAAAATACTTCCTTTGCTAAATGGAAGCAGTGTTCTTGAGGCATATTGAAAGAACTCTTGCTCAACCTAATCTTAAAGGCCATTTCATGGGACTCAAAAGCAAGTGCATACTTCTAAGTTTTTGTTTTTTTCTTTCAGTATTTGAGAAGCATTTGATTTGTCTGTTAATTAATTGTGAAAGAATTTGTTCTCCTTTATTGATCCCCACCTGTATTCAGTACATACCTAAAGAAAGAGAAATGCGCAAAAGTGTTTATAACAGTAATTGAAATCAGTCATACTTATACTACAGATATACTTAGATTAAATGGAGAATTAAAAATATGATTAGATTCATTGCAGAAAGGATGTAAAGCTACAAACCCACCTATTCTTGCTTTCAGAGCACAGAGGTACAGGCTGTCTACATAGTCTGAATTAGTAGATAATTCTGTGGTATCTTCTGGTAAGGCAAATGAAACATGGATTTTGCGTAATTACTTCTGCTGTCTAGCTGAATGTAGATCATATTTTTGAAGGAATCAGTGATAGGATGCAATCATCTAGGAAAAAATAATTAGCCATGGGAATCCATAGTTGTGTTAGACCCTTGTGTCATACTTAGTTCTATATTTTTTGTTGATTCTTGGCAGTGCAGTTTTTATGAGAGCAGGTTAAGTTTATACACTACTCCTGAAACTTCTGATATCTTTGCTACCATAATTTGTATCAAAAATTGGGATACTATCAAAACTGATATATTACTACACATGATTTTATTACATACAGCTTCTGTACCATGAAATATCTCACTTCATATGTAAACTTGATTAGTTCCTGAATTCTGAATTGCCTGAATCCAAGAAAACAAATATTTGACTTTGCTAATTAAAATACAGTACATCCACTAAGAACAGAAGTACTTCAGCTAGATTTATTTTCTCTGCTTAAAAACTGTGCCTTACTCACAGTTATGTTTCCACGACTCAATGCAGTGTTGTTGATAGTCTCCAAAGCCTTTTTCAGTGCTTCCCCTCAAATTTAAGTATACACTGGGATCTGCTATATTGGTTAGTAATTGCTAGATTCAGCAAACCAAAGATTCCTACAAAAACATTCTGGTCTTTGCAGTGGAAAAGCAAAAATAGCTTCTCAGAGTAGGGCAATTTGGATGTGTTCAGTTTTTGGGGGGATCCTGACTGATTTTTGTGTATCCTGCAGGACTTGAGTAGACTGAAGTAAGTTGCCTTTTTGAAATTGATTGGTCCTGGTGGAGGGGGAAGCATTAGCCTCCTGCTATAGAGGAGCAGCATAAATTTGTGAGAAATCTATTGCAAAAGAGCTAAAAATGTGTAATTCTATCCTGAGCTGTACCCAGACTGTTGGCCATTATTTGCTCTGCTGTGGCTGTTGGCTTTGCAAAGCGTCTCTTGCTGCGTTTTCCTGGGGTAGCTGGGAGTTCAGAATCAGCTGTCTGCTGCTGCCTTTGCTGGGTGCACAGGCAAGGGGTGGCATTGGCACAGTGCTGCTGTGAGGAGGGACATTCTTCTCCCAGATAAGGATGGGACTCAGCAGCCCCCTGAGCGTGTTTGGTGGCCAGCACTTGCCAATGGCTATGGGCAGAGTCCCGGCAGGAACAGTGGCTCAGAGCCCTGTCAGAACCCAGGGCCTGTGTTGGTGATTCCAGTTATAGAAAGAGACTGCCAGCAAGTAGAAGTTGAAGTAACTTCTACAAACTGTGCTATTTGTTATGGTTTTTTAAGAATTAGACTTGACATGGGGGAAAAATGAACTGGAATGTTTTGTAACAAATGGAGATGCAGTTATGGCTGTGTGTATGTCTGTGGAGGTCTGAGCTGAGGGCTGGCCTTTAATGAGCGAAAACTTGAGCTCCGTTTGAAGCAGACTTGGGAGTGGGGAGAATGACTTCATTGTAGGAGAGGCCACTGCACTTGCTGTTTTGCTGTGCTTTACTTGTTTTTTGTCTCAGCATTGAGTTGCAACCACAGAGTTCGAAGCATGAACCATTTTCAGATGAGAAGGAAGGCAGGGATAGGCCTTCTGCAGAGCAAGCCGGGTCAGAAGTGTACCTACAAGTGAAAGAGGACTTGACAGAAAGAGTATCCAGTGTGTGAAACTCAAGATAATGTTGAGTACCGTTTCTTACAACTGAGCCTGGTTTCTTAAGCAGCTTAGATATTTGTATATCACTGTCAATCTTTTCTCTCTGCATTCTGTGATCTATATCTGCATAGCAATAAAGGACTAGATTCAGTGTATTGGAGAAAATAAGGATTTGCCCAGTTTGATACTTGCTTTAAATAACAAATCAGCATATCTTCTGGTATGTGGTCAGCAAAACTTATATTGGATAAAACTGAAATGGCTTCTGTTGTGGTTTAAAAAAGTATATAAAATAATAAAGGAGGTTAATCTGTTCTAGCTTGAAGCTGCCTTCAAGCACTCAGAATATGTGTTCTCTACAGGGCTTACTACAGCCTCTGGTGACTTTGACCTCAGTCTCAGGAATATGTAATGAAGTGTGTGAGCCTCTTATGAGGCTATAAAGTGGTTGCACTTCAGTAGCACAGAGAGAATGGATTAATTATTTCACATAGATAGGACTGTTGGTAACTGGCAGTTTTAATGTTGAAAATACTTGGTTTGCCAGTTCCAGTGTCAGTTTCCCAGCTGACTGCTCCAGGAGTCTTAACGCTGTTCCCATGAGTACTATTTGTTGAAGCTTTTCTAGTGGTAATAGGAATTCTGGTTCCAGGGTTCTTAATGCCTGAAATACCAGCACACCCAGTCCACAGAGACCTGATCTCAATATGCAGAATAAGTTCATGACCAGCAGTGGTTTCTTCCTGCCGTTTACTTTGTGTTTTTATTCTTGGTACGTTCTAGGAGCACTTGAGAGGAAGCAGGACAGTGGCTACTTATTCCCATATTTGGTATTGTTCTAGACAGAATAGACATCCCTCACTAAAGGAGAGGGGTGATACAGTGTTCCTGGACAATTTAACCTGCCACCGACCATGGCCTAATCTTGGCAGAGTCAGAGGGGTCCATTTCCTTTGCAGCTGTGCACGTTGCAGTTTTCTGTCTGGAGTTACAGTGATGGTTGGTGGCACTGGTGGGGTCCCTTAAGCTAAGTGGGCCTGACTCTTCACAACACTAAGAGCTTGTATTTACGTGGTTACAAATTCTTGTTCTCCAGTGGAGCTTCCATTCGTCGACACATTGGTAGTGGTGTATTTTGCCTTATAAAGAGTTGGAATTAGCAAGTGTTACTAAGTACATTTAGTGAAATGAACACTCAAGTCTAACTGTGGAAAAGGAAACAATATTTAGAACATCAACTCACTTGCATCTCCTGACTTTCTCCTTGGTACTTTTCCTGAGCCCTTTACTGGTAAGGGCTCATGTCTTCTGTACAGATTTAGGGGTGAGGAGGGAACCCCAAGCCCTAAATCTGTTTTCTTAAATGGTCGCTATTAAAGCCATATTGGGAAAGAAGCAAATACAATATATTTCAGAAAAGCACTGTAATCATTGACAATGTAGGCACTACTTCCTGCTGGAATAGCAGGCTGCCTTACCTGCTCTCATGCAATTCACCTGTAAAAAGACAAACTAAGGACTGCAGAAATTAATCGTTATTTTAGTCCTGAGATCGACCTTTTCTTGTTCATAATTATTGCAATCTGTACTTAAACTGAGACTAAAGAAGTTCAGCTGCATGTGTCAGAATGCCTAAAATTAATCCTTAATGGATACAGTCTTGACAGAACTATAACCTTCCAGTTCTGAATAAGAAAGGAATGTCTGAAATCCATCCAGAAAAGCAGAACTCTATACAGTTTTAAATCCCTGTTTCAGTGCCATAGGATAAGTTTACAGACTTGAACAATTTTTTTTTTTTTTTTTCCCCAGACCTGAGCATCTCCTTTGCATAGAGGAATTTAGGAGCTGTTTATTCTGAAACGAGGCTTAACAGTGTGAAAGTTGACAAGTGCTGAAGCAAGTCTGTTTGGGCTGTACTGGCAGCACAGCCTGTACCCTTAGAGCATAGGCAGGTACTTATAAATCACTGAGGATGTTCTGATGGATGTCTGAAGGTGGTAGTTTCAATGTAATGGAGAAGCATGTTGTTACCACAATTAATGAATTAGTCATGAAGAGCTATTTAGTCTGACACACCTCGAGAGTGTTCACCTACTGAAATCAGGTTTTCTTTTGTTCAGATAATTTCTTAATGATACAGCAGGCTGAGGTGTTTTTGCACCTGAGGCCATTAGGTGACTTTTTCACTTGACTTGTCCCATCTGTGGGTCTGTTCTTAGACTGGAATACATTTAAAATGAAGCAGTCAAGAGGCTTTTTACCCTGCACCTCTGGGGGAGGGGGCTTCTCTGAGTGTGGCTGGAGTCCAGCCTGGGACTGGGAGGGACAAAGCAAGCAAAACTGGTCCTGTCAGTTTGCCCGTAACCCACCTATTGTGGTTTCTACTGGGCCTCTGATAGTCAAAAATGGTTAAATAGCTCTTAACTTAGTTAGGGGGGGGAGACCTCAACCAAAAATACCAGTATTAACTTTTACCGTTCTAGAAACACTTAAGACGCTGGGGAGTTCTTCCTAGTCTGTACTTAAAAATACGTAGGTGGAGAGTCAGTAATTGTTAACTACCTGTGGTGAGGTAGCTATGGTCGTTAATTTTACATCTGAAGCAGACAGTATATTGGAAGAATGTACATTTTTATTTCAAGGTTATTTTACCTGGTAACTACACTTAGATCTTAAAGTTAGAAGTCAAGGTTATGGTGTTTGTTTTGGATTGTTTTTTTTACTCCAGGCATTTGAAAATATATTATCATCCTGCTCTTTACAGGTGTGGAGTAATAGGTTAACTATAAAATACTAATCCTGTTGCCTTTTGCTCATTGAGAGTGCAGGTGTACAAACAGGAAAAGAAAAAAACAAAGGGGAAATTAATATCATCTGATTACTAAAACAAAGACGCTCAAATTTAGTAGCTAAAATTATGTTCAAGCTGGTAACAGGATACTGTGAACAATGAAACTACATTCTGTAGTTGATTGTCTCCTTTTAGGGCTTGTTTTGCAATTGTACTTGACCAACTGAAACTCTTCAGGGGAGTAGAAGTCAACCTCATTTAAATGAATAACCTTCTTTTTTTTTGCATGACACCTTAATGAGGTGCCTAGGCTCTTATTTTTCTTTCTTACTATTTTTGAAGACTTTGGAATATATTCAAGAACTAAAGCTAAGTAGTTTTTTTTTTTGTTTGTTTGTTTGTTTTTTTTTTTTTTTTGAAGTGGTGTTTTAAGTCAGGGTAGATCAGGACATTGTAAGTATTAGAACTGGCAGGTGGGGAGAGTACTTTTTTGTTGTTCTATCCATTTGCTGCTATAGCTGTAGTAAAACATACAATTTTTCCCCCTTACTCCTGTTCTGCCTTCCAGTCTCTAGTGTGACAGCATGGGAGAACCTCCTGAAGTACCAAAGCTATGCAGAGCCTTTGTGATCACTCTCTGGGTGTTTTGTTCTGGTGCCATTTTAGTAAGGACGGAGTGGGGAATATATCTGAGGCATGTTCCTAACAGCTGCCATGGACTGTACTGTGGAGCTCTCCTAGGAGCCTAAATTATCTATAGTGTGAGAGAGGGCTGGAATCCTCTGCTGGTTTTGACAGATGATACATGCAAACTGCATTGTGCCCTCTGTGAGGGAAATGTGACTTGGTCCACAGTAGGCTGAGTGACAGGACTTTCTCAAACAGGAAGGAGAATAAGGGAAATAAATCTAAGAGGGAATGGTCTGGACTGGCAAGATGGTGGGAACCTGGTCTGGTCCAGGCAAGCTGCTTCCAATTTCCATGTGAAGTTCTGCTCCTTCAGCTCTACCTTACTAGTGCTCATTCCATCTGTTTTATAAGCCTTTAATATTGCTGGAATTGGTTCAGTCTGACACCTTCTCTGATTCTAACCTTGTGTAGGAAATGTGTATTTGTCCTCCTTGCCACGGATCAGCCATGTGGCTTTGAAATACTTGGCCAGACTCTGGTCTTAGCTCTCACCTTCTACAGTTGCCTTCCTCATGCCTTCCCTTCTACATCTTTAACTCCCAGCAAGCCTTTGCAGAGGTCTTTTGTCTTCAGCTGCAAATGCCAAAGGACATGCTCCACTTCATTACAGGCTTTCAGGATGATTTTGGGGGTTTATCCCTTAAATGTTATCTATAATAATGTGATGTCTAAGTTAGGCTTTTACTAGTAGTTCTGAACAGATTTAGGCTTGCTCAGGAAATGGTGTGTGTAAACATTGGATCATTTCAAAGTGCAGATTTCCATGGCAGTACATACTACAGGGAAGCTTGCAATGAAACATGTTTTATAAAGGCAAAGAACTTCTGTTTTGTACTTTGCAATAAGGTCATGAAGATGAAAATGTACAGATGTACATTTGTAATTCATGAACCTGGTTATGTGAATAAGTCCTGTTATTACTTAAATGCCTGTATATGAAACATGTGACTTTCGCAGTAGATTGCAAATAATTTTTTATCTTTGTAGTAGTCCTTACAGCTACTGCTGTGGAGTGTTGCAGAATTTTTCAAAGTGCAATAAAATATATAAGTAATTGGTGCGTTAGCACTAAATAGGCACAACATCCCTGAGGATAGATCTCTAGTAGGAATCTATGGAATAGCTGGTGTTAGGTTATTGCCTGTATACCACAGACCACAAGTGTGTGTTAGAAGATACAGGAAAGACTAGCTGTCACCAAATGCAGAGCATTTTTGAACCTGCTGTCAACACTGTCTGGAAGCAATACGGCTGCTTTACAACTGGACTCAACTTTTACTTGCAAAATATTCCATGGCACCTTTTTCCACCACAAATAACCAAAACTTCTGACACTTTATTTGCAGGGTTTTGTCCCTTTTGATAGCACTTCTGCTAAACTGGCAATTACTGACTCATCCATGACTAAGTTACTACTGTTGTTCTCTAGAAATCTGGGCTTTACCTGATGCTCTCCCATGCAAGCGCTATGCAAATCAATGCTTACTTAACATTGAGATTTGACAGGAGCAAATTGCAAAGCAAGATAGCTGCAGGCTGCCTCCTGTTTCCTCTTGCTGTGTTTCAGCAGAAACAAAATGATTTTGGCAGTCAGATATTGCGCAAGGAGTATGCAGAAGCACATCTGCTTATCTAATAGTCTGATTCTTTAATCTACAGATTTTTAAGAGATGCTTTCATTAAGACATGCATAGCTGCATAACCTAGTTGTTCAAATTAACATTTTTTAGAGGAAAGAAAAAGGCATAGGCTCTTCAACAGGATGGTTGAAGATCCCATGCCCAATATGTGATGTATTTTTTCACTATACGATACATAGAACTGTGCGTGTTTTGTAGAAAACAAGCTTTTCTCACTTATGTGCTCAGGTTTATTTGAAGTATAGTATTTTCCCTGGTTGTATGTACAGACTGGAGAATGAGAGGCTGGAGAGCAGCACCACGGAAAAAGGGACCTGGGGTCCTGCTTGGTGGTAAGTTGAACATGAGTCAGCAGTGCCCTGGCAGCTACAAGGGCCAAGCGTGTCCTGGAGGGCATCAGGCACAGCATTGCCAGCTGGGCAAGGGGGGATTGTCCTGCTCTGCTCTGCTCTGGGGCTGCCTAACCTCGAGTGCTGGGGGCAGTTCAGGGCACTACAGTATTGAGCTGTTAGAGAGTGTCCAAAGGAGGGCATGAAGACAGTGAGGGGAAGCCATGTGAGGAGTGGCTGAGGGCACTTGGTCTGTTCAAGCTGGAGGAGACCGAGGGGAGACCTCATTGCAGGTACAGCTTCCTCGTGAGGGGAAGAGGAGGGGCCCACACGCTGAACTCTTTGCTCTTGTGACCAGTGACAGGGCCTGAGGGAGTGGCCTGAAGATGGGTCAGGGGTGGTGTAGTTTGGACATTAGGGAAAGGCTCTTCACCCAGAGGGTGGTTGGGCACTGGAATAGGCTCTCCAGAGCAGCAGTCACAGCGCCAGCCTGACAGAGTTCCAGAAGCGTTTGGTCAACACTCTCAGGCACATGGTGGGACTCTTGAGGATGTCCTATACAGGGCCAGGAGTTGGACTTTTGTGGATCCCTTCTAACTCAGGATAGTTTATGATTCTATGGCTTTGGCAGAGGTTTAGAGAATGGGAGTGAGACTCCCAAACCTGTGTTGGTAAATGACCAGCCTCAGAGCTTCAAATCCCCCCTGATTTGCTGAAAGGGCTTCCATGCATTGTGCCTTTACTCCCTTTTCCAGCGTATGGTTGAATAGCATAGGGCGTGGTGTCCTCAGGTGACCTTGGTGGGCTGGGTGGGCCCCACTTACCAACAGTGGTGCTGCAGCTGGCAGGATTGAAGTAATAGGAGATGACGTGGCTGTGAACTGTGAGCTTTTGCCTGACTTCACTCCTGGTCTGCAGCTGCTTCTGAATGCTTCACTAATGTGAGAAAATGTTGTGTTTTAAAACCAAACAGTCTTTCAATGAGTTAAATTGAAATGAAATCAGTAACCATCTGATATATCAGAATAAGGTCTTACAGTACTGCATATAAAAACTTAATAGGAAACTGTGAAGTGACGTTATTCATCTACCTATTAAAAAGTCAAACTAGACGAGGCATTGCAGTGCGTGCAGGCTTTGGGTTACGTTTCTGCATTTAATTGCAGCAGGACCTACAGTAGGGGCATTTTGTGTTGCTTTTAAACAATTTAGAAATTTTACTAAAGAACAGTTCCTGCTGCTGTGTTCTTTTTTATTTTGAAAAAATGTGAAGAGAAAATCCTGAGGTTTTCCTTAACATAGATGATTCTGATAGCTTTCATTAATTTGGATGTATTAAGGAGGAGTGAATTTGAAATACTAAAAATTGTATTCTCAATGGCAACAAAGCAAAGATTTGTAGATTGGTTTAGCTGCTAGCAGCCTTCATGCCTTGCTTGTTTAAAAAAAAAAAAAAAGTCTGTGGAATGAGTTACTCTGGTCTTGTTGGATTTGGTCTGTTTGACTTAGTTTTGTTGATACTCTGTATGTGTTTGTGCAAAGTTACCTTGGAGGATATTTGAAGATCCAGCTCTATAAGGAGTGGAACAAGTTGTCCTTCATTTCAGTGGGACAGATTAGATGGAATCTGTAATGTAGGGTTTCTTAATCATCTGAAATGTGCAGACAAGGAGGAAAACTTAAGATGTCTGGATTGTGTCCTTTTTTTTTAAATTTATTTTTAAAAAAGGACACTGTCTTTGAAAACAAGCTGCCTCAAAATTGTCTTTCTGTGCAGTCCTGCAGGGACAAACACTCATAGTTGGCCTAAATACTTTTTGCAGAAGTGAATGGTTTTCTTTTCAACAAAACCCTGCTAGGTGTAAATAAAACCGGCAAGTTATTACAGATACCTGGGTATTTTGTGATTCGTTGTTATTTTTTAATTGTGTGTTCATAATTAGAAAAATGTTGGTTTTGAAAGCCTCAATGAGTTTCAGTATTTTAGGTGTTGAATAATTAATGATGAACTTTGTTTTTACACTGTTTATGTCCCAAAGAACCTCAAGCAGTTTTTTTAAAAATGACTTTACCGCGTTCCTTTATTCAGAATTATCCTCTGGTTAATTACATTTGGCAAAGTCTTAGCTATGTTTATGTAAAGACGGGTACTCTGCTGAGCCTCAGCGCTGCTTCGTGAGGGATGCCTGAATCCAAGTCAGGGAGCTGCCTGTTATGGATCATGTTCAGGAACCCCTGAGCCCTGCATACCCACTGCTTCAGAAACCAAAGGCCAGCTGAGACAGGAATGAATAGTGCTCACAGGTAAAAGGGACAAACCCAGGCAGCTGTGTAGTGGCACGAAAAGAGATTGATCTCAGACAACTTGAAAATGGAACAAAACTCTTTGTCTCTTTCAGCAACTACAGTAAAAGCCTGGAGATGTATCTGCAGGTTTGGGATTATCCAAATGCTAATACACGTTGAGCCCTTAGTCAGCATTGGGGAAGCCTGTGGAAAGTGTCAGTATTTTTAAGAAGCTGGTTTTGGTGTATTGCTCTTGGAATGCTCCCAACACTTTTTTTACCTTTTGGGTCTCATTCTAACTTAGGGGTGCCTCAGTGTTTCTGGGTTAGGTGTGAGGAAAGCAAAGGAACTAGTCTGGAAGGAAACTGTATTGGAAGGATTGGTCAAAGCTAATGAGAATCCAGTGCAGAGTAATTAGAAATGAGGTGAAGTTGTACTGCGGGTGGGTTCGTGGTACCTGTTCATCCAATGTGTGTGTCCACCTGTGTGCTTCACTCACAGCCATGGTGCTCAGCCAGGGCCGTGTGGCAGCATTGCACCGTTACCTGGTACAGCCTAAAGGCACAGCTACAAGTATTGCATTTGGGTTGCATTTTTAGCACATCACTTTAAATTGTATTTCTGTTAGGCACAATGGAGCCAAAGGCAGCATTTATAATATGGTTGAAAGACTTTCAGCTGCTCCTGTTGCCCTGATGGGGTCAGAAGGACTATGTTGTTTATCAAGCTGTCATGTAAGCTTAGAAAAAAGCTTCTTGAGTGCAAATTTGTAAGCCAGAACTTTGTTTAAAGAAACACAAATTTTGCATGTAACATGGAATGTAGAAAAAGGTAAAGCTGCTCTATGGACTTCACCAGTCTGAATTGCAGCAGCCAAAAGTTAAAGGATTTTGATAATCTGAGCATCTGTTCATGTCCGGGTTGTTTGGGGTGGAGGGAACGAGACTGTATTCACTGAACTGTTGTCTTGTCTGAATCAGAATATTATGCTTAGGTGAAAAAGTAGTTCAGCTGATTTTAGTTTATATTTTAATTCAATATTATTTCAGCTCATGTGGGTTTGAGTCAGGGGTCTGAAACTGAATGAATCCAGAAGTTGAAAGCAAAGTACATCACAAACATTTAAGTTTAATGTGGGTTTATGTCAAAGTGCTGCAAGCCAAAGTCTTCAGCCACAGTTCAGCATCTGAGACTTAAATTGTTTTTCTCAATTACCCCAATTTTTAAACCTTGTGATTTAGCTTGAATTTCACCTGTTCTGGGTTTTCATTATGAAGTTTAGCATTTTGCTGAAGACATGGAAATGGGAAATTAAAGGGGAAAGAAAATGCAGCATCACACTGCACCAGTATAGAAGTTCTTTTAAATACAACTAGGGTGTTAATCTGCAGTGGTCTGAAGCAGTTTCTCCTTAAAGCTGACACTTGGCTTTTTACTTGGTTTCCCCTTTAACGGAAATCGTTGAAATCTTATGTCTGTTTATGATGCTGAGTTGCGAGGTCTAAAAGACATTTAAATTTGGTCTTTTGCATAATACTGCTAAGTCGGTGATAAAGTTACAGGTTTTGTGAAACAGCTTCTTTGTCTGGCATCTGTGCTCAGGGCACAATTATGCCAATACAAGATCTGTGAGACTGAATCTGATGCATGTCCTGATAGCATCAGTTTTTCATAGCACAGGAAGGAAGAAGGGTAGTTTGCAACTAATGTGTTTGATCACACATCTGATAAAAGCCTAGAGTTACGAAGATAGCTGGATGTCCAAATTAATTTTCAGTTAGCTTTCTTGGTTCAGTAATAATTTGAATGCTAAATATTAACATTTAACAGTCTCACATACTTTAAAAAAAATTGATAGGAAATAGCTGTTTCTGTGTCAAAATCTTTCATAGACGAATAGGAACTATCACTGTAGCTGTTAAGTGAACTTCTGCCCAGAGTTAATAAAAGAAGAATCCTGGGTGTGCAGAGATCATACACATGCATTGGTAATACACGGAGCAGATAACAACCACGAAGGCCTGGTCTCCTAGCTGTTGATGGTTCTATTAAAAAGTGCTGGGCCAGATGCTTTCTATGTATTTCCATTAATAACCATGGTGTTCACTAGAGTGGAATGAACACTTCGTATTTGCAATGCGTTTCTATGCTTCCACCTTTCTGGGATATCAGCTTCACTGACAGTGAAGTGAGCTAGAGGAGATCATGTATATTAATTCTTAGTTTAATTTTCTTGGGTGACTCGTGAATTATTGTAGAAATAGGAAAATCTACAGGGCCAGGATACAAGCTTAATACAAATTAGAGGAAATAATTTGAAGCATAGGATTTTAGAGGACGAATATTGGACAACTGTGTGAAATCTTAACCTGGGTTAATCAAAAAAACGTTCAAAGAACAGCATTCTTGTCATAAGGACTTGAAAGTTACTGTAATAAAAGCAAGTGATGTAAACTAGCATATTCATTAAATGACAATATGCCAGTTATTCTATACCACCGGAGTGTTACATGCTGGGTTTTTAATGTATTTCTTCTCAAAGCTGCCCTGGACTGAATAGTCAAAGCTGCTTTAGAAAATGAGTGAAATGACAAATAGCAGCTGTATGAATAATGTGCATGTGGAAGATAATCCGGTTTTGAGAATCTGTTATGGACATTAGACGCTCAGTGGGACCTGCTTGCCCCCTGGCATAATGTAATTATTTGTTAAAGTAAAAACAAAGTCCTGACGAAGGACGAATGAAGCTGTGCATAGGCTGTCTCCTGACAGAGGTGAATGTGCAGCTGAGAAGGTGGATTAGTATCTGCTAGAGTCTTCTGCACAGTGTGTGAGATTTGTTGGGTCTGATGTTTACTGCTTGTACCAAGATTTTTGCTTCCTGTTGGTTTTTGATTAACTTTGTGGGAGTTGAAGTGAACTTGTAAATTTGGTCCATTGGAAAGATGTGTAACTTCTTCCTGAGGTGGAATGCTCAGACAAATTCTTGTTTGCATTTATGTAATAATTAACCAAGAAAACCTTTCTATCTGAATGCACTGAAATGAATATTAAGGTTGGAGTCTTTTAAAGAGTTAAATTAAAGGTTTAGTCAACATATCAAATAGTCTTCTTTCCCACAGTGTGTGAAGTAAAACCTGAGTTTTGCACAAGTATCAAAACATGACAGCTCATAAAAAGGACTCATGTTGAGCCACACGCGTGTTACCACCCAGGTGTAGGCTCTGCTGTAGGTGAGTGAGCACCACTCCCTGAGCCTTTCCCTGCTGCTCCCAGCCTGTGCTGCCAGAGGTAAACAGGAAGCTGCTGCAGTCCTGAAGCTTTTACTCCCTTTACTCAGCACTCTGTGAAATTAAAATAAACATAGAAAGCAATTTCTGCATCAGAACCTCCCTCAGTGTGGAGTTCCTCCTGGCCCCCCCAACACACTCCTCCAGCCACCGTCACCAGCGAGAGGAGTTAACAGCTCCTCTGCAGTGGGGATATTGGTGTGCGGGGAGCGCTCCTGAGAGCAGGAAAAGCCTTTCAGCTCTTCCCTGCACATCCCAGCTCCCAGTGCCCCAGACTGGACTGCGCTTCCTGGAGCTCTCCTTGTTCAGGTAGCACCCCCCAGTACAGTGACCTGTACAGAAACACGCTCCCCTGAGCCCTGCATCTGAGCACAGTCCAAGAGCAGATTACCCAGCTCTAATCAAACATGAAACTAGACATTCATGAAGCCACCTACTTGGGAAAATCCTTTGCAAACCTAACAGTATACATTGGAATTCTGCAAGCAGGTCTGCGGCAGATAAGCTCTTTATCACAGGCTCCACCCTGGTAAGCAGAGCAGTGATTGTCTTGTACTGCCTCACTTATCCCAGCTGAAACTATGCATACAGGAGGGAAGATCAAAGCAAATACCTCAAAAATGGGTGAACTTGAAACCAATGACCACGCTAATGCCCAGTTTAAGAAATGAGCAGTTGACCGTGTATCCTTTTTTGGTATCAGAACAGTTAAATGTTATAACTCTGAGCAGTTTGTTGCACTAATAAAATTTTGTGATGTCAGCACAAAGGTGCTTTTTGGTACATGTTATTGAAAAACCAGCCTTGGCCACAGTTTTCTGCTGTGTTGCAGCTTTTGCAGTTGCATCATGCCTGTTGCAATAGAGTGTTTTTCTTTAGCCTGAACTGCCACAGGCATGCGATGACATGACAGTCTCCACTTGGAAAAAAAAGATCTATATTCCCTCTGGTTTGTAAATAAGTTCATCGAATGGCTGTCTTTAAGGAAAGAATAGAAAAAACAAACTGAAGGAGACTCAGCTGTCATATTACAAAATTATTTTAAATTTAGTTGTAATTCAGGGGGACGATTTAGCTAATGCTTATTTTAGAAATTAGTCTTTCAATTTTTATGGAATTGCTACATACTCAACTAGATCAAACTGTTGGCATAAAAACATCTTGCTTGGTTATTGTTGGTTAAAAGCAGTATTAAAATAAGGTCTGTAATCTGCCCAACCTGTTGTATTCTTACAATCCATTAGTAGTTGGTGAGGACAAATATACCCAACAAAATGTAGATGTTCAGTAATTTTATTGAGAAGTGTAACTAAAAATACAACTAAGTATTTATTTTGAAGTTACAGTATCTTCATGCTTATAGTTAAGCATTGAATTGATTATGTAAACGTTAATGGGAATGAGATTTTTCAGTCGTTTGAAGGTGCTGTGACATTAATGGAAATGGATTTGGTAGATGCAGAGAGAGTGTAAATGATGTAACATTCAGCTACAGTGGAGTACTGTCTAAATGGTGTTTTAAAAGGAGCTGTTTTATTCCCTGGAAATATTACAAATTGTAAAATGATTTTTCCACCTTTTAACACTTGCAAAAATTTATTCTTCCTTTTATCCTTCAGTGTTGGCTTGTTAAGTTATCGATTTAAATGCTAAACAATTCAGAAATATTGCCATGCTCTTAATTTTGTATTTTGCATAGATTAAAAAAAAGCAAAACCTGCAGCTAAAGAATAAGGCTGAAATAATTATTTTTCTTTCCTTGATGTTGTATTGCCCCACTCTGTTTTCTGGAAACAAAGCATTGTGGTACAAGGAAGGGATGCGTGGGGAGTCTGGGCTGAGCAGGCACTGAAGTGCTGTTGCCAGATACCTCGGTGAACTGCAGAAGGGATGGCCTTTAGCCTGCTGGTGGGAACAGCCATCCCAGAATTGTCACTGGAGCCTCCAGGAGTAACCAGGTTTCCCAGTAAAACCTTCTGTCACAGGATTGTCAGCTGGAGATACTGCCGGGGGCAGACTTTCGCCTTAAACTCTCAGGGTAATGTCTCGCAGTTATCAGTCTGATGAGGAGACAAATGTCTTCATTTACCGTGAAGGAAAGGGTGGGAGAAGGAGAAAAGGAGCAGCTGCAGCTATACAAAGAGGGCAGTGACGGAGCAGAAAGGAATTCACTGCAATGATTGTGGCCTGATGGTCTAAAGCTTGGTGCTAAAGCCTGAGATTCCAAAAGCTGGGAGATGGGGCAGGGCAGTGAGTGTTGGCATCAGCTAGAGCAGAACATGGCTGGGATGGTATTTTTGTAATGTGCCAGGGGTTTTACTTTCTCTGAAATTTTCCACTGGCACCAACACAGTGGCAGGAACCCCAGCATCCATCCACATGCTCCCTGATCCAGCGCGTGCTGAGGTGCTGCTCCCACGTGTGCAGCCTCCGAGTCACACTGCTCTGAAATTCCTCCCTCGGGTGAGCATATGGTAAGCTCCCAGTGGACTTCATTTTATTATTTGCTTTTAGGATGATCAAGGAAAAATATTCTCAGTCCCCTGCTATAGCAGAGGCAGTGGCATGTTGTCTGAATCTACCTATGGAGTTTGCAAACTACTTTCTCCAATTAAAGACCATAATACTACTATGTGTAAGGTGTATGATTGCTTAAACCCCTTTTAATGGGGAAACCTCTTTTAATTTTGAAACCAGCTTTTAATGGAGAAGAGTGACACACATAAAATCTTTATTACACTTTCAGGGTTGACACAGCCAAGATGAAAATGTTTGTTGTAATTTTTCTCTTACATTTCTTAAATTGCATGATAGGTATATACAGATGTAAACTGCATATACATTTCACAGATGGAGAGTTAGTGTGCATGAATGCTGCTCAGTGCAATGATTGCCATACAGGGGGGATGGTGGTGTATATACACACACATACATTGGCTAAAAGTTGCTGTTGCCAGGCAGCCAGGCCTATACTGATCCACGAGTGCCAGGAAATCTTGCCGCCTGTGCCACAAGGAGCAAGTCAGACTTAGAACAGCTCTGGAGACTGTTCAGTAAGTAAAGTAAGACAGCAGATGTCTAAGAACAAGTCAACCTTATGAAGTAGTTAACACTGTTGCGTTTCCTTAGGAAAATTATTTCTTGGAACATCAGGACAAAGCCACCCAACAAGCTGTGGGATAAGCAAATAGGAGTTTACAGTTCATTAACTGCTTTCCTGTATCTGCCCAGGGTCTCTGTAACTTGTGTCAAAATCTTAGGCACGTTTGCATGATCAGCTCTTGAGCTCATTCCTGTCCTTATTTCGGTCTGTCGTGTGTGTGTGTGCCATTTTAAAAATAATCTTTCAAAACTTTTTGTGATACTGATGCAACAGATGAGCCTTGTGGTCAAATACTGAAGTAGCTTCTCTTTTGGTAATGTCCTGTTGCTTATCTTAGAAGAATGCCGATGTCATTTCTGACTCGTGAAAATGAGCATGATGTGTAAATCCTGTAGACTCTCATGTTCTCATAACTTATCTTCTATTAGAGCTTACCTTTGCCGTCCAAGTGAGCAGGCTCTGGTTGCTCCTCATCCTGGCCCTGGCTGCAAAGAGGTAGAGCCTGGGTGCTCCCTGGCTCCAGAGCCCAGAGCAGGAGGTGATGGTGGGGAGCTGCCCTGGGGCCAGGTCCTGCTGGGGCAGCAGCACCTGCACAGGAGCTGATGGGAGCAGGTGTTTGACCACTGGGATCTCCTGCAGCCTGGAACCAGCTCTGGAGTCAGTCTTTCAGGTCACGGGCTGAATCCACCCCTGTCTGAGAGCAAACAGTGAGAGCTGATGACTTCCCCACCCCCCCCCCCCAAATTTTTTTTCTCAGTATTTTATTTCCCTAGCTGTGTTGGGGGTTTGGTGGGGTTTTTTTTTTGTTTGTTTTTATATTAACCTGCTATTAGTTTCCATTCCTTAATAAATTTTTGGTATTTTTAGTTGTCTGTATGGGATGTCTAAGTTGCTGCTTAGATGCTCAGTATTTTTGCTTTGCTATTTCCTCAAATCTTTAAGCATTGCTTTTTGTCTCCCTTAATATTTCCCTCATGTTAAATTTAAATAAATGGCCTTTTATCTTTGCCCATCTTGCTGCTTCTGCTGTCTTCCTTTAATTTCCTTTCTGAAATATGGTCACATCGTTGCAGCCAATATGTATTTTTCCTAACGTAAGATATACAAGAGCTATTTTGGAGCACATTTGTTCACTATAGCTTCTCTGTTTTGATTATCCCAATGAAGGACTAAAATTCACATTAAGTATTTTTGCAATATTCTCTGAGAACAGCAGACCCTTTTCACTTTTCAGAAATATGTGAAAGATTCCTCTAAGTGGATTATAAAAGTTTGCTAATTTTGACGGGTGATATAATTGCAGAAAACCGTGGGTTTACTTTCCTGTTAGCTGGAAAAACTGATACAAATTATGTATGTATGGGACTGGTGATAAGCCTCCGTTTGTAGAAGCATTGATGTCAGGTCTCAATGGTGTGCAGCTTTGTCAGTTTTAGGACATGTTTGGCTTGTGTGTGTGTGTCATTTACCATTGTAGTCCTAATACTGAGCTGAGGAGGTAGGCACGTGCTCCTTAACTACAAGGAATTTGTGCAGTAGTACTGTATTAGTTGAGAAGGGGAAGAAAAGGTCATACTTATGATCACTTGACACTCTTACTCCCTCGTGCAGGCTGAAAATCCCTTCTGCACTGTGATGGGACACTGATGTTTGCTACCGAAAAAAGCTGTTAGAGATTCAGAGTGGCAATTTTTCCCTCGGTGGGAATGAAGAATGATTATTGAAGGCATGTAGGTGGTTGTAGTTTAGCGAGAGTTCTGATGGACAAAGAGCACCAAGGTTCTCAGGGGCAGAATATACAATCTCTTCTGATCCCTTGTTTTTAGTGCTTTAGTTTTAGATGTACTATTTTTAAACAGCTTGAAATACAAAAATATTTGCGTTTTTTTCCAGTTAAAAGAAAACCCATGTTGTGACACAGCATGACTGAATCTTTTTATAGCTACATCAAATACATGTTGCTTAGGATAATGCAAAAATACACAAACAATAATAAAGGTTAAAATAAGAAACCAGCAGTTGCTACTGTAACACAAGGTGGAGGGCAGCAAAAAGAAATTCTGTAAATAAATGCCTTATCCATACTCATTATTAGTTCCAAACAAAACAATGATCTGCTTTAACTGTGTTGTACTGCCAGTACCAAAAGTAGTACAGAAAGCACAGACAGTATTTAGTACATAGAATATATTTTGCATCCCCCTCCTTGGTATTAATGTAGCAGTTGTGTTAATCTGTAATGAGTGGGTGTTAGGGACATGCACAGAGTGAGAGCAGAATGGATTTTGCAGGTTCCTGGGGATGCTGGAGATGCCGGAGCTGCTGAGGGGGCCCTGCAGCCCTGGGGGAGCTGTGCCCGTGCTCCTCAGGCTGCGGCTCGGGAGCAGCAGGCCCCGAGCTCACGGGGTCATCTTGTGACTCGTAAATATTATTCTTGTCAGTGCAGAGCAGATCTGATTTTGAGCCTAAAACAGCAACCAAATGAGTAATAACAGCTGACTGCTGTTAAAGGTACACGCCTTTAATTGCAGCCTTGCCAGTCCAGCCTCCACTCCCTGTGCAGCGTCAGGTGCTGGGGTTGGAAGCTCGGGAAGAGCCTGGGGGAGGCCTGGCAGCCAGGTTGTTCTACACTGGTGTTTCCACTTCTGTGGCTTTTAGCAGCCTGTTGAGATGTGTTTTTGTTTTGGGGTTGGTTTTTTTTTGTTTTGTATTTTTCCTAATCTGCCAACCTCATCTCTTTCCAGCTGCTGAGGCATTGTTAGTGCTGACACAAAGACTTTTATTTGCTTACTTATTGTACAGTTAGATCACATCTTTCACTGAGAAGACCTAAGCGAAGCCAAGTAGCTGTCTGCTGACATCTGACCTGCATGGCTTGGCCCAGGGCTGGACTTCGGGCTCTGTTGGCCGTGTCTGGCCATGCCCCAGGGGAGCTCTGCTGGAGTTACCAGGTCCTGGCTGTGACATCGAGTGTGGGGCAGCTCTGCCAGCATTGTGCTGCTGGCTCTGAAGAACCTTCTGGGAAAGGAGGACACAAGCAGGCCAGGAGACCCAGCCTGTGTCTGGAGGATCCCTCTGGAGAGAAGTAGAGGAAGAAGTATGTTGTGTGCTGGACAGCAGAGGGCAATTAGCAGCTGAGTGAATTAGCCAGAATTCACCCTGCAAAGTAGGTTCAAGTGGACACCAGGTCACTAGTTCAGGTGTCAGTTGTCTCCATATCAGACTGATGCATTTTTATCTGGATGATGGAAAGCTCTCAATAAAAAAAAAAAAAAGTCTTAAATTCTCAAGAAATCTGCAATAAGAATAATGATTTGTCCTTAGCGTAATTTTTAAGTATATAGCCTTGACCTTTGGAAAATACGCAGTCTGGAGAAAGATGAAGAGTTGCTTTTATAATTGCTATGATATGGAGTTTTTTCAGATGATTGATGATAGGAAGATTTTTTGAATTTTTGTTTTTCATTTCAAAACTCTATAAAAGCCAGTTAGTTGTTAGCTGGACATGGTACCAGTTGGAAGGTGACTGAAGTTGCTGAAGTCAGGTTAGACTCCATAGTCATTGCTCATGCTTGGAAGGGCAAGAACTTGGGAGTGGGTGGTGTGCTCTAGACAAAACACTCCCTATTTTGTTGCCCAGACAAGGATGTGGTAGCCCCTGCACCTGGCCATCCCACTGGTGTTACCTTCCTGGACAAGGAAGAGTGAGAGCAAAACTTAACCATGGCTGCTGTTCAGGCACTACTAAAGCTTGGGCTTATTTCTAGATCCCAGGGAAAAATCTGACGATGATCTGGTGGTGATTTGCTGGTTCTCTGCACATTTGCATGTAAGGCCGTGTTTTGAAGGGAAAAGGATAATGCCAAACTACTACAAAGGTCCATTTAAATTGAGTTACAATGTTAATGGGAACTACTTAGTGCCTTGACTCTCAGCTGTCCTCTATGCCATTGCTTTATTGGGCATTTAGGCTGCTGCCTTTTTCTTAAACCTGTCTGCAGGGTTTGCGGTGTGTCTGTGGTCCTGAGGCTCGCAGATTTGATTGCTGCTGTGATTAGAGGTGGGCGGGAGCTCAGGGCAGAGCTGCTCTCAGGGGAGCTGGGCCACCCTGGCACGGCCCCCTTGCTTCCCTGCTGGCTCCCAGTGCTTTTAGGGAAGAACCCTTTGGCCTGCTCCTGTGTTAATCACAGTCAGCAACAGTCACTGACTTGCATAAAGCTGCTGTTTTGCAGACAGTGTGCACATTTTCCATGTATCCCGTGGCTTTGCAAGCTTTGTGCTCATTGAGCTCACTGGGTCTGATGCCATGGCTTCCAAAGGGAAGTTTGATTGTTTTCCCAGTCTCATTTCTTACACGTTTTCTATTATCTGATACTAAACTACATTCTGTATAGCTTTGTGAACAATCTACTTATACGTATTTATTTTGATACTTGTACCTTTTTGTCCATCCTGCCAGTTCCCTTTTCCAAGTGTAATACCACAGATAGCTGATGAGTGCACAGAAGGAAATTGTGCTTCTCCATTGGACTTCTGTTTTCTCCAGTAACCCAAGCTTCAACTAATATTTTCAGTCACGTGTTTTATGACAATTTTTTAAAAAAAGTTTTGTTTTTTCAGTGCTTCCAGATCACTGCTTCCATTGTACAGATAGGAAAGTGACAAGGTTCACACAAACTAAACTAGTTTGTAGTTATTATTTTATTGAAGCTCATGTATACTTGTGGATGTTCGAGCAAATTGCTGAGATTGTTTTCAGATGTATTTACCTCTGCTGTACTATATTTGAAAGCATTTTTTAATTTAAGTTTGCAACTGTTCTCCAGTGGTGTTGGCAGTGATGGATCTGCATCAGGGAGCAGTGGCTGGAGACTTAAGAGAAAAGACACAAAACCTACAGCTTCTGTGCTGTCTGCAGTAGCAGGGTTTAGCGCAAGTTAATTTAACTTGCGGTAAAAATCGGTTGGTCTTTGGTTTTTGTGTCAGTCAGGGCGAGACGAAGCCAGGCTGTAGGCCTGCTGTGGCACTTGGTGTTAGTACAGTTGTGTGAGTCATTTGCTCCTGCAGAACTGTGTACACACAAAAGTTGCCCCTCGGTAAGTTGCTGATGTCCCATTTCAAAATACCAATGCAGCTGAAGTGTTCACAGTACCTAAATTGTCTTAGTTAATCTGTAAAATTTCTGCAGAATAAAATAATGCACATACTTTATAATAATAAATTGTTTGTATCCTGGTGAATGTGACTTAATCCTGTATAATGTGCACCAGAGCAGTGTAGTTACATCACATTGTTACAAATTGTAGTATTAAAGAATGAGGGGAATTTGCAGAATTGGCATTTTGTTGGCCACATCTTCCTTGACAGCATAGTTGACACTTCTCAGTGTTAAATGCGCTAATTCCAGCATCACTAATTTCAGTATTGTGTAAGCAAAAATTAGGTAGAAAAAGGCAAGAGATCAGAACTCTATTAGCATTGTCTGCCAGGCTACAGAAAATAGGTTTGGGTTTGGAGAGTAGATTTAAAGCTGAATTAATAGCCTTGATGTTGACTGGATTTAAATCTGTTTGTGGGTGTATCCATGGAACCAAACTACAGTTCAAATCAGCTGGAAGAAAAACAGATTTTGATTTCGAGTGGTACAGCATGAAATGTCACGTGTTTTAGTAGCATCCTGAAATAGCAGTCTGTGAGTGTGGGGAGAGAGTATCTATTTAGATGTCAGTTAAGCATGGTGACTAACAGATCAAAAGGGACTGTGAAGACACGCAGCCGACGAGCTGGGGAACATAATTTGCAGAACACCCCTGAATACTTAACTGCAGCAGGCTCACAGCTTCCCTCCCAGTAACAGCATATGTGCAGCTTTGACTTAAAAGACAGCAAAGGATGAAGAATTCACTGTGGTGATGGCAATTACCCTCACTGGTAATAGTTGCACTGTAGGAGTGTAATTTTTGCATCCTTAGCTTCCAATAGCTGCATCTCAGTTGGAATAATTGGGGTTTTCTTTCTATTAGATTTAAAAATGTCTGCCATCTGAAATCCATTCTGTGTGTAGGTGGTCACAAAACCCCATTGAATTACCTTCTAGTTTTGGGGGGCAGTGCAATTCTTTAACAGTGCAGAGGCAAGTCAGCTGACACCATTTATGTATGCCTTTATAGAATGCCTGGATCAAGGAATAGAATTCAATGAAAAAAAATATTTGGGAAGTTGGAATTTGAATGATGGTTTTTAGTTACTTAATGCTGATGAGAAATGTAGTAACCTTTGTGATATTTGTTGTGCTTTCCTGCAGGGCAGCAAAGGACACTACAGATACCACTGGCAGAGCCACAATGTCAAGCACAGTGGAGTGGATGATATGGTCCTGCTTTCCAAAATCACTGAGGATTCCATAGTGGAGAACCTAAAGAAACGATACATGGATGACTTTATTTTTGTATCCTTTGTTGGTTTTGTGGGGCCCTGTGGCCTTGCTGAGCCAATGTGACACTAATTATATATGTATGTATTCTCTTCAAGCAGATTACTCAAAGATGCTGAACGTTTTATGTGACAATTCTGAGAGAACACAAAATGCCTTGAAAGCTAAGCAAATTATGAGGGTTGAAATTAAGATAGCAAAAATTATTTTAAGGTACTCTTTTTAATATTTGGAATTGTTCTTGCCATTGTTGAAGATTGTACCTCCATATATTTATACATTCACATGGCCCCTGAAGCCTCCTGAGGTAATGCTACTCTGAGAGCAAGAATTAATAGGTTTTAGGTGTGTGTGTATTTATTGATGTGTTCTTCTATACCTCCAAAATTCTAATGCTTTCAAAATAGCTTTTCTTCTGTGACATAACCCCATTTACAGCTTATTCTGGAGCTGTTAATGCTGTGAATCATGGGATGATGCTTTTTCTTTCTTGTATAAATAGCGAAATTAACATGATCTTTCTGCTGAAGCAGTCATAAGGGTGTTTTCCAAGGGGACTACTGGTCACATTGAGGGATCCGTCTTTCCTCATGTAGGGAGGACTCCTTTTGCAGTTTTGTGAAGGCTTTTCATTCAAAGATGAAGATCATCTTGTGAATATTTGAATTGTTTATATGTCCACCCATGAATGAACACTTCTCAGTGCTACGTTGTACAGAGATGACTGAATCATCCCAGAAAATGCTGGTATTGTTTACCAACAGAAAACTGATGCTTTAAGTGTTTATACTGACACAATGAGTAATTGATTTCTTATATTCAAGACCCAGATGTTGTCACTCTTTTTGAATTAAATTAAAAATGTATTAAGAAAGCATTGTAAATTAATATTACAGAAACTATGTTCAATGAGTTATAGTTCTTCTCTAACATGTTGCCTTTTGTGCCATGGCACCACAGTAGTAGATTCCTACATAGGACAATCCAGCAGGAGAGATTTATTAATTTTCCTACTTTGTACAGAAAGCTTAGATAGCAAGCTTGCCTGTGAACAATTCCAGGTTGTTAATGAAACCTGCAGTACAATGTTTTGGACCCATAGGTGGGGGCTTGTTGCTAACTCCCAGCTCAGTGAGAAGTGATACTGATACCTGTGAATTGCTATCAGGTGCTTCCTATGTGTACACTGCAGCTGTGGTTCCAAAGATTTGTGAAGTATTTGAAATGCAGGGCATGTGCAGCTGAATGCAGAATGGGGAAATACTATATTAAAAATGTTGCAAAAATTCTAATAATGGTTGAAGTTGAGTGTCTTGGTACAGGGCAGCCTGAAGGAGAGGACTCCGAGGGACTGTTAATAGTTTCACTCATAACACCACAGGCTGAATTACCCAATTTCCCCAGCACCCTCCCCCAGTGCATGCAGCTGAGTAATTGTCTAATTTAGCTTGGCAGTGGCCATTCCCATCCGGCTCTGCTTGCTCAGCACTGTCCTGTGAGATCAGAATGTGTCACTGCACTGTATTCTGCAAAGGTCAAACCAATATTTTCTAATACTGACAATACAACCTCCTCAGTTACAAAGGACTAAAACGGGTTCAAATATGCCATTTCCTTTCTGTATTTTTATTCAAGGTGTGTCATGATTTGGCCTTTAATGCATGTTTCTGTACTTAGCTTGCCTTAAAATAAGATAATATGAAAATACTCCAATTGAATGATACGTTTATATTCTTGTAAGCCTGCTAATTTAATTTTTATTAACGATTGTTGTAAGCAGTGGGGTTTTTTACTGTTATGTGAAGTATTATGTAATAGGTGGAAAAGTTGTCACTAGTAGTAAGATAATAGTTTATGAAACTGTAGTTACCTTAACTTCTTCTGAATGCAGACATACATTGGCTCCGTATTAATCTCTGTGAATCCTTTCAAGCAAATGCCATATTTTGGAGAAAAGGAAATTGAAATGTACCAAGGAGCAGTAAGTAAAGCAGTCTAAAATATAGTGCAGTATTTAGGGGCTTGGAAATATTATTCTACACAGTTTAACACTTGGAACCATTTGTTTCTGGGTTGTGCTAGCATTGTGTTAGCCTGGCAGAACTTGGCAGATAGCCGTTACCATAGACCTAGTCTTCAAATTGATCTCCCTGGAATGCAAGATCAGTATTTCAAGAAAATACTTGTATTGATTAGCTCTAATCCATATTAGGTATCTCTCCTTGACACGTCCCTGCTCCTGCAAAGGCCGTTTTTAAGCTGTCATATGCACAAAAAAGTCATTAGTGGATTTGGAGACTGTGATTTCAGAACTCTCTAACTGGACAAGAGTTAGAGGTGCCAAAATTAGATGCCACTTTTGAAAATACAGCTTGAAGAGTGAGTCAGCACAAGAACATTAGGGACTTAAAATTCAATTTCCTGCTCGAGTTGGGTGTGTCCACTCAGGGAAACTGTTGGGTTTGAATGGCCCACTGGATGAAAATGGGACCTGAGGCACCAGGCTCCAAGTGCTGGCCTAGGGAGAGCATTGTTAGCACATGACCACTGGTCGGATAGGCTTAAATTGTGTGAGTTTCCTTTGGACAAGTAATACATTTCATGCAGAGGCCATTTTTAGAACAGGGTGTTTCCAATAGTTTAGGAGAAAATTGTGGATGAGAGAAAGATCACTAACAAAATCCAGAGACTTTGGTTTGTTTTTATTAAATGTACCAAAAAATTCTTGGGGAAAATTCACCATAAAGTGCTATTCAGAATTTTTTTTTCCAGGAAAATAACTGTTCCAATTTAGATAGATATTTATTTTGCTCTTTCTGCATTTTTTAATGCTGTCTTGAAAAATTATTCTTTATTTCCCCTCCTAGGCACAGTATGAAAACCCACCACATATTTATGCTCTTGCAGACAGCATGTACAGAAACATGATTATTGACAGAGAAAATCAGTGTGTCATTATTAGGTAAGAAAAAGATCTGTAAAAAATAATTTGTTTTCTTAGTGTTTTAACTTGAAGAAGCAAAAAAGTATTATATCATTAAAAATCTTTTGTCCATGTTCACATTTTGGAATTTTCTAGGATAGCTAAGTATTTTCTGACCCTCCTTTTTGTTTTCCAGTAAAATCCTGATGATAGCTTAACCACGAGAACTCTCTTACTCACACAGCCAGTTTCTTGTCCAAAACCAAAATTATAACAGCTTGAATGACTACATGAGGGGGCTGGATTTACAACTGTACAACCACAGATACTGTTAAATTCAGCAATCCCACATGGATTGCATTTATCATGGTCTTTTGTTCCTTTTGGAGTTTTACTTGCATTCACTCACAGACAAAAGGAGGAGAGAGATACTGGGAAATCAATTTAATCTTCACTGTTAGTCTATTTTAATTATTAAGTGATGGAATTCACTGTAGAATTATTACTCAACTTTTTTAATGACAGGCATTATTTAAGTGACAGTGAATTTTGGGACCAGACTTCTGCTTTGTTCTCATCGAGGGTTTTATAGGTGGTGTATGATAAAAGCAAACGTGTGCAGAGCAAGAACTGCAGGATCCTGCAGCTGTGGTACCCTCTGGCCCTTCTGAGTTCCCTTCCTGCAGGGCCGCTGGGGAGGTTCAGGGCAGAGCACATGGAGCTGCCCTTTACCCAGAGCAGGGAGGGGCCTCCCCGGGGCTGGGCAGGGATTTTACACCTGGGAAGGCCAAAGCGGGTGGTAACAGTTTGCTGTGTCCAAGGAGGGCCTCCCTGCTCCTGGGCCCCTGGGACAGCCTGGTGCCATAGGAAACAAGAAGCTCCGAGCTCTCCTGCCTGTCACTGGGGTGGCTGAATTGTTCCCTGAGCTCAGTCTTTCTCTTTGGGAAACTGATGCCTGTTGCTGTGCTGAAGTTTACTAGGCACAGGTAGTCAAATTGAGACCTGTTAGGAATGGGTAAAATTGGGATTTATTTTGCTTTCGGCACAAAGTAACATCCCAGAGAGTGGGATGTTTCACATGCAGCTGAATTTACAGTGAAAATCTTTGAGCTGTTGTGGATTGTGATTAAAAACCCTACTTTTTGATCCTGTGCTATGCCCCACAGTGCAGTGCATGCAGAGTGTCAGATTGTGAGAGAGCTGAGATGCAGATCTGAGATACAGACTTAAGAGTTTTAATTTTACGTGACAACTCTTGTACTTGCATGCTGCATGATGTACTTGAATGCTCTTTGGAATGTGCATTTTGTATGTGCAGAGTGAAACTTCTCTCAGTGTGTACGCAGCCTAGTCAAAGACTGCAAGAGTTAATTGAAATCTACTGCAAAACTGAAACAAGAAGGATCATATTTGCAAGGGACATTTCAGAAACCTGTTTCCCTTATATGCATTTATTTTGCCTTTGATATTCTTATTACAGACACTGTAGAAACTGCAGAGTATACTTAAAAGTAGTTTTTCTCATGGTTTTTGGTTTTTTAGGACACCTAGAAATTACTTTTATAAATAATAAATCAACTCAGCTGCTCACTAAATTTATATTGTTTGTTTGATATTTTAATCCTTTGGACCACGTTTGATTTAAACTGTTCAGGTACATCTTGTATTTTCTGATTTAATGTCATCACTATTTCCAACAACCAGGGCTGGCTTTAGAAGGAAGTTTCTTGGAGTTTGCTTGCTTTACGTTTTATTGTGTGGACCAGAAGGCACTGAAATTGCTGCAGACTGGCAGCTCCCAGGGTGCTGCAGCTCTTCAGTGAAATGAATGTTCTGCCTAACTTACTGTCTGCTACTACTCCATCAGTTTCACTTGATAGCTGCCAAGGGCTTTACCGTGTCTGCCCCTAAACCGGCGATTCTCAAAAAATTGAGACACATCTCTGTTGTCAGTGCCACAGAAGCTGCTGAGCATAAGCAGCTCTATATGAACCTTTGAGTTCAGTGAAACATTGCTTTTGTAGTAAAAATCTGTCCTGTGGAAGATGAATGATGATAACAGTGGTTATAGTGAGGTGCGGCTTGCTTCTCTTCTACATAACTAGTCCGAATTTGGAGTGACTCCACTGAAAATCTCTGGTGGAACAGAAGGAACAGAACCAGCTAGTACCCAGGTTCTTCCTTCTTTTTCCTCCTCAAGATGGCAGATTTCCCCCTGAAGAAAGGTTTGCAAAGAGAGAAGGTAAGAAATAAGGTGTAGACTGGACCTATTCACAGATCACAAAGGCTAAGTCTGGCTTCTGTTGCATATGGAGCCTCAGGAATGGAGACACAGGGATGGTGGGGAAGGGGCTGATGCACACCTGCTGTGTCCTCCCTCCACATGCTTTGGGCACCTGTGGCATCTACCTCCAAACCTGGGAGGAAAAATGCATTCCCTCAGATTAGATGTGTTTCCAGGCAGGTGAAGGAGGGGCCCTAATGTAGGCAGAACACCTTTTGCCTGGACGTTAATTCCAAATGCATTTAGACACTGTTAGAAAAACTTATCCTCTTCAGAAGTCAGTGAATGAACTGAGAAAGCAGATCCAAAAAAAAATGCAGTTCTCGGAAAGGCTGGATAGGTGGCAACCAAAAATAATCTCTTTTCATATGATAATACTAATTTTAAAAGAAAAACTGTTACCAAACCTTTCCAAGGCCAGGGAAGGCTTTTTCATTAGCTGAGTAATTTCAGCATATTTGCATACGTGTTAAAAAAATTACATGTGCACATGTCTAATCATAGCTGAGCTGCTTTGCATGGCTGCTGCAGAGTAAATAAACAATGAGGTTATTCATGGGCTGCCTCGGGGCTGGGCTGAATCCAGGAGCAGGGTGTGCTTAGGTGGGAAGAGGGAGTAGCGCCCCCAGGTCTTCCCTGGCTGTGTGCATGGGCAGAAGTTCACTCACAGGGGTAACGCAGCTAAGCTGGACTTTATTTCTCATTAAGCTCCTGTTTTACTGAGGCGTGATAGTTAATTTAGACCTTTCTTGAACTACGCTCATCGGTGGCAATTAAAACAGACTGTTGGCATTTCTCCCCCATGTGACATGGCAGCCCTTCTAAACTATCAACAAGGGGTTGTGCAGTCAAGATTTTAATTATGAAGGATTGTCTCGTGGCTTTTAATTCCTTTTGGACTATCACTGTCCTTTAATTAAGAGAGTGGAGGTTATGATTAGTATTTTTCTATTATGTAGCAATAAATGCATTTCTTCAGAGTGTTGTTAAGGTTTTACCTTTCTATAAAGCTGAGGACTTTATTTTCACTTTGATTCTGTGATCCCTGCCAGGAGATGTTACCATTGCATTAAAGCAGGTTTTTTTGTTTGTAGTTTCAGTTTACATTTTGCATTTGTGTGGCGACATTTGAGTCTGGGAAAGCAGTGTATGATGAGTGCATATCTAAAAAGACAATACTTCTTATATACTGTAAACATGTGTTAATGAAAAGATCATTTACCCCAACAGCTTTTAGTGAACAGCTCATGTCTATCTTAAATCTATTAAGCTCAAAATTTAATATGAGATTTCTAGTCAGCCTCTGTATCTCAGCTTTCCAGAAGACTCAGATGACTGATCATTTAAAATGTCTGTAGAAAGCCTG
The DNA here is from genome assembly GCA_026261815.1 of Monarcha castaneiventris obscurior. Taxonomy (NCBI): domain Eukaryota; kingdom Metazoa; phylum Chordata; class Aves; order Passeriformes; family Monarchidae; genus Monarcha; species Monarcha castaneiventris. The sequence goes on along the minus strand of JAMPIT010000434.1, from coordinate 14,246,519 downwards.
ACTGAAAATATGGTTGAAATTTAATGAGGAGGTGGTAGAAACATAAGTCTAACACAGTAAGAAAAGTTAGGCTAAAGCTCCGATTCAGAAGGGAAGGATACTTGGCTGGAGTCATGCTACTGAGGTTTCTCTGAACATAATTGCAGAAGGTAAATTTTCTCTGTAAACAAAACTAAAAAGCTTATCCGAACACATCAGAGTATTTTACATATACAGTGTTCTTTACTGGCAGATTGAAGGGTTCTTTATAAATATTTGGTATTAAAATTTCTATGTTGTCCTCGCGATGTAGATAAGCATCACCTGTATTGTTCTACAGCCATGGATACCGTATCAAATGTCACTCAGAAAATTCATTTTAGAGAGAAGGATGATGCTGTGTATCGGATCTTGCATTTGTAGTCACTGATTGTTTCCTCTGGGAAGGAAGCAAGGAGCAAAAAAATTCCTTCTGCATTTTTAGTCTTATTCTGATTTCAGCTAAGCATTAATTGACTTTGTGGAAGAAAATGTCATTTTCCTGAAGTGGCAAATAGTGCTAGAAGAAACAAAAAATCTTTCAAAACATTGTAATTTTTTTTAGTGATTGAGACTATGTGATGATTTTACTTTTAGCAAGAAAAGTCTCTGAGAAAATTGTCAATACCACAATCCACTTTAAGCCATTTTAAGAATTTTTTTCAAGCTTTCAAAACCTCCATGCTTCTAGCATACTTCAAACTACCAAGTTAGGTGATTCTTACATCTTCTTAAAATAGTTTTAATAGCAGCAGAGCAGTCAGATTTATACAAAGAAGCTGCATGAGAACCGTTTGGCAGGAATGCCACAATTTCCCTGTTCCATTTGAATACCTGAGCTTTATTGGGGGCAGGATACCATCCCATCAGATAAAGCTGCTTTGGTTCATAAATAATGCATCTTCTTGTTTTATTCTAGCTTAATTGGAGCAATTTGTTGGTCTTTGATCAATAAAAACATAAATCTGAAAAGCAGTGTATGCATGTATAAATCTAAAGTAAGCTCTGGAAGGCAATCTTTTGGCCAAATTAATTTACTAGGAAGGACCACTTACATTGAAACAGAGACTAACAATAGAATGGAGCTTTATTGCTCCAGCTCAGTTCTGTGGCAGACACTGGAGTAAGAAATACAAGCCAACTTAATTTGAGCAAGGAGGAGAAGGATGCATCGAAGAAAATCTCACAGAAATGTGTTACATTTTTACTGTGTGCTAAATTGTACCTGATCAAATTCATTCAGTGTTTGGCCCTGGATCCTCCCTTGTACTCAGTTGAAAATTGCAATTTGTAAGCTCAGAGTATGATTCAGTTTCAATTGGTTTGTCTGGTTTTACAACAAGAAGAACAAATTTACTGCCAGCAGATTTTGAAGAAATGTTATTTTCATTATTGAACTGTTCATGATTTGAACTTCTAAAAACAGTTTGCCATTCATCAGTCTGTCCCTGGGAATGTAGTAGATATCCATAATACAGACTTTCTTGGTTGTTGGGAAAAGGTGACTCAGAATAATAATAATAATTGTGGTCTGTGCTCCACAGATGGATGCTCAATAAGTACTTTTTCACCTTTTCAAGTTTTCAGTTTGATCTGTAAAACTGTAGTCAGGAGAAGACAAAAGCACAAAAACATTTCTCTGAAAATAATTTATTAAAGCCTTTCAGTATTTCTGTAGTGTTTGGAAGCTTTAAAGATATAAAATTACATTTGCAGCTTGGTAGTTTGGGGAATTTTTTCAGAATGAAACCTTTAAAAATGTCTCTATTAGTCATGCTGATAAAGAGCTCTGAGTTGTTCATTCTCAGTGAGTCCCTTCCTGTGCAGGACATGCTGATGTTTCTTTGGCAGATGTAGCTAAAATTTGTGCAGGAAAAGATGTGTATTTGATCCATATCCAGGAACAAGTGGGCGCAGGATAGAACAGTCAACAACATCCACTGAAATTATTCAGGAGTTTAAAGATAGCACAGATTTTCACAAAAGAGAAAACTAATTCAGCTCTTTCTGTGACATTGAACCAACATCTGTGTGTTGGTCTTTTTGCTTTGGTGTAGTTGCATTAAGGTCAGAGCTGATTTGCACCAAGGTTTACTAAGTCTGGAGGAATTCTGTTGAAATGAAGTTAGCTTTAAGGGACGAAGTGAAGGGAGGTTGGATTGTCTGGCATGCCAGTCTTCTTTCCTTCTTGAGAAACTTACTGATTGCAAGGAGGCAAAGCTGCTGGTGTTGTAAACACCATTCACCATTGAAGCGAAATATTATAAAGGAAGGAAGGAATTGTGAGAGCTAGTATGGGATATTAAGACTCCTTGTACCCTGTGTCAAGAGGCATAGGAACAGGAAGGTAGTTCTTCCGTCATTCAGGATGTGATTAATAATGCCTCATTATTTTATTCAGGAACACCTAAAACAAAAAACTACTAAAATGAAGTAGGTATCTGGCATGGCATGCACAGCTCAGATTTTCACATTAGTTTTTGTGTCAAGACCTGAAATCCCCCTAAATTTAGATGGGAATTGGGTTTTTAACACATATATTCTCTTTCAAGCATCTTGGTTTAAGTAGAGGTTTCTCAGTGTATGTACTTTTATGACCTTGGAGTCTCACAGAGGTTCTGGCATCCATGCAAGATGGTGTATTCAGAGTTCTGTTTTCACAAACATCTCCAGGTATGATGCTACCACACTGTGTCAGTCTGTGTTACCTGGCTACCCCAGTGTGAATGTGCTGTATGTGATTAAGGTACCTCGCCTTGGTTGGATGAGATGAGCTTCAGACTACCCCATTGTAGAGTTACTTAAAAACTAACATATACATTTCTGTGTTTCTTCTTTTATAGTGGGGAAAGTGGTGCTGGGAAGACTGTAGCTGCTAAATATATCATGAGTTATATCTCCAAAATTTCAGGAGGTGGCCCTAAAGTGCAGGTGAGTTCATACAGAGTAATACGGAAGCATAAGCTTAGACTGAAGATCACTTCGGAGGTGGAATGGCAAAGGCTGTTGTGGCAGACCCTGGCAGGTGAGAGGCACTTCTGACCTGGCTGACTTGGGAGTGAGCAGCCAGAAACACGTGGACCCCAAAGCAGAGAGCCCTGGGCTGGGCAGCTTTCCTCACCCTGCAGGATGCTGGATGGGAGCCATGGCAGAGACTGCCACAGGGCCAGAATCAGCTCTGCTGCAGCTGCTGTAGCCCTTATGCTGAATTGCATCTACAAGCTAGGGGCTTTTTTGGTTGGGTTTTTTTGGGTTTTTTTTAGTTAGGTGGTAAGAGGTACTTTAATTGTTCTAAACCAGATTAAGAACAACAATCAATCCTTTTAGTGGGTGTGTGGTTTTTTCCTCCTGTGTTGGCATTTTATTGAAAACTGAAGTGGTGTTTTGGCTTTCAGTTGCTTCCTTTAAATTTCTAATTTGTGTGTATACATCAAAGAGGCACAGCAAGAACATAATTTTGTTTTATGAGCTTATCTAGGCAAAATTAGGGTGTGTGAAAGCTGCCTGAAAGAACAAATAGTTGCTTTTGTTAATAACTGTATTGTTGATGTCTGCTCTACCTATGAACTGAAGCTAATTGAGTTAAATAGCCATAAAAATTCCAATAATGACATTACAGTGTCATTCCTTCACTGGCAGGCAGTGGTAGGTGGCTGCTTTTACCAGTCCACTCCTGTTGAGTGCTTACTGTAATTTTTGCTTTATTGCTGTCTCTGATGTTGAGTGTGTTCTTTTGGCGTAGTTTTGCACAACAGTGATACTGGGAACATTGCAGGGAGTAACTCAGTAACTGAGAGAATGATCCAGAGAGAGAATGCATTGTGTTATTTTTGCAATAAATGTAACCATACTTTATAAGGAAATATATTGTTTTGTCTAAAAGATTTCAGCTTTTTGTACAAAATTAAAAAATACTCTTAGTAATTGCAGAGTTAGAGTTGATGAGCATTTATTTAGGAATAAAATTCCATCTTCTTTTCACAACCCAGGATGCATTGGGTTTTTCCCAAAGCTGATGTCTTCTTCCTGTTTCCAGCTCTGAGGATCAGATAAAGAGACAACAGTAACATGTTACATTGCTTTCTAAGATAAGTGGATAGCATTATCTGTGATCCCAAAACAGATTGCTCAAGCACTTGCAGATTCCTAAATTTCATGCTCCTCTGACTTCACTATTTGTGGTTCCAGGCCCCCCAAAAGATCTAAATGCTCATGTGTAAGCATGGTTTAAGATGAAGATGATGGAAAAAACAGATCAGTTTATTGGCAGTGTTGCTTGGCAAAACAATGAACAGAAGAACCAGGTTTTAGCCTCAGGCATTTTGTTTAGTTCTGTACGATTTTTCTCAAAAAGTAGGAGCTAAAGCCCTCAAAAAAAAAAGGTTGTATTCTGTTCCTTGTCTGATCAAGAGAATTTTTTACAGATGCAGGATTTCTTGCCTTATTAATATATGATTTATGGGATGTCATGGGATTTTTTTTTTTGAAAATCTATAAGAACTTTAAAAATGTCTCTTTCTGAATTTGTATGTCTTTTGTTTCCTAAAATTTTAGCATGTTAAAGATATTATTCTACAATCCAACCCTTTACTGGAGGCCTTTGGGAATGCAAAAACTGTACGGAACAACAACTCCAGCAGATTTGTAAGTCCCTCTACCTTAGAGCTGACTTTACTCTTCCAGCTTCTGTGCTGTTACAGAGACAGTACTTAGGGGTATAATATAAATTTACTGCAGGTGAAGTAAATCTGAATAAGATAAAAAGTGAGTTTTAAAACAAACACAGTGTATGTCAGAGGCTTCTGTTTCATGCTGGATAGGTTGTGCATTTCTTTCTCTATATGTACTGGTTACAGTTTTTGAAGTATCAGGGCTGCAGCCTTTACTAATACATGCAGGCAGTAGGCAGGAATTACCTTCAGTCTGTCATTCCAGAAGGGTCAAGATAGTCTCATGAAATGACTGCTCACTACAGGTTCCATTTAAAAAAGTTACACATATGGTTTAAAATTTGATAAGTGCTCCTTGCTAACATGAGGGTTAATGCCTGTCTCCCTGAAAGCAAGAGATCGTGGCTTTGCTTTGCTTCCAACAGAACAGAAGTTTGCTGTTGGTTGTAAATCTGTTGAACTGACTTGCTGTGTAGGTGAGCCTCATGGTGTCCTTTATACTGAGCAAGAGTCTCAGCAGTGAAGAGAAGCCACTGATCTCTCTACATTTGCATTATGGGATGTGTTAATGTTGAGCTGTATAAACACAGAAAAAAAGACATGTGATGCTTCAAGAGTTTAGGTTGTACCTTGAGGCAGCTTTGTCTCTGCATCCATAAAGATGAAATAACCTCATAACCTTGCTTGGAATACAGTACAAGTGCATGATTTTGAATTTGCATTTACTAATCATTTAACAGCTTGAATTATTTATTGCAGGGGAAATACTTTGAAATACAGTTTAGCCCAGGTGGAGAACCAGATGGAGGGAAAATCTCCAACTTCCTACTGGAAAAATCTCGAGTTGTAATGAGGAATCCTGGAGAGAGGAGTTTTCACATTTTTTACCAGGTCAGAAGCGTCTAAGTCCTTTTTGAGTTATGTAAAGCATCTAGGACCTGTTTTTGCTTTTGATTGAAAAGTCATTCTCAAAGCAGTGGGATTTGAGTGCACACTGCAAAGGTAACTTGGCCTCTGCTGGGGAGCTCGATAGCATGATGAGACACCATCTGCCATAGGCCTACCTGGCTGCCTTTCAGCTCCAGAGCAAAACACTGCAGTATTTCAAAGCCTTGCTTGGAAATTCATTGTGAGCTCCCATGTGAAAAAGTCTAGGAGAATATAATAGGAAATGAGAACTTTCCAGCAGATTTCTTTTTGAACTGGCCTATATATAAAGAGAGGCCAGTTTATATATATATATATATATATGAGAGATTTGATTCACAGTTAACTTTCCTGGGACATTTATGATAATACTCTTTGTGGAATCATCAAAGTATCCCCATTTTTTGTGTTTGAAAAGACTTTGCTGGCCCTTGCCTTTCCATGGTCCTCACCTGCTGGAGTGCTGCTGACCAAGCTCTACAAAACTAGGGCCAAGACAGAGCATTGTAAGTGTCTGTAGCCAGCTTCACATAAAGTTGAAGTGCCATTGCCAAGATGGAAAGCTGAGTTGGAGCTGGACTTGCTCCAAGAGCTGTGTTCTCCTCTTCTGAGGAATAGGAATGATTTGCTCTGTCCTGCTGATTTTTCCTGTGGACTTTAGAGGGTTTTTGGCACAAGAGTTAAGAGCCATTGGGGTTTTGAGAGCTCTGTTTTGAGGTTAGTTTGTTCTTCCCTGTTGCAGCCATGTCTGTGCAGGACTGCGTGGCCTTTGCCTAGGTCTGAGGAGCGTGACTGGTGCTTGTCCTCACAGTGAGAGTCACAGATGATGCTTTCTGAATGTGCTTTCAACTCTGCCTGCCTTGCACTGGGTGTGGAAACGTTGCTCCTGTGGATTTAGGGAATACATTGCAGATTGAAAAACCCACTTTGTCTTTTCTTTATGAGGTAAATAATGGAAGGCATTCAAGGCAGTCACATTTTTAGCTATTTATTAGTTGTGAAGTTAGAACCTAAACCATTCATGGGAATGGGATTGAGAAGCTGGTCTTTTGGATTAAGCAGTTACCAGAAGATAGGAAGGAAACATCCTTGGCACAGCACCAGCCATCTTTCTCTCAGTAATTTCAGGCTCAGTCACCTGTTTCTGACCTGCCTCAACTCTGCTGAAGATTGTGTAATGATACCTAATTGGGAGGTTTTTATTCTGCAGCTAATTGAAGGGGCCTCCTCAGAACAAAAAAGCAGCCTTGGCATTACCAGCATGGACTACTATTACTATCTGAGTCTCTCTGGGTCCTACAAAGTCGATGACATCGATGACAAATCAGATTTCCAAGAAACACTGGTGAGTTCTTCACTGTATGATTTACATAGTGGTGGATGTACATTCATTTCGCCATTCATTTTTAGCAAAGACACTGATCTGTTAATGTGGGAATGAATAATTATTGTAGATATGACTTATCTATTTGTATTTTGCCTGAGGAGGAGGTATGTTATCCTGAAGATAGATAGATAGTTTTTGTAGAAAGGTGTTTTGTTTTTCAGTTTGTTCTTTTTCAGAAGGGTTCAAATTTAATGAAATTTAATTTGTGCAGATGATCTGTAGTATGAAAAGTGTGAGAATGCAAACACAGTGAGGAACTTGCATTAGAAGAAAATATAAAAGAGTGCTCTGCTTTAGCTGAATTCCCAGTGTTGGCTGACATTCCATGCTTATTTAAAACAGTATAGCTGAAAAGCTGGAGAAAGGGAGTGAGCACAGATCAGGGATCTTTATCCAGTGCTTTTGCCAGTTCATTTTGTGATCAGCCAACTGCTGGTGTCCCGTTCTTAGTAATTTACTATTTAAAGTGGGTGTATTAACAATTTATGTATGTAGCACATTTAAAGGCCTAACAAAATAATTGTTACCATTGTATTGGAGCTTATTTGGTATTTTAGAAAAACAGTTGAGAAGACGTTCTGTACATTATCATGTACTCTGAACTCCAAAACCCAGGGGTGCTGTGGATTATTTTGTAGTAAGTGGATGAAATTCACAGCCTCAGCCAGACACTGGGCTGCTTTTTAGAGTCATTCAGTACAGCTTCAAAATTCTTGGTCTTGGTGGATAAACTGTCTGTGTAGAAGGAATAAAATCATTGTCTGTTAGGTTCATTGTTTCCCAGTTTGCAATGAAACTATTTTTAGTGTGACACTTAAAAGTCGGTGTTTGTTTTTTAATAAGTTTATTTTTTCCAGAATTCATTTTGTTAATACATTTTCTAAATAGTGTAGATGCTTCTGTATTTAATTAAAAAAAATACAGAAATGCTGAAGTAGGACATCTGGTACCCTTTGAGCTTCACTGCAGCTGTAATGAAATTTGGTTGCCTTAGGAATCTGAACTGCTTTGAATAACTCTACTTTTTGACACCAGAATTTTAAAAGGACTTCTAAGACAAGAGTCTTTGACTGATGGAAGTTTGTTTGTTTGTTTTTCTTCCCAGCATGCAATGAGTGTGATTGGGATCTTTGCAGAGGAGCAGGCATTGGTACTGCAGATAGTGGCAGGAATATTGCATTTGGGAAACATCAGCTTCAAAGAAGTTGGCAACTATGCAGGAGTGGAGAGTGAGGAGTGTAAGTACCTCTGGAAACTGTTACAGGAGCAGCAGTGGGCTGCAGCCCAGATGGCAGAAGGTGAACTGCAGTTTAGAGCTGCTTATCCAAACAGAGCATCGTTTTGTAGAGTGTGAGGCTGCCAGTTGAAAGTCTCTGCCAAAACCAGGTGCTGAGGCCCCTCTTTTGTCTTGTAAAAGGCCACTGACTTAACAGGGGTGTGATTTTGAACTTAGAAATCCTGTTCCAACCTTTGAATGTGAAATAATAGACACTGTAAGAAGGGCTTGAGCTCTACTTCTTTCAGTGCATCAGCACACATTGATAAAAACCCCTGTTTGTTATGTGGTTTGTGTGGCCTCACTGTCCTGTGAAAGCAGCTCCCAGCTGTGGATGTCCCTGGGCTCAGGACGTAGCTGATGCCCAGGCATCCATACAGGTGTGTACATGTGCCTTGTGAGCAGGGGTCCAGAGCTGAACTGAAAGGCAGAATTTCCATTCTACAGTTATGTTTCCTGTCTCAAATTGCTCAGCTGATACCTCACTGTTAGGTACAGCTACTGTGTAACTATTTCTTTATAATTCCCTTTTGCTCAGTGCCCCTTCCCTGCATCCCTCAGCATGTGCTGCTGTTCTATAGCTGCTGGGCCCACAGCAGCAAAGCATTGGAATGTTAACGGACCTTGAGTTTCAAGCGTTTCAGTTGTGATTTATACTTGCATCTAATGTGGATTTATGCTACTTTGATAGTTTAAAGACAGTGGATAAGCACAACATGTATAATAGTACTGTATACATACCTGTGTGTTCTCTTAACTCTTAGTTCAGAATGGGTCTTATGTTTAGAAAATTGCATTTGCTTAGCTTTAGATACTTTATTCATAACTAACCTATCTTGTGCAGGCAACTTCACACTCAGCTGTATTAGTACTGTCCTGCTGTTTGTTTTAAGAAATTGGGAAATAAAAATAACGAATTTTTAACTTTACTAGTCTCTCAAATCAAGAAATTAAGTGAACCCAAAGAAAAACATTTTGAGGCCTTATATTTATATGCCTTTTGATTCCAAATGAGTTACTGTGCTTCGATTTAAATCAGTGTTAAATCTTTCAATGAAATCAAGGCATTTAAAAGCCGTACAAGTTGGATACAGAGTGAGTTGCATCAAAATAACAAATGGCAAAGACACGAAAATAAATCGTGAATAAAAAGTGAATGTGTTTCTATGATGAGCCATGTCCACCCTTTCTCCTGCTCACTGGGATACAGATACAGAAATTGTGTATGAATAATACATGGGAAGAAATTAGAAGGTAGACTGAATATCGAACTTACACACAAATATGCTGATTTTAAAGAAGCCAGAGAAGAAATAGCCACATGTAGTACAGTTTCTGCATTATGAAGATGAAAGTTGGGCACATTTGTCTTTTCCATTAGTCCTCCCCCCAGTTCACTGTTTGTCCTAGCCAACTGAATAGTAAAGCAATTACAGCCTGCATAGCCACGAAAGATACAGCCCAAGGAATGACCAGTGGTCAGTCCTGTTTTGCATAAGCCTGAAATAATAAAGTTGAAGAATTTGGTCAACAGTGTTCTTGTTGTTATACAGCAAATCACAGAAAAACATACAAAGGCCATTCTTTGTGACACCAAAAACTCTACTCTCTTGCTCTGAGTCAGAATCAAATCTATACAGACCATTCTTGAGAGACCTTTAGAAAAATACATCTTTAAAACTGCCAGTGATTGCAATCTGCTCTAGTTCTTGATTATATTAATAGATGAAAAAATTTCTTATTTAGTGGACATCTTCCATGTTACAAATCATGGCAAATACTAGTACTTCTCTCTTGGAAGTAGAAAAGAATTCAAATCGTCCCTCTTTACATTTGCATCGTATTGACAGGGTTGTTTTTCACTTCCTGGAAGCCCATGAAGTGAGCCCAGTCTTTTCAGCTTTCCTTCACAGAGTGTATTTAAAACTATTCCACTGAATGCTACTGATGACTCTTTGAAGATAATTTTTTTCAATTACATGCATATCCTGCTTTATAATAATTTCCAGACTGTAACTTTATGGTCCCTAACTAGGGAAAACAGTCAGGCATCTTAAGAATGTGAAGCTGTAACAAGTGCTGGCCAGCTACTCTTCCCTTACAGTAAATCATGAGCACTGGGAAGGGAGAGTTTCTGAGCTGTGCATGGTGGTTCCTGCCATTAGACTGTCTTCATAAATTCTTACCAGCAGTATTGGTTAAGCATTTTTCCTGGCATCTTACAGTATATGTGAGCATATTTGGTCTGTAATTGCCTACATTCTTTCCCATTTTGGAGCATATAATGATCGACTTTTTCATTTGCTCTTCAACCTGAGTTCTCTGAATTACCAGAGATGTTGCCAGTGACTTGACTATGATTGTGTGATTCCTGGTACCCCAGAGTAAATTTAATTAGTTTGCTGATGGTAATAAATCATATTTCAGAAAGCTGGTGGTTATTTTCAATTTTAAAAATACTTTTGGAATAGTGTACTAAAGGGTTTAGTGAAGTCATGCTGTGACATTACATGTGTAAAGCACAAGTGGCTGCTGCCTTAGTGATTATTTTACATCCTCCTCACACCAGTAGAGTAGATCTGAAACCAATGGAACATGGAGGAAACAATGTTAGAGGATTATGTAGTTTAATGGAGGTACAATACCAACTCCAAGAGTTTTTTTCAGGAGCTGTTTCCATTTGCTTTCAAGACACTTCTGTTTTCCACTCCTTAAGGTGTGCAACACCTGCAGTAACATCTGCACCCTGTGCTGAGAGTGCAGAGAATACAAAACCCGGGGCTGCTTATTGCACAGATGTATTTTTGTGCTTTTCTTATAAACAAGGGGAAACAGAATTGGCAAAGTACTTACAGAATAAGGGATTAGAAAATAGAAGGCAAGGTAATTGAAAACTTTTTGCAATGTCCTAACTTATAACAAGAAAGGGAAAGGATATTAGGAAGTAGGTAGCCTATTTTTTATTATATTTTAAACATTTAATGTTTTTGCAAAGAATTTTCAATGGTGTCAGTTTTACTTCATGTGTGAGCTCTATATTTTATTTCCATGTCCTCCAAGAGAGATTTGTTTGAACCACACAGTTCAAAACTATGTCCTGTGGCAGCTTACATGTTTGAAGGACTGAAGGTACAGAAATAGCTGACTATTTTACTTCAAGGTGGTTTATCTTAATTGAAATCCATGTAAATAAAGAGTTGAAAATGTCCTTGAGGAGCATAGGGAAATTCTGAAGATATAAATTGCTCCTCTTTTCCTTTTTAAGCTGCACACCCCATGAGTTTTATTGTTATTTGAGATACAGTTAATTTTTTTCTTTGTTCTGTATTTAGTCTGTAAGTCATAATCCAGCAAGCCTGATCTTTTCTTGCAGTTTTAGCTTTCCCTGCTTTTCTCCTGGGAATTAACCAGGACCGCCTAAAGGAAAAACTGACCAGCAGGCAGATGGACAGCAAGTGGGGAGGCAAATCTGAGTCCATTCATGTCACACTAAATGTGGAACAAGCCTGCTACACCAGGGATGCGCTGGCCAAGGCCCTTCATTCCCGTGTTTTTGATTACTTGGTGGATGTAAGTTGGATTTGCTTGATTCTACTGAAGTCTCAAAACAAGTTTGAGTGCACTAGGAAAGGCCTTGCAGGCCTTTTCTTGCCTGTTGGTGCTTTGCCCAAGCCTGCACAGTGCAGTGGGAGTGTGACCGTGGATACCAAACACAGGGCACTGACTCTGACGTGAGCTGTGACTTCAGGCTCCTGCCCTGACTGTCCCGTGTGGGATCCTGATCTTCTCCTTCCTGTCAGCAGCCCTACTTCTGAGCCTGACTTCCTCCTTCACAGCTGAGCAGAGTTATTTGGTTATGGTCCCCTGCTCTCTGACCCCACTTCCCTGCAAAGAGCCCCTTCAGTATCCAGCTTTGATGGTGGAGCCAGTGGCCAGATTCCATTCTCCATGCCAGAGTGCTCCCTTGCTCAGGGTGAGACCCTGGGCTGGGCTGGGCTGGGAGCCCCAGATGCTCCTGTTGCAGCAGGGATCTCCTCGGGAGGGGCACTGCAGTGACCCAGGGCTTCCCTCCTCACACCGGCCCTGTCATCCACCCTGTGCCTGTCCCAGCACTGACGCTGCAGAGGAGGGCAGCGCAGAGTGAGGTGAAGAGATTCAGCACACCCTCTGCAAAATTCATCAAATGTCAGACTTAAAACTGTTCTTTTTCTGTTGGCTCCTTTTACTTAACTGAGCCTATTACTGTGAGGGGGAAAGATTTTTACAGATAGTAGATCCAAAGGCTCACTGACCTGGAAAACAGGATAACATACTGTTCATTTCCTAACTGCTAGTAACACTTTATTAAAAAGTGAAAGCAAAATGACCTATTATGGATATTTGTATTCAATTCAAATATATTATTTTTAAAGAATTTTAACACAAATATTTAAGAATATTGATATTATATTTTAAATGTATAAACTGCACTTTGTTTTATGTTTTGTTTCTGTTTTGTTAGTCTATTAATAAGGCTATGGAGAAGGATCATGAAGAATATAACATTGGTGTCCTAGATATTTATGGCTTTGAAATATTTCAGGTATGGCAATGCAAATACTTGGGGTTTGAGCAGATCTGACCTAGGAGAGTTTTTTTGTAATTTAGAGGGGGGAAAAAATTTAAACCAGAAAAAAACCCCACAGATCCTATAGCCAGAATAAAAGCAAAAAAATCCCAACCCAGCTTCCTGGACATTGTGATCTGACTGGTAATGTCTCACTTAATAAACATGAGGTATTGAAGAAACTTCAAACAAAGTCATTGATCTTAAAAGAAAGATCTGAGATTCCACAAAATGTCTATAAAGTCAGCAACCCATCTATCACTCGCAGTGTTTCTTTGAAGCTTATTGCCAGAATAAGAACTAAAAATTATTGTGTATAAGGCAGGAGACTAATTTTTAAATTGTTTCCTTTTCTACAGAAAAATGGTTTTGAACAGTTCTGCATCAACTTTGTAAATGAAAAACTGCAGCAGATTTTTATTGAACTGACACTGAAGGCAGAGCAGGTAACCAGACATTTATTACTTTGGAATTCACAAATGAGCTGTTCCTTTTTCAACTGGTGGAAAAATCGAGGTATCATCATCTGTTATCAGTAAATCTACCTTGTTAAGCAAGACAAAGGGAAACAAAACAACCTTTGTTGTCGGCTGACCCTAAAACTATAAACGACATCAGCTGCAGGCATTTGTTCTCTGACGGAGTGGTGCAGAAGCCAGTCCACCCCACGGTGTGCTAATGCAGTCATATGACTGTGCCCAGGCGTGCTGCAGAGTCTGACTCATGGGCAGGGATGGAATGCTGCAGCCTGGCTCCTTCCCTGGGCTTCCCTTGAGCGTGACACACCTTTCATTGGGGATACTTTCCTTAATTTCCTCCACACCTTTTTTGTTTTTTAAATATATATATTTATATGTGTGTGTGTGCGTGTATATGTAAAAATGAAATAGATGAGAGAAATGGAAAAATACTTGTGGAAGTATTTGCAGTCCTCTGCTCCGCAGTCTTACTGCCAAATCTCACTTTTTTTTGTTTCTGCATGAGAGGGCAGACAGGATGCAGCTGAGACAGGAGCCCTGTGTGCAGTGTGAGCTCAGGGCTGGCACCAGCTTTGGGACAGTGTTTTCAGGAATGCCCAGACACAATTGCCTTTGTGGGAAAGTAACCAGTCATGGCACTGAGTGCACAAGTGACCTGCAAAGTGTCTGCTGATCCCTTATATGTGCAACTGGCTGGGTCAATTTAATAAAATTTTAATACGGATTTTTCCCCAGTCATTCTCTAGGTGTCTTTATGGATACAGTAATTGCACTGAGAAATAAAAAGCTGTGCCTTCATTTCATGTACATTTCCAAATGTGTTGTCTTGGGGATCTGATCCTCAATGTGCATGTCACAATTTTAATTTTTAAAATAGATCAGGATGTGGATGCTTAGGTGCACTGTCAAGATACTGTAAAAATAATTTGGTTATATCTGCAAAGTGCTTTGACAATAAATGCACCGTTGAAATCTTCTGCTGTTGTCAGTAGCCACGGAAGGGCTGTGAATGACAAAGGAATGTGTGGGGAGAACAGAGTAGGATTCTGATTCATCTTTTAGGCAGCAGAGAGCTGGATTTAACTATCAGTTGGGTCATTTCTCCCACCTCCACCCAGTCATACATTTGGCAAGTCTTCCTGAACATGAGTAGTGCAGAGTTTGTGTCTGTGGAGTGTGTTGTAAATCTAGTGCTACATCTACAGTGCAAAGGAATGTTTGCATCTTCTTCTTTTTACTTACCAGGAAGAATATGTGCAAGAAGGAATTAGATGGACACCAATAGAATACTTTAACAACAAAATAGTGTGCGACCTTATAGAGAACAAAGTGGTAAGTATTTAGAACAAACAGGTGGGGAAAACAAGATTTTTTTTCTCTTAAATATTTGGGCAGCTTCTTTTTCTGTAAAGAAGGTTCATAGGAAAATGCAAATACTGTTGTTCAGTTACTGAGTCATACTAAGTCTATATATAGATCTTACATAAGATGTCTTATAGGAGCTCTAAGATATGTCATGTAAGATAGCATCCAAAAAGAGAGCTATACCATAGCATGATTGCCGTGTGACTGAAAAAAACAATAATGGAAAAAAAATTGTATCTGCCTAAATTTATCATGGCCTTACTGACATACTGTACATCAGATAATGTTCTTTGCGTCCCTGGAGTTTGGGGAAGTTACAGCACCACCTTTCCTTTGAGGTGCTGTTGCAAATTAAGCAGAAACAAGTGAAGAGACAGCATTGTAGATTAAAAAAATTTTGTGGTCTTGCTCCACAGACTGTTCTGCAGTTTCAAGTCTTTATGTTCTATTTTGGGGTGACAACAACATTGAGTTGTCCTTTAGGTCAGAAGTAGGGTGTTTTTCAGATAGTTCTTCATGTAGGCCAGGACAGTAGTTGAAAGATTGTAGTGACTTGCACTTAAATGCACATCAGATTTTGCCCGTTTCCTGTCTATATGAGGACAACTAGGAGGATAATAAGATTTCCCTCCCAGTCTCAGATATTTAGCTCTAAGTTTGTCAAACTACAGCATGTGTATTTAAATACTTTCCTCAGACATGGGTTTACTTTTTGGTGGAATGAGGAAAGAAACTTTAAACAAATGTTGAGTGTTTTGGTGGTTTTGTCAATGTTTTTTTTTCCAACAGTAGTTACTGTTTCCTCCATCATTTCCCACTGTCACTGTCATCCCATGAAATGTCATCTCTTCTTAAACTATTTGCATATTGCTGTAAAAGTTTATCTCAGTTGATTGGAGGGAAATCCTTCCTGACTGTGCTATAGTGTTTCTGTAGCAAAGACGATTTTCTGTTTGGGGGAAAAACTGGCATCATAATTTTTTTCTTCCTCACTTGTGCTGCTGTTCTTGTTCCCCACCACGTTAGAATCCCCCAGGGATTATGAGCATTTTAGATGACGTGTGTGCCACTATGCACGCGGTGGGAGAAGGAGCTGACCAGACACTGCTTCAGAAACTCCAGATGCAGATTGGGACTCACGAACATTTCAACAGCTGGAACCAGGGGTTTATCATCCATCATTATGCTGGAAAGGTAACGTGGGAAATCATCACTGAATTCTCTGTAATGTATTTATGAAGAAAGAGAACAGTAATGAGAGGAAGGGGGAAGCCCTGCAGAGGGCTGGCTTGGTTTTACACAGCCAGATTATCTCAGCAGACAGTGTCCCTTCGCAGTGCGGGGAGCTTAGCACAAAAATGCCATAACAAATGGCCCTTGCTAGAGAGAGGAGTCTGGGCCTTGCTGCTCTCAGAACCAGAACTTAGATGTAATAAATGAGTGCCCCGTGACTTTTATTAACTGCAATCTCATTTGTTTATTACAGTAAATTTAAAGAATTCAGATATAAAAATTGTTTAGGTGATGATATACCAATAAAACTGGGAATATAATGTACAGTTCTATCTTGTTTGGGTTTATTTCTCAGAGTATTCATGGTTTTCTGCAGTTAATAACAGTAAATCCTTACTATGCAAAAATTTTGCTTAGTAAAATTTGGTATTAAGTTTACTTGTCATATTCCATTCACAAATTCCATACTTTTCTTAAGATTTGAATTTAAACTGAATTTATATATAAGGATGAAACTCCTTTGTTTACTGTGAAAAAGTTGAATAATACATGCCAGGATTTAGTGCTCATTGTAGTATCTGAGTTTTACCAGACTAACCAAAAAGTACAGAACAGCAACTGATGAGGACAGAATTTAAATTTTCTTTAATTATTGGGTTCTCAACTTACCACAAACAATCAATTTCCACCTTGGCCCAGGTATCTTATGATATGGATGGATTCTGCGAGAGAAATCGGGATGTTCTTTTCATGGACTTGATTGAACTCATGCAGAGCAGTGATTTGTACGTAAGCAAAACTTGCTTCAAGCTAGGAATGCCGTGGTGGTTCGGAGGGATGCAGAGGGCCTGACTTCTCTGCTTTGCACCTGGTGACCTCCTTTGTGTAACAGTGCAAATAACCCGTGGCTGCAGTAGTGCAGCATCACTTCATTACTCTGACCTTCATTTTCTACAAATTGGACTAAGGGAGGCACTGCAGTGTCAGAATCAAATGCCTTTGTTTTGGCCTCAGGCAAGGCCATCAGTGCTCTGGCATCTTCTCAGAACAGGCACTGTTTTGACAAAGTAACATTTTTTGTGATGTATTTTAATTAATTGATGCATATTTTTAAAGATATTTTAAGTGCATTTCTTCAAGTCTTCTAGAAGTCTGGTGTCATGTCTTTCAATGCTCACTAAAATTGTAAGGGGTCTCTGTGAGGAATGAGGCTTATGGAAAGTACTGATCTTAAAATAGATTTGATATAACTCAAGATTAATGGAAATGGCTATTTCTATTCTGCTCAACTGTTGACTTTTACAGCATATTCCTTGACATGCCTGCATTGAATTGTCTTTCTATGCCAACCCTATTTTATAAATTTTTTCCTAGGCCTTTTATAAAGGCTCTGTTTCCTGAGAATCTTCAAGTGGACAAGAAGGGCCGTCCTACCACTGCAGGCAGCAAAATCAAAGTATGTCTTGTTTTGCAGTGTTGGTGTGTGTATATGTGGTTGTGTGTTTGTGTATGAGTAGCTAAATAAATACAAGTATTTTCTTTTTTTTGTCTAGAAATTTTTAAAGAACGATACTAGGAGTATCTTCATGGCAAAGTGATGCATTGTTTCAGCATTGTTAGAATTATTCTGCCCAGCATCAGTGTTCATTAAATGTTGTATTCAGCTGCATCCTATAGCAGTGAATTTTCCAAACCAGCAATTGATGGTAGTTGCATGTGCATAATGAATGAGCCACCTCACTCAGCCTCTAGATGTCCTAGTTAACTGCAGGTAACTGGTCTCTTTACAGTGCAGAAATGCCTGATCCAACACCCACCCAGTCAACAGAAGTCTCTCTACTGAGCACAGGAGTGCCTTGCCTAAGGCAGCAAGTGCCACAAGGCCAGGGTCTGTTTGGAGACTGATTGCAGAATACACACTTAGATTACACATGACTTGGCAAATCAGTATTTTACCAGCCTCTTTTCTCACATTTCACCCTGGCAGGTTCACTTGATGCATTTGCTCCATATTTTTATAGAGAAGCAAAAATGTGTTACGTAGCTGGTGCCCTCTATTTACTGATAAGTTTTTAATGAGGTGCATATTATCCTAAGGCACACTGGTTGTTGGAGAAAGACCAAAGGCAACTGGATCTAGCCAATGGAATCATCAGCAGAAGGTTGATAACTGTAGCATCCCCTCAGGATTTACCCTGTTCAGCTCAGATCCGATTGTTTTCCTTTGTTTTACAGAAACAAGCCAATGACCTTGTTGGCACCCTGATGAAGTGCACGCCCCACTACATCCGCTGCATCAAACCCAATGAAACAAAGAAGTCTCGAGACTGGGAGGAGAGCAGGTATGGATGAGCAGAGTGGGTGAGGAGAAACAGTGCCAATGGTCAAAAGAAGCCATGAAAAGTCATAATTTGTAATTGTACAGCCTGCAAACAGAACTACATTCTCTAAAAGCGTCAGAAATGAAATCTGGCGTGACCTCTCCCAAACTTTGAAGATAAGTGGTGGTCACTTGGTCTAAATGAGCACTTAGTGTATGCAGCTCTTGGCTTTCCTTCTGCCAGTTATGAATAATCAACATGTGCCTGAGTAACACTACCAGTACATTAAAGACGCAGTTTTCCATGTAGAATTTGCCCACCAAATGTATTGTGATCTCTCTAACTTTATGCTTTGAAAACAACTTCTATTAAAAAGCTAAAAAACCAGTAAGATATCAGTATCTGCTTTTATGTATCAAACTTGCCAAAAAGAGTCTATCACCAACAATGGAGAAGGTTCCTGTTTTACTTCCTGAGTTTAATTAGCCAACTCCTTAAAAAGAATTGACTGGAATGTCACATCAGGTGATTATATGGACATTAAATAGATGTGTAAATGGTCAGTTTGGTTTATCACATCTCTTTTAAGGCATCTTTAACTACATGGTTCTTATAGCATCTTCCTCTTCTCTGGAAAAGATGCTGCTCTTGTTGCACTGGGGTAGGTGCTCAGTAGAGTGTGTAAACTATGTGGGGGCCTAATGTAGGTAGTATTCATTACTATATACCAGGTAAAACTGCTGGTAAAGCATTTTTATCACAACGAAACAACTTGAAAAGTCTGATAAAAAGCATTCTTGGACAAGCCCAGCAGAATTCCCTTCCTGCCTTTCTAGCAGATCAGCACAGTCACATGCAGATGGAGAGCACTTACAGAAGCCATTGGGATTGCACTTCAGAGTCTCAGTGAGGGCTTGGAATAAATGCAGACCCTCTTTAGCTTTTCCACCCTGAAAATCCTACTGTGCAGCACTTAATTTTCCACTGACACTGGGGACCAAAAGAGGAAACTAAGTGGTCCTGGGAAAAGTAGTTATAAAACTTACAGTTAAAAATTGAAGGGCTTTTAAAATCAATCATTTGCATATTGGGAAACAGGCCTGTTATTGTGGAAGGTGTTGCTAGGAAACCAGTGAAACAATTACAATCCTAGTCCTGAGAAAAGGACAGCTTTCAGGACCTTTAGGAGCAAAAATGGGCAAGATTTCTTGTTTTCCTGCAGTGAGGGTGTTGTGTTATCAGTAGCTGCTGTATTTGCCAAGTGAAATACAAATATCAACCTCAGACAGAAATGGAAGTGCTGCTTATAATGGTAATCCTTCATCCCTGTTTAAAAATCCCAACATTGTCCCATTTCAATCTGTGATTGCCCATCTATTGTACTAGGACTTCATTGTGGCACTTAGTGACAGGTCTGGGGAAAAGAAATTTATAGGCATGTGACAATTCAAAGTTAAGCTTAATATTACTGTTTCTCAGTTTTACTGTGAAAAAGATTTGAGGGAAATAAAAAATATAATTGAGTTTATGTAATATTTTGCCAGTTGGTTGATTTTTAAATTTTCTTGTTTTGCTTTATTTTCTTGTGTGGTCAGCATAATGCTGCATCATACACAGGCTGTCTTAGTGTGATGGGAGTAGCAATTTGCTTGTTAGTAGCAGGTTACTAGACCGTGAAAATGTAACTGAAAAAGAAAAAAACCCTTTCACAAAGCCTGTCTTGCTTCATGCTCACAGAAGCCATGGAACTCCACCTTTCTGCTGCTGTTGAATAACTCCAGAATATTTAGCACTGAAACATAGGCCTTGTGTAATATCTAAACCTTGTATAATACCTTAGTTATTCCAGAAATTGGGGTGTTCTTGAAATGTGTTTTTGTTCAGGTCCTGGCACAACCACTTGGACTTGTATTCAAAACTGCTGCATTAGCTGAATTCCCAGACCCTGACCTGCTTGAGGTTGTTGCCTGGAGGGAGATTTTCAGTGTGCCTTTTCTCAGAAAGGAAAGGAAAAAAACAGAAAAATGTCTCAAATTCTCTGGTGCTGGACACTGATACTGGCAGGACAGTAAGAAAATGGGAGTAGTACTGTTGCTCTAGTGCATTATTCCAGATGTGAACAGGAGGGAAAGCTATAAACAGGAAAATGTATTTTTGTCCACCAACTTTGTACTGTACCAGAATTCTTGGAGTGGGTACAAAATATATTTTATTCCTTGAACACAGCAAGATTAGAATGTGCAGTATTCTTTATTGTAAGCTAAAAGAGCAGTATCACTCATTTAGTAAAACACCTCTCAAAAGTGGTCTTTAAAAAGAAAAAATAACTGAAGAGATTTTGTCATTTGTAGCAAGGGATTTCAAAAGATTTTTCCCTTCATACTATGAGTCATTTGAAAAAAACATCTCAACAAAAAAATCAATGGGCAGTACATTTTATATTCAAATTTGACTTTTCAAAATAGCTAGAGAAATAACACTGAATTAACTGAGAGTGTTTCAGAATTTGAAACATCTTTTGTAAAATCAGAGAAATAGTAAGCAAAACAAAATTAAATGGCTTCTTACAGGCTCACTTTTTAAAAATTATATGTAAATAGATGCTCTTTTATATGCTGTTTGTTAAACTTGCAGGACTAAAATCTTAACAACTGTTACATTTCAGACTGAAAGCTAAAGCTTCTATACTTTGCCTTAACAGAAGAACAGCAACAAAAACTGACATTGCTTCTTTCAGCACATGACTTAGATGAGAAAATTAAGGAAAGGCAAAGGAAGTCAGTAACTGAAATTCTTCAAATCAAATGACCAAGCATTAAGTAGTAGACTGGCAGGATATGTAAGAGGAAACATAAAACCATAAATGTACCATGGTCTAGAAGGAGGGAAAAGTGCAAAAGCTTTTTGTTTTGCTGTTTTTCTGCTTTGCATTTCGTGGGCACATACTTGTTCCCTGGTTAGAACTTAATTGGAAGTGTTTGGTGTGAGGCAGCTCAGATGGTGTTGGGATAATGCTGCTTCAGTTCCCATGTGCAGCAGAGCTCCTCCACAGGCATTAACACTTTCTGTGGGACTGGTACCAGCTCAGCTTTTGTTTGTAATTTAAAATGTGCCATGGATGAGTCACCCATAACTGGCTTCAGCCACCCTTGTGCTTTTATCCTTGAATCCTTCCTTTGCAGCATGGTAGAATTAGGAGGAATTCTAGCTTTTCATCAGTATGCTGACCTGGCTTTCTTCTTTCTGATTCTTTGTGTAGTGAAAGTTTGGCATCTGGGGCTTTGTCCAGCCGTCAGTTTTGGTTTTTTCTCTATAACAACAAGAAAAAAAATGTTACTGTGTTGCTGTTTGAGCTATGTAAAGCATAGGAAAAACCTACAATAAGAGAACACAAAGCAATTTTCCAGTCCCTTGGATACCAGCTGTGTAACTGTATAGGTAATAGTTACTTGGCCTTTTACGGGTTTTATTATTACCTAAGAAGTTTATACATAAATTACTTCGGAGATGGGAAGTTAAACTAGGAAAAAATGCTAAGGTAAACTTGCTACATATATTTCCGTGCTCTAGTCTACCTGGAGTGTCTTTCCTACCGTGCAGTGGGCAGGGTCATGTTCAAAAATAGATTCATTTACCTGTGCATGAATTTTAGCAATTAATAGTTAAACATGATTCATATGTTTAAGAATGCCTCAATCCACAAGTATGCTGAAATAAAATGGATTTTAAGCCTTGCATTGTTTTTGTCCCCAGGGTAAAACATCAAGTGGAGTACTTGGGTCTGAAAGAAAATATTCGAGTAAGAAGAGCTGGCTACGCCTACAGACGGGTTTTCAAGAAGTTTCTGCAGAGGTAGGTAACACTCGTTTAGAAGTGTTGCTGTAAACAATGGCACAGTTGTTTACATGATGAGGAGGGAACCAAGAGGTTGCAAGTTTCGAAATCTTCTCATTGCCCACTTACCCCTTTCTCCATGTGCCTTTCTGAGTGATCTAGATTACAGAGATTTTAATGTGCTTTAAAGCCTGGCTTTGTGTTGTTGAAAGTACTTCATTTTTTCTGTAAACTTGCCTAAGGCCTCAGTATTTGTAGTGCTATGAGAGGGTTCCTCAAAGTTACAAAGAGTTAAAGGAACCGCTGCAGTGCTGAAGTCTGAGTGTCCAGCTGCAAGCCCTTGTCTAAAATGTTACTGCTCCACAGCAGACAGAAGACAGGTAAAGAAATCCATGCCACCATTCAGCCATTGCAGTGTAGAGAGTAACCATAGTGTACAGTGCTCGTTATCCTTCCACTGGGGTTCCACCAGCTGGGAATGGGTGCAGCTCAACCCTCTGCAGCTGCTCACTGAATGAATGAAAGCAAGTCAGAGCTCTGTAAGGTCAGTCCTGTTCTCGGTGTCTTAGGGCCAGCTGTTAACATGATTAACTACCTCCTCTAGCTAATGAAATCCTCTTAAATAAGAGCAGTTTCAAGATTTATACAACATTCAGCTTCTGTTTTTCAGAAGCTGGAGACATACAGCTAGTAAGTGCCCAAAAAAGGCTTTATGTCATAAATCAGCTTTTGTTGGAAGTCTGCATTGAATTTGAGAGTATAAAATAAAAACCCAATCAGTTTTTGCAAGGAGTGGAGTATAATTAATCAGACAGCACAGAACAAAGCCATTAGTAATACTTCATGATAATACCAAGAATATTCTAATAATGTAGTAACAGTCAGACCTAAAATCTCTGAAAGTATGAACTTAATTTTCATTATAGAACAATTTAAAATTCCTTTTTCTTCATAATCTTCAAGCCCGGGCATATAAACATGAACATGCTACAGGCTATGTTACTTAACACAGACTGTTGCTGAGACAAATAACAGATTTCTACTGTGTGTTAAATCTAGCCTGAGCACAGATTGTGGGAGCTCTGCACAAAGGAAAGCTATGTGGTACTTCTGGATCCACAAGAACTGAAACTGTTCTTTACGGAATTCATCCTTCAGTTTCAGATTGATTAGCTTTGTTAAATGTAACATTTTGTAATGAGTAAAACTTCCTGCACCCTTTCCATTCACAGTTCCTAGCATCCAGAACAAGCTCTGTTCTGACCCCCTGAGTCAGTGTGAGTAAAAGCGGGCTGAGGCATGGGATGGACAGGAAATGCATGCTTGTACACTTGTTTTCATTGGGCGTTCCTTGGCAGCTCCATGCAAGTGGAGATTGCTGGGCTGAATAGACTTTTATGTACAAAATTTACATTTGCATGCAAAAAGCCCCAGCCACTGAAAAGGCCTGTGTGTTCCCAAGCATAACCAATCTGAAAGCTGAGCTCCCACTCCCTGTTTATCCATCAGACCTAACTGCTTACTGGGAGTTTGTAGTACATAACTGGGGGGCAGTCATCATTTGAAATTGTTTCAGAAGCATGTTAAGAACACATTTAATACTTGTGCTGAAATAATCTGCAAGATCAAATTACACAAGCTTGACAAACCTGGATTCATGGATAGTGACATGACTGGTTTCATGGGAAGCATGCACAAGGACACTGAAGGGCCGTTGCTGAACAGCAGTGACCAGTAAGAGTTGTCACGTTTTCACACTGAAATGCTTAAGTAGTGCATGTTATAGAATAATCTGTTTCTTCTGCCCTGTAGGCTTGTCACACCAGGTAAATGTATGAAGTTAATTTGATGAAAAAGGAGAATTTCAAATCTATTCTTACTTTGTACCTAAGAACTTTACTTATATTAAAAGGGCTTGAATCACATTTTTCCCTGTGCCCTCCTTTACAGCTCAGGAGATGTAGGAGAGAATTTGTAACATGCTGAAATGTCATGTCAGAGTCTCTTGTGTGGAAGGCAGCAGTTTCAGACACCTTTATTCACCTCAGCTCCTTTACCCTCAGACTTGGTTAGACCCACCTGTACAGCTGCACTGTTGGCAGTACATGATGAGCCTGCAATAGAGGCTGGTAAATAAATGAGGTGGGAGTTACTTTAACTTACAGCTCCTTACTGGGTTGCATCTATTTATCCCATAATACTGATAAATCTCATAAATATGTAAGTGTACACATTGTCTGTCTAAACATAGATTGTGTATAATACGCTGCTATATTTGAGGTGGTGTAAGAGCTACTTCATTACACCATCCAGCAGAGTACCTGAGCATTTGTTAACTGAGAGATTTGAACATGAGAACATCAGTGGTTTGAATCCTACTGAATTATTCAGAAGTTACTCTCTTTTGATGCACCTTCTGTTCAAAGGTGTTTGGGTTTCGTGATACATTTCTTTTTAACTGTTTGCTATTTCTGTTTGTGTGGCATTGTTACTTAAATTGCATGACACTGTTTCTGCTTCTTGGTTGGATAACATTTTAGATATGATAATGGCTAATCAACATTCCTTTAATGTATTTTCCAACAATTCCTTGTTTGATTTTTGAGAACATTTTATTAGGAGCTGCCGAAATCATCTTAACAACTTGGGAATTACAACAAACTGACCTCCATACTTGATCACTTTCTTCATGTGTTGAATAGTTTTACTAATAAGCATGATATAGTTTACATAACTTAAGTATGTCTAAGGCATTAAAAGAAAATTGTCAAGAGTAAAGAACGTAAGATTTTGGGGAGAAATTTGTCTCAACGTACGTAGCTGTTCTCCACTCTTGTTGTCAAAGGAGCCTAAATAGCTGCTGCCAGAGAAGTTACTTACCCACAGACACGCTGGGGCAGCTGAAGCCCAGCAGTGCTCCTTCGGTGGGCAGTGGAACAAGGCAGCTTTGTAACTCCAGCCTGGCAGTTCCAAGAGCCCAAGTGAAGTCTGGAACAGTGGACAGTTTAAAAGGGACTGCAGCCTGGCATCCACTTAATTCTCAAGGCTTGCAGAGGACACTATGAGACAGAAGGCTAGGGTGTTTCTTTCTGTCAAAGACATGTTAGAGCACTTCCCTGCTCCTTGCAGGCCCTTTGTGGGGTCAGTTCCCAGCACGCCCTCAAGGTAGCACCAACATCACTGTTGCTTCCTTCTTGCACTAGAGGCCAAGCCAGAGGCTTCCTAGGATAGAGCCAGGAATGGCTCCTTGCTAAATGCAGCCCAGCTGTTGAACAGGTGGGTTTTAGCACAAGCTGTCACTTGCTCAGAAACAGAAAAGACCTTTGTAAGAGTAAGACAGACTGAGAAGGCTTGAGTGAGAAATTGGACGTGTGCTTGGGAATCAGTTTAGAGTACCAAGGATTTAGGTACTCAAATCTGGACCACAGGTCATTGCTGGTGAACAACATCACCCTGGTCTTAAGCAGATTCCAGCAGAACCTTTTGCAATTAACTGCTGCAGTTACCAGGTAGTAACTTAGCATCTGGAAATGGGAGACTCCGGGGCACTGTTGTCCTTCTCAGTTGTTTGGTCTCACTAAACAAGAAACATCCTAATACTGTGCATCTTCACACACACCAAGCTCTGAGTCCTGCTGCCATTGCCAGCCTCTGCCAGGGTAATGCGGCCAGGAGTCAGTGGTGTTCTGCTGCTGCTGTTTGACCCTGGGTTTTAATATCTTTTCCTTGGTGGTTAAGGTATGCCATTCTGACCAAAGCAACCTGGCCCTCGTGGAAAGGAGAAGAGAAACAAGGAGTCCTCCACCTGCTTCAGTCAGTCAACATGGATCCTGACCAGTACCAGCTTGGGAAGTCCAAAGTCTTCATCAAAGCTCCAGAGTCTGTAAGTGTGCCAGAACACAGTTCTTTAAATATGCAACTGTTTGCTGAAATTAATGTCCTGCCTACTCAGCAGTTGAGCATGACACCTGCTAAGGTGGGGGAAGTGTAAAAATCCAAGACAAGTTGGGCACATTTGTTATAGAGGCTGTGTAAAGGGCGCACTACATAAGGCCACTGCAAGGTTTTGGCACTTAATACAAAGAGAATTAAATGCATCAAGAAGAGGAAAAATGGGTTATGAAGATGCTTTGGTATCAAGAACATTGGTCCTCTTCTCATAACAAATACTACTGATGAAGGTAGAATAGTCCCCAGGGATGGTAAGGATATGTTACATAGCATGGAGTAAATCAACATTCCAGAATGACTGCAACTTGAAATTCCAAAGAGAATATTAAGGAGGTGTCACAAGGCTGGTTTTATCCTGTAGCTACTAAACCATGCAAAATCTGTTGGAAAGAAGTGTTTTTACTTTGCTGTTCAGGAAAGGTTTTAAGGAAAATCTGTGTTCTCCTCACCCTCCTGTGTTCCTGATGCATCAGAAGCAAGGGGGCTCAGTTTGTGTAGCACATAGTG
Source organism: Monarcha castaneiventris obscurior (assembly GCA_026261815.1). Lineage (NCBI taxonomy): Eukaryota > Metazoa > Chordata > Aves > Passeriformes > Monarchidae > Monarcha > Monarcha castaneiventris. Next base: position 14,219,945 of record JAMPIT010000434.1, on the reverse strand, counting down.
CAGTTGAGCATTGATTTCTTGGTGCTTTATCTGAAGTTACATGCTAAAATAAAAGCTGAACACTTGCATGGCTATCATTTGCTATGATATCATTTGATATGTATGTCCAAGAACATTTTTCTCTGTAGAACAGTAGTAATTCAGGCAATGACGCTGCTGTGTCCAATCACATGGGAAGATATTTGTTAAAGGAAAAAAGAGAATGCTTCTCCAAGTCATAATAGAAATTTTGGTTTTTTTACCATAAATAGGGTAAGATACTGTTCAGGAATAATGGGATTTACATTCCTGCCCACATCTGAGAGACATGTTTATACACTACAGCATAGAGTGCTCAAGATGTTGGTTATTACAATACTCGAGGTGCATATTGGCAGAATATGCAGGAAACTAATATGGGATTGATCCTACTTGGTCATTGCAACAACAGCCAGCTGGTTCTGAGGCAGTGTGAGCTTCACCTGCTTCCTCTGGAGCACAGCTGTGATTTTCTTCCAGAGATTATTGGGAGTTTTGTCTTACGAAGTCAGTGCGATTTCCTGGTGTCTGTCTTCTGTTTAGTAGCCAAGTGGCAAGTGCTGCCATGGGATTGATGGATCCAGTTCCGCTTCAGTCAGTTAATAATCTGTACCCCAACATCACGTGCTACACGTTCTTTTCAGAGGAAGACGTTGTCCAGTGGAAGCATCTTCCCATCCTGCTGCATTTTTGTGATGCTAAGTCCTGCTTGCATGGATATGCCATTTAATGGTGTACCTGTGAGTTTTACTGAAGGGCAATTCTTAGGACAACATGAAGTTGACTGGAAACTTTTTGAGGGTTGTGTTTTGATTTTAATCTAAAATAATGCTTTCAATTACTGTATATGTTTTCTTTAATTTTTTTTTTAATGCCGTGAAATCTACTTTTAAATAAGTACCAAAAAGAGTTTGGCTTTTTTTATTTTAAGTTGAAAATGTTTTTGTGAACTGAATATTTTAAAGCTTGATTTATATATTCTATTAAGAAAGATAATCATCTTTCATCTTATATTACTAAAGTACTGGCTAGGGTTGTATTGCTTTTGAGAAAAAGAATCTTTTAGCTGATGAATGAAATTTTTTCTTTCTTCCACCAAAAAGAGCACCTGTTGTGGTTAATCAGATAAAAATACTTGATTTGCTTGCGAGTGTAAGGGGAGGCTTTATAATACATATTTTAGGAAAGGGTTTGTGCAGTATCTTTATTTCTGTAGGTTAAGAACTGTATTTTAGCTCAGTGATTTAGTTGAACTTCCTTAATGGTGACCTTCAGCTGCAGATGATTGATTATTTTGCAATTGTTAGAGAAATAAATGGTGAGTGCTTAGGAGAGACAGCATCAATATTGTCACTGTAACCTGAATTGCAGGAGGGTTTGGTCATGCCCCTGCTGCAGCTGGGGATGCTTTTGCACCAGGAGCTCTCATGCCTGTGCTGAAACCCCAGCCAGTCCTTGTGTTCGGGAAGAGATTTTTAAGTTGTTTTAAAATAAGTTTGCTGTAGATGGAGAATTGCCAACTGTGAAATAAGGTTTTATGGATGGCAGAAAGGAGGCTTCATTATTTACATTTCCATCACACACCTGAATAAATAACTCTGTACAGGAGCAAGTGAGGTTCTGTGGAAATGGTTGCACCAGATCGAGTTTCCTTTTTAAGATCAATATGAACAACAGTATTTTTCTAGATTTGCATGGTTTAGAGCAGCAAAGTAAAAAAAAAAAAATCCTAAAGCCCAGGTTTGCTTCTCCATATACCTGTTTTTACTAATTTTATTTCTTGAAAGCTAGAAGAAAACTTAAACACAGTGGTGGGAAATAATAGGCAACAGTCATGTCAGTGAACTGATTGAGTGCTGCAATTTAGCCAAATGTTAGTGCTCCTGATAAGACAAAAACCCCATTTAACGAAAGTATGTAAAAGGCTATAGTGAATATGATGCATCCTGCAAAAATTATGAAGTTGTTCTCATGCATTAAATTTACATATATTTAGTAGGACCTGGGAAATTCCCAAAAAAGAGGATGCACCTTCCACTCCTGTTTTAATAAAACAGTATTTTCTCTTGATTTCTGATATTTTAGACCCAAAAATCTTACTATGGCATACTTCTGAATTATAAGGTCATAGTTGCAAGTCCTGCAGCCAGTTGACAACCTTCAGTGGTGAGAGAGAATGGAGCCAGGGAACACAAGGGTATGAAATTCAGCCAGGGAAGAAAGTTGCTTGTGAGCAGTGAGTTATGTTACACATGGCACAGATCCCCACAGACATGGTAATTCCTACTTCTGACTAGAGAAGTAGGAATTTTGGAGAACGTGTGGCTGGAGGCTGAAGAAATGGCCAGTGGAGAACCTTGAGTTGCACCAGTAGAATATTTCAGGTAGAATCCATGTTCCTCTTCCTTCATCATGGGGTGTGGAACTTAATGGGGGACTGGTAAGAGCCACAGCAACTCAAGCATCAGAGATATCTTACAGAAAAGGTGACCTTAACATTCCAGTCTCACATCCCACAGTTGTGGAAGAGGCACCAGCTTGGATCTAGAGAGAAAGCTTTTTCTTGAACTTTGCATGTAAAATATTTGACCCACTGCATTGTCTCTTTGTACAGCTGTTCCTGTTAGAAGAGATGAGAGAGAGGAAGTACGATGGGTATGCCAGGGCCATCCAGAAGGCCTGGAGGAAGTACATAGCCAGGAAAAAATACGTGCAGATGAGAGAAGAAGGTGGGTCATAACTTCTGCTGGCAGGCACTTCATACACATGGTTCCAGGAGCAGCAGCAGGGACACAAAGAGGAAGGAAATCTCTCCCTCTCTGTAGGCAAAATTTGCATTGCAGGTCACTGTCTCAGAATGATTGCACCTTGTTGGACCCCTGAGGTACCACTGATGAGGTTGACTGCTCTGCATGCACAGATCTCTTGGACTGCCCAGTGTTTTGCTCTAAAATCAAAGCCAGACTGAGTAGGACAGACAGCAAAGATGCTGCAGGGGAGGCAGAAAAGAAAACTTCTCATAGTTATGCAAAATCTGAATAATCTGTAGGTGACAAAATCAATCCAGGGACTCTACTGGGACTTAGCTATGTGTGACCTGAGCTGTGTGAATGAACACACTGGGTTTGGAAGGGTTAAATCTTTACTTTCCAGCAGTGAGAGAAATTTCCAAGTTCCAGAAGTGCTCCCAATTAACCAGAACTATGGAGCTTGCCATCAGTGTATTTCATTAGGAATGGACTTAATGATCCTTAATGATAATATCCTTATCTAAAGGACTAGTAGCTTCACTGTTTTTTCAGTATTACAAACAATTTGGTAATCACTTCCCAAGAAATTCTGTGTGAAACAGTCGGCTCTTTGAGAGCATGAGTTTAGGAAATTCAGTAGATGCTACTAATCAGTGTTTGTCTTTGGTATTGAAGCATCAGATCTGTTGCTGAACAAGAAAGAGAGAAGACGGAACAGCATTAACAGGAATTTTGTGGGAGATTACATAGGCATGGAGGACCATCCTGAGCTGCGGCAGTTTGTGGGCAAACGGGAGAAGATCGATTTTGCAGACACTGTAACTAAATACGACAGACGCTTTAAGGTGGGTGGAGCAGGAACATCCCCTAAAGATGAGTCAGAGTTGTCTTCACCATCCTGCCATAGAAACTGCCCAGGTCAGGGTCCCACCACACAGGACACAGCTGTGTATTTTTAATGGTGTGTTTCAGAGCGTGAAGCGAGATCTCGTCCTCACTCCCAAGTGCATTTACCTGATCGGGCGTGAAAAGATAAAGCAGGGCCCAGAGAAAGGCCAGGTGAAGGAAGTCTTGAAGCGAAGGATGGAAGTGGAGAGAATTCTTTCTGTTTCTTTAAGGTCAGTACCTGGAATACATTTTTCCACTGACAGAGCAATTTGTGTAGGATGCGGAAAATAAGTTGATGACGTGGGAATTGAAAGCTTTCTTTCTGAATTTGCTTGCTTTGGGTTTCTGACTTGCTTCAGTAACCTTAAAATTTCCGCTTTATCTCTAATCACAAAATGTGCCATTATTGAAGAGAAGGATTATAATAGTAACTTTAATAGCACGTGGTTTTTTGCTAACAGTAATTACTGTAAAATGACTAAGTAGTATTCCTGTCTCTCAAAAGGGATTATTTCAGATATTCCATTACCAGCTCCTGAAAAAAACCAAACCTGTTCTCAGAAAGCAAGGCTCTGTAATTAATGCTGCTTGGACTTCCTATGTTTTTAAAAATTAACCATGAGTACTCTGCAAATGTCATTATAACGCTGGCTGTATTTGCTGATGGCATTTTAAAGTGGATGGTATATGCTCTGATTTCCTTGCAGCACCATGCAGGATGACATTTTCATTCTACATGAACAGGAATACGATAGTTTGCTCGAATCAGTCTTCAAAACGGAGTTTTTAAGCCTCTTATCTAAACGATACGAAGAGAAAACACAAAGAAAACTACCTCTGAAGTTTAGCAATACGTGAGTTACGGCCTTTTTCAATGGGCTTTTAGGGATAAACGTTTTGTTCTTGCTGTCAGGGCAAATGAGTGGTGCAAGTTGTACTTTATTTACAGTAACAGGAGGTAGCACAGTGTAAAACCCTGTATGTGCAAGGAGACCAGACTTTGTGCTTGCCTTGTCGGAGTAACAGGTTAGGATTTACCAGGGCCGTAGTTGGCCCTTCCCACTGTGTGTGCATGGAGAGCTGCCCTCGTTCTCCTGCCTGTGGCACTGGGCCAAGGGTTCTGCAGCTGTGTCATGGAGCAGGGCCCTGCACAGCCACTGCACAGCTGCTGCTGCCTCCTGGCAGGAGCAGGGAGCATCCCCTTCCCACTCCTTCACCTTCACCTAGGAGTGCAGACATCTCAATGGAGAGTTTGAAGGAATTCTGGGCACATAATACAACAGTCTGAAATGCTGAAGGTCGTGGGTGCAGGGCACTGCAGGGTAAAAGAATAATTCTAAAGAGGCCTCACTTAAGTAAATGATATTGGAAGCATTTTTTAGAAACAAGCCTGAAAACCTAGAGCATGTCTGATGTGCATTTTGGCTGTGAGGGCACCCTGGAAACAATCCCAGCAAATATGTGCTTTTGTTAATACTTCCACCCATTAAGGAGATCAGCTACAGCAGGCCTTGGATTTGTATGTTTATTTTATTGCCTTCAAAAAGGTGGAGGAATTATGAAAGGCAACAGTAGCTCACTATTTTTGTTTGGAAAGGGTGTAGAAGGAGAATTGAGCGTGGAAGTATGGAACATTACTGTAGCATACACTCCTGTGCTCTGGGAATGCAAAGCCAGTACCAGGAGTAAATGTCATGTATTGCAGAGTACAGTTCAGAGCAGATGGATAGTGTGGAAACGCTGGGAAGGAATGTGTGTGTGTGTGTGTGTGTGTGTGTGTGTGTGCCTGCATGGGAAGGAGTGTAAAATGAAAAGGGTGAGGTGTTTGTGTGCAGAGCTGTTCACCTGCAGCACTGCACAGGGCAGGGGACAGCCACCCACACCTCCAGTGTGTGCACAGCTCTGGCAGCGTGTGCAGGCCAAGGTCCCCAAACAGAGCCTCGAGCAGCGCCAGCAGGGGCTGTGCCAGAGGCACTGGTGGCTGAGGGCTCACACATCTCTTACTTGGGCCTTTGCACATTTTTCTTCAAAGCTCACTGTCCTGTCCAGGGCATCTTAAACTTCCTTTGAGAAGCTGTACTAGGAAAGTTAAAATGTCAATTAAGAAGAACATTAAAAAAAAAAAGCATGGAAAAAAGATTTAATTAGATGGTTATGTCAGCTGAGTCACTCATGGAATGCAGATTCTCAGTGTAAGCTTTTAATTTTATATTTCCAAGTTATCTGCTGCCAAGAAATACTTGCCTTGATTTGATGTAGGAATTCTGGTTTTTTGTCATTCGTGTGTTCACATGCTTCTGTCAGACTTGAAGTGAAGCTGAAGAAGGAGAGCTGGGGGCCCTGGAGCAGTGCTGGTTCTCGACAAGTGCAGTTTATGCAAGGCCAAGGAGATGTAGCCATTCTCAAACCAAGTAATAAAGTGCTGCAGATCAGCATTGGACCAGGGCTACCAAAGAATTCCCGTAAGTATGAATTTCCTCTAGAAATTAGGGAAAGGTTTATAAATTCAGAGAATAGTGCACTTTTTCTATCCATCCTTGGCTCTAGCCTCACTGTGTTCTTTATTAATTTCTCTGTAACACACAAAGATCCTGAGGATATAGCAGAACTCCTTGCTGCTCTACAGCTGTCAGTTTTCTGGGCCTTGTTTACTGTAGTTGCAAGAAGGCTTTGCTTTATATCCTGAGGTTGAACTGGATCGCAAAAGGGAGAACATCCCAAAGTCATCATCCTTTTTGCACCTAATGCTTTATAACAGCCTGGCCAACCCTGCAGCAATCAGATTCCGTATTCCTAAAGATCAGATCTTTCTGATGACAGAACAGGGGGTCTGGCAGCCATCAGGATTTACCTAATTATTTAATTTTGAAGGGGTAACAGAATGTTGCTGGTTTTTTCTAGGTCCTACTAGACGGAACCTTACCCAAGGCAGAGGGTATTCCAGCAGGTCTCAAAATCAGACTTATCCTATGAGAGCTGCACCACCTCCTCCAGGTAAGTCCTCTTCGCTTGGGAAAAACAGAGTTCCAAATGAAGGCTTTTGTTTTTCTCTTGTCATCTGGTAATTTTTATCCATTTAAAAAATCATGGTAACAGTTTAAATTTCCCTTGTAAGATCCTGTCTGGAAAGCATCTGTTTGTAGGCATTTTATGAAGTGTCTTGCTGGATATTCCCCCAGAGATGTCCAGCTTGTTGTGGATGGTGACTTGTTCAGACACTTGGTAAAAGCCACTGAATGTAAACGTGACCCTGTAGCCTTCTCCAAGCTCTGTGCTTATCGAGCCATAGACAATGCTTTGCAGTGAAACTGCTTTCAGTGCCAGCACAGCGCAGAATGCAATTTGTGTCTCATTGTCCTGCCCTGTCAGACACGTTACAACTCCTGTGTGCCCGAGTGCTGAGACGCAGCAGCTGTGCCAGTGAACAGCGCTTTCTGCAGGGGACTGATGTCATTAGGGTGTTCCACTTCTGCCCTGGGCAGATATGATTAATTTTGCTTGTGAACTCAGAGGGGAGAACAATATTCCATTGACCCAGCATTTCCCAAGAGGTTTTTTTTTTTATTTACACTCCCAGAGTACTTTCTTTTAACAAAGAGTCCTCTTTCAGTCAGCTGCCGTTTATTGAGAAGCACAGTGCTAATGGTGGAAGTTGGGGGTGTGACCAGTCTCGGTCACCAAATTAAATAGACAACTCCAAATCCTCACAGCTGTATGAGTCAAACTAAGGACTGTGTGATGTGCCAGAACTGGCTGTGAAGTGGGAGATTACTGTAAGGAACTGACCTGTCAGCAAACAAACACATAGTGAGTATTTGTACAGCATCAGTTAAAGCAAGGACAGTCTAGTTTATACTTTCAAAAACTGTTTCAGCAGTTTCATAGCTAGGAGAAGTGTCATTGCTGAAGTTATGTGCTGTGTTGATCCTCAGGCATTGGGGTACATTTAAAAGGTGAGTAGGCTTTCCTATAGCTCTCTCTGTAGCTTATAGTAACATGGATTTTGGTTTATTTGGTTGTTTTTTGAATGTTAAGTAGCTACACATAGCTGGAAAAACAAAATTGCAGACAGGTGTTACAAAAGAGTTCCAGTTAAACTGTCCAGACTTTAGAGGAGTTTGAAGCCTCATCATGATTTGGGCACATTCCTCCTTGAAAGTCCCAAACAATTATCTGGGTTCTGCTATTTTCACATCTTGGTTTGAAATCAGTGGTGCAGTAGCTGAACAGTGTTCTATACATGTTCAGAATAACCCAAACCTTTATTTATATCACCTTAATGTATGTGCCATGCTGGCTTGGATTGCAAAGTGGGGTTTATGTAGGCATTTATGACCCTTAAGTTGTGCCACAGTATCCAGAGAATGGCAGAAGCAAACACAAGCTGTTGAATGCAGTAGGGTTTTCCCACGTGCCATGATTATGAAGTCTCCTCTCTGCACAGCTCTTCTCTCTGGTAATGTTTAGCAGGCATAAGCACAATGGCAAAGGAGAGGGTCACCCCTGTCATTAAGGAAATGGAATTTTAATAGAAACATGGCTCCTGTTTTGCTCCGTAGGGGTTTTAGGAATGTAGAGCATGCAGACTTGAGCTCTTTAGGCCCAGATAGCTCAAGTAGCTCAGACATGGGTGGATTTGCTTTAAATTCAAGTTAGAGGCATAATTATTTATTTAAAGGTATATAACCATGTCACTCCTAGAAAATCCAGACTTCTTTTCAACTATCAAAACAGCATCAAGGTATTTGTTTCAAACAGAACAATAAAAAAGCCCAAACAACTCCCTCCATGCTTGTTAAAATTGACAAGTATTTATAGCAACTTAATAGAAACAGTCAAATTCCTTGAATATGTGGTAGACTGAGTTTGAACTTCAAAAGAAAAAGAAGCAATTGGATTAACCCATATCTGGATAAAATGTTTTGCAGTATTGTAGAGAGGTGTGGTGGTACCATGTCAGCTAAACTGGAACTCAGCAGAGAGCTCACTTGGAACACTCAGGACACACATCTTAAACCTGAGCACAAGTCCAGGCAGTTATGAACCCAAAACAGATTGTCAGCAGACCAGCAACTGAGTAAAAATCAACATTTCAACATCATTTGGTTTTCAGGTCCCTTAATAGGTGGGGCTCTCTGACAGCTGTGTCTGACAGCTCAGCCATCAATGAGCACAAGGAAAAGGTTACCTTTACTGAGCTGGAGTTTGGAATGCATGTACTCACACTTTATTTACATCTAGGTCAGCAGCAAAATGGAGTAATAAATCCCCCCCAGTCTGCAGCCCATCCCCAGATCCCAGGAAATCAATGGGCCAATCAGAAGAACCTGTACACAAGTATGACACGACCAGCTTTGCCACGGCAAATGTCAGGAGGATCAGGCAGGATTTCACAGCAACCAGAAAGCTTGGATTTCTTGAAAGTACCTGATCAAGGAGCAGCTGGGTAAGATTTTACATTGAATCTGAGAAAAAGATGTCCATTTTTGGAAATAGTTTCACACACTCAAACTGTTCATGACTGATATACTCTGTACATCAATCACCAGGTTGTGCTATTGAGCTATACTCTAAGGTACCACCCATTCCATCAGATTCCAAAACTCCCATGCCATCCTAGAGCTGCAGGAATAAATGTTTAATACCTTAAATTTGAGTGTTGAAGGCCTTAAAAAATTTTAAGGTTTCTCAGTGACCCAGCAGTTTCTACTTTAATTCAGCCCTTACTCCACACTCTTGTAGAACAGTAGTGGAGCTTCACTCATTAGTGTCACTTCACTCATGGAGTGTCACTTAATTGTCAAAGACTGCTGCCTATTCAGCAGTGCTGTGGAAAAAAAAGAATTTGGTTTAGAAGAAGCAATTTGCTGATGACTCCCATGATCTGCATGAATGGGGGTTCTTGGAGGCAGCAAAAGTATATTTATTTCTAACCACACCAAGAGCACCTTTTTGTACAAACAGCCCTGTCTCAGCTGTCAGTCAGCAGCTCCTTAGCAGGTGTTCTGCACTAAATTACCCTGTTGGCCTAAGCATTCTTTTGCTGATTTGATACATTAATTACAATTTTAGTGAGCATTAGACACCTCACAGAAATCAAATAATACCATAAATGTGCACAATTGATAGATTTTGAGAATTGAAAGTGCACAGGGTTCCTAAGGGGGCGGCTTTGTAGTTCCTAAACACAGAGCCTTAGAGCAAGGTTAGGCAGGTACAGAGGTGTTTTCAGTTGTACTAATGGCAGTCACTTTACCCCACTGTGCCCAGTGTCAGCCATAAGGTATTTCAGGCATATTTAGAGCATTCTTCTGTTTAAAATTTATCTTCAAATAAGAAAAATCAGAAAGAAGTGGCCACTGCTACTTATTTTACCACTTTCAAACCCATCAGCACATGCTAACACTTTCAGGCACATTACATCTTGTAATAACAATAAAATAGGGAGTCTTTAGGTGGTGAAATGTTCTTGTCACGTCAGCTTCTTCTGTTAAACTCTTTTACTAATATTAGACTTAGTCTCGAGACTACAGTTCATATAACAACAGAAACACATAAGCCACAGGATAAAGCCAAGACCAAACATCCCAGCTGTTCTGCAGCAGTAAAAAACCAAAGGAAGTACTCTTAAGAAAAGGGACATTCCCATGGCTGTCCTCCTGAGCATTATGAGCTCCTTTATTACTGCACTGAAATGAAACAACACAACTGTATTCAGCTGTGGATTTCAGATGAGTATTTCTCTGCCTGTTCCTTTTCAAAAGGAAGCTGCGAGCTAGAAGAGGTGTGAATTCGGTATTTCCAAACCATAGCCATATATAAGTAGATATAATTTTTAAGGATTAGAATTAGGTTCATTTTTAGCAAAGCAGCCAAGAAGGATACAGTGGTACTAACAATCCAGTACAAGACCAAGATGAAAATCATCAGGCTCCCTCGCAGCAGTTAAGATACTCTAATTCTACCATGGCTGCACAAAAGCTGAGCTGTTTTCCAAGACTTGGACTGAATTCTTTAGTTTCCATATGTAGGTCTAGGTTTCACAACATCGCCTATCCTGAGCAAAGGCAGGAGATGCTGAAGAACAGGAGATCTCTCTGAAGTGCTGTTACAACCCCTACTTCAAATCTTATTTTTTGGTGCAGTTCACTACAAAGTTAGACAGAGGTTTATTGACAAAATTAAGTCTAGGACTTTACCTGTAACCCTGTCCTGCAAAAGCTGTGTAATGTTACCATAGCATTACATGACATGATCACAATTCATTCTCCTCCACATCATTACAGTTTTAGTCATTCAGCACATATATTATTAATTTTAAACTGACATACTGAGTCTAATACCTGTTCTCTCTTCCAGCCTTTATTAGCTGATGAGCTGGAAAAATGCATTTCTTCCCTCTTTCCCCTTCCTTATCTTTGGAGTGGTCACAGCTGTGACAGTTTGTGCAGCATCTCCCCTGCTGCTTCAGAGTTGGCTATAACAGAACAAGTCCATAGATGGCCCTGGAATCTGAGGCAACTTAAAAGAGATGCAAGTCTCTGTTACAGCTTAGTCACAAGAATGGTAAAGTAGCAAACCTGTGAGCTAGAACTTTGTTTTTGATACTGAAAACTAAATCACTGGTGACATTGGGGCAAGGGGAGAGACACAGCCTAAGCTGTGTAGATACCAAGATATGCATGAACCGCATGTGCACATTTGCTGCTTCCATTTCAGCCTGGGCACTAAATGCCTTCATTTGAACTGCTGGGAAGTCCTTACTCATCCATTTCCATAGGAAAGAAATGGCAACTCTGTCCCTTTCACTGGGATGTCTCACACTGCTATTTTTAATTGTTGTGACAGTCAAGAAAATCCTTTTTCCCTTGTTCTGTGAAAATTCCCTTGTTCTTCAAAATTAGTACATTAAGACAGAGGGGTTTGCTAAAGCTCCCGTTGGAGCCCAAGCCCCAAAGCCCACGGGCCCCCGCTGTTGGTCAGTGTCCGCAGGCAGACCTCGAGCCGCCCGCCGCCGGCCGGAGGAAGGCCCAAGCCACAGCCCAAGCCCAAGCCGCAGGTGCCGCAGTGCCGGGCGCTCTACGCCTACGACGCGCAGGACACGGACGAGCTCAGCTTCAACGCCAACGATGTCATCGACATCATCAAGGAAGGTACGGACACAGGGCTGGGGCTGCAGTGCTGGACCCCAGGGTACATTGCCACAAGGAGTTAGGCCAGGGCTTTCCAAGCCACCCCAGTTCCTCTTCTCTTGTTAGCCTTGCAAATTTCCGTGATGGCTCAGGGGGCACAGAAGCCTCCACCCCAGTGCAACCTCTTCACTCAAGAGCGTGCCAGAGACAGACCAAGGACCCGTGTCACTGGGTACTGCAGAGCTGTGCGTTTAGTGAGACAGTAACTCGGTCACTGGCTCTAGAGGACAATTAGCCTAAACCACAGCTGTAGCACGAGAAGCAAAAAGTAGTTAACCAGTTCCAACTCTGGGTCTCCAAAGCACCCTCCTCAAGGGAAAATTATGTGGCCAAAAGATGAACACTCCACATCCTATCCCCTCATTCCTTCCCAAGGCTCTCACTGAGTGGCACAGCTTTGCCACAGGTTGCACCAAGTACACAGAAAGGCTTCCAGAGCTCACTCCTTACTGTGCTGTCCTTGTTACAGATCCTTCTGGCTGGTGGACAGGAAGACTACGAGGGAAACAAGGTCTGTTTCCCAACAATTATGTCACCAAGATTTAAAAGACTGTCAGAGAAAAATTGACATGAAGGTACCAGTGGTTGAAGATGTTTTCCCTTGCCTTCAGGACATTGTTCTTCCACGATCTGCCCTTCTCAGCAGTATTTTCACCAGTAAATTGTGTATGAGCAGGAAGAGTTACCCACAATACAGACTTTGATCTTTGTCTCAGCATCATACAGCAATGAACTGACCAATTATTTATTATATTTAAAACCTGGTTTAAACACCTGGTAATGCTCAAACCTACTATCTTACTGAAACAGGTGATTTACAGTCTGAGACCAAGGACTTCAAAAGGGGTGTATTTAATAAGTGCCTTCAGCTGAGTATCAGTAACCTTTTAAATTATCTACTGAAGATAATGTTAAATGCACATTTCCTCTAATGCAGATCAGTGTGGGGAACATGTTAATAAGTATGCTGCTACTTGTCAAAAAGATTTAGGCTCATTTGGGATATTACCATCTAAAAAACTACTGTGATGGTCTATTTAAGTAATTCTGTACAGAGATGTAATGGAACTGGTTTGTGTGTGCAGGTGTGCTTAGGGACTCCAACAGGCACTGTAAGAATTTAAAAACAGAAAACCACATAGTACTGTATGCTAAACAATGTTGCCTTCTTCAAGATTTATATTATAATATGGCTGGCCCATGTTGGATTTATGTTTAATACTCTACCTGTTATAGGAAGTGTTTATGCAGAGCTGTACATTTATAGAAATAGTTATATACTGTATATAAAAACTGGTTATGATAGAAACATGTAAAAATGTATAATGTAGTAGTCCACTGTTCTTATGAAGTAGTACTGCTAGAATTTTTATGCCAGGTACTTACAGATATGCACTACTCCTCCTTTTAAATAGCAAAAGCACAGGGGTTACTGCCCAAGTCTGATTGCCTCCCCCAGCAGAGTGGCTGTTGCTTGCCCTGCCGTTCTGAGAATTCCTGCTTTGTCTTTTGAACCTCCATAAAATAAAACACAGGAAGATCAACAGGTTTGTTCTCTGTGCAGTTTGTTCTCACTCATACAATGTCTTCTGGATGTTACTGCACTGACTTCTAAAGAAAAAACCCCTTTCTTCACTCCCAACCAAATTATGTTCCCTATGCCCAGCTGAAGTGCTGTGCATTTCATTCTCTCACGATAACAGTTAAAAAGCCCTGCATATGGTGGTATTAAAAAGTTGCATAAGCTTTAAGACACAGCTAAAAATCTTGAATCCCTCCCTCCTAAACCTTTTCCTAAGTCTAACTTAGGTACACAAATCATCTTCTGTAGAAGCTGTTATTGGGAGACATGAATGAGGACCTCACTCCAAGGGAGGAATTACATCCACACAAGGAATGAAGCACATTTTTCAGAAGATCATTTGCTGCAAGTGCTAGGTTTACTTATCCCAGGGGAGAGAAAAATCATCTGCTTGAGGAGGTAGAACCCAGCAGGTTCAACATCCTACCCACACAGGAGCACTGAGGTCTAGGTCAGTTCTGTAGCATCAGGTTCTTGCCTTTTACATCAGAGCCAACATGCTCATTAAGAGGAGATGCTGCAACAGTCATAGAATACCTTGGCGTGGAAGGGAGGTACTGAGTTCAGTATAACCTGGAGACTACCATAAGGTCTGTAATTAAACATTACTGATACAGGATTTAATTTAACAAAAAGACCTACATGAGGTATTGAGGTAGCAAAGTTGCATTAATTACAGGCTTGTGTTCCCTGAGCATACAGATACTGACAGATTAGAAACAAAAACAAAAGCAAGCAAAATGTCAAGGAAGTGGCAAGGAAGAACTGCCTTATGGTGGGTTTGACTCTGTAATCCCAGCTACAGAGGTTTATTGGAGAAGGGGGCGGGGAGAAGATGTGGGCAAGTGAACAGGTAATGAAAAACTAAGGGGGTTCTTTTGAGGAAGTGGAGAAGGTTTCAAGAGCTGAGCTGCTTGCAAAAGGTCTCATCCCCACAGTTCCACACCTGTATTCCCTGCACAGTTGTTAGCATTACAGGAGACTTGCAGTTTTTCTACCTTAGCTCCCTTTGTTTAAGCACACAGAGAAACACAAAGATTTACAAGGTTAATACCTGTTAAAGCTAGCCCACTATCCCCAAACTTGAAGGCAACAAACTACAAAAAGAGGAAAAATTCCAGTACACTTTCTTGGAACAAGGCACTGAAATAAAGTACGTATTTAGTGTTCTTTAAGGTACAACAGAAAAGATGCACTCACTGTCTGTCTGCTCTTTAAGTTGAGTGAAAATAAGTTAATAAATATAATGCAAGATACAGAGCTTGGAGGTTCTCTTTGGAAACGACCAGAGAATAACCAAGCCCATTTAACTGCAAGTTGTAAATATCACCTATTTAGTCAAATGTCTTGCTTGGACATTAGATTGCAAACATGTAGGTTGTACCTTAAAGAGCCACACTCACAGTATTTAAAAGAAAGGCGTTTTATTTTTAGATAGAAAGCTGTGTTACAAAGCAAATTTAAAATGTCACCTTCTGCGTGAGTCGGAACTGTCTGCGGGAGGCTGGAATGCTATGTACAAAAGCAGTAGACAGATAAAGTGCACACCCCATCAGGCCCTGCTGCCCAGGGCTTCACAGGAGTGATGCAGCCAGGTCCCTGATGATCTCACTGTTCAGCTGAGGGATGGTGCTGATGGTCAGTAGTTTGCTGCTTGCATACTTATTCTTGATAGCCTGCAGAATGGAGAACAGAGATACAGAAGTTCTACACATACAGTATTTATGCTTAGGCAGATAATTTTGGGTCAATTAGCTTGCCTGCTTGGAAAACAAGCAGACAAGGCTGGCAGTGAACCAGTTTGCAAAGTAACAAGAGCACAATTTATCTAAAAGGTTTAGATGTTAACATTAATGCAACAGCCTCTCACAGGCTTGTCAGAAGAGCATCTGCTTTAAGATAACATACAGTGTTTTTACCTAAGGAGCCACAATGTGCAGCAAAGCTGTTTTTAAAACATTAGAGAGAGGATTTAAGTAGTGATACTTACAATGTATTTTGTTAACTTCTCATTTACTTTGACCACATTCTTGGCCATATGTTTCATGGTCACCACAAGACCGTCTTCTGCATAGCCAGTGTAGTACTGCTGCTTTGTGCCCTGCAGAAGAACAGCAGCGAACTTGAGATTTGTGAAGGGGGAATTGCTGCTCGAGGCACAGTCACTGCAGGCAGCAAACACCCTGAGCTTCATGGCCAAGCCTCAAGTGCTGGAAACTGTTAACTCTCAGTTCAAATGACAGATCCAGAGTAACCTGATGTGCAGAAGTCTGGACACATCAAGGACCATGCTTCTGGACTGAACAGAGAATAAAAAAGCAACTTCCAGCTGAATTACAACTCACTACTCATGCTCCACAACTTCATTATGCTACGTGCACTTCAAGAATTATGAAAATCTACTTCTTACAGTGTAGCCTTCTGTCACTCAATGATTCCAAGAGAAAAATCCTTTTGTACCACAGTATCTGCACAGAAAAGGATTCTAAATTTTTACTGGTATATTCCTTTTTCTACCTGCCACTATGCATCAGGCTGTCCAACTGTCATTCCAGCACCAGCATGGTTACCAACCTAAACACAATTTTCTCAAGTACTTTTTTATTGGTTCAATTCCATTGACTGAAGAAAAAAACTCCCAACAAGTTTGATTAAAGTACTCACCCATTTGTCATGTCCCAGAATCTTCTGAGACAGGCACAATGCAGCAGCTGCAATCTCTGAAGGACGATGGTGAACCATGTCATAGTCTATCAGTGTCAGCTCCATCAGGTATTTTGCTAGAGTGTGTTGCTTAGCATCGGCCTAGCAGGTTGAGAGCTTGTTAATTCACAAAATTTCACTTCATTTCAGCATAATCACTCAGAATTGCTTATTGTGTTCAAGAACAAAACAAAAATAGCAAAATCTTTACTACAGTTTAGGGACCATCCTTTCTAACAGACATTCCTCTCAAAATCAAGACCAGTGACTGCATCAGTCTAGTCTAGCAGCCATTTGGAATTTGGACACAAAGTCCAGTGAGGGATTTTAACAGAAAACTGCAGTATCAGGTACTGCTGTGCCCAACTGGGGACACAAGTGCTCCTTCTGTAATGCAAACTAAAGGAGGGGAGATGTAAAATGACTTATTTGAGTTACCAGTGGACTGCTGAGGCAATTGAAGCCCCCCTCAAAGAGTGGACGGTTAACTTGAATGTTAACTACTGAGGTGGAGAAAGAAAGGGTTGTGTCAAAGAGAAAGCTTATCTTTTGATTCTTAAATAACACAGTATTTGCAACCAGAAATTACAAAGAACTGCAACACTGCTAGTGTTTTACTAATAAGTACTGTGATCACCAGGATTAAAAAGATTAAAAGCAAGGGTTCTTAGTTGAACAGTAAAAATGACTGCCACTAAGGCTGAACACAGTAGATAAAAATGTGAAATACTACTGGCTGCCACAGTGACATTGTCCTGTTACTCCACACGGTGGAGTTTCAGAGCTGAGCACTTCTTCCTCCAGCATTTAAGCAGAAGGAGGTTAAGATCACACGATAAAAATACCAGAAGCAATCCTGATAGACTTTAGCAATAAAAGAAAAGTGCTAGATAATAAGTACCCACCTCCCCAGCTTTTGATGCTCTTCTTAAGAAGTGAATTGGAAGAGGTCGTCCCAGGTCAAAATTTAATTCTTTAAGAATAATCATCTCCATTTCTCTAATTTCATTACTGGTGTAGGCATTGTCAGTAATGTAAACAAAGTCTGCTACATCAGGAGACAATATCTCTTCATATTTTGAAGCTACAAGCAGCGCTGTTACGCCCACCAGCTGAAGCTTCTTGCGAGGTACTGGATGACTCTACAACACAGAAATTTAAAATGCAGGCCCCAAAGTGTCAAACTCTAGGTAAACAGATTCATTTTTATCAGTTTAGGATACCAGCATGACAGTGCTCATTCTTATAAATGAGGTCTCTCACTCTAGTCAAAGGTGCTCAAAGAAGGCAGCAGCCTCAGAGTTAAGATGCTGCACTGTAGCAGCTTTTACACACAGAGCAGATTTTGTAGATTGTTAGATTTCTAAAGAAAAGTTAAATCCTGAACTCCTTTACAAACACAGTAATTGAATAATTACTGAGCATGACTTGAAGGATCTCTCACCTGTAAGAAGCGATCCATGATCGCCACGCACATGTAGAGCGTCTCCTGCAGGAGGTGGAATCTCGAGTGCACCTGGACCAGCCAGTCCACCAGAATGGCGCGCATGCGCCCATTGATCGTCCTCCCGTCCAGGTAGTGCGGCCGCACCGACTGCTGCAGCTGTGGGGAGAGCGCTGTCAGCAGCCAGCTAACCCCTGGGGCAGCAGGGCAGCTGTGGGGCAGCTGTGGGACAGCCGTGGGGCAGCTGTGGGACAGCCGCGGGGCAGCCGCGGGGCAGCCTACCTCGAGCTCCCTAAGGTACAGGTAGATGTCTTTTACGTAGTCACTGCACAGCTGGGGGTTCTCCCCGTCCTCAGCATCAATGTCTTCTACGTTGTTGAGTAACACATCAGAGAAGGCTTGGCACAAATCCTCCTCTTGCATTGACACATCCATAGGGACAGGAGACAGAACCTAAGGAATAGATCATCTCTGTTAACGCATTTTATGTAATGACTGTTCACATTTCACTGTCCCTTTGTTTCCACGTTTCACCAGTCACTAATACAACTTCTTTAGACGGAAGCTGAAACCAAGCTGGGGCTCCAGTGCAGCAAGTTTTCACTAAGATACTACAAACAGAATCCAAAGATCTTCTAGTAAGTGCCAACTAAAGCAGAAACTTCATCCAGCACTTCAACAGCTTGTTCTGTCACTTGAACATCACCCTTTAAGTACAACATGCATTAAACCAAAACCTCAGTACAGAGGCTTTGCTTTTTCAGCAGAGGAATGAGATACAGCCACAGATAAATTGTTGTGAAGACAGAGCTCTAAGTTGCAAAGCAAATTAAAAATCAGTATAATCACTTCCTACCTTTGGAACATCAGTTTCTTTGTTTGCTTGATTCACAGCAGGTAGAGCTTTTGGCAGTACAATTCCATTTGTCATCTTGCTAGGTCCTTTCACAGGCTTTATGGATGCTTTGGGGCATTCTGCTTTCTGTAGTGAAAACAATTATTATTAGTAGAGAGCGAGCAATCCAACTTCTCCTTCTATATAGATTTCATATGTTCCTTTACCTTAGATATGTGCGTTCCTCTTGTTGCAACTTTATTTCCTATTTCTTCTAAAGCAGCCCTTTTGCCAGTTGCATGAGTTTTCGCTTTACTTTTAAGGTCAGCCACAGCATTCTCCATCCCTCTAGTGATCTAAAAGCAAAAAATTGCAAAAGAGTCAGAGACCAACAACTTTCCAATGCCTGACTCCATTATACACTTACCACCACTGTGCCTGTGGTACCTCTGTGCCTGCTATGCATTACTCAACCAGCTTTTATCTCCTAGCCAGTCACATATGTTCAGATGAAGAAGTCGCCTCTCTAGATTCAGAGCACTGTACCCTCTGAACGGTGTTGTAAAATTAAGCAATGCATCCTATCTCATACTTTGTAACTTTTTAAGGTCAGAGTGCTGACCTGCTATATAACTCTATTATACTTACACACACTTTGTAACTCTAGCAGCGCCCCCCAGAGGCTGCATAAAGCAAATGCCTTGTTTCACATATGCCACATAAAATCAAATGCTATGCCACACACACAAAAATTAAGATTCTTTGTTATGCACAGAAATGAAACCACCAGGCTTCAGGTTTTTCGTGGAGTTCAGTTAAAACCATGAGATAATCACCACAGAAGAGAGGCTCCCGGAGTCCCTTCCTACACCTCCCCCTAAAGCAGCTTTAGTTTTCCCACTCCCACATCCCCACCGCGTTCAGTGGGGGAGGCGCGGCGGCCAAGGCCAGCCCGAGGCGGGAGCAGCGCCCGCGCTGCCCGTACCTGGGCCCCCTCCCACCGCTGGGCCACAGCCCGGCCCGGCCGCCGCCTCACGGCCGAAGTACGGGGGGCCCGTCCGGCCTGAGAGCCGAGAGCCGCCCCCCTCACAGCCGAAGTCCAGGCCCCGGTCCGGCCTGAGAGCCGAGAGCTGCCCCCCTCACAGCCGAAGTACGGGGGGCCCGGTCCGGCCTGAGAGCCGAGAGCCGCCCCCCTCACCGGCCGAAGTACGGGGGGCCCGTCCGGCCTGAGAGCCGAGAGCCGCCCCCCTCACAGCCGAAGTACGGGGGCCCGGTCCGGCCTGAGAGCCGAGAGCCGCACACCCCCCCCCCCATCACCCTCACCCCGCGGCCCCCGCGCCGCCGGAGGGCAAAGAGCGGCGGGGCTCCTGGGCCGCCGGCGCCCCCTCTCTCGCCCCCCCGGCCCGCCCGCCGGCCGTGGCGATACTCACAGGGGCACGGCGCGTCACCGGCAGCGCCATGGGCACGGTTTCGAGGGGAGCCGCTGCCGCCGCTCCGCACACAACTGCTCCCTTCGCGAACCAAACCGGCGGCCGCTTCCTCACGCTGCCGCGGCTCCCTTTAAACCCTGTCCCGCTCTACTATTGGACAACTTCGTACGATGCACGCGTCCGATTGGTCCGCCTCCGCAGGCCCCGCCCCAGCAGGAAACGGCCGGAGGCGCTTCCGGTGGCTGCGGGGCCGCAGCGCCGCCCTGAGGGCCGAGCCCCGAGCCCCGAGCAGCGCCGCCGGAACGCCCCGAGGAACGCCGCGGCCGGGGCTCGGGGCTCGGGGCACCGCCGGAACGCCGCGGCCGGGGCTCGGGGCTCGGGGCACCGCCGGAACGCCGCGGCCGGGGCTCGGGGCGCTGCCAGCTGCGGGCGGCCGCGCGGAGAGGCCGGCGGGGTTTAATAAAGAGCCCCGGGATTCAGGAACTTCAACGCTACCGCAGTTGCCTAACTGACAGAAAAGCCTACTTACAATCCTCCAGTCTCTCAAAATCGGCACTGAATTCCAAGGTTCCAGCTGATTCCGTTTAGCAGGATAATTAACTTCAGCTGAATGCTGATCGTTCATTAAGATCGTTCTTTTTTAGGCGGTACCTGCAGTAATTAATACGTGTAAACGAAAATGTTTACGGGTCAAGACTTCATGAGCAAAACAAGGGAAGGGGGAAAAAATTGCAACAGAAACAAATTTTGAATGATACCAGTCTAACATTTTATTTATTGCATACAAAAGGATTCCTTTTGACAATGGAATTTTATATGAAAAGTAATTTGATGCATACTGTTGAGAATCTTATCTTCAAAGATGCTGCAGAAAACTTAAGGCAATGCATCTAAGCATATAAAGCACAGTAAGTGGTGGAAATTTTCAAAATGAAAAGCCTATTCCTTCTCCTTCCCTTAAACTATGGTTAAGCCACAACCTTCTGGAACAGAAGTAACCTGCAGCTTTTTAGCCCCTGCAATAGCATTAAGATCAGAACACTGATTCCTGACAAATACTTAAGTGTTCAGCATCACATTACAATGTTATGCATACATTTAAAAGCAAGACAGTATCAGTAGCTATTATACCAAATCAATTCATGGCTCACTAAAATACCTCTAGTACCAGGCACTCAAATCAGACCCATAAAATATTTCCTCAAAAAAAAAAGTCCCCCAAACCTGTGCTTCTTTGTCCTGTAAGGAAGCCAAAATAGATTATATCACACACCCAGGGGCTCAGTTACTTCAGAGGCCCTGGGGTTTTTTGTCCCGTATCTCTCGAGTACCTTCTTGGAAACTTTTAGAAGTTAGTATCATCAGTCTTCAGGCATTAGTGGTCAATTAACTTCCCTTTAACAGTCACTGGAAAACACAAAGTGTTTGTTCAGTCCTTCCAGTTACTTTTCTGGCAATGCAGCTTCAACTTCGCAGTCCCTTCCACTTTCCTACAGCCAAACTGTTCAAGAAGCTTTAGCACAAACCCAAGTCAGGTTTTGAAGCAGTCCAATCATGTGTTGCCTCTCTCCCATATCCCCCATTGTACAAGCACAAAGTGGTTTTAAGTTCAGTTTTAGCAATGCAATTAAGCTCGAAAAGGTCCATTTATCACACATGCTGGAATAAAATTTCTCTCTGTTTAAACCCTCAGTGCCAGAGGTGTTAAGTTTGTTGCCAGCAATAGACACTGTACTCACAAATGCTACTACTAACAGGTAAAAAAAATAAAAGGAAAGCAGCTTTAACCAGAAACAGGCAACAAATTAGATAAGGTAATATTTATAAATGGATTTTTTTTAGTGTAAACATAACAGTTTATCTTTTAGGTTTACTGTAAACCATTTTACACGTAATCTGATCATGAAAGACAAAGACAAGAGAAACTGAAGGTATTTATTATTCAATCCACTTACAAAGCAGGTGGCTTAATGCAAGCTAATTGACATGTTCATATATGATCCCCAAGGAACATCTTTTCCAAAGTGACAGTAATACTGTCTCAATGTTTTTGCACATTTGCATTTTGCAATGTTGAGCACATTTAAATAAACTATAATCTATTATACGTGAAAGAATGTTGATGAGCAACTTGAATCCTGATATGGATTAAAACCTCCTTCAAAGGCAAAATGTTAGTACGTTATAACTTAATTCTATATACTATATTATGCAGCAGATCTTAACTATAGAAAATATTTCAATCAGTGATGAACTGTTGGTAATTTATAAAGAGGGAATCTATGATCAAGGCAAAAACTAGGTAACCACGTAATTTGTGTCTCAGTTTCTACAGGAATTTACAGGCTTTCAACTTACTAATGAAAAATAAAAACAAGAGACAAGTGGATTTAGCTAACTTTATTAACTTTAAATCTAATAAAAATCCCAAGACAAGCCTGGAATCCTTAGAAAATCTATGAATTCATGTATATAAACCCAAACAAAAACCCTGCAGCTTTAATTCCTTATTGAATGGTTTTATATTAAGAAAACCACAAACCAACAAAACCCAAACGAACAAATAAAAAAACACAACCAAAAAAAGAAAAAAAACAAACAAAAAAACCCAAACCAACCCTCAATGTGCGCAGATACTTCAACTTAAGTTAGCAGAAGACCAAACAGATTCTAAGTTCTTTTTCCATGTCCCTAATAATTCTTTCAATCTGCAAGTATCTACAATCCAGCTAACTGAAATCAACATTTAGTGTTCACTAAGAGCTGTTTCACAGCAGCATATATTTAAGTTAGGGATTCAAATTTCTAGACATAGAAGAAAATGATAAATACAATCTGAACAGCAGTCTAAATGTTTAATATTGACATTCAAATATATCTGCATTGTGCTGAAATTTTTAAAACAAACACAAGAATCTGATCAGACAAAAACTCTGGTGGTGAGTATGCTATATGTATCAGTCAAACTGAATATAGTTCATATTCTGTTCCCAGTATTAAGGATGTTATTTGACTCATAACTGATCTTGTAAATATACAGCAGCCATTTTTTCCTAATTAAGGAATGTCTCAATACATAATATTATCCTTTTCTAGATGATCTTTATACATTTAAACTAAAATATATATGATCGATTAAATTAAGGAATTTGAGGTTAGTAATGAGTGAAATCATACTTTCAAAGCTCGATACTACGTAAAACAAACCAAAAAAGAGACCACACAATTCTACTTACTAAAGCAGCTAATCTCGCCTGCAAGTTTGGGGTCACAAAGCCCATAATATGTGCAAACAAATGCAATACAAGGAACCATGCAAAAATACAGTAATGAATTTAAAGAAAAAAATGTAAAACCTAAAAAAAAAATTATAAATACACTGAAACTCAACTGTCTTCTACATACACTGTAGGTCTAGCATTAGTTGTACCATATAGCAGAGCCAGCACTCTGGGTTCAATGCTTCCAAATCTGCGCAGGTAAGTCATGCCATCTTTGGTTGACTGCAGTACCAGGAAGGATGAGAGGGAGCGACAGGGAGGACAAGAGTTCTGGAAAGCAGTGTCAACTTTCACTAGGCAGCTGAGCCTCAATGTCCACTCTGCAAATGGGGCACTTCTTGTTAGTAATCAACCACTGATCTACACATACTTGGTGGAAAAGGTGCATACATGGAAGGCGCCTGTCATCAGAACAGAGAAACATCAGTGTTAGTAATTCCCGTATCAACAAACCCATTGGCAAAAACATCATGTGGGCTTTGCTACTGAGGTCTCTCCTTTCTGTTTCCCCACAGGTTTCATAGCCTTTCCAGTTGAACCTACATCCTGCCTAGCTCCAAATAGAAATGGATATGGACAATGAAGTCAAGCATCAACTGGCTTCTGCTGTATTAGACTGATTTAAACCTGCTGGAGTTAAGTAGCATTACTCCAGAAAAACTGAACTAACAGTCCTGATTAATTCAGGGCATCAGCTTGGGTTCATATTGTAACACAGGCAGTCAAACTATGGGAGACTGTAATAACTTACATTGTACCTACACACAATACAGACTGAAAAATGTGTATTTTCAACTGCAACTTGTTTTATTGTATTAGTTCAATGACAGTAGTTATTTGCAACTGTTAAACTAGGCAGTGCTGCAAAGGAGGGCACCAGATTCTAGTCCAAAGCCAGAACATTACCATTATATTCTGATACTCAGTGTTATTTACCTGACATCTTCACCTTCCTCCAATATTGACAAACAGATGGTGCACTTTTCCTCTGTGTCTTCTTCTGTTCCTTCCTCCCCATCTTGTTTGCAGTGCAGTTTCCTCTGTGAGAACCAATCAGTTGTTACCTTATTAGTAGAGATGACATTATTGACAAACTGAGTAAAATCTGTTTTTGATACATATTCATCACATATTTCTTTGAAAACATTTACTAATATTTATTCAAATGCATTTGAATCAAAAACCAGCACTTGGAGCAAAATCCAGGACATTTCAGATTTAACTGTCGTTAATTACAAAAGTCCACTGGACTATTAATTTCAAACTGCTGCAACCAGTCCTTTTACTTACTGTCTACATCTAAATATCTTAATTCCATTTATGCAAAAAAAAAAAAAAAAAAAAAAAAATCAACCTAATGTCTTGTCACTATTTATCAATAACAGTGTCATGTTGATGGGATTGTGTATGATCATAGACTGAACTCCAAGTGAGAGACAACCTCAGTTGCCAAAACTGAGTACCAGATTCAAAACCTCCTAGTGTTCCAGCCCTCCCCATGTGTTCAAAGTAAAGGTTAAATTTATATATTCCGAGCAGGTAAACACCATGAACTGTTTACTGCCAAGGCAAAGCCTTAGTTTATGAGTTACCACTGAAGTCTGTTGACAATTTTGCTATTACCAGCAGTTATTTCACTACTCACAAGGCTACTCATAACTACTGGACAAGTTAATCACATCAAACCACTTTCATCACATAGCTCTTTAAGGAATTAATTTTAAATTTTCCTTGTGAAACAAGTGGCATTGCAAGCTTTGTTTACAATCCCTGAAATTTCAAGATACAGAAAACATGCCCTCTTTGACACTGACATTTCTGCAGACTTAAGCTGACCATAAACATTATTCCATGTTCAAAGAAATATTACAGGCAGGCCACAATTTGACAAATCCTCACCTTTTTGTATTTATGTGGATATGTGCATCTTTCTATAGTTCCCTGTGTTGCTCCACGATTAACATTGCCTAGTCGTTCCTCCAAGTGAATCAGCTCCTAAAAATCATGAAGGAATAAACAGTGTAAAAACTATTATTTCAACTGCCTTGAGGAAGTATTAATTTTATTCTAACCCGTTTTCATTTTTAGAATGACAAACTTATTTCCTGACTTACTCAAATACAGGCAAAGCCAAAAAGAGTACGTTGTGTGGGAAAAGTGATGGGCTTCTGTAGAAAAACCCACACAACACTGTCTGGTATTTTTAGTTCTAGGGAAATACTACTATACTACAAAAAAATGAGAGTGTTTGTCAGCTAGGAACGGCTATCAGTATGTTCACACATACTTCTGTATCTTCTGTGTCTAATGAGGAAAAGGCAATTAAAATATGCTATGTAAATATTTGCTTTCTAACAGTCATTAAGGCTTTGAGAAAAAAAAAAGTTGCTTAAGTTGAAATACAATGACTGATTTATTTTTCTCCAGCAATGAGTTTATTAGAACCGTGAGATGTCACTGAAGAGGTTTTCAGTGGACAGGGTCATTAACTCTCTGCATCTGATACCTTTTATGTTCTCCTGGGTTTTTTCCTTCACTCCATTTCAGTTCCTGCACTATACAACAGGACAGCACCATTAATGTGGCCAAGTTTCAGTCTCACTTTAAGGATTCTGGCACAGTAACTCAGAGACCACTACCTTCTACCAGAATTTTGTAGGACTACTCTGTCCTACTGATGGGTGGTATGCACAGCAAGAGGTACTGTCAGTTAACTGCCACCTAACCTGCATTGTCCAGGGCACCTTTTCCTGACCAACTTTTCAATATATTTTTGTCCCACTCCACAATGGTGAGAGCATTCTGTAAGTAAAGGGTATTTTCTTTATGACTCTTTTCTATCTATACATAGAACTAGCTCTATCATACACCCTCCCCATATTCCCTCATGACACATTTTGACATATAACTAGTTTTATTCTATTACAAACCTCAAAATTGCCCCTGAAAGGGCCTCTGAATGATGTTCCATCCAATCCCGATGAAATGTAACGGATGTGAGGGTAGCCCGCCATGTCTGGTACCTATTCAAACAGCAGATGTTAAGTTAAACCTATTCAGAACAGTTTCAGTATTTTACTGTTCACTTAGAAAAATTTAAGTTCCTTTTGCTTTCATTGAATCACTTATTATTTATACTCCTCAGCCTGAGCATATGATTCCAACTGACAGCACAAGACAAACACCACTCTGACACATCTAAACATAACTAGAAGCAAAACAGAAGTGAGACCAGATCCTCTCCTGTAACCTCTCCACATCTGCATTACAATTCCCAAGTCCCAAAATCTCAACCTACATTATATAAACCACCATAAATATCTACCTATTTTTGTAAACAGAACACCTAACAGCTACATATGAAGTTACAAAGAGGACTCACTATAGATTCTCAAATGTAAGCTTTTGGTACCACAGAAGAAACAAGCCTAAAAAACTCAGCCTGGAAAAAGCAGACAATACTCTTATCTGACTCAAAACAACTGAACATCTTCAGACACACTTCAAATTCAGAGCAGATAAAAATTAACACTCAAAACTCACACCTGAAGTCACACTTAGCACTACATTCAAGCATGCACTAACCTTCTTGCATAGTAAGAGATCTAAGCAGTGAACAAAAGAGTGTTCAGTGCTATATCCCACAGGCCCTTCATGCACCAGCACTTTTCATACAGCAAAGCTGAAGGATAGTTAATATAGCAGGGACCACCTCCACAGCAGGGCTGCTGCATTCCTTTTCTACCCCAGCAAGATGAGTGAATAATGGCATTGATTTTTTGTCAAAAACATATCAGTAGCAATTTTTAATGAACAGGTGAAATAAACCCAAAATGATCAGCAGATTTGGTTTATTCAATCCCACAGCACACCGAGAGAAGACTGTAAACAGTAATGCATTTGGAAATACTTGAATACTATCAGCTGATAATGCCTCTGCTGCTGTATATGACAGCTAAAAATTCATCTCACAAGGCTGTCCACAGATCAGATATCCCAGATAATCCAACACTTCCAAGTTTAACACACACAAAGGTGTAAAACTCACTGAAGGCACTGCAGAAAAGCAGATCTAGACAAAACCACCCACATCAAATAACAGACCAATAAGCTAGCTACCTTCCTACAGTTTTCAAATCCAGTCTTGTAACTAAAAGCTGACAGGGATAAAAAAGATTTCTCTGCCCTAAATATTTTTTGTTCCAGAAAAGAAAGGCAGAATCTGATTATTTTAAAGCAGTTTACATGGTGCTTGTCAAATGATGATGTAGTGCCAACAACAGCCAAAATACAGCCACAACACTGGTCTTGAATTTTAACAAGCCAGAGTAACCGAAACCAAAGATGCATATTCATGTGCGTATCAAAACACTTCATGTAAGTAATATTGCCTGGTATCATAGATCTCATTGTCTGCAACATAAGCCGTGGCTGTAACTAAGGAATTTTGGGGGAGGAGACTAAAAACATGCTGATTTGTAAGAAATCTGTCTCAGATAATCAGTGATTTATGATTCATTCTGCATTTAAGTGTGTAATTCTACTTCAGCTTTCAATTATAGAAAATGCACTTAAGGAACTAGGTCACTCACTCATATTAAGAACATACTTATTGTGCCAGGTCTTTACTAGGCATAGACCTGTCTGGCATAATTTGGAAAATTTTATTGTCTATTATAACATTGTGAATTGATGGCCACCACTCAGAGGAAGGAAATTCCTGGCAAAAACTAACCTAAGTCTCAGAAGAGATATTCAATGCCTGGTTCTTTATTGACCAGGATTTGAAATCAGTCTTTTGGAAAACAATGCATCTGACAGTGCAGATACTGCAGCATTACAAGAGGTGCAAAGTCACAGATGTATTGCAGTAATTCCATAATTACAGTTCCAATTGCCTCAGCAGTCAGTTTACCAACTGCAGTGACATGCACCTGGACAGGTCTTCTATTTGGAACAAAATCTGCTATTGGAGACTTAGAAACCTACTAAATTTAACAGTACAAAACCAAAAACTGTTCAGAGTACCTACCACAACAAACAACTCAAGACAACAAATACTGTGTGGGACAATATGTTTTCATGCTAATAAATGGGCCTTCATATTATCCTGATGGGGATGGCATAACACCTCTGCAAAATTACCTGAACACACATTATGTACAAGCTCTTTTATAAAATACCCTCAGAGCACAGCTTACATTTCTGGCCAGGTAAAATGCTACTCTGAAAAAATGTCTCTAAAAAAAAATAAGAACAGTTCTTTTACACCTGCAGAATAAGCAGTCTGCTAACACAGCAAGATTTTAACTAAGTACATTTGTGACTACAAGATGGAGAAAATATTTGCAAGAGAGAACTACCAATAATACCCAACTAAGAACAGTCTTACTAAAATCCCTTTGACAGTTACCACCAAGTTTCAAATGCATAAAGATTTCAGCTCTCTTGAAAGAGCTTCACACATAAATGGAAGTTTGTTTTCACTAAGCTTTTATATAAGAAAAAAGGAAAAGGCTAAAGCTAATGAAGAATGTAAGCAGGTAAAGGTAATGCCAGTCTGCACTAAGTGTTTGCATTTATTCTTTTGGATACAGTCAAATTAAAATATATACTTCAAAGCAATATATTCTGGACCTGCAAATTCCAGCACAAGTCTGCCAAGAACTGTAGAAGTATCATTTGTTTCTTGTTTTGCACTTTCTATTGATACTTCCCATGACCACAAAAATCTGCAGCAACTAAAACAATTCAAGGCTAAGTCTGAACCATTTAAAACACAAACATTCTCAACAGTTTGAAACATCTAACCTTCAGGGAAGACCTCCTTCCTTGCTACTTCTCTCCTTTAAATACCCTGTCTTTGCAGGATCTTTCTGCTTTTCAGTTGCCAGAGTCAGTGAAGAGATTCCTGCCCTGTATGGTACTACTGATCTTGTCCACCCAGCCTTCATGGTTCACATTAAGTATGATCTTCACTAGAGCAAATCCCCAGAGTAAGCCTTTTCAGTTAAGTAACTGCTCAGCTACAAAAAGAAGTAAAGCTCATCAATTAATGTCTTAATAAGCCAAATTCAAACAAGGAAAAGCTGCAGTCTTCATACAAAAGGCATTGGGTGAAGGAACAAGTACCATCTGCTGCATAGATGAAACCCAATGGTACCTGTGTGTGAGGGGAACATGAAATGAGTACTCTTCAATAGCCTGCATTCTACAAAAAAAACCAAAGAACAGTAATTCATATTTATATTAAGAACAAAAGAAGCTGCAGGACAAAACTCCATTTTCTTAAAAATGCAATTCTCTTTGATGCAGCTAATCAAAGCTAATTCAAACCTGAAGTTCATCTTGAACTACTATTACTACATCAAGTTACAGCCTTATGAGTTCAAGTATTTTACAGAAACTTGTTGGCTTTTGGGGTACAGAACAGCTGCATCTCTTGGAGCTGCAATACCTGCATGACTACACTCTGAGCAGTATTATTCTGAGCAGCACACAGCTGCCATAATGTGCTGGGACCCACTGGCCTACATCTCCAAATCCCTACTGATTTTCACAACTAAGTGTAAAGACAGCCTCAAACACTCTGAATCAATCCACAGGTAAAGGGACAAAACAGTAAGGCTCTGCAATAGAAGAAAAAGGGGGCACAGCATCTTGAAACCTGGATGTGAAACATCTGAGAGAGATTAAGGTACCATAAGAAACTTTAGGTTTGCTTGGGGTTTGTTAGGGGTTTTTGTTGTTTTGTTTGTTGCTTTGGGGTTTTCTTGGTTTGTCTGGGGTTTTGGTTTTTTTAAAATGTGATCCAAAGATCTCCCTCAGACTGAGAAGCTGCAGGTTCACGGATAAATTAAGGAGTCTTTTCAAGGTTTGCATCAACTCTAGAGATATTTATTACACCATACCTAGCAAACTACAAAGTCCAAATAATTACCCCACCACTCCTCACCCCTGAAATTCACATTCAACAGGACACTATTCAAAAGGGCAGAAGAAGCTGGAGTCAAGAGTCTGAACACCATACCCCATAATGAATTACAGAAATTGCCATCCTGCCCACTCTGATGCGGTAAACAGTCCCAGAACCCCAAGTCAAAAAGCCTTTCATCAACAGTGCCAAAAGAGCAGCCAAAGGAAGCCAGAGCAAACAGAAATAGAAGTGGCATCTAACAACAAACACTGGTATCAGAGAAGAACAGAGGAACAGATAAAAAGTCTTTGTGTCCTGCATCCTTCTTGTCTAATGTTTCATTAGTTATGCCATGCGCTTATCTTCACTTGAGTCTTCCTTAAAATGATTAGTTAGCAGCATGGGTATTTGTCCAGAATGGACTTCATTCACAGCTCTTTCCTCAGCACACACATGGCCTTAAAACAGTAAAGAACACAAAGCCTAACCCATGGTCACAAAGTAATTATATTAAATCAAGGAGGGAAGCAGCCTGACCCTTGGATACATAGATATCAAGAAAGCTCTTCCTAACCGGTTTTAATCTAGGACTCCTCCTGAAACCACACTTAAACAGGTAGAAATCCCTTCCAAACTAGTAGAAAAGGAGACTTTTTCCCTCAACCCTCTATTGAGACTGTCAAAGCTCCTGAGAATCTTCCCCCGCATATCTTTATCATTTTGTCTCCCTGAGCATTAAAACTGCAGTCTGCATTCCAGCACTGAGTAGATGAAGATTTGGTTATCTGCATCTAATTAAAATCAGAAACTGATAGAGTACTAATGTCATTAAAGCCCAAATAATCCATTATGTCCTTTACAGTCTGGTGGTAGTTTGAAGGGGTTTCAGTACTCCACATGAAAAAGGCACACTGCCAATTGTGCTGCAAGCCATTTCAGAAAGTGGATTCAATATTAATGAAATTCTTAGCTGAGTGACTGCATCAGTTACTTTAAAAGACAACCCCTCTCTAAAAAACAGAATAGTTTATGATATCTGCATCAAAGAATATGACTCATGAAATTTCTATTTAGTACCCTCTGTACTTGAAGAAGAAAGCACTCCTTAGAACATTAAGGACTTCACAGAGGGACTCTAATCACAGTTCAGCCTCTCCTCTCCCACCCCTACTCCTAAAGTTACAAAGAAAAAAACAGGTGGCAGGTGCAAACGATCTGTTGCCTAAAACAGCACTTAGGTTTAAAATCCAGTCAAGTTTGTTACATGAAAAACTTCACTGACTATTGCTCTCTGTTCAAAATAAGTTTTGCTGACAGATCTGCTGTACTCTCACACACAAGTGAACAAAACCTGTGACTTTCATTATTGCCATAGCAGGGGTAGAGTCATCAAAAGGCATCTGTAATGCTTTGAACTCATTGTATATATAACTTCCAGCAGTGCTCTAACCTGCCTTCATGTTCTTCTAGAGTGTGAATACACTTAAAATTAGTCAAAGACTCCACACAACTTCAAAGCCTTAATACTCAATCTGATCACAACAAGGTTCAAACCAGATCCCAAACACTCGAGGAAGTGCTGCTTAGAGCAGTCTGCTCATGACAAAACATGCTGTCAGTACAGTGTGTAAAAAACCTCAAAACACAACTTCAGTTTCACTCAGCCACTCAATTACTGTTACAAGGATCAAATATCCCTACATAAACACTTGCACAAATTTCTGTAGACTTAAAGACCCTTATTTCATCTGCCACTTTTACCAATTAGAAACTGCAGTTACCAAGCAGAAGAGCAGAAATCCCTAAAATACTTTATCACACATTCAGGAAATACTTCTGAACGTTCTCTATCATAGCTTTCTTCTCTTCTACTGCTAAAAAGATGAAAAAAAAAGTGGGGTCCCAACTATTTGCTTATGTAACATTTTAGCTGCAGGAATACCCCCAATTAAAATTAAAATACAATTAAAAGTTTCTCATCACACTGTAATTTGAGGATCATCTCAACTCCTAAGTTTCTAGAAACTTCATGGTGACAATTGAAGTAAATTCCACAGATGACACATTAGCCCTGATAGAAAATGAGCTAAAAGAGGCACAGGTTTAACTTGTTGCCTCCTAACACAACTACAGCTCCCTGAACTATTACGAGGGAATCTAAAGCAGCTGATGTTATCTGTTACAGTATAACACATGAAATAAATGTAAGAGAGTAAAGCCATCTTTCATCCACTTGAAAAAACAGACACCTAACTCAAGAATGCAGAAAAACTTAATTTGAAGAGATGATGCACAGGAGACAGTTATGCAATAAGAATCTCATTAGCAACACTAAAATACCAAATTCTACAGACTGCTTTAGAAAGTCTGTGCTAAATATGCAAGCAGCACCCACGAATGACCAACCCTCATATATCAGGGAGGTACTTAAGGACTATCATATCTGGTAGTTAAAGAGTGAGGAACACGCAATGCAAGACCAGACTGGAGACAGTTACTACAGTTTGGTTGTAAATTTACAGTTCAAGCCCCAGATGTCAATTCAGGCTACTAACATAGGAACTTTGAAAGGATGAGACTTGCAGGGGTTTTTTTAGTTATAATTTTAGCATTCATTTACAGATGAACTCACAATTTTGATTAGATTAACTAGCTTTAAGAGGATTAAACATTATTGCTTGACCACACAGAAACACTAAATATATTTAACTAAACTAAGTTTGTTTCTCTGTGAACTTTCATTAAACAAAATTTTTAAAACTTTTAACTAAACCTGTAAGCATTCTTTCAAAAACAATACTCTGTAATAAGAGTAAAGATATGCTGGTTTGTTTTGGTTTTCTACTGCAGATTAAAAAAATTATGTTTAATAGGGGACTACCTTACCCTCACACGTCCTGCAGGTTTTAACACTTCATGCTACAAAACCATATACTTTATCACATAGAATTAGGTTGATGAATAACAAATATTAATTGAAGACAATCTCTATCTGGAATTCTAGCTGTGTGTATACACACCTTAAAAAGAAAGAATCAGTGCTAATTCTCATGCATTGGGGGGAAAGTTTGGACAATCCAAAAATCAATAAAGAATAAACTGAACTTTAAAAATCAGATGCAGAGGGTCAATGCATTGCAATGCAAGTTACAATTTAATTAAAGTATGTTTCATTTTACAAGAGCTGAAGTCAGAAATGTAGATGTCCCTATACTGTTCTCTCTTACTATACAATGGGCCTGCTCAAGCTCCCTCGCTGGGAGTAACACACAGACAGTGAAATATTTTCTTCTTCAGCTGAAGCACTTTGCAGCAATGTAGACACATCCAGTTTTCCTGACAAACAAAATCACAGTGACCAATGATCATAATTTTCCATAAGCTATCTCCTTACCATTAGAGGAAGAGCCCCTATTTGCAAGTGGTGCAGTCGAGGAGGTGCATGGTAGTGGGCCAAGTGAGGATGCAAGGGCCCTGGAGGGTAAGTGGCTGCAGTCACACCAGCTTCAATTCCTAGTTCCCTGTCACATGAATGAAAGTGGCATTACAGCAAAGGAACAGCTTCCCTCCTAGGTACAATCCCACTGCTTTGGAGAGCCCACAACACAATACAGCTACAACAGTTTTACATGAGAATTTTTTTAACCATATTTAAACTTTGCTAAAGAATCCTCCTATAACTAAAAGCTCTTTTTAAAACAGCTGTGAATATTTAGTATGAAAAAAATAGAGACAACTCCACATTTATTGTGCCCAGTAATAATATCCTCATGGAGTCTTCCCTGCAGCACATGCTGTGGGAACAGCAGTTGACATTCATGCACCTCTTCACTAATGGCCAAGAGTATTTTTTTAAATAATAAATATGTAGTGGAACTTAAGTGCATGCTTCATAAGTGGGCCTGATGCAATCGTACATAAGTTCAGACAAAGAGGGGAGACAATATACTAGTCTGTAACTCCAAACCTTAAAAAACACTAGAAATATATTTAAGATATTGAGTACTCAAAGCAGTATTTCTAAGTCATATCAACTCTCCACTACAGGTACATGCAGCACCTTTTAAAACTCCAGCCAGCATTATCAGCACTGTGATGAGAACATTATGGTCTCCTGCCCTGAGCCCCAAGAGCTCAAACAGTGTCTGATTACTCACCAGGCAGATCTCTCTGGAGCCTGTCGAGGATGGGAAGACATAGTCTGAGGCACATGGATGTGATGCCCATGACCATAATTGGGATGCATTCTGTGAGGATGGGGAGGAGGCCGCTCATGAGCACGTCTAAACAACAAAGAACAGCCACAATTAATTTCACATCCTTTTTAGTGTGAAGAAACCAACACCCATAACCAAAATGTTACAGACTGAGCTACCACAGTGCCTTTAAAATAAGAAACTCCCCATACGGTATTTTAATTTCTACTTTAGATATAAGTTACAAACTAATTTTAACACAGATTTTGTATTCAAAACCAAGGGCAGCTTCAGCTACAGTGATCTGCCCTTCACTTGGCAGACACAAGTACAGACCCTGACAAAGTGTTTAATCCTAACCTCAGAGAGCAGGAAGGAAAGGGAGGGCCACATGACAGTCATGCTCAGATTTGGTGTCATTCACAGCTCTGCAGCAGATTATTTCTAGTAAAACCATACCAGCAAAAGTAACTAGGGGAAACTTAATACACTAATGAGAGGACATTTTCCTTGAAACTTGTCTGCATCCAGCTCAGGTAACAAGAGCACACAGTTTTTCTCCATGCCAGCTGGTACAGAACAACTATGGATTTGAAAAAAAACTTTAAAAAAACCTTGCTGGCTGATTTCTGTTACTTTACCACTTCCCACTTTACCTACTTTACCACAGAAAGAAACGGATTAGGATTTTTCTTTCCACTGCTTTCAATGCAAAAAGGATGGTTTATTACTCAACCTAAAAACTTGGGTTTTACCAAAAGCAGTATACATTCCCCAGGTTCAGTACCACCTTAAACTACCTGGTGAAGTAGACCAGACAATTTGTAAATTTACATGTCTAGAGAGGCAAAAATGTATTTAACAGCAAACTATTCTAATCAAGTAATTATGGGGAAAAATCTCAAAGAAAAAAAGCAAAACAACTTCCATACTTCCATGAAACTTGAACATCATGCAGGTTCATTTTCCCTAAACTGAGCCTTAATCTAAAAGAAACATCTTTAAATTACAGAAAGAATTTATAAATGTAAAACTCCTAGGCTGTCCATCCCACAATCTTATGGGTGGGTAATTAGATAAAATAAACAGGAAGCCCATATGTTATACAAATGCAGTGCACCTTGATACACTGTGCCTTCTGCACATTTTATGGACAATTCCACAACCCTAAGGAAGCTACAGCTGTTGCACCCACATTTGAGACATGACAGTGAGAAGAAGACTCCAACCAATCTCCACTTGCAATCCTGAAAGGGTCCTATACTGTTGGACAAGAAGTACACAAGCTATTATCCCTTAGGTTATGTGTAGAAATGAAGGATGAAACAACATGTTAAGAACACTTCAAGATTCCGGGACATGGAACTGAAGGAACTGCAAGCCTGCTGGCAGCCTCGAGTCTGTATTCAGTAACAGAGCAGTATACACCAGTTTCTGGTTGTCAGAGTATAATCTGTTATATGGGAGGCTGGAGCAAGATACCTTCAAGATTGATTTTGCACGTAATTTGAATGAGAATTAGAGGAGAAATAAAGACCAAGGGCAGAACAATTCTATATGGTTACACACCAAACTGTAAGGGGAGAAATGTCACTGAGCAAACTGGTACTGTCTGATCCGAGACTGGTGACTTCAGAGACAATGTCAAGGAAGAGCCTACAAACACTTGCCTACAATTTCTGTACACAGAAAGAAAATTCACTAAGCTAAGAAATGCCAATATTCACAACTCCAATCCCCAAACTACCATAAAACTTGCAGGTCTGATAAGATAGATAGCACTATTATTTTTCCTTAAAATGCTACCTTGCTGTCTCACAGCCACTGGCCTCTCTTATGTGCCATTTGTCGGCAGTTACTGCCTATAGATATTTATATAAATAACCTGGAAACTGCCTCAAAAGCTGCAGTTAAAGCAGAATTCTCTTTAAGCATTAACTTCTAAACAAGTTTTAAGTTAGTTATGAGTCAAATTTATATAACAAAGTTAGGAGCAACTAACTAGAGAGCTCGTTCTTGGAATTCTCTTAGATATTTATACACATTTACCTCCAGAATTAAAACAAGTTCAGCTACTCTGCGAATACAAAGCTACTACTGACCTGCTATCTGTTGATACTAGTATCAACAATCCGGTTAAGCAACAACAGTAGCATATCTTAGTGTCACCAAAGCTACATTTCAACATTGATCACATTCACAGTCTCCTCTTCTAAAGCAACAGGAATAGTAAAGATATAAATCTAATGAGAATTAAACCTGGTAAATGGTCCCTTATGATAATTTATTCATTTTATTTTAAAGTATTAGTTACATAAAAAGAATCTTAACCACATCAACAAGGCAAAACATGGTGTCAAGGAACATTTGACCAGAATTTATGATGTACCCTCCACCCTCCTCCTGAAAAGGAATTCCTGCTTATTATGCAGAGGATGAGTAAAGGGCAAGAGAAACAAGCTCCCCTTATCTTCCATGCCCCATTTGTGCCTTACCTGGAGACACTACTGAGAGATGTAATGGAGCAGGGTCAGTCCTAATGCTCACGGACTGGGACGATTTGTAAAGACACTTCTTACCATGGTATAACACTAACAGTTCCCAACCATGCAATTAACAGTTTGAGATTCACATGCAACACTTTACAAACCTGAGAGAAATGAATTATATGTTTAGATATTGTTCTGAGTACATGTGTGACATACGTTGGGTGTTGCATCATCCTTCTTCTCTGGACCTCCATCCTCTGGATCACTTCATGAGGATGTAGCCTCTGAGCTGGAGGAGCTGTGGCAGGGATGTGATGGGATATAGGCTGGTGTGTTGCAGGGAGATGCTGTGGTATTGGAGCAGCTGCATTGGCTAAGGGATGAGTTGGTGGTGGAGGTGGAACAGGATGAGAAGATGCATGAGAGGAGATTGAAGGATGAAAAGGATGCACTGGATGAGGGATAACATAATCCACTTGAGGTGGAGGTTGTGGCTGTGGAGGAGGATTTCCATGAGAGTGAGGACATGCAGAAGCTTGATGGTGAAGAGGTCTGGTCAAGGAAGCATCTGCAATGAAAACATCAGGTGCTTTTAATTTGGTCAATTGAAGGTTTTGACTTAAATTTATTTTAATTATCTTCACACAGGTGTTTCAGTATTATTACACCCATTTAAACAGTGACAACATGGGAATATGTGTTTATGCACTTTTTAAATAAAGTGATTCTAGCAATATACCCTCCAAGAAACCTACATTTTCTGCAGCCAAAAGCATTCTGTTTTCCAGTACTGGAAAAAAAGAAGAAAAAAAAAAAAATCTGGGTGATACACACTGGAAAAGGTACATGGAAAGGTCTGGGTTGGAAGGGACCTTAAAAATCACCTTGTTCCAACCCCCTGGCATGGACAGGAACACCTTCAACTAGACAAGGCTGCTCCAAGCCATGTCCAGCCTGGCCCTGAACACTTCTAGGGATGAGGCAAACACAGCGCCTCTGGGCAAGCTGTGCCAGAGCCTCACCACACTCACAGGGAGGAATTTTTTCCTTAAACCCAATCTGTATCTACTCTCTTCCAGTTTAAAGCCATTCCCCCTTGTCAAAAGTCCCTCTTCAGCTCTCCTAGAGTCCCTTTAGGTACTGGAAGGTGCTATAAGGTCTTCCCAGAGCTTTCTCTTTGCCAGGCTGAACAACAACTCTTTCAGCCTGCCCTTGTAGCAGAGGTGTTGCACCCCTCTGAGCACCTTCATGGTCCTTCCTACAGACTCACTCCAACTCCTGTCCTTGTGCTCAGGAGCCCAAACCTGAAGCAGTATTCCAGGTGGGGTCTCATGAGAGAGTAGTAGAAGGGGAGAATCTCCTTCCAATTTTACTTTACATTTGTTGTTTAATTTTTAAAGTTCAATCCCCATCCCCCCCTTTCAGGTTCTCTGTTCTATAGAGACAATAAAATCCAAAAAAAAAATCACAATCAAAAAACATGACTCTTCTAAAGCAGATCTCACTGTGAGGATGGGACAAGGGACCACAACCAAGGAAAATTAAATAAAAAACCAGTGCTAGAATACAATGGACATGGAAAATATTTTCATAGTAAATACAGTTTTGAACTCTCAATGCTATTATGGTCACTCAGAAGGAAATATTTTAACTTTACCTTGATCCTGTTCAAACCCCCTGCGTAAGATCAACTGTTTATATTATTACTTAACGCGTGTTTTGCTAGGCCAGCTGTAGGAAGAAGGCAAGCAGGCAGGAGGTGCCTGCCAGGGCAGCGGTGGCAGCAGTACTTACAAGGAGTAAGTACAAGCAGTACTCACAAGGGGAATGCATGTAATGGCGGCAGGAGGAGAGCGAGGCCTGGGGCGGCGGCTGCGGCTGTGCCACGATGCCCGAGCCGTAGCCGTCCATCGCCAGCGCCTGGCTGGGCCCAGCGCCCGCCTGGTGCCCGTAGAGCGCCGTGCGCGACGAGGAGCCGGGGCAGCACGGATCGAAGGCCGACGTTCCATGGAAAGCGCCGCTTCCGTGGCTTCTGATACCGCTGCTGCTCAAGTCTACTGGCAACGCCTGCTGCACAAACAAACCATCTTTTTTCAAGCAACTCTTCAGACAATGAAAGCAAAGTTACGCTCAAACATCACATCAGAAAAAAACCAATACTATCACGAACAACTGGGATCCAAATTCTGAAGTTTTAAGGCTTGACTCTGGAATGTTTTTTAAATATGGTTAACATTTCTTATTCTTAAATACTTGAATCTGGCGAGAGACTAACATAATTACACTAGATTCTATGAAAAACAAACATACCCCCCCAAAAAACCCAACCCCACCCCCCCAACCAAACTAAAAACCCCAACAAAAACCCCTACAATAGATAAATAAGACTGAGAGTTCTGCATATGGTAACTTAAGTTACCACAGTACTGTTCTTTCTTATGACTGAAGTGTTTTAAAGCAGTGATTTAATTACTGAAGAAGTCTTAAAAAACAATGCTTTTAGAGGACCAACTCTTTTAAACTTTTTATATACAGAACATCAGACTTGATATTTTTCTTCCCTCAAAGCAGCTCAATGATTTGCATTGCAAAACTGCTATGATGGGCAGAATATTTCAAGGTAATTATGTTTGGTTTGCTATGCAGACACTCATCTTGCAGCCATCACGAGGTCAGCTGTGAATGGCTACTTGTAGGACTATGTCTTTCTATAAAATTTCAGGGGTTTCTGTTCATATATATTATAGCTCAATTTTTCCTTTTAGTTCCCTTCTATAACATCTGATGCAGAGCAAGAGAGTAATTTATAATTCAGCATCCTATCCCATTCTCTCTTATCTGGAACAACTCGAAATCCCAAGTCACAAGGTGTGATGGTGAGTCACAAGGATTAAACATGCCTGCTCGTGGTAACTGGTGCCAGAACTGCTGCTTGCTCCACATGGGGCAGGCACAGGGGGAGGCCTTTCCACAGGGCAGCTGGAATCACTGAATGAAGGAGATAGCGGGACAGCTGGGTGAGGGTTGTGGTGGTGGTGGTGGTGATGCTGGAAGTGGTGGCCATGCTGCTGAAAGCAGCTTGTATGTGGGTGCCCCAATGCATGGTGAGTCTGTGAAGGTCCTCCACAAGGAGAATGCTGGGGGCAGCACGATGGTAGCCTTGGCATGGCCGGAGGGCCAGTTTCCAGTGTCGAATTAGATGCAGCTCTTCTTATTTCATCTTGAAGAGAAAGAAAGTTAATACTGAAGTGAAAGAAACTAGTAAAGGTGATCACTGTAAAGCAGTGTCTTAAATAGAAACAAACACCCTGTACCTCATGATTAAATATTTAACCAGTTAAAAACCAGATCTAGACTATAACAAAACAAACTAGATACAAGAAGTAAGATTTAGCTATACCTGCCAAATGAACCAAAACTGAATGGTTCAGGTGGAAGTACTCGTGGCAACCAGGACATGGCAGGACAGGAACTGACACTTGCCTTATTCCACAAATTTAAGGCATGTCCTCAGCAGGGAAAGGAGGGAAGATTGTTCCTGTGGTTAGTGCGCAGAGACCTCAAATTCCTGTGCAACTGCCATGCACTCAGGTTTATTGTCCCTCAACTCACTTGCAGACAGGGCAGCTTTGTTTCACTGAGGTAATTTAAGTGCTCCCTCTATATACAGCTCTATACAGGTCTGTATAAATGTGCTCCCAGCAGGTGATCCAGAGCAGGAGACATATTCAAGGAATCCAGATACATCCTTCACTTCTTACAACACACATTAAAAATCACCTCTGTAGCATACTGCAGTGGGAGACTTAATTCCCAGAGAACTACATTCCACCATCTCAAAAAGCAAGGATGTGGTTTATTATATATAACTGAATCATTCCAACAGGCAAAAGCAGAAGGCTCCAGCAAATTTCCTGTATTTTTATGGAGAAATCAATGATTTTTTTCACATTCCTGTCCTCTAAGCTTACTACTGTTAAGTTCAGTACTAAAAGTTCACACGGCATTTAATTTAGAGAATGCTGATTAACTTCCTCTACCTCCTTTGTACTCAGGCAACACAACAGCTCAAAGCTCTCATTCTGTACCTCCAGCTGAAGATCCAGCAGCGCTGCCACTGGGGAGACTGGGAGTGGTCTCTGGTGCTGCAGAGGGCTGGCTGCTGGAGACGTTTGGAGCTGCATCAGAGGCCTGCTCTGAGGTAGACGTACTGGAGCTGGTAGTGGAAGCAGAACTCACAACCTGCGGCTCCACTCGAGCTGATGTGGTTGGCACAACTGTCGGCTCTAGTGAAATAAAAGAGCTTTCATGTTCTTTAAGCTTTTAAAGCTGCTGAGGTTTTTTTATTGTTGTTACTGCTTTTGAACTATTTTACAAGACATTCTCAATTCTGGCCTTCCCAGAAGCTAAGAAAGTCAGAACACAAAAACCTGACAGGCTTGCATGTGGAAAGAAAATTAAAATTATCTTATTTTCTCTCTCTTTTTTTTACATCTACTCAAACTTTAATAATTAAAATAAAATCAATTCTCAACCAAATCTGACATTTAAGTTGTATTTACTGGATAATTATTCTTATCTATTTTATCTTTATAACTTTTTACTGCCTACAAAGAACAGAAAAACTTCTAGATCACTCACCAAGAACAGCAGAATATCTAAACTAGCAGTACTACTTCACAAACTTTGAGCATTCCAGACGCATAGTACTAAAGGCTTTAGCAAGATAAGCTTGGTTTCTAGTCTCAACACATGTTAAAAGCAGATTACCTTCTCTTAAAGGTACATACCTGTTCATATTACATAGTGCAAAGCTAACAGAGAGCAATATGTCCTGGAAATCCAAAAATAGTGCAAAGCTAACAGAGAGCAATATGTCCTGGAAATCCAAAATACTTGATGTGTCTTGTCCTTTACCAGGTAATTGTAAACAAGTTAAAATTCAAAATTGTATTTGGCTACATAATTAAAATTTAGTTTTGAAAAACACTAAGTTTGAAATTTCTCTTAAGTAATGAAAGGCATATGACCAAGAGTATGAGATACCATAAAAGGGAAGATTATCAGAAACCACTCAGGTTTTTTTAGTAAAAACGTCTGCATGGAAATCAGGGGAGAAAAAAAGCACCAAAAAACTTCAAATACTTCCCTTACACAAAGTCTCAAAATAAAGTATGAGTAGTTTTCAAGATTTCTCTCTATATCTAGTAGGAGTATCAGCAACTCAGCAAGGAAAGGAATAAATACATCTTCTCTTGCGAGTCTTCCAACTCATCACATTAAAAAAACATGACCCAATATCTACATTTAAATTCCTCTCACTTTTAATGTGCCATTCCAATATAGTAATTTTATTTATTTTAAGGACATTTTGGGAGAAATGTATCAATGTTTAAATTCCAAAAACAAGAGCAACTTTATAGTAGATGTATAGCCTACAACAAGAAGTGATCAGCCAGTCCCCAGGTCAGTGGCCACACTGAGTTCCCTCAGGCCCAGGTTCCCCACCAGCCTGAGACTTTCACCACCAGCCCTACAGACACTTCTGATTCTCCCCTGCCCAAACCAGTGAAAAACAGAGGGCTTGGTCCATCTCAAACTATTAGCTAAGAGAAACTGCATTTCTTAACACACTGCACAGACATGAACCCAGGAAGACAGATGGAGATAAGATCCTTATGCTCAGGGAAGCAGCCAGCCAAGTTTTAAGACCAGTATCTTTGATGAAATAAGTAAAGTTGGGATAAACTGCACAGCTGCCTTGTAACAGTGTTAATGCAGAAGTCTGATCATTTTACACTAATTCATGTGTGAAATTTGATGCCTAAACCCCAAAATAATATTCCTTAAATCCTGGAAGATTCATCTTAGGCATTTCCTCTAGGAGGCGGGAGAAACAGCTAGTCTTTAACACACATTACAGAAGTGTATTTTAAAAACAACTTGGTTTCTGAATATAAGACTAAACTCTATAATGTGAATTTTAAAAGTAAATTAAAGCAATAGAAACCTACACCCCACCCCTTCAACAACAGAACTGTTGAGTAAGAGCAGTTCACAGTAAATCCATAAAGAAAATAACCTGTACATCAACTCATCCTCCTCCTTTAAAAGCCATTAATCAACCAAAACTATTCTCAAGCCTTTCCAACTCTCCAACCCACCCCAAAAAGCAAGACAACTTGAAGAATAAGATATTGCAAGATACTAAGCCTACAATGCACCCAGGGACAGAACAACAACAGGACAAAGCTTCTGTTCACATTACAAATAACATGCACCAAAGAAATCCCCCAAATCACCACTGACTACAAATATAAATGTGCAAAAAATGTACATGAGCTTCAGTTTTTCCTTCTCTCAATTTTTTGATAATACCTGGAAGTTGCACTTATGATTTTCAGCAGGAATAGATTTAAAGTGTCAGCAGGTTTTAATGTTAGGAACCAATGAAAGGTTACAGCTTCAAAAACCTAATACATTTTACTAGTTTAGGGTTGGGCTTTTTTTCTTTTTTTTAAAGTTATTTTTACTTCAAGGCCTGAAAGAACAGTCACTATTCCAAAGCATAGGCAATGATAGACTTTCCTTTTATAGTGCTGTATTGAAGTAAGTGCATATTTTTCAAGAAGTAGTTCCAACCTGTTCTGTAATTTCTGCCTAGTGAGTCAGCCCTCAGACACACACCCAAGGCAGCCTTGGAAGAAAAACCGTATCTTTAGATCTAAAAGATCCACTGAAAATAGCTAAACTTTTAATTTTGAAAGGAAAGGCACAAGAGGATTTTCTGACAGGCTTGGAAATCAGACACCTTCATAGAAGGGCACCTTACATCTGATGCAATTAACTCCAGTGCCCTTCTACTGCCCATCCTGCTCCTGAAGAGATTTCTCTGACAATGCAACCTACCATCTTCATCCACGGTGAGGTCCACAACTTCAGCTGCGTTCTGCCTCAGGGGCTGGATGACTGTGGAGACCCTGCTGCGGGATCGCTGCTCCGGAGGCCGGGCAGAGTGGGAACTGGAGCTCTGGGCCCAGTGTGATCGCGAGTGTCCGAGCGCAGAACGAGACCTGAACAAAGGGAACATCTTAGCTACTGCCCTACATCTTGCCATTAGTAATTTCTTCTCCACGTTTGAGAAGCTACTTGGAGTTTTTTTTTATTATTAGAAAAGCATTTTGTTACACTGAGATACCCTGTGACTCCACTTTCACCAAATGCACTTATGAACACTACTGCAGCCTTTAGCAGAGAACATAACAGCAAATGCCCAGCACAGAGAGCTTAAAGAGCTTTAAACCATGTCCCATGTACAAACAGCTATCTTAAAAAAAAAATTCACTGTGAAACCCCACAACCATGGCCAAGCAGCAATCATAGCTGAAGTTGTTTTAGCTTTGTAAATAGTAAATGAAGAGTCTCCAAATCCTATACTATTCCTATGCAGTCTGTAACAGCAGGTCTCTAAATGATCAACAGAACTATGAAGACAGTAAATATTTGTAAACATTGAGTACTTTTGCACGTTAGCTTGCGACAGAGTACTTTCAGAGGATAATTTCTATACTTCAAATTTCTAAAATATCTTGACAGCACAAAATCTCTGGACTTTTCTCTCTAATGTTTTGCTCCCCCTCTTTGAAGAACAAACATAGCTTTTTGTGATACTTTAACTAAAATGAAATGTGGCTTGAGGAGATCCTAAGCCTGCAACCACACCTAAGGAAGGGATGGTTTTATCTCTGTATTATAACACCTAGCACCCATTGTGTTCAGTTTAGCCATACAAATCCAAACATTCAAGACAAGGATCTCTGGGGAGTGTATCCTCTTTGGAGGATACAGTCTTTAATTACAGGAACAGTATTTTTACAGTATTTACCATTTCACTCTCAAAAACTATGACTTTCTAGTATTTACACAAATAGTGCCTCTTATTTTCCAATTTGGAAAAACAATGTACTCAGACTTCAGAAATTCAGAAGAGGAAAATGTGAAGAAAAGGCAATGACTTCACTAAAAACAAACAAAACCCACTGCACAAATCACCATGGAGCTACTGCTGTTTTGGCTGTAGCATTGCAGAAGGTGAGGGAAGGAAGAATTAATTTTTTCAAGTCTTAAGGCTATTACAGAAAACATACCTGATTGATGCTAGGAATATACAAAGCTGTTTGTTTTTTAAAAGCATTTGGCTTTAGATAACTTCAAATTCAAACCTTTCTTCAAGGAACTCCACTTTAATAGAT
The DNA here is from genome assembly GCA_026261815.1 of Monarcha castaneiventris obscurior. Taxonomy (NCBI): domain Eukaryota; kingdom Metazoa; phylum Chordata; class Aves; order Passeriformes; family Monarchidae; genus Monarcha; species Monarcha castaneiventris. The sequence goes on along the minus strand of JAMPIT010000434.1, from coordinate 14,174,969 downwards.
ACTGTAAAATCTGAAAACATGGAACAAAACTTCCAGATATTCATGGAAGAACAGGAAAGCACATACAGCAGCAGCTTCAAAAAAGTAGGCTGCTTTCCTGAGAAATGCTCAGCTAATCCCTAGATAGTCAACTCAGCCTACACATGCTCTCTCTAGGATCTCACTGCATAGCTTTGCTTCCCCCAAATTTTGCACATCGATCACACTAATACAGCCACCTCAACAACTCCAGATTAGCTGAATTCTCAAGCTGGCAAAGCTGTGCTTTGGGGTTTTTCTCCTTACTTTGTTTGGGGGCTGAGGATTGGGGGCTTTTGTTATTGTTCGGGTTTTGGTTTGGTTTTCTTAATCAAAAATGCATACTGTGCATTCTGGTTAGAATTCCAGTGACATTACCTTATGGGCTTTTAATGGCACAAAGCATTGTAACAAACCTGGAGACAAGCAAAACCTTATTATTACAAAGAAATGCAAATCTCACCTGTAGTTTTCACCAACAGTGACAATCTCCACTTCGCTATCTGTTGAGGTAACATTTATTTCTTCGTTAGCAGTGACTTGGGGAGTGGAGGATGCTTCAATCACCACAACATCTTCATCAATACTTCCTGGTGAGGAAAAAGGAAGAAGAAAGCTTATATACTTATCTCAGGAACTGTCACTAAAAGAGACTGTTTTTCAAAGACTTAAAATATATTTAGGCAGACAATTCCATGGTGTGTGTCAAAACCTGAGGTGCAACTGTCAAATACATGACCTAATTATTAAAAGAAGCAATTCTGCTGTAAATACTGAAGCAAAATGAAGGAAGGAGACAGAAGACTGAATGTGGGGTAGGTATGCAAGCTTGCATTGCAAGCATTGAAAGCAATTACAGTGAATTTTATTATCTGTAACACCAAGAAAATCCAGTCATTTAATATAAAAATAGAAAAAATTCCCAAGCTAGCAAAGCAGTAGTGGTGTGTTATCACTAATAGCTTCTTACAAGATGTTTTTGTAAGTATCAGTCTCAAGGCTAAGCATTGACAACAGAAGAAAAATGATGCACCAACTAGCTTATACCTACAACAAAATTAATCCCTTGGTGTTTATAAACGTCTTTGTATCTAGACTTTTTGTGGCATTCACAATCTGTACTGGACAGAGAAAGATAAAATTAAACTAAGAATTATAAAAAACATTAACCAAAACCCTACAGAAGAGACAAGTTTTCATAGGAAACAACTTCCACTTCAGGAAGAATGGTTAAAGTTCCAGCCTAACAAGCAGACACATAAAACACTGCTCTAGAGCTGCACCACTGGCAGTGACAAGTCTGAGCTATCTACAATACTTAAACTGAGCTATGGATTATTCACTGAGCACAAAAGAACTTCTAAAAAAATGAGCTGTATAGCTTAGAAATTGCAAACTACCACTTCAGGTTTTGCACATTGCTTCAAGGAAGTGCTGAAGAATTTGGTCTCATTCAAGTCAACACTTCCATCCTGTATGGACCGACTGTTCTCAGCTGCTTTACCCAGGTAGGTAAAGCATGGTGGGAGAGATTATACTTATTTATTTTATGCTTTGAAAATATCCTGAACTGCATTACCTATTTTCCAATGGCCTTTGTTTCCAACCATATTAATCCCAGAAAGATTGCTCACTGAAGATGTAAAGGGTGATGCTTCCAAATACTGGTACTCAAAAAACTCTAGCAATTGGAAGTAGTGTGGGACAAAATTAATTCTCAGAACTTGCATGAAAATTTTGGGGAAAATTGAAAATACTGCAATGTCTAAAAAACAACATCACATTCCAAAATTGAAAATATTGAAAGGCCAATTACTCAGAGTGAAAAGCACAGCTAAAGCCATCATCGCATTCAGAAGAATGTAAACATTGTGCCTATCATGGGCAAACAAGCAACAGCTTCCTTACACAAAACTATCTCAGCTACTCAGACAAAACCACCCAGCCATGCAGCTGGGGAAAGGTCACTGAGAAAAATCCACAACTCGTCCTTCTATCTTCCAAACCTGCATTTCCCTAAAATATAGTAAGTTTAAAAGCACTCCTCAGAGTCCACATGTCCTCAGGCTCAGTATTTACTGAAATTTATGACACGTGCGAAAGTAGGTAAGATTTAGGCTTAAATATGATTTTGTTACTTCAGAAAACAAACAAGTTCTCCTTGAGAACAGAATCATCTGCCATGTGGATCTATACTGAAATTCACAGTGTGCACCTCCACAGAAATTCTGACACAAGCTTAGCTCATGAAAACCAGAGGGAATTCTTAACTGAATATCTACACAATTCAGATACCTTTCTCAAGATTTGAAAGCTCATTTTACTCAGTCCTTTTTTTTTTTTTTAAGCACATCTTTAGTACAGATGTGATTTTACCAACTACACAAATCAGACTGTAGAAAACATCACGACTGGTACTGAATGAACAGGTCTTACAACTTCCAAAATAACAAAGAAAATCTTTAGGAAAACAGTAGAAGTTCCTCCAAGTAGAATATAACATAGACATGGTTCAGACATACACAATTTCCTACTGTTCACGCTTCTAAAAACACCTTCCCAGGTCAAAAGCACAAACTGATGAAGTTTTCATCCCATGAAGTACTTTCCTACACAAGGAACCAATGCCCTCTTCAAAATTAAGCATAAAAGCAACTCCTCTAAACTACGTAAATATTTATTCAATTGCTTTATATAGTCTACCATGATACGGTGTAATTCACTTTTCTCTTTTAGCACATACCAGTCACTGACCAGTCATTTTCTGTCTGTAAAGATCTTCAAGAGAAACTTAAAGTATGAATACCTTTCTCATCAATGTGAATGACTGAAGCTGTAAGAAGCCAGCCAAATCTGTATAATGACAGTGTTAACTATCCTAACCCTGCAGCTCCTGAAGGTTATCTCCCTTCAAGGAGAAGAGTCTGGACTGTTGACAGCAAAAGCGTTATGCAGATGTAAGAGATATATTTTGTACTACTTTCAGAATAATACCTATGGCTACAAAACAAACAGAAAATCATCCTCCTGCAGGCATACAAAATTCCTCTCTGTCATCTTCTGAATCACAGAACACAGCAAGCAAATTATAATCTAGCTATTTGTGAGTAAATTAGCCTTTGGGACACCACTGAAAGACTCAATCTGCATTTTAAGTGAGCTACTTAAAAACAAAACTTCTCCTGAAAATAACAGCAAGAAGTTCATTAGTTTCCACAGAATCTGGGGTTTTTCCCCTTCTCATATCCACAAATAATATTTTACAGTGCATGCAAGACACCAAATTTCAGTTTGCAAGTTTTGTATTTCCCATTCAGACTTTTCAGTAACCATCAGTAATTAAGTTTTGCATGTGATTATTAATCAAAAATAATCAGTAACTTCTTTACGTAAGTTTTTTCCCCCCCTCTTTTAAAAGTGTGTTTTATGATGGAAACCTAATGCTCAGCTGGCCTAGGGGAAGGGATAAACTGCACATGCTTGAATCCAAATCTGGACATGTCTAAAACTATAATCCTCCCTTAAAAATAAAAACACACTCTCCTCCAGGCCTTACCTCACAAAGACAGTAAATCTGTCATAATAAAGTACTTTATTAAGCAGAATATAACTTTTATAATTAAATAAATATAATATTGGACTCTTAAGTAGACTCTTAAGATCAGTAAATGACATATTTTTCTCTAGAAAGCTGTAAGATTACTTCTCAACAGCAATTTCTATGTGCCACTGACAGACCAACTTGCTGGGAAACAAGCTTTAGAATCAAATACTTTAATGATCAAGAAGTTGTAAGCAAGAGACTCAGCTTTACACAGTATAACATGCATAATATATATAATTATACTACTATTTAACTCTAAAAGACCATGGCATAACTCCATGATTGATCAATCATCACCACAAATACCCCTCCAAGGGCACAAATAACACTGGTGTAATAGCCAAATTTATGTTTGGCTGACTGTTGTAATTCCCAGAGGGTATTTTCACATCTGTTTTTGCAATTAACATGGAGTTTAACCAGTCTGAACATTACATGGAAGATAATAAAAGCATTTTACTATACACAATTTCAAATGAGACAGTCTGATCAAATCTTAAGCAAAACCAGAACAGATTTAAAATAAGCAGTCAAGTTCCAGTGACAGAGATGACTTATTTTGAATTCCAAGCTTTCACTGGGTCAGACCAAGAACCCACTCAGGCACATGCTCTTTCTACCAACTGTAGCAGGCAAAACTATGTAGCCAGAGCAGAAAATTCAGGCTACAAATTTTAACTAAAAGCTCTCACACCACTCAGCACCCACAACAACGTCACAGATGTCAGAGCACACTTTCTTGTCCAGTCATTGCTCATGGACAGCTGTCAGTAACCGTGTTGAATCCCTTTTTGAACTTGGGACTATGTGCCTCTACAGCCACTTACACTCATGAATTAAAGAGAATGACTTGGATAGTAATTCGGCTTGAAATGAATAAAATAATATCCTGCTAGTATTAATGAGTACTGTATGTACATTAGTATGAGTACTGTCTTCTTTACCTCTCAAATGTCTTGAACTAGGTATGGCTGGAACCCCTGCTCTGACCCTACTAACACTGTTGGCATAACACCACTGCATGAGGAGCCATCCTCTGTGACTGAGCTGGTCACGTATTTGTTGGCTTTGCCCTCGTTCTCAGGCTCTGAAGGTCCTGTGAACCAAGCAGACAGAACAAACACATTTGTCCTTACCCTCCCTAGATGTCTCAAGATTCCTGGGTGCCAGGACGATCACTCCCTTCCCCTGGCGGCCTTGAAGGCTCCAGGCAGGTGGCCAAGCAGGTGTTGTTGACAGCCCTGCCACAGCACAGGGGAGCCGGAGAGCACCCAGAGCACTGGCCAGAAAATCCAGCAGCTGAGAGCCCCAAGTGGGAACCTGGACCAGAAATGCAACCTCAACCCCTCACTGGTGGCAAGGGACACCTCTGTCATCATCTGCTTCCTCTGAGGACTGAGTGAGTAACTAATGTTCTTTTACATGGTTTTTGAGTCTAGATTATGATTCTTATATTGATAAAGCAAACCACACACTAAGATTTGACCTGATCTGCAGAATGTCCAGGTGATTAGAAATTTTAAGTGGTAGTATAAATTTTGTATTATGCTACTTAGAGATTGTATTACATTGACTCTGCTTATAGAAATCCTGTGCCATTCAACTCATAAAATTATAATATTCTGCTAAGAAAAGAAAGACTTAACTGTAAGTACAATTCAGCACTGTCAACACTCTGGCAAAAACCTGCCTGTTCCCTTAGGGTTGGGTGATGACAGTTTTTCTGTACCTGAGACCACTTGGAATATACTTTCCAATAGCTGTGCATGATGGGAAAAAAAATTTCCAAAGCACACAAATTGCTTAGGAGTCTGCACCCTGGTGGAAAAGACAGTCAACCACAGTTTAGGGGATTTTTTCCAACTATGAGCCATGCTAATTCAAACCTGTACCAACTGTTCTTAACCTTGCATTAGGAATCAGTCCTATGGGCAATGCCACAACAAACCAATTCTACAAATAGCATCTTTTCAGCACAGAAAGCTGCAGCAAGTTAATGCTGAAGAGAATTCCACACTAACTTCTATTACTGTAGCTATTTAAAGCCTCAATTCACAGGAGATGAATATAGCAACACAGAATAATGGCCACTGCTCACAAAGCCAGGTGCTTCTTTCCTCACCACTTCTCAGTTCTTCTCTGGTAAGCAGCATGGTAAACAGGATACTTATATACTTCCTTATCCACTAACACTATTGAGATAAAAGCTTGGAATTATGAGCTGCGTCAGTTGCTGTGAGAAAAGGACTGCATGCTGTAGTTTGTAGAAGGGATTAAGTAGCTGAAAAATAACTCTAACAAGAGGCATCTTAAACCTGTTAAAATAATCTGAGCATAAAGCAGTATATGCTTAACATTTTCACCAGCCTCTGGCTTGTAAAATATCGAATATCTATATTCAACATTTTTTTGGGAGACAGACAACAAATGTTAGAGAATCAAGAGGACAGTAGTGAATAAACACTGTCTTATCATTCTAAGCAGCTTTGAACAAAATTTGGAGCAGTTTCTCATCAGCATAACAGTCTAAGAATAAAGAAAAACCTGTCTAGTATTAGTTGTTCAAGAATATAAAATAATGTCAGACCCTGAAGGAATCCGAAGTTATTAGGTGAACAATTTGAACAATTTATGACAATGCAGAACTCTTCACAGCTTTTTTTTCTAACAACACTTTGCCATTTTCCAGAGTTCTGCTTTATTGCTAAATCAGAGTATGTAAGGTTAAGAACTTGTTCCTGTTCTAGCTTTTGCTAGATTTCCCTCCACAGACTGCCTCCAAAAGGCAGCCCCAACCCTTTAGATCCACGATGAAAATCAAATACTTGTAGAAGCAGAACATCTGCATTACAACATAAGAGATCCAACAAGAGTAAAAGGTGAATTTTGCCACCTTTCATAAGCAAAGTCAAATGAGGATTATTTCTGTTGGTGTGTATACAGAGTTAGAGAAAAGCTTCAGCACCACCTAAACAAAACACAGAATCAAAATTCCTGTCTCCCAGCAAAAATGTGGATGCTTGCTGTCATTTTAACTGCAAGCCCAGTATTGCTATTGAAACCAACTGATCAACATTGCAAATAGAAGCTACGCCCCCATAAGCACCTGCACCTTCAGGTGCGAGGATCAGCTACACACAGCTGTTTTTACACTTAAGCCTCCAACTCCTGTCTCCCCTGAATGAGCTTCAGCTGCCCACCCCAGGTGTAATGAGAACAATGCCTTCTATGGCACACAGTTATTAGAACAGTATCATCCAGTCTCAGGTGTCAGGATGTTCTTGTTCACACACACACACACTCTCCAAAAGCAGAGTTTCACCACAATAGCTATAGCCCTAACAGAAAAGGAGGAAAAGCCCCATATAATGCTATTCGATTTTTTGGTAAAGGTGTTGTTAAACAAACAATCGCCCCTTTCATATCTCCATTCATAGGATTTTTCCAATAAGCCAAGTTAATTTTATTAATTATAAGAACTTACTAAATACTTCTTTGGGTAAAAAGGTCTGTTACTTTAATTTCTTGCAACAATCAGAAAGAAATATTTTGCAGAATAGTTTACACTTATTAGATTTACTATTTCTTTAAATGCACTGTATCTTTAGATAAACATCAACATTCAAAGCAAAGAAATATTTTCTGCCACATCCTTAATACAAATTGCTATTCAGTAGGCTACAAGACTAATCACATAATTTTGAAGCCTGCTTATTAAAAAACCAGTTATTACCACATCTTTTTTAACTGTGTTTTCTTTTTAAATTATTATTCTCCTCCTTTCCTAAGTCTGTTCTTTAGTACTTTTATATGTATGCCCCAGGCCTCATATTCTTAGCAGAAGTTATTTGTCCTTCAGCACACTCTGTAAGTTCAGCAGACATGTGCCAATGTAGAGCTAAGAAATTTTCCCTAATGTTAACAAGCTCATATGGCATTACTATCAATACAAGCCTTTCCTCATATAGAAACCCAATCATGCTTGCTCACTATACAGAGAAGTTGCAGAGCTGTTTTTCCAGCTGGCCCCATTTCTGTCCTAATTAACTCAATAACCAGAAATGTCTTATATAACAGCACAAAGCTACAGAAAATGTTAATCACATTTTTATCTTGCTAAAAATAGGACACTTTCACAGAGGACGTCTGCTCAACTTCCCATTATATCTGCAATGTAAACAAAATGCTCAAAAAACTTTACATCAATACATATTTCCACTGGAAAAACCCCCACAGTATTCACACACACTAAGCCAGAATGGCTTTTCAGCTGCCTGCAAGCACTGGTCCTGAAGTACAGGCATGACAGGACACAATCTTTAAAGCAAACCTTCTTTCAGTTACAACTCATGTCACTATTTTAATCTAAAATTAACTGGTGCAGAACTGATTGATTTTTTTCATTCATGACAAGAAAATAAACGATTTCATTATTTAAGTGTGCTTTTAAGTAGTATAAAAATTAAGCCATTGGACTTTTCCACATCTGTGTGGAAGGAGAGTTTTTAATGATCCTACATCATTTTACAGTTTCATGAAACTCCACCCTCTCTGAAAATTCTAAGAAACCATTAACTTGGAAACAAAGCTGTTAACACAGTAGTTTCTCAAATTGGCATTTCATATAAATGTATGCATATCCCCACACATTTACTATTTACAAATCATATTCTTCAATATGCTTAAACATGCATGTCCGGTGTAACTTCTTAAAGCCTAATTAATTTCTATTCCCTCAAATATGCATCAAGATAATTAACACTGTGCAGTAACTCCTATTTCAGAGCTATATATGCCCAGCCCTAGCACTGCATAAGTAGGACTTTTGCATTACAGATTTTACTTCTTGGATTTAAACATCACACAAATTATTTCCTGCTACAATGAATAACAAGCAATAATCTAGACTTTAGTACTCTGGTTCTGTTCAAGCATAAATCCTGCCCTAACGTGAACATTCACACTTTTTTTTTACCCTGTCCTTGTACTTTCAGTCACATTTTCTTAGAGGAATGATCAGCACAGCCTGAGATATGGTTTCACTTATTAAAACATATTTGTCACTAGATAAAACACATGGTTGCACAGATTAAGACCATGCTGTGTTCTATCTACTTACCCATGCTCTCTAAAAAGATGAACTAGAACAGAATGCACAACTACTTTCACTTGGCAAAGTTAACATGAAAGAATTCCAAAAAAATCCATCAATTAACAAAAGAAACACAACAAACAAACACCAGGAAAAAACATGCAAAACAAACCAAACCAAACAAAAACATCCCACAAAGCCTTCCTCCAAACACTCGAGCATTCATACTCATACTCAAGACGTATTAGAGAAATAACTGTGTAAACCAACTGCATTGCACTGACTTTATCTAGGTAAAACATTTGGTATACATATTTTCTCTTATTATCTCAGTACTAAAGGTACCTTCAACTGACTTGCATTTCAGGCTCTTAATAAGAATGGACATTTTTTCTTCATATTTTTCTAAATTGTAAAGTGCAGTTAAATATTAGCAGATATTTCTACATTTTGAAATTAGAATTACTACCACAATCAGTTCAAAGCTAAAATTGTATTTTTAATACAATTCAACAGCTAAAAAAAAAAAAATTGATCAATCAGCAGCATGTGACTAATCAGACTGAGCAATCTTCCACTATGTTCTTTAGAAACCATTAACTTTCACATTCAAGATTTTAGATTTGCTCTAATTCTGCTGTAAGATCTCAATGTACTTTTTCCATCAAGAATTTATATTGTACTATTTGTAGTATTAACTTCAACAAAAACTGCTCCAAAGAACTTATAAAAAAGCCCATTGTATAAAATGAAAGACAACTAATACAAAATAGCTCCGGAATTCAGTTTTACCTGAAGGAACAGCTGTGTTATTCTGGTGGTTTTCACCAGGTGACACAAACAAGTCTTCCTCCCCTTCAGTAGATGAACTGGAAGAAGATTCAGTACTGAGATCATTCTCACTGGAGCTGCTAGAACTGGGGAGTAAAGCATACTTTCTTCGAGCTAATACTTCCCGCTTTTTCCTCTGCATTAAAATTCGTTCTTTTTGGTTCTGTGTCCGCTGTGATGGACCTGTTTTCACAACTCTCTTCCTATACGGGAGTCTTCTTAAAGAGCTGTTGTGAAAACAGGGCCTTTTCATCAACAACCCAGGTACAGAGTCTGCCTCAGTCCGAGGCCACTTGTGTGACCTTGCACTGTGAGTTCTACCTGGAGTATTCAACACTGCCTGAGGGTGTCTCACAGGAGCATCTTTTTCTTCATCAGATGTTACTGTGTCAGAGTCTCCAAAATGCAAGCTAGATGAAGGCGAAGAGATACAGTCACTAAAAGAAGAATCATTGTCTTCACTCTGTGTTTCTAGATGCTGTCTCAATCCTAAGATTCCTTTATTTTCTTTATCAGGACAGTTTTGAGTGTATGAAGGACCAGCCTGCTGGCTCTTGCGTTTTTTTCGCACCACAATACCTTTTTCTTGGTCTGTATGGTTGCCATTCATGTCCTTTTGTTTTTGAGAATCACCACACAAGTGAGAGAACTCATTCCCTACTTTACTGGCAATCATCTCAACTTCTGCAGTGAAGCTTTTGGCCGCCCCAATAGGCTCAGGGTTCAAGAGGATCCCCTTCAGACTCTCCTGTCTCTTTGGTGCATCAGAAGGAACTTCACTCTTCATATCCGCTTTTAGAGTATAAACTATATTACATTCAGGAGTCCATTTAGACATGGAAAGATTTAAGAGAGGCCTAGAAAATAAAACAGATAAGCATCAAGAAAAGAAGCATGAAATTTTTTCAAAAGCAAAGCTTAAGTAAGAGAAAACCCATTTACTGCCAGGACTAATCCCCCAGTGGAAATAGCAAAATGACAGTAACTGAAATACAACTATTTCAAAATATTAAGAATACTGCTTGACAACATAATTTTTTTATGGAGACAGAACTTCTATAATTTGCACTGAAGGGAAGTTCTTATGGTCAGTGAAAACATTATCACTTTCATAGAGCAAATATTGGTGTATGTCACCCGCAAAACAGATGATGTCTGCTTTACAGATACTTAAGTATGGCAGTTACAGGCTACTGCTTATAGAAGTTAGCTGAATTTTGGCTAAATAATTCCCATAGCCATCAACTAAAATGCATGCTTAAATAAGGCCTGTATCTTCCCCTACAGCAGAACACACACAGTAAATACTTCAACACAATACATGGTGTTGTATGGTGTCAATTGACCTATAAAAAAAGTCAGTTGCTTAAAATTCATGGTTCTTCTCTGACATGAAGAGGAATGAAACATGAGAGATTTTGAAGCATTATTATTACGGGGCAAAGTAATAAAAGTCCATTTATTACCTTGAGTGTCTTTTAAAAACCACCACATATTAGCAGTACAGTGTACAAAGCTATTTTCAGTCCATGTACTTTTGACTCTTACCCTATGACAGAAACTGAGTACACAATATCATATGTTCCCTTAGCAGTCAGTACTGGGCAGGTTCCCCTCCCTGCCAAAATATAAAGCTGCCAGTGTACAACATTACCCTCGAAGAAATACTTTTGTACTGGAAAACACAGACAACAGTAACCTCAGTAATAGATCCATGTTCAATCTGCTTCACCTGACATCTCTGCCTTTGGTTTAAATTCCCAAAAGGGAGTGATGCAACAGTTTGGTTCCGACTGTGATAACCACTGAAACACTCGTTACTGTAACTAATATCACGGGTTTTTATGCCTCAGCTGAATAAGCTATAGCAGATACTTGACAAGTTCAGCAAGTTGTGCTGAACTACCAAAAGGGTGCTTAAGAAAACATGTGCAACAATGCCCTAAGTGGAATAAGGCAGCCTAAGCAGCACAGCTGGAATATGCATGAAGTCACAAAAAACATCTGAGCTATCTAGAAACAGCACCAACAGCCACCCAGAGGCACCCTGACAGGCCTGGGAGGCTGAACTCAGGAAGTTCAACAAGGCCAAGTGCAAGGTCCTGCACCTGGGCTAGGGCAATCCCAAGCACAAATACAGGCTGGGCAGAGAAAGGAGTGAGAGCAGCTCTGGGGAGAAGGACTTAAGAGGGTGTTAATGGATGAGAAGCATTACATGACCAGACACTGTGAGTTTGCAGCCCAGAAAGTCAATCATATCCTGGATTGGCTCAAAACAAGCATGGCCAGCAGGTGAAGGGAGGGGATTGTCCCTCTATTCCACCTGGACAAACGTGTCCAGTTCTGGGGCTCCCAGCATAAGAAAGATGTGGAGCTGCTGGAGCAAAACCATAGGAAGGCCAGGAAGATGCTCCAAGGGCTGGAGCATCTGTCCTATGAAGACAGACAGAGAGATGAGGTTGTTCAGCCTGGAGAAGAAAAGGCTCCAAGGCGACATTACAGCATCTTCCAGCACCTAAAGGGGCTCCAAGAGAGCTGGAGAAGGACTTTTGACAAGGGCATGTAACGACGAGACAAGGGAGAATGGCTTCAAACCAAAAGAGGGCAGGTTTAGATAACATATGAGGAAGAAATTCTTCCCTGTGAGAGTGGTGAGACACTGAACAGGTTGCCCAGAGAAGCTGTGGATACCCCATCCCTGGAAGAGTTCAAGGATCAGGTAGATGGGTTCATGGAAAAGTTGGGCTTTAAGCAATGTGGTCTAGTGGAAAGCACTCTTATCCATGGCAGGGAAGCTGGCAGCAGATGACTTTTAAGTTTCCTTCCAACCCACTCTATTCTGTGATGATTCTATGATCTATGGCAGGTTAAGCAGCCCTATCTATTCAGGTCCAGAAGCCTCTGCCTGAATCTCTAAACTCTTCAAAATGCTAATGCATTCTTACATGCTAATATTTAACACTCTCATTAATTTTGTCATAGAACATATAAATACAAGATTGGGACTACAGAACAGATTTAAATAAGAATTTTTTAGACTATTTCACGAACTGATGCTTTCAGGAGCAGTTGTGACCTAGCTGTTCCCAACAGACCCAGAATAATTACATATTTCAGTCTGCAGTGGGTATAACCTGATGCATCCTCCCAGGCAGCCTGTGTTCTCTTCTAAGCCATAAGCAACTAACAACTACGACACTTCACATGATGTAATCTGGAATAAAAAGTTTGAAAAAGGCATACATGCTGCAGAACTAACATCTAAAGAAGCCATAAGGTCACAGGATCTGTTTGGACATTAAGAACCTTTTGGATCCTAGAACCCCAGCTGAAAACACCCACTTGAATGTTCTCATTGGAAATCCTACAAACATTTATAACAATTACTGTTAAATATGAGGCCTGTGATAAGAATGTGTTGCTGTTCCCTGTTGGAATTACAGCAGACAGGCATGTCTCACACCAAAGTCAAAAGCTATATTCATGTAAGCTGGAATAAACCTCCCCTTGCCAGTATAGACAGTGGGTTCTTACTTCACCAAAGCACAACTTTTCTTTATAGCAGTAAGTTTTAGCAGAATGCACTAAGTGCATAAATAGAAGGCTACCCATTTCTTTAGGGCTGAAAAAAAGAAGTTTCAAAATTGGAAAAAAAACTTAGAATAAACATTAGGAGTGCAAAAAGTCTACATAGCAAACAAAGACTACTAAAGCTGTGGAGTTCTGCTGTCTACCCGTCTCAGCTCCAGCTCCTAGACAGTCCTCACCAGGCTCATCCATACCCTCACACACATGCACTATCTTTCTTTGAAAAAATTAAGACCAAGACTTCCATTTTATTGAATTTCTAATAAGGACAGGAATACAGCATTCAAACCTTCTACAAGCACACAGAGAACAAGCAGTATGCAGCCCTTTTTCTGATCCTCCCAAGGTCATTTTTTAGCTCTGTTATTTATGCACCACTGTTTTATGGAAATGTAACACAGTCTAGTCAATCTTCACACCACACCAAAAGCAACCCAGACCCTCCCACAATAACCCTTTATTTCATCACAAGTTTTTTTTAGAAAATCCATAAAATATTTCAGTTTGGGGGGAAAAATATTATTTTATTCAGAAAGCTTAATGTCTTTGAACAGAGTCATAACTTGCCAGCATATACCACATATCCAGCCTATACCTAACTGTTTCCCATCCTTTTAACATAACTTCAGAATCAAAGAGAACTGGCCCCTTAATTTTTTTAAGAAACAAAAATCTGAACATTTTCTTATTCTTTTGCACAGAAGGCAAAATTCAAGAGGAACTACAAAAATACTATGCAAATAATTAAGTCATTAGAATGAGATCATCTGCTGTTAAAACATTTAGAAGATCCTACAATATCTACTTTTAATTAAAGTAGTCCTCAGAAGCTTTTTCAAAAAGCAGCAAGATGAAGTAAGTAAGCTCAATCAGCATTAGTGTTCCTCCTTCCTAATCAAAACATTTGCCTATTGACTTAGTTCCCCATGTTTCCTCTCAAAGTTTTGATTTACTATCTTCTTTCAAGCCATTATGACTCAATGAAGAGCTGTTAAGACAGCTACCTGAAAACTATAAATAGTTATTTCTAAGTTCCCCTCTCAGGTGTATGACTATTTAGAATCATGAAGTACACATGATCCATTGCATCCATTCTTTTCACCATTTGAAACCATTGATATTAATCATTCCAAGACATATAGCAGTGCAAGAAAATTCATGCAAACGGGGAAGTCCCTGGAAATAGATAAGTAAAAACAAGCTTAGAGAGATCTTTACAGCAAGTTTATGATCACATACCAAAAAATAAAAACACATTTGAGTTATGAGATGGAACAAAGGATTTTATCATCGATAATTAATTTCTTTATAAGCAATCAAAAAGTATGTAGCACTAAAACACTATAAAACAGTAAAATGCTTCATTATACACCATATAACTCAGTTTTTTGGTATAAACTTGGTTGATGAATACATGTGACCTAATATATCATTACACTGAAAGTGTATTTTCAGCTGTATTCTGAAATATACTCAACTCCCTTCACCACCTAGAAAAAACCTCCTTGCATTTGTAGTCCCTTTCTTCAGTACTAACTCTTGTTTTCTTTGCATATGGTCACTGAACTCCCAAAGAACTTTTAAAATGAATTCCCTTCCCTGATATGTGGCTTGTACCAGATTTTACTTTTAACATTATTTTTACTCTGACAAACTAATACTGGTACTGTTAAATTCATGAGAAAACCTTTCTTTCCTCTCATTAAAAACATGTATTCTAGTTCTTTCAACAAGGCCTTTCCATTAGATGTATCAAGAAACAGGAAGATGAAAAAGGTTATAAAATTCATACAAGGCCTTCAGCAAAGTGTGAAAACCTAAGTACTGCTACTTTCCAATCTCAAGGACAGGCAGCCAAGCAAGACCGATTCCTGCATGGCCCTGACACACTGGAGGCTTACAGAAGGCTTAGGAGCCACTTCAAAAGTTGCCCCCCCAACTCAATCCCATGGAGATCGAATCTCAGTGCTATCATGTCCTGCTGCTTCAACAAAATAAGGAACTCACTGAGCAGTTTGCAAAAAAACAAAACCCACTCATTTTCCTAAAAGAGGCAGTCCTGCCTTATTAGTTTCATTTCTATCAAGCAGCGACAACCTGTATATGCCTGTACAATGCAGAGTAAGTGACAAGAAGAAAAACATCTAATATTCAGTTCCACTATCAAGAAAACAAGTGCAATCAGATTGCAAAGCTTTATTGCATTCTTCTTCACTTTTGGTTGTTCTTCACTTTTTATCACTTCATTAGAAAAACAGGGCTCTTTTTAAAGCTTAACTACTGAATTTTAGCATCCTATATACTGGTCTTCTGATCTTTGACAGAAAATAAAGCAACTGATAAGTTAAAGATCTATGCATTTTATAAAACAGCAACAATCAGAAGGTAATCTGAAATTCTATAGTGTTTGCATTGACATTATGTATCTTTATTCACAGGACAATATGAAATACCACTGCAAAGAATTCTGTTTCCTTTCTGTGCTTTAATGCAGCCATGGTGATGACTCCATTTTCAATGACAAAATTACTTGAGAATTCTCCGAGCAGAATACTTACCTTCTGCCCTACAGAAAGGTACAGTATTTCAGAATAACATACATGGTATGAGTTACTAACTGCATGATAATGTTCTGGAAACAGGTTCTTGCTTACAGGCTCTCAAAGCCAGACCACTACATCCAGCCCAGACAGAAGGGTTTGTCTGTGCTTTGCAGAGGTGCCACTGCTACATGAGCCACAGCAATGCAGGGAGGCTTATCCATCCCTTGCAGGCAATTCTAGGAACCATCACTGGCTTGGAAAGCCTACTCTTGAATGTTATTTCAAGTACAGTACTACCCTTACTAACCTCTGCAAAGCCATCTCAAAGGCAGACCACAGCAACTGTACTGTCAAGTACTGTAATGAACATTATCCAACCTCTGGACCAGCAAAGTCTCCTTAATTTTATCCCCAAAAATAATTCTTCTGGGGCCTTCAAGGTTCGCTTCCTGATGCCTAAGTCCAGTCAGTTCCTTACAGCAATCATCTTGTAACAGAAATGTCAGGCCCCGTATAGGACAGCTACAGAATGCCTCTGTTGGGCCCCGTTGCCATTCACCTCTGAGACTCGACAGCACTGTACTCCTAGAGAGAGACTATTGAAGTGTCTGCCTCACCTCTTCCAACAGAATCCAGCACATAACAGCTATGAAGAGAAGAGCTCTTCTGCAGGACAGGATCTATGGCCTGGCTCCAGTTGGAACACACAAAATGCATGGAGGCACCTCACGTTAGATGGTGAGCCAAGAGCAATTCTGCAGAGCCCTCTGAGCACAGGTGAGCTGTGCTGCACAGAGCCCTCTGAGCACAGGTGAGCTGTGCTGCACAGAGCCCTCTGAGCACAGGTGAGCTGTGCTGCACAGAGCCCTCCCAGCACAGGTGAGCTGTGCTGCACAGAGCCCTCCCAGCACAGGTGAGCTGTGCTGCACAGAGCCCTCCCAGCACAGGTGAGCTGTGCTGCACAGAGCCCTCCCAGCACAGGTGAGCTGTCCCACTGAGTCAGTCCAAGGCCATAAGGCACCCAAGGAAATCCCAGCCTCACTCAAGCATTGCCATGCCCATGCCCACCTGGACCTTTGCATGATGGATGCAAGCAGGTGTATTTGACAAACATGGTGCTCCCAAACACATCCTTCAGTCTAGACATTTCTTTGCTCTGTCCTAAGCTCAAATCAGTTAGCTGCATTAACACTATGTAAATCATGGGTTTCAGCTATTAAGCATTATGATTTGGCAATCAGGAATGTTTTGGCTTCAGGGAACTCCAAGAGAAACATAACAGCAACGAATTTGGGAATAAAAAGTTGTAGCTTTATAAAAGAATAACAAAAATGACAATTTTTTTATTGTAACTAAAGATCTTAACTAGGAATTTTGCTTCCTAAGATAGCTAGGGAAGTTCTGAGTTACACAGCCATCAAAAATTATTTCAAAAATTGTTTCTTAGTCCCTCTGGCATTTTTGACCTTTGAGGTATGTAAAACTCTTCTTGATGTAGTGTCATTTTGCAAACACTTCTTGATAAAGCTTTGAGGAGCAAAGTGAAACATGATCTTTGCCACAACTGCTAGTAACAACCTTTCAAGTGAGAATTGTAAAATTAACCATTAGGACAGTTTTATGCTGCTCTTCAGGACACCTATGAGAAGTAGGGGATTTTACTGATATTAAGTTGAGTAGATCTGCCAGCTTCAGAGGAAAGGACACTGCAGCAGACTTCTCCACTCCGCACCCAGTAGAGCCAAAGGTAAACATTTTACCTAACAGCAGTCAAATATTAGGACTAAACTGTATTGGGGGGAAAAAAAAGGCAGAAGCAAATAGCCCTTACTGGCCTCTTGCTAGTAA
This sequence comes from Monarcha castaneiventris obscurior, assembly GCA_026261815.1. Taxonomy (NCBI): domain Eukaryota; kingdom Metazoa; phylum Chordata; class Aves; order Passeriformes; family Monarchidae; genus Monarcha; species Monarcha castaneiventris. The sequence goes on along the minus strand of JAMPIT010000434.1, from coordinate 14,157,445 downwards.
AGCCATGAACCAGTCTTCTCAGATTTCACTTGGTAAACACTTAATAAGGAAGACATCATTTTAATTTAAAGCAGTTACTTTTCCAAATAGCATAAGCTATACAAAACAGCAAAATAATCCTGTTTTATCACCAGATCTGTAGTGGTTTGGTTGTTTGTATGTCAGTAAGGTTGAAAAGAGATTTATAAATGTGCATACTGAGTAATGCTGTATAGGATACATGTACAAGGTAAGGACAGGGTAATTACTCTAAGTTGTAGTCTCCTAAGTTTTGTCAGTGTAGCAGCTTCCAAAGTTTACTGTGCTCTTATAAGAAGCACAAAATTTATCCCCAGCTGAAGCCTTTAACTAGTGAACTTCCTTCAAGGTTAAGTACAGATTAGTGTTTTTCTTGGGGGGCTCAGGTCAGGCCTAGCAGAGAACCCTGATGAGACAGAAGTAAAGGAAAAAAAGAAAATGTTTCTTTTACCAACCCCAAATTTTGCTCACAACTCACTTAAAGGAGGTTGCACATAGGAAAGCTTTGAGGAACACTTTATACAACATCTGCCTACAGCAAATCCATACCCCTGTACTATCCCCATCACCTACATGTGAATTCTATCATCCTGTTCCCCATCCCATCATCACTCCCTCCTCAATTTCTCCCTATTTATTCAACTGCTTGACATCTAAGCCTCTACAATTCATCAGTTATGGAAGAGGGCACTATCACCTCTATCATCTCAAAAGAATGTCCTCACCATTAGAAGGAATATAAACAACTGAAATGAAAGATTGTACATCTTGGGAAAAAAAGGCAGCAACTGCTGTCAGCTAAATGTTACTGCAACACAGCCACCTCCAGTGAACATCAACTGCTATAACTGATCTGGTTATGTAGGTCAACAAAGTTACTAATTCAAAGATAAAGTGTGAGTCACAGTCATGTTAAGATACACTCTTAATACACTTTTACAAAAGCCACTGCTTCATAAAAGACATATTTATGAAAGGTCAGAATGTTCTCATCCATATTTTGAAAGGACATGCAAAATATGCATGGATACTGTGAGCTGTTGTTCACCCTCAAGCTCCCAATACCAGATACAACCACAAGTGTAGCTGCCAGGGCTTCAACCATCAACAAAAACCACCAGATTTTTAAATATGAGAGATCTCAGTAATTTTAAAAGAGAAAGCTTGGTGTCTTACACACTATTATTTAATTAAAGTGAAACACACAATGTTCTTACAGCCTTTCCCACCTAATTAATTCCATAGGTGATTCTATACTGTGGATGAATGCACAAGACAGGTGACAAGATGTTCACTCTATGAAATAAACCAAGATCACTTCTTTCCCTATCAATCCTTGCACATGAGCAAGAATCATCCTGTCTAACAAGGTTTGTTTCTGTTCCCTCCCTGCCCCAAGACAGTCCAATAAAAAAGTAAGTGCAAAAACACTTAAATTGCTCTGACAGCAAGAACTACGGATTTGTGAACAAGAAGATGTAATTTCTGGTTTTAAGAGGGCAAAGCATTCTAACTACTTAAATATTACTTTTCCTGAAAAAGGTTTTCACTAAGTATCCAGCATTAATATACCTTCGGAATTTTCTACAAGTTACAACAAAGACAATGTAAGACTTTATTCTGCACCTGAAAACCTAGCTTTCCTTTAATAGTTTATAATACAAATAGCCTGACAAACCCAGATCTACACAATGAGCAGTCAATTCTTATCTTTTTGGTCAAACCTTTGTTTCTGAAATATGTGCATTAGAATCAAATTATTCTAATTATAGCAAACTCTTACCTCCAGCATTATGTCCTCTTCTGGAGAAGTACTTGGGTATCAGGAATTAAGCACCTTGTTTAATCAGCTAAAACAACCAGGCCTTGCTTATGATTTAATAAAATCACTTCAAGCCATGGAAGAGCTTACTCAAACAACATGAAAATGCCACGAATGCATGCTCAGCCCTAATCACAGAAACACAGACACTTAAAAAAGCACAGACCCTTGACACCTGCCCATTGCAACAGTCACAAGCCTCTGAAGATCCTGGTCTGCATTTCTGAAAGAACGTTACTTCCTTGTTTATCAGGCAAAAACCACCTGAAAATGGGGATTTTTTTTTTTAATGGGTTAAGAGAACACTAACTTCGCAAACAAAACAAATGATGTCATAACAACCCCTATTACGCACAGAAACAGAAACACATTTCCCTAAGGGAAAAATTTGTGACAAATTTGTGACAAAACCCCAGAGAGTGCTGCGGCTGCCCGCAGTGAAGACACCGCTTTGTGCGTCAAGGAGGCGCTGAATAAAAAAGGAAAAATAGATTCTGCGTGAAGTTCCCCCCCGCCGCACAGCCCCGCCGCTCACCGCTGCCTCAGGGCGGGGGAGCAGCGGGAGCCCCCGGCCGCCCCCGCGGGGTCCCCGCCGCCCCCCGTACCTGAGACAGCGAGGCCGCGGGGGAAGGGGCGGGTGCCGCCGGCGCCCTGCGCAGGGCCGAGGGGTGGAAGCGGCCCCGGTGAGCGCCGCAGTGACCCCTGGGCGCTGCCCGGCGCGGCTGGAGAGGCCGCGGCGTCCCCTCCGTGCCGGCGCGGCCGCTGCCCCCGGTGCGGTGCCGGCGCGGCCGCTGCGCCGGGCGGGCCCCGCTCTGTTGTGGCGCAGCCCCCGCCGCTCCCTGCCCAGCGCAGCGCGACACTCGGCGCTGCTTTACAGCCGCCCGCAAAGCGCAGCCGCGCCGGCGCGCGCCCCGCCTCCCGCCCGCCGCGCCCCCTGGCGGCGCAGGCGCAGCCGCAGCGCGGGCTCTGAGGGACGGGACGGGCCCGGCGCTGCCCGCGGCTGCCCAGCAATGGGACGGAGGCAGCGGGCGGAGACTGGTGCACAGAACCTTCCGCCCCAACTGAGAGAGAGCTTCTTCACCGTGCAGAGGGCGAGCACTGGAACAGGCTGCCCAGGTATCCGAGCGCTGGGCGCCATTCGTGCCGTGTCCTGTGAGATGACCCGGCTGGGGCAGGGAGCTCGGAGCAGAGCGGAGCCCGCTGCGGTCCCCTCCAGCCTGACCCTGTCATGTCCCCTTCCAGCACTTGGCTAAACGCGCTCGTTTTCTGCCCAGCGCTGCCTCTTCCCTTCACACCGCAGTGTCTCAGGCTGCCTGTCCTGGAGCCAGTGACAGGTGCGGCTGCCAAGAAACGCCGACAAATCCCAAGTCCCCATCCCAGCTCTTTAGAAACAGGAATTTATTTGCCTTTACTGCACAATGCAGTCACTGGCTCGGGATGAGGTGAGCCTTCTCCCCTACATCACCGATGTCCCCACACACTGTAAGGAACCTGTCCCGCGCAGTGGCTGTGTCACACGGACAGCACAGCAAACTCCCCAGCTTTGGGAAGGCTCTCATGGAGCAGCAAGCCTGAGGGTTTGCTAATTCTGCAGCTGCCAAAGGCCAGGGCGTCTCTCTGCCACGGATGACCTTTCATCAATGTCAGGGGACATATTCCAGTTCCAGATTGAAACACAGAATAGACAAGGGTCGTATACTCTCAGTGACCAACAGCTACACAAACCCAAGGCTTTCGAGCAGAACGGTACAGTCTGGTCTACCAGGAGTTAAAGATCTTACTCAGAACACACTGGCACCACAGAGTCATCAGTACCCAGCAGTTCCTACGTGTTTTGGAGGAGCTAACCAACGTGCATGCATCATTACAAAAGAAATGGTCACTGGGAAAAAATGCATGTTGACACTACTAATTGCATGAGTTTCTGAATGGAATTTCCTTAAAGCAAAAGTGGATAAAACAACATGGAAATTAGACTCTACTTCAATATGTGTCCAAAAGTGCACAGAATGCAAAAAGCGCTATACAACACAAATAATATGAAAATAAAGACTTTTTCAGCTTTATGTGTGAAGTAAGAACACAGGAAGAAGTGAGACCCACATATAGCAAAAGTAGAAAAAATGATCACAGGTTATTTCATGTGGTTCCATAAGCAAAGCAATATTTCATTTCAGTTTGCAATAAAGACAAAAACACAAGTTATCCAGCATTAACTTGCTACCTTTCTCTACATATTTCTTGTGGTGGTGGGTAGTTTTCAGTCATGTCACATCCAGCCAATTTCACTAAACAATGACACTGAGCCACAGATTAAATAACCAGTGAAACTGGGGAGAACATGAAGATAGCAACAGACACTGGGAAGATGGTCATATCATTTGATGGAGGTCACTAGTGGCTTGACTTTACAAGCAATTTTAATGTTTTCCATTAAGCACTAAATCCAAAGTTGAAATATTTTACTAAAAATCAGCTGGGGAAAAAACAATCAAGACAATATATGGGAAGAAGTGAATGACCCTGAAAACTAATAGAAGCAAAGTGAAAAAACATCAAATATAAAGAATGTGCACTTGAATGTTAATGACCAAAAGTTTTGGGTATTTGTCAGGTAAAAGGTAGTTGGATGAGAACTTCAATTACCAATGTAATTAAGTAAATGACCACCAGTCATCAACATGATGTAGACATGAAAAAAGCAAACATGTCTGTATAATAATTTAATCTAAATAATTTTTGGAGAGAGAGAGCTTTCAATGTTATTGTAAAAATTATTCCTGATGTAGTCTTACAACTACCTCATGCAGCTTTTTTTTTATTATGCATCCAAGGAAGATGAACTCTAATCTTAATGGGACACCCAAGAAAACACAGTACAGACAATGAGAGGAAGCTAATAAAATTTGGCTGGGTTACTTTAAGACATGAGACAGAGGAGCATTGTGAATAAGCTGCTCCGAGAATAATACCAGTAAAAAACCACACCAACTAGTTATGTATTTACCTATTTATGCAATAATTGGTTTGAACACTCATGCCAAAGGTGACAGAAAGGTAGTTCTTGGCAGAGAAAATGTAGAGTCACTCTATGCTCACCAACTGACAGACATACAAAAGATCATTTTGAAAACAAAAACAAGGGGTTATAGAGTGGCTAAAATTTTCAGTTCACAAATTAAAAAGCAAATGCACTCCATTTTGATTTTCTCCCAGTGCAAAGTCACAGTGGCCAAATGATCTGTTAATGTTCTGTGTATGATTCTGTAGACTTTTCTGTAACATAAAGGCAGAATTTCTAGGATCTTTATTGGTTAAGATTTCCTAATGCCTATTTCATTATGGACCACCAGCAGACAAGAATCTAGTAATTTGTGGGCCAGTTCACCCTTAAACAAACTCTTGATTAAAATTTTGTCCATTATTGACTGGTTAACATGACTTTTAAAGAAAAGTGATGTAGAAAACACTTCACTGACCAGAACTGTTCGCTATTCTAAAAAACCCAACCTTCTATCTATGCTCTTTCGTGTATTTATTAAAGTTATTTCTGCCATTAGCTTAGTATCTTGCAGAGACAGTTGTCTTGGAAATAGATTATTGATTCCTTGGAACAAACCAAAAGATTCTCCTTCTCACTCTTCTTAGGTACAGAAAACCAAAAGGTTAAATGGAATAATTGTAAATCACTAATGCAAATTTCAGAATGGCTTTCAGGTTATGGTGTCATCAAATCATACTGAACTCTTCAACTTCTTCTAACTAGAGCTGAACAAAACCATTTATATGCACACCCCAGGGCCTGGCAGAACTAAAGACATGGAGAAGAAACGATCTTATCCAAGATCCAAACATGCCAGCCAGCAGGAGATTGCACTTTACATTTTTGGCAAAAAGACAAAAAAAGCAAACCCCTTATCCTGAGGTTCCTTCAGCAGCTTGGCTTCCTGGCTGGACACAGCTCTGTGCAGGGCTGCTGTAGCAGTTTGCTCTCTCACGAATGAAAGCAAGGCACAGCCTTTCCCAGATGCGAGCAGCAGCTTCTGGAACACGGTGCCACAGCCCCACTGGGCACGGGGCCAAGGGGCGAGCTGCACTCTCACAAAGGGCTGGCTTTGCTCTGAGCCCTGCCAGCTGAGGCCTGGTGGTGTCCAGGACAGTGTGGAAAGCACCCACCTCTGAAACTCCTGCCCACAGAGAGAAGTGTGGCTCTGTCACACACACCCTGCTGCGGGGGGAGCTGTCCCTTGCAGCCAGGGTATTCATCAGGCCATCCTTGACATTCACATCAGATGTACTTGTGTAGACTTAACATGGACCACACTTCAGCATATATTTAAATGTTTGCATGTGCTAAGTCAGTTTACAATTACTAGTAATAGTAATAAACTGTAAAGCCTCTTGTGGCAGTATGTTGTGAGGATGATACAGAAAACCAGATAACACAGAAATACTTCTGTGTTAGATCACAGAAACTGTGGGACTGATACTTGGATGATAAACAGTCACAGCTCCAGTCAGCCCAGATGAAGATCTTACCAGTGAAAATGGAAGACACAGGGAAGAGATAAAAAACGCTGAACAATTTATATCTGCTACTAGGAAACAAGAAAAGACTGATCATTTGCAGAATCAAAAATAAAACTTGATGGTTGTCTGTGCTATACATTTTCTGATGTAAATTTTTGAATGCAATTGATCAAAGAGTTTTCAAAAGCTCTGGAAAATAACATGCACCACTCAGGCAATGCATATTTTTAAGATATATGGAAGAACAAAATACCCCGCATTACAGTAAAATGTTGATATGGAAATGACCCACCAGTCACTCATTTGATTTCATGTTGTACAGCCTGATAAGGCTCTGTAAGGTTAGAAACAGCACTTTCACAACACATTACTTCAGAAATTATGCAAATCCCTACTAAGGTCTCACAGTATCTTTCTGAGATTATCTGACTGCTTAAGTATTTAAGTTGCCATATAATTAAGTAGGTGTGGTATATATAATTACTTGGAAATAGCTAGTTTGTTGACAGTATTTTTAATAGTTCTTTTTCTTACTGAAAAACAAATATGCCATCAAGCTCTTAATAGACAGATCATGAGATATTCCTATTTATTCTTTCAGTGCTTGTACAATAATGGGGCCAAATATATTTTTGGGTTTCAATGATGAATCAGGAGCTATTTTTAGAGCAATTAGGTTTGAAACAAACAAAAGCATCCTGCATTTAATGATCTGACTCTACACTAAGAAATTCAATAGCCATTTCCTAGAATGTACATATAGTTTCAGTGGTAAAATAAAGGAAAATATTTGTGTTTGATTTACAGCTGGATTTATGTTCTTTTCCTTGCTGTTCAGTAGAAGAATTATAACAAGAGCAATTGAGAGATCAGAAATTCATTTCTACAACCTTCCTCTGACTGCTCATCATGCAGTACATCAATAATGCATCAAAAAGAAAACTATACGTTCAGAGTGGAAAAAGCTATTTTTTATAGCAGTGATACATATTAAATTACCAGTGAGTTTTATCTCACAGTGTATCTATTGTCAGGCATTCACTGAAATGCCTCAAATGGTTACTCTTGCTTTGTCTACAGAAGAGAGAAATAGTGCAGTTTAAAATTGTAGCAACCAGGCAATGTAACATGAGAACTGGGACAAGACCCAGTGTCTTTCAAAGTAAAAAAGGATTCTTCCTCCTATTTCACTTAATCCAGCATCAACCCAGCCTCACTCTTTTAAAAAGGGTTAGATTGAAAAAGGAACTGAGTCACTGCATCACATATTCCTGTAAAAATTAGCTTTTGTGTACTCAGCCCCCAAAGTAGATCCAAAAATCTGCATTAAAAACTTGGATTTCTGAAGCAAACAAACAAAAGTTCGTTACAGTTGCTGTCAACTTAAGAGTGAAAACACAGACTGCAAAAGTCAGTTTTTAAAGAAACAGCATGTTTATCAAAGAAGTACATAGAGCTTTGCTGATAAAAAAGAGAAATGTGTTTCAAATGAGACAGGATTCTGTTTAACTGTAGGGATTGTATTTGGAGGTGACCTTCCAGCACCCCAAACCCTTCCCCTTTTCCTAAACCAGCATCTCTTGTTTTTAGAAGGAGATATGGACAAATGGGTGGCTGTGTGAAGAGGAGGAAACTGGGACAGCCTGTTGATTCTAGCTGAATGCTCTAGCCAGGCTTCCTTACAAAAAAGAGGCAAGAGCTACTTCTCTATGTTTAAAAACACTGAATATCCCTCTACTTTTACAGAGCCCAAACATATTAAAACTGCAGTTTTAATGGATTTAAAAATGCAGGTACCAACTGCATGAAGCCATTAAAAAGATGAGAAAGCTGGTGTTTGGTCCTGCATTGTGCTTCAGTGTGAGGTTGGGAATAGACTGGTCAGCGAAGCTGGAACTGGGATAATCTACACAGGAAAAAAACACAAAGGTGTAGAGCCTGGGGGAAAATGTGACAAATCTAAGGACACTCACAGCTTCCAGCTATCTCACATACAAAGCAGACAAAAAAAAAATTCAGAGGAGCACAGGTCTGTACTTGTTTAAATACTAATATCTGGGCCAAACATTTCTCCTCTTTGGAAGTCTATTATAATTTCCTAACCAAACCTCTCCACAAATTTCAGAACTTAATGGTATAAAACAAGCTTTATTTTGAAAACTAGCGAATGTTTCAAGAGACTAGTAAAGGACTGAGTGTTTTTCTTTTAAAAAAAAGCAAACAAAAAACCAACCAACACAACAATCAAACAAACAGGAAATAAGAATCAACTTGATTAAAATTCTTGGACGAATTCAAAAATATTTGTAGATACCTGAAAAATAACAAAATTATAAATAACAACCGATATGATTTGTTGATGACAGTCTATCAAACCAACCTAGTTTTTTATGTCTGGTTCTACAGACATAAATAAACTGAAGATCTTCACTTCAGCAAGGCTTTTCTGTTTCATTGACATTTTCATAAGACAGATAGGGAAATTTAATCTTGACAGAAAATCCACCAATTTGGTGCAAAACTGGTTGTACTTCGAGGATTGCTATTAACAATTTAATATCAAATTGCACAAATATTAAATTGACATCAAACAAAATTCCTTGTACACTTCCATATTGTAATATCTTTGCATAAAGGCTTAGAAACCATGCTTATAAACCTGGAGCTGACACCTGGCTGGGAGATACTTCAAAGAGAAGTAAGACCAGAGTTTGAAATCATTGCAACAGAGGGATGATGATTCTACAAACACAAGTGCAAAGTTCTGCACTTAGCAAGAAATCAACTGCACAGAGAAGAGTAATTGTAATAAATTTGCAGAAAAGAAACCAGTAGGCAGAGAGGATCACAAGCAGAACACATCGACAAGTTCATGAGGCTGGAAAAGGCTGAGATCCACCCTGCTGAGATACATAACCACAAGAGTTGCCACCAAGGTAAGTTTGGGAAGTTGTGAAAACATTGGATGGGAGCTGGAGGGGTACAACAACAAAAGGTCATGTGTTTCAGAAGTGATTAAAAGAAAATAAATAATCCACACTTCTAATAAAAAACCAATCCAAAAGAGAAAGACTGAACAAAAATATGGTAACAGTCCTAATTTATGTAAAAGGATTCTGCAAAAAGAAAGGGAACACTGCCCATATTCACTTGGAATAAATCAGCTAAACTGCAGCAAAAGGTATTTAATCCAGACATTCAAAAAAGGAGAGTTAAGGACTAGACTAGACTGCCTGAGGAATAAGTGGAATCTGTGTTTAAGGCTTTAAGAACAGGTTATGCAAACATCCTTTGAGGTTGTTTTCATAATAGTTTATTGTGCCTTGAGGCAGGAGGATGACTGAGAATCCAGGTAATGTCACTTTTGGCTCTCTTGGTTGCCTTTTATTTGGGGAGGGGAGCTGTAAAGTGTAAAGCTTTAACATCTACATGACATCAACCAATAAGCACTGAGGTTTAGGTTTAGGTATGTCAAGAAATGCCTAAAAACCAGTGCAAGTGCTGTATTTGTTATCCCTCTCATCTTCTTTCCAGAAATTAGACACACTAAGTTTGCCTTCACTAATACTGGAACCCACACAGTGGGTTTTGTGTGTATTTGTGCAACAGTTAACCACAGTAAACCTGTCAGCCCTGATTAAAAAATGCTGCATTGCTGAATTCAAGGTTAAATGAAAATAAAAGAGGTCTTTTTCATACACTCACAAAAATGGTTCTGTAGTCTAAAGTTAAGCTAGAGTTCATCTATTAACCACAAAGTCAATCCTATTATATTTGGTGTTGATACAAATGTTGTCACAAAAGACAGCATGATCAAAAAAATACATTCTTATTTGAGATTTTTTTTTATAAAAATCTTTGTATCTACTGCAACAGCAGCATTACATACATGAAATTATCAGTCTAAAGTGTGCTTTAAGGTTTCTGTGCATGCTTAGCTTTCAAATACATAGATTTTTACCCTTTGTTAACTGATAACTCCTTAATCAAAGTATTACTTCAGGTAATTTTGAAATGCACTTCCAAGTGCACTTTGAAAAGAAAAAAAGAGAATAGTGTAACAAACCTTTCAAGATTCAGAATTTAATTTGCACAAAAAGTTGTTTTAACAAAGATTTGTTAAATAAACATTTTTTCATTTTTATCTATATGTAATTTCCGAGTGAAGAAACAACAAGAGGACTGTTGTGACTTCTGTTATTTCACAGGCACTTAAATTTACAGATTCTGCCTCATTTGAAGACTTAGTATGAGATAAAATAACTTCAAGCGTTCCCTACAGAAAATGAATGAAATCGACTAAAAGGTAACATCTTCCATTACCTGGTACAAATACAGCCTAATAAATCATCAGAAGAGGCACTTTGGTAGCAATTTAAAACATTAATATTGTACTTCTGTAATACTTCCAATTAAAAACTGTTACGCAAACAGATCAACTGTTCATTTCCTAAACTCTGACAAGTCAGTGACCAGAACACGCAAGAATCACAAAGCAGTTAGGTCGGAAAAGACGTCTGAGATCATCGAGTCCAACCTATGGCCGAAAAACCATGATGCCAACTAGACCATGGCACCAAGTGCCACGTCCAGTCTTTCCTTAAACACCTTCAGGGGCGGTGACTTCACCACCTCCCTGGGCAGCCTGTTCAGTGTCTAATCACAGTTTCTGTGAAAAAATTCTCCTTAATGTCAAACCTAAACCTCCCCTGCTGCAGCTTGAGGCCACGTCCTCTCGTCCCGGCGCTGTTCCCTGGGAGAAGAGACCGGTCCCCACCTGGCTACACCCTCCTGTCAGGGAATTGTAGAGTGATAAGGTCACCCCTGAGCCTCTTCTCCAGGCTGAGCCCCCAGCTCCCTCAGCTGCTCCTCAGGACAGCCGTCCCAGCCCCTTGCCCAGCTCCGCTGCCTTTCCCAGCGCCGGGACCTCCCTCGCCCTCCGGCGGCGCCGGCACTCGGCGGAGCCGCTCCCCTCACGGGCAGGGCGGGCCCAGGCGGGGCGGCCGCTCCGGACCAGGTGCGCCGCTCCGCGCCTGCGCACGGCCGCGCGCCGGCCGCGCTCCATCCGGGCACCGCGCTCATTGTGCGCGCGGCCGCCGCGCTCGCCCGCCCGCTCTAAAATGGCCGCCGCCGCCTCCGCTCCCGCCGCTGCTGGCGCGGGGGCTCCCGCGGCTCCCGCCGCGCCCGCGGCGCCGCCCACCGAGAGCAAGAGGATCAGCGACCTGCGCGTCATCGACCTCAAGTCGGAGCTGAAGCGGCGCAACCTGGACATCACCGGCGTGAAGACGGTGCTCATCGCCCGGCTCAAGCAGGTGAGCGGCGGGCGCAGGCCCGGCCCGGCCCGCCCCGGTGGCCGCCGCTGCCGCCCGGCTCCGGGGGCAGGGCGCTGGAGGCCTTGCCGCTATCCTGGTGAGGGGGCGGGACCTTCCCCCGCCGTGCCGCCGGTGCCCGGGCGAGGGTCCGCCCCACCGAGCCCCCGGCGCTGTGTGGCCTCTCCGGGCCGGGCTGGGCGCGGTGTCCCGGCTGGCGGAGCTCCCCGCCCCGGCTGGCGGAGCTCGCCCCGCGGCCTTGGGGCCCGCCCGCCGCCCCGGGCGCCGGAGCTCGTCGGGCGAGCCCCGGGGCAGGTTGTTGCTGAGGGGTGTCTGTGCTTCTCGCTGTCGTGTTTTCGAGCTGCCCTTTATGCCATTATAGATGTCGTTGTGGCCTTCTAGTGTTACGTTTCCAAAGAGAAGTGTGCGGATCCTTGATAAGCTGTACTTCCAAAGTGTCATTTTAACAGCTGAAACTCTCAGCCATTCTCATTAGTGTCCCCTTGCTCTTCTCCAGCTTTAAGGGAAAGGTTTAACCCAAAGCGTTTTCTAAAATACTTTTGAGATGCCGAAAGAACTGTTTGCCTTACAGACTCCTGCTGAAGTCAAACTGCCCAGCTTTCCACTGAAAGCCATTAAAAATTGTATTTTTTTGTCTCATTTAGGCTATTGAAGAGGAAGGAGGTGATCCAGATAATATTGAAATAAGTGTTTCAGCTGACACACCCACCAAGAAACCAACTAAAGGCAAAGGTTAGGATCTGTTGCTATACTTCATATTCTTATGCAGGTTTTTTTTGCATATATCACGTTAAAGAAGGACTGTGGTCTGTAGTTTGGGTGCAGTTGGGACTTTACTTTTCATAACTTCTGTCATATATGACATCCTTTGCTTTGCATGTGTGTTTTCAGTCACTGTATATAGACAATGTACGGGGGTGCTGAAGCAATATATATATATATAGAGAGAGAGAGAGAGAGATATAGATAGATGGAAAATGACGGGGTTAAGACATGTGCCTCATGAGGTAGTGGCTGTGCTGCTCACAGCTCCTGGAGAGCTGTGCTGTGTGTGCTGAGGTGCTGTCGATGAGCTGTGAGGGTTTGGAGTGTGCTGAACGCGGGGTGTTACAGGTGCAGGGTGGAGCAGGAGCTGCTGGGGGGTGTCTGCCGTGTCCAGAAGGAGCTGTGAAACAGCAGAGGTTCTTCAGCCCTGAGCGGGTGCTGGAGCCTGCTGGTGATGAGGGCACAGCAATGTGTGCTAGGGGGTTACTCCCTGAAGGAGACTTGTTGTGTGGCTGTGTTAGTATAGTCTCTGCTGAAGACAGGGTCTATAAACATGAGTTTTCTGAATAGGTGCTGAAGCCTCACTGTGGAATGTCTAATTAAGAGATTTTCGTTTTTCTGTTATGAGACATTAATATTTAGATTTTGTGCTGATCTGTTTGGCAGTGATTCTTTTTCAGATTTTTCAGCTCAGTTTTCTTTTGCCTGAGAATTCAAATACTGTTTTGTGAGTTTGGAGTCTGGGGGATTTTTGTTTGGGACTGTGGTTTTTCTGGGAGCATCCGTGATCTATGAGTACTGGGAAAGGATCTGTCTGCTTTATGGACAGCGTTCTTCATTGAACATACACACTAAGAATGTTCACACATGTGCTACAGGGCCTGTTTTGGATGTGAACAGTCTTATACCACTGTCACTTGTCATGGGCTGGGTTTTGTGGTGAAAGTGATTATTCAATCAGTCTGGTGCTGTGAATAGTGAAATTAGTAAGGAAATGTGTCTGCTGAGAAAGTTTGAATAACTTCTCTGTACTTTTTGCACATTATAGAGAAGTGAAAGGAAAGAAACTTTTAAATGTGGTTTCATTTTTTTTTCTGTCACATTACTTTATTCCCTGCTTTGGAAAGGTAACTGATGATTAAGATCACTACATGGCAGCTAAATAAGGACACTCTTCCACAGTTTCTCATGTAGACATCTAAATGGCGCCATGTTCTGCTGTGACAAGCACTTCTCGTATCTGCTGCTTTTTATCCTCCTGGTCTCCAAACTAATATCATGATATGCATAATGTTCTTGAACTGGTTTCTTGGGTAGTTAGACTATTTTGCTTCTGCAGAGGTAGTTTGCCAACCATTGCTGCTGCTGCCTGAGGCAGGGCTTCAGTATCTCTTCCCTGCCACCTCTCCTGTGCACGAAATCGCAGTGCATACATATGACATGTGCGTTCTTGGTAAACCTCAAAGGAAAGCACAGCATTTGTGAAGTTCTTATCAGCTCCCTTTGCAAGCTCAGGAGTTTTTCCTCATTACTTTTTAGATTACAAAAGTCTTACGAGAAAATAATGTGCCAAAAGTATGGGAAATTCATGGTGGAATGTGAAAAATTCACCGTTTAGTCTAGGGGAAATATTTTTTTATTGTATTGGTTTATTTCTAACTGTATGAAACATATTGTTTGATTTTTAACTATTCACTGGGAGACATTTTTCCTCCTTACTGATTTTGCTGACAGATCGATCCAGGCCTTCGCTAATGCTTGTTTCCACCCCCCCACCCTACAGCTTCAGACTAATACTGATGGGTCTTTAATTATTTTACTGCTGTCCAGCAGTAAAATTAATGACATTGCCAGTTCTGTAGTATTTTTCCCTGTGCTATTATTGCTGTACAAGGGAGGGTAGGAGTATTAGATATTAATTTACAATGAAAATCCATCTTCAGGAAAGGCCAGGGAGTGGAAGTGATGATTAAACATCCTCATAGCAGCCAGAGAGGAAGGCCAGTGGGAGGGAAGAAAGGAGGTTGTCCTTCCAAAAAGTCACAAAGTGTGTCAGGTGGCCAGGTCCAGGATTTCTATCTGAAAGTCTTCTGTAACCAGTTTTACTGGAGCTCTTAGAGACTGTGGAAAAAGCATGATGTCTGATTCCCTAGCACTGTCTCTTCCAAAAACCTGGTCTGGAATATTGATACAGGCCAAATTAGTGTGGGAATGGGGTGTGTGTGGGGAGAGGGAATGATACATTTGTCTTTCCTTGCTTTTTTTGTGTGTATGTTTACAAAAAGGAAGAAGAATGCTAACAAGATTAAGAGTGGGACTTCATTTCATACTACTTAAAAATGCTTTCAGAAGGATTCTGTATTCCAACAAGAATCCTTGATCAATCCTCATGCAAAGTTAGTAAAAATTGAACACTTTTTCCAGATGATACTTTAATTAAATAATTAGGATAAAGAACTGCAGAGCAGCTAATCAGAAGAGTTATGCAGGTAAGATCAGTTGGTTTTGCCAATTAAAGTTTGAAAGGAACAAATGCCAAGTGCTCCTTTTTTAAGTGCCTCAGCTGTGCCTCTCCCCATAGCATTTAGTAGCTATGGATGAATTTCTTGTTTTGTAAAAAGATTACAGTTTTTAGAAAAAACTTACCTTTTCAAGCGTGACCGTTCTGCTGTCCAGTCTGGTATCTGGAGGAAGTTACCTTACTACTAATATGAAATACTTGTTTCTGATGCAAATGCTCCTCTGAAGGAACTGCAGTCAAAAATGTTGTTGAATATTAAAATTGGTTATTGAAAGTTACTTTCCTGATGAGTTATGGATGAAGTACAGATTTTAGGCTGGTAATTTTTAACCTTGGAGAATTAATGTGAGCAAAGATGTTTATTTGCTGCTCTGCAAGTTTCTGAGGTCAGTTAGATACCCTGTTAGTTTATGTCTTAAGTAACAATCTAGTTTGGAACTGAATTTCCAGTTTGACATTACTGTTTCTTGGATCAAAGGCTGACAATTAACCGTGGCTGGCTTGTACTATTGCCCAAATAATTTTGACTTCTTTATTAAAACCGTTTAGTTACTTAAATATAAGAACAAAACAAAGTAAACTAAGTTGTACACTTGGTTTTCACAGACCTTTCTTTCTAAAAACAATGACTAAGAACTGTATCTTGTAGACACAGTAGAAAACTTGAATATTTTTGTACCTCATGATACCATTTCAGAATACAGTAATAGAAAAGGATCATTTACTTTTGTTAATATTGTGGCAAATGAGACTTTTCAAACTGCAGTAGACCTCTTAATGCTATAGTTTATTCCATTTATCTAAATGCAATAAGTTTGAGAGATTTTGGTGCAAAAAGCCAGTTGCACAGGTATACTAAGGGAAGACAGCTCTTCTGAAGAAAGATTTATCTCCTTTTTACATCCTATCCCATGTTTTTGATGAATCTTTAGCATTAGGTATGACAGAACCCTGTTGAGAGTTTCAGCAGGAATACCAGAAGAGATACAAACTCTTGATTCTTCCAGAATTTTCTGATGAGTGTATCACTCTGCTCCTGCCTGACATACAAATGTCTAGTTTAAGTTGTCTGGAATACACTCTTCTATAATTCTGTAAACACTTAGCCTCAATTTCTCACGTGGAGGACCATGAATAGGTAGGAAAACCTTATGCTACTGTAAGGCTTAAATGAAATGAAAGCTAGACAGCATAATGTTAAACCAACATTTTAAAGGTGTTCTAATTCTTCTACTTACTTATAAGGAGAATATTTGTTCTCTGTGTAATAGTCTGTTGCAATTTCATGGTGTGTAGCAATTGCCGTTGCCAGCAAAGGGATTGAGCATGGCTTGTAAAGGAGTGCCATCATTCCAAGGTAAATGAGTGTTTGTGTTGTTAGGCACCCAGATCTGTGGTGAATGCTGCATACACACTGACATTTTCAACAGCCACTGCTTGGATAAACCTGTACAGAAATTTTATCGGGTGTTGACAGCTTGTGTGACTTGAGACCAGCTATGCCTGGTCTGCAGAAGGTCCAGCTGTTCTGGCTCTGTTTGTTAACTCACCCTTCAATCACGTCAGCACTGGTCTTGAGTAAGTTCAGGGAAACAGTTGTTTTTTGCAAGGTATTTGTTGCAACCTGATTTTAGTTACGTGAGTTTAAGAGCTAGGTGTGCCTTTCAGTAGCCCACTGTGGATGAGTGTCAGACAAATGTTGAATTTTTGTGGATGCTGGCCTTTTGGCAAGTTACTGTACCAACATCTGAAAACCATCTGTATCAGAACAGATACAGAAGTGCCACTTTTGAGCAATGATACTCTAACCAGAGCAAAGCAACCTGAAACACAGAATTTGAGAGGGAGAGCAAACTTACACCACTTTCTGGCTTGAAGCTGAAAAGTGAAGGTCATTGTTGAGGTCTTGTTATGCCTGGGAATACCTCTGGTACTCAGAGCAAATGGGATTTGCTACAAAGGCAGCAGACATAGTAAAGAAGGGCTAATGAAATCATTACTCAATATGGTAGCAAATAAAAAATACAACTAGCTTCATTACTGAATGCTGTAACTTGCTCTTGATGAGGACTAGTCAATAAAACATAGTTCTCTAGCTGCTATTGCATAATGGTGGGGCTAACTTGAGGTAGCTTTGTCATTGGTTTGGTTTTCTTTTCTATTCCCTAAAAAGTCTCACTTCTAGTTCACCTGCCATATTTCCTCAGGCAAAAATGAATGATTTAAATAGCTTTCATGATGGGCCTATGCTAGATAGTTGCTAAATGTGTTGAGCATCTACTGTGTGTGCTTGCCTGTCTCTGTGTGTGCTTACCTGGATATAGGATGCAGGAAAAACTTGGTCTTTCGAGTTTAACAAATGAACTGAAATGTGAGGTA
This sequence comes from Monarcha castaneiventris obscurior, assembly GCA_026261815.1. Lineage (NCBI taxonomy): Eukaryota > Metazoa > Chordata > Aves > Passeriformes > Monarchidae > Monarcha > Monarcha castaneiventris. The sequence goes on along the minus strand of JAMPIT010000434.1, from coordinate 14,140,080 downwards.
CGGAAAGCAGTTGATTTTGTGTAGAAATCTTTGTTGTTTCTCACTGTGTTTTATTTATGTTGAAGATACCTGGGATCTGTAGATTCTATCATAGAATGCTAAAAAGCTAACACAAAATTTGAGTTAGTCATGGTTTCAGGCATCAGTTGTGATGCACATCAGAAACTGTTCTTTCCAGTGTAAGTCCTCTTCCTGAGAAGGACTGGCTTCCCTTAGTATACCTGTGCAGCTGGCTTTTTGCACCAAAATCTCTCAAACCTATTGCATTACAAGTATAAAACAAGACTTTTTGGGGTTTGTTTGTTTTAAATGAAGTAAAATCAGTGATGCTGACTTCAGAGCTGAAAGTTTGAATCTCATGTTTTCAGTCACAGAAATAGCTTCTGCTGTGTGCCTTTTCCTGGACATCAGTGTGTGCCTGTACTGAAAACAACAATGTGATTTTTTTTCTAGGAGTATGGTCAGAGTGCTGCCTTTCAGGGAAATGAGTAAAACCAAGTGGAACCTAAGCGAACCCAAAACAATAGTGTCTCTTCTTGCCCTGTAGTTGAGTGTCTTTGCCACTTTGAAATGCTATTTAAGAACTGTATATGAAAGACCACGGAAATTAATGGCTGAAAAAATGGAGTATCTCAGCTAGCAGAGATGTCCATACTGTGTCGAACTCTGGCTTATGGTTTTCTTTTATATTCCTTTAATATAAAATAATTACAGAATTGATTTAGCCATTTGTTAGAGGATGAAGGGAGAAGGGAAGATTCGAGGCCAAAAAATGAAGCATTAAGTGCTAATTATGACTGCCATCTCATTTGCATTTGAATTGACACTGAGTTTCAGTAGAAGATACAGTAAAGCCACTTCCTAACAGAACTGCTTTTGTACCTTGTGCTACTGAAAACTGTTGCAGAGGCTAATCTTTGATAGACTGAATCAAAGAGAGAGAACGTTCTTCAAATGGTGTGTTTGTGTGGGGATGTTTCTATCTAGTGTTCTTAGGTCTTGTTTTTCAGAAGATTAAGGGAATGCAGTGAGTTCCAAAGGGAACTGTGTCTAGTCATCGTCCCCACAGAGACATCTCTAATAGAGAAGAGTGTGCCTGTGCTGGAAGAATGGAATTCCTCAATGAAACAAGCCCTTAGTACTGTAAAGCATATGTAGAAAGCAGAAGGGCTCTACCTACTCAATTCTTCTGCCTCACTTCATCCTCTGGTGATGAAAAGCACTGAAAAAGGTGGCTTGGAGAGGCTTGTAATTGCTATGCTTGTGGATATTCAAAGCTGCAGCTAAATAAAACCCTGAGCCCTTCCATCATCCTTGGAACTTAACTGTAGTTTTCAGCAGGAGATTGGGTGGACTAGGTGACCTTTAGAGGTTCGTTCTAACCTGATTTCTCAGTGATGTTAGTTATTCTGTAAGGCATGACCTTATAGTCATAATGTCTAGTTAACTTCAGTAATTCTAGAAATGTTTAGTTTCTAGTTCAATATTCTCCTCAATTCCATTGTCACTCAAAATATTGGTATTAAAATCACTAACTTGAATGTAACCACTTGTTTATTCAACAGCACTGATTGTTCATCCTCACTCAGCTGATATTTTATCTCCATAAGAATTCCTCAGTTTTTGGAGGGTTATACTGTAGTAAACAATCCAGCTGAACTTGAACATTTAGAGAGTAATAAACTAAGGCCAAACACATAATCAGTATTAAAAGTGTGCTCTATGTAGCAGGTCTAGTCACAGCATATCCCATCATTTCAGGTAAAAAGCAGGAAGCTGATGAATTGACTGGTGATGCTTCAGTAGAAGAGGATTCCTTTGTCAAGGTAATAAAAGTATGTAAAAACTTTTCTCATTTTCTATTTAAGGTCAATGTTTGACTTCAGTTAATGAAAAAGTTTCCATTTTCTTTGTGGTAATTTATGTGGAAATTTGGAGCATTGTTTTTACTGTATTCGTGGTGTGATGCCTAAGGGTGTGAAGCAGGGGGATTTTTAAAACACGCTGTGAGTTTTATTATGCACATGAGACACTGATCCAGCAGTGAAACACTGATTCTAGTGGTGATTTTTTTCAGAATAAAGCTAATACTTTCAGTTATACCAAGTATTTGTGTTCACACCAAAAGGAAGGTGAACTGGAGACTCAAGATGCAAGTGATCAAGATGGAAGTGATGAATTGAAGGACTTCAAAGAATCTGTTGAAGATGAGAACTTGAATTCTAAAGAACTACCCTCTGCAGAAAAGAAAAGATACCATGACCTGGAGCCAGCAGAGACAACAGAAGATGTGGAGAAGGATTCCGAAAGTCAGGTACTTGGCTATATTTTACATGAATTTTTATCAGCAAATTGTACGTTTTTCTTAGTGTTTGTTACTAGGAAGTCAGAACTAGTTTTTCGGTTTGTCTTGCTTGTCTCTAAAAGATAATTTTCTTTCCTTTTACTCTACTTTACTCTTTTCTTTCTGTTTGCCTTGATTTGTATTTGAATAGTCCTGAAACAAATGTGGCACTGATTGATAAAATTCTACCAGAGTCCATACAGAGTTAGTTCCTCAGTGGTCCTTTTCCCTTGTACTAGTAGTGAACTTAAAGTTCAGTGTTCAGGTTATTTACATCAGGAGAACTGCTCGTTGATGTTCACGTTGTGTATCCACTTAAATGTCTTCTGAGTTAACTGAATCTCTTGACTTTCTGAATGTTTGAGTGTCTTATAGTTTGCTAATCAAGTCCCTTTTCTATTTCTATAGGAAAATGAACGTCCAGACATAGAAGATTACACTTTTCCAACTGTCCATGTGAGTTCTAATTCCATTCTGTTAAGATGATTTTCATGTCTATTTAGTTGGAAAAGATCACTTTAGCCTGGTTTTCCTGTTCCGGCGTGCATGTTAGAGTCAGATGATGTAAGACAATAAAGGTAAACAGTATGGGAAGCTTTCATTCAAATATTTAATAATGCAGATAATTGTGATACCAAGTAAGTTGACCTATTTAAAGACATAATTCCTGTCTACAGTTTGAGAGTGTTCAGTGCATAGACTTCACAAAGACTGTTTCACACTCCCTTAAAAAGATATCAGAGGGCTATGCCTGATGCTGTTGTAGTATATACAGCCTGTACAGGAGTTTAGAACTTCTGTTTAATATAGAAGTTTGCCCTTAGAGAATGTGGTGAGTGTGGAACTGGGCGTGGTTGTTTAGAGTTGCTTTTTGGTGTTAATACTGGTATCTGATATCTCTTAAGTTCAGAAATTCATTCTGATTTACATGGAACTGATGTCTGAAAAGTGCCATCTCATACAGCATCTCTTGCTCAGTAAAACTAATGAGAAATAAGTAAATATCTATTGAAATCAGAGTTTAATTTTTAAGTACTTACTGGAGGGAGGCTACCTGGTTTCTGACTTCTCTCTTGAGCTTTTGAAGCTAATGACAGACTGCTTGCATTTCTCTGAAAGCAGCAATCAGCAATGTGACATCTGTTCTGAAGGCTTTAGCAAGACATGGAATAGTTTAGAAATGTCCCATTGAGTTAAGGGGGTAAGACAGTATCTGCATGTCCCAACCAACTGCAAACTGCAAGTGTTGTTTCATAAAGAAGTTTCATAAAATTTTTTAGTGATTTGACAAGGGAGATGCACAGGTTTGGTTCCTGGATAATCTTTGGAAACAGTTTTCATTTCAGCATTTGCCTTCATGCAGTAGAAATTCTATGAAAAATAGGAACTGTTCTGCTTAAAGTTTCAAAATAGGAGACATTTAGTGTTGACTTCCTTTTCTTGCAGGACGGTGAAGATGAAGAAAATGAGAAAGGTATGTCTAAAGTTTAATAGAGTTCAGAGGTCTTACTCTGGTAGAGCAGGCAACTTTATCTTGTAACATTCAATCTCTACTAATACTAGGCTTATCTCCAGCACTAAGTATCAGTTGTCTCCTCATTGTGCTCAGCACCTGGAATCACTGCAGTCAGTTTATTTCACTCCTAAGAGTTACTTTACTCTTAAGAGTTGATTACAGTACTTATCAGTTACTGTGGTGGATGTATAATACAGTTGTAATACTATGATTCTTAATAAAAACCCATAGTATTCAAGGACTCTGATTTTAATATACGGTAAGTCTTGATGCCAAGGCCTCCAATTTGCACTGCAGTAACTGATGCTTAGTTGAGTGAAATGCTACACTCTCACACTGAAGTTGAGCACCCCACAAATGTATGGACCATCATATGCTTGGCTTACTGTCACTTAGAAATACCAGTTGTACACAGGATGGTAAAACAAATGTTTGAAAACCTGTGGAGTGGCTACCATTTTTTAAGCTGTGCTCATTAGTGAAACTGTAGAAGGAATGTAATGCATTTGGGCAAACAGACTTCCTGGACAGAAGTCTTAAGGATTCTACATTTTGTGGACTCGAAAGGACATGGAACACCATCACTTTATGCAAGATGGAATAAACACATTACTGAAGCTACAGGATAAAACTACAGACTCCGTGTTTACGAGGGACCCTATGGCCGAAGTGTCTCATCTACGGAAATCCAAGAATACGCTTGGAGATGTCTCTGTGGGACTGAGATGGAAAATCTTTCCAGTGGATGAAGATTGAGGACCGTTTGTCTACGAACTCTGGATTAAGGCTCACCCATCCAGCAGCCTTGTACAAGTCACTTGACTGCCAAGCAACTGCTTGGAAAGGAAAGGAACAGAGAACACCGACGTGGAAGACTGGCTGGAATTCTCCAAGACTGTAATTCCTTCGGATTTGGGAAGGTTAGAAGTTCTGGAACCAGGAAGATTGAAAGACAGATTAAATCAAACTGTGAACATCCAAAGCAACTATTTTCTTCTGGAATGCTAAATCCTAAACTGGAAAATGGATACTTCTTATGAAGAACGGGTATCTCCAGGATGGAACCATATTCTCCCTCCTAATGTTTTGGTATTTGTCTCTAGAAAATGTGTTTTGCCATGAAGAATAAGTGATCCTGGGTAAAGGATTTATATTTGTGTTAATACACCTTGTGTTTTTTTCTAACCTTCCATCAGTGCTAATAACTGGCTTTGTATTTTCTAGGTCCTATTCTAGCTTATGCATATGAAATTGTTTAAACTTCTTGTTTTGCCATATTTATTCCTGTTAAATCCTCTTAGATAAAGCAGGTTCTGGTGATGGTACACAAGAAGTATCTAAACCTCTTCCTTCAGAAGAAAGCCTAGCTGAGGCTGATCACACGGCTCATGAAGAGATGGAAGCTAACACCTCTGTGAAAGAAGCTGAGGATGATAACATATCGGTTACAATCCAGGCCGAAGATGCCATCACTCTGGATTTTGATGGTGATGACCTCCTAGAAACAGGTAAAAATGTGAAAATTACAGATTCTGAAGCAAGTAAGCCAAAGGATGTGCAGGATACCATTTCACAGAGCCTGGAGAAGGAAAGCAAGGACTATGAGATGACTGAGAACCATAAAGATGGTAAGAAGGAAGACTGCGTGAAGGGTGATCCCGTCAAGAAGGAAGCCAGAGAAGGTTCAAAGAAAGCAGAATCTGGAGACAAAGAAAAGGATACTTTGAAGAAAGGTCCCTCGTCTACTGGGGCCTCTGGTCAAGCAAAGAGGTTTGTTTTTCTATGTCAGTTCTTTACGATACTGAGTACCAGCATTCAATAAGATCACTCTACATTAAGGGGGTAGCAGCAAGAATCTTATAATTAGTATCCTATGCTCCTGCCTATAGGTTTTTTGACCGCCATAAGTTACTTTTTAAAATTCAAGATCTTCGTATAGACACTATGTCCTACTGATTGCATTGTCGAATTGTCAGCATTTATTTATTTTTTTCAAATTGACGATTTTTTTAAATGTCCTTGTGATGATGGTAATGAACAGCTATCAGTTCTAAGAACACAAAATGAAGTCAAGTCCCCGTCCTGAAATCTGGAGAAGATTGCCATATATCCACTGAATAGAGTTGTCAGAAAATCTAGATCTTCAGGCATCTTGGGGAAAATCAGTGCAAGAATCCATAAGGGAATCATTTGTTCAAATATACAGTCTGGCCCTTTTTCATTTTTATTTTTTGAAATGTTAACTTGTCTGTTAGTGTTAGTAGTATAAAATGCAACACCAAATTCTGTAGTTTCAACTTTCTTCTGATTTTTTTAATTTGCTTCTCTAGCTCTACTAAGGAATCTAAAGAAAGCAAGACCACATCAAAGGATGATAAAGGTAACTATTACAAATTAGTTCAAGACAATGCAACCCTAAATGCTTTCCTGATTGAGAAATTGCTTGCCATGTGATAAAATGGCTTGTATGATTGAACTTGGCCATCTATAGTAAATTATGCTAGAGGTACAGTAATAATTTGCTATATGTATGTGTCCATATATTTTGTTTCTCCTTATGCTGGGTTTGTCATAAGATCAAAAATACTTGCTCTAAAGACTTGATGAAGATATATTCTCCTGTTTCAAAATACTTATGGGAGCAAATTCCATTTAACATTTCCCAAGTCTTTGTTTTGATGAGAAGCTATAATTTTCAGATAAGCCTGATGTAATTTACAGCAAAACAAGCAAAAAATAATTGCAAGTACTTAAATGTAATGCCAAGAAAATTTATTGTCTTGTTTGTAATTCTAGCTCATTTTTAAATAAACAGAACTCTCAACCAAGTATTATAGCAAGATGCCAGCTTGCAAAATTGCACTTGTGGCTGTTCAATGTATTAAATTTGAACCTATTTTTCTGCCTTGGAGTTTCCATCTGTTTCCATAAAACCCTGTATTACGATTACAAGTTTGAAGAGTGGTGCTCAAGAGCACATTAATGTCATCAGTTATACTGATGCTTCATGGCTGAACAAATGCATTTGTGTGAGCTCATGTGTCTCCTTATTTTATCTACTCCCTTTCTGCCGAAAACCTTTGTCACAGAATCTCTGGCATAACACTAATGGGTGAATGAAACTTCACCTGATAAATGAATTTAAGAGAAAATTTTTGTGGCAGACATAATTGGGTCTTCTGTAGATGTGTCTTTTCATGACAGTTACATACTTACAGTGAAACTGAAAGCAGATTTGCTGTATCTTCATTTATGTGGTGTATGTGATAACTAATAGTAACTGTCGTAAGGCTTCCTTAATAGGCACAGCCAAAGCCAGGGTAGTGACTGTTTAATGATATTTATTGATTTTTCTAAGTGTATCACAGAACCATAGAGTGTTATGGGTTGCAATGGACCTTAAAGCCCATCTTGTTCCAATGTCCTGCCATGGGCAGGGACACCTTCCACTATTCCAGGTTGCTCTGAGCCCCATCCAGCCTGGCCTTGGACACTTCGAGGGATGGGGCAGCCACAGCTTCTCTGGGCAGCCTGTGCCAGGGCCCACAGGGAGGAATTTCTTCCTTATATATCTAATCTAATATCACGATAACTCTTGTGTGACCATAACTGAGTTTTGTTGCCTTTTGCTGTTAGTTAATCTTGATGCATTGAAGAAACAAAACTATCCTTTTTTTCTCAAGATGGTTAAGCTACCTTTTAAACTGCACATCACTAGATTTTCCAGCTGTCCAGCCAGAGATCCAGTTCTGGTCTTGCCTGTAGTGTAGAACTGGCTATGTTTTAATATATTGCAAAGCAGTTCATACATTTAGCAGCAAACAACAAGCTGAACTACATAACTGAAGACTAAAAGATACTGGGAATGAGATTACATGAATCTCTTGAGTTCTTATTGCTGTGTTGTTGCAAAAATACCTAATACATGGGGTGGGGGGAGTATTTAAGGCACATAGTGTTTTTCCAGCTTTTATTTAATATTTTCCTTAGTATGTGGGAAATAATTTTGCTGGGTTGTATCCAGTTCTACATCCAGTAGCATTTTTAAAAATCCGCTCTGGATGAATCCGGTACTTCAAGAAATTGTGGAGATTGACCACATGATTCTGGAGGCTGCGATTATCTAAGTCTTCTGTATTTGCATCTCTGCTGTCTCTGGTAACTTGAGCAGTGTACAGACATCATGATACAGAACAAATACTGTATGCAAAAAAAAATTTCTTGGATGGAAGCTAATGATAAAAGCCAGATGTTGAAGCTAAATGTACATACACAAGGAGGGGTAAAGCATGCCTTTAACAACGATTTGTATTATTTTTCTGTCTCTGTCCTTTGGGTACAAGTTAGCCAAGCTGCTGGTCTCAATACGTGCTTAAATGAATGAAATCTTATGGCATATATTTTTTTTTCTGTGGAAGTCTTTTCAAGAAAGGTAACCAGATAAACAATTACTTAGAGATAACATGCTAAGTTTCTCTTTTCAGCAACACTTCAGTTAAATACTTATGGTACCTTTGTCTCCTTAATTTTTTGGCTGTTCTGTAAAACTTGTTTCAGGAAGCACGAGCAGTGTTAGTGGTAGCAGTGGAAGTTCAACTAGAAACCTGTGGGTTAGCGGACTGTCTTCCAACACAAAAGCTGCTGACTTGAAAAATCTCTTTGGCAAATACGGAAAGGTATTTCATGGGGTGTGATACCATGTGTGTGGTGTGTGTCTATTCCCCCTCTATTCAGTTACAGAAATTGAGAAATACTTGATTTAAATAAAGGTTTTAGAGGAAATGTCTGACCAGTGCAGTCTAAAACCCCTTACTTGCAGCAGTATGCTTACAGGAAGAACCATATGTTCATTTTATAAGAAGTTTTTCTTCCTGTGGAGGTAAGATAAGTACAAAAGAAATTTCACAAATACTTGAATATTCTGGTCAGGACTGGCTTTTAAAGTAAGGATGGCTATGTTCCTTTGTAGCAACTGTATTTAACCATGAGTGCAAGATAAAGTACTAACTGATAAAATTGTAATATAAACAGTCTTTACAGAACATCCTGCTTTGGGAGACTGTTTTTAAAATGTGTTCTGAAGGCTTATGAATGGGAAGAATAGGTAAAAAGATGTGACATTTAATGTATGATCCTTTAGGGACTTTTTCAATGACTTAATAATTTTTTTTTTTACAGGCTGCTTAAATTAAGTCTGTTTTCCCGGTTTTTGGTTAATTTAAACATACAAATTCCATAGAACAATGCGGAAATCTTAAAAGCTAAGCAGTCTTCTAAACCTAGGGTTGTTGTCCTTTTCCCAAAGGAGTTGCTGATAACCATGTGAATTTGTAGTGTTTGTGTAAGCCTGTGCAGGTAATGGCATTATTGTATCTTGGGAAATAGTTAGAACCTGAGCACTGTGAATATCAAGTATGTGTATTGATTATTGCATATCTGATTTTTCTAATGAATTTAGTAGGCGATTTTATTTAATGCATTCACAAGTGTGGACACCTGAGAGTATATTTTGTTGAAACTTCTAATTATTTGGCTGTTCTCTCTGCAAAGCTGGTTGGTAGTTATATTTACACGGCTCCCCAGTTTGAAAATTGATTGGGAAATACTTAATGACTGTACCATCACAGTCTGCTAGAAAGATAAAATTGTTGCCTTTAGAGCATGACTATGGCAAAAAGCCTGGCTCCAGTGGCTATAGAAATTCTAGCAAGGAGGAGGAACACAAAGCTTGATACCTTCTCAAGAACCAGATGTCAGAGCTGAATGCTTAAAATGGCTTAACTGACACACTTGCTAGATGACTTAGAAGAATTGGCTCCCTTCTTAAGTTACTACATAATACTGCTTATACCTTCCTGCCATTAATTGGCACCTGCTGACTTTTTTGTGGGGGTTCATCTGTCAGAGATGAACCATCAGATTCAGGTCAGTGGTGTTTCTGTGAATGAATTTTGACAATAACTGAAGAGAAGCATTTGGGCATGAGGAGGTGACTGGTCAAAACAGGATGCAAGCATTCATATGCCTTGATATGCAAGTTGGGATAAAGTTCTCAAAGCTTTTGAGAGCTTGGGAGTGTCAGTCAGTCTTTCTAGTGGGGTGGGAGTTATGTTGCTGTTGGGGTGAATTTGTTTTGTTTTCTTACATACTAGGGTAAAAATCTTACTGGAATACCATAGCTTCCTCAGTAGAAATATCTCTCTCAGAACCTAAATTCTTCCTGTTTGCATAGGTACTTGGTGCAAAGGTGGTCACAAATGCACGGAGCCCAGGGGCAAAATGCTATGGCATAGTAACAATGTCCTCTAGCACAGAAGTGGCCAGATGTATTGCACACCTGCACAGAACAGAGCTGCACGGACAGCAAATCTCTGTGGAGAAAGTAGGTTTCATAACATGAAGACTTTTCCCAAAATAGACCATCTTTGATAAGAATCTGTATTAACCTTTTTTGCTTTTGAAAAAAAAAATAGGTGAAAGGTGATCCCTCCAAAAAAGAATTGAAGAAGGAAAGTGATGAGAAATCTAGTTCGGGTAGGAGCGTAGGAGATAAGAAGACTGCATCAAGTGACAAAGCCAGCAAGTAAGAAATTTCACATCTTCTGAAATTGTGAAAATCCTCTAAGATGAATTTTCCTTACTGGATTTGTGTGTTCTTTTTCCTAATAAGAACTCCATCAACCAAAAAAGAAGAAAAGAAATCCGAGAAATCTGAAAAAAAAGAAAGTAAAGAAGCCAAGAAAACAGAAGGTAAAGATGAGAAGAGTGATAATGGAACAAGTGGCCCTAATCAAGAATCCACTAAAAAAACTGAAGAAAAGAAAAGAATAAGTATGCCATATAGCCATATTTCCTCCTGTTGAATCTGTGTGTCTGACTTGTCTTGGGGGCATGTTCTTGCTCTTACTGGAAACCAGACAATTAAACACCTGTTCTCTTTTTAGACTCCAGTAACACATTTACTACTTCCATGCTTTATACTAACACTTAATTACAGGCATGTGCTGGTATGCTTCTCCTACCAGTACCAGTGCACTTCAGAGATTTAAAAGTTTCACTAAGGAAAATTTATAATAGGCAAATAGAGATAGTTATATGTGTGTTTTTAAACCTTTTTTTTTTTTTTTTTTTTTTTTGTTTCCCCCCTTCACTAGGTGGTAAAAGCCCAGGTCAAGTTGTAGTTTTAGACCAAACAAAAGGAGACCAAGGCCACACTAGGACAGTTAGAAGGGGAAGGTTTGATAAAGTAAGTATCTATAGATTCGATGCAATCCTTACCTTATTTGATCCTACCTTGCAGTTGATATTTGCACTGAAGAGTCAATAAACTATCACAAACTGTTAAGCTTAGTTAGAAGCTTTGTATGCTTTGGGATTGCTAAGTCATTAATGATACTTGAACATAATATCCAGAAATCTCCCTAAATGAATGAGACTTCTGAAATAACCATTGTAATCTCTATCTATAGCCACAGATATTGAGGAACAAAGAGCGTATTATTCAAGATAAAGTGAAATTCAGGGAATACAGGGGTAGAAAGGATATCTTGCCTTTTGAAAAGATGAAGGAACAGAGATTGCGAGAACACATGGTTCGATTGGAAAGAATACGACGAGCTGTTGAACTGCGAAGGTAGTAATTCAACTTTTTGCTAAAGGCTATTTTATACATTAATTGATCAGATACTATATTTAGAAATCTAATCAGAATGCATTCTGTGAAGCCTTCTAACCAGATGTTAAAGTCTGGGACTTTACATGACAGTATCTTTGTGTGAATTAACAAACTCCAAAATTCTTGTGTTACCTTTTAATAGCTATACATGTACACACACAGCTTAGAGTTTGTTTCAGTGGGGGGTGTATCGCATAAGTGTTACTGCATGCCAGTTTTCTTTTTGTAAAGGTGAGAGGTAGACTAGGATACAGGGCCAAAAGTAGTGTTTGGGGTTGGTTTGTTGGTTTTTAAACAGAGAATGTTGTATATCTAAATGACAAATCAAGCATGATACAATCTTGACCCTTTAAACAGCAGGACCAAATGGCTACACTGTTCTGTTCTGCTGTTTTCATATGGCCAAAAGCTTGCAAAGAGCAGTTAAAACAAGCTGTGTTGTTAGCTGGGTTTCCCTAAACAAAGGGAAACAAATCCTAAACAAAGGAATTCCCAGCAAGCATAAACCTTAAAGGAGGAAATGTCTTTTGCACCTCCTCTAGGCTGTACTATGGGAGGTAGAAAGATGAAAGACAAATGAAGCTGTTCATGACTCTACTAACCTGTGCAACTCAGAGTGGTTATGATTGGCTGTCTGACGTTTTGGACAGAAAACCACAAGTAAATTTTTTGTTAGCTTGAAGAGGACAAGAGCTAAAATAGCATTTATTTTTTAGATCCAATGCCACATGACAAATGAGAAATCCAAATGAAGACTAAAATACATCAAGAAATGATTCTTGGAATACTTTTCCTATCAGTTGTCTGCTAATGGTTCTGTAGATAAGCTAAAACCACTTTGGCTACTTGGGGCTAGAAGGAGTAGACTTCTGGTGCAAGGACTTCTGTGAAGAGCTTACTCTGAAATAGTTTTTTAATGTCTATGCCTAAGGTGACGTTAGTTTTGGATGACAAAGTTTTTTAGATTAATTTCTGCTACCTCTTCTTTTTTTTTTCTTCAGGCGAAGAGAAATTGCTGAGCGAGAGCGGCGCGAGCGAGAACGGATACGAATCATGCACGAGCGGGAGGAGTGCCTGCAGAGGGAAAGGGAACGGCTTGAAATTGAGAGGCAAAAGCTGGAGAGGGAGAGGATGGAACGGGAGCGTTTGGAGAGAGAGCGTGTTCGGATTGAACAGGTGGGCAGAGTTGGGCTCTGGACCGTGCAGGAGCTTTTTGGAGGATGGCCCAGTTTGCACTTGTGGGGAATTTTGCTCTTCACCCTTCCACCCGGCCCTTTTTCTTTCATAGAAAACCAGCCAAACATTACATAATCCACCATGTACAACAACAGGAATCTTTATCTTGTTTGCTTGGGAGTAATTGGATGTAAAATGCTTGCTACTGCAGCAGCTATACAAGTCAGTCTCTAAACATGAAGCAAAATAGATAGTTTTGCCTATACCACTCTTCCATAATTTTACTAGATTTTTCCTATAGAATACCACTGCAAACTTCAAGAAGTGTTTCTGGGCAATAAATACAGTAGTAATACAAGAAATTACCTGGACGCATTTCTATGTAACAGCCAATAGCATCTCCAGATCTGTTGTCTACTTTTTTAGAGAAATATTCCCTGTGCTCTTTAATCTTGGATGCTCCCCAAGGATGAATTTCATCAGATAACCTTTAGCAGAAAAATGTCAAGGGATAGGTCTGTATCCTTGCTCACTGTTCTTTGGGTGTCTCTAGTAAAGACCTGTTCCGCTTGTGGTTCCTTTCACGGCAGGAACGCCGAAAAGAAGCGGAGCGAATTGCACGGGAGAGGGAGGAACTTCGGCGGCAGCAGCAGCAGCTCCGGTACGAACAGGAAAAGAGGAACTCTTTGAAACGTCCACGGGATGTAGATCACAGGTAATTCTCAAACTGCTTTTTTGCAGTGCATAAGAAAAAGAAACAGCTACAAGCCTTGTATCAGGCTTGAAAATGCATTTGTACCTGAAGCAGGTCTTCACAGAAGAACTGGATTTCTGGTATTTGGTTTGACATTAGTTTATTACAAACATGAAACACTCCTTATCTGTAAGAGGGAGCTTTGAAATTAGAGAAGAATGCCATGAATTCTTACTGTGTGAAAACACAATTCAGAGCATTTGCTGAGAAAAGCTGTTCTGCCTTAATGGTTGAAGCTTCTAGCTTCTACTTGTCTACTCACATTTCTGCTAAATGTATGGTTAGTTTTGGGTTTCTTAAATGATTTTTTCCACTACTCTTAAGGAGTCTATCTTTGTCAGTGGCTTTCCAAAGGTCAAATGAGCATCTTCTAAAATAGACAACTGACTCCCAACAGTTTTCTGTGTATTAGGCCTTGATTTGGCTTCATATGACTGATGAGGGTTCCTTTGTTTTTTGGTTAAAGGAGAGATGATCCTTACTGGAATGAGAGTAAGAAGATGGCTCTTGATACAGATGCACGTTTTGGCCATGGCTCAGATTACAGCCGCCAGCAGAACAGGTTCAATGACTTTGATCACAGAGAACGAGGCCGATATCCAGAAGGTTCTTCTGTTCCATCATCTTCTTTTGATAGGTAAGTTTAGATAATGGAGTAGGTATTTGTCTGCCAGTATCTCTGTGGATTTCACTCTTAACTGTTCAAAACTGAATGTTGTGCTAAAGGTTTTACACAGTTCTGATGTAATAGAATTGCAGTACTGTTCTGACATTTCTTCAGGACTGGCCATTTTTATCATGGAATCTAATCTGCTTTTCTCTGGGGGCTTTAAATTAGCTACCTGGTGGCCTTTTTTGTGAGACATTTCAAAAGGATTTTTGCAATTATTCCTTCCTCTTTCACATCTAGTCCTAAGTTCTCATGGATTACCTGTGTCCAACTTGGTAACTTGCCTCCTTAAGACGCAAGGCTAAAAGCGACTGAAGGAGAGTTAAGAGCATTCATCACAATCCATTAACTGTGCAGTAAATGCTGGTTCCAGATGCAACTTCATGGTTCCCTTAAACATCTCCAGTAACCACTTATAAAGCTAAGACCACATAATTGTAGCTTCTGGACTTCTGCTTTTAGGTTTCAGTAAACTAGAATTGTAAATACAATTCTGACTTGAGAAATCTAGCATTCCCTCTGTTTTGCCCATACTGGGCAAAATGGTGGCCCCATAATTGCTTAAATTACACTGGCCAAAATAGGAACAAATAAGTGCATAAAGAAATGTTTAACTGGCTGGTAGAACTCAAGCTCAAAATTACAATTGTAGAAACATACAATTCAGGAGGGATCTTTGATTTCTATCCCACATATATAGTAACAAGCAACTAATACAAAGATGAGTGATGTTTTATATCCTCATGCTTGTGCTTACATGTGCAGAGAAAGGTGAAAATGGGAAACAAGCAAATGACTCTTTCCTACTTTAACAACTTAGGCGAGATCGTTTTGTAAATCAAGGCGAGGCAAAAAAGACCCGCCCAACAGCAAGAAGAGAAGAGCCAGGGTTTGAGAGATATCCCAAGAGCTTCAGTGAGTCCAGAAGAAATGAACCACCACAGCCAAGAAGTGAGCTCCGGGACACAGACAGACGGGAAGTGCGAGGAGACAGAGATGAAAGGAGAACAGTGATAATTCACGACAGACCGGAAATTCCACACGGCCGACATCCCAGAGAAACTGGTTCCAACCCACCTAGGCAAACAAATTGGAAGAGTGAGGGAAGCATAAGCACAGACAAACGGGATGGCAGGTAAATTTGCTGACTAACCAGTGAAAGTACTGATTCTTGTAGAATTTATCCATAGTAGCAATTCCTCAAGAATTGTGTAGAGAATAGACCCCCCCCCCCAAAGAATGGCAACATCACTTTTCAAAAGCATTAGAAGAAATCTGTAGGTTATCAAATGCTAAATCGCATCCAGTTCCTAGATGGGATTTAACACAGAGTTAAGGAGGCTTTTGTGTAGAATGCAGATGTAAACGAGTAACATGTGAGCTGTAATTATTTAAAGAGCCACCTAGATCTAAAAGAATGTCTCTAAGAAGTCAGATGCAGGTTGCTAGGAACCACAGGAATCTCTGCTGTCTACATGTGCTATGACTTGGTACCAATTCAACTATACTGAAACCAAAATTTTGATGAAAGCAATTTTTACAGAGGCGAGAGGCCGGATCGGTCGGGAAGAGAAGTGTCCGGCCACGTGAGGGGAGCACCTCCCGGGAGCCGCAGCAGCGCCTCCGGCTATGGAGGCAGGGAAGGAGAGCGGGGCGTCATGGGAGAGAGAGGTGGAGGACAAGTGAGTCACCTTCTTGTGGTTGTGAGCATGAAGGAGAGGCTGGAAAATGCAGACTCATGCTGGAAAAATGACCATACAGCATCATCAAAATTATTCACAAGCATTCTGGTTATTTTCAACTCAGTTTTCTTTATGTTAAAGCTTCTTTTTTTAATAACCCAAGAAATTGCAGAAAAATTACCCTGTTCTTCTTGTCTGGCATCTTTACCATAGATCAGAAGAATACCTGAGAGAGTAGTCAATTAAGCTTTTGAGAATTTGTCATCACCTTTTCAGGGTCTTAACCATACAGTGCCTGATACTTTCACTGCAGTTTGTAATTTTAATTTGTAATGTGATACTGAGAAAATCCTTTTGCCAGACTTGTCTTTAAAGACTACAGACTAACTCACTCCTGCTAGTAAATCCTGAAGCATTTAAAAACTATTAATGTTCTTCTTACTGACTTTTATGCCAGTGATCATGAGATCAGGGCAGAATTGGGAGTGAAGTATGAGTTCATGCAACTTCACTCCCTGCATACCCACACACTCCCCGTTGCAAGGAGTTTCTGTTACCTAGAATTAACAGAAATATTGTAAACATGTGCGGGCAGCCTATGGACTAAAATCTTAAAAGGTGCTGGACTTAGGTTTATTGTATCAGCTGTAAGCTTACCTTTCTTGAAAAGCTTGTTTCCTGTAGATAGAGCAGCCCTTTGTTTCTGAGAATGACCGACTGTCACTTTCTCACCAGCACTACAACGAGGACAGACACGTTGTGGAACGCCACAGTCGTGAAACTGGACCAAGGAAAGAATGGCACGGACCTAGTTCTCAAGGAAGTGGCTATCATGACACAAGGAGAATGGGAGATGGCCGTGGAGGAGGGGGCATGATGGCTCCACACACAAGGTACAGAAACCACTCCTTCCTCTCCATTCCCTACTGAGCCCCTGCGAGCTTTGGTGTCCTTAGGAAGTGCAGCAGTGCCAGTAGCAGCAGGGTGATTCCCTGGGGCTGCTGCACAGCACAGCCCCACCTGCCCTGCCAGCACAGGGCTCCCCAGGGGTACTGTATTGCTGCTGGCAGCGTGGTCCAGCAGCACAGCAGGCAGGGACTTCTTGCAAAGTGTCTTCCTGCATGTTTTCAAGTCTCTTTTGAGATGTACAGTTTAACAGTTGAGTGACAGGAGATGTAAGAACCTTATTACTTGTGCACCAGGAGTTGAGATCTGTATCGTAACACTTTTTTTAAAACTTTTGTTTCCAGTAACTCTTCACCCATTAATAGAGTTGTACAGATCACAGGCAATTCCATGCAGAGGGGAAGTGGCTCAGGATTTAAGCCATTTAAAGGTGGACCTCCACGAAGATTCTAAGATCTACAGCTGCTCGGTTTCAAGATAACTTATTGAAATCTCTTGTAAACTTTCTCTGATTAAGAACAGGAAATCTTATCTGGAAATCCTGGTTAAATTTTTTTAATTTAACATGATTATTTTCCTCTCAATTTTGGAGGCATTTTAATAGTTACGTTGTAATTTTGGATAGTTTTTGTGTATCTTTGATAAGCATTTTCCCTGAGGCACTAGAGCTGTGTAAAAAGAAATTGGAACCAAAATATTTGTTAATCCTGTATAAAAGAATAGTTTGCAGCTGTGTGCTAGTAGTTTGATTTACCAACATTAGCTCTGTGGTGTCATGCTTTAAAGTTAGCTACTTCTCACAACATCCACAATAACACCTCCATTTTGAAGGTTGTCCAGGCTATTATCTCTGCTTTCTAATTTGTAGAGAAATAAGATTTGTTCTTTCATTACTGGGTATTATGTAACCTATTTTTGCAGAAGGTACTGTTACATTGAGTGCATTTATGTGTATTCTTGCAAATGTATTCTTTTGAAATAAACCTTCATATTCTGTATAGCTTCTAGTAAGTCTTTAAAGCAGTCTTTGGGGCAGGAAGGCAGAAGTAAACAGACATCTTGGTATAGCAAACCAAAACATGAGTGCCATTAGGTTCTAACTGAAACTCCTTTGTCTCCTTCACTGTTACTGAATTGAAAACTTAGAAGCACATTTCCTCACAGAAGAAAGATTAGAACTAAGAAATAGAAGAACACTCAAGCGCAAGGCCCAAAGAAATAATTTTAGTTTGCTCTTCATGTTTAGCAAAACTCTGTGGAACTTTGAAACAGCTGGGTTTTTACACCAGACTACCACAAACTCTGCTTATAGGGCTTGGGGACTCCTTCAGCTGCTCACTGATGTGGCCTTGAGCAAAACGGCTGCATCTTGTTAAGCCTTTTGGCTTGGGTCATCATGTAAGGGTCTGTGTTAAACCTTTCTGCACCTGGCCCAAATAGAAATGCCAGGCAGCCAGGCCAGGACTCCTTTATCACCCAGCCCAGGGTATGGGTGTAGTTACAACACTGCTGTTCAGCAAGGGAGAAGAGCAAATAAACCCCATTTGGAAAAGCTGGGTGGTGGATGGTTACCCAAATTAATAGGGGACTCCTACCAGAACAGAAGAGTCAGGAAGAAGCCCTTGAAAGGGCTGGAAAGTGCTTACTGGTCTAGACTGCCTGCGACAAAAGGATTTAAGTTACATTTTTTAAGGTGTGAGGCAGTAAGAAGATGCTGATTTCTGCCCACTGTGTGGAAGAACTGCTAGGCACCTGCAGTGTTCCAAGGGAATTAAGAGCAGAGCAGAGAATGAGTTAAACTAAACTGGTTTTGAGTAAGCAGCCTTTCAGGAAAGATGGAGGAGAGAGAAATGGGGTGGTGCAACAGCATTGTCTCTAATTAATCCTATAGAGATATTCACATCTGACAAATATTTAGGTTTAAACAAAAAAAATGCACCATCTCAGCAAGTGTGTCACTTACCTTGATATATTTAATACATCTTGCTCAATTCTTAAAAATCTAAGAAGGTCAATTTTACTGAGTCTTGCTGCAGGAGTTTCCAAGAGAAAGTACAAATTCAGAGTGCATTTTCAAAAGTACCTTGTGCCTTTGGCTGCAGCCTGTGCTTCATCAGGTGTGACAACACACACAAAACAAGTATTTGCTCTAAGATGAATTTATGGTCAAAGATGAATTATGATCAAATGGGCAAGCTGGAAGTTTATAGGCTTAAAAGACAAAGCTATAGAGAGGTATTAAAATAAAACTTGAGGTGTGCTTGGTTCTCTGTAAAAGTCTAGGTGGGTATTCCAACAGTTAAAGCTTAATGAAATTAGAAACGTGATTGATTTGTGCAGGTGTATGTATTTCACTTAAAATACTAAAACAACCTAGGACAATGGGGAAAAAAACTGATGGAAAACAAATTGCCAAGACCTTTGAATTTATCAAATACGTAAGAGCACCAGAAGTCTGTCCTTTTCCAGGGTGCGTTTTTGTTGGGTTATTGTTTGTTGGGTTTTTTTAAGTATATCATCCAGCCTTTATTATTAGGAAAGAACTTAAATATCTAAATGAAATATTTATTTAAGTTTGCTCACTTAAATTTATTTACATACAATGAGTTTCAGAAGACTGTTAACCAAAATAAATCTCAGTTGGGTAAAGACCTTGAACTAGAGAAAGACTGATAACGGGAGACACTATTTAAAAGGTAACAGAATTTAACAGCTTTGTGGTACACAAACAAAAAGGGGTATTAAGATACAGAACTGGGTTTCTTTGAAAATTATTTGTGTTCAAAATTATTTTAACAATTTACAAGGAAAATGTTATTTCCTTATAATCTTTAAAAACACATTAATACAATATAAACAATTAAGGCTTTTAAAATGCAAAACATTCAGTAGTTGAACTTGTAGATGCCATTACATTGTTGGATAATGGTGTAACATGATGAAAAGGATTTCATTCACATACATTGGTACAAATGATACTGCATGACTAGATTTAATTGTCATGCACCTCTAAAATACAACCTAAAGAAATTTAACTTCTCCCCTTGGTAAAGCCACAGTCACTTGCATCAGCTTTATTTTGCATTTCCTTTAAGACTATATTTAGAGATCAGGTAAACACTGGGTGACTAAAAGACTCACAGTTAAACTGCTGATTTAACACAGGAATTGCACAATTCTGGTGGCATCTGAAGACATTACTGATCTGGAAGACTTTTGGAACTTTCCTAAAATACAACAGGGTTTTGTGTGTGGGGCTTTTTAAAAAAACATTTTATTGTAAAAAGACTCAGTCAAGGCAGTTAAGACAAAAAATACTTGACTTAACACTGGAGAACGTGGGGCAACTTCATTCATGAAGGGATTCATGTTTTTGTATGTTCCATCAGTAATTTCTTCATTAGGCTTTACATGTATGTGTAAAAGGTGATTATCACAAGTTGTACAAATAATTGCTATGCAGCTGGTGACCAGATATAAGGATAATTGAAAATTATTTTAAAAAACTTTGGCAAGAACTTGTTTTGCTGAAAGCTGTAATACAAACCAAAACTGTGTCATTTAACATTAAAGCTCTATCACGGTTATTGTGGGGGAACTGCTGACAGTATTTCTTACTCCCTTATAAAGAAAGTACTGTAAGGAATTAACATAATACTGAGCAAGATGTAACAGATTTAGAATATATTTGTGTGGCACAGGACAAGTACTTGATACTTCTATAGTTCTAAGTACTGCTACCAAAGTTGTGAGGCTCAACCTGTAAACAGCGACTACACACTGCAAAAACACAGAGAAAAAACCATTCCCATGTGCCATGACCTGTCCAGTACAATCTGACAGCAACCTGCATTAATTGGGAGTGGTTTTGCAAGTACAAACTGTATCCAAACCAGAATCCTGCTTATTTCATCAATGTCTGTACTGTAATTCCCTGACCAGTCACACTTTTCAGCATAATGTCACAGCACTAGTGATTTCAAGAGTTACCAAAAAATAGGTGAAGAAACCCTTGCTACAATAGGTTTATCTCTTAAAGTCATTGTACCTATGGTCACTTTTTTAAGGGGTTCTCCAAAGTTATTTTTGCTTGCCAGTGCCTAAGAGAAAGCATGTAAGAAATCCAGAAATACAAGCACAGTGCTGTAACCCAAGTATATGGAATGCAAACGTAATTATTGCAACTGTTCATGATAAAAAAATGCAAAAGCTGGATTACAGGCAGTTTAAAAGTCCACAAGCAGGTTCCTTGGTTTACTGTATCTATCTGCAGTGTCTTGAAGACACTACTATGCTTTTCCAAGCAAAAGGATTTTATTTCCACAGCAATACTTTTTTCTATAGTTAATACAATCAGTGGTAATACCTACCTGTGCAATTGACCAAAATCCCCATATTGTTCCTTACTCACCTCACAGAGAACCTGGTTTCAAACTTTCAGTGTGAAGGGCTTCACTAAAACTCAATTGTAAACAAAACAGTAACTAATATAAACCAGTTTCTGGCTCTGCTTAATCTGCAATAAAAAAGCCCTAAAATTAAGAGACCTATTGATGCCCTGATACCAAAATACTAGAGAGAAAATTGTCTGTTACCATAGTTATTTTGGAGTTCCCTAAAACATGAGATGACCAAACCCAAGGGTGTTCCCATTAGTCAGCTGATTTAAGTTTTTAAAATAATTTAACACACACCGGTGTTTCTTCTAATTGGAATTTTGAACTTTTCCTTGGCATGTGCCAGTAAGCAGGAACAAAAGCCATCATAAAGTTTCTGACAGAAATCCCAGCTTTTTTGGAAACACATTCAGAAGAAATCTAAAAATGTTTAAGTCAGGTGAAAATTTTCAAAACTGCTTAGCATAAGCTTAACTTTGAAAAGTTACAGCTGAAGTTCTAACTCAGGAAGCCCATCCAAATTTTACTAAAGGCTTCAACAAGGAAAGAGAACATGAACTTCAAGACAGACCAAGTATCCCATTATTTCATCCAGCTCTGTGCTGGAGAACCTCAGTTTGTCTCAGCTAAAGGCTTTGGCTCCTGAGACACTGTTAGATCAATCCCCATGTTTCACAACAGGTATCACGCTGAGTGGGACCTAAACTGAAATTGGGTCAGCACTAAAGGAAGTTCAAGAGAGTAATTAAAAAAAACCAAAACAAAACTTAGCTGAGTTTGTGTCCCTGTCCAGCCCCAAGATGTCTGTACATTTGGCTGAGTGTTTGACTCTGTCAGGCCCATTTAGTTCCCTTTTGGCCCCAGCACCTCTGCCCTGCACAGCTCGGCCGGAGGGCAGCACGGGCAGTGCCTCAGCTCCTGTCTACACTGACTGCAGGCAGAGCAGCAGCTGCCTTTGTTTTCAGCAGTGTCACACTATTTGTAAGCACTGTTTGGACTGAGCTAGCAAACTTCTCAGTTACTTTGAGTACTGAAACTTCATCTGAATTGTCCCCTAGGATTTCCCAAAAATAACACTATTTTGTTGCACATTTTTCTATGTTGTAGAGGCAAACATGGGATCTTGGACTTCTAATGATAATTAACTGAGTATTCAAAGGTTTTAACCTTGAAAAACAAGGAATTGCCCATTTCAGCACATGAAGCTTCTCCATGAACACAAGTAATCCTACAATCCAGAAAAGGAATGGGGAAGGCAGATTTCAGCAAGTTCTCTAGAGAGAACTCTCCAGCAAAGAGAGCTCAGAGCGATAGGAGCTGACATTGACTGAAACTGAACAGTAGACAACTGACATTTAATAAGACTATTTGGAGCTATCAGAGGATCAGCACAGCTAGTCCTGACTTTAAAGCACAGTAAGAGTGAAGAGCAGTGTGTCCAGGGACAGGCACTGCCAACCTGCCAGGAAATGAACCTGCTGGGCATTACCTAGGTGAGAAAATCCGGCCACTGCATGCTGTGCCACAGCTATTTGTGTCCAAAATACCAGCAAAATTAAGGACAAAGCCTTTAACAATCTCAAAAGGTAGCATAAGGAACTTCTGTGTTCCAGCCTCTCCTCCTTAGCAATCCCCTGTGGCACTTCTTCCCCATTAAAGCAGATCACAGCCAAGCTTCCATCATTGCTTTTCTACTGGCCAAGATGTGAACGAGAGGGAGCTGTACAGAAACGCTGAGACATCAGACAGAGTCTGTGTAAATGATGTGGTTTGAGGTGTCACTCACCTCTCCCAATTTTCCCACTCGACACTAATAGTCTATTGCTAGTTATGCTTAATAAAACAGGATGTGAGGATGTGCACTCACCAAGATGAAATGCGATTTTCAGGCCTTGCACGTGACATTTGCTATGCCTGGACTGTATGAATATTTTTCAGTGTTGGATTTTTCTTGCTACTAAGATGTTGTTTGTCATAGGACAGATGGAAAAAATAGGAGCACTCTACTGCAACCAAACTACAGCTTGTTATTTTTGCTTTTCTGTAAAATGCTTTCTAATGAGGATTCTGCACCAATTAACATGCATTTTCTGAGTCACCTGTTTAATGCTGCAACCTTTAAAAATCTACTTTTATGTAAAATAAGCTCTTAATTCAGTATGTTGTAGGGAAGGATGTAGTTTGTATAGATTCTGTAATACACATCCTAATGCAAAGAGCTGATCCAAGCAATGAGCTGTTACAGAACCAGTGTAGCAGGAACAAAGAAAGGTTCAGTTAAAAAATACATCAGCTTTACCTTTTACTCAAGTATTTCCTGCTGAATGCACAAGAAAATTCCATTTCAAGAACTCAAAATTGCCTTTTATTACATACTGGAAAATTTTTTCAAGAGCTTGTGTATACAAGTTTGAAGAAACATAACAATAATGTGAAATACCAAGTAAGAGCCTGCCTGGCAATCTGAGGTTCCCAGCAGAGCCTGTGCTTCCCTTGGAGCTCATGTGCCTGTGAGCCACAAGAGCAGTTCTGCAAAGACACTCTGAACACATTATTTCTTATATGAACTACATGGACAGCTACAAAATGTAGTTTTTGCCTTGTGTTGTAGTGAATTTTCAGGAATGCTGATTTCATTCTCTGGTGTTACAACCCTCCCTTGGATCTGCTTTTTGGGCTGCAGATTCCATGAGTGTCACAAGAAAAGTGGTGGATTTGAGCATTTACAAAGTGCCTTACAGAAAAACATTTATCTCTACGGCAGTGCTCAGATATTTGCTAATTTTAAGAATACTTGTATGTAGCTTTTTTTATGTCACAACTATAATGCAACAACAAAAAAATCTATGATTTTGTTTTCTGTGCTAGCATTTATCTAGTGGAAAACAAGTTCTACTCTACTTTTCTGGACACTTTCATATATATTATGTAGGTATTTGGAGCATGTGCATGCTAAATTGTATAAACAGATTTAAAGTATAAATCTATACCCTTTTGCCAGAACATGAGCTGGAGAAAAAGAAAGAAAAAAAGGCAAATGAAGTAAACAGAAGTAGATATTGTCTTCCTGGTACTCCAAGACTGTATTGTGCAATATTGTTTTCCAAGCTCACTTCATATACATGAAAGCAATTCTGTTCAGGTTTTTTGATCCTCAGATACTGTCAGAGATACCAACTGTGACAGGTGCTTTTGGAATGGTTACTCCCAGTAGGGCATAAATTAAGCTTCCAGATGTTATTTCATTTTGGGTATTAGGAAGCTCAACTGCTTATAACTTTTACCACTAACAAGTTCAATTCATGCAGCCCTAGATTTCATGAATTCTTTACCTTTTTTCCAAAGCTTCAAGACCTGTAAAGAAAAGAGGATATTAACAGACGACTGTTTTCATAGCATGCCTTCCTTTGCAAATACCCTGAAACCCTTTACTCCTTTATTGAAAGAAACTGAATCATCTGGGAGTTGCAACTTCGTGATGAGCATTGCATTTAACTCTTCTTCTAGGACCAAATGACAATAATTCCTTTAACTACAGTATATTAGGTTTCAGGCACACCCATCTGAAACTGGCAATGTTACATGAATTCTTCTAATATGAGCAAGTATCTTAGGCAAACAGATATAGTCCATAGCCACAACACCTAGATTCCTTCCAAAAGGAGTTAAAGTGGCAATACTGTTACTGAAAATAATAACAAACACTTAGCTTGATATATTTATTTTTCAAGGTCAATAAATAAATGTAAATACACAAATTTGGAAAAATCTTAGTAACAGAATGTTTTTAAACAACATTCTGGCTTAAAGTCTCTGTTATTGACACTATTGGAATAGTTTCTCATCTGCTTAAAGTAGCTAAGTCATTATGTTGGTGATCCTCCATCACATTAATTTGTTTGAAGAAGTTAGGCTGCTGCAAAGGAAAGAAAGACATCAACCTTTGCTCTGACATAGAAA